>CM066043.1:162499659-164899659 GCA_033557465.1 Ichthyophis bannanicus | reverse complement strand
ACGAAGGGTAGTGGTGGTTGGAGACTCTCTTCTGAGGGGTACTGAGGCATCCATCTGCCGACCAGACTTGATGTCCAGAGAGGTATGCTGTCTGCCTGGTGCCAAGATCCAAAATGTTACGGAGAGTTTGCCGAGACTCATCAAGCCCACTGACTATTACCCAATGTTGCTAATCCATGTTGGAACAAATGATACTGCCAGGTATACCTCGGAACGTATCAAAAGTGACTTCATGGCTCTGGGACAGAGGGTGAAGCAGGTAGGTGCACAGGTGGTGTTCTCTTCAATCCTCCCTGTTGAGGGCAAAGGCCAAGGCAGAGAGGCTCGCATCCTGGAGATTAATGCATGGCTGCGTGGATGGTGTCTTCAAGAGCGTTTTGGTTTCCTAGACCATGGGATGCTGTTCCAAGGGTTGCAGAGCAGAGATGGCATCCATCTGTCCAAGAAAGGTCAACACATCTTTGGTAGTAGACTGGCTAATCTACTGAAGAGGGCTTTAAACTAGATTCGTTGGGGATGGGTGAAGAAAGCCCCCAGGTAAGTGAAAGCCCCCAGGTAAGTGATACACTAAATAGCTTTATGGAAATGGGTAACAGGGGTAACATATGGAAAGCAGTGTGTATTAATGCCCGTAGCATGGGAAATAAGATCTCTGAAGTTGAAGCTTTGGTGGGAGTGGCTGACTTAGATTTAGTGGCAGTTACAAAAACATGGTTCACAGAAAACCATGACTGGGATGTAACTATACCTGGCTATACTTTATTCAGAAAGGACAGGGTAGGAAGAAGGGGAGGAGGAGTAGCACTATATGTAAAAACTACTATTAAAGCTTTGGAATTACAGAGCTTAAAAGGGAGAGAGGGGGCATTGTGGGTTAAACTAGAAAGAGGGAAAGAGAAATCTATTTGCATTGGTGTGATATACAGACCTCCCTCACAAGAGGAAGAGGTGGACAGAGAGTTAATTGAAGACATACGCAGCATTGCTAGGAAAGGGGAAGTGCTACTGCTAGGAGATTTCAATATGCCAGATGTTGATTGGCACATTCCTGCTGCAGTATCATCTAGGAGTAAGGAGATCCTGGATTCTCTACAGGGAGAACTATTCAGGCAATTGGTAACAGACCCCACACGTGAAGGGGCCATACTGGACTTGGTGCTTACCAATGGTGAAAGTGTTTCTGATGTTGTAGTGGGAGATCATTTTGCATCCAGTGATCACCAGATGGTGTGGTTCAGTATTAGGACTAGGGCTGTTAGAATCCATTCCAAGGTGAAGATCTTAGACTTTAGGAAGACTAACTTTGCGAAGATGGGCCAATACCTCAGGGAGTCGTTAGTGGGATGGGAACAGCTGGGGGATGTAGAAAAACAGTGGGCAAAGCTGAAAGGGGGTATTTTAAAGGCAACCAACCTTTTTGTTAAAATGGTAAATAAAGGCAAAAGGAACAGGAGACCGCTATGGTTTTCGAAGGAAGTAGCTGAAAAAGTGAAGAAAAAGAGGGAGGCCTTCATGAAATACAAGAGATCACAGAGAGAGGAAGATAGGCATCTGTATTTGGAAAAACTTAGAGAAGCTAGCAAAGTAGTCAAGAAGGCAAAGATTCAAAAGGAGGAGGAAATAGCCAATGCAATAAAATGGGGGGATAAGACATTTTTCAGATATATTAGTGAGAAGAGGAAGGGCAAAAGTGGTATTGTCAGACTCAAGGGTACAGGGGGGGGAATATGTAGAGGCTGATAAGGATAAAGCGGAATTGCTTAACAAATATTTTTGTTCTGTGTTCGCAGATGAAGAACCAGGAGCAGGACCTCAGAAAACACCCACAAATAAGAACAGAAGCGAGGGACATCTTGAACAATTTTCAGAAGACTGTGTTCGTGAGAAACTAGCTCAACTTAGAGTGGACAAGGCGATGGGACTGGATGGGATACACCCTAGAATACTGAGGGAACTTGGGGACATTCTAGCAACTCCACTGACTGACCTTTTCAATGCCTCGTTGGAGTCGGGAGTGGTGCCAAAGGACTGGAGAGAGGCTCATGTGGTGCCTTTACACAAAAGCGGAAGTAAGGATGTGGTTGAAAACTACAGGCCGGTTAGTTTAACTTCAGTGGTGAGTAAATTAATGGAAACGCTGTTGAAAGAGAAAATAGTGAGGTTTCTGGAGTCCAGCGGATTACAGGATCCGAGGCAGCATGGATTCACCAGAGGCAGGTCTTGTCAGACAAATCTGATTGATTTCTTTGACTGGGTGACCAGGGAGTTGGACCGAGGGAGAGCTCTAGATGTGGTGTATTTAGATTTCAGTAAAGCCTTTGACACTGTTCCTCACAGGCGACTTATAAACAAACTGAGCACCCTAGGTATGGACCCTAAAGTTACTGCTTGGGTTAGAAATTGGTTGGGTGGGAGGCGACAAAGAGTACAAGTAAATGGAGCTCACTCTGAGGAGAAGGATGTTACCAGTGGTGTGCCCCAGGGATCTGTCCTTGGTCCGATTCTTTTTAACATCTTTGTTAGTGATATAGCAGAAGGGCTGTCGGGTAAGGTTTGCCTCTTTGCAGAAGATACCAAAATCTGCAATAAAGTAGACACCCAGGAAGGTGTAGATAACATGAGGAGAGATCTAGCTAAGCTTGAAGAATGGTCTAGAATTTGGCAGCTGGGATTTAATGTTAAAAAATGTAAGGTCATGCATTTGGGCTGCAGCAATCCAAGGGAGCAATACAGCATAGGAGGTGAAGTACTTTTGTCCACTAAAGAAGAGCGGGACCTAGGCGTAGTTGTGTCCGATGATCTTAAAGTAGCTAAACAGGTAGAAAAGGCGACGGCAAAAGCTAGAAGGATGCTTGGGTGCATACGGAGAGGAATGGCTAGCAGAAAAAAGGAGGTGATAATGCCTCTGTATAAGTCTTTGGTGCGACCTCATTTGGAGTATGGTGTGCAATTCTGGAGACCGCACCTTCAAAAGGATGTGAACAGGATGGAGTCGGTGCAGAGGGTTGCTACTACGATGATTAGTAGTCTTCATTATAAAGCATATGAGGACAGACTTAAGGATCTTAATATGTACACCTTAGAGGAAAGGCGGGATAGAGGTGATATGATTGAGATGTTTAAATACCTCCATGGCATAAATGTTCAGGGAGAGAGCCTCTTTCAATTGAAAGCTAGTTCTGCGACGAGGGGACATGGGATGAGGGTGAAGGGAGATAGATTCAGGAGTGATATGCGGAAATATTTCTTTACGGAAAGAGTAGTGGATCCGTGGAATAGTCTCCCAGTGGAGGTGGTAGGGATGAGGATAGTAACTGAATTCAAAAAAGCATGGGACCAACACAGAGGATCTCTAAAGGTAAAAAGTGGACTGTTGTAGTTGTTATGGAAGGACAGACTAGATGGGCCTTTTGGTCTTTTTCTGTCATCATGTTTCTATGTTTCTAATATTGTGTTTTAATGTATGTCATGTAAGAAACATATTAAAAGAACATGTTGGGAATATAAGTACCCTTGGTGTCAAAGCCATACTGATATGTTAATATTAATTGAACTCTAGAGAAGCCAACAGAATAAAGATTTAATAACTATTGGAAAACCCATAGTCCTGTATTGGATACAAGAGACCTAGGCTTCTGGTACAGCTGGCCAGAAATTCAAATGTGTATCCTTGAAATGGTACATCAGTGCATTATTCAGAAGCATGCATAGGTGAACTATTCTAATGCAAGACATATATAGATAAGAACACCAATATAGAACTGTACTTGTATCTAAATGTCTGTTGTTGAAAACATATGACGAATAGTGTGTAGATTGAATGTGTAAGCCTGCAAGATTAGAGCGGTATTAAGTCAGCTAACTGCTAGTGGTTAATGCTCACTACGGTAAATAGAAACATAGAAATATGATGACAGAAAAAGACCACATGGCCTATCTAGTCTGTCCTTCCATATCAACAACTACAACAGTCCCCTTTTTACCTTTAGAGATCCTCTGTGTTCGTCCCATGCTTTTTTGAATTCAGTTACTGTCCTCATCTCTACCACCTCCACTTGGGAGACTATTCTACGGATCCACTACTCTTTCCGTAAAGAAATATTTCCGCATATCACTCCTGAATCTATCTCCCTTCACCCTCATCCCATGTAACCTCGTAGCAGAACTTGCTTTCAATTGAAAGAGGCTCTCTCCCTGAACATTTATGCCACGGAGGTATTTAAACATCTCAATCATATCACCTCTATCCCGCCTTTCCTCTAAGGTGTACATATTAAGATCCTTCAGTCTGTCCTCATATGCTTTATAATGAAGACCACTAATCATTTTAGTAGCCAACCTCTGCACCGACTCCATCCTGTTCACATCTTTTTGAAGGTGCGGTCTCCAGAATTGCACACTATACTCCAAATAAGGTCGCACCAAAATAGAGAGGCATTATCACCTCCTTTTTTCTGCTAGCCATTCCTCTCCGTATGCACCCAAGCATCCTTTTAGCTTTTGCCGTCGCCTTTTCTACCTATTTAGCTACTTTAAGATCATCAGACACAACCACGCCTAGGTCCCGCTCTTCTTTAGTGGACAAAAGTACTTCACCCCCTATACTATATTGCTCCCTTGGATTGCTGCAGCCCAAATGCATGACCTTACATTTTTTAACATTAAATCCCAGCTGCCAAATTCTAGACCATTCTTCAAGCTTAGCTAGATCCCTCCCCATGTTATCTACACCTTCCTGGGTGCCTACTCTATTGCAGATTTTGGTATCATCCGCAATGAGGCAAACCTTACCCGACAGCTCTTCCGCTATATCACGAACAAAGATGTTAAAAAGAATCGGACCAAGGACAGATCCCTGGGGTACACCACTGGTAACATCCTTCCCCTCAGAGAGAGCTCCATTTACTTGTACTCTTTGTCGCCTCCCACCCAACCAACTTCTAACCCAAACAGTAACTTTAGGGTCCATCCCTAGGGTGCTCAGTTTGTTTATAAGTCGCCTGTGAGGAACAGTGTCAAAGGCTTTCCTGAAATCTAAATACACCACATCTAGAGCTCTCCCTCGGTCCAACTCCCTGGTCACCCAGTCAAAGAAATCAATCAGATTTGTCTGACAAGACCTGCCTCTAGTGAACCCATGCTGACTCGGATCCTGTAATCCGCTGGACTCCAGAAACCTCACTATTTTCTCTTTCAGCAGCGTTTCCAATAATTTACTCACCACCGAAGTTAAACTAACTGGCCTGTAGTTTTCAACCACATCCTTACTTCTGCTTTTGTGTAAAGGCACCACATGAGCCTCTCTCCAGTCCTTCGGCACCACTCCTGACTCCAACAAGGCATTGAAAGTCAGTGGACTTGCTAGAACGTCCCCAAGTTCCCTCAGTATTCTAGGGTGTATCCCATCGGGTCCCATCGCTTTGTCTACTTTAAGTTGAGCTAGTTTCTCACAAACACAGTCTTCTGAAAATTGTTCAAGATGTCCCTCGCTTCTGTTCTTATTTGTGGGTGTTTTCTGAGGTCCTGCTCCTGATTCTTCATCTGTGAACACAGAACAAAAATATTTGTTAAGCAATTCCGCTTTATCCTTATCAGCTTCTACATATTCCCCCCCTGCACCCTTGAGTCTGACAATACCACTTTTGCCCTTCCTCTTCTCACTAATATATCTGAAAAATGTCTTATCCCCCCATTTTATTGCATTGGCTATTTCCTCCTCCTTTTGAATCTCTGCCTTCTTGACTACTTTGCTAGCTTCTCTAAGTTTTTCCAAATACAGATGCCTGTCTTCCTCTCTCTGTGATCTCTTGTATTTCATGAAGGCCTCCCTCTTTTTCTTCACTTTTTCAGCTACTTCTTTCGAAAACCATAGCGGTCTCCTTTTCCTTTTGCCTTTATTTACCATTTTAACAAAAAGGTTGGTTGCCCTTAAAATATCCCCTTTCAGTTTTGCCCACTGTTTTTCTACATCACCCAGCTGTTCCCATCCCACTAACGACTCCCTGAGGTATTGGCCCATCTTCGCAAAGTTAGTCTTCCTAAAGTCTAAGATCCTCACCTTTGAATGGATTCTAACAGCCCTAGTCCTAATACTGAACCACACCATCTGGTGATCACTGGATGCAAAATGATTTCCCACTACAACATCAGAAACACTTTCACCATTGGTAAGCACCAAGTCCAGTATGGCCCCTTCACGTGTGGGGTCTGTTATCAATTGCCTGAATAGTTCTCCCTGTAGAGAATCCAGGATCTCCTTACTTCTAGATGATACTGCAGCAGGAACGTGCCAATCAACATCTGGCATATTGAAATCTCCTATCAGTAGCATTTCCCCTTTCCTATCAATGCTGCGTATGTCTTCAATTAACTCTCTGTCCACCTCTTCCTCTTGTGAGGGAGGTCTGTATATCACACCAATGCAAATAGATTTCTCTTTCCCTCTTTCTAGTTTAACCCAAAATGCCTCCTCTCTCCCTTTTAAGCTCTGTAATTCCAAAGCTTTAATAGTAGTTTTTACATATAGTGCCTCTCCTCCTCCCCTTCTTCCTACCCTGTCCTTTCTGAATAAAGTATAGCCAGGTATAGTTACATCCCAATCATGGTTTTCTGTGAAGCATGTTTCTGTAACTGCCACTAAATCCAAGTCAGCCACTACCACCAAAGCTTCAACATCAGGGATCTTATTTCCTATGCTACGGGCATTTATACACACTGCTTTCCATATGTTACCCCTGTTACCCATTTCCATAAAGGTATTTAATGTATCACCTACCTGGGGGCTTTCTTCATCCATCCCCAACGAATCTAGTTTAAAGCCCTCTTCAGTAGATTAGCCAGTCTACTACCGAAGATGCGTTGACCTTTCTTGGACAGATGGATGCCATCTCTGCTCTGCAACCCTTGGAACAGCATCCCATGTTCTAGGAAACTAAAACGCTCTCGATGACACCATCCACGCAGCCATGCATTCATCTCCAGGATGCGAGCTTCTCTGCCTTGCCTTTACCCTCAACAGGGAGGATTGAAGAGAACAACACCTGTGCACCTTGGCAGTATCATTTGTTCCAACATGGATTAGCAACACTGGGTAATAGTCAGTGGGCTTGATGAGTCTCGGCAAACTCTCCGTAACATCTTGGATTTTGGCACCAGGCAGACAGCATACCTCTCTGGACATCAAGTCTGGTCGGCAGATGGACGCCTCAGTACCCCTCAGAAGAGAGTCTCCAACCACCACTACCCTTTGTTTCTTTCTGGTCACTGATTCTGCAACTTTGGGGTACTTGAGCTCTGGTTCTTCCCTTTCCAGGGATGCTTTCACCTCCTCCACTTCCAGGGCTGCATAATGGTTCTTCAGTTCAAGGGCTGGAGAAGTTGGATTGGTGATTTTGCAGGCCATGGTGACTTGTGTCCAATCATCGACATTCTGTTGGCACCCATCTTCTCCTGTGCTGGAGAGCTTGGTTGCTGCAAGAAGCATCTCATCAATGTACTTCTCACTGTCTTGAATGCTCCTCAGCCTCGCCACCTCCTCTCTGAGTTCCTCCACTTGTTTCTTCAGAGCTTCAGCATGCAGGCACCCTGCACATGGAACCGGTCCTTCAACTGGCATTAGGACCTCTGTCTGGACAGAGGCAGAAGCTGTAACGGGGGCAACAGCTTTAGCGATACGATTTTTCCCAGCCATTGTTCTGTTCGTGGAGCTTAGGTATCTGTTAAAGCAAAAGAGAGAGATCTACCAAGTACCAGCCGGTTTCCCAGCTGTCCTTTCAGAGAAAAAGCAGTTAAATCTCTTTAATTATATTCACAATGTGCTGGTCCAATTCTCTGTGATTTGTTAAATGGGGAGGTGCCCTATAAAGCAAGACTGCTCACTAGGGGTGGGTGGGAGTCAGGGTGGGTAGGGAGGGAACTAACACCTACTGTGCTCAAGGAAAGTTCCACTAAAGCACCAAAAAGAAAGTAACCTTGCTTTATGGAAAGGAGAGAGGCTAGAGGAAGTGCTTGATGTTGGGCCTTATTCCTGCTAATTTGGAAACCATATATTCAGATATTGAGGCCTCGTGTCCGGAATGAAGTGCTTCAATTGGGTTGAGAAGGTCGTGGGATACTAATAATATAATTACTATGCATGTTCACTATGGGGGGTTGGTTGCTGAAGGGGGAGGCTGAGGGGTGGGGGGGAGGTTGGTGGGGGGGAAGGTGGGGAGAGGGGAATATTGTAAATTCTTTTTTTTTGCTGTATTTGTATGATTGATTTGCTGAGGAATCCTGGGCTGAGAGATCACCAGAAATGCAATTTTTTTTTTATATATTGTTTTGCATGTTCTGTATTATTTGGTTTTCAATAAACAGAGTTTACAAAAAAAACACCTTTTTAAGAGCTCCCAGTCAGAGAGCTAGCAATTTAATATAATAAAATAAACCCTCAAATCCTTACTGTTGGTTGATCTGTAGAGCACTTGTTAGGAAAGCCTCAACAGGGCAGGGCACTGGAGCCTTTTATGCAGGCCTCAGCTGCTCTCAGGTAATCAGGCCCACTAATTCCTGATTAGGTGTTAGCAGTTTCCAAACCTGAGGAGGTTACTAGAGTTCAGCAACCTACTGTGCTCAAGGATAGTTCCACTAAAGCACCAAAAAGAAAGTAACCTTGCTTTAAAAATAAACAGTATCAAAAAAGTCGCTAACATTTAATGTGATATCAAAATGTCACACCACTGGACATTTGTATTTAAGGTAAAGAAACGTCAATGGATTAAATATATAATAATATAATATGTATACTTTTGAAAGAGTACTAAGTAAACTGACTTCTAAATGCTTATGAACACCCCGGGAAATAAACAGTGTCTAAAAAATTGTGTCTAAAAGGTTTTTCTTAATATGATTAATTACACAAGCACCGCCCAGATACAAGTATAATTTGATGTTAGTAACTATTCACAAAGTTTTTTAGTCTTTATTAACAAGAAGCTTTTTCCATAGACAAAATATGGGACAAGTAAACTATACTTTTTTATACAGCCTGATACCCATCTTTGGGATCGCTTTTAGTAACATAAGAATAGTTTTCTTATGTACTTGATCTATTAATCAAGCTATTGGTTCCAATACATGAATATTAGTTTTTCTGTAAGGTATCATGCACTACACAGCACTTGCAACATTTCCTTAAATTCGCACTGCATCAAGTTTGACCGGCGACAAGACTCCACCCACAGGATCAGGATTCAGCTCCCTTTTGGCGCGGTTTTCAGCGTCTATAAGTAAACAGTTCGTTACACTTGCCAGCTTCCTTACCTTGGATACAAACGTTGTATGGCGTGATATTTTGTTTAGAGTTTAGTAATTTTGTGGATCTTGTATATACAGGAGTGTTCATGAGCATTTAGCAGCCAGTTTGCTCAGTACCATTTTGCAACATGCATATATACACACTGGTTTATTGACGAAGTTAATTTATTCATATTTCTTCAGTCCTGTAGCACTGTCTCTCAATATCGAACGCAAACGTCTCACGGCGTGACAGTTTGATTTTACATTTAGAGGTCAGTAATTTTTTAGACATTGTTTATTTAAGCCTAGGTCTCTTGTACTCAATACAGGACTATGGGTTTTCCAATAGTTATTAAATCTTTATTCTGTTGGCTTCTCTAGAGTTCAATTAATATTAACATATCAGTATGGCTTTATGACACCAAGGGTACTTATATTCACAACAAGTTCTTTTAATATGTTTCTTACATGACATACATTAAAACACAGTATAAAATTTTAATGGGAGATATTTGTCACTATGATTGTTTTAGTAGCATAAGTACTATATAAAATGCATTTACTTTTTTGACATTTGCATTCTGTTTTATTATTTGATCTTATAGTAAGAGCATAACTCTGTATACTACTTCACATGTGAAATACAACACAAGGTGTTCTTGTGAGTATTTGCCTACATTTTAATGATCCCATTTAATTGTTAATTCACAGCAGTGTTTATAATTTTTAATGTTTATTGCCCTTTGCTGCCCTGCATTTTCCTTTTTTCTTATTATTTCTTAACTATTATTTTTTAACTACTATGTCTTAACCAATTGTTGATGTTTCCTGTTTTGAATGTATGAATATTGTTTTATTGTATAAATGGTGATATTGTTTATTTATTATTTTTTATATCGTAAGCTGCATCCCCCCTGAGGAAGGCGTTGCCGAAACACGTTGGGGTTTACCTAATAAAGATTCCTGTGACCATCACACGTCTCTTGTTCCTTGTGTTCCCTAGGGCAAATGCTGGACACAAAGGTGGGGTGGAGGGACAGATTGCTAGACACAAAGTGCAGGGGGGTGGAAGGCAGATGCAGGCTATAGAGTGGAGTTATAGAGGGAAGACATAGGGTGGGTGAGACATGGGGATAGCAGGTGGATGGTGGATATGGAGTGGGATGTAGCTGCTGGATATGGGATAGAGGTTATAGAGATATGGAGGACAAACGTTGAACATGGGGTGGAAAGCAGAGGCTAGACATAGGGAAGGGGTCATATAGGGATGGAGGGTATATGCTGGACACAGGGTATAAAGTCATAGGGGCAGAAGCTGGACAAAGGGTAGACTTGGAGGACACAGTAACAGTATACAACGGCAGATAAAGGCCAGTATGGTCCATCTAGTCTGCCCAGTAAGGTGGCTAGAGTGGTTGTACCTGCTGCTCTGTGCAGATTACCCCCTCTCACTATGCCTTCATTTAGAATTTGTTTGTTCATTAATATCCTTTGAGTATTTAAATATCTGTATCATATCTCCCCTGTCCCTCCTCTCCCTCTAGGGTATACATATTTAGGTCTTCAAGTCTCTTTTCATACGTCTTCTTGTGCAAATCATTTTGGTCGCCTTCCTCTGAACCATTTCAAGTCTTTTTATATCCTTTGTGAGATATGGAGCCTGATTCCGTTAGGTGCATGTCCTGGCCATCCGGATGGACCCAAGCAAGACAGGCCCATTTGGATCAGATTCTGGACCACAGGAACAAAACGTTCCCGCGGTGGCCAAAAACGGGGCCAATGATGGTCCGGCATGCCCCTGCAAGGACATCCTCCCCACAGATGCCCCGACTCCTGAGATTCTGGCTCCCCTTTTCCCTGCCTCCAACTCAAGGCTGGCCTGCTGTGGCCTGGATTGGGTGGTGGAGAGCCCCCCACACCCTGCCCAAGCCCTGGGGGGGGGGGGGGGGGAATCCCCAGGTCTGATCTCCAGGTTTTTCTTTGAGGTGGAATAAGCAGCACGTCCCTATGGGCCCAGCAGGACATACAGGGCCATGACCTGAATCGGCCCCTGTACGTCCTGCCAGACTGGCCTTCTCTCGCTCCAGTCTTGATCCTGTCCCTGCTCCACCTCAATCCCGTCCCTGCTCCACCTCAATCCCACACCCTCCCACTAGCTCTCCCCATCCTGAGCATCAGGACGTACAGAGAAAGCCAGAGGGGGAATTGGGCCTGTTTGGCTTGTGGGGCAGCACGTCCAGCCCCGCAACACACATCCTGGAATCGGGCCCATAGTCTCCAAAACTGAACACCAATGACTTGTACAGGGGCATTAATACCGCCTCCCTTCTGCTGGTTATTCCTCTCTGTAGGTCCACAAAGGAGCACAGGCCTTCGCAGAAGCAACAAAGAAGAAGGGGGTTAGGGGAAGGGAGGGAAAGCATAGTTACTCACCTGTAACAGGTGATCTCCGGGAACAGCAAGAATTTAGTCCTCACATATGGGTATCGTCGGTACCGACGGAGCCTGTGCGGGAACGCTCACCAGCGTCCAATTAGAAAGCTTTTGGGAGCATCCCACAGCGCCTGCGTGCTGCCTTCCCGCCTTTCCCAACTGCCTCTCTCCAGCTGAGTTTTAAAGCTGAGATAAAAAGAGAGAGAGAGAGGGAAAGGGAAAGAGATAGATAGAGAGATACAACTCCTAGGGGAGGTGGGTGGGTTGTGAGGACTAAATTCCTGCTGTTCCCAGAGATCACCTGTTACAGGTGAGTAACTATGCTATCTCCAGGAACAAGCAGGAATGTAGTCATCACATATGGGGACTCCCTAGCTTTAGATGCCAGGGAGAGACCCCAGAAGTTGTGCGTCCCTGAGAAGGGCTCCACTTCCCCCCATGGATCTCTGGCATCCAACCAGGGATGGTGGGTAGGAGTTGATTAGGTATGGAACAGGTGTTGGAGAACAGCCTGACCAAACAAGGCATCCCGGCGGGGGTCCTTGTCCAAGCAGTAATGGGCTGTGAAGGTATGAACCGAGGCCCAGGTGGCTGCTCGACAGATGTCGTCGATAGACATAGAGTGCACATGAGCCATTGAAGCTGCCATGGCTCTCACATTGTGAGTTGTGACATGGCCCTCCATTCTTGCTCTGATAGGTGAAGGCAATACACTGGGCAATACAGTTAGACAGTGTTCTCTTGGAGACTGGAAGTCCCAAATGAGAAGGATCAAAAGCAACAAAAAGTTGAGAGGACTTTCTATGTTGCTGTGTTCTTTGTAAGTAAAAAGCTAAAGCTCTTTTACAGTCCAAGGTATGAAGATTCCTCTCTGCATTTGATGCATGAGGCCTTGGAAAGAACACAGGTAGGCAGACCGCTTGGTTCAGAAGAAAATGTGAGACCACCTTTAGCATAAAGTGTGGATGAGTCCTAAGGACTACCTTGTCATGATGGAACCTTGTATAAGGTGGATCAGCTACTAGTGCTTGCAACTCTCTAATGCAATGTGCTGATGTGATTGCAATGAGAAAGATAACCTTCCAAGAAAGGAATTTCAAGGAGGTAGTAGCTAAGGGTTCAAAAGGTGGCTTCATGAGCTGCCCAAGAACCAGGTTTAAGTCCCATGCCACCAGTGGTGGCCTAATGGAAGGCTTAGTTAGAAGAAGGCCTCTCATAAATCTTGCTATAAGAGGATGAGAGGAGATAGGTTGTCCATTTAGAGGCCTGAAGGAAGCTGCAATAGCACTCAAATGGACTCTTACTGAGTTAGTCTTAAGTCCTGCATTGGATAAATGAAGGAGATACTCCAGTAAAGATTCTAGAGGTATCGCAAGGGGGTTAAGACCCTTTTGCGAACATCATATGGTAAACCTTTTCCACTTGAAAGCATAAGAGCGTCTTGTGGAAGGTTTCCTGGAAGCAAGAAGAATATCCTTCACTTGCTGAGGGAGGTTAAGATCATGGAGATCTAGGCATTCAGCAAACAAGCCCTGAGATGCAAAGACTGGGGATCGGGATGCCATAACATTCCGTTCTCCTGAGATAGGAGATCTGGAGCAGACCCTAACTCCAGAGAGGGAGCTTGAGAGAGATGTAGAAGCAGCGGGTACCACACTTGCCAAGGTCAATGTGGAGCTATGAGAATCATATGGCCTCTGTTTCTCTGAAGCTTGAACAGGGTTTTGGGAATTAGGGGAATGAATAGAAAGGCATAAAGGAAGTCTTGGCCCCAGTGAAGGAGGAAAGCATCCTTGGCCTGAGATCCCTGAGCCAGAATTCTGGAACAGAACCGGGGAAGTTTGGCATTCAACGGACTTGCAAAGAGGTCTATGTCCGGGGTCCCCCAAATTTGAAAAATCTTGGCCACCTGGTCCGCATGTAGAGACCATTCGTGTGGAAGCAGAACTCGACAGAGTCTGTCCACCCAAGAGTTTTGTATGCCTGGAAGATACACTGCCAGGAGATGAATCTGATGCTCTCTGGCGAGGGCCCATGGTCGCAAAGCTTCGTTGCAGAGCAACAGAGAGCCTGTTCCTCCCTGCTTGTTCACATAGAACATGGCTACCTGGTTGTCTGTATGAATAAGGACTGTCTTGCAGCTGAGCAGGGAATGGAACACTCGAAGAGCAAGAAAAATTGCTCTGAGCTCTAAGAGATTGATATGTAGATGAGTCTCCTGTGGAGTCCAAGTGCCTTGGGTGGAGAGGTCTTGTAGATGAGCTCCCCAACCCAGTGGAGAAGCATTTGTTGTGAGAATTGCTTGGGGTAAGGGTTGTTGGAACGGGGACCCCAGCAACAGGTTTTGAGTGGACTGCCACCATTGAAGGGACAGAATAAGGCGATTTGTGTTTACGATTTTGTCTGACAGGCACCCTGATGCCTGGGTCCACTGGGTGGATAAAGTCCACTGGGCTGCTCTCATATGGAGGCGAGCATAAGGAACCACATGCACAGTAGAAGCCATGTGGCCTAGTAGTTGTAACATTTCTCGAGCAGTAAGATGGGACTTTAGCACTGCTTGAGAAGCTAACTGCACCATGCGAAGGCAACAGCTCTGAGGGAGGTAGGCCCTTGCCTTTCTGGTATCCAACACAGCTCCTATGAATTCTAGAGACTGAGTGGGAGTTAGGCTGGAATTTGGGATGTTTATGACTAGACCCAAATACTGAAGGATACGCATTGTGCAAGACAGAGCTATCCTGGCCTGTGACTCGATGGGGCTCGAATGAGCCAAATCGTCTAAGTAGGGGAAGACGAATATTCCTAGAGTGCGGAGAAATGCTGCTACTACAGCCACGCATTTCGTGAACACCCTTGGAGCTGAGGCCAGGCCAAACGGGAGCACCCTGTATTGGTAGTGCTTCCCTTGAAAAAGGAACCAAAGGAACTTTCTGTGAGATGGATGGATGAGAACATGAGTGTACGCATCCTTGAGATCTAGAGAACAAAGCCAATCCTGACTCTGAAGGTATGGCAGCAGAGTTCCTAGAGAAACCATTTTCAATTTCTCCTTGAACAGGAATTTGTTCAATTCTCTGAAGTCTAAAATAGGTTTGTGACCTCCTGTTTTCTTTGGGATAAGAAAATAGGGGGAGTAAAACCCTGTACCCTGCTGAAGAATGGGTACGTCTTCTATTGCCCCTTGGGCAAGAAGCATGGTGACGTCTTGATCTAACAGGTTGATGAGAGAGGTCTGAGAATTGAACTGTTTTACTATTGTGGGAGGGGACATGCTCAAGAAATGAAGCTTGTACCCTTCTTTTATGATGGAGAGTGTCCAATGCTCTGCTGTTATCTGCCCCCATCTTGGGGCAAAGTGACATAACCTTCCTGGAATGGTGGAAGGCTCTGGTCCATTTAGAGCCAGGAAGGCTAAGTTCTCTAGATGCAAGTCAAAGGCCTTGTGAAGGCTGAGACTGCTGAGGCGGTCTTGGCTTAGCGGTCTTGGCTTTTCTTTGCTTGGATGGTTGCTGACCCTTCCGGACAGGTTGACCTGCAGAACGTCCCTGCTGGGAATAAGCAGGATAAAACCTTTTCTTTTTGGAAAAGAATGGTTTTTTGAAAGATTTCTTTCTTGCAGGATCAGCTGTGCCCTTGGATAATCTGTCCAAGGTGGAGTTGTCAGCATCCAACTCATTGGCCTTTTCCTGCCAATCTTTGCCAAACAGGTTCTCACCAGTACAAGGAATATTGCCCAATTTGTCTTGTACCCAGAGCTCCAAATCAGATGCCTGGAGCCAGGCAATTCTACATGCACCTATGGCAATGGCAGAGGTTCTGCTTATGCACTCAAAACAAAAGCTGCACGGTTGACAAATTTGGAAACATCCTGGGCATGTTTGACCAATGTGAGAAAATCCTGTCTCCTATCCTCAGGAAGAAGAGGACTCAAAACCTCTAAATCTCCTGTGATTTCCTTCAGGAACATTCCCATATATAAAATATAGGAACTGATCCTGGCAGAAAGCATGGAAGCTTGGAAAGTACGACGTCCAAAAGCATCCAAAGTTCTGCACTCACGACCTGGGGGATTAGAGGCATGCCTCTTTGCACTCCTGATCCTTCTCATAGCTGACTCCACTACAATAGAGTGGTGAGGGAGCTGAGTTTTCTGGAAACCAGGACAAGGAAAGACTCGATACATAGTGTCAAATCTACGAGAATGAGGAGAGGTGGTAAGAGGGGTCTCCCACATTCTGAGCATGAGATCATGCAAGATCTCATGGATGGGCAAAGTAGCTGCCTCCTTAGGAGCTTTGGGATATTGTAAAATTTCCAGCTCCTTTGCTCTGGGCTCTGTTTCAGGAGCCAGAGTAATGGAGAGACCCCGAGCCACCTCCCTGATGAAATCCTGGAAGGAGATATCCTCTGGAGGAGACATCCTGCATTTAGGGGAGGAGGGCTCCTCTGGAAGAAGTGCTCTGGTATCGACAGAACTATCGGAATCCTCAGATTCCTCTGAGGACTCGAAGTACCTTCTGTCCGGAGGCTCTTGTAGAGCCCGATACCCGTACCGACCGAAGTCGGTACCGGGGGGAAATCGGTACCGGTGTATCGGTACCAGAGGGCATCGGGTGACTGGGTGCCAGCAATGCGGACACCGATGTCGATGTTATCGGTACCAGTACCGATACCGGTGCCGGAGTCGGTACCGGTACCGGTTGAACTGTCTGACGCGGTTCTGAGGGTGTCGATGCCGCAAGGAGAGCCGCCAGACTGCGTTCAATAGCCAGGAATCTCTGGTCTAACGATGCTGCCGATGCCTGGATATCTGTACCAGAGAAGACAGCCGATACCCCAGAGCATGGCACCAGTAGTTCTGCCGAGGTCGAGGCCTCGAGAACATCCTGGAGTCCCAATAATGCTTTGGAAGCCGAAGCCTCCCACTGGGGCAATTTTGCTGGTGCAGAATCCTCAAGGGCAATGCCAGAGGCATATCGGTGCTTAGAAGGAAATCTACCCTTTGAGGACCGACTGGACATATGTTTAATTACCTGAGGAACGGGAGGAAGAGGAAGCCCTAGAAGACATCAATGCCACCGAAGCTGCATCAGAGGAAACAGGGTACTGAGCTTAGCAGCTCGGTTCTGCCGACCTCTTTTAGACATCATGGCACAGGGGTAACATATGGAAAGCAGTGTGTATTAATGCCCGTAGCATGGGAAATAAGATCCCTGAAGTTGAAGCTTTGGTGGGAGTGGCTGACTTGGATTTAGTGGCAGTTACAGAAACATGGTTCACAGAAAACCATGACTGGGATGTAACTATACCTGGATATACTTTATTCAGAAAGGACAGGGTAGGAAGAAGGGGAGGAGGAGTGGCACTATATGTAAAACTACTATTAAAGCTTTGGAATTACAGAGCTTAAAAGGGAGAGAGGAGGCATTGTGGGTTAAACTAGAAAGAGGGAAAGAGAAATCTATTTGCATTGGTGTGATATACAGACCTCCCTCACAAGAGGAAGAGGTGGACAGAAAGTTAATTGAAGACATACGCAGCATTGCTAGGAAAGGGGAAGTGCTACTGATAGGAGATTTCAATATGCCAGATGTTGACTGGCACATTCCTGCTGCAGTATCATCTAGAAGTAAGGAGATCCTGGATTCTCTACAGGGAGAACTATTCAGGCAATTGGTAACAGACCCCACACGTGAAGGGGCCATACTGGACTTGGTGCTTACCAATAGTGAAAGTGTTTCTGATGTTGTAGTGGGAGATCATTTTGCATCCAGTGATCAGCAGATGGTGTGGTTCAGTATTAGGACTAGGGCTGTTAGAATCCATTCCAAGGTGTGGATCTTAGACTTTAGGAAGACTAACTTTGCGAAGATGGGCCAATACCTCATGGAGTCGTTAGTGGGATGGGAACAGCTGGGGGATGTAGAAAAACAATGAGCAAAACTGAAAGGGGGTATTTTAAAGGCAACCAATCTTTTTGTTAAAATGGTAAATAAAGGCAAAAGGAACAGGAGACCGCTATGGTTTTCGAAGGAAGTAGCTGAAAAAGTGAAGAAAAAGAGGGAGGCCTTCATGAAATACAAGAGATCACACAGAGAGGAAGACAGGCATCTGTATTTGGAAAAACTTAGAGAAGCTAGCAAAGTAGTCAAGAAGGCAAAGATTCAAAAGGAGGAGGAAATAGCCAATGCAATAAAATGGGGGGATAAGACATTTTTCAGATATATTAGTGAGAAGAGGAAGGGCAAAAGTGGTATTGTCAGACTCAAGGGTGCAGGGGGGGAATATGTAGAAGCTGATAAGGATAAAGCGGAATTGCTTAACAAATATTTTTGTTCTGTGTTCACAGATGAAGAACCAGAAGCAGGACCTCAGAAAACACCCACAAATAAGAACAGAAGCGAGGGACATCTTGAACAATTTTCAGAAAACTGTGTTCGTGAGAAACTAGCTCAACTTAAAGTAGACAAAGCTATGGGACCGGATGGGATATACCCTAGAATACTGAGGGAACTTGGGGACGTCCTAGCAACTCCACTGACTGACCTTTTCAATGCCTCGTTGGAGTCGGGAGTGGTGCCAAAGGACTGGAGAGAGGCTCATGTGGTGCCTTTACACAAAAGCGGAAGTAAGGATGTGGTTGAAAACTACAGGCCGGTTAGTTTAACTTCAGTGGTGAGTAAATTATTGGAAACACTGCTGAAAGAGAAAATAGTGAGGTTTCTGGAGTCCAGTGGATTACAGGATCCGAGGCAACATGGATTCACCAGAGGAGGGTCTTGTCAGACAAATCTGATTGATTTCTTTGACTGGGTGACCAGGGAGTTGGACCGAGGGAGAGCTCTAGATGTGGTGTAGTTAGATTTCAGGAAAGCCTTTGACACTGTTCCTCACAGGCGACTTATAAACAAACTGAGCACCCTAGGGATGGACCCTAAAGTTACTGCTTGGATTAGAAATTGGTTGGGTGGGAGGCGACAAAGAGTACAGGTAAATGGGGCTCACTCTGAGGAGAAGGATGTTACCAGTGGTGTGCCCCAGGGATCTGTCGGTCCGATTCTTTTTAACATCTTTGTTAGTGATATAGCGGAAGGGCTGTCGGGTAAGGTTTGCCTCTTTGCGGATGATACCAAAATCTGCAATAGAGTAGACACCCAGGAAGGTGTAGCTAAGCTTGAAGAATGGTCTAGAATTTGGCAGCTGGGATTTAATGTTAAAAAATGTAAGGTCATGCATTTGGGCTGCAGCAATCCAAGGGAGCAATACAATATAGGAGGTGAAGTACTTTTGTCCACTAAAGAAGAGCGGGACCTAGGCGTGGTTGTGTCTGATGATCTTAAAGTAGCTAAACAGGTAGAAAAGGCGACGGCAAAAGCTAGAAGGATGTTTGGGTGCATACGGAGAGGAATGGCTAGCAGAAAAAAGGAGGTGATAATGCCTCTGTATAAGTCTTTGGGCGACCTCATTTGGAGTATGGTGTGCAATTCTGGAGACCGCACCTTCAAAAGGATGTGAGCAGGATGGAGTCGGTGCAGAGGGTTGTTACTAAAATGATTAATGGGCTTCATTATAAAGCATATGAGGACAGACCTAAGGATCTTAATATGTACACCTTAGAGGAAAGGCGGGATAGAGGTGATATGATTAAGATGTTTAAATACCTCTGTGGCATAAATGTTCAGGGAGAGAGCCTCTTTCAATTGAAAGCAAGTTCTGCTACGAGGGGACATGGGATGAGGGTGAAGGGAGATAGATTCAGGAGTGATATGCGGAAATATTTCTTTACAGAAAGAGTAGTGGATCCATGGAATAGTCTCCCAGTGGAGGTGGTAGAGATGAGGACAGTAACTGAATTCAAAAAAGCATGGGACCAACACAGAGGATCTCTAAAGGTAAAAAGTGGACTGTTGTAGTTGTTATGGAAGGACAAACTAGATAGGCCATGTGGTCTTTTTCTGTCATCATGTTTCTATGGCACAGGACATACAATCTGTGATGGAGTGGTCAGGACCTAAACATTTCAGACACCATTCATGGGTGTCGGTGACGGAGATGGTACCGCCACACTTGGTGCACGTTTTGAAACCTGAAGCAGGTTTCTCCATTGTAGGAAAAATCTTTGGGCCTAAGGCCTAAAATGATGCGTGCACCTGGGAAAAATGGGAAAAAATACTAAATATATATATATATATATATTTTTTTTTTTTTTTTAAAGAACAGAAATAAAGAAAGAAAAACCAGCGGTACCGGTAAAGCGTCGAGGAAGGCAGACGCGACTACAAAAAAAAAAATAATAATAAGGAAGAATTTTCTGCGGTGACAGGAACGACGACCTGCTGGCTCCGCAGAAAACGAAGAACTGGAGAGAGGCAGTTGGGAAAGGCAGGAAGGCAGCACGCAGGCACTGTGGGATGCTCCCAAAAGCTTTCTAATTGGACGCTGGGGAGCGTTCCCGTACAGGCTCCGTCGGTACCGACGATACCCATATGTGATGACTACATTCCTGCTTGTTCCTGGAGATAATCAGTGACATTAGAAAACATCAGAACAAACAGAAGACTTACTGAATTATGAATAGAACTTGATTTTCCCTCCCTTCCCCTTCTTCCCTTGGTTTAACACCCTATGGGTTTGCACACATCTGCTATGTTGAGCATGGTTGTGCAGTTTTTTCATCCTTTGTCCATGGTTTTATGTACACACAATTCGTTTAGACACTATGTCCCTTTTATACATTACTTCATCTCCTGTACAGTAAGCTTATGTATGCTTTTGATTGTATTTATATTCTGCTATTATTTCAACTTTTATGCTTGCATTATCTGCTTAAATTATATGGTCCAATGAGCACTTTTATTATTTGTTGTTCTTTTAATTTATATGATTTTGTTTTCAGTATCATTGTATCCTTTTTTATACACTTGTTTTTGGTTTGAATTTGTGTTTACAATTGTATTTATGTTTTATTGATGTATGTTTTTATTTCCTTAAGGCTCCCCCTGAAGAAGGCAGCGTGCCGAAACATGGCCGTGTTGGGGTGTTCTTATCAATAAAGGACTTTATTTTTCACACCTCGCTCTTTTTGTCCTCTCTATTCCTCTCTGCATGCAGCCCAGCATCCTTCTGGCTTTGGCCACCACCGTGTCACATTGTTTCGCCACCTTGAGATCAACAGACACTCATTTAGAGGTCCCTTTTCCAGGTCTATGCAAACCAATCTCTCACCCCCATCACATATAATTCCTTTGGATTTCTGCATCCCAAGTGCGTGACTCTGCACTTCTTTGACTGCCGAGCATTTGACCTCCAAGAATTTGACCATTCTTCCAGTTTTTGTAGATCTTTCCTCAAGTTGTCTACTTCCTCAAAGGAGTCTATTCTGTTGCAAATCCTAGTGTAATCTGCAAAAAGGCAAACCTTTCCCTTCAGTCCTTCAGCAATATCCCTCACAAATATAGTGAACAGTACTGGTCCCAGATTGATCCCTGGGGCACTCCACTACTCACCTTCCTTTCTTCAGATTGAATTCCATTTACCACCATCTTCTGTCATTTGTCAAGTCAACCAATTTCTGATCCAGTTCACCACCTTGGGACCCATCCCCAGGCTACTCAGTTTATTGATAAAACTCCTATGAGGAACAGTATCAAAGGCTTTGCTGAAATCGAGGTAGATCACATATCCACTGCATGTCCTTGGCCTAGTTCTCTGGTCAGTCAGTCAAAACACTCAATCAAATTTGCTTGGTATGATCATCCTTTGGTAAAACCATGTTGTCTCGGATTATGCAACCCATTACTTTTTAGAAAGTCCAATAATCTTTCTTTCAGTAGTGTCTCCATTACTTTTCCCGCCACTGAGGCAAGGCTTGCTGGCCTATAGTTTGTCACCTCTTCCCTATTATCACTTTTGTGAAGAGGTATTAATTTAGTCCTTTCCTAATCCTGAAGAATCTCCCCCGTCTCCAAGAATCTATTAAAAACATTCTTTAAAGCCCCTGCCAAAACCTCTGAGTTCTTTCAGTATCCTGGAATTTATCCCATCCTGTTCCATGGCCTTGTCCACTTTCAGTTTTTCAAGCTGTTCAAAAATGTCATCTTCTTTGAATGATGTGGTATCTACTCCATTCCCATTTGTATATTTGTCAGTCATGTGTGTTCCTTCTCCAGTATTTTCTTTCATGAATGCAGAACAGAGTATTTATTTAGCATTTTTGCTTTTTCCATGTCACTTTCCTCAGCACTTTTGAGTCTTGTAATTTTACCTGTGGTTTTAGTCTTCTCACAAATTTACCTAGAAAAGTTGTGTCTCCATGCTTAACATCTTTAGTCATCTTTTCTTCTGCTTTTGTTTTTTCTTTTGCTATCCTTATTTCTTTATTTGTCTCTTTTAGCTTTATCCTGTATTCTTTTCTGTGTTCCTCTTTTTGTGATCTTCTGAATTTTGTAAAAGCTGTGGGGGTTTTTTGCCTTTATTAGTGCAGCCACTTCTTTGGAGAACCATATAGGTTTCCTTTTGTTTTTATTTACTTTCTTTACATATAGATCAGTTGCCCCTTTTACTGCATCTTTCAGATTAGCCCACTGCAGTTCTTCTTTCCTTATCTCCTTCTACCCTGCCAACTCCTCCTTCAGGTACTTTCCCATTTTACTGAAGTCAGCGTTTTTGAAATCTAGGCTTTTATGTTTGCTGTGACTGGACTCTGCCTTGGCTTTTACCTTAAACCACACTGTGTGAGGGTCACTGCTACTCATGTGGCACCCACCCAGATATTAGACACGCCATCTCAACTGGCGACTACCAGATCCAGCATCAAGCCTTCCCTGGTTGGTTACATCACCATTTGTCTGAGCAATGCTTTTTGGAAGGCATCCACAATCCTTTTTACTTCTTTCCAGATTTGCACAAGTGGGGGGTGGAGGGCGGATGCTGAACATTGAGTGAGAGAGTGTAAATGCTAGGCATGGAGGGGGGAGGGGCAGCAAGATATGAAAAAGGGAAAAGGATTGGGGAGAGAGGGAGAGATGTTGAACACAGGGAGGGTGGAAGAGAGAAAGAGAAAGGACAGTTAGTTAAAGACTGGACAATATGTGGCTGGGGAACGACAGAGAGATAGGGGGTGAGAGAGTTCTGTTAAAAGTTGAAAAGTAGAAGGTAGATGCATTGAAAAGAGGGAGACTGAGAACAATGTAAGAAGGAGAAATGAAATCTGAGTTGATAGAAAAATAAATGGAAGAAAGCTGAAAGGAAAAGATCAAATGTCTGAGATGGATGTAGGGGAGCAAGTGAAAAAGACAGAAGTTGAGAGAAGTGGCAGACTGATTGCAGACACTGGAAAGTGGAGAAGAGTAGACAGAAGATGAAGAAGCCAGACACCATGGCCAAGGCAGTTAGAAAAATAACTAGAAAACAAAAGTAGAGAATTTTTTTTCAGTTTAATGACTGGAATGTGTCAGTTTTTTTATTTTTTATATGCCATCTATATATTGCTGTACTGACTTTCTCCAACGTCTTAAGGAGAAATTACTCTCCAATACACTGGAAAAAGATACTGGCCAGGCAACCATTGGAGCTGAGGATGTTCAAAGTCTTGATGTCAGCAACTCTCCCGCAGTCAGAGCATGGGGTTCAAGAACTGATTATGACCCACTGCACAAAGCTCATGTCAGGGCAAGGAAGACCTCCATCCATTCCTTGAAGCTCTTCATGAGATGCTCCTTAAGGGCTGCCATTGACAGAAGTGGAGGGGCTACAGCAGAATCAGCTGATATCTGAAGAAACTGACAAGAAGTATCAGCAGACTAGCCTTGGCCCTCTGGAGTCTATCAATGATGCAGAGGATAAATCCTTCCTCTTCTTCAGGTGAGAATCAGTGGATGACTGTTCCCAGGAGACCCTATCAATGCTAGACTATGAGTGCATTTGAGGACCCCTTGATGTCTATGCACTGTCAGTGTCCAATGGAGGCCATGGAGACCAATGCTCCTCAGTGTCCAATTGGAAAGCTTTTGGGAGCACTCCACTGCGCCTGCGTGACTGCCTTCCCGCCTTCCCAACTCCCTCTCTTCAGTTGAGTTTGTAGCTGAGAAAAGAGTAAATGAAACCCTATAACTCCTAGGGGAGGAGGGCGGGCTGTGAAGACTAAACTCCTGCTGTTCCCAGAGATCACCTGTTACAGGTGAGTAACTACGCTATCTCCAGGAACAAGCAGGAATGTAGTCTTCAGATGTGGGACTCCCTAGCTCCCAGATACCAGATGAAGTGACCTCTGAACCGATGGAGGTTTGCCTTGGAGTAGGCATAATGTGGTCATGGATCCACTATGGATTTCTGGCATCTTCAAAGTCCGGGATGGAGGGTAGGAGTTGCATTTAAGTCTGAAAGAGGTGCTGGCGTACAGCCTGACCAAACATGGCATCCCGATGGGAGTCCTTGTCCAGACAATAATGGGCAGCAAAAATATGGATAGAAGATCAAGCTGTTGCTTTGCAAATTTTGTCAATGGCTACGGAGCGTAGGTTTGCCATAGAGGTGGCCATGGTGCGAACATTGTGAGCAGTGACATGCCCTTCCAGGGAGAGTCCTGCTTTGTCACAGGCAAATGAAATGCAGTCCACTATCCATCTGGAGAGCATACGCTTAGAGACATGTAATCTCAGGTGACTGGGGTCAAATGAGATGAACAACTGCAAGGCTTTACAATGACCTTGAGTCCTTTGGAGTTGCTTCTACTCCAGATGCATGCGGTTTAGGAAAGAAAGCTGGAAGGTAAGTTGACTGGTTTAGATGGAAGGAAGATATCACCTTTGGCATAAAGCGTGGGTGAGTCCGAAGGACTACTCTGTCATGGTGGAAGCAGGTATGGCAGATCCGTCACCAAAGCCTGAAGCTTACTAATGCATCTGGCTGAAGTGAGGGCAATTAGGAAGATCACCTTCCGAGAGAGAAATTTAAGTGAGCTTGTGGCAGAACAACATTGAGGTCTCAAGCTACTGGAGGTGGCTTAATGGAAGGTTTGGACAGCAGGAGACCTCTCATGAAATGTGCTACTAGCGGTTGTGTGGAGACGGGCTGTCCATTGAGTAGATGATGAAAGGCCGAAATGGCACTAAGGTGGACTCTCACTGAGTTTGTCATTAGACTTGTTGAGGACAGGTGGAGGAAATACTGGAGGAGTGAATCCACTGGAGCAGAAAGGGGATCGAGATCTTTCTGGGAGCACCAGATAGAATCTACGCCATTTAAAAGTGTATGAATGTCTGGTGGAGAGCTTTCGAGAAGCCAAAAGGATCTCCTTAACCTCTTGAATAAGGTCAAAGCCTTGTAAAGCTATGCTCTAGGCAGCCAAGCTGTGAGGCAGAGAGACTGTGGATTGGGATGGAGTAGTGAGCCGTTGTCCTGGGAGAGGAGATCCAGCACATATTCCAATCGCAGAAGATGAGTCTGAGTCAGACGTAGCAGCAGCAGAAGCAGCGGCCAGTGAGGGACTATGAAAATCATGGAGCCCTTGTTGGACTGAAACTTTAAAAGCATCTTGAGAATGAGGGGTATGTGAGGAACACATAAAGCAGACCCTGACCCCAGTGTAGGTGAATGTCGGAGTTCTTGTGCAGAAGAGAGGAAAATTGCCATTTTGAGAAGTGGCGAATAGACCTATGTCTGGAGTTCCCCAGGTCTGGAAGATGTAGGACGTTGTGTCCAGATGCAGAGACCATTTGTGGGGAAAAGGATGCAACTCAGTCTGTCTGCCAAGACATTGGACTCTCCTGGGAGGTACACCGCTTGGAGGTGTATTTGATGAGCAATTGCAAAGGATCAGAGATGTTTCGCGTCCTCGAAGATGGCCCAAGAGCCTGTTCCTCCGCTTGTTCACATAGAACATGGCAATCTGACTGTCTGTCCTGATTAGGACTTGCTGTGCTCTAAGGTGGTGTTGGAACACCCGGATGGCATTGGAGATAGCAGAAAGTTCCATAAGATTGATCTGGAGTTGTGACTCCTGCAAGAGCCCCTGTGTAGTCAGGTTGCCCAGATGGGCTCCCCAACCCAGTCTGGAGGCATCAGTCATCAGGGTGCATTGATGTAGAGGCATCTGAAAAGGTGACCCTACTAGCAGGTTTTCTGGAGAACACCATCACTGAAGGGATGTGGTTAGACAGGCAGTGACTTGGAGGCCTGCTTCCTCTGGGAGGCCAGAGTCCACTGGGCTGTCTGCATATGTACTTGGGCATATGGTATGACATGCACCGTAGAGACCATGTGCCCAAGAAGCTGCAGCATCTCTCGAGTTTGGGACACTGGTTGAACTAGACGGGCACAACAAAGCCAGGGGAGAAACACCCTGGACTGTTGGGTGTCTAGTAGGGTTCCAATAAATTCTAGTTTTTGAGTTGGAGTGAGCTGGGATTTTGGGAAGTTTATGACAAATCCCAAGTGTTATAGTACTGTGATGGTACGATGCAAAGACAGCAGTACCCCTTAGGTGTCTGCTTTTATGAGCCAATTATCTAAGTAAGGGAAGACGAATATCCCCGGAGTTCTTAGATATGCAGCCACAACCGCCATGCATTTTGTGAAGACTCTTGGGGCAAAATCAAATCTGAAGAGAAGGAGACTGTATTGATAATGTTTTCCCTGAAAGGTTACACGTAGATATTTCCTGTGTCCTGGATGGATGAGGATATGTGTGTACACTTCTTTTAGATCTAGAGAACAGAGCCAGTCCTGACTCTGGAGGTAGAGTCCCAAGAGAGATCATCTTGAACTTTTTATGGACTAGAAACTTGTTGAGGTTTCTGAGTTTCTGAATGGTCCACCAAAAGACAGCAATCTGCCACGTAAGCAACCAAGAACCAGTCAGGAGACGTGGCAGGGAGTTCCAATAAAGCCTTTATTAATCCACGGGTCAAGTGTGCCTAAAAACCCAACACAGGCCGTGTTTCGTTTACCACTTCCTCAGGGGTTAACGGCTCACTAAAAATACATATATATATATATATATATACACACAATAATTAAAAAACACAACAAATAAATACAATGATAATCAAAAAACATAAGCATATTAAAAGTTAAATAAGCGCACAACACATTAAATAGTTAAAACAATAAATAAATAAACTAATAGACATAGTGTGATAAACCATTGATAAAATAACCTAATGCATAAGATAATAAATAACATACTACAATTTAAAACACAAAATGTGTCCACTGTAAAATCAAATAAATGAAATAAGAGAACAAACTAAAAAAGGAGAGAGAGGAGGACCTAAAACCATATGATATACACTACAGTTATGTAAAAATTGGTATAAAAGATATTAAAATACAAGTACATAGAACAACATAAACATACTGGTAATAAAATAAATGTTACTTCATGAATACATAGAGAGTAAAAAAACATTAAAGAGAAAAATGGAGGAGATAGGAGTGATTCAGTGGGATGCATGTAAATTTATAAAATGTTTGTACAATTAACCAAAAGAAAGGACCATGAGCAAGACCAGATTATGGATGTCAGCAGAACAATAATAAAAAAACGAGGCTTAATTAAAAACATACCGATATGACAGCCCGTGTAAATCGCAGATCTCCCATGTAAAACCTTGTTCAGTTCTTGTTAACTGTAAACCGCCTTTGATCTCTGGAAGAGGCGGTATATAAGAAAAGTTTAAATAAAATAAATAAAAACCTCCTTGAAATTGCAGGGCTGAAGGAACAAACCTGCACCTCACATTCAGTGTGAATTGAACTATACATAAATAAATAAATGAATGAATAAAAATAATATGAGTTAGGGAAAAACGGATTGTATATCTCCTGCCGTGCCTAAAAACCGCCGACTTAGAGTGCAACAAATTACAAAAGTTGAACGAGTATCTTTGAGCGCCAAAAAGAACTAAACAATTACGGCGATACACATTCAAAGCTGTTATAAAATACACCAAAGAAGTGTCTAAACGTATGAACGCACAGTAACAAAATATAACATTGATAAGTCAACAGGCATAGTGGATCATATAAAGAAATGGGGCATTGTGACATAATTGTGTGGAATACTGAAGCCGAAGGTGAACATCATATTACATCTTATTTAGTTTAGTCATCTGGTTACACGAATAACATAACATATAGGAACAAAATCAAACCTGTGACACAAGCAGTGAAGATGCCGTCAGCGAGTGAAACTAAAAACACTTTTCAGTAAAACTTCCTGCACATGCGCTGTTAACTTATAAAACCATTCTTTGGCGGGAAACCAAAAACCCAAAGGATACATACATGTAATGTGTCAAATGTATTATGACAATGATACTTTCAAAAATATAAACAGATACCACTAAAGGAGATAAAAGGATCACTGTAAAAAGACACGTTGTTTGAAGGAACCAAGATCTGATATAATTACCTAAAGGGGATAAAACTGTATTATAAAAATAACACTCTCAAAAGTGCAGGAAAAAATTGCAGTTAAAAAAAAGGGAAGAGGGGAGGAGAGAAGGGGAGGGGGGAGGGCCCCCAAGGTGACTATAAGAATCATTGGAACATTAAAACTAAACATATCATCATACCCCTAGTTTCACGTGTCGAAGCCACAAAAGGAGGGATGATCCAATTATAAATAGAAAATATACATGGAAATCTTACTGCATAATATATGTTGAATATGTTAACTGCCAAAGGAAAAACAGCAACTTAAGTCCTGATCACAAAATATGGATCAAGAAAAAATGGACTATATAGAAAAAAGAACATAACACATTCATAAATGATTATAGAAACACTGAAAAATCTTGATCCATATTTAACCCATGTGGAACAATGGTGTTAAGTAAAAAAATGTATTTTTGTTCCAACCTTAGAGTTGTTTTAATAAAATCGCCCCCTCTCCAATTCTGTTGAACTTTTTAAAAAAAAAAAAAAATTTTATGTCCGCTAATGTATGTCCCATGTCTAACCAGTGCTGCACTATCGGTTTGTCAACCAATTTCCTTCTAATACAACTCTTGTGTTCCACTATATGTGTACGTATGCAACGGTTAGTTTTGCCCACATAGAGTTTTGCACAAGGGCATTGAATGACATAAATAACATTGGATGTATCACAGTTTGAGAAGTCATTTATGTAAAACTTCTTTTGAGTAGCTGGGTGAATAAAGATGTTGCGCACAGGTAAGGCATGAAGGCATCAAGAGGATTTATCAAGAGGATCTTGATAAATTGGAAGACTGGGCATCAAAATGGCAGATGAAATTTAATGTGGACAAGTGCAAGGTTATGCACCTAGGGAAGAACAACCCAAACTATGGTTACACGATGCAAGGTTCCACATTAGGAACCACCACCCAGGAAAAAGATTTAGGCGTCATTGTGGATACCATGTTAAAACCCTCGGCCCAGTGTGCAGCGGCGGCCAAGAGAGCAAATAGAATGCTAGGTATGATAAGGAAAAGAATGGAAAATAAAACAAAAGATATTATAATGCCTCTATATCGTTCCATGTTGAGACCGCACCTTGAATACTGTGTGCAATTCTGGTCGCCGTATCTTAAAAAGGATATAGCGATTTTAGAAAAGGTACAGAGAAGAGCCACCAAAATGGTAAAGGGGTTGGAAGGATACTCCTATGAAGAAAGGCTAAAAAGGTTAGGGCTCTTTAACCTGGAAAAAAGACGGCTGAGGGGAGATATGATAGAAGTCTATAAATTAATGAACGGAGTGGAACGGGTAAACGTAGATCGATTGTTTACCTTATCAGAATATAGAAAGACTAGGGGACATGCAATGAAGCTACAGGGTAAACTATTTAAGACTAATAAAAGAAAATATTTTTTCACTCAACGTGTAATCAAACTCTGGAATTTGTTACCGGAGGATGTAGTAAAGGCTATTAGTGTAGCTGGGTTTAAAAAAGGTTTGGACAAGTTCCTGGAGGAAAGGTCCATAAACCATTATTAAGAAGTGACCGAAGATATCAATGCTTGACCCAGTACAAGCATTGTGGAACTTGTGTCTCTTGGGGAAACTGCTAGGTACATATGACCTAGATTGGCCACTGCTGGAAACAGAAGACTGGGCTTGATGGACCTTGGTCTGACCCAGTATGGTATATCTTATGATCTTATGTTCTTATGTTCTGTCAGACGGCTGCCTGGGTGAGAATGTTCACAGTCTTGGCAAGTGCATATATCAATATGATTTGCAAGGGATTGTGGGAAATGCAGTCCATTCACACCAGACACAGCTGCTCACAATAATTAGTTGTGCTTGAGTGTAAAGCCAATAAGATATTTATTTATGGGGTTATTTCTCCCAACACAGATATGCTTGGTAGCACATAAAACAGGATACTTGCTTTCAGTGTTAAACTTAGAAAAACAAAATCAGGAAAACAACAGATGAACTTGTCAGGCAATCAAAGCAAAAGAATAAAGACCTGGTTGGTAACAAACTGGTCTTTTCTGTAGGCTTTAGCTAATATTTTCTTAGCAGTGTTTCAAACAACAAGCAAAACCCACAAAGAAGGGAAAAACTGTTCTTTTCAGGTTAACTTCTTATATCTTCCCACATAGACTCAGAAGTGATTCCTTCAGAGCTCACAAGCAATTAGGTAAGGCTCAATTGCTAGCAGTTACCCAGCTGAAACCCCTTAGCTGGCTTGCTTTCTACTGCGTGGCCCAAAATCCTACTCAGAAGCTTTTCTGAGTAGATTAAAGAACAAGTTTGTATTTCTTTGTGATGGTTGCTGTACTTTGTAACAGTAAATTACCAAAGGAGTTTAGACAGAGAGCAATCCATATATTCACAGCCTGTATCTAAGACCGCTCCTTCCCCTTCTTCAACAATCATGGGTTCAATATCAGGGATTGGCACAGAGGAATTTCTCAATGGAGCACTTTCAGGAGAATACTTGTTTCCCTGCTGTCTTTCAAGGTTATAGCTAGGGCATAGATCAGTGTTCATACCTGAGCTTCCATTGCTGTTAGAGTTCCTCTCTAAATAGCCTGGCCAGTATGTAGTCCGGTTTTTATGTCCAGCCTTCCAATCCAGATCCCTGGACACTGGATCTCTCTTCACATACCTTCTGGCACGGGTCCTAGGGTCCCTTCCACGTGCAGCCGTCTCACTCACAGGTACCGTCTGGAGATTCCTAGCCCTGCAGCACCATTCCTCTGGCTTTCCCCAGTCCAATGGTGTAAGCTTGCCTTTTGAATGTCTCCCAGTATACGTACTGCTCTGGACTCCTTTAGACCTCCCAAATGCTTTTCTCTTCTTTCTTCCAAAGGGTTTCTTGCCCGCTCTGTCCGTCCGCTCTGGCTTCTGCTTCTGATGATCCTCCAGATGATGAAGATGTCCAAGCTGATTCTGAGGATAATTCTCTGTAGAATAAACTCTACCTTTATTCTGCTTAGATGAGTGCTCCACCCTAGCACAGCGCAGCTGTGCTGAATCAGGCCCTGCCCTTTGAGATGAGTGCTTGGGGATTACCTCATAGCCCTCCTGATTGAACACACGTTTCCCCACTTCAGCTCCTCTAATGGCTGTAGGAAACCTGGTGCATTCTGGGACTGGTAGTCTTTTATGAAAAAATTCTGTTTTCTTATTTCTACCAGAACTGACAGGTTGCTTGTTCAGAGTCACTTCACCTTTACTATAGCTCCTTCCTGAGCTATGATAAGCTTCCTTATCACAGTTCTTATAAGGCAAATAGAACAATGACCACATTGGAATTGCCCCTTATATTTAGATAATCTCTTACGTTCAGTAAAAGCCGAAGGGACTAACAAATTTCGGAGATTTATATTCCTCTTATGAGCCATTATAAGTGAAGTGTTTCGAAAACCGGGGAGGGTCTGTATTAAATGCCATTCTTTCTTTAGTATGTTTACAATTTTCTGCGATTGCAATGAATATAAGAGGGGACATACAATCTTAGATTGACTACTTTCTTTCCGACAAAGTGTCACGTGATTCGTCCCGTGCTCTCACATAGGCTTCTTCAATGCAACGGATAGGGTATTGGCGTGCCCTTAACCTATGTGTCAAGTCTTTAGCATGTCGTTCAAACTCCTGCGTTGTGGCACAGACTCTTTTCACCCTAAGAAACTGTCCCACAGGTAAATTTGTCTTAAGGGCGGGGTTGTGGAAACTAGTGTAATGTAAGAATTGATTTTTTTCTGTGGGTTTTCTGTATAATGTTGTAGTTATCTTTCCTCCTTTTTTTTGAACCAGGAGATCATTTGTAAACAAACTAAAGAAAGAATGGCATCTAATACAGATGGGGGTGGGGGGTCCTCCAGAGGCAAGATGGCAATGTTCTCTAGGAAAGAGTCAAAAACCAAGTGCAGACTGTGGCTGCGGAGCTGTGGCTTCTTTTGTTTAGGAGGCTGCTTCCTCTTCTGTGGGGCCTGTCCCTGGTACTGAGAAGCAGGAGGTTAGGAAGAGAAAAATTTCTTCTTATTGTAGAAAGACTTCTTTGCAGGAGTCTTTTTCCAAACAGGGTCAACTGTTACTCCGGACAGTCTCTTTAAAGTAGCATTTTCTGACTGTAATTTAGAGGCCTTATCTTACCAGTCTTTGCCAAAGAGATTTTCCCTTGTGCAAGGTATGTTGCCCAGCTTATCTTGAACCCACTGTTCAAGATCTGAGGCCTGAAGCCTTGAAATTCAATGTGCACCAATGCATATTGCTGAGGCCCTGCTTGTGCATTCAAAAACATCGAATGTAGCTCTATTGACAAACTTCGATACATTTTGGCTTAACTAGGGTGAGATAATCTGCCCTATCATCATCTGGGAGGAGAGAGGCAAAGGCCTCGAGATCCCTAGAGATCTCTTTCAGGAACATTCCCATATAGAGGATATAGGAGTTAATCCTATCAGAGAGTTCTCGATTCTCTACCTGAAAGATTAGAGGAGTGAGTCTTCGAGGTTTTGATTCGGCGTATCACTGATTCCATCACCATGGAGTGGTGGGGAAGCTGTGGCTTTTGGAAGCCGGTACACTCCAGTACATGATACATGGTATCGAGACATCAACTTTGAGGTAAGACTACGAGAGGCATCTCCCACATTCATAGCATAAGGTCCCTGCCTCCTTGGGTGCTATTGGGTATTGGAGGATCTCTAGTTCCTCCAACCTTGGCTGCTTCTCCGATGTCACCGTGATAGAGAGACCCTTGGCTAGGTCACAAATGAATTCCTGGAAAGACATGTCTTCCGGAGGCGACATGCATTGCTGTTGAGGCGGGGTAGGATCCGAAGGTAGATCCCGGGGTCCCCGGGAATTGAGTGACTCTGCATCCGAAATTGGGGAGTCTGAATCGGAGGACTTGAAGTACTGACTGTCTCGGTGTTCACCCAAAGCTAGATGCCGGTACTGATGCTCCGAGATACCGGCCTTGGTGAGCTGCTGGGCTTGGTTCTAGTATCAGTAAGAGTTTCAAGGGAGGGCATAGGTGAGAGCGATGTCGATGTAATCTGCAGCAACCGGTGTCAATGCCGGTACCATAAGCGGTATTGATGGGGTAGTGTCCATAGCCAAGGGTTGTACCGGGTACCAACGCTGTGAGGAGGGATGCCAAGCTGTGCTCAATGTCCAGTATGTGCTGGTCTATCGAAGTCGACGATGCCTGGTTGAGGTTTCTGAGGTCCTGAATGGGTATTTGCGCTGTCCAAGAGCATGGCACCAATAGCTCGCTGGAGGTTGAGGCCTCGGGAGCATCCTGGGGCTCTTCGATGGCTTTGGAGGACAGGGCCTCCCGCCGGGGCTGTTTAGCAGGCCAATCTGCCTCTGAGGCAACCCACAAGGGGTCGTGGTTCTTTGAGCAAGATCTTCCCCTGGAGGTGCCATCAGACTTCGATGCAGCCTTATGCTTGGACTTCGAAGATACCTGAGATCAATGAGAAGATGAGGAGGCCCTTGAAGTGGATGCCATCAATACTGGCCCGAAGCAAAGAATGCTCCAAATTTAAAAGCCCAGTTTTGTAGGCCTCCGTGTCAAGGAGGCAACAGAAAGCCAAAGAAAAATCACCACTCCGCCATACTAACTAATTCCATAAACTGACTGCGAAAACTATTTAGCATTGTACAAAATTTAACAAACAAAACATACAACTCAAATGAAATCCTCACCGATATATCACCACAGACACTAGCCCATTACTACATGAACAAAACAAAACAGCAAGCCCCCCTAACATCACACAGAGAAGCACACTATAACCAAACTAACAACTGGTCAGACTTCCACCCGATATCCAAAGACACACTCAAGAATATAATCTCAAATCTAAATACAACATCATCCTATTTAGACCCATGTCCAGTAAACTGGATAAAAAAAATACTACCGATTCTCTCCTCATTCATACTACCTATGATTAACCTTTCGCTTAAAAAAGGGTACTTGCCTCCAACCCTTAAACATGCACAAATACGCCCAATCCTTAAAAATGGCAACCTCGACAAAACCTCACCCAAGTCTTATAGACCCATATCGAGCATACTCTTTAAGGCCAAACTAATTGAAAAAGTAATCCAAATCCAAATTCAAGATTACATTGATACCTCGGCCCCTCTCGATGAACGGCAATATGGCTTCCGCCCTTACCACGGAGTAGAAACGCTACTTACAGTACTACTAGACACACTTGTAAGAGGTATTGATGACTCTAAACAAGCGTTCATTCTACTATTTTTAGACATCTCCGCCACATTTGACAGTGTAAACCACACAAAAATGCTAAACAGATTCAGACAAATAGGGATAAACTCAACTGTACTCAACTGGTTTACCTCATACTTAAACAACAGAACCCAAACAGTAAGCATCTATAACCAAACATCCAACACATTCAAACAGGAACAAGGCCTCCCACAGGGATCCGCCCTTTCGGCACTCCTCTTTAATATTTACCTCAACCAGTATGCAACATCTTCAAACAGTTCCGCGTCCACTACCATAACTACGCGGATGATATAATGGTATACCTTCCATTCAGGATCCCTAACCCGCCAATGCAATTAATAACAGAGTGCTTCAACGAACTGACAACATGGCTCAAAGAACACAACCTACACATCAATTTCTCAAAAACAGATATCCTATACGTGACAAAAAAACAATCCTACATACCCCCAAAAGCGTAGATACTCACCTGTAACAGGTGATCTCTGGGAACAGCAGGAATTAAGTCTTCACATATGGGTATTGGCAGTACCGACGGAGCCTGCGCGGGAACGCTCTCCAGCATCCAAAAGGAAAGCTTTGGGAGCATCCCACAGTGCATGCATGCTGCCTTCCCGCCTCACTGCCTCTCTCACTTCAGTTGAGTTTAAAGCTGAGCCAAGGAGAGAGACAGAGAGAGATAGAGAGAGAGAGAACTCCTAGGGGAGGTGGGTGGGTTGTGAAGACTTAATTCCTGCTGTTCCCGGAGATCACCTGTTACAGGTCAGTAACTACGCTATCTCCAGGAACAAGCAGGAATGTAGTCTTCACATATGGGGACTCCCCAGCTGAAAGATGCCAGAGGAATGACCCCAGCGAGCTGTGAACCCGTGTGAACAGGGTCATACTTCCTCCCATGGATCCCTGGCATCCTACCGGGATGGAGGGTAGGAGTTGCATTAAGTCTGAAAGAGATACTGTAGGACAGCCTGGCCAAACGAGGCATCCCGACGGGAGTCCTTGTCCAGACAGTAGTGGGCTGTGAAGGTATGTACTGAAGCCCAAGTAGCCGCTCTACAGATATCATCTATAGACACAGAGCGGAGATTAGCAACCGAGGCTGCCATTGCTCTGACATTATGAGCTGTAACATGGCCTTCGAGGGAAAGACCTTTACTATCGTATGTGAAGGATATGCAGTTTGCAATCCACTTAGAGTTCGTTTGGAAACTGGAAGTCCAAAATGACTAGAATCAAAAGCAACAAAGAGTTGAGAAGACTTCCTATGTTGTTCAGTTCTTTGAAGGTAAAAGGCTAAAGCTCTTTTACAATCTAAGGTATGAAGGTTCCTTTCTGCACTGGAGGCGTGAGGCCTAGGGAAGAATACAGGAAAGTAAACCGACTGGTTTAAATGAAAAGACGAAACCACCTTTGGCATAAAGTGTGGATGAGTCCTGAGGACTACTTTATCATGGTGGAACCTTTATCATGGTGGACCTTCATGATGGTTCACTAATGCGCCTAGCAGAAGTTATTGCAATTAAGAAAATGACCTTCCAGGAAAGAAATTTTAAAGTTGTAGTGGCTAAAGGTTCAAAAGGCGGCTTCATAAGCTGCCCAAGAATAAGATTCAGGTCCCATGCCACCGGTGGCGGCTTTATGGGGGGGGTTTGTCAATAGTAGACGTCTCATGAATCTTGACACAAGTGAATGAGAAGAGATTAGTTATCCATCTTGGGGCTTGTGAAAAGCTGCAATAGCACCGAAATGGACTCACACTGAATTTGTCTTAAGATCAGAATTTGAAAGATGGAGGAGATACTCCAGAAGCGACTCCATGGGCACGGAAAGGGGGTTTTTGAACACCATATAGAAAACCTTTTCCATTTGAAAGCGTAGGAACGCCGTGTGAAAGGTTTTCTCGAAGCCTGAAGGATATCCTTCACTTGCTGAGAGAAGTGGATATCTAAAAGTTCTATGCCTTCAGCAGCCAGGCCCAGAGGTGCAGGGACTGAGGATTGGGATGCAAGAGCTTCCCGTTCTCCTGAGAAAGGAGATCTGGAGCATATCCCAACTCTACAGGAGTTGCTTGAGAGAGACGCAGAAGCAGAGGGTACCACGATTGCCTTGGCCAATGTGGAGCTATGAGAATCATATAACCCCTGTCTCTCTGAAGCTTGAAAAGAGTTTTGGGAATTAGGGGAAAGGGTGGGAAGGCATAGAGGAAGTCCTGACCCCAATGGAGCTGGAAAGCATCGTTTGCTAGACAGTATTGAGCTGGAATTCTGGAAGAGAACCGGGGAAGTTTGGCATTCTGCGGACTTGCAAAAAGGTCTATATCTGGTGTTCCCCAGGTTTGGAACATTCGAGCCAGTTGGTCTGACTGGAGAGACCACTCGTGTGGCAGCAGTATTCGACTGAGCTTGTCTGCCCACAAGTTTTGAACGCCTGGAAGGTATACCGCTAGAAGGTGAATTTGGAGCTCCCTGGCGAGGGCCCATAGCCACAAAGCTTCATTGCAAAGCGACAGAGAGCCCATTCCGCCTTGTTTGTTTATGTAAAACATGGCAACCTGATTGTCGGTTTGAACCAGAACTGTCTTTTGACTGAGCTGGGCCTGAAATGCTATTATAGCATTGTAAATAGCTCTAAGAGGTTTATTTGAAGAGAGGCCTCTTGTGAGGTCCAGAGACCCTGAGTGGAAAGATTGTGCAGGTGGGCTCCCCAACCCAGCTTGGATGCATCAGTTGTCAGGGTGATTTGGGGCAGTGGTAGCTGGAAGGGGGAACCTACTAGGAGGTTTGAGGGACTGCCACCACTGCAGGGACAAAATGAGACGTGTCGAATTCTTGATTTTGTCCATTAAGCAACCTGTGGCTTGTGTCCACTGCGAAGAGAGGTTCCACTGAGCCGCTCGCATGTGTAGGCGGGCATAAAGGACCACATGTACCGTGGATGTCATATGCCCTAGCAGTTGGAGCATTTCCCGAGCAGTCAGGAGGGTTTTCTTTACTGCTTGGGAAGCCAATTCTATTATTCGCTGACAGCAAGGCTGTAGCACGAATGCCTTTGATCGCTGCGTGTCTAAGCGAGGCCCTATGAACTCTAGGGATTGAAAAGGGGTGAGGTGAGACTTTGGGTGGTTTATTACCAGTCCCAAATATTGGAGAATTGTTATGGCACGAGCGACAGCTCGTTCTGTCTCTGGAGCTGTTGGTGCTCTGATGAGCTAGTCGTCTAAGTAGGGGAAGACAAATATCCCCAGAGTTCTCAGGAATGCTGCTACTACAGCCATGCATTTTGTGAAGACTCTTGGGGCAGAGGCCAGCCCGAATGGAAGGACTCTGTATTGGAAGTGGTTTCCTTGAAAAAGAAATTGAAGGTACTTCCTGTGATTTACATGGATGAGGATATGCGTGTACGCATCTCTTAGATCTAGAGAACATAATCAATCCTGATTCTGAAGGTATGGAAAAAGTGTTCTGAGGGAGATCATCTTGAACTTCTCTCGGAAAAGATATTTGTTCAATTCTCTGAGGTCCAGGATAGGTCTGTATCCCCCTGTCTTCTTTGGGATAAGAAAATAGGGGGAGAAGAACCCCCTCCCCTGTTGGGATATGGGTACCTCTTTTATTGCTCCATGAGCAAGAAGTAAGGAGACCTCCTGACACAGAATATCGGTGACAGGGCCTTGAGAATTGAATTGTTTTATGATTGTAGGCGGGGGTATGCTGAGAAAGTGAAGTTTGTAACCCTGTCCTACAATGGACAGAGTCCAGTTTTCTGATGTTATTTGTTGCCATCTTTTGGCAAAATGGAATAATCTGCCCGGAATGGTCAAGGGCTCTGGACCCTTCAGAGGCAAAATGGTTAAGTTCTCTAGGTAGAAGTCAAAGCCCCTGCGGAGGTTGTACTTGCTGAGCCGGTTGAGCTCTTTGAGCTTGCGGCTTTCTTTGTTGACTAGATTGCTGCCCTTTCTGGGGAGCATGAACTGGACAGTGAATTAGATGGGAATAAGAATGGTAAGATTTTTGCTTTTTGTTAAAGAAAAAATTCTTGCCTGTCTTTTTCTTTGATGGGTTGGCTGTAGACTTTGATAGTCTATTCAAGGTGGTATTATCAGATTCAATCTGATTAGCCTTGCTCTGCCAATCCTTCCCAAATAAGTTTTCACCTGTGCAAGGGATGTTTCCTAACTTCTCTTGCACCCACTCCTCTAAATCTGAGGCTTGGAGCCAGGCAATGCGCTGTGCTCCGATAGCAATAGCAGAGGTTCTGCTAATAGCTTCAAAGCAGTCAAAAGCTCCACGGTTCACAAATTTGGAGACATTTTGAACGTGCTTGAGCAGAGTGAGGTACCGAACCCATTTATCTTCAGGAAGAAGAGGGCTCATGCATTCCAGATCCGCTGTAACCTCCTCTAGAAACATTCCCATGTAAAGGGAATATGAGCTAATCCTAGCTGCTAGCAAGGAGGCTTGAAAACATCGATGCCAAAAGGCATAGTGTGTCCTTGATCCACGGCCTGGCGGGTTGGAAGAATGCGTTTTAGCACTCTTTATTCTCCGCATGGCTGATTCCACTACCATGGAATGGTGTGGTGAGTCTTCTGAAAACCTGGAAAAGGTGGGACTCGGTACATGGTATCGAGGCGTCGAGAATGCGGTGACACTGTTAAGGGAGTTTCCCACATTCTGAACATAAGATCTTGAAGGATCTGATGTAGGGGCAGCATTGCTGCCTCTTTGGGAGCCATAGGGTATTGCAGAATTCTTAGTTCTTCTGCCCTAGGTTCCTTCTCAGGAGTAACCGTGATTGAAAGCCCTGTAGTTACATCACATATAAAATCCTGAAAAGACGTCTTCTGGAGGAGAAATTCTGCGCTCAGGAGAAGGAGATGGATCCTTCAACAGCACTACTCTTGTATCGGTAGGGTCATCGGAATCAGAAGATTCATCAGAGCCTTGCAACGATCGATGCTGGTACCGATGAATATCGGTACCGAGGTGTTTCGGTTCCAGCTCCTCGATGCCGGAGAAACTCTCGAGACTTGGCATGGGAGGAAGCCGTCCCACCTGAGTGGGTGCCACTGGAGCTGGTACCGGTGTCGGTACCGAGCTCATTTGAACAGTCTGTAGCAGTCTTAGCGATACCGAGGCAGCTAAGAGGGACGCTAGACTGCGTTCAATAGCGAGGATTCTCTTATCCATCGCTAATGCCGATGCTTGGTCGGTACCGGTGGAAGCGGCTATGACCCCAGAACATGGCAACAGAAGTTCTGCAGAGGTGGAGGCCTCTGGAACATTCTGAGACCCCGTTTGTGCTTTGGAGACGTAAGACTCCCGCCGGGGCAATTTTGACGGTGTACTTTCCTCGAGGGTAGTGCCAGTGGCATCTCGATGCTTTGCAGGAGATTTACCCTTCAAGGACCGGCTAGTCTTTACAGACTTTTGTTTAGTTACCTGAGATCCATGAGAGGAAGATGAAGCCCTGGAGGACATCAATGCAACTGACATCGTATCAACAGTGAAAAGAGAACCGGCCTTTGCAGCTCTGTTCTGCAGGCCCCTTTTGGTCATCTTTCTACAGGAGAGACACTCTGCTGGACAATGTTCAGGACCTAAACATTTGAGACACTATTCGTGGGTGTCGGTGACGGAAATAGTACCGCCACAGTTTGAACATTTTTTGAAACCATTAGTTGGCTTCTCCATGTCTGGAGATTTTTGGGCCTAGTGCCCAAAATGGTGCTTAACCCCAGGAGGGGTGAGGCACCAAAGAAAAGAAAGAAGAAGTAATTAGATCTTACCTGCTAATTATTGTTCCTGAAGGAACGACAGTCCAGTCCCTTACTTCTGGGTTACGCAACCCTTCCAGCAGCTTGGAGGCTGAGCCCAACCTTTTTGGGGCTGGAGCGGTATAAATACCACTGTAACCACCCACAGACCCCAGTAGACGAATGACAAAGCAGACTTAATAAACTTTCAATAGTAACTTGAACCACATCACACAGCACAGGAATATTTAACCAATTAAGGACTTTTTTTTTTTTTTTTTTTTTTTTTTTAGGATTAGGAGAAGGAGGGGAGTGAGGCCAACAGCCGGAGGTGGTTTACTTGCGACCGACCGAGTCAACCTTCAACTGCCCTCCTGTGCCCATAGCAGACCCCACGCTCGGTCCGCAGCTCCGCCCTTGGCTAATAGGCCGAACCGGCTAACGAAATCCGGGTGGGATCAGGGACTGGACTGTCGTTCCTTCAGGAACAATAATTAGCAGGTAAGATCTAATTACTTCTTCCTTATCGTCACTCCAGTCCAGTCCCTTACTTCTGGGATGTACCAGAGCAGTTCAATCTTGGGTGGGATTCGTCATGCCGGACTGCAGAACCGCAAAACCAAACCGAGCGTCCACTGAACTCTGAACATCCAGCCTGTAGTGCTTGGTGAAGGTATGTAGGGAGGACCAAATCGCCGCCCTACAGATATCCAGAGGAGGAACTAGACTGAATTCTGCCCAGGAGGTAGCTTGTGCACGAGTCGAGTGTGCACGCAGTCCCACTGGGACCTGCTTCCCTTTCAGGATATAGGCGGAAGCAATTGCTTCTCTGATCCACCTGGAGATGGAGGCCTTGGCCGCCGCCTCCCCCTTGTGTGGACCTCCGAACTGAATGAATAGCCGGTCGGACTTCCGGAAGGGAGCTGTGCGAGAAAGATAACGCTTCAAGGCCCTCTGGACGTCTAGGAGGCGAAGCTTGCTGTATCTACCTTCATGCCTGTCGGCCGGGAAGGCCGGGAGAGTAACTGTCTGGTTCACATGGAAGGGAGAGCTAACCTTGGGCAAAAAGGAAGGAACCGTGCGCAGGACTACCTTGTCATTGAGAAAGGCTAGAAAGGGGGGCTGAGCGGACAGCGCTTGGAGTTCCGAGACCCGCCTGGCCGAGCAAATAGCGACCAGAAAAAACCGTCTTCAGGGTTAGATCCTTTAAGGAGGCCCTCTTTACTGGCTCAAAGGGTTCCCCGATCAAGGCATTTAGCACGAGGTTGAGATCCCAAGGGGGGATGATCACCCTCCGTTGAGGGCGCAAACGTCTAACCGCTCTTAGGAACCTGGCCACATCTGCGTGGGCCCCGAGGGACTTACCGCGGACCTTACCTCTATAGCACGCGATTGCGGCCAGCTGGACCCGTAAGGAGCTGTGCGCTAGACCCTTGTCAAACCCTGCTTGCAAGAATTCTAGGACCTCCGGAACCGAGGCCAAAAGGGGTTTCCTTCGGTGTTCGGCACACCACGCTTCGAAGATGCGCCAAACTCTTACATAGGAGAGACAGGTGGAGCGCTTCTTAGCCTTCAACAGTGTCGAGATTACCACTCCTGAGTACCCTCGCTTCAGGAGCCTCGCCCTTTCAATAGCCATGCCGTAAGCGAGAATCGATCCACGTGAGGCATCCGGACCGGGCCTTGTCTCAGAAGGTCCCTTCTGCAGGGGAGCCACCAAGGTTGGTCGGCGAGCAACCTCACCAGATCCGCATACCAGGGGCGGCGAGGCCAATCCGGGGCTATGAGAATTATGAAACCCTGGTGAGTCTCCACTCGCTGGAGAACCTTTCCGATAAGGGCCCAAGGGGGGAACACAGAGCAGACCTTCCGAAGGCCATTTCTGGGACAGGGCATCCAGGCCTTCGGACATTCTTTCCTTCCGTCGACTGAAGAACCGATCCACCTTGGCGGACGAGAACCATGCCATGAGATCCATGACTGGGAGCCCCCAACGGGCAACTATTTGATTGAAAACCTCCTGCTCCAGTTCCCACTCCCCGTGGTCTATCTTGCACCTGCTGAGGTAATCGGCCGTGACGTTGTCCAAGCCGGCCACGTGCTGAGCTGAAAGTGCTTCCAATCGAATCTCCGCCCATTGGAAAAGAGCGTCCGCCTCCTTCTCCAAGGCGGGACTGCTGGTGCCGCCCTGGTGGTTGATGTAAGCCACCGCGGTGACATTGTCGGAGAGCACGCGAACTGCTCTTCGTTGCACTAAGGACTCGAGAGACTTGAGCGCTAGGACAACGGTCCTCAATTCCAGTCTGTTGATGGGCCAGAGAGACTCCAACGGTGTCCAGCGACCCTGGACGAACTGGTCTTCGCAATGAGTCCCCAAACCCGCCAGACTGGCATCCGTCGTCAACAGCAACCACTGATGGGGCTCGAGGGGCATCCCGCGACCCAGATTTCTCGGGCACCGCCACCAGAAGAGGGCCCGTTTGGTCCGCGGGGCGCAGGGTAACTGCATGGACAATGGATGGTGCTGAGGAGACCATCGACGCAATAGAGCCCGCTGTAACGGTCGCATGTGAGCCCTGGCCCATGGCACTACTTCTATCGCCGCCGCCATGGTTCCCAGCAGCTGAAGATAATGCCACGCTGAGGGGATTCGTCTGTTCAGAAACTGCATGACTAGTAGCCTTAGGTCCCTTGACCTCGTAGGGACAGGAATACTCTGCCTCTGCTGGTGACGAACCTTGCTCCGAGGTACTCGAGGTCCTGGGAGGGAGTCATCCTGCTTTTTGCTCGATTGATGACCCACCCCAGCTCTTCTAGAACTTGAACCACTCTGACAGTAGCCGAGCGACTTTCCTCTTCTGACTTTGCCCTTATCAGCCAATCGTCCAGGTAAGGGTGCACTAGTATTCCCTCTTTCCGTAGGGCCGCCGCCACAACCACCATCACCTTGGTGAAAGTCCTTGGGGCCGTCGCTAGGCCGAAGGGCAGAGCCTGGAATTGGAAGTGACCTCTTGGCACTGCAAATCTGAGGAACTGTTGGTGGGACTTCCTGACCGGGATGTGCAAGTAGGCTTCTGTCAAATCGAGAGATGTTAGGAACTCTCCGCCCCTCACGGCTGCTATGACTGACCGTAGGGTTTCCATCCGAAAGTGTGGTACCCTGAGACAGCGATTGACCTGCTTTAGATCCAGGATCGGGCGATAAGACCTTTCTTTCTTTGGTACCACAAAGTAAATCGAGTACCGACCCGTACCGCACTGATCTGGAGGTACTGGGACTACGGCCCCGAGTGCTATTAGTCGGGCGAGCGTTACCTCCACCGCCGTCCTCTTCACCGAGGAGCCGCAGGGAGACTGAACAAAGGCTGGAAGTATTTGCTTTGCAAATTCGAGAGCATAGCCCTCTCTGATCACCTCTAGGACCCATTGGTCGGACGTGACCCGGGTCCAGGCTGGGAGAAACTGCCGTAGACGTCCACCCACCGGCAGCCCGACCCCCTGGACCCCCGTCCTCTCATTGTTGTTTTCTAGGACCCGAGGAGGGAGCCGAGGTACCAAAACCTCGACCTGCTCCTCGAAACCCTCTAAAACCTTGTCCCCTTGAAGGAAAACGGCCCCTGGGGAAGGAGTTTGACCTGGCTGGGCGAAACCTCCGAGAGTCCCTAGGTTGGTTACGCACTGGGGCTAGGGAGCGCCCTTGCTTAGGTCTGTCTTCCGGAAGTCTGCCTCCCTTAGACTCGCCAAGGTCCTTCACCAGCTTCTCTAAATCTTCACCAAATAACAGCTTCCCCTTAAAGGGAAGTCGACTCAGGCGAGCCTTCGAGGATGCATCGGCTGCCCAAGTCCGTAGCCACAAATAACGCCTAGCTGCCACCACCGAGGCCATATTCTTGGCTAGGCTTCTGATGAGGTCATACTGACTATCCGCCAGGTAGGCTGCCCCGAATTCCAATCTAGCAGCGTTGGCCTGCCTCTCGTCTGCGGAACTCTCTGCTGACTGGAGCTGTTGTGACCACCTTAAACAGGCCCGCGCCACCCAAGCTCCGGAAATGGAGGCCTGCAAGGCGAGGGCGCTTACGTCAAATGCCTGCTTCAGAAGCGCGTCCAATTTTCTGTCTTGAGAATCTCTCAGAGCCGTGCTGCCCTCGACTGGGATCGTGGTCTTCTTAGTAACTGCTGATACCGCTGCATCCACCCTGGGGGACCTCAGCAGTTCTTTGTCTGCCTCCGGAAGAGGATATAGGCGAGTCATGGATCGGACCCCCCTTAAACTTGACTCTGGTTGATCCCATTCTTCCTGGATCATCTGACGTACCACCCTGTGGACAGGAAAAACCTTCTGCGATCTCCTGAAGGCCTGGATTAACGGATCTTCTAACGCCTCCTCCTCCGCTGGCGTGTCTGAGGCTACATTGAGCGCTTTCAGCGACTCATTGATTAAAGCCGGGAGCTCCTCCCAACGAAAGACTCTAATTATCCGTGATTGTTCTTCTTCTGGGATCTCCCCTTCTTCAAGCTCCTCCTCATCCTCGTCCAAATCTTTGTCCGAGTTCTCCTCCTCCGGGGTCCCCTGCGAGAGGGACGCGAGGGGTTCCTCGCAACTCACCCGAGGGCGCTTAGGTAGGATCTCGGACTCCGAGTTGCTTGCTCTCCTGGTTCCAGCCAACTTGTCTTCCGCCGACGGACCAGCCTCCCCTGTTCCAAAGCCCTGCTTACGCAAGCAATAGGCCTTGTGAAGCAGGAGGATGAAGTCAATGGAGAAAAAATCCCCGACCCCCCCATCCCCAGCGGGTAGGGGGGGCATGGGCAGAGGAGGAGTGGGTAGGTCCAAGGAAGTAGGAGGAGGAAACTGGGACCCCCCCTCCCCCCCTAGGGGATCTCCGGATCCCTGAGAAGACTGTGTCATAGTCAAGCTAATCTCTTGCTCCACGGAGGCAGCCACTGCAGCACAGCCCCTGCAGATCGCTGCCTCCGAAGAAGTACCTCTGCGAACACCACAGGATGGGCACCTGGGCTTGGCCGCCATGTTCTGGATAGAGGCTACTGCGGCCCATCCTGCTCCGGGCTGGGGCAATTGTCCTAACCAAGTACAGGCAGGAGAGCTCAAGTACAGCTTAAAAAATAAAAAAGGAAACAGTCTGCACAGACCAAGAGACTACCCCTTTAAGAATTAAATAATGAAATTAAATAATAAAATTAAAATAAGCTAACATTAAACGAAAAATTTAAAGAAAGCAGAGGAATTACAAAATAAATTCCAATCCCTTAATTCAATGCCCCAGTACTTGCGGTTTGTGGATTCATTCCGTAGAAAAATGCTGTGCCCGACTCAGCGATTCCTGGCCGTTGGCTCTACACGTGGTAGGCCTCACCACGTGGAGCCTGAACGGCGGATCGCGAGTCTTCCTTCTGACCGGCTTAAGCCCCGTTGGCAGAATGGAGCTGGAAACCGTGTTTCACCCCGATCTGAAGGAACCGCCGCTTTAAATCGCTCCCCCGCTGCTTTTTCTCCGTGCGTCTGGAGCCCCGGAGCTCACCTCTGCATCCGGGACTTTGCCGGCGGTGAATACTTGCATCGCGGCGTTGCCTCAAGCGCTCAGCCACCAGAAGGGCTTCGGCACGAGGCGAGGCAGGGCAGGGCTGCGGTGAAATTGAGCAGGAGCCCTCCGAATCGGCAGCAGAGGAGGTCTGAAGGTTTTCCTCGATGCTGCATACAGCACACCACCTCCGATCTCAGGCCCGGCCAGAGAGGGGGGGGGGGGGGAGAGGAGCAGGGAGAAACTTAAAGGTACAGATGTCCTCCTCCGGCAGAAAGGAAAACAAAAGGTAAATAAAGGTAAATAAAGTAGATCAAGTAAATAATAATACAAAAGAAATTTAAACTAAAGGAAGACTCCAGTAAGCCCTAGGCTTACGGAACCCTCCAGCTGCTTGGAGGCTGAGAATACTGGGGTCTGTGGGTGGTTACAGTGGTATTTATACCGCTCCAGCCCCAAAAAGGTTGGGCTCAGCCTCCAAGCTGCTGGAAGGGTTGCGTAACCCAGAAGTAAGGGACTGGACTGGAGTGACGATAAGGAAAAGCTTCCTTTTTTTTTTTTTTTTAGAAGAAAATAAGAAAAGAGAACCGGCGGTACCGGTAGGCATCGAATAAAGGCAGATGCGACCACAAAAAACAAGAAAGAAGATAAAGTTTTCTGCGGTGACAGGAGAGACGTCCTGTCGGCTCCGCGGAAAATGAAGAACTGAAGTGAGAGAGGCAGTGAGGCGGGAAGGCAGCACGCATGCGCTGTGGAATGCTCCCAAAAGCTTTCCTTTTGGATGCTGGGGAGCGTTCCTGCGCAGGCTCCGTCGGTACAGACAATACCCATATGTGAAGACTACATTCCTGCTTGTTCCTGGAGATCATTTATTACACTACAGAACTACGAGATCAAAACAAAAAATGAGGTGAAGTACCTAGGAGTGATTCTGGATAAGAACCTCAGTATGGAATCCCACATCAAAAATACAACAAAAAAAATTCACTACAAACTTAAGATATTTAAACAACTACGCCCGCTGGTTCACCTACATGACTTCATGAGCATAATACAAGCAATCATTACACCACACTTCGACTTTGCGAATACAGTACTCCAAGGAATAACAAAACAGAACCTTAAAAGGCTTCAGCTGGTACAAAATGTAGCCGCCAGAACCATCATGAAGGTCCGCACTATCGAACACATAACACCCATATTAGCTAATCTCTACTGGCTACCAATCCACTGCCGAATAAGCTACAAAATCCTAATAACCACATTCAAAGTATTAAACGACCTAGCACCACCGGTACTGAGCACACTAATTAACAAGGAAACACCAAAAAGCACCCAAAGGAGAGGAGAGAAACAAAATTATGATTCCGAAAGACTTTACAAAAGCCAAAAAATCCACTAACAAGGCCTTTTCACACAGCCCCAATCCTCTGGAATGCACTACCTGAAGAAATCAGAAATCTAACTGATATCAGGGAATTTCATAAAAAACTAAAAACACACCTATTTATGACACACTATGGTGTACAGACAAGCACTGATACCCAAACCAGCAAAGGATAATGGAAAACAACATAACAGTTAAAATAAAGATAAAGTTAATGTACTTAAATTCCAACCAAAGAAACACTAATTCAATTTTTCCGCTCATTGTATTAATAATGCGAACATAAGAAGGCCAGACTGCCAAATGCCCTGTAATGTACATAGTCTAAGTCCAATGTAAATAGTTGTAATGTAGATAGTTACTATGTAATAAGGTCTAAGTTCATTGTATAACGTACACAGATGTTCCATGTTAGATGAATAGGTATCTATAACCGTTTCACCTGTTCATACCATTGCTCTTTGTAAACCGCACCTGATCCATGGGAAAGGGCGGTATATAAGCGTTTGTTAAATAAATAAATAAATAAAAATTTCTGACAGAGGGAACAGTCTTTTGGCTGGTGGTCTGGGCCGAGGCATTTTAGATACCAGTCATGTGTGTCAGTCGTCGAAATGGTGCTGGCACAATTAGTACATTTTTTGAAACCTCTAGTTGGTTTCTCCATAACTTCAAGTGTGAAACGTATGGTAGGCTTAAGGCCTGAAAAGGGCGCCAATGCCCAAGTCTTTTTTTTTTTTTTTTTAAGGAAAATAAAGAAAGAAGTAAAAGAAAAGAATAAGGGAACCAGCAATGTCCTAGACAGTGCCGGTGTCAAGGGGAAGGCAGAGGCGCTATCCACAAAAATGTTTTTTTTTTGCAGTGACAGGATTTGCTTCCTGCTGGCTCCGTGGAAAACAAAGTACTGAAGAGAGAGAATTGGAACGCAGGAAGGCCGTCGCGCAGGCGCAGTGGAGTGCTCCCAAAAATTTTCCAATTGGACACTAGGGAGCGTTCCTGCGCGGGCTCAGTTGGTACCGGTGTCACCCATATGTGAAGACTACATTCCTGTTTGTTCATGGAGATCTACCCAGCTTTTTTATGTTATCTAGGTGGCAACATGCAAAAAAGAAAGTATTGGCAAATCAAGAGTCAGACTGCAAGATAGGCATCAATGGTCATGAGTTGCCAGTTTCTTGAAGGAGTTAAGTTTTACAGCTGATGCCTCAGAGAGTAAATGTACAAAAAACCAAATTGAATATAATTCTGCAATGTGTGACTTTGAATAGGAGTAGTCACATCAAGATAAGTTAGGAAAGATTTCTTATAATAGATTGTTTGGTTAATTTTTATTGCTGATTTGTCTGGCTTAATGTATGCCGTGACCGTTTATATAATTCTTATTCACCTAATTAGAGTGACTGAGCTAACAGGATAGAAGATGGAGTATGGAGCAAAGGAAGTGAAGGCTGGAATTTTTTATGGTGCAAATAAAGAATGAGGTCATGGTACCTGGTGCTTATACAGGTTGTGTAGGGTAACTTTTTAAACTAAACTTTACCACCACACAAATATCAAAGGATTCTACAGAAATCTTTTGTAGGCTTTTTATTTACCGAAGCAGCTATAAACCAAAGGGGGAACTGATTCACCACCTTTAAAGAAACCATAGTTACTCACATATAGCAAGCGTTCTCATGGACAACAAGAAAAAAGTCCTCACATATGGGTGACGTCTTTAGACAGAACCCCACGTGGGAGCATTCCCAGCTCTTCTAGAAATTTTGGGACGTACAACTGCACCTAAGCTTGCCTTTCTGCCAGTCGCCATCTTAACCTCAGTCTTAAGACTAGCTGACGAGAATTCAACTCCAAGGGGAAGAGGGAGGATTGTAAGAACTTTTCCTGCTGTCCATGGAAAACACCTGCTACAGGTGAGTAATTATACTTTCTCTGTGAACAAGCAGGAAAAGGTTCTCAAATACGGGAAACCCTAGCTACATGCTGTCTTGAACAAAAAAAGAGGAAGAAGAACTGGTCCAGTCTGGGGACAACATGCAATATCTTTTTTGGCAACAGGTCTTTCATGAAACATATTTTTTAAGACAGCCTGAACAGAAAGAAATGTACACAGAGTGGAGATGGAGTCTACTCCCCAAAAGGATTCTGCAGTACTGATTGGTCGAATCTGCTATTGCATTGGGAATCCCCATCCTAGTGAAAAGTGAAAGTCTGAACTGAAGTCCACACTGAAGCTCTGCATCTCTCTTCCATGAAGACCAAGCACAAGTGGGCCACTGACGCAGCCATGGCTCCGACATTATGAACCTTGACATGACCCTCAAGGCTTAGGCATGACTGGGCATAAATGAAAGAGATGGTCTGCAAACCAAACTAATAAACTGAATTTAGAGACAGCAGTCCCTAGTTTACCGGGGTCAAAACCAAAAAGTTGGATGGGCTTCTGTGGGCTTTCGTCCGCTCCAAGTAGAAAGTTAAGGCTCTTTACAGTCTAACATGTGCAGTGCAGCTTCCCCTGTGTGAGAATGGGGTTTTGGCAAAAATGCTGAGAGGACTGACTGGTTAAGACCGAAGTGTGACACCACTTTAGGAACTTGAGATGTATGCAAAGCACCACTCTGTTGTGAAAGAATTCTGGGTAAGGTGAATAAATTATTAGAGCCTAAGCTCACTCACTTTGCACACTGAAGTGATCGCCACCAAAATTAAGACCTTCCAGGTCAAAAATCTCAGAGGATGCATATTGAGGGCTCAAAAGATGCTTTCATTAGCTGCTCAAGAATCACAATGAGGATTCAAGACACTGGGGGTGGCTTGTAAGGAGGTTTGAGAAGAAGCAAGCCCCACATGAAGTGAAAAACTAAGGGCTATACAGAGATAGATTTACCTTCTTCATCATGATGGTAAGCTCCAACTGCATGGAAGTAAACTTTTATGGGGTTGAACTTTGAGTCTTGACTCCGATAACAATGTTTGTGTGAGACAGGCGAAAGGATCCACAGACTGTTCTTCACACCAGAAAGCAAACCTCTTCCTCTTGAAATCATTAGTTTTTCTTGTTGAGGCCCTCTTGGAGGCCAAAGAACATTGGCAACACCAACTGGAGACTGACAACAGACAGCATTAGCTTCTCAACATCCAAGCTGTGAAGCTGCAATATCAAATTTGGCATCTGGCTTAGACGAATACGATCCTGAATGGAGAGATCTAGAAGCAGAGGGAGCTATGGCTTTCAGGGTCAATAAGGAGCAATGAAAATCATTGTATCTTTGACTGTTTTGAGTTTCAGGAGGGTCCTGGCAATGAGAGGTATTGGAGGATATGCAAACAGAAGACTAGCCCACCAATCTAGGAGGAAAGCATTTGAGGCTAGTATGACCCTATCCTGGAACAGAACCAAAGCATCTGGGCATTCTGAAGAGTGGCAAAGAGAGCTATTAAGGTGGTGCCTCACTACCAAAAAATGTGGTGTGCCACTTTCCTGTCCAGGGTCCACTTGTGAGGCTGAAGGACTCAGCTCAGTCTGTCTGCCAAGGCATTTTGTTCACCAGGTGCCTCTCAACTCTATCCCATAGACGTCCTCACAGACTTACCATTTCCCAGTACAGGAGGGTATGACCCTGTTCCTTCCTGCTTGTTGATGTAAAACATGGTGACTTGATTGTCAGTCAGAATTAGGATGATTTGGTTGGAAAACTTATCTTTGAAAGCCCTTAGAGCATTGGTTAATGCTCTTAGTTCCAAGAGGATGATCTGATGTAGACTTTCATGGAGGGACCCAGCTTCCCTGAGTGTGGAACAAACTGAGATGAGCTCCCCATATCAGTTTGGATGCATCTGTCATTAGGAGGGGGGGAGGAATTGGGAAGGTTAGACCCTTGATGAGATTTTCGTGGATGGTCCATCATGTCAAAGACTGAATTAGTGGGCAAGTGATAGACCGTTGTTGAGTTTTCCCATGGCCCGAGTCTACTGGGTGATCAAAGTTCATTGAGCTTGTCTCATATGAAGATGTGCCAAGGGTGTTATATGAACAGTTGAGGCCATGTGACCCAGAAGTCTCAGCATGGCATGAGCTGACATCTGCTAATTCATTTGAGTCTTCTGCACTATTGCTATGAGTCTGGATAGTCTGTCATGCTATTACTATCAGTCTGGAAAGTCCGTTGAATGGGAGATAAGTCCTCACCCGAGTTATGTCGAGCAGAGCTCCTATAAATTGCAATTGCTGGGAGGGACGAAGATGAAATTTGTAATGATTGATTGCGAACCCTAGTAGCTCCATCACCTGAATGATGACTTGCATGGATTCCAGAGTTCATTCTTGAGTTCGTGCTCTTGAGCAGCCAATTGCTGAAGCAGGGAAAAATGTGCACTCCCAGCCTGCATAGAAACGTTACCCTGTGGAAAGAAATGGACTGTGGATAGGATGTCACTGCAGCAGCAAGTGCGAAAGCACTTGCAGGTGTAGTTGAACTTCCAAAAGCTTCTAGAAGGAGCTGGGAATGCTCCCATGTGGGGCTTTATCAGATGATATCACCCATATATGAGAATCTTTTTCGTACTTGTCCAGGGTGAAAGATTTTTGTTTTACAAATACTAACATTATGGAACATTTTAGAGCAGAATCATGGCTATAACACTAGGTCAATTCAAAGGTAAACTGAAAAGGTTTTCAGAAGGAAAAGATGTTGGTGGGCAGGATGATATGACAATATGTTAGGGAAAAACTGTTAATCTAGCAATTCTAAGCTCTTTGCCATATTTGGGATTGGGAAGGCTTTTTTTTTTTTTTTTTTACTGTTCCAGACTCGGCCATAGATGCACCGTGAGATTTTTATTGCCTTTCCTTGGATCACCATGTAGAGAAAGTCATTGCCTATTAGGCACTCAGAAGGTGGATGGACATGGGTCTTTCTTCAACCTGACCAACTACTGGCCCAATTTTCAAAAAGTCACTTAAATATCAGTGGGATATTTAGTGGCAGTATCCAAGATGGTAGCTGCTGCTGAATATCCAGGCTGAGTGCCGCTATTTGGATAATTGCCACTGTATTCAGATAGCAGTGATTTTCAGCCAGAACTTATCTGGATAGCAACTTAGGAACAGCTTTTCACATAGCCTAAGTAAGAGTTGACTTAAAATCGCACTATCTAGATAAAGTCAGCACTTACAGTTGTGTTCAAAATTAATGGCACTCTTGCATTTTAGGTAAGTTGTGTACAATATCTTGAGAAATAATTGGAAATATTCCAACTATGTGTCATCATAATATTTTAATAGTATGTTCAAAGGTATAGAATAAATAAAAGATGTCTGTGCAACTTAGACACAGTAATTTCTGAGGAAAAAAACCCCAAACAAACTATGACCTGGAAAGGATTAATGGCACCCTTCACTAATATGTGTTGCACAACCCTTGGCAGTGATGACAGTCTCCTAACGTTTCTTGTAGCCATCTATAAGTTTCGTACATTTATTTATTTAGACAGATTTGTATGCCACCTTATCCTTTAATCAAGGATTCGACCTGGGGCACCATTCTGCTCACCATCAACAGAACAGCTCTCCCACATCATCTCCGCAATCAACACAAGCACTGCTCCTACAGACCCTTGCCCAGTGTCATGGATCAAAGCCACCAAATCAAGCTTCATCCACATCATACACAACATGGTGCACAACTCCCTCACCCAAGGATTCATGCCAGATCAACTAAAGCTAGCCACAGTAAGACCGATACCGAAGAAAACAACCCTCGACAAGAACAACCCAGCAGCATACCGACCAATATCCAGAATACCCTTTCTTGCAAAAATCATCGAAAAAACAGTACAACACCAACTACAAGAACACATTGACAACCATGCACCACTGGATGACAACCAACACGGCTTTCGACCCAACCATGGAGTCGAAACATTGCTGATTTACCTCTTCGACTACATCATCAGAATCATAGACAACACCAAAAAAGGAATCTTAATGATCTTCATTGATATCTCTTCAGCATTCGACACTGTAGACCACAAAACTCTCCTGGAAAGACTAAAGAACATTGGCTACATGGCCCCACCTTAAAATGGTTCCACTCATACCTAACCGACAGGCAGATACAAGTCAAGGTAGGCCACAACACCTCTCAACCCATAAAAGTCCTCCAAGGAGTGCCTCAAGGATCCGCCCTCTCAGCACTACTGTTTAACATCTACATCCAAACAATATGCGACATCCTGAAAACGTACAGCATTCAGTATACAATCTATGCAGACGATATCATGATATACACACCTATCTCAGTTGACAACCCGGACTACTCTAATATAACAGACTGCCTCACACAAATGACAAGATGGTGTCAAAACAACAACCTCGCAATCAACTACAGCAAGACGGAGGCACTAATCATCACTCGCAACCCAAACTTCATCCACCCATCTGACATCAAGGTACAAGACACAACCATACCAATAAAAACGGAAGTAAAATACCTCGGAGTGACCCTGGACAATGAACTGAATCTCAAGACACACGTCAGCAAAACAATCAAAAATGCATACCACAGGATGAGAATCATCAGAAGACTTAAATCCCTCCTTGCCACTGAACACTTCCGTACCGTCTGCCAAGCGCTAATAACACCCCTACTGGATTTCTGCAACCCAATCTACCTTGGACTAGCAAAACAAACACTCAAACCACTACAACTAGCACAAAACACGGCAGCCCGCATAATATCTGGATCAACAAGACATGAACACATTACTCCTGTGCTGAAAGACCTACACTGGCTCCCAATCAGTTCACGCATCAAATACAAAACAATCATAAACATATTTAAGATCAAACATAAGAACATAAGATAAGAACATAAGATATGCCATACTGGGTCAGACCAAGGTCCATCAAGCCCAGTGTTCTGTTTCCAACAGTGGCCAAACTAGGTCATATGTACCTAGCAGTTTCCCCAAGAGACACAAGTTCCACAATGCTTGTACTGGGTCAAGCATTGATATCTTCGGTCACTTCTTAATAATGGTTTATGGACCGTTCCTCCAGGAACTTGTCCAAACCTTTTTTAAACCCAGCTACACTAACAGCCTTTACTACATCCTCCAGTAACAAATTCCAGAGTTTGATTACACGTTGAGTGAAAAAATATTTTCTTTTGTTGGTCTTAAATAGTTTACCCTGTAGCTTCATTGCATGTCCCCTAGTCTTTCTATATTCTGATAACGTAAACAATCGATCTACGTTTACCCGTTCCATTCCGTTCATTAATTTATAGACTTCTATCATATCTCCCCTCAGCCGTCTCTTTTCCAGTTTAAAGAGCCCTAACATTTTTAGCCTTTCTTCATAGGAGTATCCTTCCATCCCCTTTACCATTTTGGTGGCTCTTCTCTGAACCTTTTCTAAAATCGCTATATCCTTTTTAAGATACGGTGACCAGAATTGCACACAATATTCAAGGTGCGGTCTCACCATGGAACGATATAGAGGCATTATAATATCTTTTGTTTTATTTTCCATTCCTTTCCTTATCATACCTAGCATTCTATTTGCTCTCTTGGCCACCGCTGCACACTGGGCCGAGGTATCCACAATGACGCCTAAATCTTTTTCCTGGGTGGTGGTTCCTAATGTGGAACCTTGCATCGTGTAACCATAGTTTGGGTTGTTCTTCCCTAGGTGCATAACCTTGCACTTGTCCACATTAAATTTCATCTGCCATTTTGATGCCCAGTCTTCCAATTTATCAAGATCCTCTTGCAATTTTTCACAATCCTCTTCGGTTTTAACAACTTTAAATAGTTTTGTGTCATCTGCAAATTTGATAACCTCACTCGTTATTCCACTTTCCAGGTCATTTATGAATATGTCAAAAAGCACACTTCAGCTAACAGCCTGCACACCCTCATACAACCAGACACCAGCACACGCCCAAGAAGAAAAGGGACCTCCAACCGAGTTAACACCCCTAAAGACTTCCGAAAAACACGCAAAGACACCACAGAAAGAGCACTCTCCCTGGCTGCACCAACAATCTGGAACTCCCTACCAGATGAGCTGAGATAGACGACGGACCTCAAAGACTTTCGCAAACAACTGAAGACAATGCTGTTCATAGAACACTATGGGCACGTCACCTGACCTAACTACCAGGAACTACCAACCTACCCCCGTCCGACCCCCTGATAAGAAAATGTATAATGGCACACGATGTATCTTAGCACTCAATGTATAGAACATTGTATTATAGCACATGCTGTATCATAGCGCACAATGTACATAGCTCAACCTAATCAAACACACTATAACATCTTACACACAAAGCGTGATATATCTTTCACTGCATGAAAACACGTTCACTACTTTTGATTGTTTTGATGTGATACCGCCTTGATTGAAGGATAAGGCGGCATAGAAATACTGTTAAATAAATAAATAAGGTGGTCACGTCACATCACAATTGGAGGGTTACATTTAACATTAGGGTATGTGTAAACATTTAGACAGTACAGTTACTTGACAGCATTTAGACAGTACAAATAAAGGTAACATTTAACATGAGGGTATTTAATAATGCGGTATGATAAACTTGTGTGTGTGGATAGGATGGGTGTGTGCTTAGTTGGCGGCGGGAATAGTATATCAGTTTGGGTATGGGATGTTGCCTGGATGCTCATATGTTTCTATGAATAAAAATGTTTTGAGGTCTTTGCGGAAGTCTGTGAGGTCATCTAGTGCCCTCAGGTTCGTTGGGAGGGAGTTCCATAGTGTGGATGCCAGTAGTGATGGTGCTCTTTTTGAAGTTGTTTGGTTTTGTGATAGCCTGCAGGTGTCTGTCTGCTGGTAGTTTCTCCCACTCTTCAACTGTGATTTGTTCAGCTCATGAACGTTTCCAGGATTCCTTTTACCAATGGCACAATTCAGCTCTTTCCAAAGGTTCTCGATTAGATTGAGATCAGGCCAGTTTAAAACAGTCAATTTGTTCCTTTTTAACCATTCGTTTGTACTTTTGGATGTATGTTTTGGGTCATTGTCCTGCTGGAAGACCCATGACCTTCGACCCAGACCTAGCTTTCTGACACAAGGTGGCACATTTTGCTCCAAAATACCTTGGTAGTTCTCAGACTTCATGATTCTTTTAATATGGTACCAAGCCTCCAGTTCCTGAGGCAGCAAAACAGCCCCTAACATTATGGAGCCTTGACTATATTTAACTGTAGGAAGGGTGGTTTTTTTCCTTTAAAAGCTTAATTTTGTCATTTCTAAATGTATTGTTGGTCTGCATTGCTAAAGAGCTCAAGTTTGGTTTCATCTCTCTACAGAACATTTTCCCAGAAGGATTGTGGTTTCTCAAGGGGAGTTTGGGCAAAAATCAGGCATGCCTTTTTATGACTATCTTTGAGCAGTGGGGTCCTTCTTGGCCTTTGCCCATGAAGTCCTTCTTTGTTTAATGTATGGCGTATTGTGCGGGATGAAACCGCCACTCCAGATTGCTCCAGGTTAGCCTTAGGTTCTTTGGATGTTGTACGCGGTGTTTTTCCAGCAGTTCACACAAACATTCGAAGATTTCTTAGTAACATAGAATGATGGTAGATAAAGATCAGTATGGTCCATCTAGTCTGCCGGCAAGGCGGTAAGAGTAGGTACACTTGCCGCTCTGTGTGGGTCACCCCTCCCCATGCCTTTGTTTAGGGGTGTACCCATTGCTCCATGTAGGTCACCCCTATTTGTTCAGATATAAGAGATAATTATGCTTATTTTGATTTTATCCTGTTGCTATAAAGGGATCCACTGTGTCTGTCCCATGCCATTTTGAATTCTGTCACTGTGTTTGCCCCCACCACTTCTATCAGGAGGGCATTCCAAGCATCCACCACCCTTTCAGTGAAAAAGTGTTTCCTGACATTGCCTTTCAGTTTACCCCCTTGCAGCTTAATGTTATGCCCTCTAGTTTAACAGCTTCCCCGTCTTTGGAAGAGGTTTATTTGTCCGTTAATACTCTAAGTATTTAAAGGTTTGAATCATATCTCCACTGTCTCTCTTCTCCTCCAGAATATACATATTTAGGTCTTCAAGTCTCTTCTCATTAGTCTTCTGAGCAGGCTCCAAATCATTTTGGTCACCTTCCTCTGAACTGCTTCCAGCCTCTTTACCATCTTTGTTAGTGATATAGCGGAAGAGCTGTCGGATAAGGTTTGCCTCATTGCGGATGATACCAAAATCTGCAATAAGTAGACACCCAGGAAGGTGTAGATAACATGAGGAGGGATCTAGCTAAGCTTGAAGAATGGTCTAGAATTTGGCAGTTGGGATTTAATGCTAAAAAATGTAAGGTCATGCATTTGGGCTGCAGCAATCCAAGGGAGTGATATAGTATAGGGGGTGAAGTACTTTTGTAAACTAAAGAAGAGAAGGACCTAGACGTGGTTGTGTCTGATGATCTTAAAGTAGCTAAACAGGTAGAAAACGTGACAGCAAAAGCTAGAAGGATGCTTGGGTGCATAGAGAGGAATGGCTAGCAGAAAAAAGGAGGTGATAGTGCCTCTGTAAAAGTCTTTGGTGCGACTTCATTTGGAGTACTGTGTGCAATTCTGGAGACCGCACCGTCAAAAGGATATAAACAGGATGAAGTCAGTACAGAGGGTGGCTACTAAAATGGTCAGTGGTCTTCATTATAAAGCATATGAGGACAGACTTAAGGATCTTAATATGTACACCTTAGAGGAAAGGCGGGATAGAGGTGATATGATTGAGATGTTTAAATACCTCCATAGCATAAATGCACAGGGGGAGAGCCTCTTTCGATTGAAAGCAAGTTCTGCTACGAGGGGACATGGGATGAGGGTGAAAAGGGATAGATTCAGGAGTGATATGCGGAAATATTTCTTTACGGAAAGAGTGGTGGATCTGTGGAATAGTCTCCCAGTGGAGGTGGTAGAGATGAAGACAGTATCCGAATTAAAAAAAGCATGGAACAAACACAGAGGATCTCTAAAGGAAAAAAGGGGACTGTTGTAGTTGTTGATATGGAAGGACAGACTAGACAGGCCATGTGGTCTTTTTCTGTCGTCATTTTTCTCTGTTTCTATATCCTTTACGGAATACGGTCTCCAAAACTGAACACAATATTCCAAGTGAGGCCTCACCAGCGACTTGTACAGTGGCATTAGTACCTCTCTTCCTTTCTGCTGGTAATTCCTCTCTGTATGCAACTCAGCATCCTTCTGGTTTTTGCCACCGCCTTGTCACACTATTTCACCACCTTGAGATCAACAGAAACAATCACACCGAGGTCCTTCTCTTGGTCCGTGCACACCAATCTCTCGCCCCCTACTGCTAACAATTCCCTTGGATTTCGGCTTTCCAAGTGATGACATTGCACTTCTTCACATTAAATCTCAACTGCCAAGCATTAGACCATTTTTCCAGCTTTTGTAGATCTTTCCTCATGTTCCCCACTGCCTCAGGGGAGTCCACTCTGTTGCAAATTTTGGTGTCATCTGCAAAAAGACAGACTTTTCCATTCAGCCCTTCGGCAATATCACTCACGAATATATTGAACAGTACCGGTCCCAAGACCGAACCCTGGGGCACACCGCTAATCACCTTTCTTTCATCAGAGTGAGTTCCATTTACCGTCACCTTCTGTCATCTGTCAGTCAACCAATTTCTGATCCAGTTCACCATCTTAGGACCCATCCCCAAGCTGTAGAGTTTATTGATAAGCCTCCTATGAGGAACAGTATAAAAGGCTTTGCTGAAATCTAGGTAGATCGCATCCATCGCATGCCCTTGATCTAGTTCTCTGGTCACCCAGTCAAAGAACTAAATCAGATTTGTTTGGCAAGATCGTCCTTTGGTAAAACCATGTTGCCTCAGATCATGCAACCTGTTGGTTTCGAGAAAGTCCTCTATTTGCTCCTTCAGGAGCACCTCCATTACATTTCCCGCCACTGAGGTAAGGCTTACTGGCCTGTAGTTTGTCACTTCTTCCCTATTACCACTTTTGTGGAGAGGGACCACATCAGCCATTCTTCAGTCCCGTGGAACTTCTCCTGTCTCCAAGGATCTATTAAAGGCCCTGCAAGAACCTCTCTGAGCTCTTTCAGTATTCCTGGGGTGTATCCCATCTGGTCCCATAGACTTGTCCACTTTCAGTTTTGCAAGCTGTTCTAACACATCATCTTTTGTGAATGGTGTGGTATCTACTCCATTCCCATTTGCATATTTGTCAATCACAGGTGGTCCTTCTCCAGGATTTTCTCTAGAGAAAAAAAGAGCAGAAGTATTTGTTTAGCTTTGTTGCTTTTTCAATGTCACTTTCCACAAATTCATTCCCAGCACTTTTGAGTCCTGCAATTCCACCTCTGATTTTCCTCCTCTCCCAAATATACCTGAAAAAAGTCTTGTTGCCACACTTTACATCTTTAGCCATCTTTTCTTCTGCCTTTGAATTTGCTATCCTTATTTCTCTTTTTGTCTCTTTTCGTTTGATCTTGTATTCTTTTCTGTGTTCTTCTGTTTGCAAGCTTCTGAATTTTGTGAAAGCTGTGTTTTTTGCCTTTATTTGTGCAGCCACTTCTTTGGAGAACCGAATAGGTTTCCTTTTCCTCTTGTTTTTATTTATTTTCCTTATGTATATATCTGTTGCACCTTTTATTGCTTTCTTTAGTTTAGCCTATTGCAATTCTACTTCTCTTAACCCCTCCCACCCTATCAGCTCCTCCTTCAGGTACTTGGCCATTTTACTGAAGTTAGCGTTTTTGAAGTCTAAGACTGAGTTTGCTGTGATTGGATTCCACCTTGGCTTTTATCTCAAACCACATCGTGTGATGATCGCTGCTGCTCACATAGGCACATACCTGGATATTTGACACACTTTCTCCGTTGGTGAGCACCAAATCCAGCACAGAGTTCTCCATGGTCGGTTCCATCACCATTTGTTTAAGTAATGCATCTTGGAAGGCATCCAGAATTTTTTTACTTCTTTCCAGATTTGCAGAAAGAACACTCCAATCCACATCGGGTAGATTAAAGTCACTCAATATGATCACTTCCCCCTTCATGGTTATCTTTGTAATATCAACAATCAATTCGCTATCCATTTCTTCTGTTTGAGTTGGAGGCCTGTAGACCACACTAGTATGGATGACAGTGCCATCTCCTCTTTCCAACACAATCCACAGCACTTCTTCTTTTCCCCATGTCCCCTGCATTTCAGCAGCTTTAATACTGCTTTTGATATACAGGGCTAGTCCTCCTCCTTTTCTACCCTCTCTATCTCTTCTAAATAGATTATAGCCAGCTATGGCTATATCCCATTCATGTGACTCGTTAAACCACGTTTCTGTAATGGCCACAATGAGAAAGTCCATTTCCACCATTAGGGCTTCCAGATCAGGAACTTTGTTGACTAGGCTTTGAGCATTTGTACTCATTGCTTTCCAGCATTTGTTGAATGGCTTGCCTGCCTTTTGCATGGGTTTTGTTCTTGGATTAATTCTTCTTCCTACCATGACCTGGGAGGCTTGACAATTCCATGAGAAGAAAAATTCTTAACATTGTGAACTGTAGACACAGGAATCCCAAGGTCTTTGGAGATGGCCTTGTACCCCTTTGAAGTTTGATGTTTGGTGATAATGGCTTTTCTGATGGTCTCAGGCACCTCTCTTGTCTTCTCCATTGTGAAAATGGAATAGAGCGTGAATGTGGCCATTTTAAACATTACAGCCATCATTCATTGATTGATTCAAGTGATGTGAGTAGTGACAATTTATCATAGGTGTGTCTAATTTTACTGTAATGGGAATGTGGTTCTTTTGTTCAAACTGATTTGAATTGTTTATAAGGATGCCAATAACCATGCCCTAAATTCACAAACAAAAACAGACCTCAAACAAAGTCCACCAATTATAAATTCCACAATAAAGAGTGAGACATTTCTAAATAACAGAGCTCTTAAACAAATTTCTTTTGTCGGAATGTTTGTCTTGCGGTCAACAACCTCTTGTAACAAACTTTCCTTTTAATCCTTTTAGAACAGTGTATCGCACATCTCTAAGTATATTCAAACACAAACTATCGGTGTGAAACACCTTAAAAACACCTAAAAATATTCTTAATGAAAACTTGCGATTTTGTTTCTGCTGACATCCCTATCCCATCCTGGTGAAGATAAGGAACGATTAGTTTTCACTGCGACCGATGTAATGAAGCAACCTATCTCTTGGAAAGCTTGCTGTAAAGCAATAGGACGTCCCACCATGAACGCAGCACTGTGTTTAGAGCTTAACATCTTTAAAGCTCTACCTCAGTGCTCCAAAGGATGTCTCTAATCCACATTGATGTCCAAATCAAAAGAATATTTGTTTAAGAAAGATTATTTGGTTAAGAGCTCTGTTATTTAGGAAGGTTTTGCTCTTTATTGTGGAATAATCATGTCCTGGTAAAGTCCCAGTTTTTATACTATTTCCTACTATTTCCTTTTTTAATAAGTTTTATTTTATTTGATTCTTTTGTGCGTTAAATATGTGTGCATATATAGGCCAAAACCATTTCACTGACCACTGTTTTTTTGTTTTTTTAGGAGATAGTGGACATTAAGGGGTTGAACTGTAAGGATGCCAATAACGTTGAACACAACTGTATCTGGGTAGTGCCAACACTGCCATTGCCCTTCTCTGCCCCTGCACTAACCAGATAGTGCTGGGGTGGTCTGTGAAAATATTCAGCGGCAATATCGGGACAGTGGCGCTGAATCTCACAGTCAGCACCCTTATCCAGCTAGCCTCCCAATGGCTGTCCAGTTAAGGATTTTTGAATATCAGTCTGTATGTAACTAATAAGTTTAAGATAGTAATAGCCAGTGGATTCTAAAATGAATAAAAGTTAGGAGGAAAAATATCATGAAATGACTCTTTAATAAAAAAAAGAAAGGATCTGTTTAAACATTTAATAGAACATTAAAGAAGAGACAATTATAACTTGTAAGTAGAGAAAGTAAACTATAAAAATGTAATGGAAATGAGACCCTTACAACTGGTAGTGTAGGAAGTTCTTCAGGAGTATATTCCTGTAGACACTCTCTTCTCCTGGAATGGTTCTTGAACAAGAATAAAAAAAAAAGAACAAGCTTAATTCATTGCACATTGACTAATTTTAATTTCAGTGGTTACCTCCTGTATCTTTAGGTTTTCCAACTCTGTCCTTGTGAGTCTCTACTGGGAGTTACAATGCCATGGGCCTTCATTTACAACTGTCTCAGTTTTTACCCTATTTATAATCCTTTTCTCTCCCTTCTAGTACAGTCACTGCTGGGAGAGTACTCAGCCAGGGTCCACAGGCTGTATTTGTGAACCACAAGTTTGGCATCACTGTGGTGTGATGATTGGGACCATCTCTGGAGCTGTGATTATTGCTTCCACAGTATTCCCAAATCCCAGTCATGCAGTTCAGCTTAGGAAGTGAACCCAGATTTATTTTATATTAAAATTCCAAAAGAACAAAGAATTAACAAAACATCCCCCATCAAACACCAACTTAAATCTGCCCCTATCTTCGAAGCTAATCCCTTCTTCCCCCTTCCCCTCTCCCACCCCTTGCAAATACTCACTCATCAGAGACCATTCGTTATCAAATTTTTCAACCTTTTGTCTATGCAGTGCAGTCAACCTTTCCATAAGGAACATTTACCTCAATCTAGACAATGTTTTCGTAGGTTCCCCCCGCCCCTTCCACCAGGTTAACAAAGATCCGTGGATTCAATGTCAATTCAATTCCAAAGATTGACCGGATCTATCCCTGTAGAGTTTGCCAGAAGAGCTGTATTTTCAGACAAGTCCACCAAATGTAGAAAAAGGAGCCAACTCCTCCACAAGCCCCCGAATACTTCGCCGTCTCTGATGGAAACATCTTGTGCGATCTAAGGGGAGTACAGTACCATCTCATCAAGATCTTATAGCTATTTTCTCTTATAGAGCTAGAGATAAGTGCCTTTCCGAATTTGCTCTATAATAACTTTCTAGTCTTTGATATCCACCTCTTCCCTCAAATCTCTCTCACAATCCAGTATATATTTGAGTTTACTAAATTTGGAACCCCCCACCGCCTTATACAAGACAGATATCAAACCCTGTGAGCATTTTTTTCCATATCATATAACTTTCAAGTCCATATAGTCCCTACCCAATCCCAGCTGGTCCATTGTCACATGAATATAGTGAGACGCCTGAGCATATTGGACATAATCAGATACCCGCAACCCATAATCCTCCAGATGTTCCTCAAACACTACTATCTCCACCCCATTCACAAATTGATAAAAGCATTTCAACCCCTCCCTCTTGGCCAGGAACAAAATCCCTCAGGGATTGCATCAAGGAGAAAGATGTTGCAGTGGCCCTTGGCTCGCTCTCCTTCATATCCTATCCCAGATGGCCAGCACATGTCCCACAAAGGGGTTCATCCCGCCTCCTCGTGTCTCTTGGCCCAGAACATCCATGGTAAACACCATAGCAGTTCCCCCCCAGCCTCCCTTCCTCTCTATTAGCACAGAATTCTTCATTCCCCCTTCCCTTCTCTCCAATCCCATGAGGTATCGGATCTGAGCTGCCTAGTAATATGCCCAAATATCAGGCACTCCTAACCTCTCCTTATCCTGCAATCGGTGCATTATAGAGCACGCCACTTGTGGGGGGTTATGTCTTCAAATAAAATGAAAAACCTTCCTATGCAAGGTTCTAAGTGCCCCCATGGGGTCAGGCACCGGGAGGGCTTGGAATAAATAAAGCAACCTCAGTACTACGTTCATCTTAAATTGATGCTACCCTTCCCGACCACGACAATTCCATCCATATCCAACCATCCAGCTCTTTTCTCAGCTCCCTGAACAGTGCTGGGAAATTTGCCTGGTATAAGGGACTTATGGTCCGATGTAATTCTTACTCCCAGATATTTTAGGGCCTTCCACACCCACCTAAAGGGAAATCTCCATATTAGACTAGCTGTCACCTCCTTACCCTATTGATGTTAAGAGCCCCTGTTTTATCAAGATTAATCTTAAATCCAGTTACTTACTGTAGCTTTGCAACTCCTCTAATATCACTGATCGTGTATTTCCAGGGTCCGAGAGAGATGATAAATGTCATCCACAAATAATGATGATATATGCTGTATCCCGGAGATGCTCACTCCCTTAATATCCCCAATTCCACCAGATAGTAGTTGAGCCTCTGGCACAGGCTAACACAAAGAGTAAAGGGGACATGGGGCAGCCTTGATGGGTGCCCCGCTCTAAAATAAATGGCTCCGAGTACCACTCATTAATTTTAGTATGCGCCCAGAGCCCTAATATAAGCCCCGCACCTACCTTCCAAATTTGGGCCCAAACACCATCATATTCCGTACTGAAAATAAAGAATCCCAATGGACCCTATCAAATGCCTTTTCGGCATCAATTGAAAAAAGCATTGCTTCCTCCTTTTGCTGTTGAGCTGCCCAAACCACGTTTCTAGCCCTTTTATTATCTGATGCTTGCCTCCCCATAATAAATCCCATCTAGTCCTTCCTTACCAGTGAAGGCATCCAGCGAGTCAGTCTGTTCACCAATATTTTCACCAGAATCTTAACCGTGATGTTCAACAATGAAATTGGCCTATATGACCCATATAGGGTGGGGTCCCTTCCCTCTTTTGGTAAAAGTGTAATACCAGCTATTAACATATCTGTGGAAACCTCCCCCTTCCCGCACTACCCCATTAAAAACCTGGCCCATGATCTCCACCACTTCCCCCTGATACAGCTTATAAAGGCTGCCCGGCAGCCCATCTAATCCGGGAGCCTTTCCAACTGGCAGCTCCTTAATTACCTAGACAATTTCCTCCCCTGTTATGTCCCTCTCTAGCCTCTCCTGAGCCTTTGGAGGTAGCTCCAGCAATTCCACCCCCCTCCAAATACCGCTGGATCTCACCCATCTCAATGCCTGGCTGTCACATGTATAACAATTTATAGAACTACAAAAATTGGTCTCTAATTTGCCATGCTTTCCGCAGCACCTCCCATTTCTCCCCCCTGATTTGCAGTATAAAGGCCTGAACCATCCTCCAGCTTCCTCACCAACAACCTCCCATTTTGTTCCCAAACTCATAAAAGTGTTGCTGTACTTACTGCAGCCCAAAGACCATTGAATCCATTTGCAGCCTTTGCAATTCCATACAGGCGTTTCAATGCCACCCCTAACCCTGTTCACTGATATTCTCCCGATGTCGCCCTTATTGCCTCCTGTAAATGATCTTCCCTCTGCTGCCTCTGTTTTTTGACCCTGGCCACCCACATCACGAATCTTCCCTGCACCACTGCTTTCATCCCATCCCAAAGAGTGGTATCCCCCACCTCCCCATTATCATTTAATTCCCAATATTCCCGAATCGTGCCCCTAACATCTCACCACCTTAGCATTCTTAAGTAGGCTCTCATTAAGTCTCCAGAAAAGAGACCCCTTCTGGTCCCTAACACCCTCACCTCAACACACACCAGGGCATGATCCAACCAGGTGATATTTCCCCCTTTCAAAGCTGTTGCCCATGATCGATCTAACAAAACAGAATTAAATCAATTGTACTGAAGCTATCATGTGAGTGGGAGTAGGTGGTGTATGCATGCCCCTAGGGGTATAAGAATCTCCATGCATCCAACAATGTAAAGCGAGTCATCAGTCCCTTCTCTATTTTCTGACTGCAGCCTCCCACCTCCCGGAGCCTCACTTGCCTGTCCCGCCCAAGATGCAAGACCAAATTAAAATCCTCCCCCCCCCCCCGCCAAGGTCAACTTCCCTTGAACCTTCTCATCCAAAAGGTCCCACATCCCATTCCAAAATGGGACCTGCCCCCCCCCCATTGGGGGCATAAACCGTATCTATGGTAACTACCTCCCCGTCATATTCCCCTGAGAATCAAGACCCCCCCTTCTTTATCCCAAAATACCTCTTTCACCTGATAAGAACGCCTATCTATCAGGAGAGCCACTCCCCCTGCCCCCCTCCCCCCCCCCCATTCTTCCCCAACCTGCTTGTGCATAGAAATACTACTGCGGGAACATTTCCCTACGCATAAGTGTTTCATCCCTGTGGAGCAGGCGAGTCTCCTGCACACATACAATATCCCATTGTAGCCATTCTGCTTTGCGGAACAATTGTTGTCTTTTAAAAGGCAAATTCAACCCTCTAGCATTAATAGATCCTACCCATACCATTGAGTCAAAACAACACACCCTTCCCTTCACCCCATTCCATTCCCTACCAGTATCTACACCTCCCTGTACTTGGGTCTGTCCCTGCTCCCTATATCCCCACCCGTCCCCCTGCATTCCTACTCCTTTCCCCCCCACAACTCCCCCCTCGTCCTTCCCTTACAGGGAATTGCCATTCTAGTTAGGGTCATCATCTCTAGACCCCAGTACTTCCTTTTCCACTGTGTTCCCCCCCCCCCCCACACCTCCCATCATGCCAACCCCCAAGTTTAATACACACTCATCCACCTCACTCCTCCCCCTTCAGCCATTCACCAGACACACCTTTCCCCAATCGTTGCTACACATTTTCAACTCCCATCCCACATTAGCCAACCCGCACTGTCCATCACCCCACACACAATACATTCTCCCAACTTCATCCCCTCCCCTGTGGCCCAAGAGTCGTCACCATGCCCAACATTGCCAACACAGAGCTGTTTCCTCCCTCTCCCATCTTGCAAATAGGTGAGCCCATTCCAGTCAATCAGATCTCAGCTAGGAAGCCCACCAGGCCATCCTTGTCCATCCAACTTAGTCCTACACTTGGCTAGTCCAGTTCACTTCATTTCTCTGGACTCCTCATCCTCTATAGGCAGATCCTTCAACAGTCTTTTCAGACACCGTCCTTTAGCAGCCACCCACTGCCATCTCAGAGCTGTTGTGCTGGAGGTCGGCACCACCCCATCCCGTCCCTGTCTGTCCTCCACATTAGGGACCCCCTGATAGCCCAATTCTTTCAATGCCTGCCATGCCATACTGGTCATTTTAATACTCCTGGAGACTCCTTTAAACATGAATAGCTGCCCAAATGGAAACAACCCATTTATATCTCAGTCCTTTTGCCCACAAGAAAGCAGTTACCTCCCACAAGGCTCTCCTCCTCTGTAGCGTACCCTGCGATAAATCACTATAAAGCTCCACCAAGCAGTCATCCCACTTAAACAAAACATGCTTTCGGGATGCTGCCAAGAGTCACTCTTTCATCCCATATGACCGTAGGAATACCATCATGTCCCAGGGCTGATTTTCCCAAACTGGGCCCAAACTCCAATGAACCCTCTCAATTCGGATTGGGTCCTCAAATTCCCCCCCCCCAGTCTGTTCTGCCTCCACTAGCAGCTGTTTAAAAATGCATGGCAGCACTTCCGAACAATTTTTGTATCGCTCTTCTTCTGGAATCCCCCACACCCAGTTATTGCGGCATGAACGATCTTCAAATTCTCAAGCTTTTCCTGCAACAGCTCCTTTTCTTTTCTCACAATGTCCCACCCTGTATTCAGAGAAATGGGGACTTCAGAATGGCGCTCCACATGAGTCTCAACTTCCTCTATTCTCATACCAAGCTCAGTCATGTCCTGATGTATCGCAGCCATTGTCTCCTTCAAGTCTGTTTTTATTGAAGCTATGTCGGCCTTTAGATCATTCTTAAGCTCCACCAGCCACGACTTCAGTTTCCTTCCCTCAACAGGGGCCCTTTTGACCTTCATCTCCGCACTTTGCCGAGTGTGCAGGAAACCCCTCGCCGCAATATGGCGACTGGAACTCCTCTAATTTGTTCCGAATTGACAACCCCATGGTCAACAAATGGGGGTTCGCACTTCTGGGAAGTAGCACAGTAAGCTAGATTTTTATGCTTTTAATGGGATCTCGTCGGAGTTCCCCTAAACTCCATCTATTCAGCTCTGATGACCGAACCCAGATTTTTTGTATGGAATGGTATTCATTCCAGTCTTCATGGACCAAACATAGGTCAGGTTTTCAGGATCTGCAAACAATGGAGATCGTATGCATGCAAATCTATTGCATACATATTAGGAATATCCTGAAAGCCCAACCTAGTTATAGTCTTCAGTGATCATCAATGAATACCACTGTTGTAGTGCAAATCAGGCCTGTCCAGATTCTGACTTGTATCTTATAGTGCCTTACAAAAGTCACACACTCATACATTTTTCCTGATTCTAAAAGAGGTAGTCACTCACCTGTAGCAGGTGTTCTCTGTGGACAGCAGGAATAAGTTCTCATGTATGGGGTGATGTCATCTGACGGAGCCCATGCTACTATTGGAAGCTTTTGGGAGATTCCACCATGCCCGCATGCCCACTTCCTGCCTGCTGCTGTGGCACCATTTTTAACTAGTCTGTTAGTATAGCTATAGTAGAATACAACTCCCAGTGGAGGTGAGAGGGTGAGCAACTACCTTGTCCCTGTGGACAAGCAGGAATGAAATCCTCATGTATATGACTCCCTAGCTATAGACTACCGAAAGTGGATGAGAATGCAGACAAGTCCAATCAGGGCAACAATATGTCTATTTAATAGCAAGAGGCCTTAACAACTTTGGATACAGAACCATGTACAACAGAGATGGTGCTCTCATCCCTTTTTTTTTTCTGTAGCCTGGACAGAATAGAAAGGGCCTGGGGGGATGGAGTTAGATTCTAATCCCCAAACAGATTTCAAAACACAGATTGGCCAAAGTTGCAGATGCGTCGGGAATCCCCATCCACACAGTGACTGTGCGTACAGAAAACCACGTCGCAGCCCTGCAGATCTCTTCCATGGACACCGAATGTAAATTGGCCACCAACGCAGCCATAGCTCTGACACTGTGAGCTGTGACATGACCATCAAGACTCAGGACTGCCTGGGTGTAAGTGAAAGAGATGCAGTCTGCTAGCCAAATTGAGAGACAGCATTTGGAAATGGCAGTCCCTAAGCTTGCTGGGGTAAAAAAAAACAACAAAGTTGGATGGACTTTCTATGGGCTTTTGTCTGCTCCAAGTAGAAGGTTAAGGCTAGTCTACAGTCCCAACATGTGCAATGAAGTTTCCCCTTTGTGAGCATGAGGCCTTGGGAAAAATGTTGGTAGAATAACAGACAGATTAAGATGGAAATCCGATACCACTTTTGGAAGGAATTTAGGATGAATATGAAGGATCGCTCTATTATGATGGAATTTGGTGTAAGCTGGATGAACGAGAGCCTGAAGCTTGCTCACTCTGTGCACTGAAGTGACCGCCACCAAAAACACCACTTTCCAGGTCAAATACTTCAGAGGGCAGGAATTGAGTGGCTCAAAGGGAGCTTTCATGAGTTGTGCAAGAACTACATTGAGATCCCCCAAGACACTGCGGGAGGTCTGTAAGGAGGCTTCATGAGAAGCAACCCCCACATGAACCTAACGACTAAAGGCTGTACCGAGATGGACTTCTCTTCCACACCTCGATGATAAGCACCAGTTGCACTGAGGTGGATCCTGACAGAGTTGGAATTAAGTCCAGACATGGCGAGGTGGAAAAGATACTTGATCAGTTTTTGTGTGGGACTGGTCCTCATACCAGACAGCAAACCTCCTCCATTTACAAGTATAAGACTCTCTCATTGAAGTCCTCCTGGAGGCCAAAAGGATACTGGCCACACTGGCCAGCAGGCTGAGTTTGAACAACATTAGCCTCTCAACATCCACACTGTGATGGCAAAGGACTGGATGTTGGGGTACAACATCATCCTGCCTTCCTGTGAAATTGGATCAAGAACATGGCCTAGCCGGAGCGGCTCGTGACTGGAGAGTTGTAGAAGAGGAGGAAACCAAAGCTGCCTGGACCAGTAGAGAGTGACAAGAATCATCGTGCCTCTGTCGGTTTTGAGCTTCAGGAGGATTTTTGCAATGAGAGGTATTGGAGGATATGCGTACAGAAGACCTTCCCCCCCCCCAGTGTAGGAGGAAAGCATCCATGGTTAGCCTGCTGTGTTATCTTACCCTGGAACAGAACTGGTCCACCTGGGCATTCTGCAGAGTGGCAAAAAGATCTAATGAGGGAGTACCCCACTCCTGAAAAATACAGGCTGCCAATTCCCTATCTTGTGTCCATTTATGTGGTTGGAGGACTCGACTCAGTCTGCCTGCCAGAGTGAGAGGGTTTTTTTTGTTTTTTTTTAAAGGAAATAGCTTTATTGTGACCATAAAGTGTAGTTAATCACCTGTAACAGGTGATCTCCGGGAACAGCAGGAATTTAGTCTTCACATATGGGTATCGTCGGTACCGACGGAGCCTGAGCGGGAACGCTCCCCAGCATCCAATAGGAACGCTTTTGGGAGCATCCCTCAGCACATGCGCGCTGCCTTCCCGCCTTTCCAACTGTCTCTCTTCAGTTAAGTTTGAGTGAAAGGATAGAGGGAGAGAGGAAAGAGACAAAGAGATAGAGAGACAACTCCTAGGGGAGGTGGGTGGGTTGTGAAGACTAAATTCCTGCTGTTCCCGGAGATCACCTGTTACAGGTGAGTAACTACGCTATCTCCACGAACAAGCAAGAATGTAGTCTTCACATATGGGGACTCCCTAGCTGAAGATGCCAGGGAGATAGCCCCAGGAAGGTGCCACCCTGGAAGGTGGGAATCTTTCCTCCCATGGATCTTTGGCATCCCACCAGGGTTGGTGGGTAGGAGTTGATTTAGGTGTGAAAGAGATTTTGAAGAACAGCTTGGCCAAAGAAGGCATCTCGATGGGAGGCTTTATCCAGGCAGTAGTGGGCTGTGAAGGTGTGTACCGAAGCACAGGTGGCTGCTCGACAAATGTCATCAATAGACAGAGTGGAGATTAGCCATAGAAGCTGCCATGGCTCTCACATTATGAGCTGTGACATGGTCCTGAAGAGGAAGACCCTTACTCTCATAAGCAACGGATATGCATTGGGCAATCCACTTAGATAAAGTTCTTTTGGAGACTGGAAGTCTCAAATGACTAGGGTCAAAAGCTATAAAAAGTTGTGAGGACTTTCTATGTTGCTGTGTTCTTTGTATGTAAAAGGCTAAGGCCCTTTTATAATCCAAAGTATGAAGGTTTCTTTCTGCATTAGAGGCGTGAGGCCTCGGAAAAAATACAGGAAGATAAATTGATTGATTTAAATGAAAAGGAGAAACCACCTTTGGCATAAAGTGTGGGTGAGTTCGAAGAACAACCTTATGATGAAACCTAGTATAAGGAGGATGTGATAAGGAAGCTTATCAGGACCCAAGAGATAGGGATAAAGAGAAGGAATTTACCCTTATAAAAGGACCTAATTTTACCAGGTCAGAGACACAAAACTCCTTTTACACCTAGAAAGCAGGTAATTCCTAGCTACAATAGGTTGCAGAATGCCCCTAGTGGAGAAAAGGAGAGGGAATACAGGCCCAGTGTAAGGAACCCTTACGTCACTGAATTCCCCAATTACTCAGCTGCCACGAGGCAGTTTGATCTTCAACACCTGAGAGGAGAGGGGGTGGAGCAGGCACCTGAGAGGTTTAAGACTAGGTCAGTTTATTCAGAAGAGAGAGGCAGAAGAGGAAGGAGAAGAGGAAAGGAGAGAGAACGTGAGAGTAGTAGGAGTGCCTACTGGAAGAGGAATGGATCTGGAACAGTGAGAACAGCAGGAACCAGGAACACAAGTTGGAAAACAGGACGTGGAAGCACCGATGAATGGTGGCCAGAGCATGAGAGAGGAAAAGCTGCTACAAGCTTTAACCCAGGTATGAGCATTAGAAGCTTGCCTAATTCTGAGCACTACAGAATTGCCAGAGACAGCCTTAGCCCTAACGGAAGGCAGTCAGCTAAGCCCTCTGAGCCAGAATCAGAGGAAGTGCCAATGCAACTGGGTGAACCAGACATAGCTTTAGAAGAAGTCGTCTCATACATGGATTGCTCTTTATGCCAGTCTTCCAATACAGAGGTGTTGAAAGGGAGTCAACCATAAAGAAAAACCTCCAGTGTCCGGTAGCCCTAAGAGCTTGTGGTTAACTTGTGAAGGTCCTGAGTTAGAAGCAAAATACCTTTTTTTTTTTTTTTTTTACTGTGCAAGCCGAGGCTGCCTAATTAAGTTGGTGAATCAGCTGTGAGCCAGAGCAGTGCTCAGCCGGAGGCCGTACTAACGGTAAAAGTAAGGAAAGCTTTTGTTTGGCTGTTTATAAGAAAACCTTGCATAGAGAATTGCTTGCCTGTTGCCACAAGGTGTCGTGACACAAAAATTGCGCGCCACTATGTAGCGCTATAAAGAACAATAAGACCTGAGTGAAGGGTAATAAAAGGCTTTATTCCCCGTTATAATGCATGGGTTCAAATTAGAGATACGTTGCTTAACAAAATAGTCCTTTGTTTCAAAAGGTGCCAAGGCTCTCTGGCTTGAGAACTGTTACTTCACAGTTTATAGCAGGTTTTTCTTAAAGGTAATATTCTTCACAATAAACAACCAAAAAGTATATTTACATTCATTCTTCGTTACAGCAGGCACACTTGGGAGCGTAGGCCGTGCACCAATCGCACTCCATGTCCTCCGGCAAAGATGAGGGAATAGTATGGGGGAAATCTACCTCCATCATATCCTCTTCCTCATATTGGGTCAAAGGGGTTTCACTATCCCTGTCTATGTTAGCCTGACAATCTTCAGCATGGGAGTTTTGCTTTAGGTAAGCAGGAACTCTTATGGCTGGTGGTAAATTAGAATACCAATCTTTATTCAGGTTGTTTTTAGAGAGAAGCTTTCTTTGCGGGTGGCTTCCAGCAGTGCAGTGCTTAGGGTTAAACCTTACTGTTTCAAACCTTGGCTCATGGAGTAAAAACCTCTGTTGTTTATACAACTGTTTTTCCTTCTGACTGGGTAAAACTGAGCAGTGCTTTTCTGGAGATAAACTCCTTACAGAACCTTCCCCTCTGGTTCTTAGCTTCCTTCTCCTTGTATCATAAACAGGCAGAGTAAAAGAACTAGGCGTGGCACCGCCTCTTACCTTGGAGCACCTTCTACCAAAACTCTCCTTGCCCAATAGGCTTAGTTTGGATTCTATGGCTTCCCACCTCGTGTGGTCTGTTTCTGTTCCAACTTCCAGCTTGGCCTCTTTCACAGCGAACAGGTTTGTACCTCTGATAGCTTCTAGGCTTTACTGTTGGTTCAGCTTCTAGTTCAGCTCCGGTTCCAGTTCCTTCCTTTCTCAGCTCCTGCTGTTGTTCCCACTGCTTATTTGTCCATGGCTTTCTTTGCAACTGCTGCCATCTCCATTGCTGTGTCTTTCGGTTCTGCTCCTGCTTTTGCCTCTCCTTCTCCTCCTGCCTTTGCCTCTCCTTCTCCTCCTGCCTTTGCCTCTCCTTCTCCTCCTGCCTCTCCTTCTGCCTTCCAAGAGCGTTCTGCTCTGGTTTATAAAGAGAACCTTTGTTACTGACTTCCTGGTTCTCTGTCAGCTGCAGGTCATTACTGTGATTAGATTCACTAGGATCAGTATGTCTGCTCCCGCTCCCTCTATGTGTGCCAGGAGGTAACTGCACCTCTAGTTCCTCTAAATCAGGATTTCTTTTCATAAAATCAGCTTTATTAATGCCCGCATCATGACACTGTGAAGAGTTTAACTGCCTTGTTGAAAGTTTTTCTATGTTTAAGAAGACAAACAGTGTTCTGGACTGAGAGAAAAAGAAACCTGCTTTAGGAAAAGCTGTTTTCTGTTTGTTTGATCAGCACTGCAAGCCATGCCTGATAGCATGGGCTGTTAAAGTATTTATGTTTATACTGGAGAACATTGCAAGCTGTTTTGTTTGGAATTCATTTATATCCTGATGTTCATTTACAAGTATCCTGAAGAAATAATCCAAAGGTAGAATTTGTGAACCTTAGCGTGTTTTTTTTCAGTTAATAAACTGTCATTACCTTACCACTCAAGGCAACTACAAAAGGTGTTTTTTTAACCTGAGGATGAATACTTTCTGACTGAACTACCTTTCCCATAAGGCATTACAAGGCAATCAGTCAGTTAAAGACCAAAAGGTGAATCTCTCTAATGACAACCACACCCCTCCATACTGTATGTAAGGGGCTATGGGCGTGACAAGGATCAGCCACTAAAGCTTGCACTTCACTAATGCGACCGGCAGAGGTGATTGCAATTAGGAAGATAACCTTCCAGGTCAAAAACATAAGGGCTGTAGTGGCCAAAGATTCAAAAGGCGGCTTCATGAGCTGCCCAAGATTTAGATCCCATGCCACCAGTGGTGGCTTGATGGGAGGTTTAGTTAATAAAAGGCCTCTCATAAATCTTGATAGGAGTGGATGAGAGGAAATTGGTTGTCCATTCAGAGGCTTATAAGAAGCTGCAATTGCACTAAGATGGACTCTTACCAAATTGGTCTTTAGATCAGAATTCGATAAGTGAAGGAGATACTCTAGTATCGATTCTAAGGGTATGACCAGGGGGTTTAATCCCTTCTTGGAGCACCATATAGTAAAACGTTTCCACTTGAAGGCATAAGATCTTTTTGTGGAAAGTTTCCTAGAAGCCTGAAGGATATCTTTTACCTGTTGGGACAGGTTGAAATCTTGGAGGTCTAAGCCTTCAGCAACCAGGCAGTGAGGTGCAGGGACTGGGGATTTGGATGCCATAGCGTCCAGTTCTCCTGGGAAAGGAGATCTGGAGCATGCCCTAACTCCAGAGGTGCCGCTTGAGAGAGATGTAGAAGCAGGGAATACCATGTTTGGCGTGGCCATCGTGGTGCTATGAGAATCACGCGACCCCTATCTCTCTGAAGCTTGAAGAGTGTTTTGGGGATAAGGGGAATGGGTGGGAAGGCATAAAGGAAGTCCTGATCCCAGTGAAGGAGGAAGGCATCCCTTGCCGGACAGTTGTGAGCCGGAATTCTGGAACAGAACCGGGGAAGTTTGGCATTCAGTGGACTTGCAAAGAGGTCTACGTCTGGAGTGCTCCAGAGATGAAATATCTTTGCCACCTGGTCTAGGTGGAGGGACCACTCATGAGGCAGCAGTACTCGACTGAGTTTGTCTGCCCAAAGGATTTGAATGCCTGGAAGATATACCACTAGAAGGTGAATTTGATGCCCTCTGGCGAGGGCCCATAGTCGTAAAGCTTTGTTGCATAACGACAGAGAGCCTGTTCCGCCCTGCTTGTTCACATAGAATATAGCTACTTGACTAGGACTAGGACTGTCTTGTAGCTGAGCTGGGCGTGGAATACACGTAGAGCTAAATAGATTGCTCTTAATTCCAGGAGGTTTATGTGTAAACCAACCTCCTGTGGAGTCCAGGTGCCCTGGGTAGAGAGATGATTCAGGTGTGCTCCCCAACCCACCTGTGATGCATCTGTTAAGGTTGCCTGAAAGAGGGGTTGATGGAAAGGAGACCCCACTGTCAGATTTTCTAGTGATTGCCGTTGAGAGATTATTATTTTGCCCGACAAATGACCCGTGGCCTGTGCCACTGTGTGGAGAGGGTCCACTGAGCTGCTTGCATGTGGAGGCGAGCATATGGGACTACATGAACTGTGGATGCCATATGACCCAGTACCTGCAGTAGCTCTCGAGCAGTGAGGGAGGATTTGCCTGCTGCTTGAGAAGCTAGTTGCATTATGCGAAGACACCGGGCTTGTGGAAGGAAAGCCCTTGCCTGTCTGGTATCTAGACAGGCTCCTATGAATTCTAGGCATTGGGCAGGAACTAGTTGAGATTTTGGGAAGTTTATTACCAATCCCAAGTATTGGAGGATTCGCATTGTATGGGATAGTGCAGTGCTGGCCTCTGCAACTGTAGGGGCTCGAATGAGCCAGTCGTCTAAGTAAGGGAAGATGAGAATCCCCAGGGTTCGTAGAAATGCAGCTACTACTGCCATGCATTTCGTGAATACCCTTGGTGCTGAAGCCAGACCAAAGGGAAGAACCCTGTACTGGAAATGTTTTCCCCTGCAAAGGAAACATAAGAATTTCCTGTGATCTGGATGGATGAGAATGTGAGTGTATGCATCCTTTAAGACTAGAGAGCAAAGCCAATCCTGGCTTTGAAGGTATGGCAGAAGAGTTCCTAGAGAAATCATTTTGAATTTCTCTCGAAACAGATATTTGTTCAATTCTCTGAGGTCTACAATGGGTCTGTGTCGTCCTGTTTTCTTTGGAATAAGAAAATAGGGGGAGTAGAACCCTGCACCCTGTTGAAGAATGGGTACTTCCTCTATTGCTCCTTGGGCAAGAAGTGTGGAGACCTCGTGATCTAGCAGATTGTCTGCAGAGGTTTGTGAATTGAATTGCTTTAGATCTGTAGGAGGGGGCATGCTGTGAAAATGAAGTTTGTACTCCTCTCCTACAATGGACAAAGTCCAATCTTCTGTTGTTATCTGATGCCATCTGTTGACAAAGTGGCAGGGTACCCAGAGAAATCATTCTGAACTTTTCTGTTGCAAATACTTGTTCAGATCTCTGAGATCTAGGATGGGACGGTATCCTCCCAATATCTTGGGGACCAGGAAGTACTTAGAATAAAAACCCAGACCTCTTTGCTCTGGTGGCACAAGCTTGATCGCGAGATCTGATAAGAGAGCGGTGATTTCTCTTTGAAGCAGTTCCTGATGCAGAGGGCCAAGTCTATGCACCCTTGGGGAGCAATTTGGTGGCAGTTCCAGCAAGTGTAATATGTAAACACTCTGAATGATTTGTAGGACACATGAGTCTGAGGTTATGAGGGGCCACCTGTGTGCAAACAAAGTGAGGCATCCTCCGACTGAATGGTTGCCACTTGTGGTCGATGGAAGAGTGGCTATGCTCCAAAAGAATCAGTCAAAACCCCACCCTTGGTTTTGGCTGAGGAGCCGATTGGGCCTTCTGGGGCTTCTCCTGACACTGCTGTTGGTGAGAGGGGGGGCCTGTTTGGGTTGGGAAGTCTGGGGCCTACGAAAGTAGTAGGTCTTCTTCTGGCCCCCACCCTAGTAGCTGCTCGATAGAGAGCATGCTCAAATGTATACCTGGAAAGCTTAGTGAGAGTGACGTGCTGCTTCTCTTATGAAGCCAGCCTTCTCCTCGACCTACTCACCAAAGAGATTCTCTCCTCGACATGGGAGGTCCGCCATCTTGTTCTGCAGATTGCTCTAGGTCCGATGACTGGAGCCAGGTGAGTCTACAGGTGCTAATGACTGTCAGCATTCCTAGATACAGTTTCAAAAGTATCATAGGTAGCCTGTACCATGAATTTAGAGCAGTCCTTGCCCTGGGCCACCAGGGCATGATATTGTTCTAATTTCTCTGGTGGCATAAATTGGGCCAGGTCTGCTAGGTCACACATGATGTTCAAGAGCATACCCATGTAGAGCTGGTAAGAAGCCATGCGGGCGATGAGCATGGAACTCTGAAAACACTGTCTATCTAAAGAGTCCAATGTCCAAGCCTTCCTCCGGCACCGAGGAATGAGTCTTGGTACTCTTGATCCTCTTTAGGGCAGAATCGACCACCAAAGAATGGTGTGGAAGTGGAGGCTTATCGAACTCAGGAGCCTTCTGAATTCTGTACATAAAGTCATGCCTTTTACTAACCGGAGGCACAGTGGGGGAGGGGGGGTCTTCTACATTCTCATTTGTACCCTCTGCAGGATGCAGCACGCAGGTACCGTCACTGCTTCCTTAGGGGCCGAGAAGTACTATAGGGTCTCCAACTCTTCTGCCCTGGGCTCATCCTCAGTCTCCAAAGAAAATGGAATGGCCTTGTCCATATCCCTCACAAACTTGTAGAAAGTCACGTGCCTAGGAGAGGATTTGTGCCTCCTTATGAGGTGAGAGAAGGGTCTGACGGGTCCTCCAATTCCACATCGGTGACCCAGCCTTCTGAGTCAAACTCAGAGAGGAAGTCAAAGTACTTCTATCTGGATCTCCCTCCTGCTTTGAGGGGATCAAGAGCTTCTTTGGGAGCGATGATGCAACGATGCCCTTATAGATTTCGAGGGCACGTCGAACCTCAAGATGCTAGACATGGATATCGGCCAGGCAGGCATGGTGTCGGGGTCCTTCGAGGCACTGATGTCAATGCTTCTTCCGGAGGCAGTACGTACTTCTGTAGGAACAGCTGCACGGTGACAGATGTTGATGCAGTTCACGTTGAGGCCCCATCATGCTGCATTGCTAGCAGTGCTGCAAAGCATTCGAGAGCTTGCGAAAGCTGCTTCTCCATGGCTGCTGAGTTATTATTATTATTATTACATTTTCTTTTATACCGTGCTATTTAAGATCAGTGCAGTTTACAATAAACATTAAATCTACACATCTCAGTTTAGTGATTTGTGCTTACAATAAACAGGTAAAAATAACTTGGGTATACAATAAACAAGTTTCTTAACAGGGAGAACATGATAACTATATACAAGCCAGTTAATGTAACTATATACATGGTTAAGTGCACAGCACGAGCTTCTCAAGGTGGGTTAAGTATGGAGGCGGTTAAGGTGTGGTTGCGGGTATTCAGACTAGGAGTGTAAGATGCGTGGGCTTGAGGAGCTACCATGAGGTGTGGAGGTAGGTGAGTGTGGGGGGGGGGGGGACTGCAACATCGTAGTGAAGGAGAAAAAGGTGATGCTTCAGTTCCTTCTTGAATTGGGAGAGATCGTTGATGGTTCTGATAGCCGCCGGTAGAGCGTTCCAGCAAGATGGTGCAAAAAAGGCAAAGGCTCTAGCTCTGGTAGCTTGGGAGCACTTAGTGCTTGCCTTAGGTAGAATGAGGGTGTTTGCAGCATTCGACCTCCTTAGCCGGTTAGGAGGTGTGATAGATACTAGGTCGGTAATAGCAGTAGCCGGGAATTTCTTGATGGCTTTATGGGTCATTGTTAGAACCTTGAAGGAGATCCTGGCTTGTATGGGCAGCCAGTGCAACTGTTTTAGTATTGGAGTGATGTGGGATCTTCTGGAAGCTCTATGAAGGATTCTTGCAGCAGAATTCATAGCAAGTTGTAAGGGGTTAGTCGTACTCTTTGGTAGGCCATGTAATATCACATTAGCATAGTCAAGGTGAGGCATTATTAGGGCCTGGAAAACAGTTCGAAAGTCTTCAGGTTCTAACAGCTGACGAAGATGGCGAAGGGTCCGGATTTTATGATAGACAGCTTTTGTTATGTTATTGATGTGAGCCTTCATATTAAGCTGCTGATCAAGTGTAACTCCGAGGTATCTTACTGTAGTCTTGCATGTGAGCTCTGCGTCACGAACTTTGATGGATAGTGGAGGAATAAAAGCCGGATTCCTGGTGACGAAGAGGGCTTTAGTCTTTTTGAAGTTTAACTTAAGCCTTTGTGCGTCTATCCAGTTGGTGACTGCATCAAAGCATTTGATTAGAGGGGAGAGGTCAAGATGTTCAGTCGAGATTGGCATGTACATCAAGACATCATCGGCATAGACCAGGCAGTTGATGTTAAATGAGTGGATAAGGTCACAGATGGGTTGCATGTAAATGTTGAATAGTAAGGCCGATAAGGAGGAGCCTTGTGGAACACCTTTAGTTTGAAGGAAGGGGTCAGAGGTGGAAGGACCAGAACGGACATGTTGCCAACGGTCTGTGAGGTAAGACGCGCACCATGATAGAGCTGAACCGTGAACTCCCTTCTCTCTGAGGCGTTGAAGGAGAACTTCGTGGTCTACTGTATCAAAGGCAGCGGCGATGTCCATGAATATTAGAACAAAGCCTTGTCTGATGTTATCCAGTCCTATGGAAAGGGTGTTGAATAGGGTTGTCAGTAGCGTTTCCACACCATGTGCTTCACGAAATCCATGCTGGCAGGGATGAAGGGGTGCGTTGGAATCTATATGATCCTGTAATTGACGTTGTGTAATCTTTTCAATGATCTTCGAGAGGAGAGGTATGCTGGAGATAGGCCTGTAGGAATCCATCAATGAGGGGTCCAGCTTACAGTCCGAAGGCTGTGGGGCCTGAGCAACTTTGGCTAAAGTACCTGGTATGTGTACAGAGATATCGGCAACTGGGTCTTGGCTGTTGGCAGGCTGTCAGTGCCCCTCCAATATCATGGAAGATGAGCTCTCCTTCCTTCAGGGCACCTTCGAGGGACCCTCATTGGGACCCCCATCCCTCTCAATGCCATGTCTCAAAGGGCTCCGATGTCGATGCATGAGTCTTCATTCAATGTTCGGTGTGGTCACCCCTTGACATTGAAAATGACGCGGAAGAATCCTTCCTCGTCTTCGAGTGGAGATCAATGGTCTATGCTTTGAGGCACTATGGGTGCTCAGCTCCAATTGAGCCTAGGAGCTCCTCAATGTCGATGCACCGCCAGCATCCGATGCAGTCTTGAAAGCCACAGAGATCGATGCCATCGATGCTGAAGACAATGTATTGGATTTGTGATTGCCAAAAAGTGATTTGTGCTATTTCTCATGACCCTCGAGTCCTATTTGTGCTATTTCTCATGACCCTCGAGTCCTATTTTTGTCATCTGCAAACACAAACACTCTGGATATGCCATGCTCTTCCTAGACATATCCGCAGCCTTTGACACCATCTCCCATAGCATTCTCCTACACAGCCTCCAGGAAATAGGCATTAAGGACACCGTACTACAATGGTTCCGCTCCTACCTGACGAACAGACAACAACTGATCCCCACAAACACAGCAACTTCCCCCCCTTTCAACAACATCAAGGAGTACCACAGGATTCAACACTATCTGCCATGCTCTTCAAGATCTATCTACAACCACTCTGCTCAATCATACGAGAGCATAACATCAACTACCATATATTTATTTATTTATTTCTCTTAATATACCGCGCTCTTCAATATCAGTGCGGTTCACATGGAACAATTATGTTTTACGGTGGGTTAACCGTAAAACTACAGATAAACAGGAAAGTCAACTTGGATGGTAAAAAATTAAAATTAAAATTAACTATTTACACATATTTAAACAGTATTATTTACATAATATACATTATTTGGGAGAACATAGCATTATCTTGGACGCATGGCTCATTTTTGGGAAGGTCGGGATGGTGCATCTTCATTTGAGTAGTATTCACAGAAAAGGTGGTGTTTCAAAGCCCTTCTAAAATTGATTAGATTTGGGATTGCTCGTATGTTGGGGGGCAGGGCATTCCAGAGTCTGGGAGCATTAATACTAAAGGCCCTGCTTGCTGTAGCCTGAGTGCATTGGGTCAGTGCTTTGGGAATTGCCAAAGTGTTTACTGCTGTAGTTCTTCTGGCTCTATTGGGGGGGGGGTTTGTGTACGAGATCAGCGAGGGACATGGGGGAGAGACCATTTATGGCTTTGAATGTTATTAGTATTGTTTTGAAGATGATCCTACAGTGGATAGGGAGCCAGTGGAGACTTTTGTGGATGGGTGTTATATGGTCCCGCCTCGAGGCCCCATTCAGAACTCTGGCAGCGGTGTTCATGGCAAGCTGGAGAGGGATTATCGAAGATTTTGGGACTCCTTGGAGGATTGCGTTGGCCTAGTCCAGATGTGGGAGGGTTAGGGCCTGGAAAATGGTTCTGAAGTCTTCTGGTTGTAAAAGGGGACGTAGATGTTTGAGAGTCCTAATTTTGTGGTATGTTGATTTGACCATGTTGCCAATGTGTGTCTTCATGTTGAGGCTCTGGTCTAGGGTAACCCCCAGGTAACGGATTGAGGGTTTGGATTGAAGCTCTACTTCACCGACTTTTAGGTGGGTTGGTGGGGAGAAGTTAGAGTTTCTGGTGATAAACAGCACTTCAGTCTTTTTATGTTGTATGCGAAGATTCTGATTCTGGAGCCATCTTTCTACTACGCTGAAGCATTCTGTAAGGGGTGAGAGGTCAATTTGGTCAGTCTCGAATGGCATGTATAGCAGGACATCGTCTGCGTATATCATGCATTCATGGTTGTGTGAGCGAATGATGTCGCAGACGGGCTGCATGTAGATGTTAAACATAAGAGCCGAAAGGGAGGATCCTTGTGGGACACCTTGTTTCTGATGAAATGGTTTGGATGTAGATGATTCGGTTCGGAAATGCTGCCATCTATCGGCGAGGTATGATTTGCACTAATTTAGTGCTAAGCCGCAGATGCCTTTCTCTTCGAGACGTTTCAGGAGGGTTTGGTGACAAACTGAGTCAATTGCTGCAGCTATGTCTAGGAATATAAGGGCCACTCCACGATGGATGTTATCAATTGTTGTGAGGATGTTGTTAAAGAGGGTGGTAAGTAGAGTCTCCACACCATGAGCCTCTCTAAAGCCATGTTGGCTGTGGTCAAGAGGTGCAGCATTGTCTATGTGCTGCTGGAGCTGAATTTGGACCTCCTTTTCGATTATCTTGGCCAGCAGTGGGATGCTGGCAATAGGTCTGTAGGATTCTACTTTCTGGGAGTCTAGTTTCGGGTTTTTTAGCAGTGGTCTAATGGATGTGTGTTTGAGACTTAGGGGAAATAGGCCTGAAGAGAATGATGCGTCAAAGAGTTTGGCGATGAAGGGGCTAAACTCTGTTCTCAGTTCTTTAATCCAAAAAGCTGGACGACATAATGCTCTATGGATCAATCACAACCACCAACCCAACAAATGACCACCTGTCAGACTGCTTCATTAAGGTCTCCGACTGGCTACAAAGTAACAATTTATCCATCAACATCAAAAAAACTGAAGCCCTCATAGTAACAAAGGACCCAAACTTCACCCCACCACCACACCTCATATTGGGAATCACCCAAATAAAAATTCAACCCCACATAAAATATCTGGGAATCACTATAGACCAGGCACTCACATTTACTCCACAGATTAAAAAGACTACCAGGACAATATTCCACAAAGCAAAAATGATACAACGGCTCAGACCATTCATTAATCCACAGGACTTCAGAACTGTCATGCAGGCTATGACGCTCCCCCACCTGGACTACTGCAACATAATCTATCACGGACTTCCTGCGACCCACACCAAACCACTATGGACTGCCCTGAACACCACCGCAAGAATCATCCGGAATGCAAAAAAACACGATCACATCACCCCAGTCCTGAGGGAATTACACATACTGCCACTCGAAGCAAGGATCAAATACAAAGCTGCCCTGCTTATCCACAAAGCCCTCTATCAAACACAGACTTCCCAACTCCGCTCCCTACTACCCCAGCCCACCCACAACAGACCAACCCGACAGACCGCCAACAACATCCTTACCATCCCCTATGAACGAACAAAATATAATCAACGAACCTGCAACAGAGCTTTTGAACTATACGCACTCTCCCTCTGGAACTCATTACCGAGCCAAATCAGAAACACTGGTGATCTATCCGCGTTCCGGAAACAACTAAAAACCATCCTCTTTCATGAATACCTTGGACCAGAAACAGACAACCTTCACTGACAACCCACAGTCCTTCTGCAAATCCCCAAAATACCATATAAGAGACTCATGTCTATTGTCTAAGTCTTTACTATCTGTTTGGATCATCAATGTTGGCCCCCCCGGTGATGGCTCTTCCCCCCCCTCTCTATAATGATTACTGTCCACTCCCCCCCTCTTTGTTAAACCGCTCTGACCCGGTGAAAAGCGGTATATAAATGCAGTTAAATAAAATAAATTACAAGAATGAAGAGGGCTGATAATTGGGTGCCAAGCCCTGTAGGCGCCAATTATGAGTATCCATGATGGGTATGGTCCTAGCGTCCTCGGAATACCTTTTAAACCAGCTGGCGAGTTTCTGGGACATGTCAACTAGAAAAATAGCCATGGCAAAGTCAATGGCTCAATGACGAAGGCCAAGGTCTGACCTGAGCACCGGGCTCCAGAGGGGCCGAGGAGTTGCGGCAAGAATAAAAATACACGAGTGTCAAAACATGTTCCCGGAAACTCCAAGGACTGGGAAGGTAAAAGCTGTCTCTTTTCCTGATGGATCACCCAGCTGAGGCTTTTCAAAAAGGACACCACTCGGGAAGTCACCTGAGACACTTCTGACAGGGAACAGACTCTGATGAGCCAGATGTCTAGTTAGGGATAGATACAGATCCCTTGGCGCCGCAGTTGCCACTGCCATGACCTTGAGAATGTCCTTGGGGTGATGGAGAGGTAAAGGCAGTGAATTGAGTGAGAGCCAAGCATGGAAAAATGCAGATACTTCTGCTAATTTGCCCAGATCGGGATATGAAAATACAGCTCAGCTAGATCCAGAGAAGCCAAAAATTCCCCTTGGCGCACTGCTTAAACCACGGAGCGAAGGTTTCCATCCAAAAGCACAGGACATGCAAGTGCTCATTGACCCCTTTGACATCCAGAATGGGCTAGAAGAAACAGTCCTCCTTTGGCATGACAAAGTAGATGGAGTATCTGTCCTTGCCCCGCTCATATGGGGGGACAGGCACCACTGCCTTTAAGAGAAGCAACTTATCCAAGGTGGTCCACACTGCGGCACCTTTGATTGCAGACCCATGAAGGCATCGGGCATCAGCTACTTACATTCTAGGACATAGCTGAATTGAATGGTGTCTAGCACCCAGTGATCCTTGGTAACCCAGGCCCATTCCTGAAAGAAGGGGCAAAGCCTGCCACCCACTGGAGGCACCAGGGAATGGGCCCCAAACCTTCATTGCATGGCCTGGGAGGGTCCTCCTTTGGATGAGGCTGAGTCCCTGCATCCATGCGCTCCACAAAGGACTGAGAATGATCCTGAGGACCTAAAGCAGAGGGGAAGAAATGTTCTCTAGGTTGGTAGTGACGATAGACCCAAGACCCTCGAGAATCTGGTGGCTGGGTGGAGACTGACTAGAAAGAGACACTAGCCCACTTCACAGGCCCCCTGGACCTGCCCTTCTGGGAGTCAGTAAGATTTTGTCTCACCCAGGTCCTTCACCAGTTTCTCCAAATCGGAACAGGAGCTTCCCATTAAAGGCCAATTGAGCCAAATGAGCTTTGGAGGATGTGCACGCCGCCCAGTGATGGAGCCAAATCCAACACCATGACACCATCATTAGGGCACCATCCGTGGCTGTCCAGCACACCAGGTCATACATGGCATCAGAAAGGAAGGCCATAGCCAACTCCAAGAGAAATGGTATCATCAGGCAGAAGAGACTGAATCCACTGAAGAAGGGCTCAAGACGTGAAGCTGGTACATATCCTCAACTGTAGAATAGCCACCGACATAGCAAACTGGCTCTTCAGCAAGGAATCAACCTTGTAGTCCAGAACATCCTTTAAGGTTGATCCATCTTCCATGGGAATGATGGTTCATCTGGTGTACATACATCTTGGGAATGTCAAACCACTCACCAAGCTCCTCCTTCGGGAAAGCGTAGATCTTATAGACCCCGTAACCCTTTGGGCAGGGAGTCTGGCGAGTCCCATTCAGACTGGATCATATCTTTGATCACATCCAGGAACAGGAAAACAGTAGTGGATTTCCATACCCCTTGTACAAGTGGATGTACTTTTGGCTCCTGCTCTGTGCCAGAAGCATCTGTCAAGGTGGATGAGACCCTGGAAATCAATGCCACCAGCTCCTCCTTCCAGGACAGATCATGCCGGCCTTCTGAAGGTGAGAGTAGGTCCTCATCCACATCAGAACCCAATACTGATTCATCTGGGTCTGAGGCGCAGTCAACATCTCAGATAGCTCTCAACTGTTCCTCATCCTCAGGGAGTGTCCCATGCCGGGGACGCTTAGCCAAAGGTAATTGAACAGGGCTTCTACTTTCAGCCTGCCTGGCACAAGACTGTCCTAGGGCACCTCGAGGCCACAGGGTCTGAATTTCCACACCAGAAGGATCAGGCCTGCTGCAAAAAGGAAAGGATTCTGGAGAGAACATCTGGACTCCGGATGCTCTCCTCTTGGAAAAGGCTCCCTGACACCAGGGGGCATAGCCACCACAGACCCCTTAGAGGATGATGAGCGGCTCATAGCATGGTTGCTGGAGTCTTAGTGCCATCCTGTACCTCCTGCCCTGAGCAGGTAAGGGCGGACTAACTGTATCCCCCAGCTGAGAGGGGAAAAGCATGCTCTCCAATGGCGACTCAGAAGCTGCCATACAGCAAAGCAGAGTTCAGAATCCAAAGATAAGGCGTTTCGCTTGCAACAGGTCAAAGAACATTTCCTAGAAGAAGAGAGAGAGTTAGGGTAAGTATCACAAGAATACACGCTAAGGCTGCATCGACACACAAGCATGTGTTAACTGTGTTTTTAGTAATGCGCGTATAAAAGCGCTAGGGAAGGAGCACACTTTGGAGCTGCTTGGGCAGAACACACATTAGGACAGTGCAACCCCCAGGCGCACAATAGGCAAAAATGTTACTAACGTGCAGAAAATGGCCGGAAACCCCCACACAGTGTCAATGGTCACTAGCAGTCCATCCCGAACTGCATCCCTCAGAGACGGAAACAAGAGCCCCCAACAAGGATAATGACAGGGTCAAATCTTGGTACTCACCCGCTGAGAGCCCCAGGCGTAGGATCTGTGTCAGGCTCAGCTCTACTCCCCTGGAACTGCTTCACTGACTGGGTTTATTTTTTTAACAGCACTCTGTGAAAAGTGGCTGGCATGCAGATCACTGAGAGCCTTCTGCAATCTTCGGGAGAGAGCAGGGGGGAAAGGAGGAGGAGGGAGGGGTGCTGAGGTTGTGTGAGGCTACTGTACTCTTGCAGATCCTTCCTATTTGTGGCTGCTGAACAGCTCTTATCATGATAAAAGCGTGAGCCGAATCAATTTTCCCTCCTCCTATGGCTACCAAAAAGACTGTCATGATCTGTATTCAAGTGGTTGTTCATGAGTGTTTAATCAATCTATCTCTTTTCCTCTCGATCCTCAGATTTTCTACAGAGAGAAGAAAATCCATCCACCTTTTGCTGGAGACAAAGCAATCCTGAAGGGACCTCTAGTGGCTGAGGCAGATAGAGGCACAGGAGTGATGCCATTGAAGTATTTCATTGGTTCTTTGTCTCCACCAATCTGCTGGTAGGGGAAACACAACACGTGTCTGGACTGATCTAGCAGGACAATATGGATGCTGAAATCAGATCATCATGCAAACGATTTATACTGATAAACATGGGTAACTGGAACACAGAAGTTGGGAACAAAAAAGAAGATAAAGTGGTTGGAAAATATTGGCTTGGCACCAAAAAGAAACAAAGCTGGAGAAATCTAAGACCAACAATCTATACATCTCAAACACTTCTTACAGAAATACAAGCAGCGACTGTACATACAGATTTTACTCAATGGACTGCAAAAAATCAAATTGGCTACGTTTGTAGAAATCAATGATGGAAAAGCTCAATTAAAGCAACAAAGCCGAAACCTGGAGCTGACTGTGGTACAGATTACCAGCTATTAGTATGAAACTCAAGCTAGAGCTGAAAAAGAGCAAGCCACTCATGAATGTAGCAAAGTATGATCTTGAAACTATACCACTGGAATGTAAAGAGTGACTTCAAAACAGATTTGCTACTTTGTATACAAATGACAGAGCACAAAAATTACGGGATGGCATTAAGAACACTGTGTTCGAAAAAAAGGAAAAGTCTCTGCAAAAGATGATAAAGCAAAAACAGATAAAATGGATGACCAAAGAAACTCTGAAAAGTTCTTAGAAATGCAGAGAAGCTAAAGCCAGAGGAGAAAGACTTAATCACTGAACTCAGAGATTTCCAATGTGCAGCAAGACAAGACAAAGAGAAGCACTATGACGACACATGAAAGGAAATAGATTCTGAAATTATCATAAAAAGTACAAGATTATCTTTCTTAAAGCTTTCAGAGTTACAGAGAAAATTCAGGTCTCAAATTGAAATGCTAAAAGATGCTCAAAGGTTCATATAGAATGATGTTAAGATCAAGAAAAGGTAGAAAGAATACACAAACATTATACCATAAAGATCAAATGGATCAACAACTATTTCAACCTGTACCTTACTATCAGGAAACGATGCTGATGAAAGAAGAAGTCGAAGCAGCATTGAAAGCATTATCAAAGAACAAAATACCGGGCAATGATGGCATTCCCATTGAAGTAATACAGCAATCTGATGTAGCTATTACAATACTTACAAGGCTCTGCCAGGAAATTTGAAAAACACCATCATGGCCAACTGATTGGAAAAGATCTTGTTCATACCAATACCGAAGAAAGGTGATCCAACTTGACTGTGGAAATTATTGCACAATTGCTCTGATCCAGTGGCAGCACGAGGGTTTCTGCTGCCCTAGGAAGACCCTCTGTACTGCCATCCCCCTGAAAGACTGCACCTCCATCCAGTTCACCTTGCACTGAAGCAGTGGTGGCTGAACTGCCGCTTCAGCGCTGCATCAGACCTTAAAGTGCCTGCATGCATGCATGCATGTGCATGGGTGTTTTAAAGCCTGCCATGACGCTGAAGTAGCAGTTCAGCTGCTGCTTCCCAGGGGTTGAGTAGTGATGCCGCCCTAGGCGACTGCCTAGTTCACCTAATGGATGGGCTGGCCACTGCTTTGATCCCACACACCAGTAAAATTCATCATTCAGTGGAGACCATACACCTGGAACAAAAACTGCCTGAAATGCAAACAGGATTCGGGAAAGAGGAGGAACAAGAGAGATCATCGTGGATGTAAGGTAGATCCTTGAAAAGATGAAAAAATATCAAAAGGATATCTGTATGTTTTGCTGACTATAGCAAAGCCTTTGATTGTGTAAATCATGAAAAACTCGGTCACATTAAGTAGCATGGGTATATCACAGGCCTTGACAAATTTTCATAGAATCTGATGAGTAAGCCTAAAAATCTAGGAGTCAGCCACTAAAACCAAGGTTACAGTGCACACTCTCACCCCTCACAAAGGTGCATCAACTTTCTGCTGCAAACAGGAAGTCAAAATCAAAGAGAATACTGCTACTCCCCAACCACAATCATCACCAAATTTTTGTCGGGCATAAACCACAAGGCGAAGAGGAAACCCCTCTACATCTCACGCAGTACATGCCCCTTTTTTTTATTTATTTTCCATTGTTCTTTATCCAACAAGTATTTATTCTGAAACTTTAAACTGAAAACAAGTCCACACTTATCTTGCTCAATTACACGACGTGCACGTTTCGAAGCGACAAGCTTCTGCTTCAAGTGTCCTCAATGAGAAAATAGTGTGTTCGTCTGTTCCAATAACCCAAAAAACGCCGAGTCCTCGGCGGATGACGTCAGGGAAATCAAGTCACCGATAGGCCAATTATAGGAACGCCCATACAAAACAGAACCAATAACACAAAAAGGGAAACCCCACATCACAGGGGAATCCCTAAGACGATTGGTTAGCATTTAAAGATTCAGCCATTCAATGTCCCTGTTTAAACCAGTGGGAGCAATAGACCTCAAAGTAAAAATCCATCGCTGTTCCAAATTCCGCAAGCGGGATGTTCGATCTCCTCCCCTAGGGTCTATCGGCACATAATCAATCACTGTCCACTGAAGTTGCTCGAACCGGTGATGACAATCCAGACAATGCTGCACCATTGGGGCTGTCAGGATAGATTGGCGTAAACGAGACGCATGTTCACCCAATCTAACGTGTATAGCACGAGTAGTACTCCCCACATAACGCTGCGAACAAGGCAAACCAGAAAATAAACTACATAATTGGATTCACATGTAGTGCGCCACCGACGATAAAATATCCTACCAGTCGACCTGTCCGTCCAGGCAGATCCTGTTATAGTGGAGGCACAATATCTGCAATTCGCGCAAGCTTCATGAGATCCCGATCTGCTGTCAGGCACCACTGGTCGATCGCATGATATGGCAGATCTCACCAGCCTATCTCTCAAATTCCGCCCCCTCAAGTAAGCAATTTGTAAAGGTTTATTCAAACTCGAGCACAATGAAAGTACAGACCAGTGCTTCCTCAAGATAGATGCCACTGTCCCAGAGTGGCTCATATAAGGTAATACACTAGTCACTTTAGCAGGAGGATCACCAGCAGATGGAGAAGAAGCCGGAGTAGTATCAAGATACCATTCACGATGAGAGTATAAAGCTCTCCGATATGCTCTAGAAATCACTGACTTAGGATAACCTTTGAGAGACAGGCGCTGCCACAAATCCATTGCATGAAACTTATATTGAGATACAGAAGAACACAAACGGCGAATCCTCAGGAATTGTCCAAAAGGGAGTCCACGGCGGAGAGGTTCTGGATGAAAACTGCCATAATTCAATAAACAGTTTCTCTGCACCGGTTTCCTATATAATGTGGTCAACAGTGTGGATCCTTCTCGATATACCAACATGTCCAAAAACTCAAGCTTATCCAAAGCCATATGAGCTATGTATTTCAAATGAGGCTTAATAGTATCCAACCAACGGATGAATTCCTGCAATGAAGCCAAGTCAGATAACCAAATGAAAAAGATGTCATGGAGAAACCGCTTCCATATAGCCACATTAGCAAACCCCGCAGAGGGAAAGATATATCGCTCCTCTATCTCCGCCATATAGAGCGTTGCAAGTGATGGAGCCACCGTGGTCCCCATCGCACTCCCAAAACTTTGTTGGAAAAATGCTCCCTCAAATAAGAAATAATTCCGAGTAAGCACATAAGATGTCAATTTCACCAAAAGGTCCTTAGGCAGACGGGAGGGAGCCCACAAAAACCTTGACTGCAGAAGATGCAAAACTTCCATCTGATCCACATTTGTATATAGTGCCACCACATCCAGCGTGACAAGATACCATTCAGTAGACGGCAAATGCAATTCATGTAGAGAGCACAAAAGATGGGTTGAATCCCAAAGATAAGAACGCACCTGAGATGCCTCATCTTTAAGAAAATCATCACAGAATTTTGAGAGGGGCTCAAGGACCGAGCCTCGACAGGAAACGATTGGCCTACTGGGAGGATCAGACATCGATTTGTGAATCTTGGGAACAAAACAGATCACCGGAACTTTTGGATGAGAAGTAGAAAGAAAACGCAATTCACGAGAAGTAATCCACCCTTTTAAAAAGGCACCCATAAGGAACTCACGAATTTCCACCTTCAATGACTCAGTGGGGTCAGCATCCAATTTTCTATAAGTGTGGGGATCCAATACATGTGCTCGCAACTTTGATAAATATGTGTCAGTATCCCACAACACAATTGCTCCCCCTTTGTCCGCACTGCGAATAGTAATGGTAGAATCCCGAGCCAGCTCATCCAGACAGGTCCAATCAGATCGAGTAATGTTTGATCGCCATTTCCCAAAAGTCGGTTCACATATCTCAAGGTCCCGTAGCACCAATGCCTGAAAGGTCACAATCGCCGGATCCGGAACCCCCGGAGGCATCCACTTAGAAGCTGGTATCACCAGAGAGGGATCTATTGTGTCTGCCTGTCTCTCCTCAAAATAGCGCAAAACATGCAACCGGCGAAAAAACGTATGTAATGCCGCATGCATGGCAAATGGATCATAAGTTACTGTAGGTATAAAGGAAAGCCCCAAATTAAGCCAATGTTCACACGAAGAGTTCAGAGGTCGACCTGTCAAGTTTACCACCAGAGACTGTGGTGTCAGACCCGCTATCGAATGGTCCAATGATCCAAAAATCAATACAGATCTCACCCTCTCCATGGTCGATTCAGCCACTAAGGATTGTGGAACTGCCGTGCCCGCTGTCGAGTTATCGGGGGGTCCACATCCTGATATGGATCTCCCCCTCTCCGCGGTCGATGGCCTCGTGTGCTATTCCCGCAAAAAACCTGCCGGTTTTGTTTAGGTTTGGCTCCTGTAGATTCCTCCTCCGTGTCATCAGAGGAGCAATCAAAAGTCACCCGTTTGCCACCAGCACCATCTCCTCCAGAATTTGTCTCCTCAGGATCAAACATCCAGCGATAAACATGACCAGAGTCATAGTCAGTTTTATCACGGGAAAATTTTCCAGTTTTAAAAGCTTTCAAATAATCCGAGAAACCCTTAAGTTGTCGACTGATTTCTTCATCTTTCAACTGAAAAATCGGTGCTTCCACTGATTTGTGTAGAGTCTCCTTAGCCTCAGCCACCTGGGCTTCCAGTGTCTTTTCCTCCTGGAGCGTGCATTCAAGAATCAAAGCAATGAGATCAAAGCTACATTTATTACAGATGCGATTCCATTTAGATACAAATTCAGAGTCAACCAGAAACATTTTAGGAGCCCGAGTCATCCGTAGGCCTCGCGGGATGATCCGAGTCTTCAAATAACGGGACATTGAAGCCTCATGATATTGAGCTCTGATCAACCGTTTTCTAAGAGCCTTAAACTCAGTCCAGGAAGGGCCAGAAGGAGCCTCAGGTGGCCCAGGATCATCAAATAGATTAGGACGATGACATAAACGCTCCAGCTGTTCATCAGTATAGGCAAAAATGTCCATGGCCATCACTCAGGAAGTTAATGAGACTACTCAATCAAGAAATTCCCAATAACGCTAGTATTCAAAAGATGCAAAATCAAAGAGAATACTGCTACTCCCCAACAACAATCATCACCAAATTTTTGTCGGGCATAAACCACAAGGCGAAGAGGAAACCCCTCTACATCTCACGCAGTACATGCCCCTTTTTTTATTTATTTTCCATTGTTCTTTATCCAACAAGTATTTATTCTGAAACTTTAAACTGAAAACAAGTCCACACTTATCTTGCTCAATTACACGACGTGCACGTTTCGAAGCGACAAGCTTCTGCTTCAAGTGTCCTCAATGAGAAAATAGTGTGTCCGTCTGTTCCAATAACCTAAAAAACGCCGAGTCCTCGGCGGATGACGTCAGGGAAATCAAGTCACCGATAGGCCAATTATAGGACCGCCCATACAAAACAGAACCAATCACACAAAAAGGGAAACCTCACATCACAGGGGAATCCCTAAGACGATTGGTTAGCATTTAAAGATTCAGCCATTCAATGTCCCTGTTTAAACCAGTGGGAGCAATAGACCTCAAAGTAAAAATCCATCGCTGTTCCAAATTCCGCAAGCGGGATGTTCGATCTCCTCCCCTAGGGTCTATCGGCACATAATCAATCACTGTCCACTGAAGTTGCTCGAACCGGTGATGACAATCCAGACAATGCTGCACCATTGGGGCTGTCAGGATAGATTGGCGTAAACGAGATGCATGTTCACCCAATCTAACGCGTATAGCACGAGTAGTACTCCCCACATAACGCTGCGAACAAGGGCAAACCAGAAAATAAACTACATAATTGGATTCACATGTAGTGCGCCACCGACGATAAAATATCGAAAATATCCTACCAGTCGACCTGTCCATCCGTGCTCTCTACATGAATTGCGTTTGCCGTCTACTGAATGGTATCTTGTCACGCTGGATGTGGTGGCACTATATACAAATGTGGATCAGATGGAAGTTTTGCATCTTCTGCAGTCAAAGTTTTTGCGGGCTCCCTCCCGTCTGCCTAAGGACATTTTGGTGAAATTGAAATCTTATGTGCTTCCTCGGAATTATTTCTTATTTGAGGGAGCATTTTTCCAACAAATTTTTGGGATTGCGATGGGGGCCACGGTGGCTCCATCACTTGCAACGCTCTATATGGTGGAGATAGAGGAGCGATATATCTTTCCCTCTGCGGGGTTTGCTAATGTGGCTATATGGAAGCGGTTTCTCCATGACATCTTTTTCATTTGGTTATCTGACTTGGCTTCATTGCAGGAATTCATCCGTTGGTTGGATACTATTAAGCCTCATTTGAAATACACAGCTCATATGGCTTTGGATAAGCTTGAGTTTTTGGACATGTTGGTATATCGAGAAGGATCCACACTGTTGACCACATTATATAGGAAACCGGTGCAGAGAAACTGTTTATTGAATTATGGCAGTTTTCATCCGGAACCTCTCCGCCGTGGACTCCCTTTTGGACAATTCCTGAGGATTCGCCGTTTGTGTTCTTCTGTATCTCAATATAAGTTTCATGCAATGGATTTGTGGCAGCGCCTGTCTCTCAAAGGTTATCCTAAGTCAGTGATTTCTAGAGCATATCGGAGAGCTTTATACTCTCATCGTGAATGGTATCTTGATACTACTCCGGCTTCTTCTCCATCTGCTGGTGATCCTCCTGCTAAAGTGACTAGTGTATTACCTTATATGAGCCACTCTGGGACAGTGGCATCTATCTTGAGGAAGCACTGGTCTGTACTTTCATTGTGCTCGAGTTTGAATAAACCTTTACAAATTGCTTACTTGAGGGGGCAGAATTTGAGAGATAGGCTGGTGAGATCTGCCATATCATGCGATCGACCAGTGGTGCCTGACAGCAGATCGGGATCTCATGAAGCTTGCGCGAATTGCAGATATTGTGCCTCCACTATAACAGGATCTGCCTGGACGGACAGGTCGACTGGTAGGATATTTTATCGTCGGTGGCGCACTACATGTGAATCCAATTATGTAGTTTATTTTCTGGTTTGCCCTTGTTCGCAGCATTATGTGGGGAGTACTACTCGTGCTATACACGTTAGATTGGGTGAACATGCATCTCGTTTACGCCAATCTATCCTAACAGCCCCAATGGTGCAGCATTGTCTGGATTGTCATCACCGGTTCGAGCAACTTCAGTGGACAGTGATTAATTATGTGCCGATAGACCCTAGGGGAGGAGATCGAACATCCCGCTTGCGGAATTTGGAACAGCGATGGATTTTTACTTTGAGGTCTATTGCTCCCACTGGTTTAAACAGGGACACTGAATGGCTGAGTCTTTAAATGCTAACCAATCGTCTTAGGGATTCCCCTGTGATGTGGGGTTTCCCTTTTTGTGTGATTGGTTCCGTTTTGTATGGGCGGTCCTATAATTGGCCTATCGGTGACTTGATTTCCCTGACGTCATCCGCCGAGGACTCAGCGTTTTTTGGGTTATTGGAACAGACGGACACACTATTTTCTCATTGAGGACACTTGAAGCAGAAGCTTGTCGCTTCGAAACGTGCACGTCGTGTAATTGAGCAAGATAAGTGTGGACTTGTTTTCAGTTTAAAGTTTCAGAATAAATACTTGTTGGATAAAGAACAATGGAAAATAAATAAAAAAAGGGGCATGTACTGCGTGAGATGTAGAGGGGTTTCCTCTTCGCCTTGTGGTTTATGCCCGACAAAAATTTGGTGATGATTGTGGTTGGGGAGTAGCAGTATTCTCTTTGATTTTGCATCTTTTGAATACTAGCGATATTGGGAATTTCTTGATTGAGCAAACAGGAAGTCAGCATCGAGCATCAGAGAGGGGGACAGAAGTAAACAGCCCCGTGGCGTCAAAGTTTAAAGGTAAGCGCTGCAGAGCTGTTTGTGCCCATTGATGCTGCATGTCCCAGAAAGGGGCAGCGACGGCAATGGGTGCCGGAGGGGGAGTGGAGGAGACGCAAGGAATAAGGTCCTCCTAGGGGTACTTCATCTCCTTGTGCCAGCCTTGAATGCAGGGCATCAGTCAGCTCCTGAAATGGAAATGTAAACCTAGCTTGACTGACCATCAAGTTCTCTTTTGATTGGCCACTTCTGATTATATTCTAGTCCTAGCCAATTTCAACCACCCACTAATACAACCATTATAAATTAATTTAAATGAATGTCAATCTTGCACACATTTTTAATATAAAATCATATAGAGCATAATTATTCATTCACATGGAACACTCCCAGACCAACCAAAAATCTCCCCAACAATGGGTATATAAAGCAGAAGTAGGATGTTTCACTTTATAATTCAACATATAATAAATGTTATCTTCAAATTTTAGTGTCATATTGGTGACAACAGCACAAACTCCCTCCATTGCCTTCTCTACATCTATCCTAGACATTGATACTTTTGTTTCATTCTTTTTCTCCATTTTTCTCATCTGCCTTTCTATCAATAGCTAGATTTCATTTCTCTTCCCCTTTTTTCCAGTTGTCCTCTTTTTACGTTTCACACACTCACGAGCTGTCCATTTCTTACTTTTACATCCCGTGTCCTCCCATTCCCTAGTCTCCTATTACCTGTGTCTTTTACCCACCTTCTAGTCCTCCTTTTTAATCTTCTGTACTCATGCCCTCCCCAACTTCATCTACTTTCTGCTTCTCATCCCCTCACCAGCCCCAGGTCATTTATCATTTTTATATCTTCAGACTCCCAGTCCCCCTTTTGTTTCCTTTATTTCTACCCTCTTTCACCTCCTTCAAAAATCCATCCTCCTCCTTTGTCTCTCACCCTCTCAATGCCACTCTGACCCTTTCTACTGCCTCCAAAACCCCTCGCCAAGGTCATTCAAAATCATCTCTACTCTCTTCTTTTCTATACTCAGTCTCACAGCCCTACTCATACCCTTCACACAACCACCTAGTCCCTGTTGTTCTCCCTTATCCCCCACCTAATCCCTAAGTCCCCCATCTTTCACCCTACCAATTTCTTGAATACTCCCTCACAATCCCACCCAAGACTTGCATCCCCATGATATTCCCAAAATTCAACCAATCTTGGAGTTTGTCTTATGGTTCCCACCCAAAGTCTGAGTCCTGCATCCTTGTGTCCTATCTGCCCTCTTGCCTCTTTCTCCCCTTTCCCTAGCACTCACTCATCTACTTCCTTTTTGAATATTAATTGATTCTGTCTTTCCTCCTTCTCACCCCAGTATTCATTCCTATGCCTCTCGCTCTCTACCTTTCCTTGCATATGCCCTTGTTCCCCCCCCACCCCCAAAAAAACCCCTTTCTTCCTCTCTCTTTTCACTGCTCAGCATCTGGTTCTTTCTCCCATCCTCATCCAAGCATCTGTTAGCATCAGTCCCCTTGTCCCAGCCCCAATATCATCCTCTCCCCACACCACAATTACTCATTTATACAAGAGTGGGAGCTCCATCCTTTATTCCAGCAACTATGCTCTTCTTTAGTCCATCTTGCGTCTGATCACCCATGGCAGGTTCTTTCAAGAATACAGGAAGGGCCTGTTTCTCACATTTAGAATCTGCCATGGTACTGACATCCAGACAAAAATAGGCTGAAGTGAAAGGACTTCAGTCATTTACTAAATATCCTTAACTGGGTACAGTTAAGCTGGAAAAAGCCTGGCCTAACTTTACCTGGTTAAGGATAAATGTTTATCGACTGAATAGGCAAGTTTTGGCACTTCCTGAGTCATGCCTCACTGGCTTACCTTTTAAGCTGGCCCTGGTTTGAGCTACATATTTTGGCATGGTTTTAGTACATTGGCTCTAATAGTGTGTTATTGTTATTATACATTTAAATGTTTACCTGAATTATCTGCTAATATTTAATACTGTACTCTCTTAGCTAAATGAATATACATCTTGCCAGTTTTTCTCTAAATACATGAGTTTCTTCTATATTTGCACAGAATCAGGTCAAGTCTATCTACTATTTCTGAGGCAAAACAATTAACTACTTTTTTATAACACTGGAATTCCACCATATGCATATCACTGTAAATATGCATTTGATCCTTAATACTAGTTAGAGTTACCATTATTCAAGTAAAAGCTGACAACATTGTGTGCTAGTATCTTATCAAATCATAATTATGATGTTTTTAAGAATCTCTCTAATAGTTTTTCTGGAGAGATACTAGAAGAAAAGGGTTTTTTTCAACATTTGTCCTCCAGAGGCCAAAATATATTAGTAAATTGAGGCAATGGGGCTTAAACTTGCATATATCAATAATAAATTTGTATTTATATTGAGGTCATTTGATCTCATAGTTTATACTACAATCTTCAGATGGATACCTTCAGACTTGCTATCATTGTGGTCCTTCCCTTTCATTCTGTATATCATACATAAATCTGCCTTATCCTATCCAAGAATAATCTGACAAAATGCATAGCAGTTGTGAGCTATCTGTAGTGGAGGAAAGCATAGTTACTCACCTGTAACAGGTGATCTCCGGGAACAGCAGGAATTTAGTTTCACATGTGGGTATCATCGGTACCGACGGAGCCTGCGTGGGAACGCTCCCCAGCGTCCAATTAGAAAGCTTTTGGGAGCATCCCACAGCGCCTGCGTGCTACCTTCCCGCCTTTCCCAACTGCCTCTCTCCAGTTGAGTTTAAAGCTGAGACAAAGAGAGAGAGAGAGAGAGGGAGAGATAGAGAGAGAGATACAACTCCGAGGGGAGGTGGGTGGGTTGTGAAGACTAAATTCCTGCTGTTCCCGGAGATCACCTGTTACAGGTGAGTAACTATGCTATCTCCAGGAACAAGCAGGAATGTAGTCTTCACATATGGGGACTCCCTAGCTTCAGATGCCAGGGAGAGAACCCCAGAAGATGTGCGTCCCTGTGAAAGGGCTCCACTTCCCCCCATGGATCTCTGGCATCCTACCAGGGATGGTGGGTAGGAGTTGATTAGGTATGGAACAGGTGTTGGAGAACAGCCTGACCAAACAAGGCATCCCGGCGGGAGTCCTTGACCAAGCAGTAATGGGCTGTGAAGGTATGAACCGAGGCCCAAGTGGCTGCTCGACAGATGTCGTCGATAGACACAGAGTGCAGATGAGCCATTGAAGCTGCCATGGCTCTCACATTGTGAGCTGTGACATGGCTCTCCACAGGAAGATTCTTACTCTGATAGGCAAATGAAATACACTGTGCAATCCAGTTGGACAGTGTTCTCTTGGAGACTGGAAGGCCCAAATGAGAAGGATCAAAAGCAACAAAGAGTTGAGAGGACTTTCTATGTTGCTGTATTCTTTGTAAGTAAAAAGCTAAAGCTCTTTTACAGTCCAAAGTATGAAGATTCCTTTCTGCGTTTGATGCATGAGGCCTTGGAAAAAACACAGGTAGGTAGACCGCTTGGTTTAGATGAAAAGGCGAGACCACCTTTGGCATAAAGTGTGGATGAATCCTACGGACTACCTTGTCATGATGGAACCTTGTATAAGGAGGATCAGCCACTAGTGCTTGCAACTCACTGATGCGACGTGCTGATGTGATTGTAATGAGAAAGATTACTTTCCAGGAAAGGAATTTCAAGGAGGTAGTAGCTAAGGGTTTGAAAGGTGGCTTCATAAGCTGGCCAAGAACCAGGTTTAAGTCCCATGCCACCGGTGGTGGCCCAATGGGAGGCTTAGTTAGAAGAAGGCCTCTCATAAATCTTGCTATAAAAGGATGGGAAGAAATAGGTTGTCCATTTAAAGGCTTGAAAGAAACTGCAATAGCACTCTAATGGACTCTTACTGAGTTAGTCTTAAGTCCTGCATTGGATAAATGAAGGAGATACTCCAGTAATGATTCCAGAGGTATCACAAGGGGGTTAAGACCCTTCTGCGAGCACCATATTGTAAACCTTTTCCACTTGAAAGCATAAGAGCGTCTTGTGGAAGGCTTCCTGGAAGCATAAAGGATATCCTTTACTTGCTGAGAAAGGTTAAGATCATGAAGATGGGAAAATCAGACTTACCTGCTAATTGTTGTTCCTTAAAGAACTCTAGTCCAGTCCCGGAACCATAGAGTTGTGTACTTCCACCAGCAGCCCTGGAGACTGAAAGATGTCATCGCTTTGATGTCACTGGTATATCTAGGCAAACACCGCCCCTTTCCACCAGTACCTATTGACAAAGCAGACTCAGCAGAGCAACCAATAAGTAGCTACCGAATTAAGCATAACGGAACAGAAGTAGTTAAAACTGCCCAGGAACAATACGTCCCCGTAACTCAGCCAAAAACGTCTAGCTCCTAAAGACGGAATAACCACGCTCCAGAGCCTACAGGGCACTGCTGCGCAAAAAAGGGTCACCTGGTGATTTTCCCGTGTACCTCCAGAACAGGACAAATTCTCTTCAAAAACCTGTCTCTCAATCCATCTCCCTGTCGTCCAGATTTCTGTAGTCCTTTTCCTTTCCTTTTTTTTTTTTTTTTAAACTTCAGGCTGCACGCCGCGTAATATACTGGGAGGGATCCGGGACTGGACTAGAGTTCCTTAAGGAACAACAATTAGCAGGTAAGTCTAATTTTCCCTTCCTTTGCATCCCTCTAGTCCAGTCCCGGAACCATAGAGGATGTAACAGAGCAGTGAATATCAACGGGAGGGACCTTGAAGCCCAGCCTGAAGTACTGCTGAACCCAAAACGTCCATCCACTCGCGCCTGCACATCAAACTGAAAGTGCCGCGCAAAGGAATGCAGCGAGTACCAAGTCGCCGCCCAACAACCTACAAATCTCCTTGATCGGCACTAAACGGAACTCCGCCCAAGACACCGCCTGCACCCTGGTGGAATGCGCACACAAACCAACCGGAACCACCTTACCCTTCTACCGGTAGGCCGATGCAATAGACTCCTTTAGCCACCGCGAAAACGAGGGCTTCGTCGCCGCCTCTCCCTTCCGCAGGCCTCCAAAGGCGACAAACAACCTGTCGGACTTCCTGACAGACGCCATTCTACAGAGATACTTATTAAGCACCCGTCGAACGTCCAAAAGATGTAACCGAAAACCCCGGAAGAGACACCATCTGGAGACGTGAAAAACCAAAACCACCTTTGCCCAAAAAGCTGGGATCGTGCACAACACTACCTTGCGACTGAAAAAGGACAAATACGGCTCCTTACCAGACAGCGCCTGCAACTCTGAACTCCTCCAAGTGGAGCAAAAAGCTACCAGCGGGGGAAAGGACAAGACAAAGACTACTAACTGGGAGCTTACTGAGCCTTGACTTGGACGAACCGTCAGCTGCCCCATTCCCCCACTAGAGAGACCTCCGGGAGAACCCCAAAGAAGCCAATTAGATTCGCCAGCACTCGAATCACACCATAATGAACATTTGCCACATAAAGCAAAACAGACTCTAGTCACTTCAACTCCCTGATCCTTTCCTGTTCCAGGCGAGTAACTGCCGTAAATACTGCGACCACCGGAAGCATGCTCTCGTCCCCCCAGACTCCCCCAATGGGAGCCTGTAAGGACAGAGCAGTGCCCCCAACGATCGATTCAGTGAACCACCTACTCTCCCATTGCGCGCTAAAGAAGATCGCTAGTGAGTCCACACCTCCTGGAAGTGCAAGGTGTGCACCCACCCACGTAGTACCGAGGCCTGCGCCTGCCTAGTCCCAAAATGTCAATCAAGAACAGGCCAATTCAGGACAGCTGAATAAGTTTTTTTTTTTTTTTACACAAAGACATCTCTTAACCAAAAATTCCTTCAGCCAATGTTGAGAAGCTATTTCCGCGCCAACACAATGCAGCAGAAAGAACTCCCTATGACAGGCATAGAAATCCACAGCCTTCCCGCTAGAGGAATGCCCCATTCCGTCTGCCTGCACCAAGCTGGACATTCCATTTTTTTTTTTTTTTTTTAAGGTCAACTAGCCCCTGGTGTTAGAAAATACAGCTTTCCCATTCCGCAGTGGCAATTGAGTCAGCAAAGAAGAAGCCGAGAACCTGCAGTGAAGTTCCCATTATACCATCTGGTAAAGACTACACTTCTAGACCAATGAAGCAAAATAGCATGCAAGAGTGCATTGTGTCCTGCCAGTAGCTGATCGAACTTATCATGTATGTCAGTACGGTTTCTTTCTGGATTTAAGGAATGCTCCGGGAGAATTCTTTGGGCAGACACCGATTCACCCTTTTAAAATTCAGAATCGGGCGAAACGAGCCTTCCTTCTTTGGAACCACAAAGTAGAGGGAGAATCAACCGTATTGGGCTGCTGGCACCGGCACCACCGCTTTAAGTTGAAGCAGCCGCTGGAGCGTTCCTGCGACCGCCTGAAACTTTTGCAGAGCTCTGCAGGAGGACTGGACAAAGGAATCTAATACAGGCCGATGGAGCTCCAAGGCTGATGCCAAGCAGCGTGCAAGACATCCCGCAAACACAGCATATGATGTATGCCTTCCAGAATCTGAGCTGCTGCTAGTGCTGCGAGAGAACTAGCCTAGCTGCGCGCTTCTGGCCCCCATTAAGACAGGTGCTGAACACTAGCAGATACTCTCTGTACTGGAGAACCTCTGATAAATGGAATGGGAGCCAAAATAGCCTCAAAGGCCAGAGTCCTATTCAGCGACCTCTCTCCGCTGAGCTGCCTTTTACAGAAGGACAAGAAACCACATATAGCCAAAATGAAGACATTACAAATCTACCGCCAAACCTTATAAATCAGACAAAGCCAAACTAAACGGGAATATTGTCCCTCAAGAAACCACAGAACTATAAAACCCCTCTCATAACATAATGCGTATGGCAGAGCATTCCACACCTGGGGCCTGGCCAAGGCGCTCACCCAAGCACCTTTTAGAACTGTCCAAGAGAGCTACCACCATAATTCCTTTTGACTTGAATATGTGTACAGCGGATCATAGCGCTATATCACAGCAGCTAAGCCCAAATATTACCCTGCCATATCAACCGACTAACGCCTTATAGGACCTGCTATGGACAGCGGAAGGAAATTCTTGTAAACCAACATAGCGAGGCCCCACTTTTTTTTTTTTTTTTTTTAACAACCTTTGAAGGCCTACTGAAAAAGTTTAATCCACACTCTGCAGCTGGGTTAAATTTTTTTTTTTTTTGCACATTTCAGGAAATTGCACCCATCCTATGCACTCTGTTCTAATAGTGATTTTCCGTCTGCTATGTTCACTTACTAACTACCATTTGATAGGAATATGTAGTCAGAAGTTGGGATCCCGAGAGTTTTGGGCACGGCCGGGAAAGGATGTATAGGACTCCAAAAATAAAGCTCCGGCCGCCTCCAATGAAATCAAAGCAGATCAGCTAAAATTACCCGAACTGCTGTTATAGCTTTGCAAAAGCTACCAGGCCCCGCTGCACCCCGCTTTCCTTCCCCCCTTATCCTGAGGGATTCACCATTGCAGGAGGTGTTGCTCACCCCCTGCCAGCCTGCTACGTCTGCCAGGGAGCGGAAGAGCGAAATAGAAAGCAGAACTCCTGGAAGTAAACAAATAGCGTCCAGCTCGTGGGGTTCAGGGCACCAAAAGCCCCCAAATAAATCAACCGTGTTCGCTCAAAATGAACAAGGCTCTCTCTCACTAGAGCGTTTCTTTTTCCTTTTGAAATCCTGCTCTAGAAATAGATGAGAACTTCCGGGGAAGGGCACGATAAGTGATCCCCCCCTTAAGCTAGGAAACACCCAGGCACCTTGCAAATGGAGGTCTTAGAGGTTGCTGCCTGTGTGAATCTAAGGAGTAACACAATTTCGTATTTTAACACCCCCCCCCCAGGGATGGGGGCCCTGAATACTATATGTGAAGCATGAGCAGCTGTGGCTGTTAGGGCAACAGAGACCAACAAACGATACAGAAGTTAAGAGCTGCAATCTTGGTTATATAAACAGGAGTTGCAGCATTACAGAGAATAAGCAATCAAACTGCTGCATACACACAGTCAGAGAAAGGCCCCATTGAATGCATCCGCTGCCCTCTGGTGGCCATAGACCTTAGCACAGGCACTCCTTGATTGACAGGTAACTGCTATATACTTCTTTATATCCTAAGGATTCCTAAACCTGTCCCTGTGAAACACAGGCCTTTGGGCCTGTCCTTCCTTACAAATACCAGTTAGGGCTCTGCTCTGGAACCTAAAACTGGCAATTTGCCTAACATCCTGGGACTTAACAGATGCTCCTCAGAGACATGATTAGAAGGGAAAGAACATGTGGAATCAATGCCACAACTGCTGTCCTATAAACTAAGAACAAACTCAAAAATAAAGAGGTCTGACAACAGTCCCCTGAAAGCTGAGGAATCCCCACGAGCCTCAAAAAACCTACCAAGAAAGAAACACTAGGCCCAAAAAAAAACCCTAGCTATTCTGCCTGTTGTCTTCCTCACACAGGTATCTCACTGCAACTCGCCAAAAATGGCCCCAAAAAAGGAGGCCTCAGCAGACCAACAGAGCCCGAAGGCCTTACCTGCAGGGCAGAAAGCCACACTGCCTGCTCCTACCACCTTGAAGTGCTCCGATCCTCAAACCGCGCTGATGCGCCTGGCAGCTGCGGCGAGGACCGCTCAGCCGGTTCCACAGTGTAAAATTAAATCCCGCAGCAACGGAGAGACTCCGTCTCACACAGCTGCACTGCGGATGTACGGGTCCCGGAGCTCTCTCCCGTAGTCAAGAGAGAGAGATCCGCACTGGCAAATGCCTGCAACAAGTAAAAATAATTGAGGAGGGAAGGTGAGAGCTGCTACAAACTTAAAGAGGCCGGCTCAAATTTAAAATCACTGTAAATAAGGATATTTGCTCCTAACTAAAAGGAACTAATCCCCGGTTGCCAATTAATCAAAGGCAACTGAAACAAAAATAAAATTAAAATAAATTAAAGGCAAAAATCAAAATCAGACTAGAATTTGCACACTAAATGCGCCTTATCTGCTCCTCCCAAGTGAGCCCAGGAGCAAGGCTGTCTACCAAACCAAATAAATCCTGCGTTGAAAACGCGGCCCTCAAAATGGCCGCTGCCAGCATTCCCGCTCAAAAAAGCACACTCTCTCACCCCCCGCGGCAAGGCCCCGAGCACCCTGCAACCCCGGGAGCCACCGCGAAGCCTCCCCTCCCAGTTTAAACCAGCTCCCCAAAGCAGATCTGCGTGGGTACTTACCACCGCAGCCGATCCCGGGGGGGAAGGGGAGTGAGGGAAAGGAGCCAACAGGACACCGGAGCACAGCCTTTTTAACGGCTTCAGCTCCGGCGGCTCTCTGCTCTGATTGGATCTGGGCACAACCTTCACAGGCTTCTCAGCCCCTGCATCGCTGCTGCTGCAACTGCCCGCCTTCCACCTGCTCCTCACCCCTTCAAAGCGGGTTCGGGAGCAGGGAGGCCACGGATCAGCACTGTCTCCCCTGTGCTCGTTTAGATGCTGGGGCAATGCAGAGAGGGAGGGGGAAGAACTCCCTGATCCTTTAGAAACAAAAAATAAAGGTCCACAGACACAGGAACCCTTACAGCAGCAGCAGATCCGACATAAAAGAAAACGAAGTAACAAAATCAAACAGGGAAAATAAACCAAAAGGAGTAAATTTCAAAAACCCAAGCTCTGCTTATTTGTTCTCAATGAGCCCAGCCCTGGGCTCAGAACCTCCAAGCTGCTTGGAGACTGAAAGTACTGGTGGAAAGGGGCGGTGTTTGCCTAGATATACCAGTGACATCAAAGCGATGACATCTTTCAGTCTCCAGGGCTGCTGGTGGAGGTACACAACTCTATGGTTCCGGGACTGGACTAGAGGGACGCAAAGGAACTAGGCCTTCAGCAACCAAGCCCTGAGATGCAGAGACTGGGGATTGTGATGCCATAATATCCCGTCCTCCTGAGATAGGAGATCTGGAGGCAGACCCTAACTCCAGAGACGGAGCTTGAGAGAGATGTAGAAGCAGAGGGTACCACACTTGCCGTGGCCAATGTGGAGCTATGAGAATCATACAGCCTGTGTCTCTCTGAAGCTTGAACAGGGTTTTGGTAACTAGGGGAATGGGTGGAAAGGCATAAAAGAAGTCTTGACCCCAATGAAGGAGGAAAGCATCCCTGGCCTGAGAACCCTGAGACGGAATTCTGGAACAGAACCGGGGAAGTTTGGCATTCCACAGACTTGCAAAGAGGTCTATGTCCGGGGTTCCCCAAATTTGAAAAATCTTGGCCACCTGGTCTGCATGTAGAGACCATTCGTGTGGAAGCAGAACTCGACTGAGTCTGTCTGCCCAAGAGTTTTGAATGCCTGGAAGATACACTGCCAGGAGATGAATCTGATGCTCTCTGGCGAGGGCCCATAGTCGCAAAGCTTCATTGCAAAGCGACAGAGAGTCTGTTCCTCCCTGCTTGTTCACGTAGAACATGGCTACTTGATTGTCCGTATGAATGAGGACTGTCTTGTAGCTTAGCAGGGTGTGGAACACTCGAAGAGCAAGGAAGATTGCTCTGAGCTCTAAGAAATTGATGTGTAGATGAGTCTCCTGTGGAGTCCAAGTGCCTTGGGTGGAGAGGTCTTGCAGATGAGCTCCCCAACCCATTGGTGAAGCATCTGTTGTGAGAGTGACCTGGGGTAAAGGTTGTTGAAACGGGGACCCCACCAACAGGTTTTGAGTGGACTGCCACCATTGGAGGGACAAAATAAGGCGATTTGTGTTTGCTATTTTGTCTGACAGGCACCCTGATGCCTGGGTCCACTGAGTGGATAAAGTCCACTGGGCTACTCTCATATGGAGGCGAGCATAAGGAACCACATGCATGATAGATGCCATGTGGCCTAGTAGTTGTAACATTTCTCGAGCAGTGAGGTGAGGCTTTAGCACTGCTTGAGAAGCTAAGTGCACAATGCGAAGGCAACAGGTCTGAGGAAGATAGGCCCTTGCCTTTGTGGTATCCAGCATAGCTCCTATAAACTCTAGGGACTGAGTAGGAGTTAGGTTGGATTTTGGGACGTTTATGACAAGGCCCAAATATTGAAGGATACGCATTGTGCAAGACAGAGAAATCCTGGCCTCTGGCTCTGATGGGGCTCGAATGAGCCAGTCGTCTAAGTAAGGGAAGACGAATATTCCTAGAGTGCAAAGAAAGGCTGCCACTACAGCCATGCATTTCGTAAACACCCTTGGTGCCAAGGCCAGGCCAAAAGGAAGAACCCTGTACTGGTAGTGCTTCCCCTGAAATAGAAACCGAAGGAATCTTCGGTGAGTTGGATGGAAAAGGAAGAGTAGTTACTCACCTGTAACAGGTGTTCTCCAGGAGCAGCAGGAATCAGTCCTCACATATGGGTGACGTCGGCGCCCCGTGCGGAGCATTTCCCCAGCTTTCAAAGAAAGCCTTTTGGAATTGCAGCGCGCATGCGCGGTCCCCTTCCCGCCCAAGGGTGCCATCTTGCTCAGTCTGATGACATAGCTAAAAGACAGCAAAAAAATTAGCAAAATAAATCATATGACTGCAACTCCAAGGGGAGGAGGGAGGGTTGTGAGGACTGATTCCTGCTGCTCCTGGAGAACACCTGTTACAGGTGAGTAACTACTCTTTCTCCAGGACCAAGCAGGAAGTCAGTCCTCACATATGGGACTCCCCAGCTTAAGGCTACCGGAGACCTCAAGCTGAAAAAATGAGCTCCCTCGAGCTCGTCAGTACGTAAGGAAGGAATCTTCTCTGAGAACGCCCCCGACCGGTAGCCCAACACCAGGGCCGGAGGGTAGGAGTTGCCTAAACCCCAAAGAGATTATGGAGTACTGCCTGTCCGAAAGCACTGTCCCTGCGGGACTCCCTCTCAAGGCAGTAATGGGCCGCAAAAGTCTGGCTTGAAGACCAAGTAGCGGCCCGACAGATGTCTGCCAACGGAACAGAGCGGAGATGAGCCACTGACGCAGCCTTCGCCCTGACACGATGAGCCGTGACTCGACCCTCCAACGAGAGGCCGGCTGCCCCATAAGCCCAGGCGATACAGTCAGCGACCCATATGGACAAAGTACGTTTGGAGACAGGTAGCCCCAACTTATTGGGGTCAAGAGAAACGAAGAGCTGAACAGCCCTCCGATGCTCCCACGTATGGTCAAGGTAGAAGGATAACGCCCTCCTACAGTCCAGGGTATGCAGGACCATCTCAGCCCGGTTGGCATGCAGCCTGGGAAAGAAGGGCGGAAGAACCACCTCCTGATTGAGGTGAAAAGGGGAGACAACCTTAGGGAGAAAATTCGGGTGAGTCCGTAAGACTACCCTATTCCTGTAGAATCTAGTGTAAGGGGGATCAGACACTAGTGCCTGAAGTTCACTTACTCGCCTAGCAGAGGTAAAAGCTACCAGAAACAAGGTTTTCCAGGAGAGAAAACGGAGAGGGCAGGTAGCCATAGGTTCAAAGGGCGGACAAGTAATCCGCTGTAAGACCACATTCAGATCCCACTCAGAGGCTGGTGGACGTAAAGGAGGCTTAAGAGGAGGAGGCCTCTGAGAAAACGAGCCACCAAAGGGTGGTTGGAAAGAGGCCTGCCGTCCACCGGCGAGTGGTGCGCTGAGAGAGCACTGAGGTGAACCCTGACAGATTTGGACTTAAGGCCAAGATTGGAGAGGTAAAGCAAATATTGCAATACTACCGCTACCAAGCACAAGAAGGGATTCTCGCTGTGCTGAGCACACCATGCGGAAAATCTACGCCACTTAAGAGCGTAGGATTTCCTGGTGGATTGCCATCTAGAGGCTAAGACTATGTCTTCCACCTTTCTAGGCAGTAGTAGGGTAGCCAGGACTACCCTTTCTGCAGCCAGGCCATCAGATGAAGGGACTGGAGGTTGGGGTGCAAGAGAGATCCCTGCTCCTGAGACAGGAGATCGTGTTGCAACCCCAGAGGAAGAGGAGTGTCCACCGCCAGTTGCAGCAGAAGTGGGAACCACGGTTGCCTCGGCCACCTGGGGGCTATCAGAATCATCGAGGCCCCGTCCTTGAGGACTTTGAACAGTGTGCGGGACACTAGTGGCGTGGGAGGAAACGCATACAGTAGGCCTTGGGACCACGGAATCAGAAATGCACCCGCTGCTACTCTGAGAGGATGCGGTTGTCTGGAACAGAATCTCGGGAGTTGCCGGTTCAGAGGACTGGCGAAAAGATCCATGGTGGGGAGGCCCCACCTGAGAAAGATCTGCTGAACCACCAACGGATTCAATCTTCATTCGTGTGGTTGCAGGATCCTGCTCAGTCTGTCCGCCAAGTAATTTTCTTGAACTGGGAGGTAGACAGCCCTAAAGAGGATGCCGTGATTGACGGCCCAAGAACATAGCCGTTGTGCCTCCTGATAGAGAAGGAAGGAGCCTGTGCCTCCTTGTTTGTTCACATAGAACATAGCAACTTGATTGTCCGTCTGGACCAGTACAGACTGGTGAGATGTGAGGTGGGAGAAGGCTCTCAGAGCTAGGCGTATCGCCCGTAGCTCCAGGAAGTTTATCTGCTGAGTAGCCTCCCAAGGGGTCCAGAGACCCTGAGTACATGTCCCTTGGCAATGTGCTCCCCAACCTAGAAGAGAAGCATCGGTCATCAGCACTTGAGAATGCGGAGGGGATTGAAAAACCACTCCGAGTACCAGATTCGGAAGATGAAGCCACCATTGCAGAGAGGAGACGAGCAGGGTGGATATTCTTACTGAGTCTGCAAGGCTCCCTGTGCCTTGATGCCACTGAGTTTGAAGGCTCCACTGAGCAGGCCGCATGTGCAGGCGGGCATTGGGGGTGACATGAACCGTGGAAGCCATATGGCCGAGAAGTCTCAGGAATTGCCTGGCGGAGACCATGGAATTGCTGTGAAACTGCCTGGCTAGATCCATCAACCTGTGGGCTATGTTCACTGGCAGAAAAGCCTTCGCCTGAAGAGTGTCCAGCCTTGCTCCTATGAATTTTAAGTTCTGGGACAGGTGCAAAGTGGACTTTGCGAAGTTTATGACAAACCCCAAGTGTTGAAGCAGAGACACAGTACAAAGGGTGGCTTGACTGGCCTCCTGGGAAGACTGGCCCCTTATGAGCCAGTCATCCAGGTATGGAAACACAAAAAGACCTTGAAGCCTCAGGTAGGCCGCCACCACCGCCAGGCACTTGGTGAACACCCTGGGAGCGGAGGTTAGGCCAAAGGGTAGTACTCTGTACTGGTTTCCCCCCACAACAAATCTGAGATATTGTCTGTGGTCTGGATGAATAAGGATGTGAGTATAAGCATCCTTTAGATCTAAGGAGCATAGCCAATCTCCCTGCTGGAGGTAGGATAGCAGGATTCCAAGGGTAAGCATCTTGAACTTTTCCCTCACCAGGAACTTGTTGAGGTTGCGCAAGTCTAGGATGGGTCTGAGGCCTCCTGTTCTTTTTGGTACCAGAAAGTACTTGGAATAAAAGCCGTGACCTCTCAGGTGGTGGGGCACTGGTTCCATAGCCTGTTCCTTTAGCAGACTTGCTAACTCCTGAAGGAGTAGGTCCCTGTGCAGAGGGGGTCTTGGAGGCTCCCCTGGAAAATAGGAGGGAGGTACCTGGTGAAAATGGAGAAGATAGCCCTTTTGGACTATATGGAGCACCCAGGTATCTGATGTGACGGCTGACCACCTGTGGGCAAAGTGGGCCAGCCGGCCTCCTGTGCTGATGTGAGCCAGCTGAGGAGAAGAGGCTATGCCTTCTGAGTCAAAAACCCCCACCCTGCTGAGCAGGAGCCGGTGTTGGTGGCTTGGGGCCTTCTGCCTACGGGGCCCATGACCCTGCCCCTTGGCCTGCTGACCCTGTTGGGGAGCTGCAGAGGCCTGATAATGAGGGTATTGTTTATAGGCAGATGACTTCCTCGGGTAAAAGGTCTTTTTCCCCGAGCCCTTCTTTTTCTGAGAAGGGGCAGAGGTTTTTCTGGACAGCCTAGTCCGGGTCAGAGTCTTGGTCTCGAGTTCTGCAGCCTTTTCAGCCATGGGCTTGCCAAAGAGGTTTTCACCCCGGCAGGGGACATCGACCAACTTGTCCTGTACCCATGGCTCGAGGTCGGATGACTGTAGCCAAGCCTGTCGGCGGGCACCGATGCTGGCCCCGGCTACTCGGGCCGAAGCCTCGAAGCCATCGTAGGCTGCCTGAGAAATAAACTTCGAGCACTCTCGAATACCAGTGGACAAGGCCTGGAACCTCTGCAAAGGTTCCTCGGAGAGACCAGCAGAGAACCCGGCAATCTCCTTTGCCAGGTCTCGGAGATACATGCCCATGTAGAGCTGGTATGTCTGAACACGGCAAGCAAGCATAGAGCCCTGGAAGCACTTCTTACCGAGGGCATCCAGGTTCTGGGCCTCCCGGCCGGGAGGCATCAAGGAGTGCATCTTCTGACTTTTTAGTCGATGCATGGCCGATTCCACAACCATGTAGTGGTGCGGTAATTGTGCCTTTTGGAACCCGGGGCTCTTGCGGACTCGATACATGGAATCGACCCGCTTGCTTAACACCGGCGTCGAGGCCGGGGTCTCCCACATGCGGAAGAGCAGCCGCTCCAGCATTGGAGGAACCGGTACAGTAAAGGCCTCCTTCGGGGGAGAGTCATACTGGAGGGCCTCGAGCTCCTCGGCTCGAGGCTCCTCCTCGAGATCCGCGGGGAATGCCAAGGCCTTGGCCATATCCCGCACGAAGTCCGAGAACCGGGTATCCTCCGGTGGGGATCGTCTCCGAGGTTCGGACTCCGGTGAGTCCGATGGGACACACCGATAGGTGTCGGGTGACTCTTCGTCCTCCGTCTCCCAGCCCGACTCCTCAGAGGAGGAATCGAGCGGCTCCGGTCAGGCGGGCACCGATGCCATCCGCCCCGATGCCGAGGGTACCGGCGTCGACGACCTCGGTCCCTAACGGGAGGCCAAGGGAGACCATGGCCGAGGATCGACTCGAGCCCGCATGGACTCGAGGATCGGCTCGGCCTCCGGGGTCGACTTGGACGTCGATGTCCCTGTGGTCGGGGCAGATGCACCGGTGAGACCGGTGATCAATGCCCGCTGCTGTTCCATGAAGGCAGCGAGGCTGCTCTCCAAGGCTGTCAACCTGAGTCCAAGCTCAGGAGACCCAGCAGCCCCCGACTCGGGCCCCGACGGCATCGGGCCCGACGTCGGCTCCCGTGGAGCTGAGTCCACGAGGACTACAGCACTCACGTGTCCAGGAGACTCCATCTCGAGACGAGGTTGCTTGGCAGGCCTCTCCGACTCCGAAGACCCGGCACGGCTATCGGGGCTATGCGACCTGGCCCTCGAGGAACCAGGAGCGTCCACCGACGCTGCCCTCGCGGGTTTTTTCTTCCTGCGCTGTTCCCGCGATGGAGACCCCCGCTCAGAGGAACCCCAACGCTGCTCGGGGCCAGAGTCCCGAGACATCGAGGCCTCTGACGAGGTCCGGGCCCGTCCGGACGCGGTGTCAGAGAAGATCCTATCCTTCTGGTGCTGCCGACTTCTCAACACCTTCGAGGACATTTTGCCACATGGACCACAGATCATCGGGTCATGATCGGGTCCGAGGCAGCGGAGGCAGCAGTCATGTGTGTTGGTAAGAGACATAAGTATCTTACACGATCACACTTTTTAAACCCGCTGGCAGCCATCGGGGGAAAAAGGGCCCCTGTGAGGTCAAAAGACAGGGCTGCCAGTGAAAAAAGAAAAATGGCGCGAACGCTAGTCGCAAAGGACAAAAACCGAAAAAGAGAGAGTGGGCTCGATACCGGCGTATCGGGCCCAGGCGGGAAAAGGATCCGGCGTCGAACCGAAGAAAAAGAACACAAAACAGGGAAATCAACTTTTCCCTCGGCGAAAAACGAACTACATCCGTCGGGCTCCGCGGAAAAAAGAAGACTGAGCAAGATGGCACCCTTGGGCGGGAAGGGGACCGCGCATGCTCGCTGCAATTCCCAAAGGCTTTCTTTGAAAGCTGGGGAAATGCTCCGCATGGGGCTCCGTCGGCGCCAACGTCACCCATATGTGAGGACTGACTTCCTGCTTGGTCCTGGAGAACATGGGTGTACGCATCCTTGAGATCTAGAGAACAAAGCCAATCCGGACTCTGAAGGTATGGCAGAAGAGTTCCTAGAGAAACCATCTTGAATTTCTCTTTGAACAGGAATTTGTTCAATTCTCTGAGGTCTAAAATAGGTTTGTGTCCTCCTGTTTTCTTTGAGATAAGGAAATGGGGGGGTGGGGTAAAACCCTGTACCCTGTTGGGGAATGGGTACTTCTTCTATTGCCCCTTGGGCAAGAAGCATAGTGACCTCTTGACTTAACTGGTTGTTGAGAGAGGTCTGAGAATTGAACTGTCTTACTATTGTAGGAGGGTGCATGCGAAGGAAGTGAACCTTATACCCCTCTTTTACAATGGAAAGAGTCCAATCTTCTGCTGTTATCTGCCCCCATCTGGGGGCAAAATGACACAACCTTCCTGGAATGGTGGCAGGCTCTGGTCCGCTGAGGGCCAGGAAGGCTAAGTTCTCTAGATGGAAGTCAAAGGCCTTGTGGAGGCTGAGACTGCTGAGACAGTTGAAGCTTAGCAGTTTTGCTTTCCTTTGTTTAGGTGGTTGCTGACCCTTTCGGGCAGATTGACCCGCAGAACGTCCCTGCTGGGTATAAGAGGGGTAAAACCTCTTCTTTTTGGAGAAGAATGATTTCTTGAAAGATTTCTTCCTTGCAGGGTCAGCTGTAGCCTTGGATAGTCTATCCAAAGTAGAGTTATCAGCATCCAGTTCATTAGCTTTCTCTTGCCAATTTTTGCCAAAGAGATTCTCACCTGTACAAGGGATATTGCCCAGTTTGTCCTGTACCCAGAGTTCTAAGTCAGATGCCTGGAGCCAAGCAATTCTATGTGCCCATATGGCAATGGCAGAGGTTCTGCTTATGCACTCGAAACAGTCAAAAGCTGCACGGTTGACAAACTTAGAAACATCCTGGGCATGTTTAACCAGAGTGAGAAAATCCTGCCTCTTATCATCAGGAAGGAGAGGGCTGATAAGCTCCAAATCTCCTGTGACTTCCTTGAGGAACATTCCCATATATAAAATATAGGAACGGATCCTAGCGGAAAGCATGGAAGCATGGAAAGTACGACGTCCAAAGGCATCCAAAGTTCTGCACTCACGTCCTGGAGGATTAGAGGCATGCCTCTTTGCAGTCCTGATCCTCACCACTCCATTGTAGTGGAATCAGCTATGAGAAGGAAGCTGAGTCTTTTGGAAGCCAGGACAAGGAGGCACTCAATACATGGTATCCAGTCTACGAGAGTGAGGAGAGGTGGTAAGAGGTGTTTCCCACATGCTTAACATGAGATCATGTAAGATCTCATGAATAGGCAAAGTAGCTGCCTCCTTAGGAGCTTTGGGAAATTGTAAAATCTCCAACTCCTTTGCTCTGGGCTCTGTCTCAGGAGCCACTGTAATGGAAAGACATTGAGCCACCTCCCGGATAAAAGCCTGAAAGGATATATCCTCTGGAGGAGACATCCTACTTTTAGGAGAGGAAGGCTCCTCCAGGAGAAGTACTCCGGTACCGACCGAGCTTTCAGAATCCTCAGACTCCTCCGAGGATTCAAAGTACCTCCTATCCGAGTGCTCTTGTAGAGCACGATATCCGTATCGATCGAAGTCGGTATGGGGGGGGGGGGATCGGTACCGGTCTGTCAATACCGGAAGGCACAGCATGACTCGGTGCAGGCAACGCAGACACCGATGTCGATGCTGTCGGTACCGGAACCGGTATCGGTGCCGGTACCGGCTGAACTATCTGACGCGGTTCTGAGGGTGTCGATGCCGCAAGGAGAGCCGCCAGACTGCATTCAATAGCCAAGAATCTCTGGTCTACCGACGCTGCCGATGCCTGGGTGTCGGTACCGGGCAAAGCGGCCGGTACCCCAGAGCATGGCACCAGTAGTTCTGCCGAGGTTGAGGCCTCGAGAACATCCTGGAGCTCCGATAATGCTTTGGAAGCCAAAGTCTCCCGCCGGGGCAATTTTGCTGGTGCAAGTCCCTCAAGGGCAATGCTAGAGGCATCTCGATGCTTGGAAGGAGATTTACCCTTTGAGGACCGGCCAGATTTATGTTTAGTTACCTGAGATCCATGGGAGGAAGATGAAGCCCTGGAAGACGTCAATGCCACAGAGGCTGCATCGGAGGGAAAAAGGGTGCTGAGCTTAGCAGCTCGGTTTTGCCGACCCCTCTTTGACATCATCCCACAGGCCATGCACTCAGAAATGGAGTGGTCAGGACCTAAACATTTGAGACACCACTCGTGGGTGTCGGTGACGGAGATGGTACCGCCACACTTGGTACACTTCTTAAAACCTGAAGCGGGTTTTTCCATTTTAAAGGAATATTTTTTAAAGAAAGAAAGCCAGAACCAGCGGTACCGGTCTAGCGTCGAGGAAAGGCAGACGCGACCACAAAAAAGAAGGAGAATAGGAAAATAATTTCTGCGGTGACAGGAACGACAACCTGCTGGCTCCACAGAAAACGAAGAACTGGAGAGAGGCAGTTGGGAAAGGTGGGAAGGCAGCACGCAGGCGCTGTGGGATGCTCCCAAAAGCTTTCTAATTGGACGCTGGGGAGCGTTCCCGCGCATGCTCCGTCGGTACCGACGATACCCATATGTGAAGACTACATTCCTGCTTGCTCCTGGAGATAACCTTTGGGAACAGCCAGCCATCTATCAATGCATTGATAAATAAGGGATTATACTGTTAAGTCTGACACCTACTAGAATATTAAAGGGGCATTAGATTAATATTTAAGTCATATGGCTTTCCTTTAAAAAAAAAAAAAAAGCAGCATATGATTTCTTACAGTGCAGGAACTCAGTCGCTCATTGGATGAATTTCCAGAAGTACTGAGTCTTGTGTTTAGTTCTTCTACAAGTTGAGCCTGTACATCAAAATTACTCTGCTCGGAAGATGCCTGAAGACTGTGGTTGCTGTACATCGTTGCCTCATCTTCAGTTATAATTTCCCAGCTCTACAAAAGGAAATAATGTCCTGAACACAGAAAAACATCCAATTCTCAAATTACTAGATTCATTCTATTTTATCTGCTTTTACCTCTGGAGAATCTCTGCCCTCTGGATTTTCAATTTCTTCAGATATTTGCCGCCGGGTGGTAAATGCATACTGTGCTTCCAAAAGTATGCTCCCATTATCCGTACCAACTGTGCTATCCCTATACAAAACGCAGGGCTCAAAATTAACACTGTAATTCATTTGACATACTAGTTGCTATCTAAACAAGAACTTTTGCCTAGTGGTAAATGACCAAAAATGGGACCGCTCAACAATTCTTAACTAAACTAAATTTAAACTCCCAAAGCACCTGTGACAACTTGCAAACACACACACACTTGGTGTGTAAGCCACAGTGTTTCAGCATTCAGCAAATATAATAACTATAAAGGGCCTCAGATGAGGGAACCTGACTCTGACTAGTCTTTTTAAACCAGTGCTTTATAAGGTGAGGAATAATACCCCCATCATTATCATTCATAGACCCAAATGCCAAGAGCTTTCAATTTTTCAAATGCACTTAAAAGTTCAAAAGCCACTTCCCCAATAAATTACATATGTTTGATTTGGGATTGGATACGGTTCAATTAGTCACGTTTGACATTACGGCGTTATATTCGCATATTCCTCAAGCTGCAGCATAGTGTCTCATGGAAGGAATTTTTCAGAAACGTAAAATTGAAGAGTGGATTACCAATACTTTTTTTGCTTTCGCTGGCAGAGAGTTTTTACAAATTTTTTTTTTGTTTTGGTGATATTTATCTCCAGACCCATGGTGTGGAAATGAGGGAGTCTGTTGCCCCGAGTGTGGCAAATTTATATATTGCAAATTTTGAGGAGTAGTTCCTATATTCTTCAGTATGGTTCCAACACATAGACATTTGGGTACACTTCACTGATGACATTTTTTATGTTTGGTACAACACTAAATCACTTTTGGAAGATTTTTTCAAGTGGCTTAATATACAAGATCTGCATTTACAATTTACAATGTCGTGTTCAATGTCACATCTACCTTTTTTGGATGTAAAGCGTAGTTGCTCACCTGTAACAGGTGTTCTCCAGGGACAGCAGGAATCAGTCCTCACTTATGGGTGACGTTGGCACCAACGGAGCCCGCGCAGAGCAATTCTCCAGCTTTCAAAGAAAGCCTTTGAGATTGCTGCCACGCATGTGTGGTCCTCTTCCAACCCAAAGGTGACATCTTGCTCAATCAGGTCCCAGGAGCTACAACCCTAAGCAGATGGCAAGGGAAGGATAAAAATAGCAACTCTTCAGGGTAGGTGGGAGGGTAGTAAGGACTGATTCCTGCTGTCCCCGGAGAACACCTGTTATAGGTGAGTAACTATGCTTTCTCCAGGAACAAGCAGGAAGTCAGTCCTCACTTATGGGATCCCCCAGCTACAGGCTGCCAAACCTGTAACCCAAAAACGCCTCCGCGAGGCCATGAGCAGAAGCTGATGACCGAAGGAGCCAGAGTCCTCGGGTCCCCGGGGCTAAGCTCTTGGTAGCCGCCGAAGAAGGGTCAGAGGGCAGGAGTTGCTTATACCCTGAACGGATTACGGAGTACAGCCTGGCCGAAGGCGCTGAACGGGTGGGACTCCCTCTCCAGGCAGTAGTGCGAAGCGAAAGTACTCACTGAAGACCAGGTCGCAGCCCGGAAGATGTCCACCAACGGCACTGAGTGCAGCGAAGCCACCGACACTGCCTTGACCTGGACATCGTGTGCAGTGACTCGGCGATCCAGCGGAGCCCCAGCCTTTGCCTGGGCAAAGGTGATACAGTCCGCCACCCAGATGAAGAGGGTGTGCTTGGTAACTGCCAGCCCCAGAAGGTTGGGATTGTAGGCAACAAAGAGCTGGTCAGACTTATAATGATCCCGGGTGCGCTGCAGATAGAAGGCGAGAGCCCTCTTGCAGTCAAGAGTATGCAGGGCTGCCGATGTCCAGTCGGCATGAGGTCTCTGAAAGAAAGTCAGCAAGACTAACTCCTGATTAAGATGGAAATCCGAGACCATTTTTAGAAGGAACTTGGAGTGGCAACAAAGGACCACCCTATTCCTGTAGAATCTGGTGTAGGGGGCCTCTGCCATGAGCACCTGAAGTTCGCTGACTCGCCGTGCCGAGGTCAGCGCCACCAGGAGGACCACCTTCCAGGAGAGGTGCTGGAGCGAGCACGTTGCCATCAGCTCGAAAGGCGGCCACATCAACTGCATGAACACGATGTTCAGGTCCCAACTCCGCCGGTGGGGGCTGGACGGGGGGCTTGGAAAGTAAGAGGCCCCGCATGAAGTGGGAGACCAGAGGTTGGCCCGAGAGGGGTTTACCCCCAACGGGGAAATGGTTAGCTGAAATCGCACTCAGGTGAACCCTGACTAAGGTGGATTTCAGCCCTTCCCGCGAGAGGTGGAGGAGGTACCCACTGGGTGGGGCAGGAGAACGGGTCGATCTGAAGCTCGAAGCACCAGGTTGAGACGCGCTGCCACTTCAAGGCGTAGGCCCGCCTTGTCGAGTCCTTCCTTGATGTGAGGAGGACTTCTTTAATCTTCTCTGGGAGATGCAGTGGGGCTAAAGAGACCCGTTCAGCCACTAGGCTGCCAGGGATAGTGAGGCCAAGTTCGGGTGGAGCACTCGTCTCTCCTCCTGCGTCAGCAGGCCTGGAGCAATGCCCAGGGTAACCGGAAGCTCCGCCGAGAGCCGGAAGAGAAGCGAGAGCCGGAGCAGAAGACAACCAGGGCTGTCAGGGCCATGAGGATCACCGAAGCCCGGTTCTGCTGAATCTTGTGGAGGATCCTTGCAATGAGAGGAGTGGGAGGGAACGCATACAGAAGCCCAGACATCCAGTCCTGGAGGAATGCATCTAGGGCCACCCTGCTGGGGTGTGGCATCGGCCGGCAAAAACGGTGAAGCTGCGTGTTCACTGGGCTGGCAAACAGTTCTATGGACAGAGTCCCCCAGCGGCGGAATAGGTGGAGAGCAACCTATGGACTCAGGCGCCACTCGTGCGGGCGAAGGAACCTGATGAGTCTGTCTGCAAGGAAGTTGTCCTGGCCCGGGAGGTAGAAAGCCCTCAAAGTCATGCCCCAGTGCACCGCGAAGGAGAAGAGGAGGACTGTCTCCCGACAAAGGAAGCGGGAGCCCGTGCCCCCTTCCTTGTTTATGTAAAACATCGCAACCTTGCTGTCAGTCTGCACAAGCACTGACTTGCCCTTCAGATGATACTCGAAGACTTTCAGAGCTAACCTGACCACTCGGAGCTCGGGCAGGTTGATCTGCTACAGGGACTCCTCGGGCAACCACTGCCCCTGGGTGCATAGGCTGCCACAGTGGGCATCCCAGCCCAACAGCGAGGCGTCCGTCATCAAGATGAGCTTGTGCTGCTGAGTCTGGAATGGCATGCTCCGAAGGAGGCTTTGGGGGTTGTGCCACCAAGACAGGGAACTGAACAGACTGCAGGAAACCTGGATGGGGTCCCAGAGGCGTCCCGAGGCTTGGGCCTATTGTGCCCTGAAGCACCATTGTGCCGCCCACTGTGGGGGACGACATGGACGGTCGAGGCCATGTGCCCCAGGAGGCACAGCATGGCCTGCGCCGAGACCCTTGTCCGGCCTTGGACCTCGGCTGCCAGGGTGTGGAGCCGATCCACAAGGGCTCGAGAGAGAAAGGCAGTTGCCCGGTCTGGGTCATGAAGGGCACCGATGAACTCCAAGGTCTGCACCAGCTCGAGGTGGGACTTGGGGTAGGTGATCAGGAAGCCGAGGCGCACGAGGAGGAAGGCTGTGCACGACGCCGAGTCGAGCCTCCTCCGCCGATGTGCCCGTCGTGATGAGCCAGTCATCTAAGTACAGGTAAACGGGTATGCCCTGCAGCTGGAGATGAACTGCGGCCGCTGACAGGCACTTTGTGAAGACTCACAGGGCAGACGCAAGCCCGAAGGGGAGCACCCTGTACTGATAATGCTCCCCTTGCACCCTGAAACACAGGTATTGTCTATGCTTGGGGTGGACTGGGATATGGGCGTAAGCATCCCTGAGATCCAAGGAGCACAGCCAATCGCCCTGCCATAGGAAGGGCAGCAGGACGCCAAGCGATAGCATTCTGAACTTCTCCCGCACCAGAAACTTGTTCAGGTTCCTGAGATTGAGGATAGGGCGCAAGCCCCCCATCCTCTTTGGGATGAGAAAATACCAGGAGTAAAACCCCCAACCTCGGAGGTGCGGTGGGACCATTTCGGCTGCCTGCTGGCCAAGGAGGTTGTTGACCTCTTGTTGCAAGCAAGCCTCGTGTGAGGGAAGCAGAGTAGGCTCCGCTTGGGAGAAGGGAGGAGAAAGTATGCCCAGACAAAGACGATAACCATCCTGGATCACCTGGAGGATCCAGGTGTCCGATGTAATGGCTGCCCACTCGAGGGCAAAAAGGGACAGGTATCCTCCCATGGGCGGAAGTGCCGCCAGGGGGGGGGCGAGAGGCTATGCTTTTGGCGTCAAAACCCCACTGCCACGTGGGTGGATGACTCGAACCTGCCATATGCGGCATGGGAAAAGTATTTCGAGCAGTCTGCGAACGACCTCAGGAGGGTCTGGAATCTGAGGAGGTGCTCGCCCCCGAGGCCTGCGGAGAAACCGCCAAGCTCTTTGGCGAGGTTGCGAAGAAACATACCCATTTATAGCTGATACGCCTGGATGCGGCACACCAGCATGGATCCCTGGTATGCTTTGCGCCTGAGGGCATCGAGGGCGCGGGATTCCCTGCCTGGCGGGACCGAAGAGTGTGACTTCGGGCTCTTCTGCTTCCACATGACTGATTCAACCACCATGGAGGTATGAGGAAGTTGAATCTTCTGAAACCCTGGCCCCCGCTGGACCCTGTACATGGCATCGAGCCTTTTGCTGATGATGGGGACTGAGGCAGGTGCTTCCCACATGCGGAGGAGCAGCTGCAATAGGATGGGTGGCACAGGGACCGTAAGATACTCCCCTAGGTGGAGACTCATACTGCAGAATGTCAAACTCCTCCGCCCTCGGTTCCTCCTCTGTCTGCGTGGGCAGATTGAGGGCCCATGACATATCCCGGACAAACATCAAAAAAGAGGTGACCTCGGGAGGCGATCGCCTTAGCGCAGAGGGCAGGGATGGGTCGGGTCAGAGGGAAGGTCTCTATGGGCACAGGTCTCCATGGAGGTATCCCGTCTGACTCCTAGCCTGAGATGTCCGAGAAGGACTCCGAGTTGGGCTGATCCCATGTCCAGTGGCTGAGGCCTGCTTGGAGCTAGAAGCACTGACTCTGGAAGACCTCGCCCCCGAAGAATGGAACAGTGAGCGAGACCGGTGCCGAAGACCCTCACTAGGCCCATGGCTCTCAGGGGTTTCCAAGGCAGTCTTCGATACTCCCGTCAGGGGACCCTGGGGCACAGGGTCACTGCGGGAGATCCCGCAAGCAGTGGATCGGCAGAGTGGGAAGCCACCGGGGACCCCGGGGCTGCCTTACGGAAAATGTCATCGGACTTCTGCTTACAGCTTAGCAGGGCCTTGGCAGACATTTTCTTACAGAGAGCTCCGGGTTGTGGTCAGCCCCCAGACACCGCAGACAAGTCATGGGTGTCCATGAGCGATATATTCTTGGAGCATCTGTCATATTTTTTTAAACCGGTGGCCATGGGGGCAAAAAGAGCCCCTGCGGGGTCAAAGATCCTCGAGGCCAGCGGTAGGAAAAGGGCGCAAAAAGGGCCCGAAGCAAAAAAATTAAAAGAAGGGGGAAAAAAATGGAGTCCCCTAGCCCGCTGCCGAGGCAGAGGCGTAGGGGAGGATGGGAGAGGACCGGTGCAACCAGAAAGAGAGGCCAAAAGGCCGAAGACGAAAACACTTTTTAAGGGACGAGGACGTGCATCCGAAGGGCTCTGCGGAAAAAGGGAGATTGAGCAAGATGGCACCCTTGGACGGGAAAAGGACCATGCATGCATGGCAGCAATCCCAAAGGCTTTCTCTGAAAGCTGGGGAATTGCTCTGAGTGAGCTCCGTCGGTGCTGACATCACCCATAAGTGAGGACTGACTTCTTGCTTGTTCTTGGAGAGCTATTTCATTATACCCTGGCCAATTTGCCATGTTATTATATAGAAAGTCAGTGGATCGCAATAACCTGTTATATTTTGACTGTCACCATCCTTACAAAGTTAAAAAAGCCCTCCCTATTTTACAATTGAGGCGAATCTGCTCAAAGAAGGATGATTTCCAACCACAAGCCTGCTTACTATCTAAACAATTTTTCCAGAGACAATATCCCAGAGGGGTTGTTTGGGCAGCATATTTTTGAGCAAAGTATGCCAATAGTGTGGTAGCCAAGACCTATAGACTAGGCCATAAGCCTGAACCTGAAAAATGGCAGGCCTAAGAACCAAGCCTGGATTTCAGTAGTGCTGAGACATAAAAATTAAAAGACAGAATTGAATACTGCTTTAGAATGAAATGCTGCTATAACAAAGTTTGCACAAAGTGAATACAATGCCTGTATGTTAAATCGTTACTCCAGAATTGTTACTTACACATTTTAGGAGCTAGATAAGACCTTGATGAAGGAAAGTAACCAGGTTTGAACCAAGCCATTGTTCAGCTAGCTGGAGAAAGCAGAGCAAAGGGCATAGATCCTGATTGGTCAAATTCAGGGAAATGTCAGACCAATAGAAAGTTTGTAGAAATTAGCATGAGACCAATAGAATGTTTTCATGTATCAAAATGTTTAAACTATATAAAATGAACATGTTTCCGCTAAAGCGTGGCTCTGTCACTTTTTAGACTGCCTTGTGCACAATAAACTGGCTTGAACCTTGATAAAGACTCCTGGTGTAATTGGTTTGGTGGCGTTCCGCCGCTACAATAGAGCACTATTGTTGCAGAAACAGAATTCTTCAAATATGGACAAACATGATTGTGTTCTGCATTTCAGTAACAAGGCGCAAGAGTTGGCACAAAGTATTCATTCGCATTGGCATAATTTGGCTCTTCATCCTATATTTCGAGAGCAGCCCTGTATAGCTTTCACAAGGGGGCATAATCTAAGAAATCATCTTGTACGCTCTGACACTATGATGAGGGGAATTGGGTTCATATGAACCTGATAGACAATGTACCATGTGTAGTACTTCTATGACTGTTACAGCATGGTAGATACAAGCACTGGACGGCATTATCCTCTCAAATATAGAATGAACTGAAATACATCATAGGCAATTTATAGCACTCTGTGTCCCTGTAGTAAGGTTTATGTTGGGAAAACTTGTCATATAGTAAAAATCAGACTCAACGAACACAAATCCAGATTGGCCAATTCTGTCTTAACTCTCCTTATCGTTCAGCACTGTTTAGATATGTCTCATCAATGGCAAGATTTACGCTGGCTAGTGACTGACTGTATTGAGAATTTGCAACAGGGAAATGCAAAGGATTGCTTAGCCTACCTTGAGCAGAGGTGGAATTACACACTGGATACTTTGCAATCTCATGGACTTAATGAGACACTTGAATGGCACTCGGCATTGTGATGTCATCAGATTTACATTCTGGGTCTGCTTGCACACTGTCTCCCCTATTTAAAAGTCCATTTTAGCTGTGGTTGTCATTCTGAGCACCTGAGTTGGTTTTCATCTTTGCTGGTTGAGTCCTGAAGCAACCTTGTAAAACTTCTTTGGCAAATCTCAAGTTGACTATTCATCTCTCAGCCCTCAAAAGCTTCGATGTTCTTTCAGTTTTTGCTGTTCAGCGGCAGCATTCAGCTAAGTGGTTTTTGAGCTTTTAAATTCATTTGAAAAACTGAAAACTCTTGTCATTTGGGCCTATGAATGATAATGGTGGGGACTAGTTTGAGCCAGGCCCCCTTATCTGATATCCTTTATAGTCATATATTTGCTGACTTACACACCAAGTGTGTGTGTTTGCAAATTGTTGCAGGTGATTTGGGAGTTTAAATTTAGTCAACAACCTGTCTCAATCCCTACCATATAACAACACACCCACAACCTGTAACAAGAAATCATGTAAATATTGTTAACCCCTTTTTCTCCAAGTTTAATGACCCCGTTCTATGTAATATTCCTTGTTTATTGGTCAATGTAAACCTCTTTGAATACAAGAAAAGCGGTATAGAAAAATTGTTAAATAATTGTTGAGAGGTCCCATTTTTGGTCATTTAGGTCACATTGGGGCATTGGTACCTTTATTGTGGAGTCTTAAGTTAATGATAAAATGAGGCATTACAGCACTTTATGCTCACAAAGAAATTAACACCACGACTTTTAAATATATCATTTTTATTAATGCCTCTAGTTAATCTAGAAACTTGCTAAATCCGGTGGTGACTAAAAGGAGAACATCCAAGTTCATGGTCTGAGGGATTCATTGAGACTTACCTAAACTGCCTAGCAAAGGTTTTCTTCTATCTATTCCCTCCACAGAACAAAATAATTATTGTTTTGCAATTTGTTGCAAGGACACTGATGGCCCCAAAGCTTTGTTCCTCCTGCTGATGCCATTACATACTGTCCTGTGGAAGCTGGCCACCTTGGGAGCATAACACCTTCAGTCACAACTCCTCTGCAGGGGCATCCCAAAGGGGGTAGGCTCCTTGGGAAGATCTTTTGAGAGGGATTTTTGGGTGATCAGGACATTAATGCTCTCCCTTTAGGGAGAAATCAGTTTGGTGGGATGTCCTTTAAGTGAGTGCTTCTCAATCCTGTCTTGAAGACACACTAAGCCAGCTGGGTTTTCCGAATTGCCACAATGAATATGCATGAGACCTGCATATATTGGAGATCCACTTTCCCAAAATTGAATATGCTTGAGACGTTATTTGTGTAATCTTTAAAGCCCAATTAGCTGGGCGTGCCTTCAGGAGAGGGTTAAGAAGCACTGCTAGGCCAGGGTGCTTTGTGGCTTTTAGGAACATGTTCACTAAAGGCTGATGCATATTAATCAAATTAACGTACATTAAGTGCAACTGTGCCCACAGAAATAAAAAAAGCTGTGAATACTTAACGGAAGTTAATTTTCATTAACACGTGTTAAAAGTTTTAGCAAACTTGTCCTAGTCAGCGATAACATCTTGGCTTCGTAATTTAATTTTTGTATTTTTGTATTCCCTAGTGCAATTAAGGAAGGGCATGTAGTTGGGTGCTTAGGATTTTTTCTTATTGCTTTGTTCTTACATTTTTCTTTAGAAAATAGAACAAAGAATGTGCTTTTAGGTACTTTAGTTTCGTATTTACTGTTGATAATCAACTTTAAATGAAATATCTCAAAGCAGAATACAATAAAAACAAAATCACAAATACAAAACAAAATATATATTTAGTGAGTAGATTAGTACAATTTTCCATGGGGGACAGTCCACTAAACTTCCCCATTTCCCCCAATCCCCCTCACCCCCCCAAAATGAATTCCTCGCCCACGATGAACACTTAGGGAACATGTGTCTCAGATTTACCACCAGAAATCTGGTAATCCTATCCTCCCTTCTTCCTACTGGCTGGAGGACAGCAACTTATGTGTGCCTCCACTGCTGGCTTCAATCTGATATATGAATGCATGGGGTCCAATAATCAAGTTGCAGATCCACCTTTTAACTGTCAGAAGGTACAAAGTGTTGCATTCCTGGTGGGGAAGTGGAGGGAAGGAAAAGAGTGAGCATTATGCAAATTTGGTTTGGTGTGCCAATCAAAAGGTAGAAAGATTCCATGCTGCTTATCCCAGGAGTAAGCAGTGGATTTCCATGGTCCTCTTTAATAATGGTTTATAGACTTTTCCTCCAGGAACTTGTCCAAACCTCTTTTAAACCCAGCTATACTAACAGCTTTTACTACATCATCTGGTAATGAATTTCAGAGGTTGATTACGCATTGAGTGAAAGTTTTTTCTGCAATTAGTCTTAAATGTGGTAAATTGTAGCTTCATTGCGGGTCCCCTAGTCTTTCTACTTTTTATTTATTTATTTAGCTGTGCTTACATACCACTTTTCATTGGGTCAAAGCGGTTTACAGATATATTTTATTTATTTATTTATTATTTTATTTACATTCTCTTATATACCGCACTATTCGGCATCAGCGCGGTTTACATGGAACAAAATGCTCAGTACAAATAACATGTATGAGTTTACAGATAACAGGGAACAAAAACTTGGATAACAGGGGTAACTATTTACAAAACTTACTTCATGGAGAAAACACAATCCACGTCATGGGTTTGAGAGTCAACTTGGTGGGTTGTTGGTATGCTATAAGTTTGTCTGGGAATGTGGATGGTATGGGGGGTGTCTTGGAGCTCTAGGGGATGCAGTTGGGCTCAATAAGGTACTTGTTGCTAACAGGCACTTTTTATTCCCTCGTCCCCAAAAGGGCTCACAATCTAAACATATTTTTTGAAGGAGTAAACAACCAATCTACATTTACCCGTTCCACTCCATTCATTATTTTATAGACCTCTATCATATCTCCCCTCGACCATCTCTTTTCCAAACTGAAGAGCCCTAACTTTTTAAGCCTTTCCTTGTAGGGATATCCTTCCATCTGCTTTACCATGGTTTTCACTGGAATGCCCTCCCGATGGAAGTGGTGGGGGCAAATACAGTGACAGAATTCAAAATGGCATGGGACAGACACAGTGGATCCCTTTATAGCAACAGGATAAAATCAAAATAAACATAACTAATTTCTCAACACACGGGGGTGCCCTACATGGACCTAAACGACGACATGGGGAGGGGTGACCTGCACAGAGTGGCAGGTGCACCTCTTGCGGGGCAGACTAGATGGACCATACTAGTCTTTATTTGCCGTCATTTACTATGCTACTATGTTACCATGTTGGTCGCTCTTCTCTGTATCTTTTCTAATTTTGCTATTTTATTTATTTAGCAACATTTCAATACCGCTGTATCTACCAGTCACAACAGAGTACAGGGAACAAGAATGTGTATAACTTTACATGGAACGTAGTTGATAACAGGTTAAACAATTTTAATAAGAGAATAATGTGTGAATCTTAACATGGCATTAAACAGGAGGTGGGTAGATTTAATATACATGGTATATGATAAACGAATGGGGAGCTAGGGGTAGGAGACTACGTGACAGATCCAAAATGTTCCAGGGACAGTTGGGTCTTTAGTTTGCAGCAAAACTCTCTAACATCAGAGAAAGCACAAATTTCTGAGGTAAGGGAGTTCCAGATAGTGGGTTCGTAGCATGAGAAGGCTCTGCATGAGATACATAAGGTTGATCATGAGAATGCAGCTGGGACCAGGTTGTGGCTGGCCTTTTGTTGACAGATGTTTGCTGAGGGGCCATGAAGGGTCTTGAAGATGATCAGGGCAACTTTGTATTTGACTCATGTAGATGGGGAGCCAGTGTAGCTGCTTCAGGACTGGGGTGATGTGTGCTCATTGACTGGTACCTCTGATGATTAGGGCGGCTGTGTTCTGTGCTATATCCTTTTTAAGAGATGGTGACCAGAAATGCACACAACATTCACACTATGGAGCGATACGGGGCATTATTATTCACGATGATGCCCAGATCCTTTTCCTGGGTGGTGATTCCTAATATTGAAACGTAAATTGGGTTGTTCTTCCCAAAGTATATAACTTTGCACTTGTCCACATTAAATTTCATCTACCATTTGGATGCCCAGTCTCCCAAATTTTCAAGGTCCTCTTGCAATTTTTCATAATCCTCTTGTGTTTTAACAACTTTGAATAATTTTATGTCATCTGCAAATTTGATCACCTCATTCATTATTTCCATTTCCAGATCATTTATAAATATGTTAAAAAGCAGTGGGCCCAGCACAAACATCTGGGATACTCCACTATTCATCTTTCTCCAAAGAGAAAATTGTCCATTTAGCCCTACTCTCTACTTTCTATCTTTTAACTAAACCTACAATAGAACACTGCCTCCTATCCCGTGACTTTTTAATTTCCATAAGAGTTACTCATGAGGGACCTTGTCAGAGGCATTTTGAAAATCCAGATACACTATATCAACCAACTCACCTTTATTTACCTGTTTATTTACACCTTCAAAAATATAAGGGGTATGTTTACTAAACCGTCCTAATGTTACCGGCGCTAGCTGCAGCGATAACGTGAAGAATGCCATATAAGGAGTGGGCTTTCCAGTCCTAAGGTAGCAAGAATATGTATCGCGTGATAGTGGGCACCGTGGCACGTTAACGCGCGTTAACCCTAAGTACATGCCAGCAGTGTTAGAAGCTATAACGATGTAGCCCACTGGTTACTGCAATGACTGTGAAGGCAGAGGTCATGGGTTCGATCCCGCAGTGGTGTAATCTAAAGCAGCTGTCTGAGGCATTCTCTTAATTTAAAAAAGTGCTGCCAGCAAAAACACCCTCACAGTGCCCTAACCTAAGATGCCTCATAAGGCGCCCCATAGGTCACATTATAAAGTGCCCTTGTCTGCCAAGGCACCCTATAATGTGCCCTATAGGGCAATGTATAGGGCACCTTAATGGGCACTTTACAGGGCACCTTATAGAGCGCCTTACAGGGCACCTTATAGGGTGCCCTATAGCGCGCCTATGAGGCACCTTAGGCTACAGCACTGTGAAGGTGTTTCTGCTGGCAGCACTGATTTAAATTAAAAGAAAATGCCTCAGACAGTCTTTTTAGATTACACCACTGCGGGATTGAACCCATGACCTCTGCCTCCACAGTCATTGAAGTAACCAGTAAGCTACATCTCTATAGCTATTACCACACTGCTGGCTGGCTACAGAAAGACTGCAGGTCACCACACAAACTGTCTGCTGTGGTTACCAGGATAGGGTAAACCCACCCATACCCATGATGCACTGCACATGCAGATCAGCAGTCTACAGCTGATCACAAGATGGGGTATGCACCCCCAGAGCACCTTGGCCTGGTAGGGGGAACTGACCGTGTGTGTTACTGGCACAGAGTAGCTACAGACCATGACATTGTGCTGGTCCTGTGCTCACAATGAGGGTGAGGTGGGCCGGTCAGCACCAGGTATGCAGCACCTGGCTTTGCTGAGATAGGCTATGCTGCAGGTCGCCATCAGTGCTAGTGTGTGATAGGTAGTCCTTGCAGACACACCAGTGTCCATCCGTATTTCCCTGTCACGTCTAGCCCTTGTGGATTATGATGCTCCCAGAATAGTGCATATCCTGTGTGGATGCCATGGTCACATGTTATAAGTGAAGGGGGGTGTTTGGACCCCAAGGCGGATTATGTAGCGCCACCCAATCCGCCCTCTGTGGCTCAGGATGGGGGACAGGATCTCTCACCAACAGATCCACATTGTACATCTCTGCAATGGTGGCAGTAGAGGGGACCATCAACCCCAGTCCTGCTGGGAAACAGGCACCCTACAAGGCAGTCAATGCAGATCTGTACGCATCAATAAGGCAATGGCAGACAGGCAGAATGCTGGAAAAGCTCAGCTCAGCTCAGCTGCCCACCACCACTATCTGATATTCACCAGCAGAGGGCACAGTCAGTCTCTATCCTGCAAGGTGTTCCAACCATACACATACTAACTGCAGACAGTCTGCTAGCTAGTACATAGTGCATGTTCCTGGAGGAACTGTGTGCACCCAAAAATGGGATGTGAGCACACACACACCAAGCAGGTATGTCAGTGATTGGGCCCCAGAAAAGGAGACCCATAAATATCACTTGAGAGAAATACTGTATAGCACTATGGGGGAACCTAGCCATGCCATGGTCACTGCTCAGTCAGGGTGAGAGTGACCTCCCAGCATGACAGGCTGTGGCCACCCTGTCCGTGCAGGTGGTGGTTGGGCACTACAGTGTCCCAGCCATTGCCCTATACCCTGTGCAGATGCATCCTGCCCAGGCCACCCTGTCTGGCCCATACCCACGGTACCTTGTTCCTCATTATGCACATTGGCAGGCTAACAGTGGAAACAGTGCAAGCAGTGTGGGCTCAGTAAGGTGTAGGCAGCCACAACACACTGGATAGAGAGACACACACTCCCACACCTATGCCAGCATTGTGCAAATATAGAGGTTTGTGGCAACCCTGGCCGCCACACCAATCCTGGGCACAATGCAGGCATTGCTATGGTACACAAAACTGTTGGGGTCACTCCCCGGGGTGGTAAACACTGTCAGAATCAATAACTGAAACACACTCCACAGATATCAAAAAGGTTGCTATGATGAATATCTATCAACAAATCATGTTTAACTTAGGATATGTTAGCTGACATTAATCATAGCAACCTTTTGATATATGTGGAACATGTTCCCAAGTTTAGGACGGCATTGCTAAGGTATGCAGGTGCCAGTATTGGGAGATGCTGCTCCACGCAGGGCCCAACAACCTGACTCTCCATGAGGCATTGGATAGTGGAGCCTGTGGGTGTGGGTGTTTGTACCCCTGTTGGCCTCTGCTCTAGGGCTGAGTTTCCCAACTCCGGTCCTGGTGGGCCAAACACTGTTCAGGTTTTCATGCTGTCCCTACTGAATATGCATGGGATACATCTGCATACAATGGGGGTGGGGCATACAAATGCAGCACAGGCATATTTATTAGGGACAGCATGACACCTGAATGGTGTTTGGTCCTCCAGGACTGCAGTTGGGAAACTCTGCTCTAAGGATTGCCCATGTTTATGGTGCCTGTGCCCTGTAGGATAAAATATAGGCGTTTATGACTTGTTTATTTATCTGCAATAACAGTTCCGTCTTTATTACCACGGTTTAGTACTGGGTAAAATATAGGGACATGGTTTGTAGGAGCCACAGCTGGGGCTTGAATCTGTGACCTTCTGCCCCTGAACACACTGGCTGTGTGTACTGCACCAAACTGTTACCACAGAGGCAGACCATTCCCAGGGGCTACCATTAGTGTTTGTTAGACAGACCTTGTCTGTTGCACCGCACGGCACCCACCTAAACAGGGTTTGGCCTTGGTCTGCTGTGGGCAGATGCCACTGCCCCCTCCACCACCAGCAACCCTCCGCCACCATGCTGACATGCCCTTATGCCAGTGGTGCTGGTGGTGCGCAGTCCCAGGCCATCCAGTGTGCCGGTAGGAAGCTGCCTATGGTATGGGTTCTCAGGTAGGGGTGCCTACATGGACATGCGCACTTCCCCCCCCCCCCCGGCACCACCTGCCAATGTTATGTGCCCTTGGGGTACCTGCTGGGTAATATCCCCTGTGACACTGTGGGACACACACTCGTGCCCATGTTGGACCCTCGTCAGTTGCTGTCTTGCTGCTTTACAGTTTCGGCATTCCTATGTGCCACCTAGGCATCTGCCTAGTCCGCACTGTGCCCCAGCTGGACCACAGCATAACAAACCTGCCCAATATAAATGACAAAACCCTGATCACCGCTATTTCACTGTGGGATCATTCACTTTGTAGGGGGTCAGAGCATAGCCCCTTCCAAACATATCTTCCTTTTTAAGCTTTGTCAATAGTGCTGCTTTATGTTTATCATTAGTAGCACTATTGGCCAGCTTGGTTATGGGGATTTCAAATGTGGTTCTGGTCATTTAATATGTTTATTTGCCTTTTTGGTTCCTGCACATGTATCACTATCATCACTTTTCTGGGTTTCCCTGGCTTTGCTGTACATTGCTGACTGAAATGGTTTCTCTCTCCTGCAAATGTGCCTCTAGCGTGAGGTTTTCACTGGTGCTAATTTTCGGACCTTCATTTCACGGCGTTAGTGTGCATGGGGCCTCTCCCCACCCACTCTCTGCCCATTGACCCCTCATCTCCACCCCTGTGGAGCCTTACTCCGCCCTCTGCGCACCTTAACGCCGCCACCACGGCATACATTATCGCATGATACGCGACGTTCTCACACGGTAAAGCGCCATTATCACATGTTAACATCACGTATCGCGCGATAACGTCACAGCTGCGACGTTAGCACCATTTAGTAAACATACCCCTAAGATTAGTAAGACAAGATTTTCCTTGGCTAAATCCATGTTGGCTTTCTGCCATTAAACCATGACTCTCTACATGTTTAGTAATTTTGTTCCTTATAATGGTTTCTGTCATTCTGCTCAGTACAGATGTCAGTTTGTGGTTTCCCAGATCCCTGAGAAGGCTGAGAAGCAATGGCATAGAGAAGTCCAGTTCCACACTGTATGCAGAAAACATATGAAACATGTCTATTTGCTTGTTCCTTTGAAGCAGAAGCTTCTTCTGGTCTTCAAACAAGAAGAAATCTATATAACTCCCCCGTTGTAGGAAGATTTTTTTATTACCTCCTGGTTCGAAGACCATTTGTGAGCTTTCAGGCAACAGTCGAGAATTCTGAAATCACAATTTGTTCTCCCAGAAGGTATGTTGCTGAAAAGAGCATTCACTGAGAAACAGCCCAGCTTCAGATCTTTAACACCTCTTCACAGAGGATATAAGACTCACTTCCCTTCTTGTTTGTAAGGTTGATTTTAGATAATTGTTGGGTTTCATCAAAAACTAACAACTGAATCATTGCTTGAAGAGAATGCATGGCCTCTTAGGGGAAGACTCTTTCACCAAACAATTGTCCCAGTAAAGGAAGTTAAAGATTCCCTTTTTTATTAGGGAGAGTGGCTACCACGACCAGGCATTTTATGAAGATTCTTTGGGCCACTGATAGTCTGAAGTAAAAGACCAAGTGTATTGATACTGAACTTCATGCACTATGAAGCAATGAAGCTTCCTGTACAGAGGGTGAATATGGAAGTCTATTCATCCTTGAGATCTAGGGAACAGAACAACTCTTCCATGCCTAGGAGAGAAATGATACTTTTCAGAGAATTCATTTTGAACTTCTTCAAAAACAGAAATTCATTGAGGTCTCTCAGGTCCAGTATTAGTTTCATACCTCCTGATTTCTCTGGAACTAAGAAATATTTGGAGCAGAAGCCTTTGTTGGATTCTGGTTCTGAAACCTTCAACTGCTCTATCTCCTGCTGAAGAGGAATACTATGCTTTCTGTCTGAGCAAGGAGGCAGGAATGGGCCAATCTTATAGGATCTGAGAAAAATGTAGGTGGTATCCTTGATTTATCATCTTTCATGCCTAACGGTCCCACTGAGAGAGATGGAAGAGTGCCTTTGGACAGGCTAGTTATGCCATATAATCTCAAAAAATGAAGTTGCCTTAAGTTAGACAACTGAGTCTTGGGTTATCTCCTATCTCTCTGGCAAGGCCTAGGAGATTGCTACTGATAAATTTATTTCTTTATATGCATTATTTGTTAAACTGCCTTCTCGTCTTGACATCAAGGCAATTTACAGACCCAATATAAAAGTTGGATCAAATATAAAAAATAAGACATATGCAATATTATAACTAGCACAACAATATTTCCAACAAACAACAAAACAGACAAAAACATAATTAATAAATTAGTAAATTAAAAAAAAGAGAAGTATAAAAATGTAGAAATATAGGTTGGGCTTCTATCTTTAGGTGTTTATTTTCCAGCCAAATAGGCTTTCTTTAAGAATACACAAAAAAATGGTGCTTGTGTTTTCACAACGCAAGTACTATTGCTGGGTACCTTTTCTAGTTTAATAAATACATATATTTGAGCAGTTCAGGAGTCAACAGCAGAAAAGCCAGAAAGAGTACAAGAGCCAAAGCAGGTAGGGGGATGGGTAAGAGAGGACAAGGGGGAAGCGGCGTTTTTCTGGTACTTATCCAATCAATACCTATTTTACTTTTGCTTTTTGTATTGGGGAATTTTATTGGTGTTTATCTATCAGAAGTCCTGTGTATAGGATACTAGTGGTAACTTCTCAGATAACAGAATTGCCTTGGATATGCTGTTTTCTTTTTGGGTTTTTTTTTTGGGGGGGGGGGTTAGAATAGATAGACTCTTCCTGGAAGATGTGATCTCTTCAATTTATTGTTTCTTTGATTTGTTCTCAAAAAAGGCTCTCCCCCCCCCTTCAACAGGAGACATCTGCTAATGTGCTACATTTGTCCTCAGATAGTTCAGAGGCCCTAAGCCATATCCAGCCAGTGCCCACTTAAGAAATGCATGCTGAGGAGTCAACAACTTTGCAAGAAGATTTTATTAGATGATTTTCAAATTCTTCAGCATTGGTCAGATAGTTTAAGAATTTATCCTTTTCATCCTGAAGACGACCATCTGAAAAGGACTTCAGCTTCTGGAACACATACTGTACCATATAAATTTGGTGGGCAAAAATTCTAGAGTTTAGAATCATGCCCTGGAACCAGGGCTGGCCCTTCCACTAGGTGAGCTAGGCAGTCAACCCGGGTGGGCAGCTTTGTGCTGCCACTTTGTTGCCTATGGCAGGCCATGTGCTTCGGCACACATGATCTACCGCTTCTGATTCCCCTCTGACACAATGTCAGAGGGGGATCAGAAGCGGCAGGCCATGTGTGTCGAAGCACATGGCCTGAAACGGGCAACCAAGTGGAGGCACAAAGCCGCTGCATTTAAAATACTGCTGTCACCATCACCTACCTCCCCCCCTCAAGACTGAATTGGTAGTGCAGCCGGGGGGGGGGGGGCGCAGTGGTGGCACAGCTCAGGGGGGTGGCGCAGCCAGGGTTTCTGTCTGGGGTGGCAGAAACCTTTGGCTGGTCCTGCCTAGAACACTTTCTTTCCAATAAAATCTATGTTTTTTAGATCCTTCCCAAGTAGAGTGTTGTAGTGCTCATTGGAACAGTGATTTCTTCTTTGAAATAATGTGTCAACTGTACAAGGTCCAATCCTAGGCTTGCTTGCCCTTTATACTTAAGGTCTAATTTCTGCAAGGGAGCACAAGAACTGGAGTTCTGCCATATTCTTATTGACAATTCCTGGAGCAGTTGGGAATCATTATTGCTTCTATGTCTCTTGGTGCATCAATACAGTGTAGACTGAAGACATCTTTCCTATGTTTATCGTTTATTCAGATTTGATATACCGCCCTTGGCTAAGCAGGCAGAGCCGTTTACAATATGTAAAACAAAAAGTATAGCCACTTAAATTAGTTTAAGGGAAAAAGGAAAAGGAATTCCATTGGTGACAGGAAAGAGAGGAACAAAGAGTTGAAAAGGGATCAGATAACACAGAGGCCATTTGTTTATGTTCTTTCTCTTCTGGTGTAAAGGAAACTCTCTTAGCTAATACTGAATACATGAGATCTTTTGGTGGTTAGGTATGTTGAGCAGTTGAGGGTGAAGGGTCAGAGAGGAGGTTCTCTGATGAATGCTTAGAAAACAGAGCACAAAATGGAAGAACTGTCACGATCCATGACGTCTAGATGTTCCTTATGGTGAAGAGCAGCTCCTAGTCCAACTAGCAAAAAGAACATCTCCTCTCCCTTGGCTTGTGCAGCTGTGAAGGTAGAATTCCTTCTGTATAAAGCTCCTCAAAATTTCCAAGGATAAACATCTACTGAAAATCTTCCAACTCTTACTGGCTCCTGTATATGACAAATCCTCCAAAGTATAGGGAAGGCGTCACCTGCCTCTGAACCAATAACTGCCACTTTGGGGATGAATATGTCCTCTGCACAAATTTCTTCTAGGTAGAGCTTTTCTGGATTGAAAAGGCCTTCTGTTCTGCATACATGTTCAGCAGCATGGATTTCTCTATACTGACAGTGTCTGTGCTGGGTACAGAGTTGCTGCTCAAGCCACTGTGCCAAAGACTTCTGCTGACTGCAGCTTATGCTCTGTTTGAATTTCTACCCAAAATCTGTGTCAACTGTTTCTAATATACTGGCTATTTCTGTACAGTCTTTCAGACCAAACTACTTTTGTGTTGTGGGCTGCTGAGTCTTTTGCATTGACAAGTCTTGTGTAATATCTGCCTTTTGCATAGATAATCCCTGCACCAAGATCTATGACATTTTGGAATCTAGCCTATGCTTATTTAGGGAATGCTCATCCTATGAAGAATGTCTCCAGCAAACTGTCTCATTCCTGGTATTTTCTGAGGAGGAGCCACATCTTGAAGTTGAGTTATATCTATCTTTTTGTGCTGAAGAATCCACTGCTTGCCCCAATACAAGCATTGTGGAACCGGAGTCTTCTGGGGAAACTGCTAGGTACTTGTGACCTAGATTAGCCAAGGTTGGAAACAGGATACTGAACTTGATGGACCTTGGTCTGACCTATAAAAGAACTGAGTCACTTTTCTCAGAGTCTAAGATGTTTATGGCAAATCTGATAGTAAGGAATGAAAAGCCTTCATCTTATAACTTCAGAAGTTTCTTGCCTGGCAGACATCCTGAATAATATGCACAATTAGAGATACTGTGGTCTGAACAGAGACAATGATAATACTTCTGGTGAGTGTCTGTGGAAACCATTTTCATCTTACAGGTGCATTTCTTAAAGCACGTCAGAAAAGCAGCTCCTTTAATTGAACTTTCTGGCTGCAGGAGGCCCAAAATATGAACTTGAGCTAGAACTTAGAGAGTGTTCTGGAAGAGGCTTCCCTATCCCCCCCCCCCCCCTGAACTGGACTAGCAGAGCCCTGAACCAGCCATTCCTGGCTGACTTATCAAGCCCCGCCTAAAGGCCCTGTGCCTCTAGGCAATCGTTTGTCTTTCTAATGTTATGTTCCCAAGGCTTATAATCATCTTTGTCTGTCCTTTGGAGGGCAGGAAGGGACACCCCACTTTCCAAGAACAAAAATACAGTTCTTTCTCTCGGCAAAGCTCCATCACTCAAACCCGAGTGGCAAGCTTCGGACAACCAAAAGACTTAAAGTAGTCCCCCAGGTAGCCTTACTTAACCAGAGGGCAACAGTCAAAAAAAAAAAAAAGGAACTGTAGTCCCTTCAAACAGTTCCTCTACCTCTATGCTGTAGCCACCACCTCCAAGCTTCACTGAGGGATCTTTCAAGCTCCATCTCAGGTGTTGCCTCTCTATTTATTTCCATAAATCTCGCTATGTCCTCTTTAGTCTCAAATGTTAACATAGTAACATAGTATATGATGGCAGATAAAGACCAGCATGGTCCATCTAGTCTGCCCAGCAAGTGGAAAGAGTAGGTGCATCCGCCTCTCTATGCAGGTAACCTCTCCCCATGCCTTTGTTTAGGAGTGTACCCACTGCTCAGTGCAGGTCAGCTCTACTTGTTGAGATATCAGAGGCAGTTAAGTTTATTTTGATTTTATCCTTTTTCTATAAAGGGATCCACCATATCTGTCCCATGCCATTTTGAATTCTATCACTGTATTTGCCTCTACGACTGTTTCCAGTGCATTTAGTTTAAAATGCACTGTCAATAATTGCCCTCTGTACCTCCCCTACAGATGTCTAGTGTCCGCTTCCTCCAACTCCCTAAGTTGTTGCCTCAGCTAAGAAGCTCTTCCCCTCTCACTTAATCTGAGCTCTCCCCCCCCTTATTTAATCAAAAGACCCCAGAGGGTGACTTTAAACCCGTTCCAAGCCCATCTCTCCATTATCATTTAAACCGGTTTGAACCCATCTCTCCATTATCATTCAGATCAAAAAATTATTTTATGAACCCCTCCATCTCACTCACCACTCTCCCATCTTCTAGCAAAAATTCATTCAGTCACCAGAACCTCCCCACCTTCTGGATCCCCCTTTATCAAAAGTCTGACCTCAATAGGCACATGATATGACCAAGTGATTACATCGCTATCAGCCCCCAGCAGACGAGCTGCACTCTACTTTTCTACTCACACCATGTTGATCCTTGAGTAGGATCCATGTACATTGGAGAAGAAGGAAAATTGCCTTTTCCCTGGATGTAACAGTCGCCATGCATCTACCACCCCGACTCCGAACTAAACCCTTAAACTTTACCCTACCCACTTGTCTGCTATCTCCTCTACCAGTGTTATCTTTCCCAGGGTTCCACATCATAGTGACATCTCTGCCAATGATCAAAATCCCTTCCCTCAAATTTGCAATTTTCTTTCCATCTCTTTAAAAAAAAATATTCCCATGGACTACATTTGGAGGCATATACGTCAACGATTTTAAATCATTTGCCCTCAATCTGCATCCTCGCCACTAAAACCCTACCCGCCCTGTCCCGGCTCACCTCCCCCTACTCTACCTTCAGCCCATCCTCAATGTTACACCCCCTTCATGAAAAACTCTCAGCTGGCAAGAGCAGGCTGAAGCGGACCCCTTTTGTGAATATGGGATAATCTCTAGGTGTTTTGCAGGTACTTGTGCCAAGAAGTCCTGGAATATCAAGATTTTTGCTCCTTCAATATCTAGGTTCCACTGTTGTCGGCAGGCTGTCAACAAGGTCATTTTATCCACATAGTTACAGACTTTGAAAATAATTGGGTGAATCCTATTGTTGTCATTTCTGGAACCCAGACAGTGTGCCTGCTCCACCTCCAGTGCAAGTCAGAGGCTGCTAATCCCAGTCTCTCAGGGACCTGTTTCCCACAGAGGTCCAGTAATTCCTTGTCTTCTATGATCTCGGGAACACTAATAAGCTGATAGATCATTTCTCCTACTCTTCTATCCACTCCTCCAGGGCATCATTCTTCTTCTATAATTAGGAAAATTCCTCTTTCAGATCTTCTACTGCTAGGTCGGCAGCTTGAATTCTGATGCATTATTGGCTATCTGCCTCAAATACATTGATATGGCCTACCTGACTTCTTCCATGGTTGATTGAAACTTAGCCAGTTTATCTTCCAAAAGTGTTGTCATTCTTTTGGTTACATGTTTCGCCACCTCCTCAGAGATCAACATAACTTGCTGGGTGTCCGAAGCCTTCATGCTTTTCCTGGATGCAGTTTGATTCGCTTTTTGGTGTGACTTTTTTTTTTTTTTTTTTTACAGTTAATCTCTTAGGCATCCCCAGCATATAACCAATGTGCACACCAATCTCCGTTGTTCTACCAGCGTGCTTACAGGCTGTTAAAGGACAGCCCCCTTCTGTGTTACAGGGGCAGCAATACCTGCATTAAAAGTCTGTGAAGTACGATGTATGAGATGCAGTGAAAAAGCACTCCTCTCAGGAGAGCCCCCAGCAGAGGCAGATCCCTATAAACTCTTCAAGGGGAACTAATACGCCCAACCAGGGCTTGCAGTCCCCCCCGCAGAACTTTCAGCCGCCTGGTCACCGACCTCATGCTCCTGTAGAATTGTCTTCTGTGCTGCAGGCCTCTGGGTGCCGTGTCCCCATAGCGCTCATATGAAGATCGCTGCTGGCTTTCACTTTTCCCCTGCAGGTCCCGTCACAACATTCCTCCCTTCAGCTGCTCGGTTGACAGATCTGGAGAGCTCTCGCACACACAGAGCACCACTGGACTTGCAACCCATGATCCATTCGACCACAAAGGATGCCTGGCTCATCGAGATACACATTTTCTTTTTGCAGCCAAACGATCTGCCATCTCCCCGACTCACACCGCAGCACTTTCTGTATCCCCAGCAGAACCTTCAGCACCTATTTCAATTAGTTATGGTGAGTTGTGGCGATTTTTGGATGGAGAGGGGCCCTGTAACTCAGAAAGCAGCATCCATTTTCTTTTGTGGCTCCATCCACCTCCCAAAAGCAGCTCACCAATTCAAACTCAATTTTAATGAGAGTAGAACAGAAAATAAAAATGTTATTTTCTTCCAATTGCTTTAGGGTGGGGGGATTGGGGGTTGGGGAGGTTGAGGAGAACTCTGAGTAGAGAAAAAAGAAATTAAACCCTTAAGTGGCAATAAAGAAAAACTGAAGCAGCAGCCAAAAACACATCTATGTATTAGCTTGGACAAAATTAGATTGAGGGAGCTTGCGAGATAATGGCTGCATGGGAAGTACAGCTCATGTTTAGATAAACCACCTGTTTTTCTCCAACCTCTCTGAAAGCTGACTATGCTGTTGTAGTTGGTTGACACCACCCACTTGTGATTGATTCATCCTGCTTGTCAATAAAATGCTCAATACACACTTCACTATGGCCCAAAAACAGAATGCAAAATTAAGTCACTCTTTACTAGATTAACTGGAAATGAGGAATAGATTGCTATCATTTCAGAATAAGCAGCAATACTTCCTGAATGCATAATATTGTTTTATAGCTGCAAAACAATTAATGCAGCAGAGCTACAATATATGGTGGCAACGTGATATATTTCAGATTTAATATACATACTGAGCTGTTGGTCTTTGCCACTGTATTCTTCTAGATTGATGATTGACATAGTAAATTCTGCCAAGAACATCTTGTCTTTCTTCCCAACCTGGAGGTAATAGAGACAATTCCTGCTGCTGTTGTGGCTGATCAGCAGCATCTGGTTGGTCCAATATAATCCAACCAGGCTGAAAAACACAAGTACCATTGCATTATTTATCTAAACGTTTTGAACATTATTATTACATGCTATATTTAATAACTATCTTGCATGAAACACACAAAAAAAATCAAAAACTTATGTTTGTCTAACAGAGGAGAGGAACGCATCCTAGATTCAGAATTTTAAAGAAACTTTCTTTGAAATATATTTTCTCCTTTTGAAGTTCATAGCACTGTAAATATTATATATCCATAGATATCTTTTTGGCCTACTTGGCTTTGCTGGCACTGCCTAACTGCCTTTTAAAATTGTCAAGAAATAAAACTTTTGAGAATGTTAATGTTGACAATGAATTTAAGTCTCTCTCAAAATATGGAAGTCTCTTTGCACTGCAGAGATAATGTTTATAGACAGATCATTTGTTTCCAGATGGAAGATCAATTTTAGAATCATTACTGTCCTCTCTGACCACACTAACAATTTAAAAATGTTTTTCACAGTGATGTGTATTCCCCTTCTAAGATGGGGAATTCACCTTGATAATTTAAGGCTTAAACTAACCACTCCCTCTCCCCTCCCTATGCATAATGAGGGCGTGTGGGAGATCTGGTCTGAGGAGGATTCTGCTTGGGGCAGTGGAAGGGTGTCAGAGGTCAGTCTGCAGGGAGGGTGTCAGGGATAAGGTACAGCGGTGTTGTCCAAGTGAGGTTTGCAAGGAAGGCATTTGTGATGGGTGCAGTGGAGGGGAGGTGTTGGAGGTCTGTAGGGATGGTATGCATGTGGGGGGGTTGGGGGGAGGTGCACAGTGAAGGGGAGTGTCCGAGATCTTCAGGGAGGATGTTAAGAGGACTGGTGCACAGTAGAGAGGTGGTATCAGGAGGTCTACAGGAAGAATATGGGGATGCAGTAGAGGGCCCAGGGAACTCACCCCACCTCTTACCCTTCTCGGAGGCATGTAAAACATTTCTAAAATCTGGGAGCTGGCAGGCAGCAAGTGCAGCACACATTGCAATTACCTCCAACAGTGCTGCCTCCCAAATCCTAGTCTTCAAACCCTCCCTCATGTGGCACAGCAAGTGAAGTGCTTAAAGCACCTCATTTCCTGTTGCCACAGGGTCGAAATCTCGTGATAACCACCATGAAATCTCATGACAACCACCATGAGACTTCAGCCCCATGGCTGCAGGAAATGAGGTACTTCAGAACTTTACTTGCTGGCGTGCCATATAGGAGAGCGTTTGAAGGCTGGGATCAAAAACGTCAACATGGCAGCATTACTAAAGATAAATGCAGCGTGTGCCACATTCACCTTCATCCAGTACCACAGCTGCGACTGTTATTTCAACAAGGGCTAGTCTCGCAGTAGTCATGGGAAAACCCTGATGCTTCAGCCCCTCAGGAATAGGTGGTTTGCACTGAAGGGGCAAAATAACAGCAGGGCTTCCAGCACGTGACTGGGCTCAAAGGCCCCGCATTTCTTACTGTTTTATTGCTGCTGCTGCTGCTGCTGCTGCATGTCCTGGGGAGTATCAGTAGTAGTGGAGGGGGGAGGGAGGATACAGGGGGAGGGATTTGCTGGACCAGGAAGGGAGTGCAGGGAGATATTGGATCATGGGGAGGGGGTGGGCACGAGGAGGGGGAGATGGTGGATCAGAAGGGGAAGAAGGGAAGAGAGAGAGAAACGCTAGATCACAGGAGAGGGGAGATGTTAGGGAGAGAAACAGAAAGAGGATACTGATCAGGTGAGAGAACGAGAGGGGGAGACAATAGACAGAGAGGGGAGAGGGACAGTGAAAGATGAGAATAAGAGACTAGAGAAGAGAGAGAGAAACAGGCTGAGGGAAAGACAGAAAATTGTAGGTTAATGCAGTGAAAATAATGCAATGAAGAGAGGTAGACTGAGGATTGGATGGAAAGAAGGGGGAGTGCATAGAGTAATAAAATAAATGAAAGAAAGCTGAAGGGAAAAAATTAATGTTAGAGATGGCTATAACGAAGAAAGTGAAGATAGGAGGAGAAAAAAGAAATGTCAAATGGACAAGAGACTCTGGAAAGAGAAGATAAAAGAGAGGAGAGCAGAAACCAGAGGCTGGAAGAAACATGATTAAAAAAATAAGAAAAAAGGCGAGATGTCTACTATCTTTATGTTTTGGACAGTGCAGGAGAAAATGCATCTCTTTCACTGGTATTGCAATGCATGCAGAGTCTGCCTTCTTGTGAGTTTCAGTTTAATTTTTATTTGTGATAAGTTATTTGGTACTTGATGAAGGTCTATGTTCTGTGCATGCAACTGTGGCTAGATATTTCTGTTAGCATGGAGTTTCTGGAGGGTGGACCCAGGGAATGAGTGTGAGGCAGGAGGACCAAATAAATTACATGGATTCACAATTAATTTTCTCCCTTACTATGCAAAATACAGAAAAATCAGAAATGTGCATTCCTGAAGATGATGCATTCCAATCAATAAATGCAAAGCACATTTTTTTTTAGAAAAATCAAATGCCTAGCCAACAATGTTAATCATGTTTGTTTTGGTCTCTTTTTCTACTTCAGTGTCTCCTTATTTTTACAGTTTCTTTTTTCTTTCCTCTCCCTTGTTTGCTGCATTTTCTCTTCTACGCCTCTCTGACTATGATCAAGCCCTTCTCCTCTCCCCCATTATGCAGGTGATTTAGAGGTGCTGAGCAGGTAGAAGGAGGATGATAGGATCTGATACTGAGGCTGGAAGAAGGGGCAAATGCTAAGGAATGGGGTGGGAGATGGAGATGGAGCTGGGAGCTGGGAACTGGTGCAGGGATAGGGATAGGGAGGAGGTAACTGAGGGTTGATGCAAAGCTGGGGAAGGCAGAAGGGACTCACGCTAGCAGACAGTAGGGGTAGAAGAAGACAACTCTGATGCTGGGGGCAGATGGGAGAAGGGGGCTAATGCTAGAGCTAAGAGAATGAGCTTGGAGCTATCACAGGCACTGAGAATGAACAGAATGAACAAATGGATGATGAAATGCTCAAAGAAATCAAGGAAGCTAACAAAAGTTACAGTAATAATGGGTGATTTCACTTACCCCGGTATCGACTGGGTCAGTGTCACGGCAGGACATGTTAGGGAGATAAAGTTTCTAGATGAAATGAACCGACCAGAGGGGAAGCCATATTAGACCTAGTCCTTAGTGGAACACCAGATCTAGTGCAAGAGATAAGGTTATTGGGGCCACTTGGCAATAGTGATCATAGCATGATCGCCTTTGATTTAATTAGTGGAGGAGGGATAGTAAGGAAATCCACAGTACTACCTTTTAACTTTTGAAAGGGAGACTATGATAAAATGAGGAAAATAGTTAAGAAAAAACTAAAAGGAACAGTTGCAAAGGTTAAAGACTTACAACAAGCCTGGGTGTTGTTAAAAATACTATCTTGGAAGCCCAGACCAGCTGTATTCCACGCTTTAAGAAAAGTGGAAAGAAGTCCAAAAAACTGCCAGCATGGTTTAAAGGTGAGGTCAGAGAGGCTGTTGCCAAAAAAGCATCTTTCAGGAAATGGAAAAAAGAGCCAAACGACGAAACCTGGAAACAGCACAAGCACTGGCAAGTCAAATGCAAGGCATTGATAAGGCAGGCAAAGGGAGAATTTGAGAAGAAGCTTGCTGCGGAAGCAAAAACGCAAAATAAAGACTTTTTCAAGTACATTTGTAGCAAAAACCCTGTGAGAGAGTCAATTGGTCCATTAGATGATAGAGGGGTTAAAAGGGCACTAAGAGGCGACAAGGCGATAGTGGAGAGACTGAATGAATTCTTTGCTTCAGTCTTTACTGAGGAAGATGTAGGGGATGTTACCCATGACTGAAGTGGTATTTAAAGGTGCGGAAGAATTGAAGGAAATATCGATACATCGGGAAGATGTATTACAACTATTAGATAAACTGAAAGAGTTGCAAATCACCTAGGCCGGATAGTATACATCCGAGGGTGTTGAAAGAACTGAAATATGAGAGTGCAGACCTGCTATTAGTAATCTGTGAACTATCATTAAAATCATCTCTAATATCTGAAGATTGGAGGATCGCCAATGTAACACCAATTTTTAAAAAGGGTTCCAGGGGTGATCCGGGAAACTACAGACCGGTGAGCCTCACGTCAGTAACGGGAAAAATGGTAGAAACCATCATAAAGAATAAAATTACTCAGCATGTAGATAGTCATGGCCTAATGGGAGACAGCCAACATGGCTTTAGACAAGGAAGATCTTGTCTTACTAATCTGTTATGTTTTTTTGAAGGAGTGAATAAACAGCTGGACAAAGGTGAGTCGGTTGATATAGTGTATCTGGACTTTCAGAAAGCCTTTGACAAGGTCCCTCATCAGAGACTTTTGGCAAAACTAAAGAGTCATGGGATAGGAGGCAGTGTACTATTGTGAATCAGGAACTGGTTAAAAGATAGAAAGCAGAGGGTAGGGCAATTTTCCCAATGGAGAAAGGTGAATAGTGGTGTACCCCAGGGATCTGTGCTGGGTCCGCTGCTTTTTGACATATTCATAAATGACCTGGAAAGTGGAATAACGAGTGAAGTTATCAAATTTGCAGATGACACAAAACTATTTAAAGTTGTTAAAACCCAAGAGGATTGTGGAAAATTGCAAGAGGATCTTGATAAACTGGAAGACTGGGCATCAAAGTGGCAGATGAAATTTAATGTGGACAAGTGCAAAGTTATGCACCTAGGGAAGAACAACCCAAACTATGGTTACACGATGCAAGGTTCCACATTAGGAACCACACCCAGGAAAAAGATTTAGGCGTCATTGTGGATACCATGTTAAAACCCTCGGCCCAGTGTGCAGCGGCGGCCAAGAGAGCAAATAGAATGCTAGGTATCATAAGGAAAGGAATGGAAAATAAAACAAAAGATATTATAACGCCTCTATATCATTCCATGGTGAGACCACACCTTGAATATTGTGTGCAATTCTGGTCGCCGTATCTTAAAAAGGATATAGCGATTTTAGAAAAGGTTCAGAGAAGAGCCACCAAAATGGTAAAGGGGATGGAAGGATACTGCTATGAAGAAAGGCTAAAAAGGTTAGGGCTCTTTAACCTGGAAAAGAGACGGCTGAGGGGAGATATGATAGAAGTCTATAAATTAATGAACGGAGTGGAACGGGTAAACGTAGATCGATTGTTTACATTATCAGACTATAGAAAGACTAGGGGACATGCAATGAAGCTACAGGGTAAACTATTTAAGACTAATAAAAGAAAATATTTTTTCACTCAATGTGTAATCAAACTCTGGAATTTGTTACCGGAGGATGTAGTAAAGGCTGTTAGTGTAGCTGGGTTTAAAAAAGGTTTGGACAAGTTCCTGGAGGAAAGGTCCATAAACCATTATTAAGAAGGGACCCAGGATATCAATGCTTGACCCAGTACAAGCATTGTGGAACCTGTGTCTTTTGGGGAAACTGCTAGGTACGTATGACCTAGATTGGCCACTGTTGGAAACAGAATACTGGGCTTGATGGACCTTGGTCTGACCCAGTATGGCATATCTTATGTTCTTATGGGGATGGGAAATAGGGTGGGAAGGGATAGTGATGGGAGGAGTCTGAGGCAGAAGACTAAAGCAGTGACTAAGGGCTGACCGGTGGGGCAGACAGGAGAAAAGGGAGTGCTGAGATGCATGGATTGGTGGATGCGTGAGCAGGCAGGCAATGACCGGAGGTTGAGGATGCTGGGCTGCATAGAGAGGAGCATGAGGGATCGAGCAATAGCCAGAGGCTGAAGTTACTGGGGTGCAATAAATAAATAAAATATTCCAGTGTTTTTAAATATGGCTCCAATATCCTTTGAAAATACATTGAGACCTGCTATATGGCATATCATATGGCTTTTCTTCAGCAATGGCTTTCTTCTTGCCATCGTCTTGTGCAGGTGAGATTTGTGGAATAATTGTGAAATTGTTAAACAGTTAACATTTTCCCCAGTCTCAGCCAGACCTGTATGGCTCTTTTAAAGTAAGCATAGGCATCATAGTGACTTTCCTTGGCACATTCCTTAACCTATGGATACTTTGAAGGGGCAACCTGATCAAGGCAGCATCTTGGTGGTGCCAAGTTGTTTCCATTTTAAAAGGATGGACCATACAATGCCCCAAGCGTTATTCAAACACTGACATTTTCTTATAGCCTTCTCCTAATCTGAACCTGTGAAACTTTATCTTGGGGTTCTTTCAGCAGCATCATGCTCAGCATGTTTAGTCCTTCACTTCAAATACACATCATACAAGAGAAACAGCTTGATTCTTCATCCAAGAATATATGAATCATCTCAACTACTATGATTGAACATAGATGGACTCAACTTATTATGTGCCTTAAACAGAAGTCAATGTTTGCATTAAGAATGATCCACTCAGTGCATTCAATTCCTTGCTCCAATGCACTGCATACACTTATCCTTTCACTATCTGCAAGCTGTACTACTGTAATGCCTTGCTTTAAGGCTGTAATATCACCCTTTTCAAACCAAGTGATCATAAATATAAATTGTTGAGGGGGACTTGAAATGGGATACCAGAGCCTCTGAAGGGGTTAATATGGAGAATGGCTTAGAATTTGCTAAGCGCCTGGCAGTTTGGAATTCACTAACAGCTTGGCAGTTTGGAATTCACTAGCAGCCTGGAGAGATAAGTGTACCCAAAACCAAGGCCATGTTTAGCTGAATGGGACAGAATGTTTTTGCTTCTCCTAATTCAGCTGAGCAATATGTCTGTGCTTACTTTGACCTATAACAAGACTTGTAACATGCAGATAAACAAAAGTGATACTGAAGTTTGACGTAGAACTGAATTTGTACCATGTAGCAGTTTTCTCTTAATAAATGAGGTACTCTGGCCTAGCGAGGAGGGGGAAGGGATTTACAGGAACAGCGCATGTTTGCAAGACTGTAGGCCCCGTCCCCTTAAGGCCTTAGGTATATTGTGTTTCAAATAATTCTTTGTGTTTTGTTTTTATTGGATTCTCCTTATTTGCATTTGAATTTTTGAGAACTGAAGCCAAAGAACCGAGGTCAGTTATTTGGTAGCCTGGTCGGAGGTTGGCCACAGGTAAAGAGATGTTTTTCCTTCAGTTTGGTGCCGTGCCAGGATATTCTCTCTCTCTTCATTCAAGGTAAGACAGGGAAGGACAGAGGATTGTGAGCAATGTTCCCGCTAAGCTACGCTGGGTCGGCCGCCAACATTCCTGCCAGCAGGGGGAGGAGGTGCAGAGCGATCAATCGCTCTGCCCCTCCCCCCACCAGCGGGAATGCCGGCGGAGGACCCGGCGCAGATTAAAGAGAACATTGCGAGGGTGCTGCGGCATGCGTTAGACCTGTGTCTAATGCATGCCGCAGCACCAAATGTGCCATCTTGCAGTGTCAGATGACATAGCTTTGGCAAAAAGAAAGAAGGCAGCTCAAAGGGGAGGAGGGAGGGTTGTGAGGGCTTATTCCTGCTGTCCCTGGAGAAAACCTGTTATAGGTGAGTAACTACGCTTTCTCCAGGAACAAGCAGGAAGTCAGTCTTCACATATGGGACTCCCTAGCTCCAGGCTGCCGGTGACCGAACCACGAAAGCATCAATGGCGACAGAAGGAAGGACCCTGAGTTGCAGGAGGTAAGTCCCTACCAAGAGACTCTGCAGACCCCAACGTCCAGCAGCACCATAACTCCGGTAGCCTGAACACAGAAGGGTCGGAGGCCAGGAGTTGCCTATACACCAAGAATGCTTCTGATTACTGCCTGGCCAAAGGCACTATCCCTACGGGACTCACTTTCTAGGCAGAAGTGAGCTGCGAACGTATGAACTGAAGACCACGTGGCGGCCCTACAGATTTCCTGCACTGGCACTGTACCTAGGTTGGCCACCGATGTGGCAATAGCTCTCATGCGATGAGCAGTGATCCAGTGTTCCAGAGAAAGGCCAGCCTCTCATAAGCCAGGGCAATGCAATCTGCCACCCAAGTGGACAGGGTTCGCTCAGTCACAGGTAGCTCCAGTCTGCTGGGGTCATAAGAGAAAAAAGCTGAAGAGCTTTTCAATGGTCTGCGGTTCTCTGTAGATAAAAGGACAGGGGCCCTCTTGCAATCCAGGGTATACAAGATGACCTCCTCCCTGCCAGTGTGCAACCTTGGGAAGAAGGTAGGGAGAACCACCTCCTCCTTCGTACGCACCTCCTTATTACTTTGGGAGGAATTTGGGGTGCGTACGAAGCACCACTCTGTTCGTATAGAACCTGGTATAGGGCGGATCCATCACCAGGGCCTGCAGCTCGCTTACTCTGCGAGCAGACATCAAAGCCAACAAGAAAGCCACCTTCCATGAAAAGTATCTTAGGTGGCAGGTGGCCAAGGGCACGAACAGCAGCCTGGTGAGCTGGGAGAGCACCACATTGAGGTCCCATTCTGCTGCCGGAGGGTGGCGAGCGGACTTGGATAGCAGGAGGCCCCTGAGGAACCTGGAGACCAAAGACTGACCTGAGAGTGGTTTCCCCTCTGTAGGGTGATGGTTAGTTGCTATGGCGCTGAGATGCAACCTCACTGAATTAGACTTCAAGCCCGAGTGTATGAGATGCAGTAAGTACTGCAGCACAAGTTTCACCTGACAGGAGAATGGATTTCATTCCTTTCTGTACACTAGATTGAGAATCTCCAACACTTGAAGGTGTAAGCCTTTCTGGTGGACAGCTTCCGGAGGCCAGGAGGATCTCCTCAACCTCACCTGGGAGGTTGAAAGGGGCCAGTGCTACCCTTTCAGCAGCTACGCTGTCAGCATTAGGGACCCCAGATTGGGGTGCAGCAAGGAATCCCCCTCCTGAGAAAGGAGGTCCGGGTCCCAGCCCAGTGGTACTGAGGTTGCCACTGACAGGGAGAGGAGCAGGGGGAACCAGGGCTGTCCAGGCCACCTGGGCGCAATCAGGATTACTGAAGCGTGCTTGCTCTGGATCTTGAACAGGCACTTGGCTATCAGAGGGGTCGGCGGAAATGCATAAAGCAGGCCCTGCGACCAGGAGATTAGGAACGCATCCCGCTGCCACCCTCCTGTGGTGTGGCTGAGGAGAACAAAATGTTGGCAGCTGTGAGTCGTCTGGGGAAGAGAACAGGACCAGCCAGGGCCTGCCCCAGAGGTGGCAAAGCCTCCGGGTCACCCTGGGGTTTAGGCACCACTCGTGTGGCCGAGGGACCCTGCTGAAGTTGTCTGCCAGGCAGTTGTCCTGGCCTGGTAAGTACATTCGCCCTCAGGTGCATATGGTTGTGCTCTGCAAAGGAGTGAAGGGCCACTGCTTCCTGACAAAGGAAGTATGAACCCGTGCCCCCTTGCTTGTTCACACAGAACATGGCAACCTGATTGTCTGTCTGTATGAGGACTGGGAGGTTGCTCAAGAGGTGGTAGAAGACCTGAAGGGCCAGGAAGATGGCCCTGAGCTTGAGAAGATTGATTTGCAGTACGGATTCCTCTGGGGACGAGGTGCCCTGGGTGCACTGGCCCTCGCAGTGTGCTCTCCAGCCCACGAGGGAGATGTTTGTTGTCAGGACCCTCTGAGGAGTCAGTGCCTGGAAGGGCATCCCTGCCCTGAGGTGATGGTGGGACTGCCACCAGGAAAGGGAGGCCACCAGCCGGTGAGTGACCTTCACCCGGTCCTTCAGCCTGTCTGTGGCTTGCGTCCACTGGGAACTGAGGCACCACTGGGCTGCTCGCATGTGCAGGCGAGCCAGAGGCATAATATGAACCGTTGAGGCCATGTGGCCTAACAGACGGAGGAGCAGGCGAGCTGGCACCGACCTGCAGCCTTGCACCTCCCTTGCGAGCCTCATCAGGTGGTGGACCCTGACAACAGGGAGAAAGGCCTTGACCCGCAGTGTGTCCAGCTGGACCCCTATGAATTCCAGATCTTGAACCGGGGAGAGGCCGGACTTGGAGTAGTTGATGATGAACCCCAAATGTTGCAGGGTGCAGACAATAAGCCTTGTGGTCCGACAGGTCTCGAGGGGCATGCTGCCTCTGATGAGCCAGTCGTCCAGGTAAAGGAAGACGTGGGCCCCTTGAAGGTGCAAATGGGCAGCAATGACCGCCAGGCATCTTGTAAAGACCCTTGGAGAGGAGGCAAGGCCGAACGGTAGCACCCTGTACTGGTAGTGCTGCCCCCCCCCACCACAAATCTCAGGTAATGCCTGTGAAAGGGGTGGATCAGAATGTGGGTGTAAGCATCCTTAAGAATCAAGGAGCAGAGCCAGCTGCCCTGGTGAACTCTCCACCACTAGGTTCTGTCACCCGCAACGTCAACAACCTCCTTCCCTGCTTGTCTGCTCAATCTCTCACATCACCTCCCCCCCTCCCTTTGGTGGCCACCTCCATGCTAATTCTCTTTCGCTCTCTTTAATTACCATTCGCTCCGCGCTAAGACCCACCTGGTACATGATTTACTGATTCACCATTCCTTAGATGCACTCTTCCTCACTGAGTCTTGGCTCCATGAGGGAGAGGATGGTCTCCTACATCGCTGTCTCCCCCCTGGATACTCCGCCTACCATGCCCCCCGCCTCAATTGTAGTGACGGGTGGCAGTCATTTACCAGGCCTCACTCCCTTTCATAGTAGTCTCTCCACCCCCCCCCCCCCCGATATCCAGAATCCCTCCTTCTCCGTCTCGGGTCCCCCTCCCCATGTACTTCCTCCTCCTTTATATCCCTTCCTCACTCCATCCCAATCTTTGGGATTCCCTCCTTCTTTCTCTTTCAGAAATAGCCCTTCTGTCTCCCCACCTTGCCATCCTGGGTGACTTCAATGTCCACCTCGATTCCACGACTAGGCACCGGGACAAGGTTCTGTCACTCCTTGATGATCTGTGCCTCAACCAGCATGTTCCTTGCCCGACTCACGTCTCAAGGCACATCCTGAATCTTATCCTTACCCCTACTCGCTCCCCCTATTTTCCGTCCCGCGTCTCATCTCTCCCTCTTCCCTGGACTGATCATCTCTGTCTTCTGTTTCCCTTTTCTCTCCCTTCCCTACAAGTCACGAAGTCAAAGACCACCGGCCCCTTCCCCCTGCATCTCAAGCATCACATCACTCCACTCAACCTTCAACAATTTCCCCCAGCCAATGCTCTTTTTCCATTAAACTTCTCTAGCCTCTCAGTGGATGCGCAAGTCGATGCCTGGACTTCCACCCTCAACAATCTAGCCCCTCTTCGTCCTGTTCTTCCAGGGCCACCTTCTCACCATCCCTGGTACCATCCCTGCTTGTTTCTGCAGCATACACACCTTTGCCGTACGGAATGCATCTGGCGCAAACACCCTTCCCCCCGATTCTCTCGCATCCTTCCGCCACTGTCAGCAACACTACTGGTCCATGATCACCACCGCCAAGCAGTCTTACTATTCGAACCTTATCTCCTCTTCCTCCAACTCCTCCAGACGTCTTCACCAGGTCCTGCATTTTCTCTCCTCACCTTCCACCTCCCCTGCATCATCAGCCCTTCCTGCTGAAGCCCCAAGCCCTGCCAGTCTTGCTAATTTCTTTACCGACAAGATCCAGTCAGCTCGCTCCTCCTTCCAATCCTGCCCTCCCCCTTTCTCCCCCTCCTCCCTCGCTTCTACGTCCTCTCCCCCCCCATCTCATACTTTTCCTCACACATGGCATACATTCCGGCCTGTCAAATTCTGTGAGCTTCTCAAAGCCATCACCTCATCCCACAAGACCACATGTTCACTCGACCCCCTCCCTTCCTCTTGGCTTCTGGACCTTTGGCTCATACTCCTTCCCTACATCCTGCTCATGGTCAACAGCCTCACCTCCGGTCACTTTCCCACTGTCTGGATGCATGCCCTTGTCTGCCTTCTTCTGAAGAAGCCCACCCTTGATCATGTTGTGCCAGTAAACTGGCATCCAGTGTCCAACCTCCCCTTCCTCTCTAAGGTTCTTGAAAAACTCGTCTTCACACAACTTTCTGCGCACCTTGATTCAACTCTTTCACATCACCCCCGTCAATCTGACTTTAGATCACAGCACTGAAACCACCTTTCTGGCCCTAAGCCAAGCCAAATTCACCATTCCCACGATTGCGGTGACCTCTCTGTTTCTGTCTCCTTGGATCTCTCTTCTGCTTTTGACATTGTCGATCACCTCACCCTTCTTTCTCGCCTGTCCGATCACAGGGTTCACGGGACAGTTCTTCAGTGGTTCCATTCCTTCCTTGCATCCTGCACTTTCGTGGTTCAGTCGGACACCACTGTTTCCCCTTCACTTCCCCTCCACTGCAGTGTTCCCCAAGGTTCTGTCCTCGCCCCCCTCCTTTTCAATGTCTTCCTTGTACCGCTCGCCTTACTCATTCAGCACTCCGGACTCTGCCTATTATGCGGACGATATCCTGCTCTTGTATCACACTGACCCTCTGACCTCACCGCCCTCAATACCTGTCTTGCACACATCACCACTTGGCTTGCCAGCAACGTCCTTCACGTGAACCCTTCTAAGTCCGCTGCCTTCTGGTTCTCCTTTGGTGCTCCCTCCCCCGCCAACTCCTGTTCTCTCCGCCTCCCCCATCCCTCTCGTTCCCACCTCCATAATCTCGGTGTCACCCTGGATCCTTCGCTTTCCTTCCATCACCACATTTCTGCGCTCGTCCGTAGCTCCTTTTTCCACCTTCGCAAAATCTGTACCATCCGGTCTTCTCTTCCCCCCTCCACTCTCATTACTCTTGTCTTTTCTCTTATGATTTCACGTCTGGATTAGTGCAACTCAGTTCTCGCAGGTCTTCCACAGTACCAACTTTGTCGTCTCCAGCTTGTCCAAAACACCGCCGCCCGCCTCATCACTCATTCATCCATGTCACCCCTCTCCTCCTCGACCTCCACTGGCTTCCCATTAAAGTACGGTTCATCTACAAGCTGCTTATCATCACTCAAAGGGTCCTTTCACACTAGTACACCCCAGTATCTTGCCGATCTCATCCACTTTCAGCCCACTCCCCGCCTCCTCCATTCTGCACATGGTAACCGTCTCTTCCTTTCACCACCATCACAAGCCCACCTTGAACTCACCCGCCGTTCAGCCTTCTTTTTCCTAAGCCCAGCCCTTTGGAACTCACTCCCGCACTCACTCCGTACCAAGCTATCTTTTCCACGATTCAAAGCCCTTCTTAAGGCCCATCTCTTCCACCAGGATTTTGACCTCCCTTCCTCCCCAGAACATCCAAATTCACCCCCAGCTGCAGGTTCCACAACAGACATACCCCGCACAGCCCCTTACCTCTCCTCTCCTCCCCCTCCCTCGTCCCCTCTCTCCCTGCAAATCTGGTGTCTGATGCTTTTGTCTGTCCTCCTTCCTTTTCTTTTCCTTCTCTCAGCCGATATCTCTTCTGTCCTGTAATTAATGGAGTTCTTTTCTCTCTTTGTCTCTTCTAGCAGCCTGCATTTTATTGTTCACCGCTCTGACGCTTATGCACGAGCGGTGTATCAAGCCTTCCAAATAAAGATAAAGATAAAGGACAGCAGTGTTCCAAGGGAGAGCATCTTGAACGTCTCCCTCACCAGGAACTTGTTCAAGTTGTGTAGGTCCAGGATGGGCCGGAGGCTCCCTGTTCTTTTTGGGACAACCCCTTTCCCCAGAGGTGTTGGGGGACAGGCTCCACCACCCTGTTCCTGAGCAAGTCTGCGAGTTTTGTGGCAAGCAAGGCCTGGTGGAGGAGACTTGTGATGGCTCTCCTAGGAAGAAGTCTGAAAGGTTTTGCTGTAGATGATAAAAGTACCCCTCCCTCACCACCTGCAGGACCCACTGGTCTGTAGTGATGCTGGCCCATCGGTGAGCAAAAGAGGCCAGTCGACCCCGTGTGGGCTAAGGTGGGCCATGACCCGACCCTGCAAAGGGAGGTCGGCTGCCCTGTACGCCCAGGCGATGCAATCTGCTACCCAAGTGGACAATGTGCGCTTGGAGACAGGTAACCCCATCCTATTAGGGTCAAACGAGATGAAGAGCTGAGCAGCCCTTCGATGCTCCTGCATACATTCTATGTAAAAGGACAACGCCCTCTTACAGTCCGGGGTATGCAAGACTGTTTCAGCCCGGCTGGCATGCAGTCTGGGAAAGAAGGTCGGAAGAACCACCTCCTGATTGAGGTGGAAAGAGGAGACCACTTTTGGGAGGAACTTGGGATGAGTCCGTAGGACCACCCTGTTCCTACAGAACCGCATGTACAGTCTATCAGAAACCAGAGCTTGTAGTTCACTCACACGTCTGGCCGATGTAAGAGTCACCAGGAAGAGCACTTTCCAAGAAAGGAAGCGCAAATGGCAAGTAGCCATCGGCTCAAACGCTGGACGAGTAAGTTGCTGTAAGACCACGTTCAAATCCCACTCAGTCGCCGGTGGACGAACCGGAGGCTTGAGTAGAAGCAGACCTCTGAGAAATCTGGACACCAAGGGGTGAACCAACAGAGGCTGTCCTTCCACCGGTGAGTGGTGCGCTGACAAAGCACTGAGGTGGACCCGAACAGAGTTAGACTTAAGGCCTAGGTCTGAAAGGTGAAGTAAATACTGCTGTACTACTGGCATAAGGCAAGAGAAATGATCTTCATTGTGCTGAGCACAATACACTGTAAACCTATGCCACTTGGGGGCATAGGACTTTCTGGTGGACTGCCTCCTAGAGGCCAATACCACCTCCTCAACCACCTTAGGTAGAAGTAAGGGAGCTAGCACTACCCTTTCAGCAGCCAGGCCATCAGAGTTCGGGCCACCAGGGCATGGGAGGAAACGCATACAGGAAGCCCATAGACCAAGAGATCAGAAAAGCATCTGCCGCCATCCTCAGGGGATGCGGCTGTCTGGAGCAAAACCTGGGTAGCTGACTGTTTAGTGGACTTGCAAAGAGATCAATGGATGGAAGCCCCCAGCGGAGGAAGATCTGCTGGATCACCAGTGGATTCAACTGCAATTCGTGAGGCTGGAGAATCCTGCTTAGCTTGTCTGCTAGGAAATTCTCTTGACCAGGTAAGTAGACTGCTTTGAGAAACATACTCTGCCTGACCACAAAGGAGCAAAGTTCCAGTGCCTCCTGACATAGGAGCCTGGACCCTGTGCCCCCTTCTTTGTTCACGTAAAACACTGCCACCTGATTGTCCATCTGAACTAGGACAGACTTTTGAGAGAGGGCATGACAGAAAGCTTGCAGAGCTAAGTGGATTGCTCGCAGCTCTAAAAGGTTGATTTGCTGTGTGGCCTCCTGAGGGGACTACAGGCCTTGAGTGCATGAGCCCTGGCAATGTGCATCCCAGCCCCTTAAAGAAGCATCTGTCGTCAGCACCCTTGTGTGTGCTGGAGCCTGAAAAGGTACACCCCTGAGAAGGTTTGGTGGATGTAGCAACCACTGCAAGGAGTTCAGAAGTCGTCTGGACACCTTTACTCTGTCTTGGAGGTCGCCGGTGGCTTGTGTCCACTGATCTCTGAGGCACCATTGAGCAGTCCGCATGTGCAGACGGGCATTCGGGGTCACATGCACAGTGGATGCCATGTGGCCCAGAAGATGCAGGACGTGCCTTGCGGAAACATGAGAATTGCGTTGGACCTGGTTGACCAAATCCATCAGTCTTTGGGCCCTGTTCTCGGGCAAGTAAGTTCTTGCCTGAAGGGTGTCCACCCTGGCCCCTATAAACTCTAGGTTCTGAGAGCAGAGCAAAGTGGACTTTGCGTAGTTTAAGACAAAGCCTAGATGCTGAGAGACAGTGCGAAGAGTGGCCTGTTGGGCCTCCTGGAGTGACTGGTTTCTGAATAGCCAGTGGTCCAGGTATGGGAAGACAAAAATCCCCTGATTTCTGAGAAAAGCTGCCATCACCACCAGGCATCTGGTGAAAAAACATGGGGGCAGAGGTTAGGCCAAAAGGAAGTACCCTGTACTGAAAGTGATTTCCTCCCACCACAAATCTGAGATATTGTCTGTGGTCTGGATGGATGAGGATGTGCGTATAAGCATACTTTAGGTCTAAGGAGCATAGCCAGTCTCCCTGCTGAAGGTAGGGCAGCAGTATCCCAAGGGTAAGCATCTTGAACTTTTCCCTCTCCAGAAACTTATTCAGATTTCGCAAATCTAGGATAGGTCTGAGGCCTCCTGTTCTCTTTGGTACAAGGAAGTACCTGGAGTAGAAGCCTTGCCCTTTCAGGTGGTGCGGCACCGGTTCCACCGCCTGTTCCTTTAGAACAGTGTTCCCCAACCCCCGGGCCGCGGACCGGTACCGGTCCGTGGATCAAACGGTATCGGGCCGCCCGAGGAACTTTAAATAATTTCACTGTGGGTGCTCCCGCCTCCTGATTGGACGTAATGAGTGCGCGCGCTCAAGAGCCACCCTGGAAGCTACAGTCTTCCTGCTTCTCAACGAGCGTCTTGCGACAGTTATAGAAAGCGGCAGGTGGGAGGAGGAGCCGCCGCCGCTGCGCGCGCATGTCTGCTCATGCAGCTCGCGCACAGACAGCGCACGCTCTGCCCCCTCAACTTCTCTGTAGGACAGGAAAGGGGGAGAAGGGGAGCGGCCCATTCTGCGGTTTAATCCGTTTATGTGAGTGGTAATAAAAGGGGTCAGACTTCCCTTTTCACATCTTCCCAAATTAGCAATCCATACTTCCTTGGGAATTGCCCCTCCTCCAGGGGTTCTCTGGGCGTAGGTGCATGGGGGACCCACGTGTCCCGGTTAGGTGTGTTTTATGCTGGAAGTTAGGCGCAGGAGTTTGCTGAAGTGTAAGATTGGTACCCCCTCCTAGTCCTGACTTGGTTTTTCAGGTTTGAAAAGGACCAAAATCTAGTCAAAGGAGCCGTCTTTTGGGGGTCGGCCTGGGCCTGAAGGGAAAAGGGGCACTTTACTTTGCAACACACGCACATCTGGGGAAACAAATGAGACTTAGAATGGTCTTATGTAATTTGTTACATACAGATACACATATATAAATGTATGTAATTTTATATATACAGATTTATAATAATATTTTGTAATGTGGAGCAGGTAAAATGGTATCTCAGGTAATTTTATCCACAAGATGTAGCTGGGCTATATAGGAGCCAATAGAAAGAGTGCCCCGGCTATTGCTTGCTAAGAATGATGGTGTGTTTAACAAACTCCTGATCAGGTTGTTTTCCTCATTTCTTAAATATCTAGCTTACTTTGCATTGAACTATTTCTGGAAAGGCATGAGCTAAATCCACCATAAAGGAAAAACAAATTTCCCCAGCAATGTTAGTTTAGTGATATTTGTAAACATAAGTGGAAGAGAGATTTTGAAATAATTTGGGAGGAGCGCAGGAGTGTCTGGCTCCTGAGACCCTTGTATGCCATGTTGTCAGAGGTGCAGCCCTGCTTCCAGCTCCTCAGGATGGGGTTGGTGGGATCTCCTGGCTCAACAAGCCCAGTCTCCCAAGATCTGTACACCTTCCGGCCAGAGACACCATGCTGTGTCTTTCGCTTGGGACGGCGCTCTGATATCTGTGATGTGGCGCTAGTGTCTGAGAGAAACCCAGATCTGATCTCCCAGGTCCATGCAGAGATACATGCGGGGAGAGAGGAAGGTGGCAGTGGAGACTGGAGAGTTTACATTGTGGACTGCAGCACTCATGGCACTTACGTTAATGATGTCCGTGTCCATCGTGGCATGTGGGTGGAGCTGTCGGACAGTGATATGGTGATTTTTGGGCACAAGGAGGCTGAGAACTGGAAGTAGGCTCATGGGGGGGCTTGGACTGGAATTGGGCTGAGTGGAGGGGGAGCTAGGATTTGACATGGGCTGATGGTGGGGCTAGGAAATGACTAGAAATGGTCTGATGGGGGGCTAGGATTGGAAATGAGCTGATGAAGGGACTCGGACTGGAAATGGATGGGGGAGCTAGGACTGGAAATGGGCTGATGGGGGAGCTAGGACTGGAAATGGGCTGATGGGTGGCTAGGATTGGAAATGAGCTGATGAAGGGACTCGGACTGGAAATGGATGGGGGAGCTAGGACTGGAAATGGGCTGATGGGGGAGCTAGGACTGGAAATGGGCTGATGGGGGAGCTAGGACTGGAAATGGGCTGATGGGTGGCTAGGACTGGAAATGGGCTGATGCAGGGACTAGAAGGGAATGGAAGCTGGGTGAGACTGGAACTAGAAGGGAGCTGATGTTGGGGGAGGATTAGAATGGGATGGGGCTGGGAGAGTAAAATGGAGAGGGGAAAAATATTTTGTGTGGGAGGGATGAAAAATCTACAATTGGCTGGGTATTGGGAGAGTAAGGGGGGATTGATGATGGAGGGGTAAAATTTGTGTGGATGAAATAGGAATGAGGAAAGAGCAAAAGGAGAAAGATTAGAATGTTAAAGCAGATGTAGAGAGAGAGAATGGAAAAAAAAACTAGAAGAGAGAAGAAAGGACAAATGGACAGTCATTGTCTCCTATTACCCCCAGATGGAACCATCTCGTTGCAAAGAAACAAGCTCAGGGTTCTCATTGATTTGGAATTCTAGTGAGTTAAATAAAATAAATCACTTTATATTCATTTTTTGGTGTAGCTGTATTTTATTTTGAAGGCATGTTTAAATACAATTAAATTAAAATTATTAAATTAAAACAAGCGGGCCATGGAAAAATTATCAAACGTTTACCGGTCCGCGGCGATAAAAAGATTGGGGAGCACTGCTTTAGAAGACTTGCCAACTCCTGAAGGAGGAGGTTCCTGTGAAGAGGGAGTCTTGGAGGCTCCCCTGGATAGTAGGAGGGGGGTAGCTGGTGGAAATGGAGCATATAGCCCTTCTGGACTATGCTCAGTACCCAGGTATCCCCTGTGATGGCTGGCCACCAGTAGGCATACAGAGTCAGCTGACCTCCTGTGCTGAGTGGGGCCACTGGTGGAGGAGAGGCTATGCCTTGGGAGTCAAAAACCCCCTCTCTGCTGTGCAGGAGCCGGAGCTGGAGACTTGGGGGTTTTCTGCCTACGGGGCCCATGCCACTGACCTTTGACCTGCTGGCCCTGCTGGGGAGCTGGAGAGGCCTGATATTGAGGGTAGGTTTTGTACCCTTCCTCGGGAAAAAGGACTTCTTCCCCGAGCCCTTCTATTTGTGAGAAGGGGCGGAAGTCTTTCTGGACAGCCTTGTCCTGGTGAGAGTCTCGGTCTCGATTTCTGCAGCCTTCTCAGTCATGGGCTTGCCGAACAGGTTGTCACCTCGGCACGGGACATTGACCAACTTATCCTGCACCCATGACTCCAGGTCCGATGACTGTAGCCAGGCCTGACGGCGTACATCGATGCTGGCCGTGGCTACCCGGGCCGAAGCCTCGAAGTCGTCATAGGCTGCTCAAATATAAACTTCGAGCACTCTTGGATCCCTGTAGACAAGGCTTTGAATCTCTGCAAGGGTTCCTCAGAGAGGCCAGCCAAGAACCCGGCAATCTCCTTTGCTAGGTCCCGTAAGTACATGCCCATGTACAGCTGGTAAGTCTGGACACGGCAAGACAGCATCGAGCCCTGGAAGCACTTTCTACCAAGGGCATCCAGGTTCCGGACCTCCTGGCCGGTTGGCACCAAGGAATACATCTTTTGGATTTTCAGCCTGTGCATGGCCAATTCCACAACCATGGAGTTGTGCAGTAGCTGCGCCTTTTGGAACCCAGGGCTCTTACAGACTCGATAGAAAGAATCGACCCGCTGGCTAAGAACTGGTGCCGAGGCCGGTGCTTCCCACATACGGAAAAGCAGCCGTTCCAGCATCGGAGGAACCGGTACAGTAAAGGCTTCCTTCGGAGGAAAATCATACTGGAGGGCATCGAGCGCTTCAGCTTGAGGCTCCTCCTCGGCATCCGCCGGGAATGCCAAAGCCTTGGGCATGTCCCTGACAAAATTCGAGAGCCGGGTATTCTCTGGGGGGAGGACCTTCTCTGAGGCTCGGACTCCGGTGAGTGCGACGGGACGCACCGGGTCCGGAAGGTGTCGGGAGACTCCTCGTCCTCCGTCTCCCATGCCGACTCCTCTGAGGAGTTGTCGGGCGGCTCCGGCCTTGTGGGCTTCGATGCCACCTGCCCCGATGCTGTGGGTACCGGCGTCGATGACCTCAGCCCCGAACAGGAGGTCAAGGGAGACCTTGGCCGAGGATCGACTCGAGACTTGATTGACTCAAGGATCGGCTCGGCCTCCGGGGTCGACTTAGACGTTGAGGTCCAGGTGGTTGGGGCAGATGTACTGGTCAGACCAGTGATCAGTACCCGCTGCTGCTCCATGAAGGCAGCCAGGCTGCTCTCCAGGGCCGTCAACCTGAGTCCGAGCTCAGGAGACTCCGCAGCCCCTAACGTCGGTTCTCCCGGAGGAGAGTCAACGAGGACAACCAAAGTTACCTGATTCGGTGACTCCAGCTCCAGGCGAGGTAGTTTGGTCGGCCGCTCTGACTCAGAGAGCCTGGGACGACGGTCAGGGCTAGGCGACCTGGCCCCAGAGGATCCAGGTGCCTCCACTAATGCTGCCCTCATGAACAACTTCCTCCTTTTGTGCTCCCAGGCAGGAGACCCCCTCTCAGAGGACCCACGACGGCACTCGGGGTCAGACTCCCGAGATGTCAAGGCCTCTGACGAAGTCCAGGCCTGGCTGGACGCAGACTCTGAAAAAATTATTTCATGCTGATGCTGATGGCTCCGAAGTGCCTTCGACGACATCTTGCCGCATGGGTCATGGTCGGGCCAGAGGCATCGGAGGCAGCAGTCGTGTGTGTCGGTGAGAGACATAAGCTTCTTGCACCAATCACACTTTTTGAACCCGCTGGAAGCCATCGGGGGAAAAAGGGCCCCTGCAAGGTCAAAAGACAGGGCTGCCAGTGAAAATAAAGAAAAAAGCGCGAATGCTAGTCACAAAGAACAAAAACCGAAAAAGAAATTCCAGACTCGATACCGGTGTACCGAGCCGATGCAGGAGGGGAACCGGTGTCGAACTGGATAAAGAAATGCGAAAAATCTCAGAATAAATCTACTTTTCCCGGGTGACACGAACTACGTCCGTTGGGCTCCGCGGAAAAAAAAAGACTGAGCAAGATGGCACCCTTGGGCGGGAAGGGGACCGCGCATGTGCACTGCAATCCCAAAGGCTTTCTTTGAAAGCTGGGGAAATGCTCCGCACGAGGGCTCCATCGGCGCCAACGTCACCAATATGTGAGGACTGACTTCCTGCTTGGTCCTGGAGAATGAGTGATACGATTTTATTCTGACAAGTAAGTAAACCAAGGTGGTAAATGTTTTCTTTTTCTGTTAGAAGACTAATTGAAAAACCAGATACACATCACATCCATGAAAGTTTAAGAGATTAGAGCAGCAATGTCCTAGTCTATTTTTCAGCCACCTGCAAGAGTCTATTGGATTTTACATTCTCATGATGTGTGTTTCACATTGTTATTATGAAATGACCCGTGCAGAATCGATGTTATTAAGGAAGTGTGCAGCAAATGTCCTGTTACAAGCAGAATAGGTAAAACAAATGCCAAGACTGATTAACTAAAGCAGTATCACTGACTAAGATAGATTTAAGGTGAAAATAAATTTCCCTGTCCAAGAGATTAATCAATAATTTATTATGTTGTTTTGTGCTGAATAAAGTGTCGACACAGAGGCTGTAAACAATGACAATTGAATTTCTAATTGGCTTAAATTCTATGTTTTTGAAAATTTCTTGAGCACAATTCTGTTTATGTAATGACCTATCTGTTCCTTTGTTTGTGTCCTCATTTCCTTCCTTTGTGAGCTAAGATGTCTATGTTAATCAGATAGTGATATTACTGACAATATTCAAAGTAATATGAGGCAAACCATTACCTAAGAGAGCTTTCCTAAGAATTTTTAGTAAACAACTGAAATGAGTTGTTTAATTGCCATAAACTGTCAGCTATGCTTAAGGGGTAACAAACAACTGTCAGCTATGCTTTGATGTTTGTTACCCCTTAAGAAATAAGATTAACTATATCTTGTACAGTTGTGCCGGGCAGGAATCACTGACAAGAGAGGTGTGTCTATTACTATGTGGCCTAACTTTAACTTGATAAAAAGAATAAATTAAGGAATGTAGATGCAAAATTGAAGTATGTTGCAAGCTATCTTGGTCTCCATAATTTAGTGCTAGCAGTAGATGGAATTAATTAACATTATGTTTATTTTGTTACTTGATATACTGCCTTTCAAAACATCAAAGCAGTGTACAAAACACAAACAGAAAAGTAAGGCCACAGCCAGAAAAAGGAAAAGAACTACAATAATGGACAGGAAAGAACAGACCGCAATCAGATAAGATAAAATAATTCTGTTCAGTAAAGCATAGTTACTCACCTGTAACAGGTGATCTCCGGGAACAGCAGGAATTTAGTCTTCACATATGGGTATCGTCGGTACCGACAGAGCCTGTGCGGGAACGCTCCCCAGCGTCCAATTAGGAAGCTTTTGGGAGCACCCCACAGCACCTGCGTGCTGCCTTCCCGCCTTTCCCAACTGTCTCTCTCCAGTTGAGTTTAAAGCTGAGACAAAGAGAGAGAGAGGGAAAGAGAAAAAGAGAGAGAGAAAGATACAACTCCTAGGGGAGGTGGGTGGGTTGTGAAGACTAAATTCCTGCTGTTCCTGGAGATCACCTGTTACAGGTAAGTAACTATGCTATCTCCAGGAACAAACAGGAATGTAGTCTTCACATATGGGGATTCCCTAGCTACAGATGCCAGGGAGAAGACCCAGAAGTTGTGTACCCTTCTGAAAGGGCTCCACTTCCCGCCATGGATCTCTGGCATCCTATTAGGGATGGTGGGTAGGAGTTTATTAAGTATGGAACAGATGTCCTTGTCCAAGCAGTAATGGGCTGTGAAGGTATGAACCAAGGCCCAGGTAGCTGCTCGACAGATGTCGTCGATAGACACAGAGAAGATGAGTCAGAGGCTGCCATGGCTCTCACATTGTGCGCTGTGACATGGCCTTCAAGAGGAAGGTTCCTACTCCGATAAGCAAAAGATATACACTGTGCAATCCAGTTGGACAGAGTCCTTTTGGAGACTGGAAGCCCTAAGTGACTAGGATCAAAGCAACAAATAGTTGAAAGGACTTTCTATATTGCTGCGTTCTTTGCAAGTAAAAGGCCAAAGCTCTTTTACAGTCCAAAGTATGAAGATTCCTTTTTGCATTAGAGGCATGAGGTCTTGGGGAAAAAAACAGGAAGGTAAACTGCTTGGTTTAAATGAAAAGGTGAAACCACCTTTGGCATAAAGTGACGATGAGTCCTAAGGACTACCTTACCATGATGGAACCTTGCATAAGGAGGATCAGCCACCAATGCTTGCAACTCACTAATGCGACGTGCTGATGTGATTGCAATAAGAAAAATAACCTTCCAGGGAAGGAATTTTAATGAGGTAGTAGCTAATCGTTCAAAAAGCAGCTTCATGAGCTGGCCAAGAACCAGATTTAAATCCCATGCAACCGGTGGTGGCTTAAGGAGAAGCTTAGATAGAAGAAGGCCTCTCATAAATCTCACTATGATAGGATGAGAGGAAATAGGTTGCCCATTTAAAGGTTTGAGAGAAGCTGCAATAGCACTCAAATGAACTCTCACTGAATTGGTCTTAAGCCGTGCATTAGACAAATGAAGGAGATATTCCAGTAATGATTCCAGAGGTATTGCAAGAGGGTTAAGACCCTTCTGCGAACACCATATGGTAAACCTTTTCCACTTGAAAGCATAAGAGCGTCTTGTGGATGGTTCCCTGGAAGCATAAAGGATATCCTTTACTTGCTGAGAAAGGTTAAGACCATGAAGTTCTAGGCTTTCAGCAACCAGGCCCTGAGATGTAGAGACTGGGGAACGGGATGCCACAGCATCCCGTCCTCCTGGGATAGGAGATCTGGAGCAGATCCTAGCTCCAGAGATGGAGCTTGAGAGAGATGTCAGAGGGTACCACACTTGTCGTGGCCAATGTGGGGCTATGAGAATCATACGGCCTTTGTCTCTCTGAAGCTTGAAAAGGGTTCTGGGAATTAGGGGAATGGGTGGGAAGGCATACAGGAAGTCCCGACCCCAATGGAGGAGGAAGGCATCCCTGGCCTGACAACCCTGAGCCGGAATTCTGGAATAGAACCGGGGAAGTTTGGCATTCAGCGGACTTTCAAAGAGGTCTATGTCCGGGGTTCCCCAAAATTGGAAAATTTTGGCCACCTGGTTTGCATGGAGAGACCATTTGTGTGGAAGCAGAACTCAACTGAGTCTGTCTGCCCAAGAGTTTTGAATGCCTGGAAGATACACTGCAAGGAGATGAATCTGATGCTCTCTGGCAAGGGCCCAAAGTCGCAAATCTTCGTTGCAAAGCGCAGAGAGCCTGTTCCGCCCTGCTTGTTCACATAGAACATGGCTACCTGGTTGTCCATTTGAATTAGGACAGTCTTGTAGCTGAGTTGAGTGTGAAACACTCAAAGAGCAAGAAAGATTGCTCTGAGCTCTAGGAGATTGATGTGTAGATCGGTCTCCTGTGGAGTCCAGGTACCCTGGGTAGAGAGGCCTTGCAAATGGGCTCCCCAACCCACCTGTGAGGCATCTGTTGTTAGAACTACTTGAGGTGGGGGTTGCTGAAAAGGGGACCCCACCAACAGATTCTGGGGTGACTGCCACCATTGGAGAGACAAAATAAGACGATCTGAGGTTGCTATTTTGTCTGACAGGCAACCTGACGCCTGAGTCCACTGCGTGGATAGAGTCCACTGGGCTGCCCTCATATGGAGGCGGGCATAAAGGACCACAAGCACGGTGGATGCCATGTGAAAAGTGTAACATTTCCCAAGCAGTGAGGTGAAACTTTAGCATTGCTTGGGAAGCTAACTGCACAATGCGAAGGCAGCGGAACTTTGGAAGATAGGCCCTTGTCTGTCTGGTATCCAGCAGGGCTCCTATGAACTCTAGAGACCGAGTGGGAGCTAGGTTGGATTTTGGGACGTTTATGACAAGTCCCAAATATTGAAGGATACGCATTGTGCGAGATAGAGAAATCCTGGCCTCTGGCTCTGATGGGGCTCGAATGAGCCCATCGTCCAAGTAAGGGAAGACAAATATTTTTAGGGTGCAGAGAAATGCTGCCACCACAGCCATGCATTTTGTGAACACCCTTGGTGCAGAGGCCAGGCCAAAAGGAAGAACTCTGTATTGGTAGTGCTTCCCTTGAAATAGAAAGCGAAGAAATCTTCGGTGAGTTGGATGGATCCTTGAGATCTAGAGAACAAAGCCAGTCCTGACTCTGAAGGTATGGTAGTAAAGTTCCCAGAGAAATCATTTTGAATTTCTCTTTGAAGAGAAATTTGTTCAATTCTCTGAAGTCCAAAATGGGTCTGTGCCCTCCTGTTTTCTTTGGAATAAGGAACAAGGGGGAATAGAACCCTGCACCCTGTTGATGAATGGGTACTTCTTCTACTGCCCCTTGGGCAAGAAGTAGACTGACCTCGTGATCTAACTGGGAGTTGAGAGAGGTCTGAGAATTGAACTGTCTTACCATTGTAGGAGGGGGCATGCTGAGGAAGTGAAGCTTGTATCCCTCTCTTACAATGGACAGAGCCCAATTTTCTGCTGTTATCTGCCCCCATCTGAGGGCAAAATAACAACCCTCCTGGAATGGTGGAAGGCTCTGGCCCGTTTAGTTCTTTAGATGGGAGTCAAAGCCCCTGTGGGGGCTGAGTCTGCTGAGCCAGTTGAGGCTTAGCAGTCTTTGTTTTTCTTTGTTTAGGTTACTGCTGACCCTTTTGGGCAGACTGACCTGAACGATGCCCTTGCTGGGTATAGGAGGGTATAGGGAAGGTCAGCTGCCTTGTAAGCCCAGGTGATACAATCAGCCACCCAGATGGACAAGGTACGCTTGGAGACAGGTAACCCCAAGTTATTAGGGTCCAAAGATACAAAGAGCTGAGTAGCCCTCCTATGCCCCTGCGTACGCTCAAGGTAGAAGGATAAGGTGCTCCTACAGTCCAGGGTATGCAGGACTGTCTCAGCCCGGCTGGCATGGGGCCTAGGGAAGAACGTTGGAAGAACCACCTCCTGGTTGAGATGGAAAGAGGAGACAACTTTAGGGAGGAACTTAGGATGAGTCTGAAGGACTACCCTGTTCCTATAGAAGCGAGTGTAGGGCCTGTCACAGACCAGGGCTTGAAGCTCACTCACCCTCCTGGCCGAGGTCAGAGCCACAAGGAATAGAGCCATCCAAGAAAGGAAGCGGAGAGGACATGTAGCCATCGGCTCAAAGGGTGGGCGAGTCAGTTGTTGCAAGACCACATTCAATTCCCACTCAGGGGCCGGTGGACGGATAGGAGGTTTGAGCAAAAGCAAGCCTCTGAGAAACTTGGACACCAAGGGGTGAACAGACAGAGTGTGCCCCCCCACCAGTGAGTGGTGAGCTGCTAGAGCAGAGAGGTGGACCCGAACCGAATTGGACTTAAGGCCTTGATTGGACAAGTGCAGCAGATACTGAAGCACTAGCGGTACAGTACAGGCGAAAGGATCCTCCTTGCGCTGCTGACACCACATGGAGAACCTTTTCCACTGCAGGGCATAGGTTTTCCTGGTGGACTCTCTTTCTAGAGGCAAAGACCACCTCCTCCACCTCTCGGGGTAGGCCCCAGGGAGCCAACACTACCCTTGTAGCCTCCAGGCCATCAAATTGAGAGATTTGAGATTGGGGTGCAGAAGGGAACCCTGATCCTGAGAGAGAAGATCGGGTTGCAACCCCAGAGGTAGTGGTGTGTCCACGGCTAGCTGGAGCAGAAGTGAAAAGCAGGGCTGCCTCGGCCACCTGGGAGCTATCAGAAGTACCGAGGCCTTGTCCCTTAGAATCTTGACGGTTCAGGGGACTGGCAAAGATCTATGGATGGAAGTCCCCATCTCAGGAAAATGTTCTGAACCACCAAGGGGTGCAGTTGCCACTCGTGGGGTTGCAGAATCCTGTTCAACCTGTCCGCCAGGAAGTTTTCCTGGCCAGGAAGATAAACAGCCTTGAGAAACATGCTGTGTCTGAGAGCAAAGGAACACAGGGCCTGTGCCTCTCGACACAGGAGCCTGGACCCCATGCCTCCCTGCTTGTTCACATAGAACATGGCCACTTGATTGTCCGTCTGCACCAGAACAGACTGGTGAGCCAAGGTGTGAGAGAAGGTTTTGAGGGCTGAGCGAATAGCCCGGAGTTCAAGGAGGTTGATTTGCTGCGTGGCCTCCCATGGAGACCACAGGCCCTCGGTGCACCTGTCTAAGAAATGTGCACCCCAACCCTGCAAGGAGGCATCTGTGCTCAGTACCACCATGGAAACAGGTACCTGAAAAGGCACCCCCTGTAACAAATTGTGGGGTTGTAGCCACCACTGTAGGGAGTCCAGGAATGGCTTGGACACCCGCACTTTGTCTGCAAGGCTTCCTGTGGCTTGTTGCCACTGAGTCCGGAGACACCACTGTGCAGGTCGTATATGGAGGCGAGCATTGGGGATCACATGCACCGTCGATGCCATGTGGCCCAGGAGCTGTAAAGAGAGTCTGGTGGAGACTTGTGGCCGGCTCAGAAACTGGCTTACCAAGTCTATGAGTCTTTGAGCCCTGTCTCTTAGCAAGTAAGCCTTTGCTTGCAGGGAGTCCAACCTTGCTCCTATGAACTTGAGGTTCTGGGAGGGGAGCAAAGTGGACTTTGCGAAGTTTATGACAAAGCCTAGGTGCTGAAGGAGGGAGACAGTTCTGAGGGTGGCTTGCCGGGCCCCCTGGGAAGTCTGACCCCTGATGAGCCAGTCGTCCAGGTAGGGGAAGACAAAAAACCCCTGGTTCCTTAAATAGGCCACCACCACTGCCAGACACTTGGTAAAGACCCTTGGGGCGGAGGTCAGGCCAAAGGGTAGTACTCTGTACTGGTAATGGTTTCCTCCCACAATGAACCTGAGGTACTTTCTGTGGTCTGGATGAATGAGGATGTGAGTGTACGCATCCTTTAGGTCTAAGGAGCATAGCCAATCTCCCTGCTGGAGGTAGGGCAAAAGTGTTCCAAGAGTAAGCATCTTGAACCTTTCTTTCTCCAAGAACTTGTTGAGATTCCTGAGGTCGAGAATAGGCCTGAGGCCCCCAGTTCTCTTTGGTACAAGGAAGTACCTGGAGTAGAACCCGTGACCTTGCTGGTGGGGAGGCACCAGCTCCACCGCCTGGTCTAGAAGCAGACCTTGAAGTTCTTGAAGGAGGAGGTCTGTGTGCAGAGGAGGTCTTGAAGGCTCTCCGGGGAAGTAGGTCGGAGGCAACAGCTGGAAATGGAGCATATAGCCCTTGTGGACAATGCTGAATACCCAAGCATCTCCTGTGATGGGTGGCCACCGGTGGGCAAACAGGACTAGACGACCTCCTGTGCAGAGATGGGACAGCAGAGGTGGAAAGGCTATGCTGTGGGAGTCAAAAACCCCCTCCCTGCTGAGTGGGAGCAGGAGCCGGAGGCTTGGGGGTCTTCTGCCTACGGGGCCCATGTCCCTGCCCCTTGGCCTGCTGACCCTGCTGGGGAGCTGGGGAGGCCTGATACTGAGGAAAAGGTTTGTAGGCAGCCGCCTTCCTCGGGTAAAAGGCCTTCTTACCCGAGCCCTTCTTCCTCTGAGAAGGGGCAGTTTTTTTCTGGACAGCCTTGTCCTAGTTAGGTGCTCGGTTTCGAGCTCAGCCGCCTTCTCGGCCATGGGTTTGCCAAAAAGGTTTTCACCTCGGCAAGGCACATCGACCAACTTGTCCTGCACCCAGGGCCCGAGGTCCGATGACTGCAACCATGCCTGGCATCGGGCCCCGATGCCGGCAGCCGCTACACGGGCCGAAGCCTCGAAGCCATCGTAGGCTGCTCGGGACATGAACTTAGAGCATTCCCGGATCCCCGAGGACAAGGTCTTGAACCTCTGCAAGGGTTCCCCGGAGAGGCCAGCAGAGAATCCGGCAAGTTCCTTCGCCAGGTCCCATAGGTACATGCCCATGTACAGCTGGTAAGACTGGACACGGCAAGCAAGCATAGAGCCCTGGAAACACTTTCTGCCGAAAGCATCCAGTTCCGGGCCTCTCTGCTGGGAAGCACCGTGGAGTGCATCTTCTGGCTTTTCAGACGATGCATGGCCAATTCCACCACCATAAAATGGTGCAGCAGCTGCGCCTTCTGGAAACCAGGGCTCTTACGGAGTCGATAAATGGAATCGACCCGCTTGCTCAAAACCAGCGTCGAGGCCGGTGCCTCCCACATCTGGAAGAGGAGCCTTCCAGCATCGGAGGAACAGGCACAGTAAAGGACTCCTTCGGAGGAGAGTCATACTGGAGGGCCTCGAGCTCTTCGGCTCGAGGCTCCTCCTCGGGGTCCGCAGGAATCGCCAAAGCCTTGGCCATGTCCCTGACGAACTCCGAGAACCTGGTGTCCTCCGGAGGGGACCTACTCCAGGGCTCGGACTGCGGTGAGTCCGAAGGGACACACCGAGTCCGAAAAGTATCGGGGGACTCCTCGTCCTCTGTCTCCCACGCAGACTCATCCGAAGAGGAGTCGGGGGGGGGGGCTCCGACCGCGCGGGCCTCGGTGGCACCCGCCCCGACGCCGATGGCACCGGCGTCGACGCCCTCGGTTCCAAGCCCGCTGCTGATCCATGAAGGCAGACAATCTGAACTCCAAGGCTCTCAACCTGAGTCCAAGCTCAGGAGACTCAGCAGCCGCCGACTCGGGCCCTGGCGGCGCCGGACCAGACGTCGGCTCCCTAGGAAGAGAGTCCACGAGGACAACAGGACTTACGTGTCCGGCGGGCTCCAGTTCCACACGGGGCATTTTGGACGGCTTCTCCGGCTCCAAGAGCCCAGGATGGCAGTCGGGGGTCCGAGACCTGGCCCTCGAGGAACCAGGGACCTCCTCCGATGCCGCCCTCACGAGCCGCTTCTTCCTCTTGCGTTCCCGATCAGGGGACCCCCTATCTGAGGAACCCCAGCGATGCTCAGGGTCAGACTCCCGAGACGTCGAGGCCTCGGACGAGCTCCGGGTCCGGCCAGAAGCGGAATCAGAAAAAATCTGTTCTTTCTGATGCTGGAGGCTTCGTAATGCCTTAGTGGACATTTTGCCACACTGGACACAGACCTTAGGATCATGATCTGGTCCGAGGCATCGAAGGCAGCAGTCGTGTGTGTCGGTGAGAGACATTAGTTTCTTGCACCGATCACACTTTTTGAAACCACTGGAAGCCATCGGGGAAAAAAGGGCCCCCGCGAGGTCAAAGGACCGGCCTTCCAGGGAAAAGACAAAAAGGGCGCGAACGCCAGCCACGAAGGGCAAAAACCGAAAAATAGAAGACGGGCTCGATACCGGTGTACCGAACCCGGTGGGAAGGGGAACCAGCGTCGAACCGGAGAAAAAACACGATGAAATTGCAAGAAAAAACGTCAATTTCCCCAGGTGACACGGACAGACGTCCGGTGGGCTCCACGGAAAAAGAAAGACTGAGCAAGATGGCACCTTTAGGCGGGAAGGGGACCGTGCATGCGTGCAGTATTCCCAAAGGCTTTCTTAGAAAGCTGGGGAATTGCTCTGCATGGGGGCTCCATCGACGCCGATGTCACCCATAAGTGAGGACTGACTTCCTGATTGGTCCTGGAGAATCTCCAATTCCTTCGCCCTAGGCTCTGTTTCAGGAGCCACTGTGATGGAAAGACCCCGAGCCACATCCTGGATAAAATCCTGGAAGGATATATCCTCTGGAGGAGACATCCTACGTTTAGGAGAGGAAGAATCCTCAGGAAGAAATACTCTGGTATCGACAGAGCTGTCAGAGTCTTCAGACTCATTGGAGGATTCAAAGTATCTCCTGTCCGGGTAATCGTGCAACACACGATACCGGTACCGATCGAAGTCAGTATCGACAGGGTCTGGTATCGACTTGTCAGTACCGGAGGGCACAGCATGCGTCTGTACCAGTAGTCTACCTGCCGACGTTGATGCAATTGGCCCCTGTACCGGGTACCGGTTGAATTGTCTGAAGCGGTTTCGGGGGCATCGATGCTGAGAGAAGAGCCGCCAGACTGCGTTCAATAGCCAAAATTCTCTGGTCTATCGACGCTGCTGATGCCTGGGTATCGGTACCGGACAAAGCGGCCGGTACCCCAGAGCATAGCACCAGTAGTTCTGCCGAGGTTGGGGCCTCGAGAACATCCTGGAGCCCCGATGATGCTTTGGAAGCCGAAGCCTCCCGCTGGGGCAATTTTGCCGGAGTGAGTCCCTCAAGGGCAACGCCAGAGGCATCTCGATACTTGGAAGGAGATCTACCCTTTGAGGACCAGCTAGACTTATGTTTAGTTACCTGAGATCCATGGGAGGATGACGAAGCCCTGGAAGATGTTGATGCCACAGATGCTGCATTGGAGGGAAAAAGGGTGCTAAGTTTAGCAGCTCGGTTTTGCCGACCCCTCTTCGACATCATCCCACAGGCAATACACTCGGAGATAGAGTGGTCAGGACCTAAACATTTGAGGCACCACTCATGGGTGTCGGTGACAGAGATGATACCGCCACACTTGGAACACTTTTTAAAACCCGAAGCGGGTTTTTCCATTGTAGAGGAAAAGAAAGAAAGAATCAGCAGTATCGGTGTAGCGTCGAAGGAAGGCAGACGCGACCACAAAAAAGAAGAATAAATGGGATATTTTCTGTGGTGACAGGAAGTGCGACTTGCTGGCTCCGCGGAAAACGAAGAACTGGAGAGAGACAGTTGGGAAAGGCGGGAAGGCAGCATGCAGGCACTGTGGGGTGCTCCCAAAAGTTTCCTAATTGGATGCTGGGGAGCGTTCCCGCGCAGGCTCCGTCGGTACCGATGATACCCATATGTGAAGACTACATTCCTGCTTGTTCCTGGAGATTTCTATTTGTGCATGTTTGCCATTGTGGGGAATTGTAGGGAATCAGAGAAATGCTGTAATAGTGAGTTTTTCCTTTGCAAATTATATATTGCATGCATGGAATCCTATGTGCCAAAGATGACAAACACTATGAATGAAAAGAAGTCAGCAATGCTATTGAAAGCCAGATTGGAGCAAAGATCAGTGCTTCCAGCAAGCCTACTGAAAGATATATGTGCAGCCATGAAGCCTGGACAGTTACTGACACTGTCCAAGATGTGCATAGTGCAGCCCAGAGTGAAAGGAAAAGCTGCTGAAGAATTTGGAGTTATTACCGGTGGCAGATGATATGGGTGCAAACGTCTGTAAGATCTATGAGAAGCCGTTGGTCACTGCTAACAAATTGTGCTTGCAAGAGTAGAACCTTACTCTCAATACATATTTTTACTGATATCTAGCAAGGGCAAACAGTGTCATATAGTTTTGATTAATTTTCAGAATGATTGTAATCCTTTTTCTATATTGTCAAATGGACTATATATCTATAAAGACTTCTTCCAATCAACAAGATGAGTTCACCCATGGACCAGATGTACCTAGGACTCTGAGGCTAAGTGAAGTGGAAGGCGTTTCCCACTGTGGCAAGAGCTTTATTTATTTATTTATTTATTTAATTATCTGTACATTTCTCTATGTATTTATTTATTTATCAAGTTCACATGTGTTTATTTATTTATATATTTATTTTTGGACATGGACATGTTTTATGGTGATTCTTTACAGAATCAGGGGAGGGACTGTTGAGAGGGACTTGAAATGGGGTATCAGAGCCCTCTGAAATATGGGAAACGGTTTAGAATATGCTAACAGTCTGAAGCCTGGAAGTTTGGACTTCACTAGCAGCCTGGATAGATAAGTGTACCCAAAACCAAGGCCTTGTTTAGCTGAATGGGGCAGAATGATTTTGTTTCTCCTAATTCAGCTGAGTAATACATCTGCGCTTACTTTGATCTATAACATGACTTCTAACATGCAGATAAACAAAAATGATGCTGAAGCTTGACGTAGAGCTGAATTTGTATTATGTAGCAATTTTCTCTTAATAAATGAGGTGTTCTGGCCTAGCGAGGAGGGGGGGGTGGATTTACAGGAACTGCGCAAGTTTGCAGAACTGTGGGTCCCCTCCCCTTAAGGCCTTAGGTAGTGTAGCGGCGGAACGCCACCAAACAAATTACACCAGGAGTCTTTATCAAGGATCTTCATCAGTAGTACTGTGTTTAAGATAATTCTCTATTTTTTTTTACTAGATTCCTCCTCATTTGCATTTGAATTTAGACGAATTGAAGCCAAAGAACAGAGGTCAGTTATTTGGTAGCCCGGTCAGAAATAGACCGCGAGCAAAGAGATGTCTTTCCTTCATAAATCAGTCAAAAGAATATTTCAGATAAGTTACTTGGATATTTTCTGTTGGCTGACCTATATATGATTATATCATCAATTGATAGCTATTTAAAAAGCTGTCATTTTTGTGGCAAAATATGGAGCTTTATCAAAAAATGATTTTAAGATTATATATCCAAAATCTAAGATACTTACTGCACAATGAATATAGTATGAATTTTCAAACAGAAGCTGATCACTAGTATTGAAAAGAATTTTAAAAAAGTAATTATAAAACATTTTCATAGGAGATTTTTCAGACCTATGATTGAGAGTTGTTGGCCTTTCTGAACTGCATACTATACACATACGGCATTTATCTCAGAGGTCTTTTCCTCCTTTGTAATGTATTTTTGTCAATTTATATTATCAGTTGAATTTTCTCAGTTTGTGAAGATCAATGAAACATACTTCAACTTTTTGTGCCAAAAGTTAATGCTTTAGGAGATGAATCTTCAGCTGCTGCTATTTATTTATTTAACTTTTTTTTTATATACCGCCTTTCATAATCTCAAGGCGGTTTACATATAACAAAACTTTGTTTACATAGAACGTTTTCAAAACTATATACAGGTTTACAATTTCTATTTGTCCTAATATGGTTCTATTTTCTTCTCTGTCTTTGTTTAATTTGGCAAATTCACCCAGTTTGATGCAGATACGAGGGGCGATCAAAACGTATTGAGACTTGTACAATAACACAAGTAGTATAACTCTGACAGTTATTACACTTGGTCTCCTTCAAAGTAGTCCCCTTCTGATAAAACACACTTCCTCCGGTGTTCCTGCCACTGCTGGAAACAATTTTGAAAAGCCTCTTTCGTTATGCTGTGAAGCTGCTGTGTTGAATTTTGCTTAATGATCTCCAAGCCATCGCATCTCCTTCCTTTCAGTGGTAATTTCAATTTTGGAAACAAGAAAAAGTCACTGGGTGCGAGATCATGCAAGTACAAAGGCTGACGGACTTGCTCGATTTGGTGTTTGGCCAAGAACTGCTCAATAAGATGTGATGCGTGAGCTGGTGCGTTATCGTGATGAAGTAACCATTCACCATTCTTGTGCAATTATGGTCTCTTATGATGAACTGCATCTCTCAGATGAGTCAGAATTTGGACATAGTACTTCTTATTGATGGTTTGGCCTTTTGGAGCATACTCATGATGAACAATCAAGGGAAATTGTAACATAGTAACATAGTAAATGACGGCAGATAAAGACCAGCATGGTCCATCTAGTCTGCCCTTTGTGAGCATGACCTTGACATTGCTCCTCACCTGATGGGCTTTCTTGGGTCTGGAGTCTTCCATTGTGAGGACTAAACCTTAGCTTCTGGGTCATAACCGTGAACCCATGATTCATCACCAGTAATAATCTTTTTAATGAAATCTGAGTCATTTTTAATGAATTCCAACTCCTCCCTGGCTGTAGTCTATCTTCATTTTGGTCAGGGGACAGGAGTTTTGGCATGAATTTTGCAAACACACATCCCATCCCCAAATCGACATTAGAATGAACTGTACTGACCCAAAATTGATGTCCACGTCTTCAGCAAGCTCCCTGATAGTCAATCGACAATTTGAGTGTATTGCGGCAAGCACTGCTTCAACTTTATCTTCATTCCTGCTCGTGGATGGCCTTCCAGAATGTTTAAACACAAAAAAACAAACTATCACTCTACACTATAAACCCCAACCCAAAAATAGAGTAATGTGTACAAATTTGCAAGCTAGCATGTATGCAGTAATGTCGGAAGAGCAGCCATGAGGTTTAATCCGCCTCTTGAAGCTAAACTTTCATTTCGCTCCAATTTTAAATGAGCTCACTACGGAGCTGTATAAATAAAGGTGAAGCACCACACATAAGTGCCCCCTACATAAAACCAATCCTATGGTGTTTTTAAATATACTGTGTAGAAGTCCAGACTGGAAAAAACAAAAAAGATAGGGACTATGACTGTGACTTATCTGAGACGTCCCGTCGTAGTTTTCTCCACAAACCACTTCAAATCTTCACAAAGATCCACTTCAAATCTTCGCAGACTTGTCAGACCTCTCACAGAGTAATCTGCAGTTGTAAAAACTACACAGCACTGCGTTTCGGGCAAACACCAAATTTGTGCCCTGTCTCAACGCTTAATTTAACTGCAATGTGGAAACAAGCTCCCGGCTGATCACAAACACCAGCGCATGCTCAATAGCGGTCTGAACCCCGCAGCACGATTCATGAATTAAATAGCAATAAACAACCAATCAGTGTTCAGCAATGAATACAAGGGGATCTAAAAATAACAATCCCAATGTAAAAATGTAGAAAATCCCAAAACAATTGTTGAAAGAAAACATCATTAAAGCCTGAGAAATTGTCCGTATGGGAGACCCCTCTTCAAAGACAATGGGTGAAAACTAGAAAAAGATAACAAAATGTTTCTCTGCATCCGAAAAGGATCATAATGAGCCACTGGTACAAAGGAAAGCCCCAGATCTAATAAAGACTGCTGTTCCAACGTCAATGCAATTGATGAAATATTAACTACTGTTGTTTGGACCGGTTCCTGGTCATCGGTCCCTGCAAATTGTCCTGTTGATAGGTCTCTTGTGGTATCCACGAACGATCGTGTTGAAAATTGTCCCTGGATCTCCACGTACGGCTCTGCCCTCAACCCCGAGGGCGGCCCTGCCAAAAAACCTGCTCTTGTCTGTAACCAGAAGATGTAGCAGTTCCAGTGCGACCTCCATAATCAGATTCATCAGAAGAAATCTCAAAGGAATCAAAAGTGACTTTCTTCACTGCCGGAGCACCCTTCTTCATCCAAGTATATACCTGATCCAACTCAATCTTTTTTTGTCTCTGTTAAACTTCTTTATCTTAATTGATTTTTTATAATCCCGGTATTGGTCCAATTGTAATTGTATGTCCTCCATTTGTGATTTGTAACGATTTGAAGCAACCATGGTTCAGTATTTGAAATCTATAATGAGCCCTCGGGGCTTGCGTGTTTTAAAGCCTCCCAAGATGTTTACAGATGATCAAGAATTTAACAAATGGAATAGCATTTTAAATAAGTGTAGCATGGATTTGATTGCCTTGTTGGGGGAGCGATTGAATACTGAATCTATCAAATTAAAAAAGGAGGTGAAAACCATACAAACACATGATCAGCCTACAAATTGTATATATTGTATATTTTGTGGTTGTACATAGTTACCCTGTTAGCCAAGTTGATTATCCTGTTCATATGTAAACACAAAGTACTATTGGAAATGTGTATGTTCACTGTTTATTGTAAACCGCGCTGATGCTGAATAGCGCGGTATAAAAGAGAATTTAAATAAATAAATAAGGAGCTTGATGATCGGATTCGAGGGACGAACACGAAGGATCGTTACAAATCACAAATGGAGGACATACAATTACAATTGGACCAATACCGGGATTATAAAAAATCAATTAAGATAAAGAAGTTTAACAGAGACAAAAAAGATTATGAGTTGGATCAGGTATATACTTGGATGAAGAAGGGTGATCCGGCAGTGAAGAAAGTCACTTTGGATTCCTTTAAGATTTCTTCTGATGAATCTGATTATGGAGGTCGCACTGGAACTGCTACATCTTCTGGTTACAGACAAGAGCAGGTTTTTTGGCAGGGCCGCCCTCGGGGTCGAGGGCAGAGCCATACGTGGAGATCCAGGGACAATTTTCAACACGATCGTTCGTGGATACCACAAGAGACCTATCAACAGGACAATTTGCAGGGACCGATGACCAGGAACCGGTCCAAACAACAGTAGTTAATATTTCATCAATTGCATTGACGTTGGAACAGCAGTCTTTATTAGATCTGGGGCTTTCCTTTGTACCAATGGCTCATTATGAACCTTTTCGGATGCGAATTGCTTTACATCGTTTTTTTAGGAAGCTTTTGGTGACTCATTTTTGTGCCACACATGACATGGGCATAGACATCTCCATTGTCAGAGCACCTTCTCGATGGACACCTTCGGATGTAACTGACCCTCTTATTCAAACATATCAGAAACTAGTGCTTAATGATTTAATGACTTTAGAACACTCTAAATTGCGGTCCCGGTATCATAACTTATCCGTGAACCAATGGAATGCGATTAAGGAACTTCGGGAAAATCATGCTTTGGTAATCCGTCGAGCTGACAAAGGGGGAGCAACAGTGGTGCAAACTTACTCTCAGTATAGGGCTCATCTTTTAGATCAGTTAAGTAATACTGATCATTATGTTAAGTTACCTGTTAAGCCTTTCATTGATCTACAATCTGAAATTCATTCTGTTATGAAGCAGGCATTATCCAATAATTGGATTATGAAACGTGAATTTGGATTTCTAGTCCTAAAACACCCAAAGGTTCCGTTCATTTACACTGTTCCTAAAATACATAAATCTCTTACTGTACCTCCAGGCAGACCCATTGTGTCTTGCCGTGGTTCTATGTTGGAGCTCTTGTCCAAATTTTGTGACAAGTTTTTACAACCATGTGCTCAACTTGTCCCTTCTTTTTTAAAGGATACTACTCATTTTCTCACTAAACTCCAACAAGTAGAGGGTGACATTACCTCTTGGTGGCTTGTTTCCTTGGATGTTACAGCAATGTACACTAATATTAATCAAGATCAAGACATCAGTAATTTCTCAACTAAACATATCTTTGCCTGATCGGATTCCTCATTCGTTTTTTATGAAGCTGCTTAACTTGGTACTTACTAAAAATTATTTTCAGTTTGAACAACAAATTTACCATCAAATCCAAGGTATAGCTATGGGAGCCACAGTGGCTCCATCTGTAGCCACCTTATACATGGCTGAGTTTGAATCTTTTTATATTTACCCTTCGCCATGGTTTAAGGATGTGGCTCTATGGGCTCGTTTTTTAGATGACATTTTCTTTTTGTGGAAAGGAACTGAAGTTAATTTACATTTGTTTGTTGACTGGTTGAATTTGCTTCATTCGAATTTGTCTTTTACTATGCAGCATCATTTTTCTCAACTTGAATTTTTGGATGTCATGGTTCTGAAAGGTCACAATTCTTTCCATACCACCTTATTTAGAAAATCTGTGCAGAGAAATACTCTTATCTTTTTCTAGTTTTCACCCATTGTCTTTGAAGAGGTGTCTCCCATATGGACAATTTCTCAGGCTTCGACGTATTTGTTCCAATTTTGAAGATTTTCTCAGGCATGCAGATGAATTGTCCACCCACCTTACCAAGAGAGGTTATCCTAAATGGGTCATCAAACAAGCATGTTTGAGGGCAAGATATACCCACTGTGATTGGTTATTTTTTCCAAAATCTCAAGATTCTACGGTAGATTCTGATGTTTTTGTGGGAGTGCTGCCATATATGTTTCACACAGATCATATTAAGAAAATTCTGGCCAGACATTGGCATATTTTACAATTGCATCCATGCTTTCAAAAAAGGTTACAGATAGCACATTCCCGGGGCCCTAATCTTCGGGATATTGTAGGGGCTACGTCTTCCCCGTTGGATAGGGTCGTTAATAAGCCTCTTGAGGTTGGTCATTTTGCCTGTGCCTCTTGTTCTCATTGCCCGCAATCGATTTTGGGCATTGAGTGGAGGATCCCTAATTCAGATTTCACTCATAGGGCCCGGTGGTACACGACCTGTTTAACATCATTTGTTGTGTATGTGTTGATTTGTCCGTGCCATCTTTTATATATTGGCCGGACGATTCGTTCAGTAAAAATTCGTTTGAATGAGCATGCCTCCAGAATCAGAAATACCGTGTTATCAGCCCCATTGGTCCAGCATTGTCTGGATTTTCATCATGCTTTTGAAGATTTGAGATGGCGGGTTTTGGATTTTGTTCCTGAGCATCCTAGGGGGGGTGATCGAGAACAACTGCTTCAATTATTGGAACAAATTTGGATTTTTCGATGGTCTACTGTTGAACCGCTTGGTCTCAATAAAGAATTGGATTGGGCCAGCATTCTTTAATGATGTTTTCTTTCAACAATTTTTTTGGGATTTTCTACATTTTTACATTGGGATTGTTATTTTTAGATCCCCTTGTATTCATTGCTGAACACTGATTGGTTGTTTATTGCTATTTAATTCATGAATCGTGCTGCGGGGTTCAGATTGCTATTGAGCATGCGCTGGTGTTTGTGATCAGCCGGGAGCTTGTTTCCACATTGCAGTTAAATTAAGCGTTGAGACAGGGCACAAATTTGGTGTTTGCCCGAAACGCAGTGCTGTGTACTTTTTACAACTGCAGATTACTCTGTGGGAGGTCTGACAAGTCTGCGAAGATATGAAGTGGATCTTTGTGAAGATTTGAAGTGGATTGTGGAGAAAACTACGACGGGACGTCTCAGATAAGTCACAGTCATAGTCCCCATCTTTTTTGTTTTTTCCAGTCTGGACTTCTACACAGTATATTTAAAAACACCATAGGATTGGTTTTATGTAGGGGGCAGTTATGTGTGGTGCTTCACCTTTATTTATACAGCTCCGTAGTGAGCTCATTTAAAATTTGAGCAAAATGGAAGTTTAGCTTCAAGAGGCGAATTAAACCTCATGGCTGCTCTTCCGACATTACTGCATACACGCTAGCTTGCAAATTTGTACACATTACTCTATTTTTGGGTTGGGGCTTCCAGAACGTTTGGCCTTGTCAACACTTTGGCAGCCCTCTTGGAAATGTTTGTACCAGTTATAAACTCAAGCACGACTCACGCATTCATTGCTATACACTTGTAACTTTATATGTTTCTTTGCACAAATCTCCAAGTTACTGGCTGAATTTAATGCAAATTCACTGTTCACTTTTTCACTCATCGTAAATCTGACAAACTGCATTTACATAATACCAAAGATCACGTGATTAAAGTACAGGTGTGCTGCAGCCACACTACACTCTGAACATGCAGAGCACAAAACTAGGTCACTGCATGCTTAATACTACTACTATTACTGCTGCTGAACATTTGTATAGCGCTACAAGGCATACGCAGTGCTGCACAGACACATGTAAAAGACTGTCTCTGCTCATCGCAGCTTACAATCTAATAGAGACAGTCAACACAGTGGTTGTAGACTTGGGATACAGCTAGGGGGAATGGTAACAAAACACAAAGGACATTAGGTGAGTCAAGAACCAAAAGCAGCAGCAAAGAGGTGAGTTTTCAGCCTGGATTTGAAAAGGGTCAGAGAAGGTGCCTGACGTACAGATTCAGGAAGTTTGTTCCAGGCAGAAGGAGCAGCAAGGTGGAAGGAGCGAAGTCTGGAGTTAGCAATAGAAGAGAAGGGCACAGACAGAAGAAATTTTCCACAAAAGCGGAGTTTTGGTTCCTGGTTGAGGTGGAAGGAGGACACTACCTTGGGAAGGAACTTAGGATGAGTCCTCAAGACTACCCTGTTCTTATAGAACCTGGTATACGGCCTATCCGAGACCAGGGTCTGAAGCTCACTCACACGCCTAGCCGAGGTGAGTGCCACAAGAAACAACACCTTCCAGGATAGGAAACGTAAGTGGCAGGTAGCCATCGGCTCAAAAGGTGGGCGAGTCAGTTGCTGTAAGACCACATTGAGATCCCACTCAGTGGACGAATAGGAGGCTTGAGCAGAAGCAGGCCTCTGAGAAAGCGAGACACCAGAGGGTGGCCCGAGAGGGATTGTCCATCCACCGGTGAGCGGTGAGCTGAGAGGGCACCGAGGTGGACCCGGACCAAGTTGGACTGAAGTCCCAGGTTGGACAGGTGGAGCAGTACCACCAGGACCGAGCAGGAGAAGGGATCCTCCTGCTGTTGAGAACACCAAGTGGAAAACTTACGCCACTTCAGAGCATAGGCCTTCCGGGTGGAATGCTTCCTGGAGGCCAACACCACCTCTTCAACCTCCTTTGGTAGGAGTAAGGGAGCAAGGACTAGCCTTTCAGCAGCCAGGCCATCAAATTGAGGGATCTGAGGTTGGGATGCAAGAGGGACCCCTGATCCTGAGTCACAAGGTCGGGTTGCAGCCCCAGAGGAAGTGGAGCATCCACCGCCAACTGCAGAAGAAGAGGGACCATGTCTGCCTGGGCCACCTGGGGGTTATGAGGATCACCGTGGCTCGGTCCTGCTGGGTTTTGAATAGAGTCCGAACCACCAGAGGTGTGGGAGGAAACGCATACAGCAGGCCTTCTGACCAGGGGATCAGGAATGCATCTGCCGCTGCCCTCAGAGGATGCGGTTGTCTGGAACAGAACTTGGATAGTTGCCTGTTCAGCGGACTAGCAAAAAGATCCATGGTTGGAAGTCCCCACTTCAGAAAGATCTGTTGGACTACCCGAGGATCCAACTGCCACTCATGAGGCTGCAGGAGTCTGCTTAGCCTGTCCGCCAGGTAATTTTCCTGGCCTGGGAGGTAGACCTTCCTGAGGGTCATGCCCTGATTGACAGCCCAGGAGCAGAGAGCTTGTGCCTCCAGGCACAGGAGTCGGGATCCTGTGCCTCCCTGCTTGTTCACGTAGAACATAGCCACCTGGTTGTCCGTCTGAACTAGGACAGACTGGTGAGAGAGGACCCGAGAGAAAGTCCGTAAGGCTAGTCGAATGGCTCTCAATTCCAACAGGTTGATCTGCTGGGCAGCCTCCCACGGAGACCACAGGCCTTGGGTGCAGGTCCCCTGGCAATGTGCCCCCCAGCCTTGCAGGGTCCAGGTAAGGGAACACAAAGATCCCCTGGTTCCTGAGGTAGGCCGCAACCACCGCCAGGCACTTTATAAAAACACTGGGGGCGGAGGTAAGGCCAAAGGGAAGCACTCTGTACTGGAAGTGGTTCCTTCCCACTACAAATCTGAGGTATTGCCTGTGACTTGGATGGATGAGGATGTGAGTATAAGCATCCTTCAGGTCTAAGGAGCATAGCCAATCTCCCTGCTGGAGACAGGGCAGTAAGATTCCAAGGGTAAGCATCTTGAACTTTTCCCTCTCCAGAAACTTGTTCAGATTTCTCAGGTCTAGGATGGGTGGGAGGCCTCCTGTTCTTTTTGGTACCAGGAAGTACCTCGAGTAGAAGCCTTGCCCTTCCAGGTAGTGAGGCACCGGTTCCACCGCCTGGTCCTGTAGCAGACTTTCTAACTCCTGAAGGAGTAAGTTTCTGTGCAGAGAGGGTCTTGGAGGCTCCCCTGGAAAGTAGGATGGGGGTATCTGGGTGAAGTGGAGCAGATAGTCCCTCTCGATGATGCTTAACACCCAAGTATCCCCTGTGATGGCTGGCCAACTGTCTGCGTACAGGGTCAGCCGACCTCCTGTGCCCTGGAGAGGAGGAGAAGCTATGCTGGCATAGTCAAAAACCCCCTCCCTGCTGAGCATGAGCCGGAGTAGGAGGCTTGTGAGCCTTCTGCCTACGGGGCCCATGACCCTGCCCCTTGGTCTGCTGGCCCTGTTGGGGAGCTGCAGAGGCCTGGTAGTGAGGGTAGGTTTTGTAGGCAGGGGTCCTCCTCGGGTAAAAGGCCTTTTTCCTCAAGCCCTTCTTCTGAGAACCAACTTGTCCTGTGTACCCATGGCTCGAGGTCTGAGGATTGTAGCCAGGCCTGGCGGCGTGCACAGATGCCGGCCCCTGCTACTCGGGCCGAAGCCTCAAATCCATCATAGGCTGCTCGAGAGATAAACTTTGAGCACTCTTGAATAACAGAAGACAAGGCCTTGAACCTCTGCAAGGGTTCCTCGGACAGACCAGCAGAGAACCCGGCAATCTCCTTTGCCAGGTCTCGAAGGTACATGCCCATGTACAGCTGGTAAGTCTGGACGCGGCAAGCAAGCATAGAGCCCTGGAAGCACTTTCTACCGAGGGCATCCAGGTTCCGGGCTTCCCTGCCGGGAGGCACCGAGGAGTGCATCTTCTGACTCTTCAGGCGATGCATGGCCAATTCCACAACCATGGAGTGGTGCGGTAGCTGTGCTTTTTGGAACCCGGGGCTCTTGCGGACTTGATAGATGGAATCGGCCCGCTTGCTTAGAACCGACATCGAGGCTGGCGCCTCCCACATGCAGAAGAGCAACCGCTTCAGCATCGGAGGAACCGGTACAGTAAAGGCCTCCTTGGGAGGACACTCATACTGCAGGGGCTCGAGGCTCCTCCTCGGGGTCCGCTGGGAAGGCCAAGGCTTTGGCCATGTCCCGTACGAAATCCGAGAACTGGGTATCCTCCAGGGGGGACCTCGTCCGAGGCTCGGATCCCGGTGAGTCCGAAGGGACACACCGAGTCCGGAAGTTGTCCAGGGACTCCTCTTCCTCAGTCTCCCACGCCGATTCCTCCTCGGAGGAATCGAGCGGCTCCGAGTGGGTGGGCACCGACGCCATCCGCCCCGACGCCGAGGGTACCAGCATCGACGACCTCGGTCCCGAACAGGAGGCCGAGGGTGACCTCGACCGAGGAACGACTTGAGTTCGCATGGTCTCGAGGATCGGCTCGGCCTCCGGGGTCGACTTAGACGTCGAGGTCCCGGTGGTCGGGGCAGATGCGCCGGTGAGGCCGGCGATCAGCACCCGCTGCTGCTCCATGAAGGCCAACAATCTTCTCTCCAAGGCCGTCAACCTGAGTCCAAGCTCAGGAGACCCAGCAGCCTCCAACTCGGGCCCAACTTCGGCTCCCCCGGAGGAGAGTCCACGAGGACTACAGTACTCACGTGACTCGGGGTCTCCGACTCTACACGAGGATGCTTTGCAGGCCTCTCAGACTCCGAAGACCCGGGATGGCGATCGGGGCTATGCGACCTGGCCCTCAAGGGGCCAAGAGCGTCCACCGATGCCGCCCTCGTGGGTTTCTTCTTCCTTCGGTGCTCCCTCGAGGGGGACTCCCTCTCAGAGGAGCCCCGACGATGCTCGGGGTCAGACTCCCGAGACGTCGAGGCCTCTGACGAAGTCCGGACTCATCCAGACGCAGAGTCGGAGAAAATCCTCTCATGCTAGTGCTGACTCCTCCTTAATGCCTTCAAGGACATTTTGCCACAGGGACTACAGACCTTAGGATCATGGTCAGGCCCCAGGCTCCGGAGGCAGCAGTCATGTGTGTCAGTGAGAGACATCAGTTTCTTGCACCGATCACACTTCTTAAAGCCACTGGCAGCCATCGGGGGAAAAAGAGCCCCTGCAAGATCAAAAAATCGGGCTGACAGGGAAAAGAAAAAATTGGCGCGAACGCAGTCTCTTAAGGACAAAAAACGAAAAAAAGAGATCTGAACTCGGCACCGGTGTACCGAGTCCAGGCGGGAAAGGGAACCGACGTCGAATCGAAGAAAAAAACTCGTCTCAACGCAGGAAAATCCACTTTTTCCACGGGTGACAAGGACACACATCCATAGGGCTCCGTGGAAAAAAGAAGACTGAGCAAGATGGCACCTTTAGGCGGGAAGGGGACCGCGCATGCTTGGCTGCATTCCCAAAGGCTTTCTTTGAAAGCTGGGGAAATGCTCCGCATGGGGGCTCTGTCGGCGCCGATGTCACCCATATGTGAGGACTGACTTCCTACTTGGTCCTGGAGAACGTATGATATTGCTGATTAACAAACGTATGCCCTTTTCATGCCTCTGGCTTATAAGTGCACTCATTCTGCTACTCTGTACTACCATTCCCCTCTTATCTCTCCCTACACCCTTCCCTGTGAACACCGCTCTTCTGTCAGATTGCTTCTATCCGTACCCTTCCCTTCTACTGCCAAATCTGAATGTCGCTCCCTTCACCTGACTGCTCCATATGCCTGGAACAAACTACCTGAGTCTGTACATCAGGCTCTGTCCCTGGCCCCTCTCAATCCAGGCTGAGCACGCACCTCATCAGTGCCGCTATTGGATCAGATCCACCTAAGCTCCCTTGTGTTTCCTGACCATTCCCTCTGGATATATCCTGTTCACAGCTGCTGTTTTGCTGTCCCAACAAGACTGTAAGCTCCGCTAAGCAGGGACCATCTGTTGTGTGTGTCTGTGCAATACTGCATATGCCTTGTAGCACTATACAAATGATCAGTAGTTGTAGTAGGGTCTTCTGGCTACGGCATCTGAGGCCTACCTATCTGGGTACTGGCATTTCTCACAGCTGTTACACCTATCCCATTGTGGCGTATGTCGGTCTGTATACATCCGCTACCTGTGGGGCAACCTGTCTGCCTTCCCACAGCCAGCTTTGTGGCACTGCTCCCCTGGTCAGGACTGTGTGGGCATGAGAGGGGAGATCCCTGTGCCATCACATCAAGTAGCCAGACTCTAGATATTTCACCACTCGCGCAGCTGTCATTGATCCTGGCCTGGGTAGGGATGCAGGTCGCATGGGACAATCTGGGGAACGTTGGCACTACATCAATCATGTCTCCCACTGCCAGGTACAGCAGATGTATATGGCTACCCTATCAGACTGCCAATAATATCTGATCTAATTAGAGTACCTTATGCAAAATAACCCAAAAAGAATCAGCATAGGCTCCCTATGTCAAAACATATTTCTGCCAATAATAGGGATCCTCAGAATAAGGAATTTCAGCAGTGCAAACAGCACTAATATATGCTCAGCAGCAACACCATTGGTCCCAGAAAATGTGCATTATGGGCATGCATTACTGCTGTTTGCACTGTAGAGTGCCCTTATTCTGAGGGTCCCTTATTATTGATGGGGATATGATTTGACATGTAGCTATAGTGAACCCTCTCTGAATTTGACTGCCCAATCACATTGGCAGCTGGTGTCACTGCAGTCATCCATACAGTCCAGGTACTGGCCAGGCTTTCATGTTACCCCTTAAATTGCAGATAAGCATACCAGATCCCCCCGTGCACCCCTCAAACAACACACACATTCTCACTTTATCACAAAATCATGATTTTGCCAAAGAGATGCCCTGAACCTATACATAACAGCTATGACATTATATAATCTCATGGGGTACCAGGACTACAAATATGATCTCCATTTCTCACCCAAAATGGAATCCTTTCCTTGCTCATGCCTATACTATCCCTGCATCAGCAGTCCCACTTTTTGAATATCGGAATTGTTAGGGTCCCACAGATTGGCTCCTTTAGCACAAACAGCACATTAGTGCATTGCTTGCATAATCACTGTTGCTCTTCTTTATATTTCTGCAAGGGTGTTTATTACAACATTCCCTCAACTCTGCTCCTTGTACCTTATGACTGCATCTTGTTTTTTTTCCAGACTGCAGTTACACCAGCTCATGACATACTTGTCACAGTCATTCCTCAACATGGGCCGCATTGCAGAGAAGAGCAGAATGTTTTCTAAGTCCTAGCCTTATACCACGTTTCAACAGGAACAATATGGGCGTTTCCGGGAAACAGTATGTACATAGGCCTTTTCTCAATACTCTTTCAACGTCTCCATGGCTGACTGCGCCCTCGTTCCACCCTCTCTTACCCATGCTCTGAGATCCCTGTGCTAGCGTCATGAACGTGCATGTCAGCAGTGTTTCAGAATACAGTCTGGGACATTTTCGGCACATAAATGTCCCCGCTGCACATACAAACCCCTTATTCATGTTCTGGAATGATTCCCATAGTGTAATATAAATACATTAATTGTTTTATATGATACTTGTAAATTGCTTTGTTGCGATAGATAAAAAGATGGTATATCAAATATTAATGAACAATGCTTTTTAAAGTTTATTTTTTTATACAGCAGAATATGAAAAATCTACAAGAGTGGTAAGACTTTTGAAAGACATTATATATATATGCCAGGCTTTGACAAATTTTGAGAGGATTTAGGAGCCAGTGCTTGTGACTTCTTCACGCACTCCATTGTCTCTCATGCTGGACCCGTTTTCTCAAGACCAGCACCAGAGTTCCTATATTGTGCAGCATCTTTAGAACCATCTATCAGGCGCTAATCATACCTCATTTTGATTATGCGAACTCAATTTTACAAGGTCTTCCACAAACCACCTTGCACCCACTTCAAATGGCTATGAATGCTGCAGCTAGAGTCCTTCATGGAGCTTCCCGGAAAGACCATATCTCACCTATTCTAAAACATCTTCATTGGCTCCCAATTCAAAGTAGACTCACTTTCAAAATTTTACTAATTACATTCAAAGCCTTCAAAGAACTCTCATCTTCATCAATATCAGACTTGATCCAAACACCACCCCTCAATAGAGACAGAAGGTCAGTAACACTCAATACTCTGTTAGTCCCTAAATCAATATCACAGTGTACCAAAACTACTTCAGACAGGGCCTTTTTATTCTGTGCACCAAGGTGTTGGAATAGCCTTCCTCAAAACATCCGAGCAATACCAGACCTTTTGCAGTTTCGCAAAGCTTTGAAACACTACCTCTTCCTTTTATCTTATCCAGTAAACAATAAAGACATCTCAACCAACCCACAGACCTTCCACTCATACACATACAATACAGATACCCCACAGACCACATACACACAAAACTGAAGCCATGATGATATTATGACTATGTTTATTAATTATATACCCTGTTATCCGAGTTATATTCTCCTGTTTTCTGTAAACACAAAGTACTGTTGAATTGTGTATCTCACTGTTTTTTGTGAACCGCGCTGATGCTTAATAGTGCGGTATATAAGAGTCTATAAATAAATAAATAAATAAAATACAAATTATATCTGACGCTATAATGGTTGTTAAGTGTCTGTATGTGTGTGTGGTGCAACGTGGTGTGCCTATCTATGCATGGGATGTGGGGGTGGGATGCCTGTGTGTGTGTGGTGTGGGGGGAGGAGAATGCACCTTTTGGCAACACCTTGCACTCTTTTCTTCCTAACGCCTCTCCTGCTGGCTCCTCTATTCTGTTACCCTTCCAGCCTCTCGCTCCCTTCACCAACCCCTTCTAGCACTCCTATCCTCTGCCCTAAAATCCCCTCTCCGTCCTGCTTTTTTAAAGGTCCACTGCTCCTTTAAATTTATCCTGCATTCTCTACCTCAACTCCCCCCACCCCAACCATTTTGTTGCTGCAGGCTGCAATCACAGACTTCCCTTCTGTTCAGCCCACCCTCTGATCTGCGGCAGACAGAAGATATCTTTGCCATAATCGCGGCCATGCTCTTCTTTTTTGTCCGCAGGAGATGGGATCCCCATGGGCAGTTAGGCTGCATCGCGGCCACAGTCACGGCCTTCCCCTTCTTTTCCCATCTCCTGCAGGCAGAAAAGAAGAGCATGACCGCAATCACGGCAAAGATACCTTCTGTCCGCCTGCGGAACCAGAAATGGCCTAAGTCTGTTTATTATCACTGTTTTATCTTAAATGAAATGGGTTTTTAATTTGTGATCTTCAAGTGATAAACCTTCTAGATTAATTATTGAATATATAAAGGAAAGTTTTTCTGCCTCCAGATTACATAGGAATCTTAGTGAGCAAGGCTACAGAAACAGAGTGGGGTAAGAAGGGATGTATGGAAGATAGCTACCTTTGGAAGATTTTAAGTTAGATTTATTACTTGTGACAAACACACCTTGGCCTTACACACTTATTTAATATACATATCTCAGTTCATAAAATTTGTTATATCACTGAATATCTATGGGGAAAAAAATCTGCTGAACCAGAGCAATGGTCTCCAACCTTTGGTCTGCAAATAGAGCAATGGTCTCCAACCTTTGGTCTGCAAACCCCTCGGAAGACCATGAAACCATTACAAGGGGTCCACAGGACACAGAACAGAGAAAAAAAAAAAGACAACAACTGGTCGTGATTGGCTAGGATAGCAATACTGAAGGGAACTGACTGGGGAGAGAGACAGACTGGTGGGGGCTGATTAGTGGGGGGAGAGACTGGTGGGGACAAGGGGGAAGGGAAATAAAGAGGGCTAGTGAGGATAGGCTTGGCATTGCTGAGAGGAGAGAGATTAGGAAGTTAATAAAGGGGCCACGCAACCAAGATTTGAAGAACCTCCAAAATAAGAGTATAAAGTGAGCATATTGACAACTATTTTAGAAGGCAGTTTCCCATTACATGTAAATGGCAAAGTGCTTTAGGAAACAGGGCTCCAATAAAAATACATAATCTGCTGCACTGAAATAAGGCCACATATTCTTTTCACCAAAATGCCAAGTAGATGGACTTTGTGATATAAGATGATTTATATATAGAATCTGTAGAAAACTTTTACCTGACAAGCAATATATAGTTCTTTTATCAGTTTTCCTGTCTGTCCTATGCTAAACTAGTAGACATCCTATAAGTTGTCCAAAAAGGTCCACTAAAAATATTTTTACTAAAGACAACATTGAACTTCTTACCTCTAATTCATCTGTTTGTTCTATTTGTTGGTCTTCATTTCCATTGTTTTTCGGTAAGTAAGTCATTTTTAACCTAAGATTACCTTTAACTCTGGATTTGTGACTGTAAAAGAAGAAAAACATATTGATTTACAGCTTCAGCATTCTACACAATGTTTCTATGCCTGTTTCATCAACCGTATCCATCCACAAAAAGGCAAAGTTGCTTACCTGTACCAAGTGTCTTCTGAAGACAGGTCATCAGTCACACACACAGGCCATGTGACTGTGCTTGGCACTGAACACTTTTCCAGAGATTTCTGGAAAGTGGAAAAATCTTCCACTGGCTCATGCATGTTACTTCCACTCTGCTGTGTCCTCATAGAGAGAACTCCTCAGAAGCAAGTGTAACTGGTGAATTGCTATCTTCAGAAAAAAAGCAGTTAAATGTAAGCAACTTTGTTTTCTCTGAAGATGAGAACTTCATTAGTCACATATGGGACTCACTAGCAAAGGGTTATCTTCAACAAACATTTTTTTGTTGGGAAAATGATAATTACACTTACCTGGTAATTGTAGTACCTTGAGTGACGACAGTTCAGTCCTCAACCTCTGGGTTGTCAACCTCCTCCTGCAGCTTTGGAGACTGGCACGTCAGAATCATGACATCACTGCATATAGCCTGCTGCACTCTCGCCTCAGATCCAGTGTGAACTATTAACAAAGCAGACTCAAAGGAGCAACAAATAAGTAGCTGGAATCGCCACCGTAACCTAAACTAGACTAAACTATCACCAGAACCAGTGCACCTTTCAGGCAAGGCTTTCTTACGCCCTTCACTGCCATATGGCGCATAAAATGAAAGAAATGAACAAACAGACTCACCTGTAGACCACCTCTTCTTGCAAACCATTATGAACTCCGACTGAAAAAAAATCCGGGTGGGATGGAGGACTGAACTGTCGTCACTCAAGGAACTACAATTACCAGGTAAGTGCAATTATCTTTTCCTTATCGTTCCTCCAGTTCAGTCCTCAACCTCTGGGATGTACCAGAGCAGTAATCAATGGGAGGGCCCCTTCCAGCCGGCCTGTAACACGGCCGATCTGAAACAAGCATCATCAGCCGCTGCCACGTCAAGACGGTAATGCTTACTAAAAGTATGCAGCGATGACCAAGTCGCTGCCCTACAAATTTCTCCTGGCGGGACCAAACTGTGTTCCGCCCAGGAAGAGGCTTGCGCTCTGGTGGAATGGGCTCGCAGACCTGCGGGCACCGATCGACCTTGAAGTAGATAGGCCGAAGCAATCGCCTCTCGAATCCACCTGGAGATGGAAGCTTTAGCTGCCGCCTCCCCTTTGCGCACGCCTCCAAACACCACGAAAAGCCGGTCTGACTTGCGAAAAGGCTCCGTAACCTTTAAGTAATGCTGCAGCACCCATTTTACATCCAAACGGCGTAAATTGCGGTCCGGGTCGCACCCCTCCAACGAACCGAGCACTGGCAAGGAAACCGACAGACTCAAGTGAAAGGGTGACACCACCTTAGGCAAAAAGGACGGAACCAGACGTAAAACTACCTTTTCCCTATAGAAAGACAAAAATGGTTCCCTACACGACAGGGCTTGAAGTTCCGAAATGTGCCTAGCTGAACAAATAGCTACCAGAAAGACAGTCTTTAACGTCAGGTCCTTCACCGAAGCATAGAGCAACGGCTCAAAGGGCAGTCTGGTTAATGCCGTTAAAACCAGATTGAGGTCCCAAGGTGGAATCAGCACCCTACGCGACAGCCGCAACCGAGAAACCGCCTTGAGAAACCTCAACACATCAGCATGGGCCCCTAGGGCAACCCCCTGAATCTTTTCCCGATAACAGGAAAGAGCCGCCACTTGAACACACAAATAACTGGCTGCAAGACCTTTCTCAAAACTGTCCTGAAGAAAACACAATATAGACGGAATGGAAACCTTAGATGCCCGAATCTGACACCTCGAACATCAATCTTCAAATATACGCCAAATGCGCACGTACGCCAAGGAAGTTGACTGTTTTCTTGCCTTAAGCTGAATAGCCTTTCTTCCTTAGCCTGGCCCTTTCAATGGCCAGACCGTAAGCGAGAATCGATCCACTTGGGGCATGAAGAGAGGCCCCTGCAGTAACAGGTCCGCTTGCACTGGCAGCCGCCAAGGCTCCCCGTCCAGCAGCCGCACCAAGTCTGCGTACCACGGGCGTCTCGGCCAGTCGGGTGCTACCAGAAGCGCCCTGCCTGGATGTGCCTCGATCCACTGAATGACTCGGCCGATCAAGGCCCACGGAGGAAAAACATAGAGGAGTTCCGAGGACGGCCACTGGTGCAACAGCGTGTCTATTCCCTCCGACATCCTTTCTCGCCTCCTGCTGAAGAACCGGTTGGCTTTTGCCGACTGAAAGGTTGCCATCAAATCCATCACTGGCGTCCCCCACTGACGCACTATTTGAGCGAAGACGTCGGGATGCAACTCCCATTCTCCTGCATCTACTCGAACCCTGCTGAGAAAGTCGGCCATTACATTGTCCTTTCCTGCTATGTGCACTGCCGAGATCGCCGTCAATTGACTCTCTACCCAGGCAAACAACCGGTCCGCCTCCTCTTCCATGGCTGCACTCCCGGTGCTGCCCTGGCGATTGATGTAGGCAACTGTTGCCGAGTTGTCGGATAGGACTCGGACTGCCCGACCGACCACTGCCTCCTCGAACGCTAGGAGTGCCCGGGAGACTGCTTGAAGTTCCAGACGATTTATTGACCACGAAGCCTCCAGAGGCAACCAAAGCCCCTGTGCAAACCTGTGTCCGCAGTGGGCTCCCCAGCCCGCCAGGCTGGCGTCTGTTAGCAAGGGAATCCACTCTGGCTGTTCCAGCGGCATTCCAGCCGATAGCGACGACGGAAGAAGCCACCACCGCAGGGACTGCTGTACCTGGAACGGGCAGGGAAGCCGCTTGCTCAAAGGATCGAACTGATGCGACCAGCGACGTAGTAGGGCCCTCTGCAGAGGGCGCATGTGCACTTTGGCCCATGGCACAGCCTCCAGAGTCGCCGCCATCGTTCCCAGCAAGCGAAGGTAATCCCATGCCGACGGCGCTGGAGTGGCCCTGAACTTGCGCACCAGACCCCGCAGCGCCAGCGCTCTCCTGTGAGGCAAAAACACCTGACCCCTCTTCGTGTCGAACCGGACCCCCAAATATTCGAGGTCCTGAGAGGGTCTCAAACGGCTTTTGACCGGATTGACCACCCAACCAAGACTCTGCAAGAACTCTACTACTCTGCCCGTCACCTGGGTGCTCTCCGCCTCCGTCTTGGCTCGAATTAACCAATCGTCGAGGTACGGGTGAATTAAAATCCCTTCTCTGCGCAAGGCCGCCGCCACCACCACCATTACCTTGGTGAAGGTACGCGGCGCCGTGGCTAGACCGAAGGGCAAGGCTTGGAACTGGTAGTGCCCCCAAGGAAAGGCGAACCGCAGTCACCTTTGATGAGCTGCTCGGATGGGAATGTGCAAGTACGCTTCCGTAAGATCCAGGGACGTCAAAAACTCTCCCTGACGCACCGCTACAATGACGGACCGCAAGGTTTCCATCCGGAAGTGCGGTACTCGTAGGCAATGGTTTACGCCCTTGAGATCTAAAATGGGCCGCAACGCTCCGCCCTTCTTGGGCACCACGAAATAAATGGAGTACCGACCCACTCCGTACTCCGCTTTCAGAACCTCCACGACTGCCCCCAACTGCAGAAGCCGTTCAAAGTATTGCGAACCGCTAGAGTCTTCTTCGGACCCCTGCAGGGGGACATGACGAAGGAGTCTCGCACGGGACGCGCAAATTCCAGTGCGTATTCCTGGCGAATTACTTCCAACACCCATTGGTCGGAAGTGATGTGGGTCCAAGCAGAAAGAAACTCCCGAAGCCGCCCTCCTATGGAGGCACTTTCTGCCGGGACCCGCCTCATCTCATTGCGACTTACGAGCTGCTGAAGCGGGGCTTGAGGAGAAACCTCTATTCGCTCCTCGAAACCCCCAAAATCCCTGGGCCCGCGACTGAAAACGACCCCTTTGGAAGCCACCGAACCGTGATCCCCAAAATCTCCTGAAGTCACGAAACTGGCCCCGGACGCCCAGGCTGGACTTTCCTTGCTTCGGTTTATCCTCCGGAAGCCTGCCACCCTTAGACTCCCCGAGGTCCTTCACCAACTTATCGAGGTCTTCGCCAAACAGCAGCTTTCCTTTAAATGGGAGCTTGCTGAGCCAGGACTTAGAAGAACCATCCACCGCCCAATTTCACAACCACACCGAACTGCGAGTGGCCACCACGGAAGCCGTGCTATTCGCCAGGGCTCTGATCAGATCATAATGAACATCCGCTAGATAGGCCGCCCCGAACTCCAGGCGTCCCAGCTCCTTAAGCTCCTCGAGATCCAGGTGCGGGGAGTGGCGCAGCCGCTGAACCCAGCGCAAGCACGCTCGAGCCACCCAAGCTCCACAGATGGAAGCTTGTAAAGAAATCGAATCCGCCTCAAAGGTCTGCTTCAGCAACCCGTCCACCTTACGGTCCTGGGCATCTTTCAAGGCAGCACTGCCTTCCACCAGAATGGTGGTCTTCTTAGTAACTGCCGACACCACGGCGTCCACCCGCGGAGCTCGGAACCGTTCCTTATCCTTATCGACCAGAGGATAAAGCCGATTCATAGTCCATATCCCCCTGAGCCCCGATTCCGGTTGGTCCCATTCCTCTTGTATCATTCTGTCAACTACTCTATGTACCGGAAAGGCTACCTGAGGCTGATGAACTGCTTGAATAACCGGATCCTCAAATCTCCTCCTCCGCGGGCGTCGGGGTAGTGAGATTCAATATCTGCATTGATTCTGAGATCAACGCCGTAAGCTCCTCTCTACGAAAAACCCTAATGATCTTAGCCTGATCTTCGGGTTCTGGGAGCTCTCCTTCCTCAAGATCCTGTGCGCCCTCTTCGCGCTCCCAGTCCAGATCCTCGCCTTCCGGCCACTCGCTTTCCGCGGAGGACGCAGCTTGGGCCCGCGCTCTCTTAGGCGCCGGCGGAGCTACACCTACACCCTGTCCTGCCCCTCCATCTGCTGAACGGGGACGGAAAGCGGCAAAGCTCCCGGTACCTGACCTTGACGCTGCAAACAAAAAGCCTGATGCATCAATAGAATGAAATCAGGACAAAAATTGCCAAGCACCATTGACTGTTCTACTGACAGAACCCCAGAGGGGCCCCCTGCGACCTCTACCGCGGGGCCTTGCCCGAAAGCTGCAGAGACTCCGCTGCCACTTCAGGCGTCGTCACCTGCGCCTCCGGAACTTCTTTAATCTCCATCTGGTGATCCACCGCAGAAGATAGAGTAGCACAGTCGCAGCACACACCTGAATCGGCCACCATGCCTCTACGGGTGCCACAGACAATGCACACTGTGGTCGGGCCGCCATGAGGAAGGCAACTCACCAAATCAAGGAGCTAATGGTATCAATAAGTGCTTTTGTTACCATTCTCCCCCCCCCCTTTTTTTTTTTGTATATGTTCTTACTCAGCACCCCTTACCTTCCTGAATGCTAAGAAACTGTCCGGCTGTGCAGCCCCGTTGCCACCGAAACCGCCAGAGGAGACCCCTCCCCCCCCCTTAGCGGCCACGACACAAGAAAATCGAAAATTAACCTGAAACGCGAGTAAGAAGAGAAAGGAAAGAAAAAACAACAAAAAACAAAGAAAATAAAGTAAGCCCCAAACTGCCAAAAGAATCTACTGCTGCACAGCCCGAGGGATTCAGCGCGTCAGGCAGCCATGCGGCAGCATAAAATGGCCGCCGACAGACTGGGAGGAAAGAAGAGGTGCCAAACTGCCCCGGAGCCGGGCTAAGCCTCCCCCCGCCTGCGAGAACAGCCTGTAACCGGTGGAATGCTTACCGGCCAGGCCTGTTCCGCTCGTCCGATGCCTTCTTCAGCACCGGACCAAAAAGCAGCGCGCTGGAAAGGGAACCGCTCTGCTAAGTTCAGCTGCCTAGCCGGAGCCCCGAAGCCGCGTCTATGCAGTCTCCGCGGCTCGGGGAGATGATTGCAGCTGCAGAAGGGCTCTCCCCCATAGAGTCAGGGGGAGAGATCTCCCGGCACCCGGCAAAATCACCAACAGCGCTTAACTCCTTATATACACTACCAGCGCTCTATAAGACAGGCAGGAAGCAAGAATGCCTTTCTCCGTTTTTTTTTTTTTTTTTTTTTAAAAGATAGTACCCAAAATTTACCAACAATCAAAGGATTCCCAACTACACTACACTATACTAGAAGCTCCTTATCTGATCCTCCAGTGAGCCCCTGTCAAGGCTCACAACGCCCTCCTGCTGCATGGAGACTGGTCATACTGGATCTGAGGAGAAAGTGCAGCAGGCTATATGCAGTGATATCATGATTCTGACGTGCCAGTCTCCAAAGCTGCAGGAGGAGGTTGACAACCCAGAGGTTGAGGACTGAACTGGAGGAACGATAAGGAAACTTCTATTTTCTAAGGTTTATAATTTTTCTTTTAACAGGAAAGACAACTGGACATTATAAACTGGTAGTGGTGTTGGATTCTATGCCTAAAACAAGCCAAGTAGAGCAAACAGTTCAAACCTAGTACCACATCAGATGGCTATGTCTAAACAGAAATGGGATGTGAATGTATGGGATGAATATCAGCTGGCAGTCTTACAAATCTCCTTAGAGGTTACTGCTGTCATTTTGGAAACTGGTAGCAACAGGGACAGGAGCAGAGGGAGACCATTCATGCCAAATTCACTCAGACCACCAAGCCATGTTTGTTTGTCTGGGAAGGTAGTTGCTGATGGGAGGGGGATTTGGGGGGGGGAGATCGGATCAAGGGAGAGTTATGTATGTCAAAGTGATGAAATTTATGTACAGGGAGGGGATCAGATTGGGGTAGCTTCAATATGGGATGGGATTAATTAGGAGGCGGATTTCAAGGAACCACGTTTTTATTTTATTTTTCAAAATTTCAATGGGCAACAGCAGCGCTACTGGATTGCCGGTAGCAAGACTGCACTATCAGCAGTCATGACAGCTAGTTCAGTAGTATCTTACACGCTAGCTGTCACTGGCAGTCATACTTGATCTCTGCCCAGGGAATGAAAAGCATTTCATCTTTATGAAGATTTTATCTAGGGAATAATATTGGAAAGATGACTGACTGATTAAGGTGTAAACTTGACACTGCTCTGGACAACAACTTGAGATGCTAAAATTTGGTATAAGATAGTTAAACCATGGCCTGAAGCTCAAACTATGCAGACAGAAGTCATTACCACCAAAAATGTGAACTTTCTGGTAAGGGACTTTAGCTCACATAAATCTAGACTTGGGGAGGGGGGGGCGCTTTCATCTATTGGGCAAGCTTCAACTGAAGCATGTTCCACATAAATCTGGAAACCAGAGGAGATACAGAAGCAGGGCCCCCTTACCTAGTGCCACTGGTGCCTTAACAGTTGTTTTTTCAGTCCAGATTCTGAAAGATATGGAAGGTATTCCAGCAGTTTTTGTGGGGGACAACAGAAGATATCTAGGGCTGTGCCTTCACACAAATAACAAACTACTTCCACTGCAGCCTATAAGACCTCTCTTGATGAAGTTTTTTCCAGGAAACAAACACTTTTTCGGAACCCCTGAAAAGCTGTTACAACCCTCTCAGCAATGAGGAAGTCCTAAATTGACAGGCCAAATGTTAAAGATAAGATCCAATTCACAAAGACAAAACAGATACCACAAAGCAAACCAAGATAAAACCAAGGACAGTTAAGAGAGAGATGAAGAGACTGAAGAGCTGGCAGTGGTCCTCCTGACCTGCATGAAGGTTGACAGATATGCTGGGTCTCAAGAGAGGAAACAACTGCAAAAATTACATCTTACATCTAAGGCAACAACTATAAGTAAAATCAATAAAGCACAGTTACTTACCTGTAACAGGTGATCTCTGGGAACAGCAGGAATAAGTCTTCACATATGGGTATCGTCGGTACCGACGGAGCATGCGCGGGAACGCTCCCCAGCGTCCAAAAGGAAAGCTTTTGGGAGCATCCCACAGCGCCTGCGCGCTGCCTTCCCGCCTTTCCTAACTGCCTCTCTCCAGTTCGAGTTTTAAAGCTGAGACAAAGAGAGAGTGAGGAGAGGAAAGGAAAGAAAGATAGAGAGATACAACTCCTAGGGGAGGTGGGTGGGTTGTGAAGACTTATTCCTGCTGTTCCCAGAGATCACCTGTTACAGGTAAGTAACTGTGCTATCTCCAGGAACAAGCAGGAATGAGTCTTCACATATGGGGACTCCCCAGCTAGAGATGCCTGGGAGATCACCCAGGTTGTGAGTCCCTGGGAAGGGCTCTACCTCCACTCATGAATCTCAGGCATCCAGCCAGGGATGGAGGGTAGGAGTTGGTTAGGTATGGAACAGGTGTTTGAGAACAGCCTGACCAAACAAGGCATCCCGGCGGGAGTCCTTGTCCAAGCAGTAATGGGCTGTGAAGGTATCAACCGAGGCCCAGGTGGCCGCTCGACAGATCTGGTCGATGGACACAGAATTTAGATGAGCCACAGAGGCTGCCATGGCCCTCACATTGTGAGCTGTGACATGGCCCTCCAGAGAAAGGTTCTTACTCTGGTAGGCGAAAGAAATACACTGAGCAATCCAATTGGACAGAGTTCTCTTAGAGACTGAAAGTCCTAAATGAGAGGGATCAAAAGCAACAAAGAGTTGAGAGGACTTTCTATGTTGCTGTGTCCTTTGTAAGTAAAAAGCAAGAGCTCTTTTACAATCCAGGGTATGAAGATTCCTCTCTGCACTTGAAGCATGAGGTCCTGGAAAAAAAAGACAGGTAAATAAACCTCTTGGTTCAGATGAAAAGGTGAGACCACTTTAGGCATAAAGTGTGGATTAGTCCTGAGGACTACCTTGTCATGATGGAACCTTGTATAAGGAGGATTAGCCACCAAGGCTTGCAGCTCACTGATGCGACGAGCTGAAGTGACTGCAATGAGAAAAATAACCTTCCAGGAAAGGAATTTCAAGGAGGTAGTGGCTAAGGGTTCAAAGGGTGGCTGCATAAGCTGGCCAAGAACCAGATTCAAGTCCCATGCCACAGGTGGTGGTCTGATGGGAGGTTTAGTCAAAAGAAGGCCTCTCATGAATCTTGCTATAAGAGGATGAGAGGAAATAGGCTGTCCATTGAGAGGTTTAAGGGATGCTGCAATAGCACTCAAATGGACTCTTACTGAATTCATTTTAAGGCCTGCATGGGATAAATGCAGCAAATATTCTAGTAAAGAATTCAGAGGTATTGCAAGAGGGTTAAGACCCTTCTCTGCACACCAAATGGTAAACCTTTTCCATTTAAAAGCATAGGAACGTCTAGTGGAAGGCTTTCTGGAAGCATGAAGGATATCCTTCACTTGCTGAGAAAGATGCAAATCTTGAAGGTCTAGGCCTTCAGCAACCAGGCTCTGAGGTGAAGAGACTGGGGATTTGGGTGCCACAACATTCCCTCCTCCTGGGACCGGAGGTCTGGAGCAGATCCCAAGTCCAGGGAGGGAGCTTGAGAGAGATGCAGAAGTAGAGGGTACCACACTTGGCGTGGCCAATGTGGTGCTATGAGGATCATAGACCCCTTGTCTCTCTGAAGTTTGAAGAGTGTCTTGGGAATTAGGGGAATGGGTGGAAAGGCATAGAGGAAGTCTTGCCGCCAATGGAGGAGGAAGGCATCCCTGGCCTGAACTCCCTGGCATGGAATTCTGGAACAGAACCGGGGAAGTTTGGCATTCCACGGACTTGCAAACAAGTCTATGTCTGGGGTTCCCCAAATTCGAAAGATCCTGGCTATCTGGTCCCCATAGAGGGACCATTCGTGTGGAAGCAGAACTCGACTGAGTCTGTCTGCCCAAGAGTTTTGAACCCCTGGAAGATACACTGCCATGAGATGAATTTGATGCTCTCTGGCGAAGGCCCACAATCTCAGAGCTTCGTTGCAAAGCGACAGAGAGCCAGTCCCGCCCTGCTTGTTCACGTAGAACATGGCTACTTGGTTGTCCGTGTGGATGAGGACTGTCTTGTAGCTGAGCAGGGTGTGGAAGACTCTGAGAGCTAGAAAAATTGCTCTGAGCTCTAAGAGGTTGATATGTAGAGATGTCTCCTGTAAAGACCAGATGCCCTGAGTGGAGAGATCTTGAAGATGAGCTCCCCAACCTCTTGGAGAGGCATCTGTTGTAAGGGTTGCTTGGGGTAACACCTGTTGAAAGGGGGACCCCAGCAACAGATTTTGAGTGGACTTCCACCACTGGAGGGACCAAAAGAGGCGACTGGAGGTTACTATTTTGTCTGACAGGCAACCTGATGCCTGGGTCCATTGGGTGGACAGAGTCCACTGAGCTGCCCTCATGTGAAGGCGAGCGTAAGGAACCACATGCACAGTGGATGCCAAGTGGCCTAAAAGTTGTAACATCTCTCGAGCAGTTAAATGGGATTTTAACTGAATTTGTGAGGCTAACTGCACCAAGCGTAGGCAACAGGCCTGGGGAAGATAGGCCCTTGCAGTTGTGGTATCCAGCAGGGCCCCTATGAACTCTAGAGACTGAGTAGGGGTGAGATAGGATTTTGGAAAGTTTATTACAAGTCCCAGATACTGAAGGATACGCCTTGTGCAGGTTAGAGAAGTCTGGGCCTCTGACTGGGATGGAGCTCGGATGAGCCAATCGTCCAGATATGGGAATACGAATATCCCCAGAGTGCGTAAAAATGCAGCTACTACTGCCATGCATTTTGTGAACACCCTTGGTGCAGAGGCCAGACTGAAAGGAAGCACTCTGTATTGGTAGTGCTTCCCTTGATAAAGGAACCGAAGGAACCTTCTGTGTGTTGGATGGATGAGGACATGGGTGTACGCATCCTTGAGGTCTAGAGAGCAAAGCCAATCCTGACTCTGAAGGTATGAAAGGAGAGTACCGAGAGAAATCATCTTGAATTTCTCCTTGCATAGAAAATTGTTCAATTCCCTGAGATCTAATATGGGTCTGTAGCCCCCTGTTTTCTTTGGGATAAGGAAGTAGGGGGAGTAGAACCCTGAGCCCTGTTGAAGAAGGGGTACTTCTTCTATTGCCCCTTGGGCAAGAAGGGTAGCAATCTCCTGACCCAGAAGGTCGAGGAGAGATGTCTGAGAATTGAACTGTCTCACCATGGTATGAGGAGGAAGGTTTAAGAAATGAAGCTTGTACCCCTGCCTTATGATGGAGAGGGTCCATCGCTCTGCTGTGATTTGTTCCCACCTGGGAGCAAAGTAAGCCAACCTTCCTGGAATGGTGAGAGGCTCTGGATGTTCTAGAGCCAGAAAGGCTAAGCTCTCTAGTTGTAAGTCAAAGGCCCTGAGGAGGCTGAGGCTGTTGGGCTGTAGCAGTCCTAGCAGCCTTAGGCTTGGCCTGTTTCGGTTGTTGCTGTCTCTTTGTAGCAAAACGACCTGCAGAAGATGACTGCTGACCATAAGCAGAATAATATTTCCCTTTTATGGGAAAAAAACCCCTTTTTGAACAACCTTTTCTTAAAAGGAGCAGAAGTAGACTTTGAAAGTCTATCTAAAGCAGAATTTCCAGCATCCATTTGGGTGGCCTTTGCTTGCCAATCTTTGCCAAAAAGGTTTTCACCTGTACAAGGAAGGTTTCCTAGTCCATCTTGAACCCAGGGTTCCAAATCAGAAGCTTGTAACCAAGCAACTCTGCGTGCACCTATGGCAATGGCCGAGGCTCTGCTGGCACCTTCAAAAGAGTCAAAGGCTGCACGGTTGGAAAACTTGGAAATATCTTGGCATGTTTGAGCCAGGTGAGGAACTCTTCCCTTTTATCTTCTGAAATAAAAGGAGATAAAGTTTGCAGGTGATCTGTAACTTCTTTTAGAAACATCCCCATATAGAGACTATAGGAGTTGATTCTGTCAACAAGCATACTGGCCTGGAAAATTCTCCTGCCAAAGGCATCTAAGGTTCTGCATTCTCTTCCTGGAGGAGCAGAAGAGTGCCTTTTTGTACTCTTTATCTTCTTCATAGCAGACTCCACCACAATGGAGTGGTGAGGAAGCTGAGTCTTATGGAAGCCAGGACAAGGAGGAACATGATACATGGTGTCCAAACTGCGAGAATGAGGGGAAGTGGTGAGAGGAGTCTCCCATATGCCCCACATGTGATCATAAAGAATCTCATGTATTGGTAAAGTGGCTGCCTCTTTAGGAGCCTTAGGGTATTGTAAAATATCTAATTTTTTGGCTCTAGGCTCTGTCTCAGGGGCCACTGAGATGGAAAGGCCCCTGGCCACTTCCCTAATGAAGTCTTGAAAAGACAAGTCTTCTGGAGGAGACATTCTCCTTTTTGGAGAAGAGGGCTCCTGAGGATGAATCACCGATGCTTCGACAGAGACCTCTGATTCATCAGAGTCTTCAGAGGAATCGAAGTATCGCCTGTCTGGATGCTCCTGCAGAGCCCGATACGCGTACCGGGTGGTATCGACATCGGGAGTGATCGGTACCAATTCGGTACCGATGGGCATCACAGAACAGTGTACCGCTGCAGTCGACACCGAAGCGGATGTCTATGCAATCGGTACCGGTGCTGGAGTCGGTACCGGCAACGGAGTTTGTTGCGGTACCGAAGGCGTCGCAGCTTGTATGAATGCCGTGATGGCACGCTGCATGGTCAGGATATTCTGATCCATTGACGCAACCAATGTCTGGATGTCGGTACCAGTGGGAACCACCGGTACCCCAGAACATGGCAACAGGTGATTGGTCGAGGCCGAGCCATCGATGTCAACCTGTGACCCCATAGATAAAGCTTTGGAAGCCGGAGCCTCCCGCCAGGGTAATTTTGCCGGTGCGGATTCCTCGAGGGCAAGCCCGGAGGCATCTCGATACTTAGAGGGAGATCTACCCTTCGAGGACCGGCTGGATTTAAGTTTGGTTACCTGAGATCCATGTGAGGAAGAAGCAGCCCTGGAAGACGTCGATGCAACCGAAGCTGCATCCGAGGGAAACAGAGTACTGAGCTTAGCTGCTCGATTCTGTAGACCTCTTTTAGACATCATGGAGCAGGACTCACAATCCTCAATGGAGTGGTCAGGACCTAAACATTTTAGACACCATTCATGGGTGTCAGTGACAGAAATAGTGCCGCTACACTTCGTGCATTTTTTAAACCCAGAGGCGGGCTTTTCCATGAGGAAAAATGTCCTAGGCCTAAGGCCAAAGAAGAAAATGCACTGAAGTGAGAAAAAAATAGTCTTTTTTTTTTTTTTTTAGAATAAAGAAAGAAAAGACCGGCGGTACCGGTCCTGCGTCGAGAAGGCAGACGCACGACCAAAGAAATTAAATAAAATAAAGAAATTCTTCAGCGGTGACAGGAACACGACCTGCTGGCTCCGCAGAAAAGAAGAACTGGAGAGAGGTGGTTAGGAAAGGCGGGAAGGCAGCGCGCAGGCGCTGTGGGATGCTCCCAAAAGCTTTCCTTTTGGACGCTGGGGAGCGTTCCCACGCAGGCTCCGTCGGTACCGACGATACCCATATGTGAAGACTCATTCCTGCTTGTTCCTGGAGATAACCATAATTCACATAAAGAAACCATCAATGGATATCAGAGATAAATTGGATCGAGTATCGTGTAGGAAAAATGATCACAAAGACGATTCTACCAAAAAGAGCACATGGCTAGAAGAAAAGGAAAAAGATAACTCCTTCTTGGAAAAGTATATTGTAGGAGACATACAAATCACTGTGTGCTGAGGTGTTCCTGATGGTTGAGTACTACTACTACTTGGAGTTTCCATCATTAGAGGCCCCAACTTGGGAACACAGCTCAAAGGAGAGAAGATAGTCATGTGCCTACCAGGCTCTTCAGCCAGCAGGAATACAAACCAAGTTGTTGAAGTACTTAGCGAAAAAAGTGAACACTCTAAACTTAATGTTGTTATCCACTTGGGCACAAATGACCTGGCTAGAAACAGTGCCTCTACAGTCCAAAAGGACTTCCAATCTCTGTGAGAGAAACTCAAGCCCACTGTTAACACTGTTGCATTCTCAGAAGTTCTACCTGTTCTTGGTAAGGGGACAAAAAGGCTGCATCACTTTAACAGCTTTAATACATGGCTCCAGACCTGGTACAAACAAGAGACTATACTGTACTGATGGACTACATCTCTGTCGCAGGGTAAAGAATCCTAAGTGAAAAATTCAGGCAGTATGTGGATATGCATTTAAACTAGGAAAAGGGGGTGACGGATGTGGAAAGTCAAGATCTGCAAGCCACCCCCTGCAAAAGCAGATCATCATCAGAAACAGCCACACTTTTAAACCACACATCAAAAACAAGTGGGAAGAAGTGGGCAGAACAAAATCAATGCAAAATACACACAAGCCAGGTAAATGCTGGAAAGCAATGAGCACAAATGCTCGAAGCTTAGCCAACAACGTTCCGGACCTGGAAGCTCTAATGGTGGAAATGGATTTGGATATTGTAGCCATTACAGAAACATGGTTTAATGAATCACATGATTGGGATATAGCCATAGCTGGCTATAATCTATTCAGAAGAGACAGAGAAAATGGAAAAGGAGGAGCAGTAGCCTTGTATGTCAAAAGCAATATTAAAGCTACTGAAATGCAGGGGACATGGGGAAAAGAAGAAGAGCTCTGGATTGCGTTGGAAAGAGGAGATGGCACTGTCATCCATACTGCTGTAGTCTACAGACCTCCGACTCAAATTGAAAAGAGAGATAACAAATTGATTATAGATCTTGCCAAGGTAGCCACAAAGGGGGAAGTGATCATATTGGGTGACTTTAATCTACCTGATGTGGATTAGTTTACTCCTTCTGCACATCTAGAAAGAAGCAAAAAAATTGTGGATGCTCTCCAAGATGCATTACTTAGATAAATGGTGATGGAACCAACCAGGGAAAGCTCAACGCTGGATTTAGTGCTCACCAATGGTTATAGCGTGTCGAATGTCTGCATGAGTGCCCCTATGAGCAACATTCAACATCACACGGTGTGGTTTGAGATAAAAGCCATGGCACAGGCAATCATAGCAAGCTCAAAGTCCTAAACTTCAAAAACGCTGACTTCAATAAAATGGCCGAGTACCTAAAGGAGGAGATGACGGGGTGGAAGGAGATAAGGGAAGTGGAAATGCAATGGGTTAAACTAAAGGTGGCAATAAAAGGGGCAACAGATAAATATGTAAGAAAAGTAAATAAAAACAAGAGGAGAAGGAAACCTATTTGGTTTTCCAAAGAAGTGGCTGCTCAAATAAAGGCAAAAAACACAGCTTTCGCAAAATTCAAAAGCTTGCAAACAGAAGAACACAGAAATGAATACAGGATCAAACTCAGAGTCAAAAAGAGAAATAAGGATAGCAAAATCAAAGACAGAGGAAAAGATGGCTAAAGATGTTAAGGGTGGCAGCAAAACTTTCTTCAGGTATATTCGGGAGAGGAAGAAGATCAGAGTTGGAATTGCAGGACTCAGAAGTGCTGGGAAAGGACTCATGGAAAGTGACACTGAAAAAGCAAAATTGCTAAACAAATACTTCTGCTCTGTTTTTACTAAAGAAAATCCTGGAGATGGACCAGCTGTGACTCCCAAATATAAAAATGGGAATGTAGTAGATACCACACCATTCACAGAAGATGAGGTGTTAGAAAACAGGGGTGGCCCAAGGGGGGTGTAGGGCCATTTACGGATACTCGGTGTGGGGCCTCATTTGCATAAATATTTGCATAATGTTACCATACACTAACTTTTAGTAAACATGACTCTTAATGAGCGTATGGATAAAGAAAGACTAAAAGAGTTCTACATTACTATAATCCAGTGCCAACCGCCAGGCACATTAGGAACTACTACAAACACTGCTCATTTAGAACCAATAGCAAACCCACCGTATCATAACAGCACTACCAGGACTCATAAAGCACCAGACCCTACCTATCAAAAGGCAACACTGCAAATATTAAACCAATACATTTCAGAGAATAACAATACATGACCTACTGGGGAAAGAGAACAAGTGGCAATGACAAATAGGAATTACATAAACAGAATACCTCAGCTCAGTTACACATGCAGAACATAGACCATCACAAAACAAGGAATCACAATTTAGAAACAGGAAGACAATTAAACTGGGAACCCCAAAAGCCAAACTTGGAATGTACAACACTGTAGACATAAAACTATAAAGCATAGTTACTCACCTGTAACAGGTGATCTCCGGGAACAGCAGGAATTTAGTCTTCACATATGGGTATCGTCAGTACCGACGGAGCCTGCGTGGAAACGCTCCCCAGCGTCTAATTAGAAAGCTTTTGGGAGCATCCCACAGCGCCTGCGTGCTGCCTTCCCGCCTTTCCCAACTGCCTCTCTCCAGTTGAGTTTAAAGCTGAGACAAAGAGAGAGAGAGAGAGAGAGAGAGAGAGAGAGAGAGAGAGAGAGGAAGAGATAGCTAGATAGATACAACTCCTAGGGTGGGTGGGTTGTAAAGACTCAATTCCTGCTGTTCTCGGAGATCACCTGTTACAGGTGAGTAGCTATGCTATCTCCAGGAACAAGCAGGAATGTAGTCCTCACATATGGGGACTCCCTAGCTTTAGATACCAGGGAGAGATCCCAGAAGTTGTGTGTCCCTGAAAAAGGGCTCCACTTCCCCCCATGGATCTCTGGCATCCTACCAGGGATGGTGGGTAGGAGTTGATTAGGTATGGAACAGGTGTTGGAGAACAGCCTGACCAAACAAGGCATCCCGGCGGAAGTCCTTCTCCAAGCAGTAATGGGCTGTGAAGGTATGAACTGAGACCCAGGTGGCTGCTCGACAGATGTCGTCGATAGACACAGGGTGTAGATGAGCCATTGAAGCTGCCATGGCTCTCACATTGTGAGCTGTGACATGGCCCTCCAGAGGAAGATTCTTACTCTGACAGGCAAAGGAAATACACTGAGCAATCCAGTTAGATAGTGTTCTCTTGGAGACTGGAAGTCCCAAATGAGAAAGATCAAAAGCAACAAAGAGCTGAGAGGAGAGGACTTTCTATGTTGCTGTGTTCTTTGTAAGTAAAAGGCTAAAGCTCTTTTACAGTCCAAGGTATGAAGATTCCTTTCTGCATTTGATGCATGAGGCCCTGGAAAGAACACAGGTAGGTAGACCGCTTGGTTTAGATGAAAAGGCGAGACCACCTTTGGCATAAAGTGTGGATGAGTCCTAAGGACTACCTTGCATTGATGGAACCTTGTATAAGGTGGATCAGCCACTAGTGTTTGCAACTCACTGATGCGACGTGCTGATGTGATTGCAATGAGAAAGATAACCTTCCAAGAAAGGAATTTCAAGGAGGTAGTAGCTAAGGGTTCGAAAGGTGGCTTCATGAGCTGACCAAGAACCAAGTTTAAGTCCCATGCCACAGGTGGTGGCCTAATGGGAGGCTTAATTAGCAGAAGGCCTCTCATAAATCTTGCTATAAGAGGATGGGAGGAAATAGGTTGTCCATTTAGGGGCTTGAAGGAAGCTGCAATAGCACTCAAATGGACTCTCACTGAGTTAGTCTTAACTCCTGCATTGGATAAATGAAGGAGATACTCCAGTAATGATTCCAGAGGTACCGCAAGGGGGTTAAAACCCTTCTGCGAACACCATATGGTAAACCTTTTTCACTTGAAAGCATAAGAGCGTCTTGTGGAAGGTTTCCTGGAAGCATAAAGGATATCCTTTACTTGCTGAGGGAGGTTAGGATCATGGAGATCTAAGCCTTCAGCAACCAAGCCCTGAGATGCAGAGACTGAGGATTGGGATGCCATAACATTCCGTCCTCCTGAGATAGGACATCTGGAGCAGACCCTAACTCCAGAGACGAAGCTTGAGAGAGATATAGAAGCACAGGGTACCACACTTGCAGAGGCCAATGTGGAACTATGAGAATGATACGTCCTCTGTCTCTCTGAAGCTTGAATAGGGTCTTGGGAATTAGGGGAATGGGTAGAAAAGCATAAAGGAAGTCTTGGCCCCAGTGGAGGAAAGCATCCTTGGCCTGAGAGCCCTGAGCCGGGATTCTGGAACAGAACTGGGGAAGTTTGGCATTCAACGGACTTGCAAAGATGTCTATGTCCGGGGTTCCCCAAATTTGAAAAATCTTGGTCACCTGGTCTGCATGTAGAGACCATTCGTGTGAAAGCAGAACTCGACTGAGTCTGTCTGCCCAAGAGTTTTGTATGCCTGGAAGATACACTGCCCGGAGATGAATCTGATGCTCTCTGGCGAGGGCCCATAGTCGCAAAGCTTCATTGCAAAGTGACAGAGAGCCTGTTCCCCCCTGTTTGTTCACGTAGAACATGGCTACTTGATTGTCCGTATGAATGAGGACTGTCTTGTAGCTGAGCAGGGTGTGCAACACTCGAAGAGCAAGGAAGATTGCTCTGAGCTCCAAGAGATTGATATGTAGATGAGTTTCCTGTGGAGTCCAAGTGCCTTGGGTGGAGAGGTCTTGCAGATGAGCTCCCCAACCCATTGGTGAAGCATCTGTTGTGAGTTGCCTGGGGTAAGGGTTGTTGAAATGGGGACCCCAGCAACAGGTTCTGAGTGGACTGCCACCATTGGAGGGACAAAATAAGGCGACTTGTGTTTGCTATTTTGTCTGACAGGCACCCTGATGCCTAAGTCCACTGGGCTGCTCGCATATGGAGGCGAGCATAAGAGACCACATGCACGGTAGATGCCATGTGGCCTAGTAGCTGTAGCATTTCTCGGGCAGTGAGATGAGATTTTAGCACTGCTTGAGAAGCTAACTGCACCATGCGAAGGCAACTGGCCTGGGGAAGATAGACCCTTGCCTTTTTGGTAGCCAGCAAAGCTCCTATGAATTCTAGAGACTGAGTGGGAGTTAGACTGGATTTTGGGACGTTTATGACAAGACCCAAATACTGAAGGACACGCATTGTGCAAGATAGGGAGGTCATGGCCTCTGCTTCTGATGGGGCTCGAATGAGGAAGATGAATATCCCTAGAGTGCGGAGAAAAGCTGCTACCACAGCCATGCATTTCGTGAACACTCTTGGTGCTGAGGCCAGGCCAAAAGGAAGCACCTTGTATTGGTAGTGCTTTCCTTGAAAAAGGAACCGAAGGAACTTCCTGTGAGTCGGGTGGATGAGAACATAAGTGTGCGCATCCTTGAGATCTAGAGAACAAAGCCAATCCTGACTGAAGGTATGGCAGCAGAGTTCCTAAAGAAATCATCTTGAATTTCTCTTTGAACAGGAATTTGTTCAATTCTCTGAGGTCCAAAATAGGTCTGTATCCCCCTGTTTTCTTTGGGATAAGGAAATAGGGGGAGTAAAACCCCATACCCTGTTGATGAATGGGTACCTCTTCTATTGCCCCTTGGGCAAGAAGCATAGTGACCTCTTGATCTAACAGGTTGATGAGAGAGGTCTGAGAATTGAACTGTCTTACCATGGTGGAAGGGGGCATGCATAGGAAGTGCAGCTTGTACCCCTCTCTTATAATGGAGAGTGTCCACTACTCTGCTGTTATTTGTTCCCACCTGGGGGCAAAGTGACATAACCTTCCTGGAATGGTGGAAGGCTCTGGTCCATTCAGGGCCAGGAAGGCTAAGTTCTCTAGATGAAAGTCAAAGGCCTTGTGGAGGCTGAGACTGCTGAGACGGTTGAAGCTTCGCAGTCTTTGCTTTCCTTTGTTTAGGTGGTTGCTGACCCTTCCGGGTAGGCTGACCTGTATAACGTCCCTGCTGGGAATAAGAGGGATAAAACCTCTTCTTTTTTGAAAAGAAAGGCTTCTTGAAAGACTTCTTTCTCGCAGGATCAGCTGTGGCTTTGGATAGTTTATCCAAAGTGGAGTTGTCAGCTTCCAACTCATTGGCCTTTTCTTGCCAATCTTTACCAAAGAGGTTCTCACCAGTACAAGGAATATTGCCCAGTTTGTCTTGTACCCAGAGCTCCAAATCAGATGCCTGGAGCCAGGCAATTCTACGTGCACCTATGGCAATGGCAGAGGTTCTGCTTATGCACTCAAAACAGTCAAAAGCTGCACGGTTGACAAATTTAGAAACATCCTGGGCATGTTTGACCAATTGGAGAAAATCGTGTCTTCTATCCTCAGGAAGAAGAGGGCTCAAAACCTTTAAATCCCCTGTAACTTCTTTCAGGAACATTCCCATATATAAAATATAGGAACTGATCCTGGCAGAAAGCATGGAAGCTTGGAAAGTACGATGTCCAAAAGCATCCAAAGTTCTGCACTCGCGTCCTGGAGGATTAGAGGCATGTCTCTTTGCACTCCTGATCCTTCTCATAGCTGATTCCACTACAATAGAGTGGTGAGGAAGCTGAGTCTTCTGGAAACCAGGACAAGGAGGGACTCGGTACATAGTATCCAGTCTATGAGAGTGAGGAGAGGTGGTAATGAGGCAGCCGGGAAGGTAGCTGAGGATACCCTGCCTCCCCCAGCCATGCAGCTTTGACATAAGGATCAGCTTGATAAACGGAGACACAGAGATCTCAGCAGGCACCTCCCCCAAGCCAAAGCTGCTACAGTGAGACGAACCTAAGCACAATACCCTCTCCCCTAGATAACAGCAGACCAGAGAATACCAGTTTGGACAGGTCACTGAGAATGCTTTATGAAAGCCCACCTTACCCCCCCAGGGACTACTGATTGGTGGACAAAAGATACCTGAGGCGAATCAGAAAGTAGAATGAGCTTGAAAATATACTGTATATAAGACAATGTATGACGTGGAGAGGGAACTCAGATCTTTTGTTCAGGGTGGCCGGCTCTGTCTCTGAGGCTGTGTGCACACAATAAAAGATTCTGTTTGCATTCTAGTCTGACTTGTCTTCCTTCTGTGGGTGTGAGAGAGAGCTTTTATTAGCTGCATTTGGGCTATTTCATTTGGCACCCCAGATGGGACGAAATTGTTAAAATATCAGCCTCTCCCTTCGCACCCACGGTGGGAGGTCGTCTGCTCTTGCAGCATCGGGCCTCGGCCGGTCAGGGACCGGCTCCCCGGGTGACGTTAATGGTCCTGGCGCCACCCGGCCCTTTTGTCCGGAAGGATACCTTGACTTGTCTGGTTGGTTGGTCCCGGCAGGCTGATTATTCCGATTGAAATCCGGCTGGATAGACTGGCATCCAAACCTCTCTGATCAGAGGTCTGGTGAGTACTCTACATTATTGCTTTGGGGATATTCGGTAACTGTAACTCTGGAACTATTGCGGTCTGATCACCCGCACGGGCAGCCCGAGTAAGGGCTCTGGGATCTCTGCTGAAACCGCTGCCCGTTCGGTCTGTGCTAGGTAAGAGGGAGAGGGGGAAGGGGGGGGGGGTTGTGCTGCAGCTAGAGCGAGAGAGAGAGAGAGAGCGTGTGTAATTGTAACAGCTGCTGCTAGAGAGAAAGTGAGAGTGTGGTGACGTTGTATGTAACGGCAGCTGCTGAAGATTACTAGAGAGAGAGGGAGTGTATGAGTTGCTGAGACGTCTGTTCCCCTTGTCGTTTTGTTTTTCTCTCCCCTTTTGTAGTCCTGTGTGTGTGTCCTGTGCAATTGGTCTCTGTCTTTTATCTGAATTTACACTGTACATTGCATTCCTTGCAGTGAGATTAGAGCGTTTATACTGCATATTGTACTTATTTATTGTACTGGGATTAGAGCATGGGGACAGGGGAATCCAAAGTGCATTAGAGCATGGGGACAGGGGAATCCAAAGTGCAAACGCCCTTGCAGTGCATGCTTCATAATTTTAAGGCTGGGTTTGGGGAAGATTATGGGGTACCCCTCTCTGCCTCTCGCCTGTCTGTTCTTTGTGAGCGGGAGTGGCCAGCTCTAGTTAAGCTGTGGCCTCCCGGGGGTCAACTGATCTGCCCACCGTGTTTTTAGTTCATCAAGTTGTAGCGAAAGAGCACCCCGACCAGTTCCCTTATATTGATTCATGGCTGGCTATATGCCAGCACAAGCCAAAATGGCTCCAGCGCTGCCACGAGGATCAGTGTAGGATAATGATAGCGGCCGTTGGTCGCCGGAAGGGACGAACGCCCACCCCCATCTATCCCTCCACGCCCCCTTCCTCTGTTGTGCCCCCTTGTCCCGTCCGCACCGCGACAGGATCCACCCGTAGTTGAAGAACCTCCTACAGGGGTGGGTGGCGCCAGGTCTGAGGAAGATTCTGCGGATTCCAGTTCTTCCTTTCTTGATTCCTCCCCACATAGGGATACACCCCTTCAGACCCCTCCAACATCCTTGACCCCACCCACTCCAGATACCTCCAGTACCACCGTAGTATCCCCTAGTAGCCCACTGGCTGAGCCTGAAACATCCACCCCGCTGGCCCACTGCCTGCGATCGCATGAACTCCAAATGCCACTACGCCAAGTACAGGGGCTTCCGTACCTTGATGCCGCTGGGCAAGTAGCAGTGGGACCATCCAGCCTGATTTATGTCCCTTTCTCCACCACGGACCTGTTGAACTGGAAAACCCACTATGCCTCCTATACTGAAAAGCCCCAAGAACTGACGGATCTTATGACCAGTATTATGCAAACACACCAGCCTATCTGGTCGGACACTAGACAATTGCTTTCCACTTTATTCAGTACAGAAGAAAGGGCGCGCATTGTACGGGCCACCCTCGAGTGGCTGGAGGCGCATCCTGCCCATGAGGGAGTTATAAATCCACGGCAGCAGGTAACGGTAGATTTCCCAAATGAAGACCCCCAATGGGACCCGAATAACTCTGCTGGAGCACTGGCTCTCACTCATTTCTGGACTGCGCTCCTTGAGGGCCTTAAGAAGGGGGGACAACGAGCTATGAATATCAGTAAAATCGCGGAAGTTCTCCAGCTTCCTGATGAGAGTCCGGCGGCATTTTATGAGCGTCTGACTGAAGCATACCGATTATACACCCCCTACGATCCAGCGGCTCCTGAGAATCTTCGTATGGTGAATACTGCCTTTGTGGCACAGGCACAAGGTGATATACGGTGGAAGCTGCAGAAAATGGAAGGGTTTGCGGGCATGAATGCAACACAACTGATGGAAGTAGCACAGAAAATATATGTAAATCGTGACCAGGAGCAGAAGCGCGAATCGGAGCGTCGGATGAAGAAGAAGGTGGACTTCCTAGCAGCCGCCCTAGCCGACCACCAGTTCCAGCCTGGGCCAGAGGAAGGAGCAGGGGACGAGGACGAGGACGTGGACACGGGGGGCCGAGGGTTCCCCTGGGGCCAATCAATGCGCCTACTGCAAAGAGGAGGGACATTGGAAAAATGAATGTCCAAAACGTAACTCAAGACGAGGAGGATATCCATCCATGAGGGGCGCTAGGGCACCTGTACGTACTACACGGGAGCAAGACCAGTATGATGATTTCCCGCCTCCACCGACACCAGCCACTGAAGGTCTTGCGGCTATGGAACATTATGACTCAGACGACTACTAGGCCAGACCGGGCTCCAAGTTTCTGTTGGGTCCCCAGGAGCCTATGGTCAAAATGAATTTAGGGGACCGAGAAATGCAATTCATGGTCGATACCGGAGCAACACACTCAGTGGTCACCCAACACGTGGCCCCGATCTCCACCAAATCAGTCACTATTGTGGGAGCCACAGGAGAGAGGGCCCAGAGACCTTTCCTGCAAAACCGCACATGCCAGTTGGGGGGACGGACGATCACCCACCAGTTCCTGTATATGCCTGAATGTCCGATACCCTTGCTGGGTCGAGATGTTCTGGCAAAACTTCAAGCCCAAATCTCATTCGGGCCTGAGGGCCAGGCTGAGCTCGAAATACCCAGCTTGGGCCCAGCGGTTTTGGTACTGTCCGTCCCCCGAGAAGAAGAATGGCGGTTATATGAGGACAGGCCTAGATCTGATGTGGCCACCCTGGATAAGTGGGATGCAGTGCCCCCTGGAGTTTGGGCTGAAGGAAACCCCCCTGGAATGGCCATCAATATTCCTCCTGTAAGCATTGAAATGAAGCCAGGAGCCTCCCCTGTACATGTACGACAATACCCGCTGCCGCGGGCAGCTGTGGAAGGAATACATCATCATTTGATGCGGCTACTACAGTATGGTATCCTGCGGCCCTGCCAATCGGTATGGAACACGCCTTTGCTGTCTGTCTGTAAACCTGGAACCACTGACTACCGACCTGTTCAGGACCTCCGTCGTGTCAATGAAGCCACTGTGACCCTGCATCCAGTAGTGCCAAACCCTTATACGCTGTTGGGACTCATCCCGGCTGCTGCTGCTCACTTCTCAGTACTGGATCTAAAGGATGCCTTCTTCTGTATACGCCTGGCTACTACAAGCCAGCACTTGTTTGCCTTTGAGAAAGAGAATCCTGCTACTGGCAGGAAGTCCCAAGTTACCTGGACTCGCTTACCACATGGATTCAAGAACTCCCCGACCATTTTCAGCACAGCACTGGCCCAAGATCTTGCCAGTTTCCCCCCAGGGGAGCCTGGCAGACGAGTACTTCTACAGTACGTCGATGACCTACTAATTGCTGCCGACTCTGAAGCCGAATGTATACTGGCAAACACAGAGCTTCTCCAACTCCTGTACAATGCAGGTTACCGAGCTTCAAGGAAAAAGGCCCAGTTATGCCAGTCGTAAATGAAGTATCTGGGATTCCATTTGTCGAAAGGAAGTCGACGGTTGAGAAGTGAAAGGAAGGAAGCAGTGTGTCGAATCCCTGTGCCAACAACCCGCAAGCAAGTGCGCGCTTTTCTCGGGGCTGCAGGGTACTGTCGTATCTGGATTCCCAACTTTGCAAAGATTGCAAAGCCCCTCTATGAGGTTACGAAAGGTCCAGAGAAGAGCCCCCTTGAGTGGGGTCGAGACCAACAGGGGGCATTCGAACATCTGAAGAGGGCATTACTGTCATCTCCAGCCCTAGGCCTTCCGGATGTTACCAAGCCTTTCACTCTCTTATGTGCACGAAGCAGCAGGAACAGCTTTGGGGGTCTTGACCCAACAACTGGGGTCTTGGCCGCGGCCAGTTGCCTACCTGTCAAAACAGCTGGATCCAGTGGCCAAGGGATGGCTGCCCTGCCTGAGAGCAAGAGTAGTTACTCACCTGTAACAGGTGTTCTCCAGGAGCAGCAGGAATCAGTCCTCACTTATGGGTGTCATCGACGCCGATGAAGCCCCAGCGGAGCATTTCCCCAGCTTTCCATGAAAGCCTTTGGGAATGCTGGCACGCATGCGCGGTTCCCTTCCCGCCTAAAGGTGCCATCTTACCTCAGTCAAATGACATAGCTAAGAACAGCACACGAAAATGTAAATATTAAACTATGTACAACTGCAACTCCAAGGGGAGGAGGGAGGGTAGTGAGGACTGATTCCTGCTGCTCCTGGAGAACACCTGTTACAGGTGAGTAACTACTCTTTCTCCAGGACCAAGCAGGAAGTCAGTCCTCACTTATGGGTGACTCCCCAGCTCTGGGCTACCAGGAACCCAGGCTGAACAAGAGAACTCCCTCTAGTCTTAGCAACACAGTAAAGGCTTTGCAAGGACACACCCTCCACAGGTAGCCCAACCAGAGGGCAGGAGTTGCCTAGACCTCAAAGAGATTCCGGAGTACTGCTTGGCCAAAAGCACTGTCCCTACGGGACTCCCTCTCCAGACAGTAGTGGGCTGCAAAAGTCTGGCTTGAAGACCAAGTAGCAGCCCTGCAGATGTCTTGCAATGGAACAGAGCGGAGGTGAGCCACTGAAGCAGCCATTGCCCTCACACGGGGCCCTCCTACAGTCCAAGATATGGAGAACTGTTTCAGCCTGACTTGCATGAGGCCTAGGGAAGAAAGTAGGAAGAACCACCTCCTGGTTGAGGTGGAAAGAGGAGACAACCTTAGGAAGGAACTTAGGGTGAATCCTGAGGACCACCCTGTTTTTATAGAACCTGGTGTAAGGCCTATCACAGACCAAGGCCTGAAGCTCACTCACTCTCCTAGCCGAAGTAAGGGCTATCAGAAAGAGAGTCTTCCAGGAAAGGAAGCGTAGAGGGCAAGTAGCCATAGGCTCAAAAGGTGGGCGAGTCAGCTGCTACAAGACCACATTAAGCTCCCACTCAGGAGCAGGAGGACGTATGGGAGGTTTGAGCAGAAGCAAGCCTCTGAGAAACCTAGACACCAAAGGGTGCACAGACAAGGAATGGCCCTCAACTAGGGAGTGGTGAGCTGCTAAAGCAGAGAGGTGGACCCAAACAGAATTGGATTTGAGACCCTGATTGGACAAGTGCAGCAGGTACTGAAACACTACTGACACAGTACAGGAGAAAGGATCCTCAGCACGTAGCTGACACCACACAGAGAACCTTTTCCACTTGAGAGCATAGGTCTTCCTAGTGGATTGTTTCCTGGAGGCTAGGAGAACTTCCTCAACCTCGGGAGGCAGGCCACAGGGAGCCAACACTACCATTGCAGCCTCCATGCCATCAGATTGAGAGCTTTGAGATTGGGATGCAGCAAGGAGCCCTGATTCTGAGAGAGAAGGTCGGGTTGCAATCCCAGAGGCAGAGGCAGATCCACTGCCAGTTGAAGCAGGAGGGGGAACTAAGGCTGCCTTGGCCACCTGGGAGCTACCAGGAGGACTGAGGCCCTATCTCGGAGAATCTTGAACAGAGTTCGGGCCACCAGAGGGGTGGGAGGAAACACAGAGTAGGCCCTGAGTCCAGGGAATCAGAAAAGCATCTGCTGCTACTCTCAGAGGATGCGGTTGCCTGGAGCAGAACCTTGGCAGCTGGTTGTTCAGTGGACTGGCAAACAGGTCTATGGAGGGAAGCCCCCATTTCAAGAAAATCTTTTGAACCACTAAAGGATGTAGCTGCCACTCGTGTGGTTGCAGAATCCTGCTCAATCTGTCGGCCAGGGAATTCTCCTGGCCTGGAAGATAGACTGCTTTGAGGAGCATGTTGTGCTTCAGGGCAAAGGAACAGAGGTCCTGGGCCTCCTGGCAAAGGGGCTGGGAACCAGTTCCGCCCTGTTTGTTTACATAGAACATGGCTACCTGGTTGTCTGTCTGGATCAAGACAGACTGTTGTGCCAGGGAAGCAGTAAAGGCCTTGAGGGCCAAGCGGACAGCTCTGAGTTCCAGTAGATTGATCTGCTGGGACGCCTCCCAATGAGACCACAGGCCCTGGGTGCACTTGTCTAGGCAGTGTGCTCCCCAACCCTGCAGAGATGCATCGGTGGTCAGTACCACTGTATGAGGTGGGATCTGAAAGGGCACTCCCACCAGCAGATTGAGGGGGTGTAACCACCAGTTGAGGGATGCCAGGAAACGGTGGGACACTCTGATCCTGTCTCTGAGACTGCCTGAGGCTTGAGACCACTGAGTCCGAAGGCACCACTGGGCAGGTCTCATATTGAGCCTGGCATTGGGGGTCACCTGTACTGTCGACGCCATGTGGCCCAGAAGCCTGAGACAGAGTCTGGCGGAGACCAGGGACCTGTGCAGAAACTTGCTGGCGAGGTCCATGAGCCTTTGTGCTCGGTCCACCGGTAAGAATGCTCTTGCCAGCTGAGAATCCAACCTTGCTCCTATGAACTCCAAGTTCTGGGAGGGGAGCAAAGTGGACTTTGCGAAGTTGATGACAAAGCCCACCTTTTGGAGCAGTTCTATGGTCCTGTTGGTGGCCTGTTGAACTTCTAGGGAAGTCTGGCCTCTGATGAGCCAGTCGTCTAGGTAAGGAAACACAAAGATGCCCTGATTTCTCAGGTAGGCTGCCACCACTGCCAGGCACTTGGTAAACACCCTGGGAGCGGCGGTCAGTCCAAAAGGCAGTACTCTGTACTGATAATGGTTTCCTCCCACAATGAACCTGAGGTATTTTCTGTGGTCTGGATGAATAAGGATGTGAGTGTAAGCATCCTTTAGATCTAAAGAGCAAAGCCAATCTCCCTGCTGGAGGTACGGCAGAAGTGTTCCAAGAGTAAGCATCTTGAACTTCTCTTTCACTAGAAACTTGTTCAGGTTTCTGAGATCCAAAATGGGTTGAAGACCACCGGTTCATTTTGGCACCAGGAAATACCTGGAGTAAAACCCGTGATCTTGGAAATGGGGAGGCACAGGCTCCACCGCCTTGTCCAGCAACGGACCTTTTAGCTCCTGGAGGAGAAGGGCTGTATGCAGGGAAGGCCAGAAAGGTTCCCCTGGGAAGTGTGGCGGAGGCAGTTGGTGAAAGTGCAGGGCATAGCCTCGATGGACTATGTCCAGCACCCAACTGTCTTGGGTTATCAAGGGCCACTTGTGGGCGAACAAGGCTAGGCGGCTTCCTGTGCAGGGCTGGGTCTGCAAGGGAGGTATGGCTCTGCTCAAGGAGTCAAAAACCCCCACCCTGCTGAGTGGGAGCAGGGGCTGCAGGCTTGGGGGTCCTCTGCCTACGGGGCCCATTACCCTGGCCCTTGGCTTGCTGACCCTGGGGGGCAGCTTGGGCAGCCGGATATTGTGGGTATTGTTTGTAGGCAGTGCCCTTCCTCGGGTAAAAGGACTTTTTACCCGAACCCTTCTTCTTATGAGAAGGGGCAGAGGTCTTCCTCGACAGCCTTGTCCTCGTGAGGTGCTCTGTCTCGAGCTGAGCGGCCTTCTCGGCCACAGGCTTGCCAAAAAGGTTTTCACCTCGGCAAGGGACATCGACCAACTTGTCCTGAACCCATGGCTCGAGGTCCGATGACTGCAGCCATGTCTGGCGTCGGGCCGCGATGCCGGCTGCCGCTTCTCGGGCCGAAGCCTCGAAGCCATCGTAGGCGGCGCGGGACATGAACTTAGAGCATTCCCGGATCCTCGAAGACAAGGACTTAAAACTCTGCAAGGGTTCCCCGGAGAGACCAGCAGAGAATCCGGCCAACTCCTTGGCCAGGTCTCGCAAATACATGCCCATGTACAGCTGGTAAGTCTGGACACGGCAAGCAAGCATCGAGCCCTGAAAGCACTTTCTACCGACGCCATCAAGGCTTCGGGCTTCCCTTCGAGGAGGCACCGCGGAGTGCATCTTCTGACTCTTCAGACGATGCATGGCCGATTCCACAACCATGGAATGGTGTGGTAGCTGTGCTTTCTGGAAGCCAGGACTCTTGCGGAGTCGATAGATGGAATCGACTCGCTTGCTCAAAACCGGTGCCGAGGCCGGTGCCTCCCACATCCGGAAGAGGAGCCGTTCCAGCATCGGAGGAACCGGGACAGTAAAGGCCTCCTTCGGAGGAGTCATACTGCAGAGCATAGAGCTCTTCGGCTCGAGGCTCCTCCTCGGGGTCAGCCGAGATAGCCAGGGCAGTGGCCATATCGCGGACAAACTCCGAGAACCTAGTATCCTCCGGAGGGGATCTACTCCGGGGCTCAGACTCTGGTGAGTCTGAAGGGACACACTAAGTCTTGAAGGTGTCAGGAGACTCCTCGTCTTCGGTCTCCCAAGCAGACTCGTCCGATATCGAGTCGAGGTCCGACCCCGCGGGGTCTCTAGGCACCCGCCCCGACGCCGGTGGCACCGGCATCGAGACCCTCGGTCCTGAACGGGAGGTCAAGGGAGACCTCGACAGAGGATGACTTCGAGCCGCAAGGGACTCGAGTATCGGCTTGGTCTCCGGGGTCGACTTCGAAGTCGATGTCCCGGTGGTCGGGGCAGATGCGCCAGACAGGCTGGCCATCAGTGCCCGCTGCTGATCCATGAAGGCAAACATTCTGCTCTCCAAGGCTGTCAACCTGAGACTCAGCTCGGGTGACGCAGCAGCCCCCGACTCGGGCCCCGGCAGCGCCGGGCCCGACGTCGGTACTCGGGGAGGCGAGTCCATGAGGACAACAGGACTTACGTGTCCAGCAGACTCCGGCTCCATGCGAGGAACTTTAGTTGGCTTCTCCTGGTCCACGGGCCCGGGACGACGGTCGGGGGTCTTAGACCTGGCCCTCGAGGGCTCAGGGACCTCATCCGACGCCGCCCTCATGAGCCGCTTCTTCCTCTTACGTTCCCAGTTGGGGGACCCCCTGTCCGAGGAGTTCAGACGCCTCTCGGGATCGGAATCCCAAGATGTCGAGGCCTCAGACGAGGTCCGGGCAAGGGCAGAGGCCGAGTCCGAGAAAAGCCTTTCACTTTGTTGCTGACGACTTCGGAGGGCCTTGGAAGACATTTTTCCACATGGCCCGCACGTTTTAGAATCGTGGTCCGGGCCAAGGCACTGAAGGCAGCAGTCGTGTGTGTCGGTGAGAGACATTATCTTCTTACACCGATCACACTTTTTAAAACCACTGGAAGCCATCGGGGAGAAAAGGGTCCCCGCGAGGTCAAAGGACCGGCCTTCCAGGGAAAAAGAAAAAGATTTGGCGCGAGCGCCGAGCCACTAAGGGCAAAAACCGAAAAAGGAAAAAAGGGATTCGATATCGGTGTACCGAACCCGGCGGGAGGGGAACCGACGTCGAATCCGAGGAAAAAAGCAAAATAACGCCAAGGAAAAAACTTCTCTCTTCCGGGAAAAAAAGGACACACGTCCGATGGGCTTCACGGAAAAAAAGAGACTGAGGTAAGATGGCACCTTTAGGCGGGAAGGGAACCGCGCATGCGTGCCAGCATTCCCAAAGCTTTCATGGAAAGCTGGGGCTTCATCGGCGTCGATGACACCCATAAGTGAGGACTGACTTCCTGCTTGGTCCTGGAGAAATAGCAGCAACAGCCTTGTTGGTGGAGGAATCGGATAAACTATCCATGGGCCAAAACCTTTTAGTCACCGTCCCACATGCGGTCCAAACATTACTGGAGCATAAAGGAAGTCACTGGTTCACCAGTTCCCGGATGTTGAAATACCAGAGTATGTTATGGGGCAATCCCAGAGTGCAGATAACCACCAGCCAAGCCTTGAACCCTGCTACTTTCCTACCTGTCAGCCCGGGACCGCCTGACCATGACTGCCTAGAAGTGATGGATACAATCTTCTCCAGTTGCCCTGATCTAACAGATGTGCCACTAAGCAATCCGAATGAGACCTACTTCGTAGATAGAAGCAGTCTGGTGTTGGAGGGCAGCAGGTGTGCAGGGTACGCGGTGGTGACGATGGAGGTGACCGTTGAGGCTCAGCCTTTGTCCCCCGGCACTTCTGCACAGAAGGTGGAACTTATTGCCCTGACCCGTGCCTTAATCCTTGGGACTAACCTTCATGTGAATATATACACAGACTCCCGGTATGCCTTTGCCACTCTCCATGCCCACGGGGCCCTATACAAGGAAAGAGGGTTAGTGACTGCAGCTGGCTCAGAAATAAAGAACGGCCCCCAGGTATTAACCCTGTTAGAAGCAGTCTGGCGTCCTAAAGCGGTAGCCGTTATGCACTGCCAAGGCCACCAGAGAGGGGACAGTGAAATAGCAAAGGGGAATAGACGGGCCGATGCAGAGGCCCAGCGGGTCGCAACCATATCCTTGTCCCAGTCCTTCCTCGAGGGCACCCAGGACCTACAAGCCCCACTGTTTCCAGTACCACTAAGCCAATGGTCTAAGAGATACACAACACGAGAACTAGATTTCTTCTGCCAGGAGGAGGGAGGGGTGTTACACACGGATGGCTGGATAAGGTTACCCAGAACAGGGACAGCTCCAGTGATAGTCATCCCAGACAGCCTTGCCCCAGCATTCCTATCCTCCTTCCATCAAGCCACTCATATGGGTAAGACAGCAATGGAAGCTACCCTGCGCCCATATTTCTTCATCTCCTGCCTGTCCTCTTTAGTGGCCGCTGTTGTCAGACAATGCACAACATGTGCTAAAAATAATGCCCGTCAAGGTCCATACCAACCCCCGGGGGGCCAATCTTATGGGATCACCCCTATTGGAAACATCCAAGTTGACTTTTCAGAAATGCCACGAGCAAATGGGTACCGGTATCTGCTAGTGTTAGTCTGTACTTTCACAGGGTGGGTGGAGGCCTTTCCAGTCTGCACAGAAAAAGCCAGGGAGGTAACAAAGGTGTTGCTGCATGAGATCATTCCCCGCTTCGGGCTTCCCATAGTAGTGGGATCAGATAATGGACCTGCCTTCGTGGCCCAGGTAGTGCAACAAGTAGCTAAGGCCTTGCAGATCGACTGGAAGCTGCACACAGCTTACCGTCCGCAGAGCTCGGGGAAAGTAGAACGCATGAACCGTACCATAAAGAGCCAACTAGCAAAACTGTGTCAGGAAACCTCGTTAAAGTGGCCCCAATTGCTCCCTATAGCTCTGCTCCGCATACGATCTGCCCCACGAAAGGGTATTGGTATCTCCCCCTTTGAAGCTGTATATGGTCGCCCTGCACCCCTCATACAGGGCATCCACGGAGATTTAATACAGATAGGTTCAGAAATAACCCGACAGGAACTGTTGGCTCTCAGTTCTGTTTTGCAGAAATTGCACCAGTGGATCCAGGAGCAGCTCCCCATCAACCTGACTGAAGCGCTCCATACACACCAGCCTGGTTCCCGAGTGTGGGTCAAGGAGTAGAAGAAGGATCCATTGAACCCCCAGTGGCGAGGTCCGTATACCGTTCTGCTGACCACCCCCATGGCTGTCAAGGTGGCTGAAGTTGCTTCGTGGATCCATCATTCTTGCATCAAGGCCACTGCACCGGAAGTTGTTCCAGCCTGGACCTCAGTCCCGATCCCAGATCAACCCCTGCGTTTGAAACTGAAAAAAGATACCACCATCCAGTGAGGGGTTCTAACAGACTGCCAACGAACTCCGGACAACCAGAGAGAATGAGAAAATGTGCCTTAGCCTTATTCCTACCCCTGATACGGACCCACTTTCAACAGCTGCAGAGACTACTAACACAGCAGTATTACTTGCCCAAACTGCTCTGAACATGACAGACCTTTGCATACGCAATTCTCCAAAAACTGGGATTTTTCTGTCAACCTGTCTCACTGCTGTACCGTCTAGTTTATGTGAAATGCAGAACCTTACTATACTTGCTAATCTGAACTGTGGACAACCTGGAATAGATTACTCCACATTCTTCTATCTTATTGGGGCTACCCGACTTATTTCTGCACGTTTTAACCAGGTGCCTTTTTCCTTACAGGTAGTTTCCACCCTGAATGCTACTGATTGCTTCTTTTTTGTAAATGCCAAGAAAGGGGGGGTCAATGTCTCGAATACTGTGTTATCATGCAACTCTGTAACTAAGGTATCCTATGCATATTCAGAAATGTATCTTCCCTTAGGTTGGTTTTTAGTTTGTGGTGAGATAGCATATACTTATGTCCCCGCCAATGCCACCGGAGGTCCATGTACATTTGGTAGGCTCACAACTGCAGCCTTCCTTCATACACCCCGAACCACTAGGGTCCACACCCCCAGACATCCCCGCTCTGTCCCTATGCCCTCGACCTGCAACTCAAATATAGAGCCCTACAGTGATGGGACAGCCCTTGGGCTATCACTATCAATCCTTGGAACACCTGGTTTAGCCCTACTCTGGAAATAAGCCGACTTGCTTGTTCTCTAGCCAAATCCCTTAATCTGACCTCAACGGTATTAGCTACCATGAATCACGAGCTGTCCGGCCTATGTACAGCAATCCTACAGAATAGAATGACCACAGACTTCCTACTTTTACGCCTCAACCATGGGTGTGAGGACTTTGAAGGTATGTGTTGTTTTAACCTCACTGATGAGAGCGTGTCCATTGAACGCTCTATCCAAGACCTACGGGACCTAGCAAAACACATCTCAGACCCGTCTTTGGGATTGGGAACGGGTTGGTTCGTCAAATGGTTTGGTTGGTTAGGAGGCCTTAAAACCCTAGTTTTCGGAGTTATCCTCCTTCTCCTGGTATGTGCCCTCTTACCATGTTGTATCCCCATTCTGCACCGTTTCATAACCACCGCCCTCGACACCCTAGTAGAGCGCAAAACAGCTGCCACTGTCATGGCCCTATCCCAATGCACTCCTCTGCAGTTTGTCACCCCTGATGGTGCCCTCAACCGGTAGGTTGAGGTCACACCTAAAAGAGGGGGGAGTGAGGCAGCCGGGAAGTTAGCTGAGGATACCCTGCCCTCCCCCAGCCATGCAGCTTTTACATAAGGATCAGCTTGATAAACGGAGACACAGAGATCTCAGCAGGCACCTCCCCCAAGCCAAAGCTGCTACAGTGAGACAAACCTAAGCACAATACCCTCTCCCCTAGATAACAGCAGACCAGAGAATACCAGTTTGGACAGGTCACTGAGAATGCTTTATGACAGCCCACCTTACCCCCCCCAGGGACTACTGATTGGTGGACAAAAGATACCTGAGGCGAATCAGAAAGTAGAATGAGCTTGAAAATATACTGTATATAAGACAATGTATGACGTGGAGAGGGAACTCAGATCTTTTGTTCAGGGTGGCCGGCTCCGTCTCTGAGGCTGTGTGCACACAATAAAAGATTCTGTTTGCATTCTAGTCTGTCTGACTTGTCTTCCTTCTGTGGGTGTGAGAGAGAGCTTTTATTAGCTGCATTTGGGCTATTTCAGTAAGAGGCGTCTCCCACATTCTTAGAATGAGATCATGCAAGATCTCATGGATGGGTAGAGTAGCTGTCTCTTTAGGAGTTTTGGGATATTGTAAAATTTCCAACTCCTTTGCTCTGGGCTCTGATTCAGGAGCCACAGTAATGGACAGACCTCGAGCCACCTCCCTAATGAAGTCCTGAAAGGAAATATCCTCTGGAGGAGACATCCTGTGCTTAGGGGAGGAAGGCTCCTCTGAGAGAAGTATTCCTGCATCGACAGAACTGTCAGAATCCTCAGATTCTTCTGAGGACTCGAAGTACCGTCTGTCCGGATGCTCTTGAAGAACCCGATACCCGTACCGACCGAAGTCGGTACCAGTGTATCGGTACCGGAGGGCATCGCATGACTGGGTGCCGGCAATGCGGACACCGATGTCGATGTTGTTGGTACCGGTACCGATACCGATACCGGTGCTAGGGTCAGTGCCGGTACCGGTTGAACTGTCTGACGCGGTTCTGAGGGTGTTGATGCCGCAAGGAGAGCCGCCAGACTGCGTTCAATAGCCAGGAATCTCTGGTCTATCGACGCTGCCGATGCCTGGATGTCGGTACCGGAGAAAACAGCCGGTACCCCAGAGCATGGCACCAGTAGTTCTGCCGAGGTTGAGGCCTCGAGAACGTCCTGGAGCCCCGATAATGCTTTGGAAGCCAAAGCCTCCCGCTGGGGCAATTTTGCCGGTGCAGAATCCTTAAGGGGAAAGCCAGGGGCATCTCGACGCTTAGAAGGAGATCTACCCTTTGAGGACCAGTTACCTGAGATCCACGGGAGGAAGAAGCAGCCCTGGAAGACGTCGATGCCACCGAGGCTGCATCAGAGGGAAACAGGATACTGAGCTTAGCAGCTCGGTTCTGCCGACCTCTTTTAGACATCATGGCACAGGCCATACATTCCGTGATGGAGTGGTCAGGACCTAAACATTTTAGGCACCACTCATGGGTGTCGGTGACGGAGATGGTATCGCCACACTTGGTGCACTTTTTGAAACCCGAAGAGGGTTTTTCCATTGTGGAGGAATTTTTGGGCCTAAGGCCCAAAAAGGCGCGTGCACATGGAAAAAAAAGTACTAAGTATATATATATATATTTTTTTTTTTTTTTTTTAAAGAAAAGAAAGAAATAAAAACTGGCGGTACCGGTAGAGCGTCGAAGAAGGCAGACGGGGCCACAAAAAAGAAGGGCCATAAGGAGAATTTTCTGCAGTGACAGGAATGACCTGCTGGCTCCGCAGAAAACGAAGAACTGGAGAGAGGCAGTTGGGAAAGGCAGGAAGGCAGCACACAGGCGCTGTGGGATGCTCCCAAAAGCTTTCTAATTGGACACTGGGGAGCGTTCCCACGCAGGTTCCATCAGTACCGATGATACCCATATGTGAAGACTACATTCCTGCTTGTTCCTGGAGATATTAATTTTCTCTTGTACTAAATAAAGCGCAGACGTTAATGATTCACATTTCCCAGAGCTAACATATTCCAGTTAATAAATTCAAAATAAAGAGATATTTTTCTACCTTTTGTGCATTTTTTTTCAGTTGCAATTGCTCCAGCCACTTTCTTCTGGTTTCTTTGTGTCTTCTGCTAACTCTCCATCATCTGCTGTCCATTTGTCCTTTCTTCTCTCCTAGTTTTTTTCCATTCTCTCTCTACATCTGCTTTAACATACTAATCTTTCTCCTTTTGCTCTTTCCTTATTCTTATTTCATCCGCTCAAATTTTACCCCTCCATCCTCAATCCCCACTTACTCTCACAATACCCGGCCAATTGAAGATTTGTCTTCCCTCCCACACAAAATATTTTTCCCCTCTCCATTTCACTCTCCCAGCCCTATCCCATTCTCATCCTCCCCCAACATCAGCTCCCTTCTAGTTCCAGCCCCACCCAGCATCCGCTCCCTTCTAGTCCCCGCATCAGCCCATTTCCAGTCCTAGCCCCCCATCAGCCCATTTCCAGTCCTATCCTAGAGCCCCATCAACCCATTTCCAGTCCTAGCTCCCCCATCTATTTCCAGTCCTATTCGAGTCCCTCCATCAGCTCATTTCCAATCCCAGCCCCCCATCAGCCGATTTCTAGTCCTTTCCTAGCCTCACCATCAGCCCATGTCAAATCCTAGCTCCTCTCCACTCAGCCCATTTCCAATCCAAGCCCCCAATGAGCCTACTGCAAATTCTAGCCCCTCCATGAGTCCATTTCATTCCAAGCCCCCACCACAGCCCATTTCAAATTTTAGCACCCCCAACAGCCTATTTCCAGTCCTATCCTAGCAACTCCATCAGCCCATTTCCTGTCCTAGCTCCCCCTCACTCAGCCCATTTCCAGTCCTAGCTCCTCCCCACTCAGCCCATTTCCAGTCCTAGCTCCCCCCTCACAGCCCATTTCCATTACAAGCCCCCCTCCCCATCAGCTATTTGCAGTTCAAGTCCCCCCTTCCACTCAGCCCATTTCCATTCCAAGCCCCCGTCCCCATCCCCATCAGCTATTTGCAGTTCAAGTCCCCCCTTCCACTCAGCCCATTTCTATTCCAAGCCCCCGTCCCCATCCCCATCAGCTATTTGCAGTTCAAGTCCCCCCTTCCACTCAGCCCATTACCAGTCATCAGGGGCGGCCCAAGGGGGGTGAGGGGCCATGTGCGGAGACTCAGTGTGTGGCCTCATTTGCATAAGGGACCTCATTTGCATAAATATTTGCATAATGTTACCATACACTAACTTTTAGTAAACATGCCTCTTAATGAGTGTATGGATAAAGAAAGACTAAAAGATTTCTACATTACTATAATCCAGTGACAACTGCCAGGCACATTAGGAACTACTACAAACACTGCCCATTTAGAACCCATAGCAAACCCGCCGTATCATAACAGCACTACCAGGACTCACAAGACCCTACCTATCAAAAGGCAACACTACAAATATTAAACCAATACATTTCAGAGAACAACAATACATGACCTACTGGGGAAAGAGAACAAGTGGCAATGTCAAATAGGAATTACATAAACAGAATACCTCAGCTCAGTTACACATGCAGAACATAGACCGTCACCAAACAAGAAATCACAATGCAGAAACAGGAAGACAATAATTAAACTGGGAACCCCAAAAGCCCAACAACACTGTAGAAATAAAACTATAAATTAATTTCCTGTACTAAACAAAGTGCAGACGTTAATGATGCACATTTCCCAGAGCTGGCATATTTCAGTTAATAAATTCAATAAAGAGATATTTTTCTACCTTTTGTGCATTTTTTTTCAGTTGCAATTACTCCAGCCACTTTCTTCTGGTTTCTTCGTGTCTTCTGCTAACTCTCCATCATCTGCTGTCCATTTGTCCTTTCTTCACTCTTCTAGTTTTTTTCCATTCTCTCTCTACATCTGCTTTAACATACTAATCTTTCTCCTTTTGCTCTTTCCTCATTCCTATTTCATCCGCTCAAATTTTACCCCGCCATCCTCAATCCCCACTTACTCTCCCAATATCCGGCCAATTGTAGATTTGTCTTCCCTCCCACACAAAATATTTTTCCCTCTCCATTTCACTCTCCCAGCTCTATCCCATTCTAATCCTCCCCCAACATCAGCTCCCTTCTAGTTCCAGCCCCACCCAGCATCCGCTCCCTTCTAGTCCCCGCATCAGCCCATTTCCAGTCCTAGCTCCCCCATCCGAGTCCCTCCATCAGCTCATTTCCAATCCCAGCCCCCCATCAGCCCATTTCTAGTCCTTTCCTAGCCCCACCATCAGCCCATGTCAAATCCTAGCTCCACTCCACTCAGCCCATTTCCAATCCAAGCCCCCCATGAGCCTACTTCCAGTTCTAGACCCTCCATGAGTCCATTTCAATCCAAGCCCCCCAACAGTCCATTTCCAGTCCTATCCTAGCCCTCCATCAGCCCATTTCCTGTCCTATCCTAGCCCTCCATCAGCCCATTTCCAGTCCTATCCTAGCCCTCCATCAGCCCATTTCCTGTCCTAGCCCCCCATCACTCAGCCCATTTCCAGTCCTAGCTCCCTCCCCTCACAGCCCATTTCCATTCCAAGCCCCCATCCCCATCAGCTATTTGCAGTTCAAGCCCTCCTTCCACTCAGTCCATTTGCAGTCCTAGCCACCCCCCCAGCCCATTACCAGTCCTAGCCCCCCCATAGCCCATTACCAGTCCTAAGCCCCCCATAATCCATTACCAGTCCTAAGCCCCCCATAAGCCCATTTCCAGTCCTAAGCCCACCATCACCCCATTTTCAGTCTTAGCCCCCCATAGCCCATTACCAGTCTTAGCCCCCCATCAGCCCATTTCAAGTCCTAGCTCCCCCATCCGAGTCCCTCCATCAGCTCATTTCCAATCCTAGCCCATCAGCCCATTTCTAGTCCTTTCCTAGCCCCACCATCATCAGCCCATGTCAAATCCTAGCTCCCCTCCACTCAGCCCATTTCCAATCCAAGCCCCCCATGAGCCTACTTCCAGTTCTAGCCCCTCCATGAGTCCATTTCAATCCAAGCCCCAACAGCCAGTCCTATCCTAGCCCTCCATCAGCCCATTTCCTGTCCTAGCCCCCCCTCACTCAGCCCATTTCCAGTCCTAGCCCCCCCTCACTCAGCCCATTTCCAGTCCTAGCCCCCCCTCACTCAGCCCATTTCCATTCCAAGCCCCCCTCCCCATCAGCTATTTGCAGTTCAAGCCCTCCTTCCACTCAGCCCATTTCCAGTCCTAGCCACCCCCCCAGCCCATTACCAGTCCTATCCCCCACATAGCTCATTACCAGTCCTAAGCCCCCCATCAGCCCACTTCCAGTCCTAAGCCCCTCCATCACCCCATTTTCAGTCCTAAGCCCCCCATCACCCCATTTTCAGTCTTAGCCCCCCTATAGCCCATTACCAGTCCTAACCCCCATCAGCCCATTTCCAGTCTTAGCCTTCCCACAGCCCATTCCAGTCCTAACCCCCCATTAGCCCATTTCCAGTCCTAGCCCCCCTATAGCCCATTACCAGTCCTACCCATCAGCTCATTTCCAATCTTAGCCCCCCCATAGCCCATTACATCCTAACCCCCCTCCATCAGCCCATTTCCAGTCTTAGTCCCCCCATAGCCCATTACATCCTAACCCCATCAGCCCATTTCCAGTCCTAACCTCCCATCAGCCCACTTCCAGTCTTAGCCCCCCCATAGCCCATTAGTAGTCCTAGCCCCCCATAGCCCATTATTAGTCCTAACCACCCCAATAACCCATTACCTGTCCTAACCCCCCTCCCCCCATCAACCCACTTCCAGTCTTAGCCCCCCCCATAGCCCATTACCAGTCCTAACGCCCCTCCCATCATCAGCCCTGATAGATTTAAAAAAACAAACCGTCTGCTGCCGATGTGGCAGCGGTAGAATCAAATGTCCCGCCGCGGGGCCCCGCCTGCCCGGCAGAGCCTCCCTGCAGCATCAGCTCCTGAGTCCCAAAGCGCGGGCTTTCAGAGCCACGAGAGTTTCCCTTTCTTCTCGTGGCTCTGTTAATCTTGCCGGGGCTGATGGGATTTCTCATCAGCCCCGGTGGGATTAACAGAGCCGCGAGAGGTCAGAGAAGCTCTCCCTTCACGGCTCTGAAAGCCCGCGCATTGGGAGGGACTCGGGAGCTGATGCTGCAGGGAGGCTCTGCCGGGCAGGCGGGGCTCCGCGGCAGGACATTTGATTCTGCCGCTGCCACAGCGGCAGCAGCAGCCGGTTTGTTTTTTTAAAATCTACTTGTGCTAATGAAGAATGTTTTTTGCGCGGGGCCCCCTGAAACGCGGGGCCCTGTGCAAAAAACATTCTTGCTCAATGGACGGGCCGGCCCTGCAAGTCCTAGCCCCCCCACAGCCCATTGACAGTCCTAAGCGCCCCATCAGCCCACTTCCAGTCCTAACCCCCCATTACCCCATTTTCAGCCTTAGCCCCCCATAGCCCATTACCAGCCCTAGCTCCCTCCCCTCACAGCCCATTTCCAATCTCAGCACCCCCCAACAGCCCATTTCCAGTCCTAGGCCCCCTCATCAGTCCATTTCCAGTCTTAGCCCCCCCATCGCTCATTACCAGTCCTAGCCTCCCCATCAGCCCATTACCAGTCCTAACCCCCCCATCAGCCCATTTCCAGTCCTAGCTCCCTCCCCTCACAGCACATTTCCAATCTCAGCACCACCCAACAGCCCATTTCCAGTCCTATCCTAGCACCTCCATCAACCCTTGTACAGTCCTATCCCCCCCATCTGCCCATGACATGTCCTAGCCCCCCCCATAGCCCCTTACCATTACTTACCCCCCATCAGCCCATTTCCAGTCCTAGCCCCTCAAATAGCCCATTACCAGTCCTCGCCCCCATCAGTACTCCTGTCCTAGCCCCCCATAGCCCATTGCCAGTCCTAACCCCCCCATCAGCCCTCCGCCAGTCCTAGCCTCCCCATAGCCCATTACCAGTCCTAACCCCCCCCATTAGCCCATTACCAGTCCTAGCCCCCCATCAGCCCACCTCCAGTCCTAACCCCCCCATCAGCTCATTTCCAGTCTTAGCCCCCCATAGCCCATTACCAGGCCTAACCCCTCCATCAGCCCATTCCCAGTCCTAGCCCCCCCATAGCCCCTTAACAGTCCTAACCCCCCATCAGCCCGCCTCCAGTCCTAACCCCCCCATCAGCTCATTTCCAGTCAGCCCCCCCATCAGCCCATTACCAGTCTTAGCCCCCCCATGGCCCATTACCAGTACTAACCCCCCCATCAGCTCATTTCCAGTCTGCCCCCCCATATGCCCATTACCAGTCTTAGCCCCCCCATAGCCCATTACCAGTCCTAGCCCTCCCATAGCCCATTACCATTCCTAACCCCCCCATCAGCCCATTACAAGTCCTAGACACCCCCCCACCCCGACCATTACCAGTCCTAACCCCCCTCCCCCCAGCCCAGGGAAACTTTAAAAGAAAAAACTAACTTGCTGCTGCCGCCCTGGCAGCGGCAGAATCAAGTGTCTCACGCGGGGCCCCCGCCTGCCCAACAGAGCCCTCCCTCCTGTCCGGCAGAGCTCTCCCCTTGATCACTCTCCTTGGCGCGGCTTTCAGAGCCGCGAAGGGAGAGTTTCCCTCTCGCAGTTCTGTTAAGCCGGCCGGGGCTGATGGGAAACAGGAAATGCCTGTTCCCCTCAGCCCCAGCAGGCTTAACAGAGCTGCGAAAGGGAAAAAATCCCCTTCGCGGCTCTGAAAGCCGCACCGAGGAGAATGATCGAGGGAGGGCTCTGCCGGACAGGAGGGAGGACTCTGTTGGGCGGGTGGGGGCCCCGCGGGAGACACTTGATTCTGCCGCTGCCAGGGCGGCAGCGGCAGCAGCAAGTTAGTTTTTTCTTTTAAAGTTTTCCTGGGCTGATGGGCAGAATGTTGTTTGCGCGAGGCCCCCTGAAACGCGGGGCCCTGTGCAAACAACATTCTTGCTCAATGGACGGGCCGGCCCTGTTAGAAAATCTTGCTAAACTGAAAGTGGACAAAGCCATGGGACCGGTTGGGATACATCCCAGGATACTGAAAGAGCTCAGAGGTTCTTGCAGGACCGTTAAAGGATGTCTTCAACAGATCCTTGGAAACAGGAGAGGTTCCTCAGGACTGGAGAATGGTTGATGTCGTACCTCTACACAAAAGTGGTGACAGGGAAGAAGTGTCAAACTACAGGCCCAAGAGCCTTACCTCAGTGGCGGGAAAAGTAATGGAGGCGCTCCAGAAAGAGCGAATAGTGAACTTTCTCAAAACCAACTGGTTGCAAGATCCGAGGCAACATGGTTTTACCGAAAGACGGTCTTGCCAAACAAATTTGATTGAGTTCTTTGACTGGGTGACCAAGGAACTAGATCAGGGGCATGCGATGGATGTCATCTACCTGGATTTCAGCAAAGCCTTTGATACTGTTCCCCATAGGAGGCTTGTCAATAAACTCAGTAGCTTGGGGATGGGTCCCAAGATGGTAAACTGGATTAGAAATTGGTTGACTGACAGACACCAGAAGGTGATGGTACATGGAGCTCACTCAGATGAAAGGAAGGAGATTAGCGGGGTGCCCCACGGTTCGGTCCTGGGCCCCGCACTGTTCAATGTATTTGTGAGTGATATGGCTGAAGGACTGAATGGAAAAGTCTGTCTTTTTGCAGATGACACAAAAATTTGCAACAGAGTGGACTCCCCCAAGGGAGTGGTTAACATGAGGAAAGATCTACAAAAGCTGGAAGAATGGTCTAATGCTTGGCAACTACGATTTAATGCGAAAAAATGCAGTATCATGCACTTGGGTGGCAGAAATCCAAGGGAAATGTACACGATAGGGGGCGAGAGGTTGGTGTGCGCGGTTCAGGAGAAAGACCTTGGTGTGATTACACAGGTACACTAAAAAATTTTTTTTTTAAACTGCCTCTAATGTTTCGATTGATTTTTACGTTTTTTGGTGCGCTGAATCCAAATCTGGTAACCAATTTGCTCCATCACGTACAGATATTTTGCTACATTGGGTTAGCAGTTTCAGATTGAGTGCGATCGAGATAAAAGTTTCTTGGATGAATTCTTTATACTAATTGTTTAGTAGTTATTCAAATAAGAATAAAGAAAATTGTAACAAGGCAGCACATAAGAATAGAGTAATGTCAACAAAACATACTGTGATGGTAGCAAAATTGTCTGCACTTAAAACAGCCACATACATGTGCACAAACATTGAGCATATAAGAGCGAGGTTAGACACAAAGCAAAGCAAAGCAATGTGCAAAAAATGTTGTACAGGTATGTATGTAAGAATAGAAAACGCAAACCGCACCATTGCAATACATGAAGACAAACACCCGATGGTGTGAAAATAAAATTCTAATAAATGAGATCCGACACTGTGATAATAACTAGCAAATTTTAATTTCAAAGTTTAGTAAAAACACGATATTTGTCAACACAGTTTAGATTTTAAAGTCATTCTTGGGTCAATCAATCTCCTGGTGGGCCCGTTTCTTCTTCCCCCGAATGCTTCTCTTGGTGCGCTGCTTGGCGTATTTTTCATCTGGGGTTTTCCCGCAGCAGCAACCAGCAGAAATCAGCCATCATAGTGGTGTTCCATCTTCCTTGGTACCTTCTCTCTGCGTCCTTGATGTCCTGGTGAAACCTTTCACCTTGTTCTTCACTGTACGCCCCCAAGTTTTCGGGAAAGTAGTTCACATGGGAGTGCAAGAAATGGACTTTCAAGCTCATGTTACAGCCTTGTTCTTTGAAGGCATTGAGCATCCTGGCAACAATATCCTTATAGTTCTCATCCCGCCTGTTCCCCAAGAATTTGAGAACAACATCCTTGAAGGAATCCCAGGCTTCTTTTTCCTTCTCAGACATCGTTTCAGTGAATGCTCCATCTGAAATGAGTTTCCTTATATCAGGGCCAACAAACACTCCTTCCTTTAGCTTTGCTTCAGAAAGTCGGGGGAACTTTGAGCAAAGGTACCGAAAGCACTCACCATCTTTTGGAAGGGACTTGATGAATTGCTTAATGAGACCCAACTTAATGTGGAGAGGTGGTAATAGAATTTTATCACGAGGTACCAAGCTCTCATGAAGAACATTTTTCTCACCGGGTCTCAAATACTCCCGAATTGGCCAGTCTTTTTTCCCCCAGTGTAGGTCGCGGGCCCGGCTATCCCACAAGCAAAGGAAGCAGGGATATTTGGTGAAACCGGATTGCTACCCTAATAGCATGGATAGAATTTTAAAGTCTCCACAAATCATCCACTTATGCTCATCATAACGAATCTTCTGAAGAATCAGGGCCAAATTCTTGTATTTTTCTTGGAGAATAACAGAGTGAGCAATAGGAACTGAAGCGAATGTGTTGCCATTATGAAGAAGAACACCTTTTATGCTGTCTTTTGACGAATGAACAGCCGCCATTCAGCAGGATCATACTTGAGTTTAAACTTTTCCATCACTCCGTATATATCGTTGCAAAATACCAAATCTTCCTCTTTGCTGAAATACTTCAAAAATTGTGTCTCGCGGTTGCGGTACCAATAAAAAGTTGTTCCTGGTGACAATAGATTTTTCTGTTTATGCCGAGAACCTAGCAGTTGGGCAGCATCTTTTGGGAGTCCTAAATCCCGGACTAAATCATTCAATTCAGCTTGAGAGAAAAGTTCAGGTTTCGGATCTGGTTCAGTTTCAAACTCGGAAGTACTGGACTCATCGGGAAAAGCCATCTGATGAGTCTCATCATGATCAGAACCGTCCACACAAATATGATCCAAAGATTTTGGTGGTTCAGGCACAGGTACTTCGTTGCTATGAGGCATAGGCCTAATTGCTGAGGGAAGGTTGGGGTAACTTATTACGTTCTTATTTTTTAAGTTGTATCCCTTCACAATGCAAGAGCAAAAATAGCAGTCACTGCTGTGGTCTCTTTGTTCACGCCACATCATAGGTATTCCAAAACGAAATGCTTGTTTTTTACCTTTCATCCATAAGCGTAGATCTTCCTCACATGTCTTGCACACTTTGTGAGGAGCCCACGGTTTGTCTTGATCGCCTAACTTCAAACCGAAATAGGCGAAATATACTTTTTAAATAAATGCAGAAATGTTCCTCTGCCGCTTTTTCACGGTATATTCCCCACAAATAAAACAAAAACTGTCCGGAGAGTTGACGCAACCTCTGGCTCTGTGAGCCATCACAAATACACAGCACTGCAAACTACAACTGTAGTGAACCACTTCGGAATAAAGCTGGATTACGACTGAGCAAACAAAAGGTAATAATGAACTTGCAAGAAACTGAAATTTGACAGGAACGTTCATGTCGCAACCACCGTGTTTGAGCGAGCGAACGAGGCGAGGCGAACAGGAAAGAACATGCGCCAGCGCGAGTACTGGATTTAGCCCCCCGCCTCCCAATTGTCCTGTTAATGTATAAAATGAATACAAAACACTCTAAAATATCATGAGGGAGTGTTTCTAGTTAGTTAACCATTACAACCTCTATTTTGGGCCAAGAAAATAAACTGCAGTCGGCTAAAAAGAAATTATGTGAACATTCCTTATATGGGTAAGAAATCTAATTTTGCAAGAAAACGTGACGTGATGGAACATTTTGGCTATTTTTCCTGGATTCAGCACCCCAAAATCTATAGGAATCAGTTGCAAAACTGGAGGCAGTTTTTTGGTAGTGTACCTGTGTTATCTCTGATAATCTCAAGGTGGCAAAAGAGTGCGACAAGGCGGTGGCAAAAGCCAGGAGGATGTTGGGCTGCATACAAAGAGGGATTACCGGCAGAAAGGAAGAGGTACTTATGCCACTGTACAAGTCACTGGTGAGGCCTCAATTGGAATACTGTGTTCATTTTTGGAGACCAAATCTTGCAAAATATGTAAAACAACTGGAAACTGTTCAGAGGAAGACGACCAAAATGATTTGGAGCCTACGTCAGAAGCCTTATGAGAAGAGACTTGAAGACCTAAATATGTACACTTTGGAGGAGAGGAGGGACAGGGGAGATATGATTCAGACCTTTAAATACTTAAAGAGAAATGATGAACAAACAAACCTCTTCCAAAGACAGGGAAGCTGTAAAACTAGAGGGCATAACATGAAGCTGCAAGGTGGTAAATTGAAAGGCAATGTCAGGAAATATTTTTTCACTGAAAGGGTGGTAGATGCTTGGAATGCCCCCCCGATGGAAGTGGTGGGGCAAACACGGTGACGGAATTCAAAACGGAATAGGACAAACACAGTGGATCCCTTTACAGCAACAGGATAAAAACAAAATAAACTGAAACATATAACTTCTGAACCATCTAATCGCTCAACAAATAGGGGTGTCCTACATGGAGTGGTGGGTTCACCCCTAAACAAAGACATGGAGAGGGGTGGCCTGCACCTACTCTTGCCATCTTGCTGGGCAGACTAGATGGACCATGCTGGTTTTTATCTGCTGTCATGTACTATGTTACTATGTTACTATGAGTACAGTCAAACCTCGGTTTTCATGATTAATCCGTTCGAAAAAGTCTGACTAAAACCGAAACGTATGAAAACTGAAGCAATATTTCCTATAAGATATAATGTAAATCCAATTAATCCATTCCAGACACCCAAAAATATTCACAAAAAATACATTTTATAGAGAATAACTATATTTTTACATACAGAAAACAATGAGAAATAAATATAAATGACTAATGAAATGGATAAATGAACATTTAACATCACTGAAAGCAAGCTAAGTACAGTACTGTACAGTACAGTATGTTAACATCTGGCCTTAGCCACCCCTGACAATCTGCTGTGCCCAACTCTCTTCGGAATCACATTGGATTCAGTCCATTAAAATACCTTTACATTATCTGCTCAATGCTTCAGAATGGCAGAAAATCTTAATGATATAGCTTCAGACGTACCCTGCAAGAGAAAGAACTGCCTCCCACATTCATGCAACATCTCCTGCTTACGTTGACAGCTTTTCTTCCCTGCTACCTCCGAGCCTGAGGGGGCGCTCCAGAGAACGGGCAGGCTGTGGTCGAGATCGGGGCCTTCCTCTCTGCGCAATCCTTGCCTCTCTGACTCTGACCAGGCTCGAGGATGTGTTTCATTTACGTGCTCAGCTGGCTTTCGCTTCTCATCATGCTGGCGATCGGTGAGTCCGGGGGGCAGTGCTGCGGGACCGGGCGGGCGTTCTGGCAGTGTATACAGACCGGTGTGCAGCGCGAGAGTGTATGTATTTACAGTACTGTACTTTATGAAAACCGAGGCGATGTACGAGAACCGGGACAAAATCTCAGTCAAAAGACGTTGAAAACCGAAGCAATGCATGAAAACCGAGACAAAATCTCAGTCAAAAAAGACGTTGAAAACCGAAGCGTATGAAAACCGGGGCAAATGAAAACCGAGGTTTGACTGTATCTCAAAGGATCAAGATCACCAAAGATAACAGATCCAAAACAACAAAATGAAACATACTGCATTAACAGAAGATGAGCTTTAATTCATATGCTCCAATAATAAATTGAAAGTAGAAGCACAAAAACTGAGGCAATATCTTTCTTTTCTGCTTTCTTCATACCAAAATTAATTTAGAGAGAACCCAACACGGTTCTATAGAGAACTGTGAAAGAGCATCACTGCAGTGAAAATCTGATACAGAAAGATTTTGCAGGAATGCAGTTGAGGATCCTGTAGAGCACAACCGAGAAGCAGAATGGCTACCCAGCATACAAGAGAATTTGGAAAAGGTGAGCATCTAAGTTATGAAATCACCCGAGGTAAAGAGCCCTGGCCCAGATGGCGTGCCTAGTTTTTGGATTAAACAGACCCTTCACCAAAACCTGGCAAACAGCAAAAATCAATTGATCAGGTAACCACATTTAAAAGGGAAGCATGTGCACACAGATCTGCTCTAATAGCGACTACGTCATCTGCAACTATGTCTTCTGCAAACAAAAACTTAAAACAGCACTTGTCAGATTGCTGCATACACATAACAGAAAACCAAGGAGAGCAGCGAGTACCTGCACTCTAACACAGAAGACCAAACAAGCAGATGCAAGAAAGACTAGCGGTAATCCAATTCAGGTAAAAACACTTTTTAATAGCCCCTACATGTTTCAGCTGGGAAGCCTTCTTCAGGGGATCTTTAGAGGAAACACACCTCAAAAAATAACAACAATAATCATCAAATATGAACACTAACTTGAAAATCAATTAATTACATATAAATAAAATTTAATAAAAATGTTAAAATTATAAAAATTATAAAAACTTATAAGTGCTTCTAGACATATAAAACAAATTATAAAATTGTATAGAAGGTGTAGATCAATTATATAAATATAATTATAAATAATGATAAAAACAAATAGAATATCAAAATTTATAAACATAAATATGATAATGCTAAAAAATATTAAAAACAAACAGAATATCAAAAGCATAGCTTAATCATACGATCAAATGCGCCAAACATATTTGAAAACCATAACACAATAAAAAGAGGGAGATGAGGAGGACACAAACAAAAATAATAAATACTAAAAAGATACCTTTTTTGTCTAGTAGTACACAAATATGATCACTAAAGGTAAAACAATAAATAAATAAATAATTATATAGAAAAATCATAAAGGCATAAGAAAAACAATAAAAAACTACCATAAATAATAGGACATCCAAAAAGATTTTTAACAAAGAAAGCACTTGACCTTTCAGCAGCTTTTGACCTAGTCGATCACTCTCTTCTCCTTTCCCGTCTCCGGGATGCGGGACTCTGTAGTGTGGTACACCGTTGGTTTCACTCTTTTCTTTCCTCTCGGTCCTGTGTGATTCTTTCCTCTTCTCCCTCTATCCCACCTTCTGACTCACTTCACCTCCCCTGCGGGGTTCCCCAGGGTTCAGTATTGGCCCCTCTCCTTTTCAACCTCTTCCTGGCTCCCCTTGCCCTTTTGATACAGCAATCCGGCATCACTGCATTTAACTACGCAGATGACATTGTCTTATTACATCACACCTCCCCCTCCTCTCCTGACCTCTCCATGTTGAATTTCTGCCTCTCAACGGTGGCCATCTGGCTAACACAAAACTGCCTGCACCTTAACCTTACCTAGATCATTGCAATTTGGTTCTCCCATAGCACCCCACCCCCCCTCCTGGCTCCTTCCTTTTCTGGTACTCCTATCCCACTAGTCACCACCTTCCGCTATCTCGGGGTTCATTTTGACCCAGAGCTCTCTTTTCACTCCCACATTTCACACATCACTAAGACTTCCTTCTTTTTCCTTCGGCAAATTCGTGCCATTCGCCCATTTCTTAACACCACAGCCCTCAACACCCTATTGCTATCCCTGGTCATGGCACGCGTGGACTTTTCAAATTCTGTTCTCCATGGCTTACCTAAATCTCAACTATCACGGCTTCAAAGGATTCAAAACACTGCAGCCCGCCTCGTCACTCCCTCCTCCCTCCGTGACCACGCAACTCCTCTACTCTTACACCTTCACTGGCTTCCCATCTCTGCCCGCACTCACTTCAAACTAATCACTCTGGTTCATAAAGTTCTCTACACCAGCACCCCTCAGTATCTTGCCGACCTTATCAGCCTCCACTCTCCCAGGTACACACCCCGCTCGTTCCACCTCAACCACCTTACTCTTCCCTCCCCCTCATCTGCTCACCTGCAATCCACCCGTTCTTCCGCCTTTTTCTTTGCCGGTCCTGCTCTTTGGAATGCTCTCCCTTCCTCCCTACGCCTAGAGACCCATCATCCCACCTTTAAACGCAATCTCAAGACTCAATTATTTTCACTAGCTTTTGACCTCCCCTCTCCTTTTGTCTGACCTCTCTCCCTACCCAGCTGTTTCCCCTACAACATACAGTCTCCCTCGTCTCGTGTTGTCTTATCCTCTCTTCTTCTTTCCTGTCAATTGAAACTGTAACTTCCTTTCCTACCTTCACTGGCCTCGGCCACGAACCTCTCTGTGTTTGTATATTGTACACCGCCTTGACTTATGTAGAAAGGCAGTATATCAAATTTAATAAAACATAAAACAAACATAAACACCAGACTCTGCTCTTGGAAGTCTTTAAAATTTATATGATATAAGGAACAGCATACCTAAAGAAACATTATGCCATTTATAGCATTAATGATCAGTAATGTTTAAATCTATAAAATGAAGTATCTAAATTTTATAGTAAAAATGATTAAATCTATAAGACAGAGCATCTAAATGTTGATAATAGAAATATCATAATAATGAAAATCAGATATTGTTACACTTGTCTGATACTGTGAAAACCAATACATCATTTCTTTCTTATTGCTAATTAAAATGTCAAAAATGAAGAAGAATTTAAAGTGAATGTAAAATTTCAAATGAGGCTATAATGTGTTGCACGAGCTTTTGTATTTGTGAACAAATACTCTGCAGGCAAAAACAGTGTGAGACGCAACCTTTCATGTTGATAAAAAGACTCAAAAAGGGGGGAAGTAAATACTTGTTTGAAGGAAAAAATATATAGGACGGTAAAGTACAAAAATGAACAAACTGCTATTTCAATGATACGTAAAAATGTATGAATAATTGTGCATTCCGAAATGCGCATATAAATATTCAAAAAATTAAGCGCTGGAAAATCAAAACGGAAAACAAACGCTAAGAAATCAAAGTTTAAAATGAAATGAAAACGATTTTAAATGTTACCAAATCCTGGTGGTAAATATAAAATACCAGTACCAGCTATTCCGAATGAAATTGTTCAATGATAAAAATAATCAGAGACTAAGAAGACTATTACTGTTTAATACAAGCTTCAATGTTTACTGCTTAAAAATGAAACACTCTGCTAGCGACTATTCAGAGATAAGGCATTTTTCCGCCCTAGTTAACCCGCCAAGAGAAAAACATAAAAGACCAAAACTAACAATGTGGGTTAAGTTATTCAACAATAAAATATAACCGAAAGACAGGAGGGCCTTACCGTTTACCGCAGGCTTCACTGTTTGCTGCTTTGAAATGGAACGCTTTGCTTGCGACTACTCAAAAATAATAATACTTCACTCCGTTAGGCTGAAATTTTAAAAGAAGATGTAGAATCTAAACTATCTGTATTAAAAGATACAGATAGACATTTTGATAAGTCAAAAAGTGATAATGATGAAAATGTTTTAGAATCCAAAAAAATTGTGAGATAGAAAACTGAAAAAATTCAAGAGGGATGAGGAGGACTATAAAACAGGTAATGTCTATTATTGGACCAATGATACAAATCCATCTAGAAGTGTCTCAAGGAAACGTAAGTATGACACAAAATCAGAAAGGCATAACAATAGAACTCGTTATTTATTTATTTATTTATTTAGCACTTATTTCTATACCGCACTTTCCCAAGTATCAAGTGCGGTTTACAATGAACAGTAAATTATATGGTATGTGGAAGTACATACCTAGTCGTTTTACATAGAACAGGTAGAACTATTTACAAGTAACAATATAACATTTGAACGGTAAAAAGTTAGAACGTATTTACATTATGGGTACTTACAAATTATATCATCAATTGTGATGGGTAAATATATTTTGTGTGTTTTGTAGTATTGTGGTATGGTTGCTAACCTGTGTCTCTTTGTGTATTCTGATTAGGTAGTGTATTGTAGTGTAGAGAGAATAAGTGGGTTTTTAGTTTTTTTCTAAATTCTTTTAAGTCTGATAGTTGGCGAATGTTGTCATCTATTACAGGTAGTCCTGAACCGATTAGAAAGAGAAGTCGTAGCAATCATATAGATCCCCCTGATCCGTCTGCCCCTTTGTTTTCCTCTCAAGCCGCACCCCCCCAAACCAACATCAGAAACGACAGGGTTTTTCCTTTCCATGGACAACCTATGTAAAGGGGGAGGGTCCAGACACAAAAAAGAACACCCAATACAAGAATATCCACAGACATCGAGAGTTCCCTCACACAATCAAATGGAATTCCACTCACGGGGCAGAGGGAGAGGGAGAGGACAAAGCCATCAACAACAGTGTGAATATTAGAAGGTATTTTTAATTTATCAAAATATGTTCTTACACCTTTAGAGACCTCAATTTTACAAAAAGGATTATCCTTTGTCCCTACTGCAAGACACGATTGGTTCAATACCCAAGTGGAACTTTTTAAGTTTTTTAGGAAACTCCATATAAAATATTTTTTAAACATGAAGAGGTCCATAGTGATCCTTCTGTCATTAAAAAACCTTCCACTTGGATGCCTCCAAAAACAGACAATGCCATCATTGACACTTTTCAAAAAGTAGTATTCCATGAAGTACAAAATATGTATGATAAAAAGAAACAGCATACCTTTTTTAACCTTAATCAAGAAGAAAAGAAAGCACTTACTTGTTTGAAAAATAATTTCAAAATCATCATAAAACCAGCAGATAAAGGAGGGGCATTTGTGATACAAGATAGAGACATTTATATTCAAGAGATTTTACGTCAGGTTACGGACACATCTTATTACAAAAGATTACGTGATGATCCTACTCCTACTCTAAAGAACCAGGTCGAGGGGGGGGAACCAAAATGGCTGACACGCGTTGATCGGCGTCGGCGGTGTCTGATTTTTCCTATGTACCTTTTACTTACTTGTATTTAAGATGCCTAGAAAACGGAAGGCAAAGCATTGGGAGGCTCCCAAGGTTACGACAACGACACCGACGCCGACTACGGGGCCAATTGATGCGTTCGTGCGGCCCGTGGGAGCTGGAGTACGTCAGGAGCAGAGCTTGCTGAGGGCGAAGGAGGCGGAAGGAGGCCTCTCATGCCCTTCTGAGCTGCAGGTCACCTTAAGCCCTGACACCCGAACTCCGCCAGAACAGCCTGCAGCGCCAGATGGAGGAACAGCAGTGGCCGTGTCTCTGAGCACTGAGAGGCTCGTTGCCACACCGCCGACGCTGCGGGAACGGAGGCGGAGGTGTTGGTTCCCTCTGCCGAGTCCGCTGGTGGAGAGAAGTCGTCAGCTGCTACAGGAGTTACCCTGACGGACATGAACATGGTGGCTGGATTGGATGTTTGCTTTAAAACGCCAATACAATCTGCTCTTCACCGCCCTGAGGTGGTTACGTTGGAATCCTTGTGGGATGGCCTTAGGGTGTTAGAAACCTCTTTTACATCTCAATTTGCTGCTATGTATGAGGTTTTTCCCTCTTTGGCTCGTTTGGTCATGCAGCAGAAGCAAGAGTTGGCAGACATTTCATCCAAGGTTGCCCAGTTGGAAGTAAAGATGGAGGACGCAGTTACAATTCCAGGAACTGTTATTAAGGATTTGTCTATAGTCCATGGGAAGATACAGATGTTAGAAAATTCGGTCCGCAAGAGGAACTTGCGCTTACTGAATTTTCCCCGTCTTCCAGTAAAGTTGCCGAAGGAGTTGTTCCTTACATATGCTACCTCTATTTTGAAAATACCCCTGGAATCTGTCCCTCCTTTGGCTAGGGTTTTTTACTTGCCAACGGCTAAGCGTAAGACCCATGGTGTTTCCTCTCCTGCTCATTCGCCTCCAATGGATTCACTGGATCTGACTGGGTTCCTGGAAACTACTGATCCTGCTTATGTTCCTAGAGCGACTCTGCTGCTGACGGTTGCTTTTGATTCAGACTGGGACTTTTTGTTGAAATTATACTTTAAGTTTCGAAATGAGCCATTTATGGGGGGGTGTAGTTAGGATGTTTCCCGACGTCTCAAAAGCCACACAGAAACGTCAACAGCAGTTTTTGTTGCTTAGACCCCAGGTTCTACAGCTGGGAGGTCTTTTCTTCCTTAGATATCCCTGTCGATGTTCAGTTAAATATCAGGGTGTTAGTTATACTTTTTTTGAGCCTTCCCACCTAACCCAGTTTATAGTAGGTCGGAGTGCTCTCCTGGTTTAGCATTCGGGATTTATAAATACAGCTCCTTCTTGTGTTATATTTCCTAAACTTATTGCCTTTGATTTGTGCCTGGCTCCCCCTCAATTGTTTGTGGGCTAGTGAATAGTTACTTTATTAATTTTTGAGGGCCAAGTGCTCTCTATATGCTGTATTGATTGTAGTGTTTTCTTTTGAATATTCTTTACTGTAACAGGATGTATCTTGCGAGTTATTTTGAAATTGTATAAAAAAAAAAAAAAAAAAAAAAAAGAACCAGGTCGATACACTTATTTATGTGGGTGAGCAGGCTGGCTACCTTACACAAAAAGAATGTCAATTTCTTACTGTGACTTGTCCGGTCATGCCCACCATTTACGTTTTGCCCAAAATACATAAATCTTTAGAAAATCCACCAGGCAGACCCATATCATCAGCTATCGGGTCCCTTTTCGAACTTATATATCCACATTTTTGAATGTTTATCTTCGTCCATTTGTACAGCTGACACCATCTTATGTAAGAGACTCATCACATATGATTCAGATGTTAAGCATGTATCAAGGAACCCATATGGGGATCCTTTTGGTAACTTCAGACATAAAATCCTTGTACACTAATATTTCTCAAAATGCAGCAATTGATACTATGGAACGTTATCTTATAACAAGACCCAGACCAGTCCGTACTCCCACTTGTTTTCTTATACGATTGGCCACTCTAATATTATGTAATAACTTTTTTTTGTTTCCAGGATCTTTATTACCAACAGATAAAGGGTGTTGCGATGGGCTCCTCAGTGGCACCAGATGTTGCCAATCTTTATGTTTCCAATTTTGAACATATCTTTTTGACCACACATCCTTACAAAGCACAAATAAATATGTGGAAACGTTACATCGATGATGTATTTCTTATATGGGAAGGCACAGAGAGTCATTTACTTGATTTTATCAATTGGCTCAACTCTTGTGATCCACATTTGCAGTTTGATTTCTCTTATAGTCCAGACCAAATAGCATACCTTGATATATTGATCAAACACTCACCTGAGGGATTTATAACCACAATCTATCGGAAGCTTACCAATAGGAATTCACTCTTACACTTCAGCAGTTTTCACAACCGTTCCCTAAAGGAGAATTTGCCCATGAGTCAATTTTTAAGAATTCGTAGACTTTGTACTAAAGACGAAGATTTTGAAACTCATACGGTAGATATGAGCAAGAGATTTAAGGACCGTGGTTATCCGTCTGGATGTATTAAAAAAGCCTTACATTCCTATTTTTGGAATATTTATATGCGCATTTCGGAATGCACAATTATTCATACATTTTTAGGTGTCATTGAAATAGAAGTTTGTTCATTTTTGTACTTTACCGTCCTATATATTTTTTCCTTCAAACAAGTATTTACTTCCCCTTTTTTTGAGTCTTTTTATCAACATGAAAGGTTGTGTCTCACACTGCTTTTGCCTGCAGAGTATTTGTTCACAAATACAGAAGCTCGTGCAACACATTAAAGCCTCATTTGAAATTTTACATTCACTTTAAATTCTTCTTCATTTTTGACATTTTAATTAGCAATAAGGAAGAAATGATGTATTGGTTTTCACAATATCAGACAAGTGTAACAATATCTGATTTTCATTATTATGATATTTCTATTATCAACGTTTAGATGCTCTGTCTTACAGATTTAATCACCATCGTTATGGCGTTTTTACTATAAAATTTAGATACTTCGTTTTATAGATTTAAACATTTCGGAATACTGAGGACACGGAGGCTGCTCTCCACGCGACAGAGCAGCCCCGACCGCCAGAACAGCCCGTGCTGCCCAATCAGGGCAGTAGCGTCAGGAGATAAAAAGAGCGCCAATCGGGCGCTGGGTAACCATCCGGCCGTTCCTCTCTGCTGAGGCTGCTCTCCCTCCACGCGACAGAGCAGCCCCGACCGCCAGAACAGCCCGTGCTGCCCAATCGGGGCAGTAGCGGCAGGAGATAAAAAGAGCGCCAATCGGGCGCTGGGTAACCATCCGGCCGTTCCTCTCTGCTGAGGCTGCTCTCCCTCCACGCGACAGAGCAGCCCCGGCCGCCAGAACAGCCCCGTGCTGTCCAATCGGGGCAGTAGCGGCAGGAGATAAAAAGAGCGCCAATCGGGCGCACCCGCGCCTGAGGGCCTCGCCAGAGGGCCTTTTGGCGTGGCCCTTAGGCGGTGGAACAGAGGCGGGGGATAAACTCCCTCAGCGAAACCAGAATCACTCTATGCAACACCCGGTCATCGGAGAACACAACATGAACATGAACACCTACCCTTAGAGGCCCACGAGAGGAGGTAAGCCAACATTATAATAAATGACTGTAGAAACCGCAAAAAGGAAATACAGAGCTACCACACGTACAATACAAAGCACCTGCAGCCTGCCTACTAAGGGTCAGGAAGATTTACACCTCTTGCTACTGAGACTATGACTGCCTATACTTGCTCGCTTCATGCAACCAGTACAATCACCAAAAACTGACACTATACTATATATTGTTACTGCTACTGTTTTTCTCTGATCAATAATGTGTCACCCTGTTTACTCAGTGGTCTGTTAATATACGGTTTACGAAACTGTTCAATAGCATACCACTATTAAGGCACTAATAATCACTAAAAAAGCAATAATAGCGACCGCAACAGTCTGTCATTAGCTTTCTTGTTAACGTATAAGTTTCTCTGAATATTAGGCCATTGTTAATGCATGAAGATCTATGAATACTAGGCTATTGTATCCAATGGTAACACCTTCTTGTTAGGTAAAGCTGAGATTGTAGCATTTAACCCAAACGACTGGTGAAAGCCTTCTAACACTCTACTCTAACGCTATGGGTACCCTAAATATCTTTCTGAAAGTATGTCTGCTCACACTGATTCCAGTTTATGCATACAACTCAAGATGGCACCAACCCGTGACTCACCTATGCACTCCGCTCTACCTCCTCCTCACCATGCAAATACACACACCATCACCACTCGCACCTTGCTCCACCCCCAGAAATGTGCAAATACACACACCCAACCAAAAGGCCCCCATCACCAACAATGGGCGATCGCAGAGACACCGCAAAACTAGAGCAACAAAGACACGGATACAACTCTCCCCTCGCCAGACCACACACGACATGGATCTGCAAGGAACGCACGATAACTGTAACATCACCCTCATCAATGCTCGATCAATTCGGAACAAGACCCACAATCTATGACATCATCAAAGACGAGCAACCAGACATCCTCTGCATAACTAAAACCTGGATCACGGACACTGATGCAGCCATATTAAACCAGCTAGGGCATCCTGGTTACAACCTGTATAACTGCCCACAAGCAAATAAAAGAGGCGGAGGAGTCCTCATAATAGCTAAAACCAACCTACAACTTGCCACAACGTACCTGGACTCAAACTCAGACGTTGACATGCTTAAAGTTGAGAACCTGGCTTTATCCATCTGCCTTGTTTACAAAGCCCCCTCAACAAACCAAGAAACTCTTGCCTCGGTACTAGAAAGCATCTCCTCAACACAACCAAAGAAATTCCAAGTGATTCTAGGAGACTTAAACCTTTCATCAACAGCGACCTCCCACGCAAAACATTTCCTGGAAGCCATGTCCCAACTGGGATTTCAACAACTAATAAATGAGCCCACTCATGACAAGGGTCACACACTCGACATGGTCTTCACTCCCATGGGTGACCAGTGCGCTATAGACAAGCCTTTGATAAAGATCAACCCAAAACCGTGGTCAGACCACCACCAAATCGATATACAGATGAAACTACCATATGTACCAAAGGACACAAAAACACGAAGAGTAATGCAACAACAAAGGAGATTCAACAAACTAAACTTGGAATACCTTATAAGTAACATTAAGACGCACATAGACCTTCAAAGCACGGATCTCGATGCGTTAACTGAAAGCTGGAGCACCGGAATACAGACCGCAGCAAACCCCAAATGGAGCAACACCCGAACCTGACCAGACAGCAATCCGAACCCTGGTACACTCAAGTCCTAGCCAAAATGAAGAGGGAACTCAGAAAGCATGAAAACAAATGGAGACGTACGAAATCTATGGAACATAGGGTGGAGTACCTCAACCTCCTTTCGAAGTACAAAGAAGAGGTGAACGCTGCGAAAAGGATGCACCACACAAACCTATTAAACAAAGCAATCAACAAACCCAGGGAACTTTTCGAGCTAGTGAAATCCCTAACGAAAACATCACAACCTGACAACCAGGATAACTCTATCGATCCACAAACGCTGGCCAACCACTACGCAAGCAAGCTGACTGCAACCCTACCCGACCCCTATAGGGTGGAGGCAAACTGGGAAACCACTGTGGAACAAGAATTGACATGGAGAAACTTCCACAGGATCGATGAGCAACAAACAAGCAACATAATAACTAGCATCAATACCACCACCTCCCCGCTCGACCCCTGTCCCACTGCTTGGGTCAAGGCAGCAAAAAAAGACATAGTCCAACAAGTCTCACACATTGTAAACCAATCATTGCATCAAGGAATTATGCCCGACCAGCTCAAGAAATCGATAATAAGACCAGTACTAAAGAATAATAAACTCAACAAAACAGACCCAACATCTTACCGCCCCATCTCCAGCATATCCTTCTTAGCAAAAATCATCGAAAAAGCAGCCCTCATACAACTGCAAGAGCACCTGGATGAACACAACATACTTGACATGCAACAATACGGGTTCAGACGTAACCATGGGGTAGAAACACTTAATAGCTCTACTTAACATCCACAAAGGCTTGGAAGACAGGAAGAAAACGTTCTTACTCATCTTCATTGACATCTCCGCCGCTTTTGATACTGTCCATCATGGTATCCTACTAAAAAAACTAGAATCAATAGGAATCTCGGGAACCACCCTTAAATGGTTCTCCTCCTATATAACGAACAGGAGTCCTCAGGTCCAATTCAATGGAGAAAAAGCAGAAGGGTTCACTCAAACGCAAGGCATACCCCAGGGATCGGCCCTCTCGGCACTCCTCTTCAACATCTACATGCAGCCCCTCTGTAGCATTTTCAAAAAACATAATATCAACTACCATATCTATGCAGATGATATTATGCTATACACTCAACTGGACACAACTGACCCAAAGTATACCCAGATTGAATCCTGCCTGTACGAGATGTTAGCATGGCTCCTACAAAACAACATGGCAATTAACCATAAGAAAACCGAAGTAATGTATATATCAAGTAAACCGAACTTTGAACCTCCTCCGACAGTCACTCTCTGTAACACTTACAACACAAAAAGTGAAATCAAATATCTGGGTGTCACACTCGACAGCAAACTACAAATGGAAAAACACCTGCGAAAAACCAACAAAGCCATCTTCCACAAGTTCAGAGTCCTACAACCACTGAGGAACTTAATCGAACCCTGTGATTTTCGGACGGTGGCGCAAGCACTCATTATGCCTCACCTAGACTACTGTAACGCCATATTACAGGGTCTGCCAAAGAAAACGCTAAATATTTTACAATTGGCCCAAAATGTGGCAGCAAGGGTCATCACACGAACCAGCATTGCTCAACACATCACACCTGTATTGATCGAGCTACATTGGCTACCTGTTGAGGCCAGGATACAATATAAAACTTTGGTAACCACATTCAAGCTCATACATGACCTAGCGCCATCATTCCTCTCAACCCTGGTCAGCAAGCAACCAACCGAGACAGGAGAACTGTCAACTCTGACAAACTTCAAGTTCCTAGTAACATCAGATCAGTAAAAGCCAGTACCAGCAATAAAGCTTTCTCATTCTCAGCCCCACGAACCTGGAATCAACTACCACACGAACTACAAGCTATAAAAGACATAAATGCTTTCAGAAAGAAACTAAAAACCCATCTCTTCAAATATCACTATAACCAGATGTAATCCAAAGTGGAATCATGTAGCTGATCTGTATAAATGTAAATATTGGTAAAGCTGTAAATATGTAAACATAACCTTGAAGTGCCTAACCCTGAGTGGTGTGACAGACCCTAAATCTATGTATATATTGTCACGATTTTTTCTGTCCTGATTTGACATCTCCAAAATTTATAATCAAACCACTACTGATCGCTGGAAGTAGCGGTATATAAGTTTAAACTAAATAAATAAAATAATAAAATTACTGATCATTAGTGCTATAAATGGCATAATGTTTCTTTAGGTATGCTGTTCCTTATATCATATAAATTTTAAAGACTTCCAATGGCAGAGTCTGGTGTCTTTCTTTGTTAAAAATCTTTTTGGGTGTCCTAATATTTATGTTAGTTTTATTATTGTTTTTCTTATGCCTTTATGATTTTTCTATATAATTATTTACTTATTGTTTTACCTTTAGTGATAATATTTGTGTACTACGAGACAAAAAAGGTATATTTTTAGTATTATTTATTATCTTTGTTTGTGTCCTCCTCATCTCCCTCTTTTTATTGTGTTATGGTTTTCAAATATGTTTGACTCATTTGATCATATGATTAAGCTATGCTTTTGATATTCTATTTATGTTTTTAATATTTTTAGCATTATCATATTTATGTTTATAAATTTTGATATTCTATTTTTGTTTTTATCATTATTTATAATTATATTTATATAATTGATCTACATCTTCTATACAATTTTATAATTTGTTTTATATGTCTAGAAGCACTTATAAGTTTTTATAATTTTTATAATTTTAACATTTTTATTACATTTTATTTATATGCAATTAATTGATTTTCAAGTTACAATGTTCATACTTGATGTTTGTTGTTGTTATTTTTTGAGGTGTGTTTCCTCTAAAGACCCCCTGAAGAATGCTTCCCAGTCGAAACGCGTAGGGGCTATTAAAAAGTGTTTTTACCTTAATTGGATTACCGCCTGTCTCTTTCTTGCACCTGCTTGTTTGGTCTTGCATGCACATAACAGCCATGCATATGATGGAATGCAATTCTGCGCATGTAATTTTTGCAACATCAATATTTATGCATAGAATGGCAATCCCGGCACGTGTAGGTGTATGTAAATGCATCTCCAATAAGTGCTGATGCCCATTTGTCAACAGTACAATCCTTTACTCTTTCTTCAGCATATCTCCCCCTGTTCTCTTTTTCTCATGCTCTTCATGGAAGTCAGAAAAAAATCGTGAGTCCTTATGCTCACAGTAAAGGTAAGAAACTGACAAGAAATCCTCCCTAACACTATGTTTATGTTTATTGAGACTTGCTTACCATCTTTTTAAAGTAAAGCAGGTGTACAAATTAAAATAAAATATAGAAAACACAGTAAGAATAATTAAATAAAATATCTAAGCTTGTTACAAAAAATAAAAAGATAAACAAGAGTTTAGTAAATTAAACTTACAGTGATGCATAAAAGGGGTAAGAAAAAGGCTGGAAAATGTTGCTGGCTAACATCCCCTCAGAATGTCCCCAAACAGACTCAAAATAGATGGCTTTAAGGCCTTTGTGAAATTTAACTAGGGAAGATTCAAAGTCCAAGATATCAAGGGAGAGCATTCCAAAGTGTAGAGGCTAAAACAAAAAAAAAAGGCTGAATCATCGGCATTATGCAAAAGGACAGTTAAAAGATTTTTCTGTGAGGAGCGCAGTGCTCTTGCAAGGATATACAGAAGTTAAAGATTAAAAATATAATCAGGTGTTACACTAACATTCAAAACTCTTTCAAAAGTAAGTATTTTATATTTAATACATTATGAAATACGGAGCTAATGCTCTTGTATTCAGAAGGGGTTAACATGGTCAAATTTTTGTTTATTATAGAGTAGATGAATGGCCATATTTCATAATGGTTGTAATCGCTTAATGGTATTTATTGGTAAACTATTGTAGATAGTATTATAATAATCAATATAAGATAGTACAAGTGTGTATATGGAAGGTGTATTGATCAACTAGCTCTATGAAGGATTGAATGCAACAAATTTGATGCAATACAAAGAAACAGACATGGGATTCTGTAAAAATGTGAGCAGTAAAGTTTTGTTCTGGATCAAAATGTACTCCAAGAATCTTGAAGGTTCGCTACAAAAGCAAATTATGACCTAATAATATTGGGTAAAGAATCGGGAACAGAGGGGACCCTGTTACTCATATTACTTGAGATTTAAGCATGTTTGGTGGCCTTGTTGCCGGTAGCTTTTTTGCTGTTTATATTTGTTTTGGCTATTCCAGTTCTTTGGGGTTTCATATTGGATTGTTTACTACTAGGCTATGACAACATCAAACTTCACAAAAATGTGTTTCAGGCACTTTATTAGTACTTTGCAAACTTTAAATTCAATATACACCCCAAAATGCAAAGTACTAATTACTATCATAAATTTTCACAGATGTTGACTCTATTCATAACAATTATTTCTTCTGCGCTCAAAAGTCTTCAAAGCTAAAACAATAGCAAGCTGACCTGTGTACTAATCATTGCGGACAGGTAGTAACAACTGACAAAACAAATGGAAGAAACTCTAATATGATTGATTTAAAAAGTAAAGAAGGTAGGGGGATCTAAACCTGATGACATCATGGTCATTAGGGTGGTCCACTGCCATAGGGGAAAAAATAAAAGTAGGAATTTCTTTGCTCCCTGGCGTGATTCCGGTTCCATTTATGTAGAAAGCAATGTGTGCAAAGTTTGAAGCCAATCAAATAATATTTAGGGGTGGCTCAAGGTCCCTATCTATCAGGCCCCTGGATCCCCCCCAGGGTTCGTCAGACCACTGGGTATTATCTGCTCACAGACAGGGGTATCATGCTTGCCAAGCACTCAGTGTGGTCCAGATGCTAGTAAGAACTTTGACGATGTGGGGAACATCTTACGGTGTTGCGAGACAACACCCAGAAGGAACTGGAGTTGCTCTTCTTTTGTGGTGTGTCAGCCGTTGAACTCCTCAATGAGTTTGACCCCTCGCTCAGCCACATTGTTGATCACTGGAAGATTTTTTACTTTCTTCAGACCATCTTTGAATGATGCATTCTCTTCCCAGTCTTCTGGGTCTGCATTAAGAAAATCACTGTTGATGTCGAGGTGTTTCAGGAAACGGATTGACTTGCGAGTTGCAAAAGATTCAAGTGGTGGAATCATGGAACTTTTCAATTCGACCTGCTTTGGGGGATCTTCGTCATCATCCTCATCGCTTTCATCTGATTCTGCCGGGATCATGGCCGACACTATGGCCCGCTTTGTCGGTGCTGAAACAGCTTCATCGAACAGTGACAGTGCCACAAGCTCCTCTGACACATACCACAGATGCTGTTGCAGTTTGTCTCTGGCCGCTCTTCCAACACGGTCATTGTGGTAAGAGTGTAGTTTCTTCAGCATCTCCAAATCTGTTTGAGGAGCAACTGCGGCATCAGGGGCAGAAAACCAGGCTTCCACATGAATCAGGATGGAGAAAATGCTCACATCACGAACACAGGACTCTTCCCGTTGGGTAAGATCTTTGAGTTGTCCTCCGAACATCCAAATCTTGAGACAGTACAAGACTTTTGCCATCCATCTGTCATGATGGAAAGCTCCGGGTTTCTTGAAATTGAAACTAGGAAGATTCCCTCCAAGGCAGACAATCGTTAACTCCAAGAATTCCAGGTAATCATCTCGGTGATTGCCCTGTGCCAACTTGGATTCCGCAAACTTCATGATGCGATCCCTGTCAGGTTGCAGCACCTCCAAGTCTTTTCCAGTTTGATAGTTGGACTTGTCAAGGGAGCGCCAATTCTTTTGGAACCGGCGAAAGAGTTTGACATCGGGACCCGATGAAGCTCCAGAGCATGTAGAGAATACTGCACCAAGAATTATTTCGTAAATGTGATGGCGGCATGCCAAATGAAGGACTGTGCAATGGAGTCTCTGATCTAGAAGAATGCACGCTCCTGATCGACGTCCCGTGTTCGATGCAGTTGTATCAAAGCAGAAGCCTGCAACCTTTTCATCCAAACACCATTCCTGTAACAGTTCATAAACTGTGGCAGCTTGATTCTCGCCCATTCCTGATGTCAGTTTTGGTACACCAAGAAGTTGTGTTTCTCCAGTGGAGACAGCCGTTATCAAAACTGGAAGACGGTCAACGGATGTGGTTGAACAGAGGAGAGATGGCAATAACTTGCTATCCCGATGCACAATGCATGTTTTGCCTTTGGCTTTGAATGCGTTGTGCAGGTCCGTCCATTGTTGCTGACGGTGCTTTTCTCTATGGCGCTTGATGCTCGAGCGGCTGATATTGAGCTCCCCAGGATAATGTCCCAGACTTCTGGCGGTTTCAGCTACCACAAACAGAGCATTGCGATCCGTTGTCCCTGTCTGATCCAGGGCTGCTGTAAGCTCTGGGGTCCAGACATTGTTAGGTCGAAACTGCTTCGTTTGTGGAGTTGCTTTCTTCTGTCCGTTATTTGAATCTGCAGATGTCGACGAGTCTTCACCTGACTCTGTCTGCTGAGGAAGAAGATCCTTCCAGCTGAACTTGGCTTGTAGTTGCCTCGGCTTCGGCAACATGTTTTTGTCTGTGCCTTTTCAGTTCTTCTTCTCGCTGTTGCGATCTTGCTTCCGTGTTGGCCAGTTTCTTGTCCATCGCGCACACTGAGCCACAGCGCCCTGGTTCTCGTTGCGCTATTAAGAATTCTTTGTCTTCTTGAATATGAATTAAAGACATTGCATTGGCATGCGCCACATCAAATAGGTTTTTCATTGCAACCTGGAATTCTTTTTCATTTGCCTTTTGTTTCCCTCCTCTCCCTTTGTTTTTCTTCAAAGGTTTCCACTGATTGAACAATTTCTTTACTTTTTCTTGAATTTTGTCATTTCTTTGAACAGGAAGCCTGGCCTTTTCCCAGTAAGCTTCTACTTCACTTGTTACAATAGATGCACTTTCACTAACGCCTTTGTTTAATGTCATATGGTGATGTAAAAATACACTTAACACTTGCTCCTTGCTGGGGAGCTTGGCCTCCAGAATTGTGGTGGACATTTCTTCAATGAGATAAAAACCACGTTTTTTCGCCATCTGAAAAGAATAAAGATACAAAGATAATAGTACAATGTCTTTGCCACCTCTCAGAGACGAGATTAGTTCAAATATGACACAATCAAATGTAATCAGCGTGGAACTGAGTGGATGATACAACATGATGCAACATTTCATCATCTGCTCCCAGGGGGAAATCTCAAGACTTGCTGAGCCACCCCTAAATATTATTTGATTGGCTTCAAACTTTGTACACAGTGTTTTCTACCTAAATGGAACCAGAATCAGGCCAGGGAGCAAAGGAATTCAGGAATTCCTTTTTATGGACCACCCTAATGGTCATAGATAAAATTGTTGTTTTTTTTAAACTACAGAAGCAGCTAACCTTTTACTCCACCTCAGACCTTGCGTTAAACCCCCAGCATTCCACTCAGCCTCCTTTGTCTTCTGCGCTTTTCTCTGCATCTACACTGGATATCTTGATTACTTAAACTCACATTTGGTCTGGCACTCCCACTTCAGTGCTCCTGTTCCAAGCCAATCCTGGCCCTCTTGATGATTCAAGCCTCTGTAGGTACATTTTCCCTTCAAGTAATATATAGCATAAAGCCTTAATTATACATTCTTTAAAACTGGATAGCCACTGTCAAGATACTCAGTACTGACACCTTGACATGTTTGGGTTGTCAAGAGATTCTTCAGACTCTCTTTGCACAACTCCTCACCAAAAAGAGGTAACAGCAACACTAGAGGGGATTTCAATATGAGAGAACATACCATCCTAAGCAACAAAGTGGGATATACTGATTATTCATTTGCAGACGTTTAGAGACCACTGCAGCAGAGTTGCTTCATGGGAGACAGTTTGCTTCCAAAAGATACTCCTTGAGAGGGTGGAATGCAACAGGGAACATTTATGTCCTCTCGGTATTGAGTAATGACAGGGATTTACACTGATGCTTTGATGTCGCCACAAAATGCTGAATGTCAACTGCCTTTGATCTTGAACTTGATTTATAGGAACTCTTCTTATGCAGTGAGTGGAAAGATTTTTCTACTCCTAAACTTCTCTTCTGACCCCGACTCCAAGGAAGGTGAATACTTCTTTGGTTATGAAGGATTACCAGCAGTCAATATGTTTCCTACGTCCTTTGAGACATAAGAACATAAGATATGCCATACTGGATCAGACCAAAAGGTCCATTAAGCCCAGTATTGTGTTTCCAAAAGTGGCCAATCCAGTGGAGGAGAGATCCGAGATGGCTGCGTGAACTGCCGCTCCATAGTCGCCTTATCTGTGATGCCGAAAAGGAAAGGAAAACTGCAGGGGAATCCTCTCCTGCCGCAGGATATCCCGTCCGATTCTTCTTCTTTTAAGAGTCCTATGGATGTCAAGATTATATTGACATACACTCACCCTTTGACTCACACCAATTCGAATTCCGCCCCTTCCATGGTGTTGAAATCCTACTAATAATACTGATGGACTACCTCATCAGAGGAACAGATGACAACAAACAAGGATTCATCCTATTATTCATAGATATAACCACCGCATTTGACAATATTAACCATAGCACACTAATTACTAGACTAGAAAACCTGGGAATAGGAGGGACGGTCCTCAAATGGTTTATGTCGTACATTACCCATCGATTGATACGTGTCCAAATAGGCCAAATCACCTCAGAAACGTTCTCTCAAGGACAGGGAATCCCACAAGGCTCAGCCCTCTCCGCCCTCCTTTTTAATTTATACCTACAGCCCATCACAAACATATTTAAAAAATACAAAAATTAACCACTTCATTTATACCGATGACATCATGCTCGCTATTCCCATAAACACTAACAACCCCTCCTACCACAAATTATCCGAATGTATCAGTGAGGCTAACTCCTGGCTAGAAACAAACTAAAACCTTAAAAAAAAAACAGAAGCAATGTTTGTAACACGAAAACCTGATGCTACCTACCCATCAACCATCACAATCAACAACACTACTATCCCTGTTAAAAAAAGAGGTAAAATACCTAGGGATAATATTAGACCACACACTCAGTATGCTCCCCCACATAAAACAGACAGTAAAAACTGTATTCTATAAACTAAAGACCATACAACACCTAAGACCTCTTCTCAACACTCATGATTTTAGATCTGTAGTCAGCACACTCATCACCCCCCACTTCGACTATTGTAATAGTCTACTAAATGGTCTACCGCATGAGAAGCTTATGCAGTTTCATATAACCCAATATATAGCTGCATAAAGTTGCTTGTATATATTTATCATGTTTTCCCTGTTAAGGAACCTGTTTAATGTATACCCAAGTTATTATACCTGTTTCACTGTAAGCACAAATCACTAAACTGAGATGTGTAGTTTAATGTTCATTGTAAACCGCACTGATGTAAAAGAGTTGTAAATAAATAAACAAATACAAATTTACTACAAAGAGCCCAGAATATCTGTGAAAAAGTCATAACAAAGGCACGTCTAACCGACCACATAACCCCCATATTACTAGAACTACACTGGCTCCCTATAAATAGCCGGATAAAATATAAAATACTCCTTACAACATTCAAACTCCTCAATGACATCTCCCCCTCCCAACTAACCACCCTCCTACACCCCCATCAGAATCCAGAATACGCAGGCAAAATGCAACCCACTCACTCACCATACCCAAAACCATCTGCAAGACAAAGAAAACTACAAGCTCTAGAGCCTTCTCATTTGCTGCCCCCACCCTCTGGAATGAACTTCCACTGACCCTCCGCATGACAAAAGACCTCCATATATTCAGAAAAGAACTTAAAACTCACCATTTCACTGAGCATTATAAAAATCCAACCGAAATCCCCTTCCCCCCTCGAGCTACCCCCCAACAATCACAGAACCAACCCACTAACCTCCAGAACCTGCACCCTATTACCCCCCCTCCAGAACCCACATCCTATTAACCCCCCCCACACACACACACACCTTTACCAAATGAAAACGATAACTCAAGATGTGACAGACACCTATAACTACTAAGATTCACACAAGGTTGTTTGTGTAATATGTTTATTGTTCATTGTAAATAGTTAATTGACACAGTTTGTAAAAAGGGGTGCTTGTTATGAAGGTACCACCATCTTGGCAAGTATGTAAATTAACTGTCTTGCAAAGGATTGTGGTTATTGAAGTCCATTCACACAAAGCTTGCCTTTTAAATAAATGAAGAAACTTGTAGTCGGTCGAGTGTAAGGCAAAAATTAGAGTTTATTTATGGGGTGATTATCCCACACACAGATATACTTGGTAACACATCCAGGATAACTTCTCCAGGGTTTATGCAATATAAACAAGGCAACTGAAAAATGCTTATGTAAATAAGTATCAAAGTCCTTTATGGAACAGAAAGGCTTTCTTACAGCCACTGCTAATCAACTCCTTAGCAGTGCTGAGGTGAAACAAAACCAAAAAGGAAAACTTTTTTACAAAAACATAGCTCTCTTTCTCCACACAGAAAAGAACTTTGAAATCCCACGTGTGCACGGCTTGTGCTGTGCTGTGCTCTACCAACAGATGACCATTAGCTGCAATCAGTAGCTTGTTTTCAGCACACGTACAAACTCTCCCAAAAGCTTTTCTTTTCAACAAAACTTTATGGGAAGCCAGTATTTAGAATGTTTCCTTTTGATGTTTATTCTTATTTTTAGGATTTTCCTAAAACAACCACCTACTCAAAGAACAGTCCATATAAACATTCTCTTCATCAGATATTAAACCTTGCTCCTGAAATTACATAGATTCACTTTCACTGTCTGGCTCAGAGGGTTTTATGAACTGACCTCTATACGGAGAGAAACTGTTTCCCTGCTGTTTGCATTGCTCAAAACTAGAGAAACGTTCACAGTTCATATCTGAATCCAGGCAAGCATCAGGCTGCTTCTTCTGGTATTCTGGCCAGTATGCAATAGAGCTTCTGTGTCCTGTCCTCCAGTTGGTATTTCTGGACCTCAGGATCTTTTCTCCAGACGTCCTCCAAAAGGTATTTGGGCTCCTTTTCTCCTTAGCTGCAACAGACCTCTTCCTAGGTACTGCTTGAGGGTCCCTGGCTGTGGATCTCCAGACCTCTGGCTTTCTCCAGTCCTCTGAAGGTTGTTTCCCCCAGGAATCTCTCCAGGCATATGTACTTCTCTGAGCTCCACTCTTGGACCGTCTGCTCCCTTGTCCTTGTTCCTTCAGGTTCAGGTTGTTCCTTCTGTTTCTGTCCCTCCTGGACTCCGTCTGGTTCTCTGTCCCCTTCTGCCTTCCTGAAGATTCCCCTCTAGTTTTAAAGGGCATAGATTGCAACCCCTCCCTTGCTTTCTTCAGGTGTTGTGAATTAAGCTCTCTCCTAGAGGCCGTTTGATTAGGGATGACATAATGCTTTCTCTGATTAGACTCATGCTTTTCCACTCTAGCTCCCCTAGGGACTTTCTGCATACTGGTGCATTCTGGAACATGTAGTCTTTTAGGGAAATAAGCTGTCTTATTTCTATAACCTGCCAGCACAGGTCCCTTAATCAGAGTAAATTCTCCTCTTTTGTCATTACTCCCTGAGCTTTGATAAGTTTCCTTATCACAAGTTTCATGTAACGTTGCCTGTAAATAGTTATAACTGCTGTTCCATGCAAAATTGTTGAATTGTTCCCTATAAACCGCCCTTGATCTCTGGAAGGGGCAGTATAGAAGAAAAGCATAAATAAAAATAAATAAATAAATGGATCAGTTCCTATGGCCCTCCGAGGTGAACAAACAAGACTCCGGCATCAATCCAGCTTTGTCTTTATCAGGGTGTGGTCTGATGCCGGAACTGCAGCTCCCTCCTGTCCTGCTTGTGGGGTTCCTCAGCTTGGACTCTCCCAGGGAGGCGGCGGCCTTGGAGTTCGGATGTCAGGCTCCTGGGTGAGAGGAAGTGTCCCCGGGCTGAACCAGGCAGTTGGTTTACAGCTGGGGTCATCGTTGTCGGCTTCAGGAGTGGAAGGAGGAGCAGGGAAGCTGGCGAGGGATTATGCTCTGTCTCCTCAGTGCCCTGGGAGGAAGGCAATCCTCTCTTACATGAAATTGGACGACTGGAGAGTTGGGCTATGCCTCCTTTCATTTTGGAGTGCCCGGAGAATGTTACTTTGGGTGCTATTTGGACTGCTATCTCAAAGTTGGGTATTTGGTGTTGCAAATGAACAAAACTTTACAGCAAGTGCAGAGTAATTCCATGCTTATTAAAAAGAACGTCGGAGATATTGTGATTATGAAGACAACGGCGGAGGGTCTGGAGACTAAAGTACAATAAAATGAAGAGAATAAATGCTATGGTTAAGGATTTAGTCGGTCTTAAATTTAAGGTGGAAATGTTGGAAAATCAGATACGTGCTACAAATTTGCGTTTACTGAATTTTCCACGATCTCCTGTGATTTTGGTGAGAGAGATGTTTAAACTTTATCCATCTGAGGGTCTTGGGGTATTGGAAGAGTCCCATCCCCCTCTTATCAGAATTGATTATCTGCCTACTGGAAAGAAGTCTGCTGTGGAAGTTGCACATCTATCTGAAGGAGAGGCTCATCATATGGATGTTTTAATATTTCTGAGATTTTAGAAACCTCAGTGATATTAATAATGTAGCTGCTGTCACAGAATCTAACACTGGTGCTATTTTCCGATCGGGAATGGCTGTTAAAGCTATACTTTAGGAAGCGATCCGTACTGTTTAAGGAAATGACAGTGCGTATATTCCCGAATTTGGCCCGGGATACGCAGAAAAGACGAAGGGAGTTTTTGATCTTGAAGCCTGGGGTGACTCAACTGGGAGGTCTGTTCTTTCTTAAATTTCTTTGTAAATGTTTGATAAAATTGCAATCTGTACTGTATGATTTTTATGATCCCTCCCAGCTGGCCGCCTTTATAAGTGCCCGTCTGCCAGCTGTTACCTAAGCTATTGTTAGTATTAGTAGCTGTATATTAGATATAAATTGGTGTTTAAGCAAATATTTCACTATTGCCTCATGTTTTGTTATGAATAATTATTACATTTTCCAATGGATCTCTCTTATGTGAAGGGCTAGAGAGATGTGGGTGTGTTTTTTATTTCCGGATTGTAATTTTGGGGTTGATGTATCTATTAGGTTGTTTTTTGGTTTTTTGTTTTTTTTTGCTTTACCCATACCTATTTCTGTTCAAGTTGTAATGCTTGGTTTGATTTTGAAAATTTTGCATAAATTTAAAAAAAAAAAAAAAAAAAGAAGTGTCCAATCCAGGTCACAAGTACCTGTTAGGTTCCCAAAGATAGACAGCTTCCATACTGCTTGTGCCAAGGGTAAGCAGTGGATTTCCCCAGTCCACTTTAATAATGGATTTTTATGGACTTTTCTTCCAGAAACTTGTCCAAACCTCTTTTAAACCCAGCTACACTACAGCGTTTACATCATCCTCAGAAAATGAATTTCAGAGTTTGGTTACACATTGAGTGGAAAAATATTTTCTCCAACTAGTCTTAAACGTGCTACATTGTATTTTATTTATTTTATTTATTTATTTTTCTTATATACCGCGCTATTAAGATCAGCGCGGTTTACATTATAACTGAACAATGCAACAATGTATTACATAACACGATGTGCTTACATAGAACAGGGGTACAATCATAAGTGGAGAACGGGGGAAACTATTTATAAGATATATATACATAAAATTTACATAGAGTTATATACAACTAATACTTAAACTCTTCATTGTAGCTGCATTGTATGTCCCCTAGTCTCTCTACTTTTGAAGGAGTAAACAACTGATCTACGTTTACTTGTTTCACTTCACTTCAGGGGTTTTCTATTTATTTAAATGGTTTTATATATTGCCTTAACTCAAGCTCAAGGTGGTTTACAGGTAACAATTTAAGATAACTTAACGTTATAACATTATGGTTTACATGGAACAAGGTAATATAACATATAACAAAGCATTGTATGATAGAAACATGGAAACTTTAGGTCTCAGCTTAACTTAAAGCAGCCAGGGTAACAATGGCTTTAGTTTAACAAGGTAATATAACATGTAAAATAACAAAGCATTGTAAGACAAAACATGGAAGCTTTAGATCTCAGCTTAATTTGGGGTAGCCATAGTAACAATGGCTTTAAATTTAAGGCAGCCAAGGGGTAGTCGTTGGAGAAAGAAGAGGAGAGGGAGGGGACAGCATGGTGGGTAAGAGGTGGGGTGGTAGTCCAGAGGAGGTTTGCGATGAGCCAGGGGGAGGGGTGGAGTAAGGTGTCGGTGTCGGTAAGTCTTGTTAAGGGGATTAGCTTAAGTACCCAAGTATTCAGCTAATTACCTCTAAAGATAAGGAGTCTCATTCTTTGCTGTTTGATGGCACTAAGTGACATCTTATCACAGATGGAACAACTAGGGATGTCATAACCTACACCCAGGTATGGATACTTTTATACTGCAGTAAGTGCATTACTTGAAGCCACTGGCTTTCTTCTCTAGTATGAGAATAACTGACACGGCAATATCAAAAGACAATCTTCAGAACTAAAGGTTGAATAGGGATGCTAAGCATAGTCTCACCAAGAAAACACTTAGAAACTCAGGAGCTCTGCCTGCCTTTGGGGTCCTGCGCATGGAACAGGAAAGCATTTTGGAGAATGCTACCCTGGAAGTTCTGGATTTCAACTTCCTACCTAAAAGCCTAAATTTGGCCTCCAGAACCTCCATACCACTCTTTCCTATGTCATTGGTACTTGAAGGACTACAAAAAGGGACTGCTACTTCTGGAGAGAGATCTGCAATTTATAAGTATTTACTTCTGGGATTTTTTCTAAATCTTGGGGAAAAAGGAATTCTTTAGATTAAAGCTGATTAATCTGTGTAAATTAGAATCCAGTATTATTTGTTAAATCAGTCAGGGCCTAGTATCAGAATTTTTTTTAAATTTAAATCAAATCAGAGTATAACTAAGCATAAAAGGAAAAACAGGGTCAGTATTCTTTGAGCAATAAATTGTTTCTAGAGACCTTTACAAAGAGGCCTTCTAGATAGGGGGCAAGAGACCTGTGAAATTGTTTTAAATAGGTGTTAAAACCATGTTGAGGCAGCCATGAGGTTTAACTGTAGGTAGCCCTTCCCCCAAGCCATGCGGCAAGCCAAGAGGTTTAACTGTAGGTAGCCCTTCCTCCAAGCCATGCGGCAAGCCATGAGGTCTAGCTGTAGGTAGCCCTTCCCCCAAGCCATGAGGTAATCAGCCTGCTAAGAGAAGGCATTGAGATTTCAGTAGACACCCTTCCCCCACTCCAGGTCTGAGCACAATAGCCCCTAGCCCAGAAATCAGCAGACCTGAGCATACCGGTTTGGACAGGTCACCCAGGTACCTTCCCCAGGGGCTGCTGATTGGTGGGCAGGAAATACCTGTGGCAAATGGGATTGCAGAATGAGTTTAAAACTGTACTGTATATAAGGCATTGTAGGCCGTCCCTCGGGGCTCAGACCTTTTGTGGAGGGTACCGGCTCTCTGTCTGATCCTGTGTGCACATTAAAGATCCTGTTTGCATTCCAGCCTGTCTGAGAGTTTTCCTTCTGTGGGTGAGTGATTGCATAAGAGCTTTTCACAGCGTTTGCGATAACATTTTTGGTGCATTGGCCGGGAAACTTTTAAAGAAAAGCCTCTCTCATCACACCCACGGTGGGAAGACTTCTGCTTTTGCAGCATCTGGGCCTCCACCAGTCAGGGACCGGCCCCTCCAGGTGATTAACGGTCCTTAGCGCCCCCGGGCCACTTTGTGCTCGGAAGGACACCTTGATTTGTCTGGACAGCCGGTCCCTGCGGCTGAATCCCCGATTGAAAACCGGCTGGATAGACTGGCATCCAAACTACCTGTCTGATCAGAGCTCTGGTGAGTACTGCTACTTTCTGTACTCCGTCTGTAATTCCTAGTAAATTCTAGGAACCTGTAGCGGCCCGATCACCCGCACGAACGGTCCTAGTAGGGACCCCGGGGGGGGGGGTTTCTGAAGCCATCGTTCGTCCAGTAAATCAGAGTCCTTTTTGTGGACCAGTAAGATAACTGCAGCATGAGAAATCAGAGTCCTTTTTGTGGACCAGTAAGATAACTGCAGTAAAAGGTATTTAAAGTGCAGCGCTGCCACAGATATTGAAAAAAAAAAAATTGCCTAGGATATTAGTATTACCACTCTTAAGGATCTTTTAAAAGCGCTGCCAAAAACTTCTAAAAGTAACCAAAATATAGCACTTGATAAGTTAAACATACCTGAGATAAAGAATAGATCGCTGCTTCTCTTCTTTCCTTTCTGCTTGTGGGGAGTTTTCTGAAGTGTGACTGCAAGGAGAGTTCTCCATGTGCTCCGATATTAATTTGTGCTGTCTCCATGCTTCCCTTGTGCTCCGATGTTAATTTATGCTGTCTCCATGCTGCCCGATGTGAATTTCTGTCTCCCCATGCTGCCCGATGTGAATTTCTGTCTTCCCCATGCTGCCCGATGTGAGTTTCTGTCTCCCCATGCTGCCCAATGTGAATTTCTGTCTCCCCATGCTGCCCGATGTGAGTTTCTGTCTCCCCATGCTGCCCGATGTGAATTTCTGTCTTCCCCATGCTGCCCGATGTGAGTTTCTGTCTCCCCATGCTGCCCGATGTGAGTTTCTGTCTCCCCATGCTGCCCGATGTGAGTTTCTGTCTCCCCATGCTGCCCGATGTGAATTTCTGTCTTCCCCATGCTGCCGCTGTGGTTCCCGCTCCTGATCTGTGCTTCCCCGATGCTGCCATTGTGTTCCCGCTCCAGATCTGTGCTTCCCCGATGCTGCCATTGTGTTCCCGCTCCTGATCTGTGCTTCCCCGATGCTGCCATTTTGTTCCCGCTCCTGATCTGTGCTTCCCCATGCTACCCGCTGTTAATGTCTGCTCCCCCATGCTGCCCGATGCTAATTTCTGCTTCCCCCATGCTGCCCGCCGCTAATTTCTACTCCCCCATGCTCCCCCATGCTGCCCGATGTAATTTTCTGTTTCCCCCATGTGAATTTCTGCCCCCGATGTAATTTTCTGCTTTCCCCATGTAAATTTCTGCCCCCGATATAATTTTCTGCTATCCCCATGTGAATTTCCTGCCTTTCTCTGCTGTCCCGATGCACCGCTGAGCCCCCGCTAGGTTTCCTGCCTTTGACCACCCAGGAGCAGCTGAATTCTGCTGAATCGTTGTCGGGACGCACGTGGAGGCGGCCATCTTGAAAAGACCACGTGTAAGCTACACTGCAATATACTTAAAGCGATTCTGGAGCTCCATCTAGTGGACATTAGCTGTATTTACTACTATTCCTCATGGTTAGTGATTCTGGAGCTCCATCTGGTGGACATTTTAAGAATAGCTAGCTTATATTTTTAACTCTTATCTAAATCAAATCTGAGTGTATATATTATTGTAAATTGCCAGGACCTATATTGTAAAAAATTTTGTGTTTGAATTAAGACTAGATAGGGTCCGTATTGTAAATTGTATTATTTTTCCTGAATTAGGACTAGATAGGGTCTGTATTGTAAATTGTATTATTTTTCCTGGATTAAGTCTAGATAGGATCTGTATTGTAAATTGCATTTTTTACTTTTTCTCTTACTGTAAATTGCATTTTTTCCCGAATTGAGATTAGGTTAGAAGATCTGATCCACATTGTATACTGTACTTAGTTATTGAACTAGAATTAGAACATGGGGTTAGGAAAGTCAAAAGAAAAAACGCCCCTACAGTGCATGCTTCACAATTTTAAATCTGGGTTTAGAGAGGATTATGGGGTACCTCTCTCCGCCTCCAGATTATCCTTTTTGTGTGAGAGGGAATGGCCAGCCTTAGTTAAGTTATGGCCTCCCCAGGGGTCCACTGACCTGTCCACTGTGTCCTTGCTCCATCAAATTGTTGAAAAAGAGCGCCCTGACCAGTTCCCCTATATTGATTCATGGTTGGCCATATGCCAGCTCAGACCAAGATGGTTCCAGCGCTGTCACGAGGATCAGTGTAGAATAATGGTGGCGGCCAGTGGTCGCCAAAAGGGATGGACACCCGCCTCTATCTACCAGGGGCGGGACCCTCCAGACATTCCTCCACGCCCTCTCCCTCTGCTTCAACCTCATGTCCCATCTGCACCACTGCAGGGTCCACCCCTAGCTGAAGAGTCAGGAAGAGCTCCTCTTGGGGTGGGTGATGCCAGATTTAGAAAAGATTCTGCGGATTCCAGCCCCTCATCTTCAGACTCCCCTCCCACTCCTGGTACCACCTCTAGTGCCACCATCTCCTCCCCTGAGAGCACACAGGCTGAGCTTGACTCGTCCACCCCGGTAGCCTGCCGCCTGCGGTCGCATGATCTCCAATTGCCACTACAACAACTACAGGGGCTCCTGTACCTTGATGCTGCTGGGCGTGTGACACTGGGACCATCCAGCCTGATTTATGTCCCTATCTCCACTACGGACCTGTTGAACTGGAAAACCCATTATGCTTCCTATACTGAAAAGCCCCAAGAACTGACAGACCCTATGACCAGTAGTATACAAACACACCAGCCTGCCTGGTCGGACACTAGACAACTGCTTCCTACTTTGTTCAGCACGGAAGAACGAGGGCGAGGCCGCGGATACGGGGGGCCGAGGTTCCCCCTAGCCCCCAATCAATGTGCCTACTGCAAAGAGGAGGGACATTGGAAGAATGAATGTCCAAATCGTAACACAAGACAAGGGAGGTGGCCGGGATCCAGATGGAACAGATCATCCCGAGAACTCAGAGCTGCCCACCGCTGAGATATGTGAAGGAGTCCCTATCTGGACCAGTGTGACACATTGGAGACGGGCCAGGGTGTCTGCCTATGAAAATGGAAGGTTTAAATTTTGAAAGACAGAACTTGAACTTCAGAGAAAGGTGAAGCACACTGCGAGGTCCTGGGGAACTGCTGAGAGGCAGGAAAAAGAACTGTTGGACTGACTGGGGGGGTTTTGGGGGCTTCTGTGAACGATTGCATTGTTATCCTTTTAATATTGTTTTCTTAGAAAGTAACGGAAATCTACAAGCCATTTCGGCTTCAGCAACTGCAATACCCACACCAGCTCAAGATTTTGCTGTACTATTCTCAGAGCTTTCTTTATCACATTATTAAGCACTGCTGCTTTTGACATACTTTCATGTTATGTGTTTTCAATATTATTGACCAGCTGCAAGAAAATGATATTACAATGTATGTTGTCTCTAGGGAACAGTACCAGAAGCTGCTTTTCTGATGACCCCTATCTGTCTCAAATGGTTGCTTGTCCATTGCCCGTAGTGGGATTACCTTTCCCCCATAAACAAGAAAAAAAAAGAAAAATTGGGACTGAAGGGAAATTGGCTGATAGGTATGTCTAGTATGGCTGCATCCTTGCCTGAGGCTGTAATACATTATGATGGCACGGAAAAAGCATGTGGGCTAAGAAAATGAGTACCCAGAGCCCAGCACAACAAGAGTAAAGCCAGGGGAACCATACTCTGAACAGAAGTGCACAGAGAATGGACCTAGCTAAGAAACAGGTCAGGCCTGAAAGTGCACAGAAAATGGACCCAGCACAAGAAAAGACATGCCAGGCCTGAACAGGTTAAAAAGGCCAAACAAAGCTGGTGATACAAAGTACTCATATGCCCTGAAGATTACAATGCCAGTGATTAATGAAGCAAAGGGAATGGCAGGGTGCAGCCAGAATGACTCAACACTAGCAAGAATAAAAAGCCATTAATATGCTGATAAGGGTGGATCCCAGGGAAAGAGCCTTTGCCCCAAAGGAAAGAAGCCTCTGCAGACTTTTTGCACACGGCCCTCCTTTGTCCCAAAAGGAAGAGGCCTCTGCAGGCCCTGCAACCTTTTACAGTCAGAACAGCAACTTTTGCACACGGAACAAAAACGTTGTGCAGGAGTTGCTATAGAGGGTATAGGGTATGTGTTGTTTTAAACTCACTGATGCAAGTGTTTCCATTGAACACCCTATCCAAGACCTAAGTGATCTAGTTACCTGTCCATGGGTCCTGGGTGGTTTATGAAGTGGTTCAGTTGGCCAGGGGGACTAAAAATCCCAGTGGTAGGGGTTCTTTTCATTTACTGCTATGTGCCATTCTGCCATGTTATATCCCTATTCTTTACCGCTTCATGACCACCACCCTTGATACCCTGGTAGAACGCAAGGTGGTTACCACTGTCATGGCCCTGTCCCAAATACAGCCCTCAACCGTCCTACTTAAAAAAGGGGGGAATGAGGCAGCCATGAGGTTTAACTGTAGGTAGCCCTTCCCCCAAGCCATGTGGCAAGCCAAGAGGTTTAACTGTAGGTAGCCCTTCCCCCAAGCCATGCGGCAAGCCATGAGGTCTAGCTGTAGGTAGCCCTTCCCCCAAGCCATGCGGCAAGCCATGAGGTCTAGCTGTAGGTAGCCCTTCCCCCAAGCCATGAGGTAATCAGCCTGCTAAGAGAAGGCATTGAGATTTCAGTAGACACCCTTCCCCCACTCCAGGTCTGAGCACAATAGCCCCTAGCCCAGAAATCAGCAGACCTGAGCATACCGGTTTGGACAGGTCACCCAGGTACCTTCCCCAGGGGCTGCTGATTGGTGGGCAGGAAATACCTGTGGCAAATGGGATTGTAGAATGAGTTTAAAACTGTACTGTATATAAGGCATTGTAGGCCGTCCCTCGGGGCTCAGACCTTTTGTGGAGGGTACCGGCTCTCTGTCTGATCCTGTGTGCACATTAAAGATCCTGTTTGCATTCCAGCCTGTCTGAGAGTTTTCCTTCTGTGGGTGAGTGATTGCATAAGAGCTTTTCACAGCGTTTGCGATAACAATGTGACAGATCTAAGAGGCATTTTGAGACTCCCTCTATCAAAGCAAGGGCTGTGTGACTCACCCAAGAAATTGGTCACAGATTACCTTAGAAGCACAGGACAGGGTACTGTGTAGCAGCCAGCTTTTAATAAGTCTTCTTTCTTTCCCTCCCTGACTCCCACACACCCCTTGGATAATCATAGCTTTATAGGTGCTTAAACCTCTTAAAGGAAATGAGGTGCCATATTCACTCTCAGGTGCAGCTGTTTATCCTCATCACATACATATAGGACCTGAAATTAATTAAGCTTGAGGTGAACAAAGTCCATTAAACGTATTAGGTATTGTTTTATTAGTATAAGTATCCCCAACAAACCTAAGTAAGTAAACAACTTAAATACCTAAACACAACCTTAAAACTAAGATGTAGGCAGCAGTCTAGCAGCGTTGTAGCAGCGTAACGCCACCAAACAAATTACACCAGGAGTCTTTATCAAGGTTCTATCCATCCATTTCTGAGTACTCCCCCTTCTTGTTCACAATAATAGTCCAATTCTTTTGTAGTATATCTGGGATCCCATGAATTAAGAGGTACAGGAAATAGAACTGCTTGAATTGTAGTATTCTGAGTTAGAGTCTGTCCGGTAATGGCTGCTTTACGAGCAGAGGCATCTGCAAATCTGTTCCCTTGTGCAATTTCTCCTTTTCCTGCTTGATGTCCTCGACAGTGCATAACTGCAACTTGCTTGGGGGCCCATACTGCATCTAACAATGTCAATATCTCTGGGCCATATTTGATAGATTTTCCTCCTGAAGTTATCAATCCCCGTTCTCTGTACAAGGCTCCATGAGCATGCAATGTTGTGAATGCATACTTAGAATCTGTGTACACATTTATACAGAGTCCTTTTCCCAGTATTAGTGCTCTTGTGAGTGCTATCAATTCTGCTTTCTGTGCTGATGTTCCTGAGGCTAGGGCTGAAGATTCAATTACAAGATCCAGGGTTACTACTGCATATCCAGCACAACGATGTCCATTGACTACAAGACTGCTTCCATCCACGAAGAAAGTTTGTTCTGGATCTTCAAAAGGTACATCTGTCAAGTCTGGTCGACTTGAGAATACAGTAACCATGACTTCTATGCAGTCATGATCAGGAGGGTCAGTTCCAGTTGGTAACAGTGTAGCTGGATTCAAGGCCTGACTGACCATCAATTGTAATCGAGGATTTTCACACAACATGCTCTGGTACTTTAGCATTCGTGAGTTGGTGAACCAGTAATTTCCTTTGTGGTCCATGAGGGTTTGAACAGAATGTGGCACTATTACACAGAGATTTTGTCCTAAAGTGAACTTGTCTGCTTCAGTTACTAGAAGTGCTGTAGCTGCGATGGCTCTCAGACAAGGTGGCCATCCTTTTGCAACAATGTCCAATTGCTTAGATAGATACGCTACAGGTCACTGCCAAGATCCAAGTGGCTGAGTCAAAACTCCTAAAGCATTTCCTTGTGACTCATGAACATATAGACGAAATGGCTTCTGTACATCTGGTAGTCCAAGGGCTGGTGATGTCATCAGGGCTGTCTTCACAGTCTTGAATGCTGTTTCTTGTTCAGGTCCCCATTCTAATGGAGATTGTTCCAATCCTTTGATGGCTTGATATAGTGGTTTTGCAATTAGAGCAAAGTTAGGTATCCATATTCGACAGTATCCTACTGCACCTAAAAAAGCTCTTACCTGTCTTCTGGTAGTTGGAATTGGAATGCTGCATACTGCTTCTTTGCGTTCTGGTCCCAGTCATCGTGTTCCATTGGATAGCTGAAAACCTAAGTATTTGACTTTTTTGGCATAGCTGTGCTTTTGCTCTGGAGACTTTGTATCCTGCTTCATTCAAGAGATGTAGAAGTTCACTTGTGGCTTGCAAACATTCTTCTTCTGAGTTGGTGGCAATCAGCAAATCATCTACGTATTGAAGAAGAATTCTCTCTCCTGGGATAACTAGATAACTTGATAAATCCTTGCTGAGTGAAGTACTGAAGATTGTTGGTGAATTTTTGAATCCTTGTGGTAATCTTGTCCAGGTAAGTTGGCCTCCTCTTCCTGTTGTTGGATCTCTCCATTCAAATGCAAATAAAAGCTGACTGGCAGGGGCAAGCCGTATACAGAAGAAAGCATCTTTTAAATCTAGAACAGTGAAGTGAGTGGCTTCAGTATGAATTAATCCCAGCAGTGTGTATGGATTCGGTACTACTGGAAGTATAGTTTCAATTGCATCATTGACTCTTCTCAGATCTTGTACTGGTCTGTAGTCACCTCCAGGTTTCTTGATTGGAAGTAAAGGAGTATTCCATGATGATTGGCATTCTTTAAGTAATCCATGTTTCAATAATCTCTTCAAATGGATATGAATTCCTTCTATTGCTGGTCGTGGAAGAGGATATTGCTTCACATGCACAGGTTCTGCTCCTGATTTGAGAGTTACAAGAATTGGGGCTATATTCTTTGCTAGGCCAGGTGGATTATCTTCTGCCCATACTCCAGGTGGTGCTGAAATTTCAGTAGGAATAGTTGCTTTCTTGACAGGAAAAATGCTGTAGAATCTCCATTCTTCTTCTCGTGGAACTGTTAGTGCCATTAATCCTGCCAGTTTAGGATTTGTTTACAGACATTTGCATTTCTCCTTCTTCAGTGAAAGTTATCTGTGCCTGCAGTTTAGCAAGCATGTCTCGACCTAAAAGTGGAATAGGGCATTCTGGTATGTATTTATTTATTTTATTTATTTATTTACGGTCTCTTCTATACCGCACTATTCAGCATCAGCGCGGTTTACATGGAACAAAAATGCTCAGTACAGATAACATGTATGAGTTTACAGATAACATGTATGAGTTTACAGATGACAGGGTAAGAAACTTGGATAACAGGGGTAACTATTTACAACATGTATAAAAATTGATGTGTTATCTTTTGTCCTCCTAATTCACACATGCGATTCTGTAAAAATGGTTTATTTGCTTTTGTCCCGGTGGCTCCAACAATAGTGACAGTTCGTTTAGATAAAGGAGCTACTGGTTTTGCTACTACTGAATGTTCAGCTCCTGTATCTATCATAAAGTTTATGTATTGATCCCCTATCTTCATACAGACCATGGGGACCTAGAGTAAACTCAGAGCCCGGTCTGTCCTAATCTTCCATCACTATTGTATTCTGCTTCTGGGACTGCAGCTCCTTCAATAGCTCCTTCTCTTTTTTGCTGAAATTGCATACGACCTGTTCCTGCTTGATTCTGGTTACGCCCTCTTCCTCTCCAGCTCCCTCCTCCCCTCTGTGCAGGGTTTCTCTGCGGGCATTCATTTCTCCAGTGCCCCTCCTCCTTGCAATAGGCACATTGGTTCTCACCTAGTGGGGGTAGGCTATTTCCTCGACTCCTCCCACGCCCTCTCATTCTTCTGTTGGAAAAACTTTTCCCTCGCCGTTCTACCAAAGCTGTGGCTAAAAGATCTGCTTTCTTTTTCATTTTTCGTTCACTTTCTCTCTCTCCTTCATTATCACGATTTATAAATACTTTTTGAGCAACTTCCATCAATTGCGCTGTATTCATGCCTGCAAAGCCATCCATTTTCTGCAATTTTCGTTTAATATCCCCTTGGGATTGACTTACAAAAGCTGCGTTTACCATGCGCAAATTCTCCATAGCTGCTGGATCATATGGGGTATACAGTCTATATGCTTCAGATCGCTCATAAAAAGCTGCAGGACTTTCAGTTGGACTTTGTATTACTTCTGCCACTTTTCCAATATTCATTGCTTTTTGGCCTCCCTTTTTTAGGCCTTGTAATAGGGCTTGGCGAAACTGTGTTAAAGCTCTCGCCCCCCTTTCACTATTTGGATCCCATCCAGGATCTTCGTTTGGAAAAGCTGCGGCTGCTGCTTGCTGAGGATTTAAATCTGCTCTTTTGACAAAGTTTTCTTCTAGCCACTTAGTGGATGCCTGCACAATTCTTACTCTTTCTTCAGTAGTAAATAGAGTAGACAAGAGCTGACGAGAATCTGACCAGGTAGGCTGGTGCATTTGCATAATACTGCTCATTAATTCAGTTAAATCTTGAGGCTTGCTAGTATAGGATGCATAATGTGTTTTCCAATTTAACAAGTCAGTTGTAGAAAATGGTACGTAAATCAGGCTGGTAGGTCCTAAAGCCATCTGTCCCTGATCGTCCCTGATAGGCAGGCCAGGTACCTGACGTATGGGCATTACTTTTTTACTGGCACCGCCAATACTTCTTAAATCGTATGTTTTCTGAGAAAAACTTTCTATAGCTGCAGGAGATTCTATACTTGTGGATGATTCTGCACTCTCAGTTTCGTCAGTAGTCTGTCTCCCCGAAGTGCTAGGACTTTCAATCGGGGAAGTCTGCCCTTCCCCCAGCTGCAGAGGCGGCACAACTTCAGGTCTAGGCAGTGCTAGTGTAACAGAATGCTGCAGTGATCGTGTTAGAATATCTGGGGACTCTGGGGCAGAGTATATAGGCAATCCCCCCTTCCCGGGTTTCTGTTCAGCTTTCTCTAATCCTTTGGCTAGCATAATTCTTCTTAACTCATAATACTGCCTTATCCAGGGTGGCTGCTTCTCACAAACATCTAACCAAGAGTCTATGTAAGGAAACTGATCTGGATAACGTTCTCTCACACTCTTATGCACAGAAGAAATAATTCTCACATTGAAAGTACCCTCACGGGGCCATGCATTGTTTATTAACGGCCACTCTCTTTCACACAGCACAGCCATTCTATTAGGAGACATTGTAATACCATAATCCCCAGTAAACCCTTTATTAAAGTTCTTGATCATGATTTCTAGCGGAGTTTGCGTGGACTCTATCCCACCCATTTTATGTGTAATGTGGTGCGTCTGTACTACGTAATCACGTACAACAAATTATTACTTCAAACAGTAGGAGAGGGAGGTCAAACTGTGGGGTAAGGGGTCCTCACAGCTCTGGAGACAGATAGGGACACAAACAGCAATCACTTCCTCCGTTTCCCGACCTAGACGTGGTCGCCCGGCTAGGAACTGCGCTAGTCCGGAGTCCACTCTCGCTCGGCCTTTTCAAGACCTCTCACTCACACATCTCACACACAAACACAATTGCATTTCCCAAAAGCCCAATCCTGACTATCTAGGCTTACCAAAATTTTACCATTACCATTAATCATGATTTTTTACCAGAAGGAGTCAGTGGTTTCCTCTTGTGCTCTTAATAGCCCTTGCAAGAGTACTCGGACCGCTCCGGACGTGATCAGTGTCCTTTTACCATTTTTCCCATTACCATATCGTTCCAGGTTCCAGTACTGTCTGACTTAATAATACAAAAACTCTATACTCACCCAGATCTGGTACCCGTCCCCAAGCCAGCGCATGGGTTGAAGCCTGGACTCCCCTCCTCGGGTTCGAAGGTGTTGGCCTAGCCGGACCCAACGCCCGCTGAGGCTAGAACCCTCTCCGATTCAATGGACCGGTTGGCGCCTGAGAATTCACACGTCGGTCAGACGCGGTCCCAACCAGGCCAAACCTTGAGGCGAATTTCGTGGTAAATCAGTTTGACCACTCTCTACAACTACACCTTCCAGGCCAACGCACCAAGAATATGTAGCGGCGGAACGCCACCAAACAAATTACACCAGGAGTCTTTATCAAGGTTCAAGCCAATATATTGTGCACAAGGCAGTCTAAAAGTGACAGAGCCCCGCTTTAGCGGAAACACGTTCATTTTATACAGTTTAAACATTCTGATACATGAAAACATTCGATTGGTCTCATGCTAATTTCTACAAACTTTCTATTGGTATGACATTTCCCTGAATTTGACCAATCAGGATCTATGCCCTTTGCTCTGCTTTCTCCAGCTAGCTGAACAATGGTTTGGTTCAAACCTGGTTACTTTTCTTCAAGGTCATATCTAGCTCCTAAAATGTGTAAGTAACAATTCTGAAGTAACGATTTAACATACAGGCATTGTATTCACTTTGTGCAAACTTTGCAATAGCAGCATTTCATTCTAAAGCAGCATTTAATTCTGTCTTTTAATTTTATGTCTCAGCACTACTGAAATCCAGGCTTGGTTCTTAGGCCTGTCATTTTTCAGGTTCAGGCTTATGGCCTGGTCTATAGGTCTTGGCTACCACAGCGTGATAGGGGCTTTTCAGTCTTTTGCATTGAGTGTCACATGTATGATTTTCTCCAGCTGGTGAAGGGTCTTACGTGTGCACTAGGTGCAAGGAGCTCTTTGCTCTCAGGGAGCGAGTCCAATCTCTGGAAGCTAAAGTAGCAAACTTGGAGGATATAAGGAAGACAGAGGTACATAGCCGAGACCTACAGTGATGTAATAATGAAGTTCCACATCCAGTCTGACAGCATCCCTGTTGCCATGGAGGAGAGAAGTCACATGACAGGAAAGCATCATCCTGGTGTGGCAGGAAGTGATCCTGTAGCTAAAACCTGTCCTCCAAGTGATGTAAAACCCTCTCCCACCGAGGTGGTTTCTCCAGAGCCATGTGCCCATGCGGGAAGGTTAGGACAGCCATAATAGTTGGTGATTCAATCATTAAGCATGTAGATAGAGGGGTGGCTGGCGGATGCAAGGATCGTCTGGTAACATGCCTGCCTGGTGTGAAGGTAACAGACCTCATGCCGCTACCGAGACAAGATCTTAGATAGTGCTGGGGAGGAGGCTGCTGTCTTGGTACATGTTGGTAAGAATGAAATAGGAAAGTGTGGTAAGGAGTTTCTGAAGGCTAAATTTAGGGTTTTAGGTAGGAAGTTGAAACTCAGAACTTCCAGGGTAGCATTCTCTGAAATGCTTCCAGTTCCACGCGCAGGACCCAAAAGGCAGGCAGCTTCAGTCTCAATGCGTGAATGAGGCAATGATACAAGGAAAAGGATTTTGGATTTGTTAGGAACTGGGGAACATTCTGGGGAAAGGAGGAGCTTTTTCAAAGGGATTATATCCACCTTAACTGGGATGGAACCAGGCTGCTGGCATTAACCTTTAAAAAGGAGATAGAACAGCTTTTAAACTAGATAATAATGGAAAGTCAGTCGACCAAGAGTGCATGGTTTGGAACAATGTATCCTTGAAGGATACTAGCAAAAGATTGAAGTCAGGGCATACCAACAGATATGTTCCAGTAAAGAGAAAAGAGACCCAAATGCCCTTGAGTACAGAGCAGACAGAACTTAAAGATTACAAATTACCCCTGCCTACAGATAGCCAGATTAATAGGAATAAAATGCAGCTTCTAAAATGCTTGTATGCAAATGCTAGAAGTCTGAAAAATAAGATGTGAGAGTTAGAATATATAGCACTAAATGAGAGGTTAGATATGATTGGTACCTCAGAGACATGGTGGAAGGACGACAACCACTGTGATACCTGGGTACAAACTATATTGTAATGATAGAGCAGATCAAATTTGTGGGGGGATTGCACTCTATGTTAGAGAGGGCATCGAGTCACAAAGGATTAAAGTTTTGCAGAAAACAAAATTTACTGTAGAAGGCGATGGCGATAGCAGTGGTGGTGTACTATCGGCCGCCTGGCCAGAATGAACAACTGTAAGATGAAATGCTCAAAGAAATCAGGGAAGCTAACAATTAGCACATTAATAATAACACAGGTACACTACCAAAAAACTGCCTCCAGTTTTGCAACTGATTCCTATAGATTTTGGGGTGCTGAATCCAGGAAAAATAGCCAAAATGTTCCATCACGTCACATTTTCTTGCAAAATTAGATTTCTTACCCATATAAGGAATGTTCACATAATTTCTTTTTAGCCGACTGCAGTTTATTTTCTTGGCCCAAAATAGAGGTTGTAATGGTTAACTAACTAGAAACACTCCCTCATGATATTTTAGAGTGTTTTGTATTCATTTTATACATTAACAGGACAATTGGGAGGCGGGGGGCTAAATCCAGTACTCGCGCTGGCGCATGTTCTTTCCTGTTCGCCTCGCCTCGTTCGCTCGCTCAAACACGGTGGTTGCGACATGAACGTTCCTGTCAAATTTCAGTTTCTTGCAAGTTCATTATTACCTTTTGTTTGCTCAGTCGTAATCCAGCTTTATTCCGAAGTGGTTCACTACAGTTGTAGTTTGCAGTGCTGTGTATTTGTGATGGCTCACAGAGCCAGAGGTTGCGTCAACTCTCCGGACAGTTTTTGTTTTATTTGTGGGGAATATACCGTGAAAAAGCGGCAGAGGAACATTTCTGCATTTATTAAAAAAGTATATTTCGCCTATTTCGGTTTGAAGTTAGGCGATCAAGACAAACCGTGGGCTCCTCACAAAGTGTGCAAGACATGTGAGGAAGATCTACGCTTATGGATGAAAGGTAAAAAACAAGCATTTCGTTTTGGAATACCTATGATGTGGCGTGAACAAAGAGACCACAGCAGTGACTGCTATTTTTGCTCTTGCATTGTGAAGGGATACAACTTAAAAAATAAGAACGTAATAAGTTACCCCAACCTTCCCTCAGCAATTAGGCCTATGCCTCATAGCAACGAAGTACCTGTGCCTGAACCACCAAAATCTTTGGATCATATTTGTGTGGACGGTTCTGATCATGATGAGACTCATCAGATGGCTTTTCCCGATGAGTCCAGTACTTCCGAGTTTGAAACTGAACCAGATCTGAAACCTGAACTTTTCTCTCAAGCTGAATTGAATGATTTAGTCCGGGATTTAGGACTCCCAAAAGATGCTGCCCAACTGCTAGGTTCTCGGCTTAAACAGAAAAATCTATTGTCACCAGGAACAACTTTTTATTGGTACCGCAACCGCGAGACACAATTTTTGAAGTATTTCAGCAAAGAGGAAGATTTGGTATTTTGCAATGATATATACGGAGTGATGGAAAAGTTTAAACTCAAGTATGATCCTGTTGAATGGCGGCTGTTCATTGATTCGTCAAAAGACAGCATAAAAGGTGTTCTTCTTCATAATGGCAACACATTCGCTTCAGTTCCTATTGCTCACTCTGTTATTCTCCAAAAAAAATACGAGAATTTGGCCCTGATTCTTCAGAAGATTCGTTATGATGAGCATAAGTGGATGATTTGTGGAGACTTTAAAATTCTATCCATGCTATTAGGGCAGCAATCCGGTTTCACCAAATATCCCTGCTTCCTTTGCTTGTGGGATAGCCGGGCCCGCAACCTACACTGGGGGAAAAAAGACTGGCCAATTCGGGAGTATTTGAGACCCGGTGAGAAAAATGTTCTTCATGAGAGCTTGGTACCTCGTGATAAAATTCTATTAACACCTCTCCACATTAAGTTGGGTCTCATTAAGCAATTCATCAAGTCCCTTCCAAAAGATGGTGAGTGCTTTCGGTACCTTTGCTCAAAGTTCCCCCAACTTTCTGAAGCAAAGCTAAAGGAAGGAGTGTTTGTTGGCCCTGATATAAGGAAACTCATTTCAGATGGAGCATTCGCTGAAACGATGTCTGAGAAGGAAAATGAAGCCTGGGATTCCTTCAAGGATGTTGTTCTCAAATTCTTGGGGAACAGGCGGGATGAGAACTATAAGGATATTGTTGCCAGGATGCTCAATGCCTTCAAAGAACAAGGCTGTAACATGAGCCTGAAAGTCCATTTCTTGCACTCCCATGTGAACTACTTTCCCGAAAACTTGGGGGCGTACAGTGAAGAACAAGGTGAAAGGTTTCAACAGGATATCAAGGATGCAGAGAGAAGGTACCAAGGAAGATGGAACACCACTATGATGGCTGATTTCTGCTGGTTTCTGCTGCGGGAAACCCCAGATGAAAAATACGCCAAGCAGCGCACCAAGAGAAGCATTCGGGGGAAGAAGAAACGGGCCCACCAGGAGATTGATTGACCCAAGAATGACTTTAAAATCTAAACTGTGTTGACAAATATCGTGTTTTTACTAAACTTTGAAATAAAAATTTGCTAGTTATTACCACAGTGTCGGATCTCATTTATTAGAATTTTATTTTCACACCATCGGGTGTTTGTCTTCATGTATTGCAATGGTGCGGTTTGCGTTTTCTATTCTTACATACATACCTGTACAACATTTTTTGCACATTTCTTTGCTTTGCTTTGTGTCTAACCTCGCTCTTATATGCTCAATGTTTGTGCACATGTATGTGGCTGTTTTAAGTGCAGACAATTTTGCTACCATCACAGTGTGTTTTGTTGACATTACTCTATTCTTATGTGCTGCCTTGTTACAATTTTCTTTATTCTTATTTGAATAACTACTAAACAATTAGTATAAAGAATTCATCCAAGAAACTTTTATCTCGATCGCACTCAATCTGAAACGTTCACCTCAAACTGCTAACCCAATGTAGCAAAAAATCTGTACGTGATGGAGCAAATTGGTTACCAGATTTGGATTCAGCGCACCAAAAAACGTAAAAATCAATCGAAACATTAGAGGCAGTTTAAAAAAAAAATTTTTTAGTGTACCTGTGTAATGGGTGATTTCAATTACCCAGGTATAGAGTGGCCAGTGTCACAGCAGGACATGCTAGGGAGATAAAGTTTCTAGTTGAAATGATTGCTTCTTAGAGCAGCTGGTTTATGAACCAACCAGAGGGGAAGCCATTTTAGATCTACTTAGTGGAACACAAGATCTTGTGCAAGAGAAAAGGGTGTTGGGGTCACAGCATGATCGCGTTTAATAAATGGAGGAAGGGTGGCAAGGAAATCCACAGTACTACCTTTTAACTTTCAAAAGGGAGATGATAAAATGAGGAAAAAGGCTTAAGAAAAAACTAAAAGGAGTAGTTGCAAAGGTTAAAGATTTATATTAAGCATGCGTGTTTAAATACACTATCTTGGAAGACCAGACCAGCTGTATTCCACGCTTTAAGAAAAGTGGAAGGAAGTCCAAAAAACTGCCAGCATGGTTTAAAGGTGAGGTCAGAAAGGATGTTGTTGCTAAATAAGCATCTTTCAGGAAATGGAAAAAGGAGCCATATGATGAAAACTGGAAAGATAAGCACTGGCAAGTTAGATGCAAGGCATTGACAAGGCAGGCAAAGAGAGAATTTGAGAAGAAGCTTGCCGTGGAAGCAAAACGCTTAATAAAGACTTTCAAGTACATTCGTAGCAAAAAACCTGTGAGACAGTCAGTTGGACCATTAGATGATAGAGTGCTAAAAGGGGCATTAAGAGGGGACAAGGCCATAGCAGAGAGACTGATTGAGTTCTTTGCTTCAGTCTTTACTGAGGAAGATGTAGAGATGTTACCCATGAATGAAATGGTATTTAAAGGTGATGCCACAGAAGAATTGAAAGAAATATCGATACACTGGGGAGATTTATTACAACTATTTGATAAATTGAAGAGTAGTAAATCACCTGGACCGGATGGTATACATCCAAGTGTGTTGAAAGAACTGAAATATGAGATTGTAGACCTACTATAAAACATGTTGAGAACCCCCTCCCCCAACTGCTGAGATGTGCGCTCATAAATGCCCGCTCAATACGCAAGAAATGGCCTGTTGTATCCGACATGATATCCCACCATGACCTGGACATTCTCCTGATCACAGAGACATGGCTTTCCAGTGATGATAACGTCCTCCTCAACCACCAGCTCCTGCCTGCCAATTTCTCTATTCATACATGCCACAGGAATGGAAAAGGAGGAGGAGTACTTGCCATCACCAAAACGGACCTACAGTTCTACCTATGCAATGCAACCAGCACATAACTCCTCGACACCCTCACAATAGCAAACAAGCGCTAATCCATTAACCTCCTATACAGGGCCCCATCAGCAGACCCAGATGCTCTCGCAACGATAATTGACCTCGCCTCCAATGCCCAAAACCCATGCACACCAAGCTGGGTTCTAGGAGATTTCAATCTACCTTCCCTACAAGAATCTCACTTATCAGCTCTTCTTGAAGCTCTTGAAGAACTAGGATTTAGCCAACTGATCAAGGAACCTACCCACGACAAAGGAGGCATGCTGGACCTGGTATTCACCCCCCCAGCCAACATTCCCGAGCTGTCCATTACTGCAGTTCCTTGGTCAGACCACAAGCTGATAGTATTCAAAATTCCCTTGCCCAACGGCAATCAGAAGGAAGCAAGGAGACTGAGCAGTCCTACCAAAGCACCACCACGAAGATTCCAGGCTTTTAACAGAGACCTGATCCTGAGCACAACTCACCCACTACTCACCTCAACTGCTCACAGTCCTGAGGATTTGGTTTCCAACTGGAATAAGGTGTCGCACTTAGGTCAGGTTGTAGTGTAGTGTAGTGTAGTGGAATAAGACCCTCAGTTCAATTGCGCTACTTCCGCCATCTAACAAACCTCCAGAGAAGCGAACCTCCACATCTTGGTACTCCGCAGAACTGAAAACCTCACTCGCCCTCCTAAGAAAGCTTGAACGACGCTGGCACCGCTCCCACTCGACCGACGATCAAAGAGCTTACAATGATCACCCTCCGAATCAACCTATGCGCGCCCCAAATTCTACTGTACTGATTTGACAGTTCTCCTATTGTAATCGGACCGCTGCTGATCGCTGGAAGCAGCGGTATATAAGTGTTTGCTAAATAAATAAATAAATAAAAATTACATCGCGAAGCAGTAACAACGAACATGAGACAATTCCACACTGACACTCTAAAACGTTCACTGAACAAGCCACACGACCTCTTCGCTCTCGTTAACAACCTAACAAAAGAACCAACCTCAGTCCAACCAGTTGAGATCCGCCCTCAAGAATTTGCAGATTACTTACAATCCAAGTTATGTCAGACCAACAAGGCTTCATCTTCCAACGCCTCTCTTGAGCCAAGCCACAGAACACCGCTCTCCATTTTTTCTACACCACCAAAGCAAAACATTGAAGACACCATTGCTGCAATCAACACAACCACGGCTCAATCCGACCCCTGCCCTGCATTCTGGATTAAAGAACTACGATCCTACTTGAGCCCTTTTATAGCCAGACTCATGGACCAATCCTTTACAACAGGTACATTCCTGCAACCCCTCAAACAGACGTCCATAAGACTGCTGCTGAAAAAACAACAAGCTGGACCCCAAGAAGGTGGACTCATACCGACCGATTTCAAGCATACCCCTACTAGCGAAAATAATTGAAAAGGAAGTCCAATGTCAAATTCAAGATCACATAGATGCTTCCGCGCCACTGGACCCATGCCAACATGGCTTTAGAGAGGCCCACGGTGTCGAAACACTACTCACCACACTCTTCAACAGCATAATTGCAGGAACAGACAACATCCGTCAAGGGTTTGTCCTCATCTTCATGGACATTGCGGCAGCGTTCGATTCAGTAAGCCATGAGCTTCTCCTCGACCATCTCCAAGAGAAGGGGATCACAGACAAAGCACTAGACTGGTGCAAGTGCTACCTCTCTGACAGATGGCAGCATGTACGATCAGGGACTACATCATCAGAGCCTTTCCACCAGAAGCAAGGTGTCCCGCAGGGTTCCTCCCTCTCCGCCCTGATGTTCAACATATACATGCATCCCATCTGTAACCTGATCCTTTCCTTCGACATTAACTGCCTGATATATGCGGACGACGTACTGCTTCGACTGAGAACCCTGACCTCTCCCCACTGACAAACTGCTTTAACGCAGTGTCCAACTGGCTACAAACCCAGAACCTCAGAATTCAACATAAGAAAACAGAGGTCCTGTTCATTACAAGGAATCAAAACTTCTCCACGCCGCCCTCTCTAAACATCGACAAAGCAGAACTCCAGTCCAAACCCACGATCAGGTACCTGGGAGTCACACTAGATCAGCGCCTGGACATGAAGACGCACATAGGCAACACGGTGAGAGCGGTGTATCACAAGATCCGATCTTTCACGTACCTAAGATCCTTGCTAACAGCAGACGACTTCAGGACAGTCTATCAGGCACTAATCATACCACATCTGGATTATGCAAACTCAATTCTGCATGGACTCCCTCAAGCCACGCTGAACCCACTGCAACTAGCAATGAATGCCGTGGCAAGAGTTCTCCATGGAACATCCAGGAAAGACCACGTTACCGCCATCCTGAAACACCTACACTGGCTCCCAATACGTGGCAGACTCACATACAAAATCTTACTGCTGACATTCAAGGCCGTCAACGGGCTCTCATCCACATCACTGGCAGAGCTGATCCAGACCACGCCCCCCAATAGGTCCAGAAGATCTACAGCAGTTAATACGCTGATAGTCCTGAAATCAATAACCCTATGCACATGCTCAACGGTAAACAGAGCCTTCAAATTCTGTGCGCCAAGATGCTGGAATGCCCTACCTCCCAGCATATGAGCAATCCCTGACCTAACACAGTTTAGAAAAGCATTGAAGCACCATCTCTTCCTCCAATATTACCCCCAGACAGCGCCTTAATATCCTCATCCACCACTTAGCTGACACAGTTCAGTAAGCCCTACCACACAGCCAAACATGACTACGTCCAGTGAGGTGATACCTATTTTGCCATACAGATGTACATAGTTGACCCCTTGTTATCCAAGTTCTATTACCTTGTTCAATGTAAACACGAATCAGCTACTGAGATGTGTAAGTTGTTGTATGTAAACCGCACTGATGTCGAATAGCGCAGTATAAAAGAGACTGTAAATAAATAAATAAATAAATAAATACTACTATTAGTAATCTGTAAACTATTATTAAAATCTTCTGTAATACCTGAAGATCGGAAGATGGCCAATGCAACGCCAATTTTTAAAAAGGGTTCTAGGGGTGATCCAGGAAATTACAAACCGGCGAGTACCACGTCAATACTGGGAAAAATGGTAGAAACCATCATAAAGAACAAAATAACCGAAAATGTAGATAGTCATGGTTTAATGGGAGACAGCAACATGGCTTTAGCCAAGGAAAGTCTTCTCTTATTAATCTGTTATGTTTTTTGATGATGTGAATAAACAGGTAGATAAAGATGAGTTTGTTGATATAGTATATCTGGATTTTCAGAAAGCTTTTGCCAAAGTCCCTCATGAGAGGCTCTTGGCAAAATTAAAAAGTCATGGGATAGGAGGCAGTGTACTATTGTGTATCAGGAAGTGGTTAAAAGAGAGAATGCAGAGGGTAGGGCTAAATGGCCAATTTTCCCAATGGAGAAAGGAGAATAGTGGAGTATCCCAGGGATCTGTGCTGGGTCCACAGCTTTTTAATATATTCGTAAATGACCTGGAAATGAGAAAAACGAGTGAGGTAATCAAATCTGCAGAATACACAAAATTATTCAAAGTTGTCAAAACCCATGAGGATTGTGAAAAATTGCAAAAGGACCTTGATAAACAGGAAGACTGGTCATCCAAATAAAATTCAATGTGGACAAGTTATGTACCTAGAAAAGAACAACCCAAACTATGGTTACACGATGCAAGGTTCCACATTAGGAAACACCACCCATGAAAAAGATTTAGGCGTCTTCGTGGATAACATGTTGAAACCCTCCACCCAGTGTGCAGCGGCAGCCAAGAGAACAAATAAAATGCTAGGTATCATAAGGAAAGGAATGGATAATAAAACAAAGGATATTATAATGCCTCTGTATTGTTCCATTGTGTGATCGCACATTTAATATTGTGTGCAATTCTGGTTACCGTATTTTAAAAAGGATATAGCATTATTAGAAAAGGTACAGAGAAGAGTCACCAAAATGGTAAGGAGGATGGAAGGATACCCCTATGAAGAGAGGCTAAAAAGGTTAGGGCTCTTTAACATGGAAAAGAGATGGCTGAGGGGAGATATGAGGTGTCTATAAATTAATGAATGGAGTGGAACGGGTAAACATAGATCGATTATTTACACCATCAAAATATAGAAAGACTAGGGAACATGCAATGAAGCTATAGGGTAACCTATTTAAGACTAATAAGAGAAAATATGTTTTTACTCAACGTGTAATCAAACCCTGGAATTCATTATCGGAGGATGTGGTAAAAGCTGTTAGTGTAGCCGGGTTTAAAAAAGGTTTGGACAAGTTCCTGGAGGAAAGGTCCAGAAAGCATTATTAATGGGAACCCGGGATATATACTGCTTGCCCCAATACAAGCATTGTGGAACCTGTCTCTTTTGGGGAAACTGCTAGGTACTTGTGACCTAGATTGGCCACTGTTGGAAACAGAATACTGGGCTTGATGGACCTTGGTCTGACCCAGTATGGCATATCTTATATTATGTTCTTATGACATGTACCAAGACAGCAGACTTCTCCCCTGCACTATCTAAGACCTTGTCTAAGTGGCGCGTGAGGTCTGCTGCCTTTTCACCAGGCAGGCATGTTACCAGGAGATCCTCAGTTCAACCAGCCACCTAGCTATCTACATGCCTAATGACTGAATCACCAACTGTAATGGCTGTCCTAAACCCCTCCCTCATGGACACATGGCCCTGGAGAAACCTCCTCAGTGTAAGAGGGTTTTGCATCACCTGGAGGACAGGCCCTAGCTACAGGATAACTCCCTGCCCAAACAGGGTGATGCTCTCCTGTCACATGACCTCTTTCCTCCATGGCAACAGGGATGCTGCCAGACTCGAAGTTTGACTTCAGTACTACATCCCTGTAGGTCTCATCTAAATGTCCTTATGTCCTCAAAGTCTGTTACTCTAGTCTCCAGAGATCGGACTCGTTCCCTGAGAGCTCCTTGCACCTAGTGCACACGTAAGACTCCTCACCAACTGGAGAAAATCATACATGTGACAATCAATGCAAAAGACTGGAAAGCCCCCATCTCGTTGCTGGACTGCTGTTTGCATCTTAATTTTAAGGATGTGTTTAAGTATTTAAGTTGTTTACTTACTTTGGTTTGCTGGGGATACTTATACTAATAAAACTATACCTAATACGTTTAATGGACTTTATTCACCTCAAGCTTAATTAATCTCAGGTCCTATATGTATGTTTGATGAGGATAAACAATTGCACCTGAGAGTGAATATGGCACTTCCTTTCCTTAAGAGGTTTAAGCACCTATAAAGCTATGATTATCACAAGGGTGGGTGGGAGTCAGGGAGGAAAAGAAAGAAGACTTATTAAAAGCTGGCTGCTGCACAGTACCCTGTCCTGTGCTTCTAAGGTAATCTGTGGCCAATTTCCTGGATGATTCACAAAGGGAGTCTTTCAAAATGCTTCTTTGATCTGTCACGTGGCTTTAACACCTAATTAAAACAATTTCACAGGTCTCTTGTCCCTTATCTAGAAGGCTTCTTTGTAAAGGTTTCTAGAAACAATTTATTGTTCAAAGAATACTGACCCTATTTTTCCTTTTATGCTAAGTTATACTCTGATTTGATTTAAATTAAAGTTCTTTGCTGATACTAGGCCCTGACTGAGTATTAAATTTAAACTAGCAGCTCTCTGCTCGGTTTTAAATTTAAACTGAAAGTCCCCTGCTGGGTTTTAAATTTAAACTGAAAGCTCTCTGCTGGGTTTTAATCTTAAAACTGAGAACTACCACGAGTTTTTAATTTAGCTAAAAGCTCTCTGCTGATACTAGGCTCTGACTGATTTAACAAAGACACTGGATTCTAATTTACACAGATTAATAAGCTTTAATCTAAAGAATTCCTTTTTCCTGGGATTTAGGAAAATTCCCAGAAGTAAATATTTATAATTGTGGATTGTGAGAAACTGTAGGGTGACCTTCTGAGACTGGGAGAATGCGCAGCCAAATGGGAGATGAAATTTAATATGGACAAGTGCAAAGTGATGCAGATAGGGAAGAATAACAAGTTATAGCTTCACAATGCTAGTTCCATATTATCTGTCTCCATCCAGGAACAGGGTCTAGGCATCATCGTAGACAACACATTGAAATCTTTTGCCCAGCATGTAGCAGTAGCTACAAAAACAAACAGAATGTTAGGCATTATTAGGAAAAGAAGAGAGAATAAAACAAAGAAAATCATAATGCCTCTGTACTGCTCCATGATATAACTGCACTTCGAGTACTGTGTGCAATTCTGGTCTCCGCATCTCAAAAAAATATGCAGCTGAATTAGAAAAGGTAAAGAGAAGGGCAAACAAAATGATAAAGGAGATGGAACAACTTTCCTATCAGAAAAGATTAAAGAGGTTAGGGATCTTCAGCTTAGAGAAGATGCCTCAAGAGAGGTATGATAGGAATCCATAAAATCCTGAGTGAAGTGGAATGGGTAAATACAAATCAACTGTATAGTTTTTCAAAAACTACAAAGACTAGGGGACATGCCATGAAGTTACAAAGTAGTTCATTTAAAACCAATAGGATAAAATATTTTCTCTTTCAAAGTGTAGTTAAGCCTTGTAACTTCTTACCGGAAGATGTGGTAAAAGCAGTTAGTGTAGCTGGGTTTGAACAAGTGGGGAAAGCAGGCAGAGTATGGCTCATGGAATTCTTTCCAACTCCTGTGTGTGTGCATGTGTGACTTGATGCATTTCTATAGAAAAAGCTGTTCTGACAGCTGAAGCATACAAACACTGGCTTACAGTAATACAGCGATTATTTGCACCTGTCGAACAGGCCTTCCCTCTTGTCTCCTCTTCCACATACAGACATGTTTTGCCAAGGATAAATAGGTAAATTAGCCATACCATATGTGTGTGTGTGTGTGTGTGTGTGTGTATATGTGTACGCTTCTTAAGTACGTGTTTTGTCTGTGTGTGTACACATCTGTTTTGTATGTAGCAGTTGCCTGTGTGTTTATGCTTCTATTTGTAGGCTGATATATATATGTATATGTTTGTGTGTCACTGAAATGTGTACTTGTCTATGTCTGTGCATACAGTACATGGACATTTTAGCGAGTGTGTGTGTGGGTGTATTTATATCTATGTTCTTTCTCTGTGTGTCTGCGATTGGAAGAGGAGACAAGAGGGAGGGCCTGTTTGACAGGTGCAAATAATAGCTGTGTTACTATAAGCCAGTGTTTGTATGCTGCATCTGTTAGAACAGCTTTTCCTATAGAAATGCATCAAGATTTTTTGGGGGGCGGGGGGGGGGGGGAAGGGGAGCAGCTTAATTCCTCTTCCATCTCCCACCAAATGTAGAACATATCACAGGCAGTGTTGCCAGATCTGCCTAGGAAAATCTGCTGCAGCTTACTAACACTAGTTCAAACTAACATAGCAATTACGCAGTTGCACCTGTCATACAGCCCTCCCCTCTTATCTCCTCTCTCAACATAGAGAACATACAAGCATGCACACAGACATGCAAACACGCACCTACATGCAAGCATGCACGCACCTACATACAAGCATGCACACAGACATATTCAAGCACACATACTGTAACACAAACACATGAATGTTCATACAAACATGCACCAACATATGAACCTACAAAGATATATATACACAGTTAATAAATATACAAAAAATTGATGTGTCTATGTTTATGCAATTTCTTGATATAAAACTGAAGGGCATCAGAGTGCTTTACAATCACTACATGCAGGTACTGGATATATTCCCTCATCCCCGAAGGGCTCATAATCTATATACTGTATGTACCTGAGGCAATGAAGGATTAAGTGGCTTGCCCAAGGCCACAAGGAGTGCCTATAAGACTAGAAACCCCAGTCCCTCTGGCAGGAGATGGCTGTCCCTAGGTGGGATTAGAACCCCTGGCCCTCCCGCCTGAGGTATCTTGTCCCAACCACTAGGCCACTCCTCCCTGGAAGAATAGTTTGCAGGATTGCGGGGAGTTTAAAGGTAGGCCACTTGCATGGAGAGGATTCTTTTTGGAATGAGGCAGTTAGGGGTGCTAATTTTGGTAGGTGGAGCAGTTTGCAAGGTGGTGGGGCAGTTGTGTGTGAGTCGTCATGGGGGCAGAGCAGTAATTTTTGGGAGTGGGTCAAAGTTTGTGGGATGGTGGGGTAGATGCAGGGGCATTTGGCGAGGCGGTCGGCCAGCTGCAGGAGCAGTTTTGCAGGGGAGTGTGTCATTCTGGGGACTATTTTTAGGGGTGGGGCAGTGTGTGGGTTGGTGGGGTAATTGTGACGGGGTAGTTCTTGGAGCTGGAGCCATTGTGGGCAGTAGCTTTTAGGAATGGAGGAAGTTTGGGTGACAAATGCAGAGGGCAGTTGGTGAGGTGGTGGGATAGTTGTGGAAGGAAAGGAAAATCTGTGAAGCTTTGCGGTAGCACTGGGAATATTGACTGTAGAAGCACAGGGCCCTCTTAAAATCCAGCGTATGGAGGACGGCCTCCGCCCTGATGGCGTGAGGCTGCGGAAAGAAGGTGGGCAGCACCATCTCCTGGTTGAGGTGGAATGGGAACACCACCTTTGGGAGGAATTTGGGGAGCGTGCAGAGCACGACCCTGTTTTTATAGAACCTGGTGTAGGGCGGCTGCAAGTGAATGTGAATGCCAGCAGGAAGATCATTTTCCATGAAAGATGCCTCAAGTGGCAGGTAGCCAGGGGCTCAAATGGCGGCCCAGTGAGCTGAGCTAGCACCACACTGAGGTCCCATTCTGCTGCTGGTGGGCGGATGGGGGACTTAGACAACAGGAGACCCCACAGGAAGCAGGTGACAAGAGGCTGCACAGAGAGGTGCTTGCCCTCGATAGGGTGGTGGTGCGCCACAAGAGCACTCGGGTGTACTCTGACAGAATTGGATTTGAGCCCGGATTGCGACAAATGAAGTAGGTATTGCAGCACCAGCTGCACCGAGCAGGAGACGGGTTCGCCCATCGCTCCACACACCACACCGAAAACCTGCACCACTTGAAGGCACAGTCTCATCTGGTGAAGGCCAAAAGGACCTCCTCTACCTCCCCCGAGAGGCTGAAAGGGGACAAGGCTACCCTTCTCAGCAGCCAAGCTGTCAGAGACAGAGACCCCAGATTGGGGTGCAGGAGGAAGCTCCCCTCCTGAGATAATAACCCCAGGGCACTCCCCAGGGGAATGGGAGCCTCCGCCACCAAGCGGAGAAGCAGAGGGAACCACGGTTGCATGGGACACCGTGGAGCCATCAGGATCAGTGATGTCCTGTCGCAAAGAGCCCTGAAGAGGGTCTTGGCAATCAATGGCATGGACGGAAAGGCATACAGAAGGCCCTTCAACCACAGAAGGCATCCGCAGCCACCCGAGACAAGAGGGATTACTAGAGGGGTCCCCCCACCCGAGTCAGAAGAGCAGATTGGCCACTCTGGGGTCCAGCTGCCACTTGTGTGGCTGAAAGACCCTGTTCAGTCTGTCTGCTAGGATGTTACCCTGTCCCAGCAGGTACACCGCCCGCAGGAGCATCCCTTGGCAGATCACATAGGAGCAGAGAGCCACTGCTTCGTGGCAGAGGGTGAGAGACCTCATGCCCCCTTGTTTGTTTACACAGAACATTGCCACTTGATTGTCTGTTTGGACCAGCATTGACTGGTGCTGCAGAAGGTGGTGGAAGGCCCGGAGAGCCAAGTGTATGGCCTGGAGCTCCAGGATGATGATCTGCTGCCTACTTTGCACCTCAGACCAATTGCCCTGAGTGCAGAGTTCCTTGCAATGTGCTCCCCACCCTAGGAAGGAGGCATTCATAGTGAAGACCATCTGGGGGGGGGGGGGGGCCTGAAGGTACTGTGTATTCTGCCACCAGTTCAGGGACTCCGCCAGCTGGCGGGTCACTGACACACTGTCTCACAGTTGGCCCGTGGCCTATGTCCACTGGGTGCGAATACACCACTGGGTCACCCTCATATGAAGACAGGTGTTCGGGGTGACATGAACCATGGAGGCCAAGTGGCCGAGTAGGCACAACAGGAGACAAGCAGACACCAAGGGTCGGTGTTGAATGTCTGCAGCCAGTGCCCTGAGATGGTAGGCCCTGTACAGGGGAAGAAAGGCTCTGGCTTGAACAGTGTCCAGCCTGTCCCCGATGAACTCCTGGCACTGTATTGGGGGGAGGTGAGACTTGGGGCGGTTTATCATGAACCTCAGATGTTGCAGGACAAAAATGGTGCGGCCCGTGGCCTGCTGCACCTCAGCGGCCATGTCTCCCTTTATGAGCCAGCTGTTCAGGTAGGCAAAAACAAATGCCCCCTGGAGGAGGTAGGCAGCGACTACCACCAGGCATTTGGTGAAGACTCTGGGGGTGGAGGCCAGGCTGAAGGGTGGTACCCTGTACTGATAGTGGCCGCCTCCCATCATGAATCTGAGATACACCATGAATCTGGGATGAATGAGGATGTGGGTATAGGCATCCTTCAGATCCAAGGAGCATAGCCAGTCTCCTGCTGGAGGTAAGGCAGCAATGTTCCAAGGGAGCGCATCTTGAACGTCTCCCTCACCAAGAACCTGCTCAGGTCCTGCAGGTGTAGGATGGGCCTTAGGCCTCCTGTTCTTTTTGGCACGAGGAAGTACCTGGAGTAGAACCCTTTGCCTTAGAGGTGCTGGGGCATCGGTTCCACCATCCTGTCCTCGAGGAGACCTGTAAGTTCCTACAGTAGTAGATCCTGGTGAATGGGAGTCCTAGGGGGCACTCCTAGGAAGAAAGGGGGAGGTGTCTGTGTCAGGTAGAGGAGGAACCCTCTTTGACCACTTGGAGTGTCCAAGTGTCAGTGGTAACAGCTGGCCATTGATGGGCAAAGTGGATCAGATGTCCTCCTGTGGGCTGCTGACCTCCTGGGGTTGAAGAGGCTATACCCAAGAAATCAAAAACTCCCATCAGGCGGGGCCGGGGCCTGTGCCTGGGGCTTAGGAGCCTTCTGCTTATGAGGGCCATGCCCATGTCCCTTGGCCTGCTGACCCTGCTGGGTTGCTGGGGAGGCTTGATACTGCGGGTAGTTTCTGTAAGCAGCTCCCTTCCTCGATTAAAGAGCTTTTTACTCGAGCCCTTCCATCGGGGGAGGGTAGCGGTCTTCTTGGAGGGTCTGGTCCTCGTCATAAACTTGGGCTCCAAACTTGACCATGGGTTTGCCAAAGAGACTCTCTCCTCGGCAGGGATCATCAACCCATTGCTCCAGGTTGTAAGACTGTAGCCAAGCCTTGTGTCAGGTACTGATGCCCACCACAGCCACTCTAACTGCCAACTCAAATCTGTCATAGGCTGCTCGAGTCAAACTTGGAGCACTCATGGACAGCTTTGGCCAGGCTCTGGAACCATTGTAGGGGCTCCTCGGAAAGACCAGCCAAGAAACTGGCGAGTTCCTTTGCCAGGCCCTCTGGTACATGACCAAGTACAGCTGGCATGCCTAGATCTGGCCGATGAGCATTGAGCCCTGGTCCTGCCGAGGGCACCGAAGAGTGCATCTTCTGACTCTTGACGCATGGCTGACTCCACAACCATGGAGTTATGCGGCAGATGTGCTTTCTGGAAGCCTGGGCTCCGACAGACTCGATACATCAAGTTGAGCCGTTGGCTCACAATGGGCACCAACACCGGTGGTTCCCACATGCAGAGAAACAGCCATTCCAGGATTGATGGGACGGGCACTGTCAGAATTTCCTTTGGCGAGGCCTCATACGGGAGGATCTCGAGCTCCTCTGTGTGAGGGTCTTCCTCAGACTCAGACTCAGTGGCAAATGCCAACGCCTTTGACATATCCCATATGAAGTTGAGGAATGCCATGTCCTCAGAAGGGGATTGGCATCGAGTCTCTGAGGGGGAAAGGTCCGAGTAATCGATGGAGGACCGGGACGGATGATCCAGATCTGAGCCTGGTCCGGGTCCCTTTGAGGCTCCGCAGTTGAAACCTTGGACACTTGCCAGGAAGACCTCGGAACCGGGATCAAAACCACTGTCAAGGATTGACTCGAGGCTGTATGCTCTCAAGGATTGGCTCAACATTCGGGGACATCCTCGATATCGAGAGCCCGGTGGTATAAGCAGATCCGGTAGAGCCAGGCATCAGGGCCTGCTGCTGAGCCATTAAGGCAGACAAGCTATGCTCCAAGGCTGCCATTCTGGTCTCCAGTCCAGAAGGGTCTGCAGCCATCGACGTGAGCACAGAGGGACTCGGGTCCGGTGCCGGTTCCTCTGAAGGGGAGTCTTCGACAAGGATGGCCTTGGGGGTCTAAGGCCAATCACCAGAGAATTGTTTTTGGGTGACCTTGGTAGGCCACTCCTGCTCCGTGCCCTTAGACGAACGGCGTGGACTGCAGGATCTGGCTTAGGATTTACCCGCCTTCCCATATCACATCCACAAACACAGCCCTCAAGAGTTTCTTTTTCTTCTTGTGTTCCCAGACCAGGGAGCCCCACTCGGAGGACTCGTGGCCTTGCTCGGGGCCTGTGGAATCACCACAGGAGTCCAAGGCCTCAGAGGGGACCTTGGAGAGCGTTGTCACTGGAGACTGGGAAGAACTTGTCATGCTGTTGCTAACAGTTCTTAAGGGCCTTGGATGACATTTTTTTTGCATAGGCCACAGACCGCTGGGTCATAGTCCAGCCCAAGGCAATGGAGGCAGCAGTTGTGCGTGTTGTTGAAGGACATGACCCTCGAGCACCGATTATACTTCTTGAAGCCACTGGAGGCCAGGGGGGAAAAAGGGCCCCAGCTAGGTCGAAGACCCGAGGCTCTGCCAGCAGTAAAAAAGGCGCAAACTGCACTGAGGAAAAAAAGAAAAATTTTAAACTGACCCAAGACACGAAACCAAGGTAGCGCGCTCGGGGGCAGAAAGAGTACTGATGCAAGACCGGAGAAGAGTAAAAAACTAAAAAAACCTGATACCTTTTCCAGGGGAAACAGACATCTGGTGGGCTCCGGAGAAAAAAGGAGACCAAGGCAAGATGGCACCCTTGGGTGGGAAGGGGACCACGCATGAGTGGTGGCATCTCTCAAAGGCTTTCTTTATTTATTTTGAAACACTTTGAAGGCTAGGAAGATGTTTCCGCGAGGGCTCTGTCGGCGCCAACGTCATCCATATGTGAGAACTGACTTCCTGTTTGTTCCCAGAGAATGTTGTATAATACCATCAAATTTAAACTGAATATAAATGATTTTTAAAAAAATGACTTTTATGATAAAAAGAATGGGTACTTAAGACAGGAATTGATGTTTGGGATATAAAATAAATTCAATACAAAGACTAATTTATTTCCACTTGTCTTTGGTTTGTTCTGACAAAAATTCATGTTTTCTCTGAATAAGTTGGGATTATCCTATAAGTATTTTGGTGTTGGAGTCCCAACATATGGGCTATTTTTCAGTTTATCTAATAACATTGTTCCTTTTTCTCTTTTTTCTTTGTAGGCTAAACAGGAATGTGCTATGAGGCCATCCACTCCAACTGTGTCTGTATATACATTTTGAAGTAGTAACTTGTGAACTGTGATAGCATCTTTTTTTTGGAGGGAGGGGGGGAAGGGGGAGAAAGGGATTATACAAACCCAAATTATTACTTCTGCATTGTTTCCAGTTTTGTATTTGTCAAGGGCATACAACATTCTCGATTTTTGTATCTTTCTTTCTACTGCAAAATGAGTTTGATGCTTTTTTTTCAACATTACAAGCCCAAAGCGCATAAGAAAAAATGTTAAATACAAAACAGTTTTAGCTAACTTGTACCTATTTGATACATTATATACTTTGATTTTAAAGCAAATTAAAGTTCTGCAAGTTCAAATGCATGAAGATGGTTATTACACTGGCTCAAACTTTTCCATTCAGGATACACTTTTGAAATCTGACAAAAAAACATAGGGCCTACTATAAAATAAAATGATTTTAAAGTCCAAATCACAATGTGATGTTTTTCATAAAGTTAACTGTATAAATGTGATGCTGTATGTTTTTAATCTTTTATAAGTTGTTTAGATTTTTCTCCTAAATGTCTTGGTCAAACATTCTTAAATAGGGCTTCATCTAAGACTAAAGAATAAGAAAAAATGCATCTGAGAAATGGTTCACTTCAGAATTTTCTACACTAAAGAAAAATCTCAGGAAATTGGAAGCTAAATGGCGCAAATCAAAAACACCTGAACTCAGAGCACAATACTTCACAAACCTCAAATCTTATAAGGAAGCTATAAATAACGCTAAAAGACTATACCACACTAGAACTTTATCAAAAGCCATCAATCGGCCAAGAGAGCTTTTCCAGATTATTAAATCACTATCCAAAGTTCCAGATCCCACCGTGAACAAAACACTAATAGATCCACAACTCCTAGCAAACCATTTTGCTAGCAAACTTAAACATGAGATACGTCCAGGTTCTATCATGATACCTACCACAGCAAATATCAATGAATGGAGCTCTTTCCATCTAGTCTCAAGCAAACAACTTCTAGAGATAATATCAAATCTCAATACCACCACCTCACTTCTTGATCCTTGCCCAGTACATTGGATTAAGGCAACAAAATCTGAACTTGCTCCATACATTCTTAAAATAGTAAACCAATCTCTACTACAAGGCTTCATGCCAGATGACCTTAAATATACAGCAATTCGCCCGCTTCTAAAAAATAAATCTCTTAATAGCAACGACCCCTCTTCCTACCGTCCTATAGCCAGTATACCTTTCCTAGCTAAAATTGTTGAGAAAGTAATCCAAATACAGTTGCAAGACCATATTGACACTAACTTTCCTCTTGATGAACATCAGTACAGTTTCCGCCCTTATCACGGTGTGGAAACGTTACTTGTATCCTTATTTGACTCACTAATCCAGGGCTTGGATGACCCCAAACAGGCTTTCTTGTTAATTTTCCTTGACATTTCGGCAGCTTTTGACAGTGTAATTCACAACATCCTCTTAGCTAGGTTAGCACAATTAGGTTTAAAAGATAAAACATTTGGCTGGTTTAAATCCTACATCTTGAACCGCTTCCAATATGTCCAAATTGATCATTCCTCTTCTCTACCATTCCCACAAGAGCGAGGTATCCCACAAGGATCTTCACTCTCAGCTTTACTTTTTAACATTTATCTCCAACCCATCTGTTCAATCTTCAAACGCCACAATCTTAAATACTTCATCTATGCAGATGATATCATGCTGTTCGCCCCCTGTGATGTAGCTAACCCTAATTACGATGTAATCGCAACTTGCATCATTGAAGCTGAACAATGGCTACGCTCAATTCACATGGATATAAATTTCAAAAAGACTGAAGCACTTTTTGTATCCAGAAACGCTAATTTCACCCCCCCCCCATCTGTTGTCAATCTATTAGACATTAATCTCCCAGTTAAGTCCGAAGTAAAATACTTAGGAGTTACTCTTGACAAAACCCTAAGCATGACACAACACATAAAACAGACTGCCAAAACTATATTCTTTAAACTCAGAACTATCCAACATCTCAGACCTCTTATCGACATTAGTGACTTTAGATCAGTTGTCCAGGCCTTGATAATGCCACACATAGATTTCTGTAATGGCTTATTACAAGGTACATCCAAGAAGAATTTACTCATACTTCAAAAGGCCCAGAATGTAACTGCTCGGATCATTTTTAAAGCCAAATTATCTGACCACATCACTCCAATTTTATATGCCCTCCACTGGCTACCCATTCATAGCAGGGTCCAATACAAAACACTAGTCACCATTTTTAAGCTCATCAATGATATAGCCCCTTCGCATCTATCAACATTAATTAAGTCCCCCTCAGAATCTAGACTAAGAAGAAGAGCAAACCTCAATACATTGCTAATTCCTGACTTTATGAAAAAGCTTAAACAGATAACTAATACTGCCTTTTCTTTCTACGCCCCCAGTCAATGGAACAAATTACCCTACAATCTAAGAGAGATTAAAGACCTTAGTTCCTTCAGGAAGGAACTAAAAACATACTTATTCACCCAACACTTTCATGACTTACAACCTACACTCGAACAAAAGGCACAAGATTATGCAAATTTAATTTCACAAGTATATCCAACCTAACCCAGAACATACTTTTTCATTTATCACTCATACTGAATGTTATTCTTTTCTAGTAGGACTGTTGGTAAATAATCTCTTTGTTGTTGATTCTACATACCTCACTATGACTAATTTCTCTCAAGCAAATTGTAAACAATTAAACCAGATAATCTCTATGGCTATTCATTGAACTACATACATCAGTACAATTGAGCTTTCTCAACCATTGTAAATAGTTAATACGTTTATAATCTATATTATTCAGTTTCCTATGTAACTAATTTTTACACTATCAATGTTCCATGTAATGTTAACGTTATTTTTTAACTTGTTCTCTGTAAACCGCTCCTGATCTCTGGAAGGGGCGATATAAAAAAACACACAAATAAAATAAATAAATAAACAAATAAATAAATCTAAGGATCTTTACATTAAGGTGCAGGCCCATTTTAAAATTATGTTCCTTGATCGTGAGAAGCAAATGTTTCAGATCATCTTCACTATTACTACTACTGAGCATTTATATAGCGCTACAAGTTGTCCGCAGCGCTGCACAGAGATGTAAGAGACAGTCTCTGCTCATTAGAGCTTACAATCTAGTCAAGGCAAACACAGGTGTAGGCAGGGATAAAGCAAGGGGAAAGAAAAAGGAGATCAGATGGGTCAAGATCCAAAAGCAGCAGCGAAGAGGTGAGTTTTCAGCCTGGATATGAAGAGGGTTAGAGAAGGTGCCTGGCATACAGACACAGGTAGTTTGTTCCAGGCGTAAGGCATAGCAAGGTGAAAGGAGCGAAGTCTGGAGTTAGCAGTAGAAGAGAAGGGCACAGATAGAAGCAGTTTGCTAGAAGAGCGGAGTTCCCGAGGGGGGTTGTAAGGAGAGATAAGAGAAGAAAGGTAGAGAGGAGTCGCAGAGTGAATGCATTTATAGGTCAGCAGGAGAAGTTTGAACTGGATGCAGAAACGGATAGGGAGCCAATGAAGTGACTTAAGAGGAGTAATATGGGCATGACGAGGCTGGTGGAAGATTAGCTGCTTCACTTTCAGCCAGTAATGTGGTATCATTGATGCAAAAACAGCAGCTACGGGTACCAGTCTATCAACAATGAGCCGCCTGACTGAAGACCGAACACAATTTAGGACAACTTATCCAGAGGGTCGTCATGAGTCGACACAGACTCAAAGGCACTTAACAACTAAGGATCTACTAGTGTAGATGCAGGCTACTCCAGAAGCATTTCATGCATTGTCTCTATGGGGACAAATGCATGTGTATTCACTATGAATATCTTGAAAACCCAAGCGGCTTGCAGCACTTGAGGACTGAAGTTGCCTACCTCTGTACCCCCCTGTCCCAGAGCTATATGAGTTCTGGATTTATAAGACTGAAGACTGAATGATATTTTTTAGTAGGATTATGATTGTCATATAGTTTATGAAAACAGCAGGATATGAAGTGGAAGAGGTTCAAATCTTAACATTTCTTTTCCAAATTTGTTTACTGTGCTGTGCAGGGATCAAGGCATTACATCATATACTAACTGACATGCCAAGTCACATCACAACAATACAATTCCAATAACAGTGTCAATAAAGAGTAGTTACTCACCTGTAACAGGTGTTCTCCATGAGCAGCAGGAATCAGTCCTCACATATGGGTGTCATCGGCGCCGATGAAGCCCCAGCGGAGCATTTCCCCAGCTTTCTATGAAAGCCTTTGGGAATGCAGGCACACATGCGTGGTTCCCTTCCCGCCTAAAGGTGCCATCTTACCTCAGTCAAATGACATAGCTAAGAACAGCACACAAAAATGGAAAATAAACTATGTACAACTGCAACTCCAAGGGGAGGAGGGAGGGTTGTGAGGACTGATTCCTGCTGCTCCTGGAGAACACCTGTTACAGGTGAGTATCTACTCTTTCTCCAGGACCAAGCAGGAAGTCAGTCCTCACATATGGGTGACTCCCAAGCTCTGGGCTACCGAGGAACCCAGGCTGAACAAGAGTACTCCCTCTAGTCTCAGCAGCAAAGAAAGGCATTTCAAGGACACAACCTCCACCGGTAGCCCAACAGAGGGCAGGAGTTGCCTAAACCTCAAAGAGATTCTGGAGTACTGCTTGGCCAAGAGCACTGTACCTACGGGACTCCCTCTCCAGGCAGTAATGGGCCGCAAAAGTCTGGCTTGAAGACCAAGTTGCAGCCCTGCAGATGTCTACCAAGGGCACAGAGCGGAGATGAGCCACTGAGGCAGCCAATGCCCTGACTCGGTGGGCTGTAACCCGACCCTGCAAAGGAAGGTCAGCCGCCTTATAAATCCAGGTGATACAGTCGGCCACCCAGATGGACAAGGTACGCTTGGACACAGCCAACCCCAACTTATTGGGGTCAAAGGAGACGAAGAGCTGAGTAGCCCTTCTATGCCCCTGCATACGGTCAAGGTAGAAGGATAAGGCCCTCCTACAGTCCAGGGTATGCAGGACTGCTTCAGCCTGGCTTGCATGAGGCCTAGGGAAGAATGTTGGAAGAACCACCTCCTGGTTGAGGTGGAAAGAGGAGACAACCTTAGAGAGGAACTTGGGATGAGTCCTAAGGACTACCCTGTTTCTGTAAATCCTGGTGTAAGGCCTATCAGAGACCAGGGCCTGAAGCTCACTCACTCGCCTAGCCGAGGTAAGGGCATCAGGAAGAGTGTCTTCCAGCAGAGGAGGCGGAGTGGACAAGTAGCCATCGGCTCAAAAGGTGGGCGAGTGAGTTGCTGCAAGACCACATTCAGCTCCCACTTAGGGGTAGGAGGACGGATGGGAGGCTTGAGCAAAAGCAAGCCCCTAAGAAAGCGGGACACCAAGGGGTGACCAGATAAAGAATGTCCCTCCATCAGAGAGTGGTGAGCTGCTAGAGCTGAGAGGTGGACCCGAACAGAATTGGATTTAAGGCCTTGATTTGACAAGTGCAGTAAGTACTGAAGGACTACTGGCACAGCACAGGAGAAAGGATCAACTGTACGTAGCTGACACCACACTGAAAACCTTTTCCATTTGAGAGCATAGGTTTTCCTAGTGGTCTGTTTCCTAGAGGCTGGACAACCTCCTCAACTTCCTGAGGTAGGCCCCAGGGAGCCAAGACTATCCTTGCAGCCTCCAGGCCATCAAATTGAGAGCTTTGAGATTGGGGTGCAGAAGAGAATCCTGTTCCTGTGAGAGAAGGTCGGGATGCAACCCCAGAGGTAGTGGAGGTTCCACCGCCAGTTGAAGCAGAAGAGGAAACCAAGGCTGTCTCGGCCACCTGGGAGCCACCAGCAGGACCGAGGCCTTGTCCTGAAGAATCTTGAATAGAGTTTGGGCCACTAAGGGCGTGGGAGGAAACGCATACAGGAGGCCCTGAGACCAGGATATCAGAAAAGCATCCGCTGCTATCCGCAGAGGATGCGGTTGCCTGGAGCAGAACTTTGGCAGTTGCTTGTTAATGGGGCTGGCAAAGAGATCTATCAAAGGGAGACCCCATGTCAGGAAGATCTTCTGAACTACTGAAGGATGCAGCTGCCACTCGTGGGGCTGCAGAATTCTGCTTAACCTGTCTGCCAGGTAGTTGTCTTGGCCTGGAAGGTACACAGCTCTGAGGAGCATGTTGTGCTTGAAGGCAAAGGAACAAAGGCCCTGAGCCTCCCGACAAAGGATCCTGGACCCAGTTCTGCCCTGTTTGTTCACATAAAACATGGCAACTTGGTTGTCTGTCTGAATCAGGACAGACTGGTGAGCCAGGGTAGGAGTGAAAGCTTTGAGTGCTAATCGAATAGCTCTGAGTTCGAGGAGATTGATCTGCTCTGCAGGTTCCCAGGGAGACCACAGGCCCTGGGTGCACTTGCCCAGACAATGAGCCCCCCAGCCTTGCAGGGAGGCGTCTGTGGTCACCATTACTGTGTACCCTGGAATCTGAAAAGGCACCCCCCTCAGAAGATTGGGTGGGTGAAGCCACCAGGAGAGGGAGTGCAGAAATGGTCTGGACACCCTTATCCTGTCTCTGAGGCTGCCTGTGGCCTGTGACCACTGAGCCCGAAGGCACCACTGTGTAGGCCTCATATGGAGCCTGGCATTGGGGGTCACATGCACTGTCGAAGCCATGTGGCCTAGAAGCCTCAGGCAGAGCCTGGAGGAGACCAGGGACCTGCTGAGAAACTGATTTGCCAAGGCCATCAACCTTTGGGCCCTGTCTACTGACAAGAAAGCCTTTGCAAGCAGAGAGTCCAGCCTTGCCCCTATGAACTCCAAGTTTTGGGAGGGGAGCAAAGTGGACTTTGCGAAGTTTATGACAAACCCCAGGCTTTGTAGAAGAGCAATAGTCCTGAGGGTGGCTTGTTTGGCCTCCTGGCACGTCTGAGCCCTGATGAGCCAGTTGTCTAGATAGGGGAAGACAAAGATTCCCTGATTTCTCAGGTAGGCCGCCACCACTGCTAGGCACTTTGTATAGACTCTGGGGGTGGAGGTGAGGCCGAAAGGCAGCAACCTGTACTGATAATGGTTTCCTCCCACAATGAACCTGAGGTACTTTCTGTGGTCTGGATGAATGAGGATGAGAGTGTACGCATCCTTTAGATCTAAGGAGCACAGCCAATCTCCCTGCTGGAGGTAGGGCAGAAGTGTCCCAAGAGTAAGCATCTTGAACTTCTCCTTCACTAGGAACTTGTTGAAGTTCCTGAGGTCCAGAATGGGTCGAAGGCCACCGGTTCTTTTGGGCACCAGGAAATACCTGGAGTAGAAACCGTGACCTTGCAAGTGGGGAGGCACAGGCTCCACCGCCCTGTCCACCAACAGACCATGAAGCTCTTGTAGAAGAAGGTCTGTGTGCAGGGGAGGCCTTGGAGGCTCCCCTGGAAAATATGGTGGAGGCAGTTGGTGCAAATGGAGGACATAGCCCTTGTGGACTATCTCCAGCACCCAACTGTCCCCGATGATAAGGGGCCACTGGTGGGCAAAGAGGGCGAGGAGACCTCCAATGCAGGGTTGGGAGAGCAGTGGAGGAGAGGCTACGCTCAAGGAGTCAAAAGCCCCCACCCTGCTGAGTGGTAGCAGGGGCCTGAGGATTGGGGGTCCGCTGCCTATGGGGCCCATTACCCTGGCCCTTGGCTTGCTAACCCTGGGGGGCAGCTTGGGCAGCCTGATATTGCGGGTACTGTTTGTAGGCAGTGCCCTTCCTCGGGTTAAAGGGCTTTTTACCCGAGCCCTTCTTTTTATGAGAAGGGGCAGAGGTCTTCCTCGACAGCCTTGACCGTGTGAGGTGCTCAGTTTCGAGCTGAGCGGCCTTCTCGGTCATGGGCTTGCCAAAAAGGTTTTCACCTCGGCAAGGGACATCGACCAACTTGTCCTGAACCCATGGCTCGAAGTCCGATGACTGCGGCCATGCCTGGCGTCGAGACGTGATGCCGGCTGCTGCAACACGGGCCAAAGCCTCGAAGCCATCGTAGGCGGTGCGGGACATGAACTTCGAGCAGTCCCGAATCCCCAAGGACAAGGACTTAAATCTCTGCAAGGGTTCCCTGGAGAGACCAGCAGAGAACCCTGCCAATTCCTTGGCCAGAGATCCCGCAAGTACATGCCCATGTACAGCTGGTAGGACTGGACACGGCAAGCAAGCATCGAGCCCTGGAAGCACTTTCTACTGACGCCATTGAGGTTCCGGGCCTCCCTGCCAGGGGGCACCGCGGAGTGCTTCTTCTGGCTCTTCAGAGGATGCATGGCCGATTCCACAACCATAGAATGGTGTGGTAGCTGTGCCTTTTGAAAACCAAGGCCTTTCCGGAGTCGACAGATCGAATCGACTCGCTTGCTGAGAACCGGCACCGAGGCCGGTGCCTCCCACATACGGAAGAGGAGCCGTTCCAGCATCGGAGGAACCGGAACAGTAAAGGCCTCCTTCGGAGGAGAGTCATACTGTAGGGCCTCGAGCACTTCAGCTCAAGGCTCCTCCTCGGGGGTCCGCCAGAATAGCCAAGGCAGTGGCCATATCCCGGACGAACTCCGAGAACCGAGTATCCGCCGGGGGGGACCTACTCCGGGGCTCAGACTGCGGTGAGTCCGAAGGGACGCACCGAGTCTTGAAGGTATCAGGAGACTCCTCGTCCTCTGTCTCCCAAGCTGACTCGTCCGAGGAGGAGTCAGGGTCCGACCCCGCGGGGCCCTGGAGCACCCGCCCCGACGCCCTCGGTCCCGAACGGGAGGTCGACGGAGACCGCGACAGAGGTCGACTCCGAGCCACGATGGACTCGAGTAACGGCTCGGTCTCCGGGGTCGACTTCGAAGTCGACGTCCCGGTGGTCGGGGCAGATGCGCCAGACAGGCTGGCCATCAGTGCCCGCTGCTGCTCCATGAAGGCAGACTATCTGCTCTCCAAGGCTGTCATCCTGAGACTCAGCTCGGGAGATGCAGCAGCCACCGACTCGGGTCCCGGCGGCAGCGCCGGGCCCAATGTCGGCTCCCTGGGAGGAGAGTCCTCGAGGACTATGGGGCTTACGTGTCCAGCAGACTCCGGCTCCACACGAGGAGGTTTGCAGGCTTCTCGTGTTCCACGGGCCCGGGGCGATGGTCAGGGGCCTTAGACCTGGCCCTCGAGGAGCCAGGGACCTCTTCCGACGACGCCCTCGCGAGCCACTTCTTCCTCTTGCGTTCCTGGTCGGGGGACCCCCTGTCCGAGAAGCTTCGACGGCGCTCGGGATCGGAATCCCAAGATGTCGAGGCCTCAGACGAGGTCCGGGCCCGGCCGGAGGCTGAGTCCGAGAAAAGCCTTTCTTTTTGCTCCTGGCGACTTCAGTGCCTTGGAAGACATCTTTCCACATGGCCCGCATGACTTAGGGTCGTGGTCGGGGCCGAGGCACCGAAGGCAGCAGTCGTGTGTGTCGGTGAGAGATATCAGTTTCTTACACCGATCACACTTTTTAAAGCCGCTGGAAGCCATCGGGGAAAAAAAAGAGTCCCCGCGAGGTCAAAAGACCGCCCTTCCAGGGAAAAATGGAAAAAAGGGCGTGAACGCCAGCCACGAAGGGCAAAATCCGAAAAAGAAGAATTGGGCTCGATACCGGTGTACCGAACCCGGTGGGAGGGGAACCGGCATCGAACCGGGAGAAAAAATAGCAAAAATCGCCGAAAAAAATCTAATTTTAACCGGGAGAACAGGACACACGTCCGGTGGGCTTCACGGAAAAAAAGAGACTGAGGTAAGATGGCACCTTTAGGCGGGAAGGGAACCGCGCATGCGTGCCTGCATTCCCCAAAGGCTTTCATAGAAAGCTGGGGAAATGCTCCGCAGGGACTTCATCGGCGCCGATGACACCCATATCTGAGGACTGACTTCCTGCTTGGTCCTGGAGAACATCATAAGAACATAAGATATGCCATACTGGGTCAGACCAAGGTCCATCAAGCCCAGTATTCTGTTTCCAACAGTGGCCAATCTAGGTCATATGTACCTAGCAGTTTCCCCAAGGGACACAGGTTCCACAATGCTTGTATTGGTTCAAGCACTGATATCCTGGGTCCCTTCTTAATATTGGTTTATGGACCTTTCCTCCAGGAACTTGTCCAAACCTTTTTTAAACCCAGCTACACTAACAGCCTTTACTACATCCTCCGGTAACAAATTCCAGAGTTTGATTACACGTTGAGTGAAAAAATATTTTCTTTTATTAGTCTTAAATAGTTTACCCTGTAGCTTCATTGCATGTCCCTAGTCTTTCTATATTCTGATAAGGTACACAATCGATCTACGTTTAACCGTTCCACTCCGTTCATTAATTTAAAGACTTATTTATTTATTTATTTTTTTATTTATTTGCAGTCTCTTTTAAACCGTGCAATTCGACATCAGTGCAGTTTACAATGAACACAAGAGTTGCACATCTCAATTTCGTGATTTGTGCTTACAGTGAAACAGGTATAATAACTTGGGTATACATTAAACAGGAAAATTAAACTTGGGTATGCAATAAACGGGTATAACAGGTAAAACAAATAGGGTACAAATAGCACAGTTACTTACCTGTAACAGGTAATCTCTGGGAACAGCAGGAATTAGTCTTCACATATGGGTACGTCGATACCGACGGAGCCTGCACGGGAATGCTCCCCAGCATCCAATCGGAAAGCTTTTGGGAGCATCCCTCGCGCCTGCGCGGTGACTTCCCGCCTTTCCCACTGCCTCTCCTCAGTTGAGTTTCCTAGCTGAGACAGAAGGAGAGAAAGAGGAAAGGAGATAGATAGATAGATACAACTCCTAGGGGAGGTGGGTGGGTTGTGAAGACTAATTCCTGCTGTTCCCAGAGATCACCTGTTACAGGTAAGTAACTGTGCTATCTCCAGGAACAAGCAGGAATGAGTCTTCACATATGGGGACTCTCTAGCTGTGGGTGCCAGGGGAGATCCCATAAAATGCGTATTCCTGGACAGGACGGCATTTTCCAAACCTGGATCCACGGCATCCCCTGAGGGATGGGGGGTAGGAGTTGAATAGAGAAGAGCTGCAAGGAACAGCAAATCTAAAGACTACAGGAGAGGAGTCTTTAGAATGTATGTCAAGTATCATTAAAATATTTAATGAACTAGTACAATATAGAGCTTACCTACTGGATTGTAGGAAGTAGAACTGTGATGGAGTGTACTGTAGATGCAGTAGCGGAATCTTCAAGGTAACTTCACAGCAATGAGGATGAAGTTCCAAATCTGGAATGGGCAGGTGACCCAGGTGTCAACTGGGGCAGGAGAAGAACGGCAGGTCTTCAATGGAAAGCTTTATGGGAAAAAGCTGAAAACTCTTTTAGGTACAGAGTTATTAACATTAAGGACTAAAAGAAGAAGACTGACCGATCTGGAGAATTAGCCCAGTCCGGAAGGGAAGAGGGGGTATGGAAAAAAGCCCCTATTCCCAAGGAGAACAGAAGTGTACTCAGAAATAGTGAAGATGTACACTGTCATTCCTAGCTGGTAAGAGATAGGAAGACATTGAAGTTTGATACTTCATGGATAGGGAGGTCTATAACAAAAATAGAAGCTGTTGATGTCACAGCAGTAATTGTGTGTATAACTGCTCCCACTTACTGAGCCGTATGAGAATAGGCAAGTTGACTGTCTGGACCCCTTAAGGAGGTAAAAGCTTTATAGCACAGACAGTTAGGGAGATAGTAGGTAATACCTAGTGTCCTATGGACATCTCCCAATGGGCATATATATATATCTATCTATCTATATATATCTATATATATCTATATCTATATATATATATATATGGAGATACATAGATATCTATATATATGTGCATAGATGTCCAGATATGTGTGATATATATCTATATCTATATATATCTATATATATATATAGATATATAGATATATAGATATAGATATAGATATATATAGATAGATATAGATGGGCATGGCTTATGCCCATACAGATTACAAAAATATGTATGTATAGGACATATACAGACATGACTATAAGTCTGAGGATACATGCCTGCAACTGAGCCCACAAAAACATTCACATGGGGAATGTGATGGGAAAAGATTCATCTAATAATAAGGGGGTGAAAACCACCTGAAGATATATAGAGAATCTATTTCCGTGGTGCAGGAATGTATTTCAGTGGATAACCAGTATGGTTGCGTGAAAAAACAGAGGATAATAGCAGTCTGGTAAGAGCACGTCAGGAGTACTGGAGAACTCTGACATGTCCAAAGGACAAGAAAACGCATAGACTAAGACTCCTGGATGACCCAGTCAAGGGAATCAGGGGTATCATGTACAGTAAAAGAGTATGCGTTGTCCAAGTGGAGTAGAAAAAATAATGCCAAGCTGTAAGGAAAAAAGGGGTAGATTCCTGCCAGATTGGGAACTCCTTGGACATTCACGCAGAAAAAGCTTGTCTTTTGCATCACAATAGGAGACAAGAGGGTATAAAGAACCTATATAGCCATGGAATGACTATATAAACTTTTTCTATTATATGGAAAACCCTCAGAGACAAAGTTCAATGCTCTATAGCATGGGCCCATAGTAGAAAGCTTCTCTGAAGATTGCAGAGAGCATTGTGCAGGAGAATTATGAGATAAAACTGACAGTAGTCAGATGTGTTACCACATCCCAGGTAAGGATATGGCTAGAAGAAGATGATCTGTAGTGAATAGTATCATGCAAGATAGTTGAAAGTAGCTTGCAAGAAGCATTAAATTAAGCATAAGAACATAAGATATGCCATACTGGGTCAGACCAAGGTCCATCAAGCCCAGTATTCTGTTTCAAACAGTGGCCAATCTAGGTCATATGTACCTAGCAGTTTCCCCAAGGGACTCAGGTTCCACAATTGGTTCAAGCATTGATATCCTGGGTCCCTTCTTAATAATGGCTTATGGACCTTTCCTCCAGGAACTTGTCCAAACCTTTTTTAAACCCAGCTACACTAACAGCCTTTACTACATCCTCCGGTAACAAATTCCAGAGTTTGATTACACGTTGAGTGAAAAAATATTCTCTCTTATTAGTCTTAAATAGTTTACCCTGTAGCTTCATTGCATGTCCCCTAGTCTTTCTATATTCTGATAAGGTAAACAATCGATCTACGTTTACCCGTTCCACTCCGCTCATTAATTTATAGACTTCTATCATATCTCCCCTCAGCCGTCTCTTTTCCAGGTTAAAGAGCCCTAACCTTTTTAGCCTTTCTTCATAGGAGTATCCTTCCATCCCCTTTACCATTTTGGTGGCTCTTCTCTGAACCTTTTCTAATAACTCTATATCCTTTTTAAGATACGGCGACCAGAATTGCACACAATATTCAAGGTGCGGTCTCACCATGGAACGATATAGAGGCATTATAATATCCTTTGTTTTATTTTCCATTCCTTTCCTTATCATACCTAGCATTCTATTTGCTCTCTTGGCCGCCACTGCACACTGGGCCGAGGGTTTTAACATGGTATCCACTATGACGCCTAAATCTTTTTCCTGGGTGGTGGTTCCTAATGTGGAACCTTGCATCGCGTAACCATAGTTTGGGTTGTTCTTCCCTAGGTGCATAACCTTGCACTTTTCCACATTAAATTTCATCTGCCATTTTGATGCCCAGTCTTCCAATTTATCAAGATCCTCTTGCAATTTTCCACAATCCTCTTGGGTTTTAACAACTTTAAATAGTTTTGTGTGTCATCTGCAAATTTGATAACCTCACTCGTTATTCCACTTTCCAGGTCATTTATGAATATGTCAAAAAGCAGCGGACCCAGCACAGATCCCTGGGGTACACCACTATTCACCTTTCTCCATTGGGAAAATTGGCCATTTAGCCCTACCCTCTGCTTTCTATCTTTTAACCAGTTCCCGATCCACAATAGTACACTGCCTCCTATCCCATGACTCTTTAGTTTTGCCAAAAGTCTCTCATGAGGGACCTTGTCAAAGGCTTTCTGAAAGTCCAGATACACAATATCAACCGACTCACCTTTGTCCACCTGATTATTCACTCCTTCAAAAAAACATAACAGATTAGTAAGACAAGATCTTCCTTGTCTAAAGCCATGTTGGCTGTCTCTCATTAGTTCATGACTATCTACATGCTGAGTAATTTTATTCTTTATGATGGTTTCTATCATTTTTCCCGGTATTGACGTCAGGCTCACCGGTCTGTAGTTTCCCGGATCACCCCTGGAACCCTTTTTAAAAATTGGTGTTACATTGGCGATCCTCCAATCTTCAGGTATTAGAGATGATTTTAATGATAGTTCACAGATTACTAATAGCAGGTCTGCAATCTCATATTTCAGTTCTTTCAATACCCTTGGATGTATATCATCCGGCCCAGGTGATTTGCTACTCTTCAGCTTATCTAATAGTTGTAATACATCTTCTCGATGTATCGATATTTCCTTCAATTCTTCTGCACCTTTAAATACCACTTCAGTCATGGGTAACATCCCTACATCTTCCTCAGTAAAGACTGAAGCAAAGAATTCGTTCAGTCTCTCTGCTATCGCCTTGTCGCCTCTTAGTGCTCCTTTAACCCCTTTATCATCTAATGGACCAACTGACTCTTTCACAGGTTTTTTGCTACGAATGTACTTGAAAAGGTCTTTACTTTCGCGTTTTTTGCTTCTGCAGCAAGCTTCTTCTCAATTCTCTCCCTTTGCCTGCCTTATCAATGCCTTGCATTTGACTTGCCAGTGCTTGTGCTGTTTCCATGTTTCGTCGTTTGGCTCTTTTTTCCATTTCCTGAAAGATGCTTTTTTGGCAACAACAGCCTTTCTGACCTCAACTTTAAACCATGCTGGCAGTTTTTTGGACTTCTTTCCACTTTTCTTAAAGCGTGGAATACAGCTGGTCTGGGCTTCCAAGATAGTATTTTTCAACAACAGCCAAGCCTGATGTACGTCTTTAACCTTTGCAACTGCTCCTTTTAGTTTTTTCTTGACTGTTTTCCTCATTTTATCATAGTCTCCCTTTCGAAAGTTAAAAGGTAGTACTGTGGATTTCCTTACTATCCCTCCTCCACTAATTAAATCAAAGGCGATCATGCTATGATCACTATTGCCACTGGAACTTCTGCATGCACAGCAACTGAACAAAAGAACAAAGGGGATTCTCCTGTATGAAAACAGAGAGAAAACAGACAAAGGGAGCGGAGATATTCCCGTCCCTGTCTGATGAGTTGTTCAGAGCATGCATTGAAGGATAACAAAAAATCTACACTGGAAAGAAAGAGAAGTATTTCAGTATGGTACCAACTCAAGCAGGGGAACCCCTGGAAGAGAGAGAGTTAGAAGGTGACGTACCATATGGTAAGTCAGCTGAAGGAAAAAATGTCCATGTGGGGACAGAAAGTATCATGGGATAATTATAATCTTCCTTTATGATAAAAAGAAAGGGAGAATTCTGTAACCCATGGACAAAAATATCCTAACAGCTTAACATACTGAAAAGAAAAACCAGTGTAAAGTTTGAAGAATAACTTCTGGTAAGAAGAAGTTAACTGTAGATTGCAACATACAGGAACCTATGGTTGCTGGCTATGATTAGCCTGGTTAGAGTTGTGACGCAGTGGCAAATGCAGAAGCCATGGAAACTGATACTGACCCTCTGGTTGGTTCAGGTACTGCAAGAAAAGACAGAGTTTTCCATTCTCAGCACAACCTACAGGCAACCAATCAGCTCACCTCAGGGGAGGAGAGAAGCAGAGCTATGGATTGGGCACGCCCTAGTAGGAGGCGGGCTTCCCAGAGCAGGGACCCCTTGTTAAGTAGAGAGAGGGAAGACACTGATAGATGGAGAAGGAGAGTGAGGAGGATGAGTGGAATGAGAAGGAATGGAGAAGTGAGCACTACAAATGAATTGAGAAGTAAAGGTGGTTTGAATCCACAAGAGAGAAGGCAAAAGGCATTGGGAAGGCAAGAAGCTCTCTTGATTGTAGAACCCTTTGACCCTGCTATAGAAACACTGCCCAGCTGCAACAGAAGGGAAACGGATTCAGACCCAGGAGAAAAGCCTACGTTGTTGGGAAACAGTTTTTACCCTTGGAGAGAAAGGCACGCTGGCAAGGCATTTTCTGACCGGTCTCATTTTAAGGTACCTGCTGCTCTTAATTCCTTTAATAAGTTTTACCAGCCAGAAAGAGAGAGTCCTGATTTTAAAGTACAGGATAGTTTTAGGCAACGTGAGAGACGTTGGTTACAGCCTGAAAGCTCTCTAAATAAGCCAAGCTTTTCTCAGCCAGTAGTTCCTGCTTTTAACAAGCAAGCTGACGAGAGGAACTCAGCCAAACTGTTTACAAAAGGTTTAGGCTATATTGATACTGAAGGTCCTACCTTTGAAGCTTTTCTTAAGAGCAGAGCTTGTGCAAAGGAACCTGTGATTACACCACTCACTAATGGAGATAAGTGGGGGAGGGGTAACTCCACCACGGGCACAGAGTGTCTAAAGAGGGAGAGCAGTGTTTGCTTACCAGGAGCAGATAATTACCTGCTTAAGCAAGGAGAAGATTTACCCAATAGTCCTGCTAGGAGACAGGCAGAACAACTCCTGATTGAATTTAGACAATTCCTAAATAAAAGAGCTGTTTCAGAAGAGGCTAGCATTCAAGCAGGGAGTAATCCTGGAATAGGAATTCCCACACCGGCTCCACGTCCCATGATTGAAATTAACCAGCCGATGGACTGCTCAATTGGGTTAATTGAGAAAACTGATAAGTACAAAGCTTGAATGATTATACCTGACAGTTTATTCTGGTAATGCTAACCCAGAATATGTGAGAAGCATATGAAAGAAATACTGTTTTGAGCAATTGAAAGGGAAGCTTATTGAAGCAATGAAATAAGCTGGACTGTATCCTAATTGCAAAAGAAAAGAATATTATTTCTTACCAAAGCATTTTTTGTGAATACAGCATAGAGAAGCCACATGAGGTAATGTGTTTTCCTCAGAGAAGAATAAGTTGAAGCACAGCATTGAAAGCCTCTGTTTTTGTATAATTCCTGATTGCTTAACCTTCTCACCTGTTCCTGACCATCAAGGAGCGGGGAAAATAAAATCCTTGTGAATATAAATTTTCTTGTTCCCGACTTTAATTGGCCCCCACAACTACACAAGGCCCATCCCTCCTCAACCCTCAAGGTTAGGGAGTGGGTGTAAGGGTGACAGAGTCTGGAGACTTCAGACGAGGATGAAATGTCTCTTGCTTGGGTACATCTGGAGGATGGGCAGAAGAAGGGTGAAACTTTCTTTTCTTAGGGAAAGAAGGTTTGGTAGGACATTTCCTACGTCCTGGGGAAAAAGAAGGCTTAGGACAGTTTCCAGAACTAGGAAAGTCAGTGGAGCAATGAGCAACCTGACGTAAAGCCTCTCTATTGAAGAGATTTTCTACAGTACAAGGAGAATTACCCAGTATATGTTGTGCCCTTCTGTTCAAGTCTGAAGCCTGCAGCTAGGCTGTACGACGTGCTCCAATGGCAATAGCAGAGGATCTGCTAACAGACTCAAAAGAGTCTAGAGAAGCACGAGAAAGGAACCAAGAGATATTCCTGCTATGATTAAGAAGCAAGGAATAGTCAGAGGCCTTAGGTTCTGGCAAAAAAGGAGACAAAAGAGATAATTTCTCTATGACCTCCTGAAGTGTCAGACTCATAAAAAATATAAGAAATAATTCTTGAAGCCAGCATAGAAGTTTGGAAGGTTTGAAGTCCAAAGGCATCAAGTGCTTTAGATGCACGACCAGGCGGATAAGAAGAATGCTTCTTCTTGCTTCTTACCTTCCTCAATGCTGATTCCACTACAATGGAATGATGTGGAAGTTGGTTTTTCTGAAACCCTGGAGAGGGAGGTACCTGATACAGAACATTAATGGCTGTAGAAGGCAAAGGAACCTTTAAGGGTGATTCCCATATCCTCAGAAGAAGATCCTGTAAAGAATGATGTAAAGGAAGCATTATATTTTCCTTTTCTGCAGGATCTTGGTCAAAAGAAAAACCAGGAATAGGAATGGCAAGAAAGGTTGACATGTCAAGGAGAAACTTCTGAAAAGAAGGATTTCCAATAGGAACTAATCCTGGGCAAGCTGAGGTTGAAGGAGCAGCTTGAGCACCAGAAGATATACTGGACTGGTGCAGAAAAAGAATCCTGCTCGATGGACAGTGATACTGACAGTTCTGATTTGAGGCAGTTAGTACTGCATCGTCAGTGTCTGGTATCGATTCCAAACTAGGCATAGAAAGGATCGATGGCACCGATGGAACTGCAGGAATCGACCCCGATACCGGTATCGGAGACGATAATGTCATCGAAGCAGTAATCGGGGGCTGCTGAAGTGGCACCGAGGTAACCAGAGAGCCTTGGCGAATATCCTCGGTACTGCGTAGCCGGAAACGATATGGATCGGTTCCGAAATGCGTCGGTACCAAATCATCCAGACTGGATATCGATTCTAGACTCGGCATCGAAGCGAGCGAGTCTAGCGATGCATGTCTAGAAGGTACCGACGTTGGTGGTGGTATCTAAATACACCACATCTAGGGCTCTCTCTCGGTCCAACTCCCTGGTCACCCAGTCAAAGAAATCAATCAGATTTGTCTGACAAGACCTGCCTCTGGTGAATCCATGCAGCCCTGGATCCTGTAATCCGCTGGACTCCAGAAACCTCACTATTTTCTCTTTCAGTAGCGTTTCCAATAATTTACTCACCACCGAAGTTAAACTAACCGGCCTGTAGTTTTCAACCACATCCTTACTTCCGCTTTTGTGTAAAGGCACCACATGAGCCTCTCTCCAGTCCTTTGGCACCACTCCCGACTCCAACGAGGCATTGAAAAGGTCAGTCAGTGGAGCTGCTAGAACGTCCCCAAGTTCCCTCAGTATTCTACGGTGTATCCCATCCGGCCCCATCGCTTTGTCTACTTTAAGTTGAGATGGTTTCTCACGAACACAGTCTTATGAAAAGTGTTCAAGGTGTCCCTCGCTTCTGTCCCTGTTTGTTGGTGTTTTCTGAGGTCCTGCTCCTGGTTCTTCATCTGTGAACACAGAACAGAAATATTTGTTAAGCAATTCCGCTTTATCCTTATCAGCTTCTACAAATTCCTCCCCTGTACCCTTGAGTCTGACAATACCACTTTTGCCCTTCCTCTTCTCACTAATATATCTGAAAAATGTCTTATCCCCCCATTTTATTGCATTGGCTATTTCCTCCTCCTTTTGAATCTTTGCCTTCTTGACTACTTTGCTAGCTTCTCTAAGTTTTTCCAAATGCAGATGCCTGTCTTCCTCTCTCTGTGATCTCTTGTATTTCATGAAGGCCTCCCTCTTTTTCTTCACTTTTTCAGCTACTTCTTTCGAAAACCATAGCGGTCTCCTTTTCCTTTTACCTTTATTTACCATTTTAACAAAAAGGTTGGTTGCCCTTAAAATATCCCCTTTTAGTTTTGCCCACTGTTTTTCTACATCCCCTAGGTGTTCCCATCCCACTAACGACTCCCTGAGGTATTGGCCCATCTTGGCAAAGTTAGTCTTCCTAAAGTCTAAGATCCTCACCTTTGAAGGGATTCTAACAGCCCTAGTCCTAATACTGAACCACACCATCTGGTGATCACTGGATGCAAAATGATCTCCCACTACAACATCAGAAACACTTTCACCATTGGTAAGCACCAAGTCCAGTATGGCCCCTTCATGTGTGGGGTCTGTTACCAATTGCCTGAATAGTTCTCCCTGTAGAGAATCCAGGATCTCCTTACTTCTAGATGATACTGCAGCAGGAATGTGCCAATCAACATCTGGCATATTGAAATCTCCTATCAGTAGCACTTCCCCTTTTCCTAGCAATGCTGCGTATGTCTTCAATTAACTCTCTGTCCACCTCTTTCTCTTGTGAGGGAGGTCTGTATATCACACCAATGCAAATAGATTTCTCTTTCCCTCTTTCCAGTTTAACCCACAATGTCTCCTCTCTCTCTTTTAAGCTCTGTAATTCCAAAGCTTTAATAGTAGTTTAATAGATAGTAGTATAAATAGTAGTTTAATAGATAGTATTTTTAAACATCACCCAAGCTTGATGTAAGTCTTTAACCTTTGCAACTGCTCCTGTTAGTTTTTTTCTTAACTATTTTCCTCATTTTATCATAGTCTCCCCTTTAAAAGTTAAAAGGTAGGACTGTGGATTTCCTTACCATCCCTCCTCCATTAATTAAAACAAACGCGATCATGCTATGATCACTCTTGCGAAGTGGACCCAACACCCTTATCTCTTGCATCAGATCTGGTGTTCCACTAAGGACTAGGTTCAAAATGGCTTCCCCTCTGGTTGGTTCATAAACCAGCTGCTCTAAGAAGCAGTCATTTATTTCATCTAGAAACTATCTCCCTAGCATGTCCTGCCATGACACGACCCAGTCAATACTGGGGTAACTGAAATCACCCATTATTATTACTGCGCTGTAACGTTTGTTAGCTTCCTTGATTTCTTTGAGCATTTCATCATCCATTTGTTCATTCTGGCCAGGCGGTCGATAGTACACCCCCACTGCCATCGCCTTCCCCTTTTTACATGGAATTTCAATCCATAGAGATTCTAAAGCAAATTTTGTTTCCTGCAAAACTTTAATCCTTTGTGACTCAATGCCCTCTCTAACAGAGCGCAACCCCTCCACCAATTTGATCAGCTCTATCATTACGATATAGTTTGTACCCACATATCACAGTGTCCCACTGGTTGTCCTCCTTCCACCATGTCTCTGAGATACCAATCATATCTAACCTCTCATTTAGTGATATATATTCTAACTCTCCCATCGTATTTTTTAAAATTCTAGTGTACTGTTCATGATTAAAGTGATTGAAAAGATTGTTCAAACCCAGCTACAAGATTTCATTGACCTGCACTCTTTTAGATGAACAATATGGTTTTAGACCATTTCAAAGCGTAGAGACCCTTCTTTTAGCTCTTTTTGATAAACTTATTTGAGATATGGATAATCCTAAACAGGCATTTGACCTCGTATTTTTGGATATTGCCTCTGCATTTGATAATATTAGCTACAACATACTACTTACAAGACTACACCAGATAGAGCTAAATGGCATTGTGTATCAATGGTTTCTGTCCTGCATCTCTGATCATACCCAACAAGTCCTGATTGTTGGCCAACAGACGACAACCTTCAAACAGGAGTAAGGCATACCCACAAGGGTCTTCCCTCTCAGCGCTCCTATTCAATTTATACCTGCAACCAATCTGTAATATCTTCAATTCAAGGTGGGATATCATGTCTATGAGGATGATACAATAATATATCTCCCAATAGATATATCTAAGCCCACCCAACATCAAATGTCATCTTGTCTCAATGAAACAGTGAAGTGGCTGAAAACACAGAACCCAGAAATAAGTTATAATAAAACTGAAGTTTCATATATAGCGTAGTTACTCACCTGTAAAAGGTGATCTCCGGGAACAGCAGGAATTTAGTCTTCACATATGGGTATCGTCAGTACCGACGGAGCCTGCGCAGGAACGCTCCCCAGTATCCAATAGGAACGCTTTTGGGAGCATCCCTCAGCACATGCGCGCTGCCTTCCCGCCTTTTCAACTGTCCCTCTTCAGTTAAGTTTGCAGCTGAGTGAAAGGATAGAGGGAGAGAGGAAAGAGACAGAGAGATAGAGAGAACAACTCCTAGGGGAGGTGGGTGGGTTGTGAAGACTAAATTCCTGCTGTTCCCGGAGATCACCTGTTACAGGTGAGTAACTACGCTATCTCCAGGAACAAGCAAGAATGTAGTCTTCACATATGGGGACTCCCTAGCTGAAGATGCCAGGGAGATGACCCCAGGAAGCTGCCACCTATGTTGAGGTGGGCCATGCTTCCTCCCATGAATCTCTGGCATCCCACTAGGGTTGGTGGGTAGGCGTTTTATTAGCTTTGAAAGAGATTTTGAAGAACAGCCTGACCAAAGAAGGCATCCCGACAGGAGGATTTATCTAGGCAGTAGTGGGCTGTAAAGGTATGTACCGAAGCCCAGGTGGCTGCTCGACAAATGTCATCAATAGACACAGAGTAAAGGTTAGCCATAGAGGCTGACATAGCTCTCACATTATGAGCTGTGACATGGCCTTGAAGAGGAAGACTCTTACTCTCATAAGCAAAGGATATGCACTGTGCAATCCATTTGGATGAAGTCCTCTTGGAGACTGGAAGTCCCAAGTGATTAGAATCAAAAGCAATAAAAAGTTGAGAAGACATTCTATGTTGCTGTGTTCTTTGTAGGTAAAAAACTAAGGCTCTTTTACAGTCCAAAGTGTGAAGGTTCTTCTCTGCATTAGAGGCATGAGGCCTCGGAAAGAATACAGGAAGATAAATCGCTTGATTTAAATGAAAAGGCGAGACCACCTTTGGCATAAAGTGTGGATGAGTTCTGAGGACAATCTTATCATGATGAAACCCAGTGTAAGGAGGATCAGCCACTAAGGCTTGCAATTCACTAATGCAACATGCAGAGGTGATTGCAATTAAGAAGATGACCTTCCAGGACAAAATCTTTAGGGTAGTAGTGGCTAAAGGTTCAAAAGGCGGTTTCATGAGCTGCCCAAGAACTATATTTCAATCCCACGCCAACAGTGGTCGTTTGATGGGAGGTTTTGTTAAAAGAAGATCTCTCATAAATATGGATATGAGAGGATGAGAGGAAATTGGTTGTCCATTTAGAGGCTTATAGGAAGCTGTAATTGCGCTAAGATGGACTCTTACTGAATTGGTCTTTAGACCAGAATTTGATAAATGAAGTGGATACTCTAGTATCGACTCCAAAGGTATCACCAGGGGGGTTTAACCCCTTCTGGGAACACCATATAGTGAAATGTTTCCACTTAAAGGCATAAGATCATCTTGTAGAAGATTTTCTAGAAGCCTGAAGGATATCCTTTACATGTTGGGAAAGGTTGAGATCCTGAAGATTTAAGCTCTCAGCAACCAGGCTGTGAGATGCAGGGACTGGGGATTCGGGTGCCATAGCATCCCACTCTCCTGGGAAAGGAGATCTGGAGCACAGCCTAACTCCAGAGGTGCAGCTTGAGAGATATGTAGAAGCAGGAGATACCACGTTTGGCGTGGCCACCATGGCACTATAAGGATCATACGACCTCTGTCTCCCTGAAGCTTGAAGAGTGTTTTGGGGATGAGGGGAATGGGTGGGAAGGCATAGAGGAAGTCCTGACCCCAGTGAAGGAGGAAGGCATCCCTTGCCTGGCAATTGTGAGCCGGAATCCTGGAACAGAACCGGGGAAGTTTGGCATTCAGTGGACTTGCAAAGAGGTCTATGTCTGGAGTCCCCCAGATGTGAAATATCTTTGTCACCTGGTCTAGGTGGAGAGAACATTCTTGAGGCAGCAGTACTCGGCTGAGTTTTGTCTGCCCAAAGGTTTTGAATGCCTGGAAGATATACCACGAGAAGGTGGATTTGATGCTCTCTGGCGAGGGCCCAAAGTCGTAAAGCTTCGTTGCTTAACGACAGAGAGCCATAAGAACATAAGATATGCCATACTGGGTCAGACCAAGGTCCATCAAGCCCAGTATTCTGTTTCCAACAGTGGCCAATCTAGGTCATACGTACCTAGCAGTTTCCCCAAGGGACACAGGTTCCACAATGCTTGTATTGGTTCAAGCATTGATATCCTGGGTCCCTTCTTAATAATGGTTTATGGACCTTTCCTCCAGGAACTTGTCCAAACCTTTTTTAAACCCAGCTACACTAACAGCCTTTACTACATCCTCCGGTAACAAATTCCAGAGTTTGATTACACGTTGAGTGAAAAAATATTTTCTTTTATTAGTCTTAAATAGTTTACCCTGTAGCTTTATTGCATGTCCCCTAGTCTTTCTATATTCTGATAAGGTAAACAATCGATCTACGTTTACCCGTTCCACTCCGTTCATTAATTTATAGACTTCTATCATATCTCCCCTCAGCCGTCTCTTTTCCAGGTTAAAGAGCCCCAACCTTTTTAGCCTTTCTTCATAGGAGTAGCCTTCCATCCCCTTTACCATTTTGGTGGCTCTTCTCTGAACCTTTTCTAAAATTGCTATATCCTTTTTAAGATATGGCGACCAGAATTGCACACAATATTCAAGGTGCGGTCTCACCATGGAACGATATAGAGGCATTATAATATCTTTTGTTTTATTTTCCATTCCTTTCCTTATCATACCTAGCATTCTATTTGCTCTCTTGGCCGCCGCTGCACACTGGGCCGAGGGTTTTAACATGGTATCCACAAGGACGCCTAAATCTTTTTCTTGGGTGGTGGTTCCTAATGTGGAACCTTGCATCGTGTAACCATAGTTTGGGTTGTTCTTCCCTAGGTGCATAACCTTGCACTTCTCCACATTAAATTTCAACTTCTCCACATTAAATTTCAGCCTGTTCCACCCTGCTTGTTCACATAGAAAATGGCTACTTGATTGTCCGTTTGGACTAGGACTGTCTTGGAGCTGAGCTGGGCATGGAATACTCGAAGAGCTAAATAGATTGCTCTTAATTCCAGGAGGTTTATGTGAAGACAAGCCTCCTGTGGAGTCCAGGTGCCCTGGGTAGAGAGATGATGCAGGTGTGCTCCCCAACCCACCTGTGATGCATCTGTTAGGGTGGCCTGAAATAGGGGTTGCTGGAAAGGAGACCCCACTGAAAGATTCTCCAGTGATTGCCACCATTGAAGGGACAAGATCAGCCGATGAGAGGGTGCTATCTTGTCTGACAAATGTCCTGTGGCCTGTGTCCACTGTGTGGATAGGGTCCACTGGGCTGCTCGCATGTGGAGGCGAGCATAGGGAACTACGTGGACTGTGGATGCCATGTGTCCCAGTAACTGTAGCAGTTCTTGAGCAGTTAGAGAGGATTTTCCCGCTGCTGAGAAGTTAGTTGCACTATGCAAAGACACCGGGCCTGTGGAAGGAAAGCCCTTGACTGTCTCGTATCTAGACAGGCTCCTATGAACTCCAGAGACTGGGAAGGAACAAGTTGGGATTTTGGGAAGTTTATTACCAATCCCAAATATTGGAGGATTCGCATTGTGCGAGACAGTGCACAGCTGGCCTCTGCAACCATGGGGGCTCGAATGAGCCAGTCGTCCAAGTACGGGAAGACAAAAATTCCTAGGGTTCGCAGGAATGCAGCTAGTACTGCCATACATTTCGTGAATACTCTTGGTGCGGAAGCCAGACCAAAGGGAAGAACCCTTTATTGGAAGTGTTTTCCCTTGAAAAAGAATCGTAAGAACCTCCTGTGATCTGGATGGATCAGAATGTGAGTATATGCATCCTTTAAATCTAGAGAGCAAAGCCAATCCTGACTTTGAAGGTATGGCAGAAGAGTTCCTAGAGAAATCATTTTGAACTTCTCTTGGAACAGGTATTTGTTCAATTCTTTGAGGTCTAGAATGGGTCTGTGTCCCCCTGTTTTCTTTGGAATAAGAAAATAGGGGGAGTAAAACCCTGTACCCTGCTGGAAAATGGGTACCTCCTCTATTGCCCCTTGGGCAAGAAGTGCTGAGACCTCGTGATCCAACAGATTGTCTGCAGATGTCTGGGAATTGAACTGCCTTAAGATTGTAGGAGGGGGCATGCTGGGAAAATGAAGCCTGTACCCCTCTCCTACAATGGACAGAGTCCAACTTTCTGCTTTTATTTGGTGCCATCTGTTGGCAAAATGACACAGCCTGCCTGAATTATTTAGGGGTTCTGGACCCCTCAGAGGCAGGAAGGCCAAGCTCTCTAGGAAGGAGTCAAAGCCCTTGAGGGGGCTGAACCTGCGGAGCTGGTTGAGTTCTCGGGCCTTTTGACTTTTTCTACTGTTTGAATTGCTGATGTTGTCCCTTTTGGGCAACTTGACTGTGAGCTTGGCTTTGCTGGGTACAGGATGGCAAAACATCCTCTTTTTGCTGAAAGAGGGTTTCTTATAGGGTTTCTTTCTGGCTGGAGTGGCTGTAGATTTTGACAATCTATCTAAGGTGATATTGTCAGCATCTATCTCATTAGCCTTTTCCTGCCAATTTTTGCCAAAGAGATTTTCTCCTATGCAAGGGATGTTGCCTAATTTATCCTGTACCCAAATCTCCAAGTCTGATGCCTGAAGCCAGGCAATCCGTCATGCACCAATGGCAACAGCAAAGGTTCTGCTGATGCATTCAAAGCAGTCAAAGGCTGCACGATTGACAAACTTGGAGACATCTTGAGCATGCCTGACAAGCGTAAGGAAGTCTTGACGTCTGTCATCTGGGAGAAGTGGGCTCATAAGCTCCAAATCTCCTGTGACCTCCTTGAGGAACATACCCATATATAAGATATATGAGCTGATCCTAGCTGAAAGCATAGAAGCTTGAAAGGTTTGACGCCCAAAAGCATCAAGAGTCCTGCATTCATGACCTGGATGATTGGATGCATGTCTCTTTGCACTTTTCATCCTACGCATGGCTGACTCCACTACCATGGAATGGTGTGGCAGCTGAATCTTTTGAAATCCAGGACATGGTGGAACTCAATACATGGTATCAAGCCTCCTAGAATGAGGAGATGTGGTCAAAGGTGTCTCCCCCATTCTGAGCATCAAATCATGAAGAATTTCATGAATGGGCAGAGTGGCTGCCTCCTTTGGAGCTTTAGGATATTGGAGAATTTCCAATTCCTTTGCTCTAGGTTCCTTTTCAGGAGCTACCGTGATTGAAAGGCCTTTGGAAACATCACAAATAAAATCCTGAAAGGACATGTCCTCTGGAGGTGACATTCTGCGTTGGGGAGAAGAGTCTTCCGGGAGAATAACTCTGGTACCAGCAGAATTATCAGTCATCGGAATCGGAGGATACGAAGTATCTCTGATCACGATGTTCATGTACGTAAGGCACGGTCCCGGTATCGATCGAAGTCGGTACCAAGTTGTTCCGGTACCGATCTTTCGATGCCAGGCAAAGACGGCATGGGAAGAATTCCCATCGGGGCCGGTACTGTCGGTGCTGGTACCGGTATCTGTGCTGGTACCGGCATTGGTACCAGTTGAACCATCGGTGTCAACGGTACCGCAGCTGTAAGGAGAGCTGCAATACTGCGCTCGATAGTGAGGAATCTCTGGTCTATCGACGCTGCCGATGTCTGGGTGTCAGTACCGGTGAAGGCGGCCAGGACCCGAGCATGGCACCAGTAGTTCTGTCGAGGCCGAGACCTTGAGAACATCCTGGAACCCCGTTGATACTTTGGAGGCTGAAGCCTCCCGCCGGGGCTGTTTTGCCAGTGTGGTTCCCTCAAGGGCAATGCCAATGGCCTCTCGATGCTTTGCAGGAAAGCTACCCTTTGAGGACCGGCTTTTATGTTTAGTTACCTGAGATCCATGGGAGGAAGAGGAGGCTCTTGAAGACGTCGATGCAATGGACCTGGCATCTGAAGAAAAGAGGGTACTGAGCTTTGCAGCCCGGTTCTGTCTTCCTCTTTTAGTCATTCCCATACAAGAGAGACATTCAGATGCAGAATGGTCAGGGCCTAAACATTTAAGACACCAGTCATGGGTGTCGGTGACGGAAATAGTACCACCACACTTAGTGCATTTTTTTTTTAAAACCACTAGCTTGTTTTTCCATCTTTAAGGAAAAAATGGGGCCTAGTGCCCAAAATGGCGCCTAGCACTGAAAAATAAAGTTTCTGCAGAGAAACAATTCAGATTTTATTTTTTTAAGAAGAAAATGAAGAAAAGAACCGGCGGTACCGGTAGGCGTCGTGCGGAGGCAAGCACGACCACAAGAAAACAAGATTAAAGAAGAAATTTTCTGCAGTGACAGGATATGAGTCCTGTCGGCTCCGCGGAAAACGAAGAACTGAAGAGGGACAGTTGGAAAGGCGGGAAGGCAGCGTGCATGTGATGAGGGATAACAATCGGAAACCGCTACCGTAGCTTTGTAATCAAGCCCCATAATCTTCTGAATAACACTGCCCCATCATATCTTTCCTCTCTAACATACCCACTAATGAAAGAATCAGAAAAGGGTGTACACAAAAAGCATAGTTACACACCTGTAACAGGTATTCTCCAGGAAAGCAGGAAGTCCTCACATATGGATGACGTCGGTGCCAACAGAGCCCACACGGAGCATTTCCCCAGCTTTCAAAGAAAGCCTTTGGGACATACTACCGTGCATGCGTGGCCCCCCTTCCCGCCCAAGGGTGTCATCTTGTTCAGTCAGATGACATAGCTAGGACAGCAGTAAAAACTAAGACAAGGTAGGGAGGCAACTCCCAGGGGAGGAGGGAGGGTTGTGAGGACCGATTCCTGCTGTCCCTGAAGAACATCTGTTACAGGTGAGTAATTATGCTTTCTCCAGGAACAAGCAGGAAGTCAGTTCTCACATATGGGGACTCCCTAGCTCCAGGCTGCCGAGGACCTAAGCACAACAGTACCAATGGCGAACAGTCAGGTAGCCGTGAGCTGCAGTAGGTGAGTCCCCACTGAGAGACTCTGCACAACCCTAGTGTCCAGTGACACTATCACTCCAGTAACCTGAACACAGAAGGGTCGGCGGGCAGGAGTTGCCTACACCCCAAGAAAATTGCAGAGTACTGCCTGGCCAAAGGCAATGTCCCTAGATACAGATAAGTCATAAAGTATCATGAATCACTTTTCTTACAGATATTATTAAAAATTAAAAGGGAGCTGCTACAGCGAGGAGGTAAGTTGGTTCTTTACCACCTTTTGTTTGAAGCTCCGACATATAAATATATTAACTTTCGTAGTGTAGCAGTTTGTTATGAATGGTGATTTGCCGAAAAATAGTCATTGAACACCCACCAACATCCTTCCTGATAAGTATGTCCAAAAAGGGAAACTCATGAAAATCAAATTCCATCTTAAATTTCAAATTTTGATCGCACAAATTCAACCATTTATTAAATTTATCCAGAACAGACATGCTTCCTTTCCACAGCATAAAAATGTTATCAATGTATTGCTTCCTTTTAAGAATTGCGTTTTGTTGTGGATGATCCTTCAGAAATTTCTTTTCAAAGTACTCACATATAGATTAGTAATACCTGAGGCTATTTTGGCCTCATTGCCATTCCTTTTATCTCTAGGTAAAATGAACCTTGGAAACAGAAATATTTTCTTAAAGCTAATTCTGCTAATTCACAAAGAAATTCAGTGGGAATTCTTCTCAGCCCCTCCCTAGTGTCCAAAAATGATCTGACAACCTCTATTGCTTCCTCTTGCAGGATATTTGTGTACGACTCCTCGATATTGAATGTGACCAGAACAGTCTCAATATCAACACATAATTCATGGAGAATAGGGATTATGTGAGTGGAGTCCCTAACTAACAACTCCATTGTTGGCCCAAAGGGTCTCAGAAACACATCAACAAACCTTGACAAAGGATCTAGAAAAGACCCAATTCTCCTGAAACAATGGGTCTGCCTGGAGATGGCATGGACGTGTGTATTTTAGGTAGTATGTAAATTGTTGGAATCACAGGGTGTTGCGCTTTAAGGAAAGAACCCTCCTTTTCAGTAAGAAAGCCCACCGTTAGCCCAAAATCAACTACTTGTACAATCTCATGTTGTAAAGTCCTCATGGGGTCACTTGGCAAGGGTACATAACACACCTCATCGTTAAGCTGACCATAGTCTCCCTCATGTAGTCCTCTTTATTCATGATCACTATCGCTCCTTCTTTATCTGCAGGATGAATAATATCATCTTCATTCTCTCTGTCACTTAAAAGCCAGGCTCTAGACATATTGAAATAACCTCTGTCTCTTCTATTCTAGCGCACTGATATCCCTCAAAACCAGCTCTTGGAAAGTGTATATGAGGGGATCCATAGGACCAGGGTAGACCCAAGAAGAATCATTCTTAATTACTAACACATCCACATGATCTGTGACACGTTTAGAAAAAAAATGTGTAATCCGAATTTTCCATATAATGCCAGAAAAAAGGCATTGCTAAATTGCAGCACAACAGGAATGTAAATCGCTGCATATTTAATTGCGTCCAATGTAAAACAAATGCGTTGAAACTTAATGCAGTTTTTTTACACTGTTTTTAATGCTGGATCTTCGTGCCAGCTACTGGCAAGCCTAAAAATCCAGATGATCCAAGTATCGGCATAAAGTCAGGGGGCCAGTGCCCCCCATGGACACCGATACCCTGACAGAAGTAAAATCTCTGGTGGCTCTGATCCCCCCTCTCCCTTTGAAACACATACTTGGTGGCCCAGTGACCACGAAACATCCCTCCCCAGTACCTTACCTGTTGTGATGGGGGCACTGCCCTCACACTCCTGCACCCTTGCCACCATCTTGCAAAACAGTGGTGCCTGGTCCCAGGCAGGGTCAGACTACCATATAAGGCTAAATATTCCTTATATGGCAGAGTGACACCTCCTCATGTTGCATTCTGGGACAGCTCGTGTGTCTGATCACACACTGGTTTGAATTATCCTGCGGGGTCAGAGAGAGATACTGGGGGATTGATTTTGGAGATTAAATGATGACTTATTGAAGGAAGAGGAGATCGTGGAGCAAGTCAAGAAAGGGATTCAGTAATACTCTCTCACTAACATCACAGAAGAGATGCTGGATGTGAGAACAAACAAAGTGAGGAGAGGGGTGGAGAGAGACAAATTGAGAGCAACATATGCGGAGAAAATTAACTATAAATTATTATAGACTACATAAACCGATTTTGAACAAGGGGGAAGAGCTAGTAAATTGCTGGCACATAAATCTTGACATAATTTCTATTTTGTATTTAGATCCCATGCAAAGTAAGGGGTTAATATCTAAGCTCTATTTATGTCTAATGCCACCACTGCAGATCAGGTCCAGGTACATGCTACTGTAAGTTGGGAAAAGAATCTGGAACTCTGAAGTGGAATGGAAGGTAATTTAGAGGAATACTTCAAAGACCTCACTTGTCTCCAATCTTGTGGAGAATTGTTTTAAATTTCTTTACAGATAACCAGAGAGAATACATAAGATCAATAAGAAAATCTTAGATAGTTACTGCCATGTGGTGAATGGGCATCCTTTTTTCATGCATGGTGGTCTTGCAAGGTGGTGCAGACTTACTAAGAGAAATGTATAGAACTAATGAAATCACTTTTAGGGATGTGGATACCATTCAATCCTAACATCTTTCTTTTACATTTTAGGTCTCAAGCAACTCGTAAGAAGCAATTGGAATTCCTTATCGTTCCTCCAGTTCAGTCCTCTACTTCTGGGTTGTCAACCTCCTCCTGCAGCTTGGAGACTGGGCATGTCAGAATCATGACATCACTGGATACAGCCTGCTTGTGTCTCCCATCAGCCCCAGTGTGACCAGTCTCCATGCAGGAGGAGGACGTCGTGAGCCTAGACCTGGGCTCACTAGAGGAACACATAAGGAGCTTGTAGATAGAGTAACTTAGATTGATTTGGCTTAATTTGGTCAAATTTCAGATTTGGATACTGTTCTTTTAAAAAAAAAAAAAAAAAAGAAGAAGGTGTTTCTTTCTTGCTGCTCCCTGCCTGTAAGTGTTAAAAAAAAGGAAAGTTTACCTGCTTTCCTTTGCGGCGGTAAGATCTCTCCCCCCGGACTTTATGGGGGAGAGCTATCTGCCTGTCATCTTCACCCCGCCGGTCCTGCGGAGTAAGCAGTGTTCGCGATCGCGGTGGACCAGACGGACGGCAGTGCGGTGGTGGATCGCTTCACCGGCGGCACGTTTCCGTTCAGTCAGGATGTGCCGCACAGAGCAGAAACTTTGCTGCGGGCAGCAGGGCCCGTGCGGGTAAGGAGGAGACCCAGGAGAGACTTCGGTCGGCTGTGGGGCTAGTCGAGAAGTTGGGGCTATTCTGCTGAGGGCCGTTTGGCGCCTTTTTTGTCTCCGGAACTTACGGCGGCCATTTTGGGCAGCACGGATGCGCCGCGTGGCTGCCGAACTGGAGAGAAACACGTGCCTTAGATCCTGGTATGCGGGGAATGGGTTGTAAGGCCCGTTTTTGAAGTTAGGGATTAGCTGTAAGGCAGGTTTATTTGGTTTATTTGATTTTATTTCGTTAGTTTCATTTATGTTAGCTTTCCCTGAAGGGCTTCCTAGGGGGCTTCTAGAGTTAGCTCACTATCTCAGAGGGGGGCCTATTCTGGTAGGGGGAGTGTTTAAATTTTTTTCCCTGCAAGATTTGGTTTAAAAAAAAGAAAAAAAGATTATTCTTTAAATAATAAGACTTGTATATATGGCCCGCTTTATGGCAACACGACCACAGTGTGTTGTCTATGGCACCCGGAGAGGCATGGTAGCCGATTCGGGGGTCTGCCGCGGCTGTGCGATGCTATCGTCCACAGTGGAGCAGCAGATGGATGTCAAAGAGGTGCCCATGGGTGCGGCTGGGACAGTAGGCGAGGCAGGGCAGCTGCCCGTGCAAGGGCCTGCGGTGGAAGATGCAGCGGAGTCTTTAGGACCGCTGCCGACCCCGGGGTCGATGGATCTCAGAGATTTTTGCCCCGATTTCATATTAATGATGCACCAGGCCTTTTGCCTACGGCAGCAGGGTAAGGTACCGGGAGCCTTGCCACTACATGGTTTTCCACAGCAGATGGAGGTTGCTGAAGCTGGGGGCGGGGGTTCGTCTGCGCCTAAGAGGGCGAGAACCCGTGCTTTGTCGTCCGCCAAAGGCGATTGGCTGGACGCCGAGGATCCCAACTGGGAGCACGAGGAGGGGACAGAGGATCTTGAAGAGGGAGAGATCCCAGAGCCCAAGGATCAGGCTAAGATCATAAGGGTCTTTCGCCGAGAAGAGCTCACAGCGCTGATCACGGAGTCTATGCAGATGTTAAATCTCGCCGCACAGACGAGTGAAGAAGAGGTCGAGGATCCTGTTATTCAAGCAGTGAGGCAGACGCAGGTGGTGTTTCCAATTCACCGGGTAGTCGACAGAATGATCCAAGAGGAATGGGATCAGCCGAAAGCGGGCCTCAGAGGGATCCGGACTATGAATAGGCTCTATCCCTTGGTCGACAAGGACAGGGAGAGGTTCCACTAGCCTCGAGTAGAGGTGGCGGTATCGGCGGTTACAAAAAAAGACCACTATTCCAGTGGAAGGCAGTGCGGCCTTAAAGGATGCACAGGACCGTAAGTTTGATGGCTTGCTAAAACAGTCATTTGAGGCGGACACACTGTCGTTGCAGGCCTCCATTTGTGGGGCTTGGGTGGCACGAGCGTTGTTTGTGCTGGGTTCAGCGGCTACGCCATTCGTCGCACTTGGACCAAGAAGAGTTCAAGGAACTGGGTCGTTTGGAGTCTGGGATGGCATATTTAGCGGACATCCATTACAACTTGATCAGAGCTCTCGCGAATAGCACAGCTTCCGTGGTGGCCACCCGCAGATCTGTGTGGTTGCGAAATTGGGTGGCGGACAGTTCGTCCAAGTCCCGGCTCAGTAAGCTGCCCTTTAAGGGGAGGTTGCTGTTTGGGGAAGATCTAGATAAGTTGGTAAAAGACCTTGGGGGGGTCAAAGGGTGGCAGGCTTCTGGAGGATAAGCCGAAACAGGGGAGGTCCGGGCAGGGCTTCTGAGGCCAGTTTCGGGATTTCCGGAGATTTCATACGTCGCGTTTCGGAGGATCCCAGAGGGGACGCTTTCCGTCACGAGCCCAGGGATTTCGGGGGTTTTGGGGAGCAAATAGAGGTTTCTCCGCAAGCCCCGCAAGCCACAATGGTTATGGTTATGGTTATGGTTTTAGGCATTTGATATACCGCCCTTTACTTACGCATCAGAGCGGTTTACATGTATACTAACAGGTACTTTTTATTCCCTTGTCCCCGCAGGGCTCACAATCTAAGTGTACCTGAGGCAATGGAGGGTTAAGTGGCTTGCCCAAGGCCACAAGGAGCAGCCATGGGACTAGAGACCCCAGTCCCTCCGGCAATGAAATGAGGTGGGTCTTGGCGGGAGAACCTCCAATAGGCGGGAGGCTTCAGGAGTTTCTTCCTGCTTGGACCCACATCACGTCCAACCAGTGGGTGTTGGAGATAATTCGCCAGGGATATGCGCTAGAATTCGCGCGTCCCCTGCAGGATTCCTTCGCCATGTCTCCCTGCAGGGGGCAACGGAAAACTCTGGCTATTCGCCGTACATTGGAGCGTCTCTTGCAATTAGGGGCTGTCGTGACGGTACCGGAGGCAGAGTACGGCATGGGGCGGTACTCTATTTCGTGGTGCCAAAGAAGGGAGGAGCGTTTCGGCCCATTTTAGATCTGAAAGGGGTAAATCGATGTCTTCAGGTACCGCATTTCCGGATGGAAACGCTGCGGTCAGTCACTGTACAGTGCGTCAGGGAGAGTTCTTGACTTCTCTCGACCTTATGGAAGTGTACTTGCACATTCCCATCTGGTCAACCCACCAAAGGTTTCTGAGGTTTGCTTTCCCTTGGCCTAGCAACAGCGCCGCGGACGTTCACCAAAATTATGGTGGTGGTGGTGGCGGCGGCGTTGCGCAAGGAAAGAATTCTGGTGCATCCATACCTCGACGATTGGTTAATTCGGGCCAAGTCCGAGGCCGAGAGCGTTCAGGTAATGGACAGAGTGGTAAAGTTTTTGCAGAGTCTCAGTTGGGTGGTCAATCCAGCCAAATGTCGCTTGGTACCTTCCCAGGACCTCGAGTATTTGGGGGTGCACTTCAACACGAAGAGCGGACAGGTGTTTTTGCCGGAGCGACGAGCCCAAGTTCTCAGGCGTCTGGTTCGCAAGTTCCGGGTGCCTTCGGCATGGACTTATCTTCGCGTGCTGGGTACAATGGCGGCAACCCTGGAGGTGGTGCCTTGGGCCAAAGTTCATATGCGGCCGCTGCAGAGGGCTCTGCTCCGCCGGTGGTCACATCAGTCCGATTCATTAAGCAAACGGCTTCCGTGTCCCAGGCAGTCTCTTCAGTGGTGGTGGCTCCCGACTTCGTTGTCAGCCGGGATGCCACTGGAGCAGCCGGAGTGGGTTCCCTTGTTAACAGATGCCAGTCTCGCGGGCTGGGGAGCCCACTGCGGAGACAGGTTTGCGCAAGGAGTTTGATCTCCACTGGAGAGCTCTTGGTCGATAAATCGGCTGGAGCTTCAAGCGGTCTTCCGGGCTCTCCAAGCGTTCGTGGCATCAGTGGTAGGTCGGCCAGTGCGGGTGCTGTCTGACAACTCGGCGGCAGTCGCCTACATCAATCGTCAGGGCGGCATGGGAAGTGCAGCCATGGAGGAAGAGGTGGACATTCTATTCGCTTGGGTAGAAAGTCGGTTGACAGCAATTTCGGCAGCGCACATCGTGGGAAAGGACAATGTAATGGCCGATTTCCACAGCAGAGTCCGAGTAGATGCAGGGGTGTGGGAGCTGCATCCGGGCGTCTTTGCACAGAGACAGAGAAGACAGAGAAGTACATGGATGAGACCTACAGGGATATATCCTGAAGTCCCACCTCCAGTCTGGCAGCATCCCTGTTGCCATGGAGGAGAGAGGTCACGTGACAGGAAAGCATCACCCTGGTGTGGCAGGAAGTGATCCTGTAACTAGGACCTGTCCTCCAGGTGATGTAAAGCCCTCTCGCACCGAGGACGTTTCTCCAGGGCCATGTCTCCATGAGGGGAGGGTCAGGACAGCTGTTATAGTTGGTGATTCAATCATTAGGAATGTAGATAGCTGGGTGGCTGGTGGACGTGAGGATCGCCTGGTAACATGCCTGCCTGGTGCAAAGGTAGCAGACCTCACGCATCGCCTAGATAGGATCATAGATAGTGCTGGGGAGGAGTCTGCTGTCTTGGTACATGTTGGTACCAATGACATAGGAAAATGTGGTAGGGAAGTTCTGAAGGCTAAATTTAATCTTTTAGGTAGGAAGTTGAAATCCAGAACTTCCAGGATAGCATTCTCCGAAATGCTTCCTGTTCCACGTGCAGGACCCAAAAGACAGGCAGAGCTCCGGAGTCTCAATGCGTGGATGAGACGATGGTGCAAGGATGAGGGTTTGGGATTTGTTAGGAACTGGGGAACATTCTGGGGAAAGGGGGGGGGCTCTTCCGAAGGGATGGGCTTCGCCTTCATCAGGATGGGACCAGACTGCTGGCATTAACCTTTAAAAAAGAGATAGAGAAGCTTTTAAACTAGAAAATAGGGGAAAGCAGACAGTCACCCAGGAGCGCATGGTTCGGACGAAGGTATCCTTGAAGGATACTACCAAAAGCAGTGAGGTTCCAAAAGGGAGTATAGTAGCCCAAATGCCCTTGAGTAAGGAGCAGACAGAGCATAAAGATTCCAAATTACCCATGCCTACCAATAGCCAGATTAATATTAATAAAATACAGTCTCTAAAATGCTTGTATGCCAATGCTAGAAGTCTAAACAATAAGATGGGAGAGTTAGAATATATAGCATTAAATGAGAGGTTAGATATGATTGCACTCTCAGACATATGGTGGAAGGAGGATAACCAGTGGGACACTGTGATACCTGGATACAAACTATATCGTAATGATAGAGCTGATCAAATTGGTGGAGGGGTTGCGCTCTATGTTAGAGAGGGCATTGAGTCAGAAAGGATTAAAGTTTTGCAGGGAACAAAATTTGCTGTAGAACCTCTATGGATTGAAATTCCATTTATGAAGGGGAAGATGATGGCAGTGGGAGTATACTATCGACCGCCTGGCCAGAATGAACAAATGGATGATGAAATGCTCAAAGAAATCAAGGAAGCTAACAAAAGTCACAACAGAGTAGTAATAATGGGTGATTTCAATTACCCCGGTATCGACTGGGTCAGTGTCACAGCAGGACAAGCTAAAGAGATAAAGTTTCTAGATGAAATAAATGACTGCTTCTTGGAGCAGCTGGTTCATGAACCGACCAGAGGGGAAGCCATACTGGACCTAGTCCTTAGTGGAACGCCAGATCTGGTGCAAGAAATAAGGGTGTTGGGACCACTTGGCAATAGTGATCATAGTATGATCATGTTTGATTTAATTAGTGGAGGACAGATAGTAAAGGAATCCACAGTACTACCTTTTAACTTTCAAAAGGGAGACTATGATAAAATGAGGAAAAAACTAAAAGGAGCGGTTCCAAAGGTTAAAGACTTACAGCAAGCTTGGGTGTTATTTAAAAATACTATCCTCGAAGCCCAGACCAGCTGTATTCCACGCATTAAGAAAAGTGGAAGAAAGTCCAAAAAACTGCCAGCATGGTTTAAAGGTGAGGTCAGAGAGGCTGTTGCTGCCAAAAAAGCAACTTTCAGGAAATGGAAAAAAGAGCCAAATGATGAAAACTGGAAACAGCACAAACACTGGCAAGTTAAATGCAAAGCATTGATAAGGCAGGCAAAGCGGGAATTTGAGAAGAAACTTGCTACGGAAGCAAAAACACGAAATAAAGACTTTTTCAAGTACATTCGTAGCAAAAGGCCTGTGAGAGAGTCAATTGGACCATTAGATGATAGAGGGGTAAAAGGAGCAGTAAGAGGAGACAAGGCTATAGCAGAGAGACTGAATGAATTCTTTGCTTCGGTCTTTACTGAGGAAGATGTAGGGATGTTACCCAAGACTAAGTGGTATTTAAAGGTGATACTGCAGAGGAATTGAGAGAAATATCGCTACACCGGGAAGATATATTACAACTATTTGATAAACTGAATAGTAGCAAATCACTTGGACCGGATGGTATACATCCCAGAGTGTTGAAAGAACTGAAATATGAGATTGCAGACCTGCTATTGGTAATCTGTGAACTTTCATTAAAATCATCTGTAATACCTGAAGATTGGAGGGTCGCCAACGTAACACGAATTTTTAAAAAGGGTTCCAGGGGTGACCCGGGAAATTACAGACCGGTGAGCCTGACGTCAGTACCAGGGAAAATGGTAGAAACCATCATAAAGAACAAAATTACACAGCATGTAGATAGTCATGGCCTAATGGGAGACAGCCAACATGGCTTTAGACAAGGAAGATTTTGTCTTACTAATCTGATATGTTTTTTTGAAGGTGTGCATAAACAGGTAGACAAAGGTGAGTCGGTTGATATAGTGCAGTGATGGCTAACCTTTTTGAGCCCGAGTGCCCAAACTGCCGCACAAAACCAAAGAATTTCCTCAAAGTGCCAGCACGTCATTTGCATAAGTGGTCTTATTTGCATAAATATTTGCATAATGTTACCATACACTAACTTTTAGTAAACATGTCTCTTAATGAGTGTATGGATAAAGAAAGACTAAAAGATTTCTACATTACTATAATCCAGTGCCAACCGCCAGGCACATTAGGAACTACTACAAACGCTGCCCATTTAGAACCCATAGCAAACCCGCCGTATCCTGACAGCATTACCAGGACTCACAAAGCACCATACCCTACCTATCAAAAGGCAACACTGCAAATATTAAACCAATACATTTCAGTGAATACTGGGGAAAGAGAACAAGTGGCAACGTCAAATAGGAATTTCCTCTTGTACCAAACAAAGCGCAGATGTTAATGATGCACATTTCCCAGAGCTGACATATTCCAGTTAATAAATTCAAAATAAAGAGATCTCGTTCTACCTTTTGTGCATTTTTTTTCAGTTGCAATTGGTCCAGCCATTTTCTTCTGGTTTCTTCATGTTTTCTGCTAACTCTCCATCGTCTGCTGTCCATTTGTCCTTTCTTCTCTCTTCTAGTTTTTTTTCCATTCTCTCTCTCTCTACATCTGCTTTAACATACTAATCTTTCTCCTTTTGCTCTTTCCTCATTCCTATTTCATCCACACAAATTTTACCCCTCCATCCTCCATCCTCAATCCCCAATTACTCTCCCAATACCTGGCCAATTGTAGATTTTTCATCCCTCCTACACAAAATATTTTTCCCCTCTCCATTTTACTCTCCCAGCCCCATCCCATTCTAATCCTCCCCCAACATCAGCTCCCTTCTAGTTCCAGTCTCACCCAGCATCCATTCCCTTCTTCAAGCCCCCCACTTCCCCTCAGCCCATTTCCATTCCAAGCCCCGTCCCCATCAGCTATTTGCAGTTCAAGCCCCCCACTTCCCCTCAGCCCATTTCCATTCCAAGCCCCGTCCCCATCAGCTATTTGCAGTTCAAGCCCCCCACTTCCCCTCAGCCCATTTCCATTCCAAGCCCCATCCCCAACAGCTATTTGCAGTTCAAGCCCCCTTCCACTCAGCCCATTTCCAGTCCTAGCAACCCCCCAACCCATTACCAGTCCTAGCCCCCCATAGCCCACTCCCAGTCCTAATCCCACCAGCCCATTTCCAGTCCTAACCTCCCCATCAGCCCACTCCCAGTCCTAATCCCCATCACTCAATTTTTAGTTTAAGCCCCCCCAGCACCTATCACCACTCCTAACCCCCCCCAGCGCCCATCACCACTCCTAACCCCCCCCAGCCCAGCGCCCATCACCACTCCTAACCCCCCCAGCCAGCCCAGTGCCCATCACCACTCCTAACCCCCCCAGCCAGCCCAGTGTCCATCACCACTCCTAACCCCCCCAGCCCAGTGCCCATCACCACTCCTAACCCCCCCACCCCAGCCCATCACTACTCCTAACACCCCCCAGCCCAGCCCATCACCACTCCTAACCCCCCCAGCCCAGCCCAGCCCAGCCCAGCCCAGCACCACTCCTAACCCCCCCAGCCCAGCCCAGCCCATCACCACTCCTAACCCCCCCACCCCAGCCCATCACTACTCCTAACACCCCCCAGCCCAGCCCATCACTACTCCTAACCCCCCCCCAGCCCAGCCCATCACCACTCCTAACCCCCCAGCCCAGCCCAGCCCAGCCCAGCCCAGCCCAGCACCACTCCTAACCCCCCCAGCCCAGCCCAGCCCATCACCACTCCTAACCCCCACCCCCCCACCCCCAGCCCAGGGAAAATTAAAAAAAAAACAGCCCTGTCTGCTGCCGTTGTCGGGGCCGCCGCGGCAGAACCGAGCGTGCCGCGGGGCCCCCCTGTACCCACCCGGCAGAGCCTGTCCTCCCCGTAGCAGCTCTCTCTTTGGAGCTGCAGTCAGACCGCGCCGGCTTGCAGAGCGTGAGGGAAGAGTTCCCTCGCTGCTCTGTTAAGCCCGCGGGGGCTGATGGGAAGTTTCCCATCAGCCCCCGCGGGCTTAACAGAGTCGCGAAAGGGAAACTCTTCCCTTCGCGCTCTGCAAGCCGGCACGGTCTGACTGCAGCTCCAAAGAGAGAGCTGCTACGGGGAGGACAGGCTCTGCCGGGTGGGTACAGGGGGGCCCCGCGGCACGCTCGATTCTGCCGCGGCGGCCCCGACAACGGCAGCAGACAGGGTTGTGTTTTTTTTTTTCGATTGCGGACCTTCCCGCGTGCCAGCTGCAAGGCCTTCGCGTGCCACAGCTGGCACGCGTGCCATAGGTTCGCCATCGCTGATATAGTGTATCTGGACTTTCAAAAAGCTTTTGACAAGGTCCCCCATCAGAGACGTTTGGCGAAGCTAAAAAGTCATGGGATAGGAGGCAGTGTACTATTGTGGATCGGGAACTGGTTAAAAGATAGAAAGCAGAGGGTAGGGCTAAATGGCCAATATTCCCAATGGAAAAAGGTGAATAGTGGAGTACCCGAGGGATCTGTACTGGGTCCACTACTTTTTGACATATTCATAAATGACCTGGAAAAGGGAATAACTAGTGAGGTTATCAAATTTGCAGATGACACAAAACTGTTTAAAGTTGTTAAAACCCAAGAGGATTGTGGAAAACTGCAGGAGGATCTGGATAAATTGGAAGACTGGGCATCCAAATGGCAGATGAAATTTAATGTGGACAAGTGCAAAGTTATGCACCTAGGAAAGAACAACCCACACTATAGTTACACGATGCAAGGCTCCACATTAGAAACCACCACCCAGGAAAAAGATTTAGGAGTCATCGTGGATAACATGTTAAAACCCTCCGCCCAGTGTGCAGCAGTGGCCAAGAAAGCAAATAGAATGCTAGGTATCATAAGGAAAGGGATGGAGAATAAAACAAAGGATATTATAATGCCTCTGTATCGCTCCATGGTATGACCGCACCTTGAATATTGTGTGCAATTCTGGTCACCGTATCTTAAAAAGGACATAGCGTTATTAGAAAAAGTACAGAGAAGAGCCACCAAATTGGTGAAGGGGATGGAAGGCTACTCCTATGAAGAGAGGCTAAAAAGGTTAGGGCTCTTTAACCTGGAAAAGAGACGGCTGAGGGGAGATATGATAGAGGTCTATAAATTAATGAATGGAGTGGAACGGATAAACGTGGATAAATTGTTTACGCTATCAGAATATAGAAAGACTAGGGGACATGTAATGAAGCTACAGGGTAAACTATTTAAGACAAATAAGAGAAAATATTTTTTCACTCAACGTGTAATCAAACTCTGGAATCTGTTACCGGAGGATGTAGTAAGGGCTGTTAGTATAGCTGGGTTTAAAATAGGTTTGGACAAGTTCCTGGAGGAAAGGTCCATAAACCACTATTAAAAAGGGACCCAGGATATCAATGCTTGACCCAGTACAAGCATTGTGGAACCTGTGTCTTTTGGGGATATTGCTAGGTACGTATGACCTAGATTGGCCACTGTTGGAAACAGGATACTGGGCTTGATGGACCTCGGTCTGACCCAGTATGGCATGTCTTATGTTCTTATGTTCACAGATAGTTCCTCGTTGGGGGATGCCGATAATGGATTTAATGGCGACCTTCCAGTCAGCGAAAGCCAATCGTTTCTTCAGCAGGAGGAGGGAAAGAATGTCGGAAAGCATAGACGCACTGTTGCATCAGTGGCCATCGACTGGCCTTCTGTATGTCTTTCCTCCGTGGGCATTGATCAGCCGGGTGATTCAGCAGATCGAGGCTCATCCGGGCAAGGTGCTCTTGGTGGCAGCGGACTGGCCAAGGCGGCCGTGGTATGCGGACCTCATGCATCTCCTCGATGGCGAGCCCTGGCGGTTGCCAGTGTCAGCAGATCTGTTATTTCAAGGGCCTCTATTCATGATACAAGTGGATCAGTTCTCGCTTACGGTATGGCCATTGAAAGGGCAAGGCTAAAGAAAAAAGGCTATGCGGCGCCGGTCATTGCTACTTTGCTGAGAGCAAGGAAACAGTTCACGTCATTGGCATATGTTTGTGTCTGGTGTATATTTGAGGATTGGTGCTCGAGGCGGCAAATCCACGCGTCTACGGTCTCCGTTGCCTCGATATTAAGCTTTCTGCAGGACGGGTTTGATAAAGGTCCTGCAGCCAGTTCTTTGCGCATTCAGCTAGCAGCTTTTTCATGTTGTCGTGGCAAGGTACAGGGTGTTGCGCTCGGCGCCCATGCCGATGTGTTGCATTTTCTCAAAGCAATTTCCAGTCTGAGACCCTGGCGCAGGGTGGTGATTCCGCTGTGGGATCTCAATTTGGTGTTAGGAGCGTTAGTCAAACAGCCCTTTGAGCCACTGCATCGGGCTTCGGTTAAGGACTTGACGTTAAAGACCGTATTTCTGGTTGCTATCTGTTCGGCTAGGCACATCTCGGAGTTGCAAGCGTTATCTTGTCGGGAACCGTTCTTGTCCTTTTCTAGGGAAAAGGTAGTGCTGCGACCAGTTCCATCCTTTTTGCCTAAGGTGGTATCGCCTTTTCACATGAATCAGACAGTGTCTTTACCAGTACTAGGTTCGCTAAACGTAGGCAACATGGACCACAGTTTACGCCGTTTGGATGTGAAGAGGGTGTTGCGCCAATATTTGAAGGTTTCTGAAGTATTTCGGAAGTCGGACCGGCTGTTTGTGTTGTTCAGAGGGGTTCGCAAAGGGGAGGCGGCAGCGAAGGCTTCCATTGCCAGGATTTGGGAGGCAATTGCTTCCGCCTATCTTCTTCAAGATCGGTCAGTACCGACGGGCTTACCGGCTCATTCTACCAGGGCGCAAGCATCGTCCTGGGCGGAGCACAGCTTGGTTCCGCCAGGAGAAATTTGTAGGGCGGCTACTTGGTCGTCTTTGCATACTTTCAGTAGGCACTACCGTCTCGATGTGGCAGTGGCAAATGATGCCAGCATTGGGTTGGCAGTATTGCGTGCTGGCTGGAAGGGTCCCTCCCAATGATTACTGCTCTGGTACATCCCAGAGGTAGAGGACTGAACTGGAGGAACGATAAGGAAATGATAATTACACTTACCTGGTAATTGCAGTTCCTTGAGTAACGACAGTTCAGTCCTCAATCCCACCCAGGGACCTTTCATGGATGGTACTGGCTCGGTGCCGAGACGGAAAGGACTACAGGTAGGTCTGGCTTTGAAAGTGTTTATTTTCACTCTAATTGCTACTTTTGTGTGTAGCAGGGAAGGATGTAAGAAAGGTTTGCCTAATAGGTCACAGTTATAGTTCAGATTATGTTGCAGTTGATATCATAGCTACTTATTTGTTGCTCCTTTGAGTCTGCTTTGTTAATAGTTCACACTGGGGCTGATTGGAGAGACCAGCAGGCTATATTCAGTGATGTCATGATTCTGACATGCCCAGTCTCCAAGCTGCAGGAGGAGGTTGACAACCCAGAGGTAGAGGTAGAGGACTGAACTGCCGTCACTCAAGGAACTACAATTACCAGGTAAGTGTAATTATCATTTATAAAATTTGTTATTGTTGCCTACTGTTGTGATATTGCTTCACTTTGAAGGAGTGCTTGCCTATCTACTTTATCAGGCCTGCAGGATGTTATATCTAAGTCAACCTGATTGATTGATGACAGCAGTGGAGATTCTATGTGCGTTTACCATGCTTAGGAGTAAAGGTAGAAGGGAAGGGGGAGAGCGGAAAGAACAGGAGTAATAAAATGTTAAAAGAATGTGACTTTGGAATACCGATTTATACTGCTTATTATTTGGCTTAAAGAAAAAAAACACAAAGAACTCCACCCAAAAATGGAGGAGGGTGGATTGTAATGACGCTCAAGCTAATATGATTAGACAGTGAACATTACTGCTAAATATTATTATTTTCCTGACAATAGGCACATATTACACATTCATACGTTTGGCTAGTTAGCATGACATGCTGAGCAGTGTGTCACTGATTATATGACAGTTTGGTAACAGAGGGAGTTCAAGAGAGCATAGGAAAGCTCATAAAGGAAGTGAGGTCATGTTAACGCTGGGAGTTAAGTCTTTTAAAGTCTGGAACTGACAGAAAGTGAGCACATATTGGAGAAAGACATTCTGGAAGATTATAGCAAAATGGCAGTTAGGGTTCTGAACACGGATGTACGTAATTGGAGCCAATTAGTTGTCAGTTGATAAATGAAGGAAAATGCTGGAGAGAAAAAGAGTGTGGAGCCTTATCTGCTTGGAAGGAACTTTGCTGGAGCTGCTGGACTGGATGTGAAGAGTAGTGCATGGCACATCTCGATGATGTCACTGGAACGACCCCAAAACTCCCATATAACAATGGGAAGCCCTGCAGCGATTTGAGAGAGAGGGAAAGAGTATGGCCAGAACTGTTGGACTAGATGTGCAAAACAGTACATGATGCGTCTCACTGACATCATTCAAGAAACTCCAAAACTCCCCATAAAACACCAGGAGCCCTTGCAGAATGCAGCTGTGTGCCTGAAGCAACATGCTCAAAGGTGCAGCTTATGCCCCTTTGGAGTCACTGAAAAGGATAGAGGAAGGAGAATTCCTGTTTAATAAACCTAGTCTAGTTTATTTCCTTTTTTGATTGCTTGGCATGCATAAGACTAAAATTAAGAGCATAAAGAAGCCAACAGCTTCTTCAACTGCTGTTGAGAAAGGCCTGATGGATCAACACTTTGTTTTACAATTCAGCTCTGTAGTGCAACACCAGATGTCTTCTGAAGGTGTTGCCCTCAGTTTGGGGATAGAAATTCCTTAAATCACTATTAAAATTGTTGGAATCTTTGGCTTTGGCTGTGAATCCTGCAGTGGAGCCTCCTCTTGTGGTGAATCCATTGACAGCTGACCTTCCAGGATCTTTAACTGGCCACAAATCTTCTACTATGCCGCAAGTTATATAATTTCCATCAGAAGAGGAAGATATTATGAAGGTTCCTCCATCTCAACAGATAAACTTGCTACGGAGTCTGGAACAGAGGGTCTTTTGTGGGGAACAGACACTCAGTTCTGTGATTTCATGGGCCAGATGGTGGCCAAACTGCAGGATTTAGACACCCAGATTGATTCACTTGGGGGTTGTTTATCTACACTCGCGTCTCAGGTGCAGACTTTGCAAGAAGTGGGATGCTCATCTATAAGAGACTCCCTAAGTCTGCATTAAACACTAGAGCCAATGGAAAATTTTAATGAAGAAAAAAATCTTAGAATGTTACATTTTCCAAGAATATATTTGTTATTTCCTGAAATATTGCTTCAAAAATAGCTCCAGGAAGTGTTGAAATTTCTTAGCAATGAAGATTTGTCTATTGTGAAATGCCATTATATTCCTCTTAAAGCCGCTCCAGAGAAATTCACTGAAGATGAGCCTTCTGCTTCATCTGCCAAGGATTTTGATTTGACCGCTTTCCTGGAGGATTCCCAGGATATTATTTCCTCTCAAGATACCTTGGCAGGGACTTTCTCTTCAGAGCAGCATAAACTGCATGTGTTGAAAGGTTATTTCAAGAATAGACATACGAGTTTCTGTAACCAAAGAGTTCAGATTTTTCCTGATGTAGCATGAGCCACTCAGGTCAGGAGAAGGGATTTTTCTGGCCCTGAAGGCACAAAATTCAATTAGGGGCTACTTTTTATCTTAAGATATCCATGTCCTTGTGTGGTGACCTATTAGGGAAACAGGTTCATCTTTTATGATTCTCTGCACAATTAGGAAAATTTATTGCAGATAGCAATAATTCATCATTAGGTATTTAAATATCTATTTCTAGTGGTGGGGTCAGTGGTTTGGATCTTAAGAGGCTACTGTATGGCAAGATGTGCCTGATTTCTTGTCATTTTTCTTTGGATTTTCTTTTTCCTCCCACTTTTTCTGAAATATGGACTTAAGGTTTCTTTTGTTTTTGATGTAAACTATGTTTGGATTGATGTACTTTGTTATTTAATCTTTTCTTTATTGATTACTAATTTGTAATCTTGAAAATTTTGCCATAAAAGAAAAGAAAAAAATGAAACAAAAAATCCAGACTGTTTTTAGAGAAAATGGGGAACAGGATGGAAAAGAGAAACAGACAGGTGGAATACTTGGGCTTAGTTTTCAGGTCCTGATAGGAAGTAGGATCTTGACAGAAAGAATACTGCTACATAGTTTAAGGCAGGGGTCTCAAACTCAAATTGCTTTGAGGGCCAAATGAGGACTTGTAGAGTAACCCGGGGGCCGCACAAGACGCAGGCCTCATTTGCATAATGGCATCATTTGCATAAGGGCATCATTTGCATAAATATTTGCATATACACTAACTTTTAGTAAACATGCAGAACATACACCATCACCAAACAAGGAATCACAATTTAGAAACAGGAAGACAATTAAACTGGGAACCCCAAAAGCCAAACTTAGAATGTACAACACTGTAGAAATAAAACTATAAATTGATTTCCTCTTGTATGTAAGGGAACAATCATGGAGAATGGGCCCCTGGGCCTGTGTCCACTCCCATATCTTTTCTGGTCACATGGAGGGGGATGCTCTCACCTTTGTGGCTCGAATCTCTGGCCCTGTGTTCATTCTCTGCTTGAAAACCCTAAGGAGGGGATTTCCTAGCTCTCTGTTCTCTCTGTTCCTGATGTCTGGAGAGAGAAATCTTTTGGTTCTGTGCAGTTTCTCTCCTTCAAGGTCCTGGGGGGAGGATTCTTCTGCCCCATGTTCCTTCTCTGCTTATGTTGATCCTATACTCACGATCTTCCTTTTATGCTGTTCAAAGGGTGGCATCCAGCTTTATGCTCGCTTTATTCTTCTGTGAGGAGAGGATCTCTGGTTCCTTCATTCATCCTGTCTCTTTTTGGGTCCCAGGGAAGGGATCCCTGGCCCTGTGTTACTACATTCTCTGTTTCTGGGATTTGGGAATGACATCTCTGGCTAGTTGCTTGCTTTTTCTCTACTTCAGGAGCAATGGGAGAGGATCCCCAAGTCTTGCACTGATGATATGACCAAAGAGCTCATGTGCACTCTGGCCATTTTTACACCAGCTGTTGCACAAGCCTTTTATTTTGATGTTTATAGACTCTCCTACCTTTTTTCTTAAAACTGTGTTTTTCTTTTATTTTCCAAAATGATGAGCTCACTATTAGTTGCATGAACAGACAGATGGGTCTATGAACCAATGGCAAACTCACACAGACAACATAGTCAGCCACAGAGAAATTTGAGTAGTGTCAGTTTTTCACCCGGGACTATTATTTTTTTAAAACATAGCCACTATTGGCAGCAGTCAGTCCCTGATCCCAATGCCAACAGTATTAAGCGTCCCGCGGCCCCTCTGCCTGCTCTGAGTCCTCTCCTCCCTGCAGCATCAGCTCAAAAAGTGGCGGCTTTCAGAGCCGCGAAGAGAGAGAGTTTCTCTCGCGCGGTTCTGAAGAGCGGCGAGTCTTCAGAACCGCGCGAGAGAAACTCTCTCTCTTCGCGGCTCTGAAAGCCGCCACTTTTTGAGCTGATGCAGGGAGGAGAGGACTCAGAGCAGGCAGAGGGGCCGCGGGACGCCTAATACTGCGGCGGCAAGTTTGGATTTTTTTTTTTTTTTTAGACACCGGTAAGTGCTTCGCGGGCCGCACAAGATGCTCTCGCGGGCCGCATGCGGCCCGCGGGCCGCGTGTTTGAGACCCCTGGTTTAAGGCATTAAAGAAGTATCAGTGTTTTGGGAAGAAGACAGGAAGGCAATGTGTTGCTGTTAAGGTCCCGAATAGAAGCCATAAAAAAGCATTCACTTAGCACTTTAAAATACCTGGGGAAGTGGTCTGTGCTGGAAGACAAACTGAAAAGTTGGAAGACACAGCCCCATTGCCATTAGAAGGACATCCTGGAATAAAATTGTAACAGAGGGCTATTTGCTAGTTGGGAATGTTACTGGCCAGGGTCCCAGGATAAAATAAACTCCTGATAGATTAATATTAAGAAGCTAAGGTTTGTTATATTTAGAGACAGGGCAGTTAAAGGACATGTTCAGGTCTATAGGCTGTTGTCTATACCATAGAGATTCACAACGGCTGTGATTAGAGAATGTCACTGGCAGTTTGTAACTGTAATATGGATTAAGTTGTGCAAAGAGGCAGTATGTTAGTTGTGCATTTTGCTAATTAGAAGCCTATGTGAACCATCCACTTAAGGTGGAAAAGGGAAGATAATGCCATAAATATCTTATACTTCCAATTTGTACTCACCACTCAAGACAAATCATTACTATTCTTTAAAAAGCTTGAGTAAAAAGCATGTTTTAATTGCTTGCCTGAATTCTTACAAAGAGGGAAGGTGGTGAATTTCCTTTGGCATCCTATCCTGAGATGAGGGATTAGTTTATGACAATGCACATTTTCTTGTTACTTGTAAATCTGACTTCCTTTAGTAATGTGGCCTGTGATGACCTCAGCACCCTCCCTTGCCTACAGTGATGAAAGTAAAATTAGACTTACCTGCTAATTGCTGTTCCTGGAGTGGAACCAGTCTAGTCCCGGAACCTCTGGGTTCCCCATCTCATCTAACAGCTTGGAGACTGAGAAACTCCCCTTTTTGTGACATCAAGAGTATATCTCCCCGGAGTCCGCCCCCTGTGACCAGTAACCTATTGACAAAGCAGACTCAGCGGAGAAACAAGTAAGAAACTATGCATTAAATGTAAATACAACAGAACTAGTCCCCCTCCCAAACGCCCATAGAGGCACTCAAGCCCCTACAACCAACTGTGACCTAAAACCTTTGCACAGACCACTCCCTCACTCAGCATAGGAGAGACGAAGTCTGAGAAAGAACCAGTTTTGTTTTTTTTATTTACACAGAGGAAATGAATCTCGTCTTACCTGTGCGACCCGCCACGCGATCTGCGGGCACCGGTTTGCCAACGAAGCCTGGGAGGGATACGGGACTAGACTGGTTCCGCTCCAGGAACAACAATTAGCAGGTAAGTCCAATTTTACCTTCCTGATCGCGTCCCCAGTCTAGTCCCGGAACCTCTGGGTCTGTACCAGAGCAGTGAAAAACTTAAACACGGGAGGGACCTGGCAAACCAGCCTGCAGAACAGCTGTACCAAACGAGGTCTCCTCCTGCATATGCACATCCAGCTGATAGTGACGAATAAAGGAATTCAGAGAGGACCATGTCGCCGCCTTACAAATGTCTGCCGCGACACCAAACGAACCTCCGCCCAGGAAGTAGCCTGGGCCCTAGTGGAGTGTGCCCGTAAACCTTCCGGCACCACCCTACCTTTCAAAACATAAGACGACGCAATGGCCTCCTTAATCCAGCGCGCAATAGACGCCTTAGATGCTGCTTCACCTTTCCGCTGACCCGCGAAAAGGACAAAAAGCCTGTCCGACTTCCGAAAACTCTCCGTACGCCGTAGATACTTTTTCAACGCCCGGACATCCAGCAAATGCAACTTTGTAGCCGAAGCTCCCTTGGCACCGGCAGGCAACACCGGCAAGGAAATCTCTTGGTTAAGGTGAAACGCCAAGACCACCTTCGGGAGAAAAGCCGACACCGGCCGCAAGACGACCTTAGTCGCAAAGAAGGACAAGTACGGCTCCCGACAGGAAAGAGCCTGAAGCTCCGACACTCGCCTAGCGGAACAGACCGCCACTAAGAACACCACCTTCAAATTAAGATCCTTAAGAGACGCATGCGCCAAAGGCTCAAAGGGCTTGCGTTCTAACGCGTTCAGAACGAATGGCAGATGCCATTTAGGAACTATGTGCCTGGCCGGGGGCCTCGTGAGCGCTACCGCCCTGAGAAACCGCTTCACGTCTCGCTGAGCTCCGAGCGACTGGCCTGCGACCCTGCCCCTGTAGCAAGACAAAGCAGCCACCTGAACTCATAACGACGACGACGCCAAGCCCTTGTCAAAGCCATCCTGCAGAAACTCTAATATTTGTGGAAGAGTAGCTTTTAGAGCCTCACCTTGTCTTACCGAGCACCACTCCTCGAAGATGCGCCAAACTCTGACATAAGTCAGCGAAGTAGAGCGCTTTCTAGACTTCAATAAGGTCGCAATAACCGCTCCCGAATACCCCCGGGATTTCAACCTAGCCCTTTCAATAGCCAGGCCGTAAGCGAGAACCGATCCACGTGCGGCATGACAAGGGGTCCCTGCGACAAGAGATCCCTTCTGCATGGAAGGCGCCAAGGCTTTGCCACCAACAACTGGACCAAGTCCCCGTACCAAGGGCGGCACGGCCAATCCGGCGCTATCAGGATCACCTGACCGCGAAACCTCTCCACCCTTTGCAGGACTCTCCCCACCATGGCCCATGGGGGAAAGACATACAGCAGTTGTCCCTCTGGCCAGACCTGCATTAGAGCATCCAGACCCTCGGACATCCTTTCCCTGCGCCTGCTGAAGAAACGACTAGCCTTCGCGGAGGAGAACGTCACCATGAGATCCATGACGGGCGACCCCCACCTGCGCACAATCATGTCGAAGACTTCTGTGTTCAGAACCCATTCCCCTGGATCCACTCGCACCCGGCTGAGGAAATCGGCCTCCACATTGTCGACCCCGGCGACATGCGCCGCCGACAGATCGAGGAGGTTGGACTCCGCCCAGGCACACAGCATTTCGGCCTCTGTCTCTAACGCCACACTGCTGGTGCTGCCCTGTTTGTTGATGTACGCCACCGCCGTCGCGTTGTTGGATAGCACCCGGACCGCCTTGCCTGCGAGTAACGGCCGGAACTCCCGCACTGCCAGATACACCGCTCGTAACTCCAGACGGTTGATAGCCCACGTCTTCTGAGCATCCCAGCACCCTTGTGAAAAGCGGCCCTGACAGTGAGCCCCCCAGCCCAGCAAGCTGGCGTCTGTCATCACCGCCTCCCAGACCGGGGCTTCCAGGTCTTTTCCGCGTACCAACGCCTCGGGCAGCAACCACCAAAGCAGAGCCTGACGGGTCTCCTCCAGACATATCAGCCGACGCGCCAACGAGTCCCGCTGATGAGACCAGCGGCATAGCAAGGCCCTTTGCAAGGGCACGCATGTGGGCGCGGGCCCACTGCACCGTCTCTATTGTTGCTGCCATGGTGCCCAACACCTGAAGGTAATGCCACGCCGAAGGAGCATTTCGCCCCAGGAATGCTCTCAACAAATGACGCAGACTCCGTGCCCGCTGCTCCATGAGATACACCCATCCGATCCGAGTGTCGAAGCGCGCCCCCAGGTACTCCAGATTCTGGGAAGGCGTCAGGTGACTCTTCGTGAGGTTGACCACCCAGCCTAGGCTTTCCAGGAAGGTCACCACCCGGGCCGTGACCCACTCGCTCTCCTCCCGCGACTTCGCCCGGATCAACCAATCGTCTAGGTAGGGGTGAACGAGAATACCTTCCTTGCGTAGAGCTGCCGCGACCACTACCATCACTTTGGTAAAGACTCTGGGCGCCATGGCCAGCCCAAAGGGCAGCACCTGGAACTGATAATGACCGGAGGGCACCGCAAACAGAAGAAATTGGTGATGGTCTCGCCTGATGGGAATATGAAGATAGGCTTCTGAGAAATCTAGGGACGTGAGATATTCTCCCCGCTGAACCGCCACTATGACGGAGCGAAGAGTTTCCATGTGAAAATGGGACACCCGCAAGCAGCGATGGACTCCTTTGAGGTCTAGAATCGGCCGGACTCCGCCGCCGCGTTTCGACACAATGAAATAAATGGAGTAATGACCGCACCCGGACTGGCCTGCGGGGACAGGCGCTATCGCCCTGAGGTCCAGCAGTCGCTGCACCGTCTCCTGCACTGCCAACCGCTTTGCTGTCGATCTGCCCGGAGACTGCACAAAGGATTCCCCCACTGGATGCTGGAATTCCAGAGCGTAACCGTCCCGAATGACCTCCAGCACCCACTGATCTGTGGTGATTTGGGCCCAGGCAGAGAAAAACTCCTGCAAATGTCCCCCCACTGGGGGAAGGGACGACTGGGCCCCCCTCATCTCATTGCATTTTCTTGAAATTAGATGCGGCAGGAGAGGAGGAAGAACCGAAGCCTCTACCGGCTCCATGGAAGCCTCGAAACCCATGCCTCTACTGGAAAAACGACCCCTTTGGCCTGGAAAAAACTTCTGGGAACGAAAACGGCGGGAGTCCCGAAACTGACCCCAACCGCCCGGGGCTCCACAGGATGGCTTAGGCTTATCCTCTGGTAATCTTCCCCCCTTGGACTCGCCTAGATCCTTAACCAGCTTCTCGAGATCCTCCCCGAAGAGAAGCCTACCCTTGAAGGGCAGCTTACTCAGCCTAGCCTTAGAGGAGGAATCTGCCGCCCAATTGCGAAGCCGCTGCTACCGCCGAGGCCATACTCTTGGACAAGCCTCGCATGAGGTCATAATGAATGTCCGCTAGGTAAGCCGCCCCGGACTCCAACCTAGACGCCTCTCCTGCCAAGGCACCGGGCTGACCCTCCTGCACCTGCTGCGCCCAGCGGAGACATGCTCTAGCCACCCATGCACCGCAAATAGCTGCCTGCATGGAAACAGAGTTAACGTCAAAGACCTGCCTCAACAGAACATCTAACTTTCTGTCCTGACCGTCCTTAAGGGCAGCGCTACCTTCCACCGGGATGGTTGTTTTCTTGGTCACCGCCGAGACAGCTGCATCCACCTTAGGCGATTTGAAAACCTCTCTGTCCTGATCCAACAGAGGGTAGAGATGCCCCATGACCCTAGCGCCTTTCAATGGGGCTTCCGGAACATTCCACTCTTCTTGAATCATCTCTTGAAACACTCTGTGCACCGGGAAGGCCCACTGAGACTTCCGGAATACCTGTAGAAGAGGGTCTTCCAGCGTGTCATCCTCCCCTGCACCTGGGACCGGCATATTGAGCGCCTTCAGAGTCTCTACGATAAGCGCTGGTAACTCTTCTCTCCTAAAGACTCATGACCACTGTTCCCTCTAAGCTGTGCGCGTGTGCGCGCGCACACACCTCGCCGAGCGAGCGCACACAACTTTTAAAGGAGCGCACAAAAATTATAGTTTTCAAACCTTGGGTTTTTTAAAGCCGCGGCTGCACCACCAATCTACTGCCATGTAATTTTCGTCACTTCCGAATCTCTCCTCTGTCTGCACTGATTCCCTCTGCCCTCACTCCTCTCACATGTGACCACGACTGACAAATCATGGCAGGCTAGAGGGAAATAAAAGGGAGGGGCAGCCAGCAAGCCAGCCTCTTTCTGCTCTTGTGCCTGCCTGCCTGCCACGCACCTCCTTGGAGCCCTCCCTCAGCCAGCCTTCAGTGTCACGTGCTACTTTGTGTTTAATACGGCATCTCTGGTAAGTGTCTTCAACAATATTCGCTTTAAGTTCACAAGTCCTCAGTTTAAACTATGTCATTCATGGTCTTTGAGTACTATTACATGCTATATCGTTTGCGTTTTACATTAAGCACGCTCACTTTTGAAGTTACATATTTCACCTTCCCTTCATCCTGTTTTGATATGATGATTCTCCCTGGTGGTGCAAATCTCTTTTTATGTTTATCGGGTGCCTTGGGTCTACACTTCTTAATCTTCAATAGTTCAACGACTGTAATTCCTTCGTCGATTGTGGGTTTTTTAGCACCTTCAAAAGCATACGTTTTTTTTTGAGATGTCACGCCTAAATTTATGCGTTTTTACCTTGTAGGTATAACATTTTATGTTCTATCCTTTTTTTATTCACATTTGGGTATTTTATGGAGATAACAAAATTTTGTATGAAGGTCCGTGTCTGTGTATCTCCCTGTTCTGCAAGGCAGCATATACGTTTTCGTAGACGCGCTTTTTCTTTTATTCCTCCAGAGATTAATTCAACTTGTCTTTTTGCGCAGACCCTTACAATTATATGCATACAATTTATATTTTTATTAATGCCATCGCGTGACATATGCCCTTCTATACATCACCTTCCTGATACGATAGAAGTCCTTTGTCATTTGTTACCCGTTTACTCGGAGTTCTATAATATTTATCTTGTGTCACCCCTTCTTATAAAGTTTTAGACCTATGAGTTACTTCCTCACTCTATCACATATTAATTTTTGTGGTTATTTATTGCTTTACCTAATGAACTGATGCTTGATATCTATTTATTTATTTATTTATTGTTTACTCTCGTGAGATTTTGTTTTTCGTCATTTCATATGCTTTTTATAGCGTATCTTAATGCTTAATATATTTTATATTTACTGTTTTAGAGTAGTATTATTTATTGTTTTATCTAATGAATTGATGCTTGATATAATTTTTTATTGTTTGCTCTTACGAGATTCTGTTTATTTCAGTTTTACGTCATTCTACAGCTATTCATAGCATATCTTAATGCTCATCATATTTTATATTGTCTTATGTTCTAGAGTAGTATTCTCTCTCAGCCCTGTGCTTGTTTTACATGTTTTTACATATGTATTTATACTTTTATGGATGTAATTCTTTATATAATTTTTATGCTTTTTATATTTCTCATTCATAGTTCCATTATGTTTTTATACTTTTTGAGTGTTTCACTTACAGCATGCCGTTTCAGTGTGTGTTTTGCTCCTCTCTAAATGGTACTATTCATCTGTGTTTTAATGAGAAGGTGAAGAATGTCGCAGGAAAGCACTTAGAAATCCCACTCCTCATTTCTTAAGTTCTTGCCCCCTTTTCTTTTTATTTCAGGTGGTTTCCCCATAGGGCTGGCGAGTACAGGCATAGGAACCCTGTGAAAGAGGGAAAATGTCCTTGACTTGCCCCCACTTTTCTCTTCTTTCAACCAGAGATGATCTTTCTTTTTGCCAAATGTGCTTATCATACTTTTGTACTTATCTTCAGAGATATCTTTTAATGCGAAAAGTATTTATTTTTACTATATATGCCATCCATCACCTTTTTTATTAGTGGTACTTTTTTAGTCCCATTTGTTTTCCCCCCTTTTCTTTTAAACATATAGAGCTCTTACAATACAATGTCAGTTTCTTTTTCTTACTTTCTTTTTCTTCCCCTTCCCCCCCTTCCTTCCCCCCTTTCCTATCTCCCTTCCCCCTTCCTCCCCCCCCCATGTTATTGATGCTTTTTATCCCTCAGTCGTCAATTTTAGTGTTCAACTATTTTAATGTCATTTTAATGTTTTGACCTTTTGGTAAGTCACTATGCCATATGTTTTTTTTTTTAGTTGCTTTACATAAAATCTTGGTGTATGTTGTTTTTATACATGTACATACCTTATAGCAATGTTCCCTCTAATTTTCTGTAGGCTGTGGGCACTTCTTTTGAATAATAAAGCACCTGCTGTGACCACCACACCACTTTTAAAATGTCAAAACCAATAGCAATGAGAGGTGCAAAACGTAAGAGAACGGCCAGAGCTTTTAAGCCTGAATGGCTTGAAGAAATGATTGAAACGGAGACACCAAAATCTCGGGATAAAACGTGCGTTCAACTGCGTGAAATATTCACTTACGAAGAGGATGACGGAGTAGTAGTCTGTTTATACTGCCGAGATGCAAAACCATCGGAGAGTTTTCGAATGGCAAAATTTGGGATGATGTGTGGAAACTGGACTTTTTGAAACGACATCTGTCTAGTAAGACTCATGCTGAAAGTGTTAAGAAACTTAGAGCTAAAAATCCAAATTTAAGAGGAGGATTATTTAACTTGTTGCTTGAGAGCACCGCTGAAAAAGAGAAAAGGCAAATTAGTAATGAACGGAAGCGTTCTACACCAGAAGAAATTAAAGTTCTAATTGATAGTGTTTTGCTGGCTGTTCGGATGAATATTTCCATGCTCTCTGTTCAAGATATTAATGAACACATGTCCAAGTACATAACCATACCTGAAAGCTGGAGAAGCAAAAACTATTCGTTTGAATTTCTTGAAATTATAAACATGAATGTCCAAGATAAGCTCATGGCAGATGTTGCATCAGCAGTGTATCATACATTAACTATTGATGAAAGCACAGACATTTCTGTCAACAAATACTTAATACTGTACTTCAAATATCGGCCTGTAAATTCATGTCTGTATAAAACTTCATTTGGTGGGATGCTACAGTTGGAAGCATGCGATGCTGCATCAATAGTCAGTGCACTCCGGGAATTCTATGGGAAATACAAGCTTGACCTTAACAAAATGGTCATGTTTACTTCGGATGGTGCCTCTGTCATGTCAGGCAGAATAAATGGTGTTGCTTCGCAGCTCAAACAAAATATTTCGCATTTAGTGCAGCAGCATTGTGTTGCCCATCGTGAAGATTTGGGGATCTCTGAATCATGGAAGGAAGTAAAGTTGATGAAAGAAGTTGAAACTTTCATGAGAACTGTTTATACAACCTTTTGTCGATCTTCTACTAAAAGGTCACAATTTAAAGAATTAGCAGATGCTTCTGAATGCGAGTCAATTGCTTTTAGACCTCTGAACGAAGTGCGGTGGTTATCTAGACATTTTGCTCTTCAAGCAATTATTCGAAATTATGATCCATTATTAAAATACTTTGAAGAAGATAAGGATAATGATCCCATTGCAAAGTACTGTTATAAAAAGCTAAACAGCCATCAATTCCATATAACATTGCAAATTTTGAATGATGTTTTATCTGAACTAGCTTCATTAACAATGGCATTTCAGAAACGTGGGCTAACACCACTGGAAGCATATCATCTTGCACAGGGTAAGCTGAACAAAATCCGAATGCAATACTTGGGTGACACAGTAAAATGGACTGATAATGTTAAAAATCTTCTCGACAAGATACCTGGAGATGCTTCAGTGGATACTGGTTCCACACTTACTTTCATTAATATGCTGTGTCTGCATTTAGGGGAAAGATTTCCTGAAAATGAAATTGAGGAATGGTCTGCTTTTGATTTGACAGCAATAACACAGTGTGATTATGAATTTGGAATTGAAAACGTCCGATCACTCTGTTTAAAGTACAAACAATTTCTTATGGAGGAACATATTATTGTTCAGCAGTACAATGACTTCAAGTTTTTAGTCACAGAAAAAATCAAAAGCAAACTGATAAACAGTTTTCCGGATATGGTGACTTTGGCGTTTCAGAATGCTCAGTTTGCAGATTTAGCGAAACTGATCGATATTGGTGGAACATTTTTGGCTTCTAGTGCAGATTGTGAGCGTGGTTTCAGCTTGATGAACAGTTTAAAAACCAAAATAAGGAATCGCTTACATTTAGAACATTTGGAAATGCTGATGCGTGTTAAGAGTCATCTTCAAGATGGCGGATCAGTAGACCTTGATAAAATTTATTCAGACTGGGTACATTTGAAAGATCGAAGAGAGAAATTTTGAGAACATAATAAGTGACGGCAGATAAAGACCAGCATGGTCCATCTAGTCTGCCCAGCAAGAGTAGGTGCACCTGTTGCTCTGTGCAGGCCACCTCTCCCCATGTCTTTGTTTAGGGGTGAACCCACCACTCCATGGAGGACACCGAACTCTTCTTCCATACATAAATTATTTACATGGAATAACAATGGCTTTCAATAAAAATTAACTGAAATAATACCACACTTGTGATTGTAATTACTAGAAATTTTCCGCTTCATTTAGTAATTGTCTATTTTCATTTAATTTGATTAACATCAATGTGGTGTACATACTGTATTCTAATGTGTAGTCAAATTTTAAAGTATATAACTCCAAGTGTCGTTATGTAGCGCACAAAAAATTTAACCTTCCTTCAAAAGCCGCACAGCTAAAATTTTATGCGCACACAGCCTACAGAAAATTAGAGGGAACATTGCTCATGACCCGAGCCTGATCTTCCCTCTCGGAGATCTCGCCCTCTTCCAACTCCTCTTCAAACGCTAGGTCTCGGCTCTCCTCATCAGATAGCGGACCCTCGGCCAGTTCCATTTGCTCCGTCAATTCCTCTTGAGCACGAGGCCGTTTATCCCCGCCGGGACAAGCGTCACTCCGCGGGGACACAGAGCGCTTACGCGCTCCGCCACGGTCAGTGGAGAAAGCCTGCTGCACTGCTCCGCTGCCAACTGCCTGCTGCAGCAATGCCACAAACTGTGGAGAAAAAATGGACGCCAGGTCCTTGGGGAAAACCCCATAGACAGCTGGAGACCCCAAGCCGGTGGAGGAGCCGGCCACAGGCTCCTCCAGCGGAACCTCAGGCCCCCAGAGAGAAGAGGCCTCTGGTGGCGCCTCCGGACCCCCGATCTGCGGTTCCGGGAGTTGTGCCAGCTCCGAAGCCTGTCCTGCACATGACTTGCAGACTCCAGACACTGAGCCCTTCCGAGCTCCACACACCACACACAGGGGCTTCAAAGGCATCGTAGTCAAAGGCAACTTGTAGGCCAACCGCACAGAACAGGAGTGAGAAGCGTGAGACGCCCCCCCCCAGAAGCCCCCCCCCCCCCGAGAGCTGTATCAGCACACTGCCACAGCAAAGGAAATAGGAAAGAAATAGGAAAGAAATCCCCCCAAAGCTCTCTCGTATTGCCTTTTGGCTTAAGTATTTTCTTTATGCCTCCGGGAAGGCCCCCAAGCGGATTTCTGCCACTCTCCTGCCCGGAGCTGCAAGCAGGCCACGCCGCCGCCACGCAGTCAGACCCAGATCCCAAGCGTGCCAAAAAATGCGCTGACGAGACAAGAGATGCGCTGCGCGCCTGAACGGCTTACCGTACTGCTGAGCCGTCCCGCCCAGCAACGTCGGAAGGAGGCCATCTGCCTCAAGCGTCGAAGCGAACAAGTAGCCCAGGTCCGCACACCCTCATGCACGTACCCCGGAGCCGCAAATGCTCTTCCGACGTAGAGAGGCCGCCGAGCGCACTAGCGGGTAGGTCGTCCGCGTGGCGCCGGCCCTCTCCACTTCCTGCCCACTGACTCCGCCGGTCGGTTTGGGAACTCCTGAAGGCTGCCGCGGTCCAGGCAAAACCTCCGGCTTAGCAAGCCTTTACCCCAGACTGTAAGTAAAATCGTCGTCGGTAGTGGCAGTGGGGGGGGAGGAGGGGGAGCAGAAGAAAAGAAAAGGGCAGAAGAGAAAGAAAGCCAAGATGAAGGAACTGGACTGGAGCAAAGCTTATAGTCACAGGTCACCTGAACTGCCAACCAATTCTCCTAAGAAAGTCAAAAGAACACTTCTAATTCCTAATTGTTTCTCCAGTGAGCCCGACCTTCCGGGCTCCCATCTCTCTAGCTGCTTGGAGACTGAGGCAACTGGTCACAGGGGGCGGACTCCGGGGAGATATACTCTTGATGTCACAAAAAGGGGAGTTTCTCAGTCTCCAAGCTGCTAGATGAGATGGGGAACCCAGAGGTTCCGGGACTAGACTGGGGACACGATCAGGAAGTTTCTATTAGCTTGGGTTTTAAAATAAACCCAAACAACTGGAAGTATCTGTAAGTCTTTGAGAATAAGAATGAGGGTGAGAGAATTCTGTTGGAAGTCTGACACTACCATAAAGAACTTAGGATGGCTGTAAATACTACCCTGTTATAACTAAAGCTTGCAGAGGATAGTTAGTTTCACTATAGCCATGTGTTCACCAACTCTGTAGATTTGCCTCCAACTTGGGATAACTGGTGCAAAAGCCATTTTGACGTCAGGTTTTGTGAAGCTTTTGCACCAGTTATGCCAAGTTGGAGGCAAATCTTCAGGATTTACTCAGAAAGGGGCCAATTCAGTTGTAGACATCCTGCCCCTGTACAGCCGGTCAAAATCAGGGCATGCAGCAGCAGCACCCAATTCTGATCAAGCGGGGGCTAGACGTGTCCGCAGCATCCGAATCTGGTTTATCAGCCTGGACATGCAGGCTGGGCCTCAATTCTGATCGGCCCACACAATGTTTTGGCATAGCACCCAAATTGCACGCTAAACCCCATGCTACTGGATAGCATGGTTTAGTAAACGTGCCCCTAAATGAATAGATTGTTTATTTAGTGGTTGAATATCACCACTACCAGATAATCTTTGGGTGCCATTGTCCTGCCTATAACCACGATAATATGGCCAGTATTGGCCCATTTAGTCATTTAAACGGCACCTACCCAGCTAACTCAGCCAGGCTCCTAAATGGAGCTGCAATGCCATGGTGTTCTGTCGCCATGGCAATGCGGCTCTATTCAGGATCCACGATCACCGGCCACCACCAAGATGATTCTTTCCCCGCAGCCCGACCCCCAAACCAATCTTCCATGGCCAGGGTCGGGCTACGGGGAACACCCTGCACCCCTTACGTTTTTTTCTGTCTCCGCCAGCTTCCGCTGTCCACTCACGTTCAGGGGCACTTATTCCACCTCCAAGGCATCCTCCAAGGTGGAATAAGTCCCCTGTCTAACTGTGTGACCTCGAACGTACAGGGCCAACCTCAGAATTGGCCCTGTATATCCAGGATTGCAGCCCTGCCTGCTACTTGTCCTTGCTCCTCCTCCAGTCCACTCACGAACAGAGCTCCCAGCACAAGTGGCCTGTATGTGCGGGGAGCTCTGCTGCCGCCAAAGGGCTCCAGCTGTTTAGCGGGTCTGGATATCCAGAGCCGATGTCCAGACCCACTAAACAGAGACCAAAATGACCCCCAAAGAGGTCAGAAAAGAAAAATTTACAGTTTTGTGTTGGTGTGTCTCTCAAAGTATCTTTTAAGCTAAATATGATATTGGTTTTGGTTACAACAATCTTTATTGGCACTTTCAACAAATCTCTTATGTCCCTTTAAGTTCTTCCACTAGGCACTGAATATTTTTGTACGGCAGTCAGAACAGCCCTCCAAAGGCGGCACAATGCAAGCTACTTTGAGGCGGCACCAGGCACTAACCTTGTGTCAAGATACTTTAAAAGATAAATAAATAAGGATGACTATTTTGAGAGGACCTGACCATCAAGGGAACTCTACATAACTCCTTAGGTCTTTTCCATAGTTTCTGGGCCTTATCTGCGTCAACAAGGTATTTCCAAAGCCTCTACTGCCAAGACCAAACTGTTCAAGGTGACATCTTTGAGGACATGTTGGGACTGGAGACATTGTGACATTTCTAAAAGTATCTGTAGCTTTCAATGACAGTCAGCGATGAATATCTTATAGAAGTACCAGTATCACCTCTTGTAGTTACTGATATATTTGAACAAATCAAATTGAAATCATAAATGAAAATTTCTTCAGACACACAACTAAGCCAAAAAGGAAATACCAAGCATACGATGGGCCTGGCTCGATCAAGCCAAGAGCATGCCGTGATCAATGAGAAATTGTTGACATAATAAGAAAAAAAAATAAATTCCATAAAGTCCTCAAATCCAAATACCTAAGAACAAAAATTGAGAGGCAATTAGCGTGGATTTGCATGGATCTCTCATACGAATGCTCCAAGGCTTTTTTTTCCCCACAGTTCTCCAGAAATTTCTTCATACAACCCACTTCACATAGGTTACGGAATCCATATGAGAGTTCATTGAGCTTTCCTTTCCCATAACAACAACAACAACAAAAAAAAAAAGATGTAGAGCTCTCTTCAGTTGTTTCCATTTTTATTTTACTACTCAAAAAAGTGGTTGCTGCAATAGCAGTGCTCTACTCAACTCAACTCTTAGGAGCTAAACATTGCATGGACAGCACTACTCTCAGCACGACAATGAAAAAGGAGCTTAAGTTAGGAATACAACATAGGTCTCTTGCTTGGAATTGCAGAGCACTAAGCATCAACAAAAATATATATTTTTAAAAGTATGAAATAAAAAATACTTTGCGTTCTATTTAGTGGGAATGCTTTGTTAACATTATTTTTAAAACAATATTGATTTTATAGAATAGATTTTAAAATCTGAAGAATACTGCTAAATCTAGGTCTTCCAAAAAACCCTGCAATAAGAAAAATTATAGTAGAAATTTTTTAAAAAATTTTAGATTGATATTTACCTCCTTGGATGAAGAACAAAATCCTTAAATGTATATGGTCTCTCCATTCTTGGGTTTTCTGTCTGGAATGAAAATATTTTTCAACAGACATATTATAACTATCATCAAACAAAACTCTCTACAAAAATTCTTGTGGCATACAACTCCAGTCTTTTTAGCGATAACTATTATATTTTATTGCACTTTAGCTTGTGCTATTTGCAAAGGTGAATAATCTAATCCAAATATATCTAATATGATATACAGTAAAAATCTTGCCTTGCTATATACTCTTATAAAAAAAAATTAACAGATTAGCCTTTATTGTACAATCCTTACATGAAATCTTGGACTACCGATTCTCTACCCAGCCCACTGGATTACCTGATTCAGACTTTAACTGCATTCAAAACAAGGCCCGACCATAGTCCGACGTGCCCCCGTTTGACCTCCCGGCACTCAGCATGTCAGCGGGCTACATTTTATCACAGCCACAGGACAGAAGGCAATCATTGCTCTTTACTGCCGTGGCTGTTCAAATGTCAGCCAGGGCATTGAACCTCTCCGGCTCACTCTGAAGCTGATCGAGTGCAGGGCCCCTTTTGGTGTGTGGCTGGGTGGGGGGGGGGGGGGGCAGGGGGCTAGAATGGGAATGGGAACTGGGCGGGAATGGAAAGGGGGGGGGACTGGGACTAGAATGAGATGGGGAGCAGGACTGGAAATGGGCTGATGTTGGGGGACTGGGACTGGAAGAGAGCGGAGTACTGGGAGTTAGACCTGGAAATGGCCTGCGGTTGGGGGATGGGGGACTGGGACTGGAAGGGAAATGATGGTGGGAGGGACTGGAGGAGGACTGGGGCTAGGACTAGAAATGGGCTGATTCCAGCAGATGGGAGACTGGGACTGGGAGTGAGTGGATGCTGGGAAGGACTGGAGAAGGACTGATACTAGGGGGCTAGGACTGGAAATGGGCTGACACAGGAGGATGGGCGAATGGGACTGGAAGGGAGTGGATGCTGGGAGGGGCTGGAACTAGAAGGGAGCTGATGCTGTGGGAGGACCAGAAGAGGGTGGAGCTGGGACTGGCAAGAGATAAAAAGAAGCTGGGGGAGTGAGGATGGAGAGGGGAACAGATATTTTGTGTAGGAGGGAAGAAAAATCTATGATTGGCTGAGTATTGGGAGAGTAAGTGGGGATTGAGGATGGAAGGGTGAAATGTGAGTGGACAAAAAAGGAAGAAAGAAAGAAATGGAGGAAAGAGCAAAAGGGGATGATCAGTATGTTAGAGGCAGATATAGAGAGAGAATGGAAAAAAACTAGGAGAGAAAAAAGGACAAATGGACAGCAGACAATGAAGAGTTAGCAGAAGACAGGAAGAAAGCAGAAGAAAGCAGAAGAAAGCGAATGGGGCAATTGCAACTGAAAAATAAAATGCCCAAACAGCAAAAGGCAGAAACTATTTTATTTTGAATTTATTAACTGGAATGTGTCAGCTCTGAGAAATGTGCTTCACTAACGTTTTGCTTTTGTTTAGTACAAGAAGAAATTAATTTACAGTTTTATTTCTCCAGTGCTGTATATTCCAAGTTTGGCCTTTAGGGTTCCCAATTTAATTATTGTCTTCATATTTCTAAATTGTGATCCCTTGTTCTATGTTTGGTGACGGACTATGTTTTGTATGCATAACTGAGCTGCAGTATTCTGTTCATGTAGTTTCTATGTGACACAGTCCCGCTTGCTCTATTTCCCCAGTAGGAGATGTATTGGTATTCTCAGAGATGTATTGGTTTAATATTTACAGTATTTCCTTTTAATAGGTAGAGCTTGGGGCTTTGTGAGTCCTGGTAGTGCTGTTATGATGCGGCGGTTTGCTATGGATTCTAAATGAGCAGGGTTTATAATACTTCCTAATGTGCCTGGCAGTTGACACTGGAGTATAATAATGTAGAAATCTGGTAGTCTCTTTATCCTCACTGCCCATGCAAATGGTATTGAGACATTCATTAAGAGGCATGTCTACTAAAAGTTAGCACACATTAACATTTGTGTATGTACATTAAGTGCAGCAACATCCATTTATTTCTACTGGCGCAGTGGCAGTTAACACACATTAGTAAACATGTCCCTCAGTCATTGCCAGGACAAAAAAAAGAGTCTTGTGAAGGGCTCCATTGAAAGCCGCCTAAAATTTTAGATGGGCAACATATACATTTTAAAATAAAATAAGTTAAAATTTATGCAAATGAGATCAGTGGCTTTGCAAAAGAGGCCCCACAATGAGTCTCCACACATGGTCCCTTATCACCCATGGGCTGCCCCACTGGTTCTCAACTCTGTCCTTGAGGACCATATGGCCAGCCTGATTTCAGGATAGCCACACCATGAAGAAAAATATTTCTGTGCACTGCCTCACTGTATAAAAATACACCAGCTGCATTTTCCTGGGGGATATTCAAAACCAAGTCTGCTGGATGATCCTCAAGAAGTAACTTGTATTGGAATCCAATAATTTATAGGGTACCAGAACAGAATCTCTCAGGCTTTGAGATATAATCCAAGCTAATACATACTGGCAATTGATGAAGAGGAACATCCACTTGACCAAGAAAATCATCTCTTGTCTGTGAGGAAAAATGAGATAAATGATTGTGCATCTTAGATTTATTATGGCTCAGTTTTAAAGTTTCATATTGAAATTAGAAAAATAGCTTAATCTTTTGCATTTCAAAATTCCAAAATCTTTAACTTGAACAGTATTTCTCTTATAAAAGCATTGTATGGAAAAGTTTAACTTCCTAGCTCAGACAACAAGAAATGAAGAAAATAGCATTTCAGCCTTCTAGTCAAATCAAAATTTGACTTGGCTGAATGTTTCCAAGGCTATATAGCAACAGCACCCTGAAAAAGAAATTCTCATATACAGAACAAGAGTTATGTTTTCCATAACTTTAAAATATCTTCCAAGTGATAGGAAAACCAAGTTACTTACCTGTAGTAGGTGTCCTCTGTGGACAGCAGAATATAAGTCCTCACATGAGTGGTGCCACAGACAGAGCCTGGTATGAGAAACAACTTCCCAGATTAGGATCTTTCCCAAAGCTTTTGGAAGGATTCACTGCACATGCTGTTGTCATGTGGGACCACCTCAATTTAATATTTATTTATTTAACAGGTTTTGTATACCGCCTTTTCCTTCAATCAAAGCGGTTCACATAAGAACTAAAATTACAACAATTAATTGCTTCACACCAATTTAACAGGTAGGGGGCATGCAGGGGGAGAGGTGGAAAGGATACTAGGGGGAGGGGGCTATTTATTATAGTCTTCAATAGAATTCAACCCCTTGGGGAGATGGGTGGGTATGTGACGACTTGCATCCTGCTGTCCATGGAGAATACCTGCAACAAGTAATGTGGTATTCTCATAGGAAAAGCAGGATAGTAAGTCCTCACAACAATGGATTCCCCAGCTAGAGGCTGCCTGCAACAAAAAAAAAAGAAGAAAATGAACATGCAAAACGTTGCAATAGCAGAATGTTTTTGGTGGCAACTGGCCTTTGTCATAATTTTATCTTTTCTATTTTGTGGAAGGCAGTCTAGAAATGATAAGAAATGGAGTTAGTTATTCCCCAGATGGATTCTGGAGAACTGACTGGCGAAACCTACTGCCACATCAGTTCCTGTTTTCTCCACGTGTGCATAGGCTGTTTTAGTTTGCTTTTCTCTGATCAGAGAAAGGCTGAACTTTTACAGAGCTCTGCTAGTGAGTGGATTTTTGCCTCCTGGGACATCTTACTGTGAGTTCTAGCTGTTTATTTAATTATTTACTGTTTGTCTAACTGTTGTTTGTTTAATTATTTAGTGTTTGTCTTAGTGGTGTGCAAGTTTCAGCCTTCTCAGCTGTACTTACCTTGCCTCTCTCAACTGGGCTTTGTGTGGTAGCCATTTTGAATTAATCTCTCTCCCCAGAGCCTGTTTGTTAAGCTTCCTGTCCTTGCCTGCCTGAGTGACTCCTCCCCCTGTGTGTGTGGTAGCCATTTTGAATTAATCTCTCTCCCCAGAGCCTGCTGTTAAGCTTTTTTCTGTCCTTGCCTGCCTGAGTGACTCCTCCCCCTGACCCCCTCCCCCTGAGGTATCCTGTAACCTTGTTCCTGTTTTCTCCACGTGTGCATAGGCTGTTTTAGTTTGCTTTTCTCTGATCAGAGAAAGGCTGAACTTTTACAGAGCTCTGCTAGTGAGTGGATTTTTGCCTCCTGGGACATCTTACTGTGAGTTCTAGCTGTTTATTTAATTATTTACTGTTTGTCTAACTGTTGTTTGTTTAATTATTTAGTGTTTGTCTTAGTGGTGTGCAAGTTTCAGCCTTCTCAGCTGTACTTACCTTGCCTCTCTCAACTGGGCTTTGTGTGGTAGCCATTTTGAATTAATCTCTCTCCCCAGAGCCTGTTTGTTAAGCTTTTCCTGTCCTTGCCTGCCTGAGTGACTCCTCCCCCTGTGTGTGTGGTAGCCATTTTGAAATAATCTCTCTCCCCAGAGCCTGCTGTTAAGCTTTTTTCTGTCCTTGCCTGCCTGAGTGACTCCTCCCCCTGACCCCCTCCCCCTGAGGTATCCTGTAACCTTGTTCCTGTTTTCTCCACGTGTGCATAGGCTGTTTTAGTTTGCTTTTCTCTGATCAGAGAAAGGCTGAACTTTTACAGAGCTCTGCTAGTGAGTGGATTTTTGCCTCCTGGGACATCTTACTGTGAGTTCTAGCTGTTTATTTAATTATTTACTGTTTGTCTAACTGTTGTTTGTTTAATTATTTAGTGTTTGTCTTAGTGGTGTGCAAGTTTCAGCCTTCTCAGCTGTACTTACCTTGCCTCTCTCAACTGGGCTTTGTGTGGTACCCCCATCCCCCTGCTGAGGGTTCAGGACAGGGTACCTTGTAACTGCCCTCTTTAATAGGACTTATCTCCCCCCCTCCCTCCCCAGCACCCACCCACCCCTGGGGAAATTGTAGTTTTATAGGTACTTGGACATCTTAGAGGAAAGGGGCTGCTCTCAGGTGCAGCTCTTAATCCAAATCAGTCATACACAGAGGACCTGTGATTAATTAGCTTCAGGTACACAGGGTGTATTAGGGGTATTAGATACACTTTTATTAGTATAAGCATCTACACCAATCCTTATTATATACCGAGTTAAAAGACCTAAACACAAGCTTTAAACTAAGATGCAGTCAGAGGTCCAGCAACGAGATGGGGGTTCTCCAGTCTTTTGCATCGAGTGTCACATGTATGATTATCTCCCAGTTGGTGAGAGGTCCTACATATGCACTAAGTGCAGGGAGCTCTTTGCTCTCAGGGAACGAGTCCGTTCTCTAGAGGCTAGAGTAGCAGACCTGGAAGACATAAGAAAGACAGAGAAGTACATGGACGAGACCTACAGGGATATAGTCCTGAAGTCCCACCTCCAGTCTGGCAGCATCCCTGTTGCCATGGAGGAGAGAGGTCACGTGACAGGAGAGCATCACCCTGGTGTGGCAGGAAGTGATCCTGTAACTAAGACCTGTCCTCCAGGTGATGTAAAACCCTCTCGCACCGAGGACGTTTCTCCAGGGCCATGTCCCCATGAGGGGAGGGTCAGGACAGCTGTTATAGTTGGTGATTCAATCATTAGGAATGTAGATAGCTGGGTGGCTGGTGGACGTGAGGATCGCCTGGTAACATGCCTGCCTGGTGCGAAGGTAGCAGATCTCACGCACCGCCTAGATAGGATCATAGATAGTGCTGGGGGGGAGTCTGCTGTCTTGGTACATGTTGGTACCAATGACATAGGAAAATGTGGTAGGGAAGTTCTGGAGGCTAAATTTAAGCTTTTAGGTAGGAAGTTGAAATCCAGAACTTCCAGGATAGCGTTCTCCGAAATGCTTCCTGTTCCACGTGCAGGACCCAAAAGACAGGCAGAGCTCCGGAGTCTCAATGCGTGGATGAGACAATGGTGCAAGGATGAGGGTTTTGGATTTGCTAGGAACTGGGGAACATTCTGGGGAAAGGGGGGGCTCTTCCGAAGGGATGGGCTTCACCTTAATCAGGATGGGACCAGACTGCTGGCATTAACCTTTAAAAAAGAGATAGAGAAGCTTTTAAACTAGAAAATAGGGGAAAGCCGACAGTCACCCAGGAGCGCACGGTTCGGACAAAGGTATCCTTGAAGGATACTACCAAAAGCAGTGAGGTTCCAAAAGGGAGTATAGTAGCCCAAATGCCCTTGAGTAAGGAGCAGACAGAGCATAAAGATTCCCCATTACCCATGCCTACCAATAGCCAGATTAATATTAATAAAATACAGTCTCTAAAATGCTTGTATGCCAATGCTAGAAGTCTAAACAATAAGATGGGAGAATTAGAATATATAGCATTAAATGAGAGGTTAGATATGATTGCACTCTCAGAGACATGGTGGAAGGAGGATAACCAGTGGGACACTGTGATACCTGGATACAAACTATATCGTAATGATAGAGCTGAACAAATTGGTGGAGGGGTTGCGCTCTATGTTAGAGAGGGCATTGAGTCAGAAAGGATTAAAGTTTTGCAGGGAACAAAATATGCTGTAGAATCTCTATGGATTGAAATTCCATTTATGAAGGGGAAGGTGATGGCAGTGGGAGTATACTATCGACCACCTGGCCAGAATGAACAAATGGATGATGAAATGCTCAAAGAAATCAAGGAAGCTAACAAAAGCCACAACAGAGTAGTAATAATGGGTGATTTCAATTACCCCGGTATCGACTGGGACAGTGTCACAGCAGGACAAGCTAAAGAGATAAAGTTTCTAGATGAAATGAATGACTGCTTCTTGGAGCAGCTGGTTCATGAACCGACCAGAGGGGAAGCCATACTGGACCTAGTCCTTAGTGGAACGCCAGATCTGGTGCAAGAAATAAGGGTGTTGGGACCACTTGGCAATAGTGATCATAGTATGATCATGTTTGATTTAATCAGTGGAGGACAGATAGTAAAGGAATCCACAGTACTACCTTTTAACTTTCAAAAGGGTGACTATGATAGAATGAGGAATATAGTTCGGAAAAAACTAAAAGGAGCGGTTCCAAAGGTTAAAGACTTACAGCAAGCTTGGGTGTTATTTAAAAATACTATCCTCGAAGCCCAGACCAGCTGTATTCCACGCATTAAGAAAAGTGGAAGAAAGTCCAAAAAACTGCCAGCATGGTTTAAAGGTGAGGTCAGAGAGGCTGTTGCTGCCAAAAGAGCAACCTTCAGAAAATGGAAAAAAGAGCCAAATGATGAAAACTGGAAACAGCACAAGCACTGGCAAGTTAAATGCAAAGCATTGATAAGGCAGGCAAAGCGGGAATTTGAGAAGAAACTTGCTACGGAAGCAAAAACACGAAATAAAGACTTTTTCAAGTACATTCGTAGCAAAAGGCCTGTGAGAGAGTCAATTGGACCATTAGATGATAGAGGGGTAAAAGGTGCAATAAGAGGAGACAAGGCTATAGCAGAGAGACTGAATGAATTCTTTGCTTCGGTCTTTACTGAGGAAGATGTAGGGGTGTTACCCAAGACTGAAGTGGTATTTAAAGGTGATACTGCAGAGGAATTGAGAGAAATATCGCTACACCGGGAAGATATATTACAACTATTTGATAAACTGAATAGTAGCAAATCACCTGGACCGGATGGTATACATCCCAGAGTGTTGAAAGAACTGAAATATGAGATTGCAGACCTGTTATTGGTAATCTGTGAACTTTCATTAAAATCATCTGTAATACCTGAAGATTGGAGGGTCGCCAACGTAACACCAATTTTTAAAAAGGGTTCCAGGGGTGACCCGGGAAATTACAGACCGGTGAGCCTGACGTCAGTACCAGGGAAAATGGTAGAAGCCATCATAAAGAACAAAATTACACAGCATGTAGATAGTCATGGCCTAATGGGAGACAGCCAACATGGCTTTAGACAAGGAAGATCTTGTCTTACTAATCTGATCTGTTTTTTTGAAGGTGTGCATAAACAGGTAGACAAAGGTGAGTCGGTTGATATAGTGTATCTGGACTTTCAGAAAGCTTTTGACAAGGTCCCCCATCAGAGACTTTTGGCGAAGCTAAAAAGTCATGGGATAGGAGGCAGTGTACTATTGTGGATCGGGAACTGGTTAAAAGATAGAAAGCAGAGGGTAGGGCTAAATGGCCAATATTCCCAATGGAAAAAGGTGAATAGTGGAGTACCCCAGGGATCTGTACTGGGTCCGCTACTTTTTGACATATTCATAAATGACCTGGAAAAGGGAATAACTAGTGAGGTAATCAAATTTGCAGATGACACAAAACTGTTTAAAGTTGTTAAAACCCAAGAGGATTGTGGAAAACTGCAGGAGGATCTGGATAAATTGGAAGACTGGGCATCCAAATGGCAGATGAAATTTAATGTGGACAAGTGCAAAGTTATGCACCTAGGAAAGAACAACCCACACTATAGTTACAAGATGCAAGGCTCCACATTAGAAACCACCACCCAGGAAAAAGATTTAGGAGTCATCGTGGATAACATGTTAAAACCCTCCGCCCAGTGTGCAGCGGCGGCCAAGAAAGCAAATAGAATGCTAGGTATCATAAGGAAAGGGATGGAGAATAAAACAAAGGATATTATAATGCCTCTGTATCGCTCCATGGTACGACCGCACCTTGAATATTGTGTGCAATTCTGGTCACCGTATCTTAAAAAGGACATAGAGTTATTAGAAAAAGTACAGAGAAGAGCCACCAAATTGGTGAAGGGGATGGAAGGCTACTCCTATGAAGAGAGGCTAAAAAGGTTAGGGCTCTTTAACCTAGAAAAGAGGCGGCTGAGGGGAGATATGATAGAGGTGTATAAATTAATGAATGGAGTGGAACGGATAAACGTGGATAAATTGTTTACGCTATCAGAATATAGAAGGACTAGGGGGCATGTAATGAAGCTACAGGGTAAACTATTTAAGACAAATAGGAGAAAATATTTCTTCTCTCAACGTGTAATCAAACTCTGGAATCTGTTACCGGAGGATGTAGTAAGGGCTGTTAGTATAGCTGGGTTTAAAAAAGGTTTGGACAAGTTCCTGGAGGAAAGGTCCATAAACCACTATTAAAAAGGGACCCAGGATATCAATGCTTGGCCTAGTACAAGCACTGCAGAACCTGTGTCTTTTGGGGAAACTGCTAGGTACGTATGACCTAGATTGGCCACTGTTGGAAACAGGATACTGGGCTTGATGGACCTCGGTCTGACCCAGTATGGCATTTCTTATGTTCTTATGTTCTTATGTTCTTAAGTGTGTTTTGAGACGCTAGTGAGATATGAATATATGGACAAAAGTCTGTTGCAGCCTTGCAAAGAACTTCCATGGAGGCTGATCTCAATACTCCTGCTGGAATTATGCAAACATAGTTTAAACTTCTATGTCAAAAGGTCTGTATTATGCAAAATTCTGCATGTTTTGTTTGTCTGAATAAAATACAATACAGAAAGAAAAATCACAAAAAAGTGCAAAATTTTAAACGTTTGTATACAGAATTCCAGCAGGAGTAAAATAAGTTAATGATGCAGTCATAGTTCTAACAATATGAGCTGTGACATGACCTCAAGAGCCAACCTGCCTAGGCATGAGCAAAGGAGATGAAGCTTGCTAGCCAATAAGATAAAGTGTGTTTATTGACAGCACTTCCCGGTTTGTTCAGGTCAAAAGAAATAAAACATTGGGTAGACTTTCTAAGAGCTTTAGTCCACTTTAAATAGAAGTCAGTGTGTACAATGTGCTTTCACATTTGTAGGCATGAAGTCTGAAAAAAAGTGTTGGTAAAATGACTGATTACGGTGGAAATCTGATACTACCTATGGAAAAAACTTTGGATGAGTACAAAGAACCACCTTGTTGTAAAACTTAGTATAAGGTAAATTTGTTACTACAGCCTGGAGCTCACTTACTCTGTGCACTAAAATTATTGCTACAAAAGGTATTGGGATATATAGTAGGAGTAGCCATGTGTTCCTGAGATGGATCAGATATATCAATGTGCAACGGCAGCTAAGAAAGCAAATAGAATGTAATGAATCATAAAGAAAGGAATGGAGAATAAAACCAAGGATATTATAATGCTTCTGTATCATTCCATGGTGAGATTGCACCTTGAATATTGTGTGTAATTTTGGGCACCATATCTTAAAAAGGATATAGCAGAATTAGAAAAGGTACAGAGAATAGCCAACAAAATGATAAAGCGGATGGAAGGATACCCCTATGAGGAAAGGCTTAAAAGGTTAGGGCTTTTCAACTTTGAAAAAAAAGATGGCTGAGGAGGGATATGATAGAGATCTATAAAATAATGAATGGAGTGGAACAGGTAAACGTAAATCAGTTGTTTATGCATTCAAAATGTAGAAAGACTAGAGGACACGCAGTGAAGCTACAATGTAACCCATTTAAGACTAATAAGAGAAAATATTTTTTCACTCAATGCATAATCAAACTCTGAAGAATGTAGTAAAAGCTGATAGTGTAGCTGGATTTAAAAAAACGTTTGGACAAGTTTCTGGAGGAAAAAGGACCAGGGAAATCCACTACTTACCCCAGGATAAGCAATGTGGAATCTGTGTACCTTTTTGGAAATCTGACAAGTACTTGTGACCAGGACTGGCTGCTGTTGGAAACAGGATATTGGGTTTGATGGACCCTTGGTCTGACCCAGTATGGCATTCTCTTATGTTAAATCTGATGCACTCTGGCCTCCCACCTGATGTACGGTGTCACCAGCCCTCAACGCCAATGAAGAAGAGGTAGAAACCTTCCTCTTCTTCTTGTGGGTATAGGATGGTATCTGATCTCAATGGGATTTACCAATGTTCAGTGTTGATGCACTTTTGATGTCTATGCATCCCCAGCATTCAGTGCAGTTTCCAAGGCCACAGGGACCAACGTCTCTGATGCAAATATTGATGGACCAGACTTATCTGCAACAAAAGTTTGTTCGTGCTGCTTTTCATGAGCCTTTTCCTTGACATTTGTGAAAGTGTAGTTACTCACCTATAACAGGTGTTCTCCGCTGACAACAGGAATCAGTCCTCACATATGGGTGACATCAGTGCTGCCTTTGGGAGATGCACCATGCATGCATGGTCCACTTCCCGCCCAAGGGTGCCATCTTGCCTCAGTCAAATGACATAGCTAAGACGGCAAAAATAAAAGATGATAAAGTAGTAACTCCAAGGGGAGGAGGGGGGTTATGAAGACCGATTCCTGCTGTCCCTGGAGAACACCTGTTACCGACAAGTAACTACACTTTCTCCAGGAACAAGCAGGAAGTCAGTCCTCACCTATGGGACTCCCCAGCTACAGGCTATCGAAAACCTATAAAACAAAAATGCCACAGCGACCTGCAAAGGGTGAGCCGTGATCAACAGCAGTTGAGTCTCTCCTGAGAGACTCTCGCAAAACCAAAGTGTCCGGCAGAGAACCAGCACTCTGGTAGCCTGAACACAGAAGGGTCGGAAGGCAGGAGTTGCCTACATCCCGAAGAGATTATGAGTAAGGCCTTGCCGAAGGCGCTGTCCCATCAGGACTCCCTCTCCAGGCAGTAGTGAGCTGCGAAGGTATGGACCGAAGATCAGGTGGTGGCCCAGCAGATTTCTGTCATGGGGACGGAACCCAGATTTGCCACGGAAGTAGCCATGGCCCCAACATGGTGTGCTGTGGTCCAGTGAGATCCCTGTTTGCTCATAGGCAAGGATAATGCAGTGTGCCACCCAAGTGGAGAGAGTTCACTTAGTCATTGGGAGCCCCAGGCAGCTGGGAGTATAGGATACAAAAAGCTGTGGTGCTTTGCGGTGGCCCCGAGTCCATTGCAGATAGAAGGACAGGGCTCTCTTGAAATCCAGAGTGTGGGGAACGGTCTCCACACTGCTGGCATGAGGCATGGGAAATAAGGTGGGGCGCACCACCTCCTGATTGAGGTGGAATAGAGACACCACCTTTGGCAGAAACTTCGGGTGTGTGTGGAGCACCACCCTCTTCTTGTAGAAGCTCGTGGAAGGAGACTCTGCCACCAGAGCCTGGAGCTCGCTGACTCTGCGAGCTGATGTGAGTGCTAACAGGAAGGCGACCTTTCAGGAGAGGTACCGCAGGTGGCCAGAGGCTCAAATGGAGGCTTGGTGAGCTGCAAGAGCACTACATTAAGGTCCCACTCCGCCGCTGAGGGCGGACTGGGGATTTAGACAACATGAGGCCCCATAGGAAATGAAGCACAAGGGGCTGAGCCGAGAGGGATTTCCCCTTGACAGAGTGGTGATGCGCAGCAATGGCACTCATGTATACTCTGAGATGGATTTCAGTCTTGCCTGCAATAGGTGGAGCAGGTATTGGAGTACCACATGCACTAAGCAGGAGAACAGGTTCATCTGCTTTTCTGTGCACCACTTGAAGGCATACGCCCTTCTCATGGAGGCCTTACAAGAGGCCAGGAGAATCTCTTCCACATCTCATGGGAGATTGAAAGGGGCTAATGCTACCCTTTTAGCAGCCAAACAGTGAGTGAGAGGGACCCCAGGTTGGGGTGTAGGAGAGAGCCCTGCTCCTGCAAGAGTAATGCTGGGACTCGGCCCAAGGGAATCGGCGGTACCATCGACAGGGAGAGGAGCAGCGGGAACCAGGGCTCTCTGGGCCACCAAGGGGCTATCAGCACTAGCGACGCTCTGTCGTGCTGATCCTTGAATAGGGTCTTGGCTATCAGTGGCATTGGAGGGAAGACATAGAGGAGGGCCTTCCATCCACGGGATGAGGAATGCATCCGCCACTACCTGAGATGGGTGCGGTAAGCGGGAGTTGAAACAAGGCAACTTTTTGATGTCCGGGCTGCCGAACAGATCCATCATCGGAATGTCCTAGAGCCGGAACAGCCGCGAGACTACCACTGGGTCCAGGCACCATTTATACAGCTGGAGTATTCTGCTCAGTATGACGGCTAAGACATTGGCCTGGCCCAGGAGGTAAACCGCCCTTAGGAGCATCCCTCTGTGTATAGCATAGGAGCAGAGGCTACCGCCTCCTGGCAGAAGGGGTATGACCCTGCCCCCCTTGTGTGTTCACGTAGAAAATTGCAACCTGATTGTCGGTCTGGATCAGCATTGCGTGGTGCTGTAGTTGGTGACGGAAAGCTCTGAGGGCCATGAAGATCGCCTTGACTTCCAACAGGTCGATCTGCATCTTGGATTCCCTCTGGGATCAGCAGCCTTGTATTAGGAGACTCTCGCAATGTGCTCCCCAGCCCATTAGAGAGGCGTCCGTGGAGAGGACCTTCTGGGGGGTAGGTGTTGGAAGGGCATCATGGCCTGAAGGTGGCATGGGTTCTGCTACCATCCAAGGGAGCCTGCTAACTGGCAGGTCACCTGCGCCCTGTTCTTGAGCCTGCCTTGGCTTGGACCCACAGAGTGGAGGCACCACTGGGCTGCTATCATGTGCAGGCAGGCATTTGGTGTCAAATGGACCGTGGAAGCCATGTGTCCCAGCAGGTGGAGGAATCGCCTGGCAGATAGTGCCCTGCACTGTTACACCCCTGTGGCTAATTCCCTGACGCGTTCTGACCTCTCCTGAGGGAGGAAGGTTTTTGCCTAAAGGGGGTCCAGCTGAGCTGGAGTGAGGGGGGGCTTCAAGTAGTTTATGAGAAAGCCCAGATGCTGCAGGGTGTTTATGGTGGGTCCTGTGGTGCATTGTGCCACTGCAGCTGTGTCCCCCTTTATGAGCCAGTCACCCAGATAAGAGAAGACGAAGGCCCCTTGAAGCCTCAGGTGGGCTGCGACCATCACAAGGCACTTTGCGAAGACCCTTGGAGACGAGGCCAGACCAAAGGGCAACACACCCTGTATAGGTAGTGCTGTTCCCCCAACACGAACCAAAGGTATTTTCTGTGGCTGGGGTGAATGAGGATGTGAGTGTAGGAATCCTTAGGTCTAAGGAGCAGAGCCATTCTCCCTGTTGGAGGAATGGAAGCAGTGTTCCAAGGGAGAGCATCTTAAACTTCTCACTGACCAGAAACTTGTTGAGCTCTCGCAGGTCCAGGATGGTCTCGAATCCCGCAGTCCTCTTGGGGATGAGGAAATGCCTGGAGTAGAAGCCAGTGCACCCCAGAGAGGCTGTGGCACTGGCTCCACTGCTCTGTCACGAAGTAGCCCTGTTAGCTCTGTGAGAAGCAGGATTTGGTGGACAGGCCGGGTGGGTTCTCCTGCCACCAAAATGGTAAAGGAGATGGAAGGATACCCCTATGAAGAAAGGCTAAAAAGGTTAGGGCTCTTTAACCTGGAAAAGAGATGGCTGAGGGGAGATATGATAGAAGTCTATAAATTAATGAATGGAGTGGAACGGGTATATGTAGATCGACTGTTTACGTTATCAGAATATAGAAAGACTAGGGGACATGCAATCAAACTACAGGGTAAACTATTTAAGACTAATAAGAGAAAATATGTTTTCACTCAACGTGTAATCAAACTCTGGAATTTGTTACCGGAGGATGTAGTAAAGGCTGTTAGTGTAACTGGGTTTAAAAAAGGTTTGGACTAGTTCCCGGAGGAAAGGTCCATAAACCATTATTAAAAAGGGACCCGGGATATCACTGCTTGACCCAATACAAGCATTGTGGAACCTGTGTCTTTTGGGGAAATTGCTAGGTACGTATGACCTAGATTGGCCACTGTTGGAAACAGGATACTGGGCTTGATAGACCTTGGTCTGACCCAGTATGGCATATCTTAAGTTCTTATGTTCTCCTGGGAAGTACGAGGGTGGTGGGCAATGTAGGAGGAGGAGGTAACCCTCCTTGACCACTTGTAGCACCCAGGTATTGGTGGTGATGGCTGTCCCACCTGTGGGCAAACAGGGCTAGGGGCCCCTCTTTGGGCAGCAGAGGACTTCCTGGGGAAGTGGAGGTCATGCCCAGGCAGTCAAAATCTTCGCCCAGGCTGGGCCTGAGCTAGTGCCTGGGGCTTCGGAGCTTTTTGCTTTCTGGGACCATGTCTCTAGCCCCTCTGTTGTTGGTCCTGCTGAAGGGTCATGAAGGCCTGGAAGTGCGGAGTGCTACCAAAGCCCCCTTTCTTCCTTGGGAAGAAGGGCTTTTTCCCCCGAGTTGCACCGAGGTCTTCTTCGAGAGTCTGGTTTCATGACATACTCAGTCTCCAATCTCCACTGCTTTACTACTACTACTACTACTACTACTACTACTACTCAGCATTTATATAGCGCTACCAGTCGTACGCAGCGCTGTACAGCACTTTATCCACCATGGGCTTTCTGAATAGGTTTTCACCTATGCAGGAGACATTGATTAGTTTGTCCTGTACCCATTGCTCCAGGTTGGATGATTGGCGTCATACTTGACATTGTGCCCCGATACCGGGGGCAGCCACCCTGGCCGATGACTCAAAGCCATCACAGGCTGCTCAGGACAGAAATTTTGAGCATTCTTTTACTGCCAAGATTAAGAGTCTTGAACCTCTGCAGGGGTTCACCCTCGAGGCCTGCCGAGAATCCCCCAAGCTCGTTCAACAGTTTCTTCAGGTACATGCCGATGCAGAGCTGGTAGGACTGGAATCAGCATGCTAGCATTGAGCTCTGGAACGCTTTCCAGCCAAGAGCATCGAGGGTTCGGGCCTCCCTGCCGAGTGGTACCGATGAATGGGTTTTTTGGCTCTTTGGCCTATGCATGGCCGACTCCACGACCATGGAACTGTGGGGAAGCTGGGTTTTTTGGAGCCTCAGGCTTCGGTGTACTCTGTACATGGCGTCAAGGCACCTGCTAACAATTGGTACAGACGCCGGTGTTTCCCACATGCATAAGAAGAGGAGGTCGAGGATCGGAGGCATTGGGACTGTAAGGTTTTCCTTCAGGAGTTCCTCGTATTGGAGGATCTCCAATTCCGCGGTTCCTCCTCGGCTTCGGTCTCAATAGTGAGAGCCTTGGCCATATCCCTCCTAAAATCAAGGATCACCACATGCTTGGGTGGGGAACGGCATTTGGTCACCGGAGGAGATGGGTCTGAGGGCACGTCAAGTGGTACCTCGTGTCCAGGGACTCATCGTCCTCAGTCTCCCATTCAGACTCAAAGTCTGAGTATGACTCCAACGCTGCATGATCTCCTCAGTCGAGGACCGCTCTCTGTGGTACATGACCTCCAGAAGATCGCCTGTCCGAGCTGCGAGCACTCAATGTCGAGGATCCCGTTGTCGGGGTGGATGACCTGGAGATGAATGACCGCTGCATGGGCACTAGGGCAAATATACTGCTCTCTAGGGCTGCCATTCTGGTCTCCATGCCAGTTGGCTCAGCAGCCCCTTGACGCAGGCACAGAGGATCTCGGGCCCGGCATCAGTACTGTCGAGGGGGGGGGGGGGAGTCCTTGATGAAGATGACCTCGGAGGTCCGAGGCCGGTCAGCAGTAGCCGACTACTCCTTGTGGAGCACACATAATGCAAACCGCTTTGATTGAAGAATAAGGCGGTAAAGAAAACTGGTTAAAATAAATAAATAAATCTTGGTGGGCTGCTCCTGCTCAGATTCCCTGGACTCATGCCTGGGAATGCAGGGCCTGAGGTGGGATTTCACCTTCTTCCCAAATCCGTCCTTCGAGGCGGTCTTCAAGGAGTTTTTCTTCTTATGCGTCACCTCTGGGGACTTCTGCTCTGAGGAACAGCGGCTGTGGGACTCCAAAGAGGCTTTGGCTTCACGAGGCACCGAGGTATCCAAGGGGACCCTGAAGCGTGGTGTCACCGGAGACTCCGGGGCAGAGTCAGACTTCTGGAAGAACAATTTCTGTTGTTGATGGCAGCTCTTTAAGGCCTTTGGGGTCAAGGTTCTGCAGAGCTCACAGTCGGAGTCATTGTGCTCCAGACCAAGGCAAAGGCAGCAGTCGTGTGGGTCAATGTGTGATGATATTTTGCCACATTGGTCACACTTTATGAAGCCACTAGGGGCCATCGGAAAAAGGGGGTCCCGCCTCCCGGCGGGGGTCCAAAGCCTTCGGCTGAAAAAGGGTGCAAACGCCAACCGAGGGAACTTCGATGGAAAACTAAGGAAAAATAAACAAACAAACCAGAGGAGCAACGCTAAGGCGAGCTGGCTTGGTGGCAGGAAGGAACCGGTACGCAAACTAGACGAAACTTCAGAAGAAAATCAGACTTTTTCTGGGGAAATTGGACAGTGTCCAAAGGGCTCTGTTGAAAAAAGGAGACTGAGGCAAGATGGCACCCTTGGGCACGAAGTGGACCACACATTGCATGGTGCATCTCCCAGAGGCTTTCTTTGAAAGCTGGGGAGATGCTTCTGTGCAGGCTCCGTCGGCGCAGACGTCACCCATATGAGAGGGCTCACTTCCTATTTGTTCCCGGAGAACACAAATTATAACAAAAGGGATCATACTTGGACCCCAGACACTGCAGGTGTAAATTATGAATACCCGTGCGAGATTTTTTAGGCATTTCTTAGCATAGTGCCGTGGGTGGGGTCTAGTTTCCCTCCTCTTTGCTTCTCCAAAGCTCGTTATCTAGGCTTTTATTGTTCTATTCACTTCCCTCTTTTTGTGTCTTATTACGTCTTATTTGATTTGTCATCTGTATTTATACAGCTTTGCCGGTCATTGTAAACCACTTCGAAGTCTATTTTTTGAGTAAAAGTGCAGTATATCAAATTTTGATCAATCAGTAAATATGGTCCTGCCACACTGGTTACAATTTTTAAACCTGGTGGGGGGGGAGGGCTTTTCTGGGACATGTCACCGCATGATAGCTGTAGTGAAAACAAATGACTTAGTTTTTAACAAAATACCCCACCAGGATGCCTATGATCTCTGAATGAGGCCTGTACTGGCCAACATGAAAAACCAAACAAAACCTATAAACACACACGCTAAACGAATCAGGCACCATCACATGACAGCGACAGATTTCATAAAGAAATAAAAGAAAATGAAAAATATTGCAAAAATGCCCCAAAAGGACTTATCTGTAGGGATCTCAGGTGACATGCCTTTTCAGTTCTGCAAAAAAACGTAAAACTGAGGCAGTCCCATGTGACAACAGCAGGCGGGAAGTTGCATGCATACATGGTGAAGCATTCAGGAAAGATCCTATGCTAGGAAGCAGTTTCCTGCACTGGGCTCTGTTTGTGATGTTATCCATGTTGTGAGACTTGCTATCCGTTTGTCCTCTGAGAACAATCTTACTTCTTGGGGAAACCTGTGAAAACAATTTACAGATTCTGCACATAATTGTTTAAAATTCTACATACTTTATTTTTCCATACAACACAGTATAATCACTGTTTTTGAGTAATAATTGGTTTCTGATACAATACAGAAAAATTAATCAAGATGCAGAGTTCCTCATCTTAAAGTCCTCGTCCCCCTCCCCTGACTTGACCATCCTATCTTGTTCCCATAACCCAGGCTCTACCCTCCCTGGCATTCTCTGTCCTTCAGGCTCACCAGTCTTCAACTAATTCTCTGTTTATTGCAGGTTCAACCCCCTCCTCCTTCTTAGCTCTCCTCTCTCACCTTCCCCTAGTTCTTCTCCCCCCACCCTTCCAAGATCCCTAGCTCACTCTATGCACCCTCCAAAGTTGGAATCCCATACTCTCACTTCTATCTTGATCCCCCATCCCCAGCAAGATTCCCAGTTCGCTCACTCTCTGCAACCATTTGATGCTCAAACCCTCTATTCCCAGTTCTCTCTCCTTATCCTCTAGCAAGACTCGCAGCTCGTTTGCTCTCATGTTGTCAGGGTCCAACCCAACAGTACCTCTCTTGCTTCTCCTAAACATTTAGAATACAAGCTGATACTGATACTGTGGTTTCCTTGTCTGTGGCTTCCTCGTTTCACTGCCTGTTCAGCTGAATCTGTCTCATTTTGTGACTTCTTCCTTCCAGCTGTGTAGGAACCAATGTTACTACGTGGAAGGGAAATTCTGCACAAATTCTGTATTGTGCAGAATTCAAGAGTAAATCCTTCTTCTAACTTTCTTCCTAGGTGAGGGAGACAGTATATGTCTTTGTATAGCGCTGCGTACACCTTGTAGCGCGCTATATAAATGATTAATAGTAGTAGTATGGAGCTGGAGTGCTGAGTGTCACTGGGGAGGGAACCTGCAGTTCTCTGGCAGGCATTTAACCTCAACTCTAAAACAAACATTTATTTACTTTAAGGCTGCACAGTGCTACTTTTTACTACTTCATACAATCAAAGGATTTGATACGTCATACTATCTAGTTGATTTATGTTGGTTAAATTTAAATATTATTTTGCTGTATTTAGAATAAGCAGAAACACAGCAGCACTACATTGCTTATTCTAGCTAGGGGATTAACAAAATGTCAGTGCTCAACTTTGGCAAAAACTGCTTAATATATTTGTTCAACTTATGTCAATTTGTTATATTTACCAATTTTGTAAATCAACTCAAGTTATATTTACCTGAGTACTTAAAATATGAAATAATTATTTAAAATAGTGAAATGCTACTTAAAATGCTGCTAACATTATACTTACACGTTTATTTAATAATATACAGGCCCAGCATCCATCAAATAAAAAAAACTGTATTTGTGCAAAGTTGCCATAGCCTTTTCCTTTGTTTTACAAAGACCAGTGCAAGTTACATTAGAATCTATTTGGAATGTGATTAAACTTTTGGGGGAAGCCATTACACCTCAAATTCAAACTTTACATTCTAAGACACAAAAGAATGCTGAGAATTGCTTGAGGAATACTGAGCTTATTGAATCTTTAAAAACAACAGTACAAAGGTATATCTCTGTGTGGACCGTATGGAAGAACAGTCAAATGCATTTATTAAGGACTCTAACAAAATAAAATTTAACAGCTGGATAATCATAGTTGCATTTCAAATCTATGCCTGATTAATTTTCGGAGGTCCCACAATATTACTGCGAAGGATATGTTTAAACAATATCTGTCAGAGGTAATGGGGGGTTTCCTCAGATTATTGCCCTCCATTCGTTAATGCTTATTACCTGACACAAGGTCTGAAAGTCCCTGCTTCTGCAGAGATTCCTGGCCCACAGGTGTCGGATATTTTAAATATATCTGAAGTATTAGAAATGTTTGATTCAGACTCCATAAAGAGTAGTTACTCACCTGTAACAGGTGTCCTCCAGGAGCAGCAGGAATCAGTCCTCACATATGGGTGACGTCGGCGCTGACGGAGCCCTCGCGCGGAGCATTTCCCCAGCTTTCAAAGAAAGCCTTTGGGAATGCAGCACGCATGCGCGGTCCCCTTCCCGCCCAAGGGTGCCATCTTGCTCAGTCTGATGACATAGCTAAAAGATAGCGAAAAATAACAAAAATGAATCATATGACTGCAACTCCAAGGGGAGAAGGGAGGGTCGTGAGGACTGATTCCTGCTGCTCCTGGAGAACACCTGTTACAGGTGAGTAACTACTCTTTCTCCAGGACAAAAGCAGGAAGTCAGTCCTCACATATGGGACTCCCCAGCTAAAGGCTACCGGAAACCAAAGCTGAAAAATAAGCTTCCTCTAGAGTGTCAGCATCCGTGAAAGAATCATTTCTGAGAACGCCCCCCTACGGTAGTCCAACACAAGGGTAGGAGTTGCCTAAACCTCAAAGAGATTACGGAGTACCGCCTGTCTGAAAGCACTGTCCCTACGGGACTCCTTCTCGAGGCAGTAGTGAGCCGCAAAAGTCTGGCTTGAAGACCAAGTAGCAGCCCGGCAGATGTCTGCCAACGGAACAGAGCGGAGGTGGGCTACTGATGCGGCCTTCGCCCTGACAGGGTGGGCCATGACTCGACCCTGCAAAGACAGGACGGCTGCCCTGTACGCCCAGGCGATACAATCCGCTACCCAAAGGGACAACGTACGCTTGGAGAGAGGCAACCCCAGTTTATTAGGGTCAAAATATACGAAGAGCTGAGCAGCCCTTCGATGCCCTTGCGTACGGTCTAAGTAAAAGGACAACGCCCTTCTACAGTCCAGGATATGTAGGACTGTTTTGGCCCGGCTGGCATGCGGCCTGGGGAAGAATGTTGGAAGAACCACCTCCTGATTGAGGTAGGAGGAGACAACCTTCGGAAGGAACTTGAGGTGAGTCAGCAAGACCACCCTGTTCTTATAGAACCGTGTGTACGGTCTATCAGAAACCAGAGCTTGTAGTTCACTCACACGCCTGGCCGAGGTAAGAGCCACCAAGAACAAGGCCTTCCAGGAAAGGAAGCGTAAAGGACAGGTAGGCATCGGCTCAAACGGTGGGCAAGTAAGTTGTTGCAAGACCACATTTAAATCCCACTCAGGGGCTGGTGGACGGATCGGAGGCTTGAGCAGAAGCAGGCCTCTGAGGATACGGGACACCAAGGGGTGGCCCGACAGAGATTGACCCTCTACCTGTGAGTGGTGCGCCGATAGAGCACTGAGGTGGACCCGAACAGAGTTGGACTTAAGGCCTAGGTCCGAGAGGTGGAGCAGGTACTGCAACATCACAGGAACCAGGCACGAAAAAGGATTCTCCTAGCGCTGAGCACACCAGGTGGAGAAACTATGCCACTTGAGGGCATAAGATTGCTTCCTAGAGGCCAAAACCACCTCTTCCACCTCCTTAGGCAGAAGTAAGGGGGCTAGAACTACCCTTTCAGCAGCCAGGCCATCAGGTTGAGGGATTTGAGGTTGGGGTGTAGGAGAGATCCCTGGTGCTGAGACAGGAGGTCGTGATGCACCCCCAGAGGGAGTGGAGTGTTCACCGCCAACTGCAGAAGGAGTAGAAACCACGGCTGCCTCGGCCATCTGGGGGCTACCAGAATCAATGAGGCCTTGTCCTGAAGAACCTTGAACAAGGTTCGGGCCACTAGAAGCATGGGAGGAAATGCATACATTAGGCCCGTAGACCAAGAGATTAGAAACGCATCTGCTGCTATTCGCAGAGGATGCGGTTGTCTGGAACAGAACCTGGGTAGCTGATGGTTCAGTGGACTCGCAAAGAGATCGATGGTTGGAAGACCCCATCTTAGAAAGATCTTTTGGACCACCAGAAGATTCAACTGCCATTCGTGAGGCTGTAGAATCCTGCTCAATCTGTCTGCCAGGCAATTTTCCTGGCCAGGCAGGTAAACTGCCTTAAGAAACATGTTGTGTTTGATTGCCAAGGAGCACAGGGCATGTGCCTCCCGACACAGAAGTTTGGAGCCTGAGCCCCCTTGCTTGTTCACGTAGAACACTGCCACTTGATTGTCTGTCTGAACTAAGACAGACTGGTGAGAGAGGACATGAGAGAAAGTCTGTAAAGCTAAGCGGATAGCTCGCAACGTCAATAGATTGATCTGCTGTGTGGACTCCCCAGGAGACCAGAGGCCCTGAGTGCAAGCCCCCTGGCAATGTGCACCCCAGCTCTGAAGGGAAGCATCGGTTGTCAGCACCTGTGTGTGGGGAGGCGCCTAAAAAGGCACCTCCTGGACCAGGTTTTGGAGATGCAGCCACCACCGTAGGGAGGCTGTCAGCAGTTTGGACACCCTTATCTCGTCTTTCAAGTCGCCTGTGGCTTGCACACACTGAGCTCTGAGGCACCACTGAGCAGGTCGCATGTGCAGGGGGGCATTCGGAGTTACATGGACCGTGGATGCCATGTGGCCCAAGAGCCTTAGGAAGTTTCTGGCGGAGACCAGAGAACCGCTCTGGAACTGACTGGCCAACACTATCAGTCTGTGGCAGGGGTTCTCAACCCTGTCCTCGGGACCCACCTAGCCAGTCGGGTTTTCAGGATAACCACAATGAATATGCATGAGAGAGATTTGCATATAATGGAGGCAGTGTATGCAAATCTCTCTCATACATATTCATTGTGGTTATCCTGAAAACCCGACTGGCTAGGTGGGTTCCGAGGACAGGGTAGAGAAGCCCTGGTCTGTGGGCTCTGTCCTCGGGCAAATAAGCCTTCGCCTGGGGGGTATCCAATCTTGCCCCTATGAACTCCATGTTCTGTGAGGGGAGCAAAGTGGACTTTGCGAAGTTTACCACGAAGCCTAGATGCTGAAGAAGAGAAACAGTGCGAAGGGTGGCCTGACCGGCCTCCTGTGGAGACTGACCCCTGATGAGCCAGTTGTCCAGGTATGGAAAAACAAAGATGCCCTGGTTTCTGAGATAGGCCGCCACCACCGCCAGGCACTTGGTGAAAACCCTGGGGGCGGAGTTGAGGCCAAATGGAAGTACTCTGTATTGAAAATGATTTCCTCCCACTACAAATCTGAGATATTGTCTGTGGTCTGGATGAATGAGGATGTGAGTATAAGCATCCTTTAGATCTAAGGAGCATAGCCAATCTCCCTGCTGGAAGTAGGGCAGCAGTATCCCAAGGGTAAGCATCTTGAACTTTTCCCTCTCCAGGAACTTGTTGAGAGTTCGCAAGTCTAGGATGGGCCTGAGGCCTCCTGTCCTTTTTGGTACCAGAAAGTACCTTGAATAGAAGCCTTGGCCTCTCAGGTGGTGAGGCACCGGTTCCACCGCCTGCTCCCTGAGAAGACTTGCCAACTCCTGAAGGAGGAGGTTCCTGTGAAAAGGGAGTCTTGGAGGCTCCCCTGGAAAATAGGAGGGGGGTAACTGGTTGAAGTGGAGCAAATAGCCATTTTGGACTATGCTCAGCACCCAGGTATCCCCTGTTATGGCTGACCACCTGTGGGCATACAGTGTCAGCCGGCCTCCTGTGCTGAGAGGAGCTAGCTGAGGAGGAGAGGCTATGCAATGGGAGTCAGAACCCCGCTCCCTGCTGTGCAGGAGCCGGAGCTGATGGCTTGGGGGTTTTTCTGCCTACGAGGCCCATGTCCCTGCTCCTTGGCCTGCTGACCCTGATGGGGAGCTGCAGAGGCCTGAAAACGAGGGTAGGATTTGTAGGCAGTAGCCTTCCTCGGGTAAAAGGGCTTTTTCCCCGAGCCCTTCTTCTTCTGAGAAGGGGCAGAAGTTTTTCTGGACACCCTTGTCCTGGTGAGAGTCTCAGACTCGAGTTCTGCAGCCTTTTCAGCCATGGGTTTGCCAAAAAGGTTCTCACCTCACAGGGGACATCGACCAACTTGTCCTGTACCCATGGCTCGAGGTCCGATGACTGTAGCCAGGCCTGACGGCGTGCACCGATGCCAGGCGCGGCTACTCGGGCCGAAGCCATCATAGGCTGCTCAAGAGATAAACTTTGAGCACTCTCGAATCCCAGATGACAAAGACTTAAACCTCTGCAAAGGTTCCTCGGAGAGGCCAGCTGGGAACCCGGCAATCTCCTTTGCCAAGTCCCAAAGGTACATGCCCATGTACAGCTGGTAAGTCTGGACACGGCACGACAGCATAGAGCCCTGGAAGCACTTTCTACCGAGGGCATCCAGGTTCCGGGCCTCCTGGCCGGGGGGCACCGAGGAGTGCACCTTCTGACTCTTCAGACGATGTATAGCCAATTCCACAACCATGGAGTGATGAGGTAGCTGTGCCTTCTAAAACCCAGGGCTCTTACGGACTCGATAAATGGAATCGACCCATCTGCTGAGAACCGGCGCCGAGGCCAGTGCCTCCCACATGCGGAAGAGCAGCCGTTCTAGCATCGGAAGAACCGGTAAAGGCCTCCTTAGGCGGAGAGTCATACTGGAGGGCCTCAAGCTCTTCGGCTCGGGATCCGCGGGGAAGGCTAAGGCTTTAGCCATGTCCCGCACGAAGTCCAAGAACCGGGTATCCTCCGGTGGGGAACGTCTCCGAGGCTCGGACTCTGGTGAGTCCAATGGGATGCACCAGGTCCGGAAAGTATCCAGGGACGACTCATCCTCCGTCTCCCACTCTGACCCCTCCGAGGAGGAATCAAGCGGCTCCGGCCGGGTACCGATGCCATCCGCCCCAACGCCGAGGGCACCGGCGTCGACGACCTCGGCCCCAAGCGGGAGGCCGAGGGGAACCTTGGCCGAAGGTCGACTCGAGACCGCATCAACTCGAGGATCGGCTTGGCCTCCGGGGTCAACTTGAACGTCAAGGTCCCGGTGGTCAGGGCAGATGCACCGGTCAAACCGGCGATGAGTACCCGCTGCTGCTCAATGAAGGCAGCCAAGCTGCTCTCCAAGTCCATCAACCTGAGGACTCAGCTTAGGAGACTCAGCAGCCCCCGACTCAGGCCCCGATGGTGTCGGGCCCGACGGCGGCTCCCCTGGAGGGGAGTCTACAAGGACAACCGCACTCACGTGACTCGGGGACTCCGGCTCCACGCGAGGCAACTTGGCAGGCCTCTCCGACTCCGAGGACCCGGGACGGCGGTCGGGGCTATGCGACCTGGCCCTCGAGGAGCCAAGAGCGTCCACCGACGCCGCCCTCACGGGTTTCTTCTGCCTTCTGTGTTCCCTCGAAGGGGACCCCCTTTCAGAAGAGCCTCGATGGTGCTTGGGGTCGGACTCCCGAGATGTCGAGGCCTCTGACGAAGTCCGGGCCCGACCGGACGCGGAGTCAGAAAAGTCTTTCACGCTGATGCTGACGGCTCCTCAGCGCCTTAGAGGACATTTTGCTGCACGGGACACAGACCACCGGGTCATGGTTGGGCCCGAGGCACCGGAGGCAGCAGTCATGTGTGTCGGTGAGAGACATCAGCTTCTTACACCGATCACACTTCTTGAACCCGCTGGCAGCCATCGGGGGGAAAAAGGACCCCTGCAAGGTCAAAAGACTGGACTGCCAGTGAAAAAGAGAAAAAGAGCGGGAACGCTAGTCACGAAGGACAAAAAATGAAAAACTTAGATCCAGGCTCGATACCAGTGTACCGGGCCCAGGCGGGAAGGGAAACCGATGTCGAACCGGGCAAAAACACGAATCCACGCAAGAAAAATCAACTTTTATACCGGGTGACGACACACGTCTGTCGGGCTCCGCGGAAAAAAGAAGACTGAGCAAGATGGCTCCCTTGGGTGGGAAGGGGACCGCGCATGCACGCTGCATTCCCAAAGGCTTTCTTTGAAAGCTGGGGAAATGCTCCACACGAGGGCTCCGTCGGCGCCGTCACCCATATGTGAGGACTGACTTCCTGCTTGGTCCTGGAGAACTCCTGCTACCTGTTTAATAACTCTCAATCTTGTGTCTGATAGGGAGTGGTTACTCCAAATGATTTTTTAAAAAAAAGTAATGTTCTCTTTAAGGGATGTTTGGTCAGGATATTCTCTGACCTGGCTGGAGAAACCCAACATCACAGGTGTGAGTTTCTCACCTTGTGACCATGGGCTCTCCAGCTAGGAGGGTTTCCTTTTCTTAAATACCCCTGTAAGTGCCTTATCAGACTTCAGGGTCAATCACGTGTCTTTTCATTTCCCTCACAACTGACTTCCCTACTGCATGCCCGTGAGTCACTTGTAATGCGAAGTGTTGAATCTCCTGCCCATATCTTAGAGTAAGCCGGGTTGTGCCAATCTCAGCTTTCCTTGTTATTTGCTTATGTTTGCCTTATTCTGTCTGTTTTGATTGTGGATCCTATTGTAAGCTAGAGGTTAGGCGATTGTTGATATAGAGTAGTTACTCACCTGTAACAGGTGTTTCTCCAGGAGCAGCAGGAATCAGTCCTCACATATGGGTGTCATCGGCGCCGATGAAGCCCCAGAGGAGCATTTCCCCAGCTTTCTATGAAAGCCTTTGGGAATGCAGGCACGCATGCGCGGTTCCCTTCCCGCCTAAAGGTGCCATCTTACCTCAGTCAAATGACATAGCTAAGAATAGCACACAAAAAAAGAAAAATAAACTATGTACAACTGCAACTCCAAGGGGAGGAGGGAGGGTTGTGAGGACTGATTCCTGCTGCTCCTGGAGAACCTGTTACAGGTGAGCAACTACTCTTTCTCCAGGACCAAGCAGGAAGTCAGTCCTCACATATGGGTGACTCCCCAGCTCTGGGCTACCGAGGAACCCAGGCTGAAAAAAAGAGAACTCCCTCTAGTCTCAGCAGCAAAGAAAGGCTTTTCAAGGACACAACCTCCACCGGTAGCCCAACAGAGGGCAGGAGGACAGGAGTTGCCTAAACCTCAAAGAGATTCCGGAGTACTGCTTGGCCAAAAGCACTGTCCCTATGGGACTCCCTCTCCAGGCAGTAATGGGCCGCAAAAGTCTGGCTTGAAGACCAAGTTGCAGCCCTGCAGATGTCTACCAAGGGCACAGAGCGGAGATGAGCCACTGAGGCAGCCATCGCCCTGACACGATGGGCCGTGACCCTACCCTGCAAAGGAAGGTCAGCCGCCTTGTAAGCCAAGGTGATACAGTCAGCCACCCAGATGGACAAGGTACGCTTGGACACAGCTAACCCCAACTTATTGGGGTCAAAGGATACGAAGAGCTGAGTAGCCCTTCGATGCCCCTGCGTACGGTCAAGGTAGAAGGATAAGGCCCTCCTACAGTCCAGGGTATGCAGGACTGCTTCAGCCTGGCTAGCATGAGGCCTAGGGAAGAATGTTGGAAGAACCACCTCCTGATTGAGGTGGAAAGAGGAGACAACCTTAGGAAGGAACTTTGGATGAGTCCTGAGGACTACCCTGTTCCTGTAAATCCTGGTGTAAAGCCTGTCACAGACCAGGGCTTGAAGCTCACTTACTCGCCTAGCCGAGGTAAGGGCTATTAGGAAGAGTATCTTTTGAGAGAACTGAGACTGGGGTGCAGAAGGGAACCCTGGTCCTGTGTGAGAAGATCGGGTTGCAACCCCAGAGGCAGTGGAGGATCCACCGCCAGTTGAAGCAGAAGAGGAAACCAAGGCTGTCTTGGCCACCTGGGAGCTACCAGCAGGACCGAGGCCTTGTCCTGGAGAATCTTGAACAGGGTTCGGGCCACCAAGGGCGTGGGAGGAAACGCATAGAGGAGGCCCTGAGACCAAGATATCAGAAAAGCATCCGCTGCTATCCGCAGAGGATGTGGCTGCCTGGAGCAGAACTTTGGCAGCTGCTTGTTCATGGGGCTGGCAAAGAGATCTATCAAAGGGAGACCCCATTTCAGGAAGATCTTCTGAACTACTGAAGGATGCAGCTGCCACTCGTGGGGCTGCAGTATCCTGCTTAATCTGTCTGCCAGGTAGTTGTCTTGGCCTGGAAGGTACACAGCCCTGAGGAGCATGTTGTGCTTGAGGGCAAAAGAACAAAGGTCCTGAGCCTCCCGACAAAGGATCTTGGACCAAGTTCCGTCCTGTTTGTTCACATAAAACATGGCAACTTGGTTGTCTGTCTGAATCAGGACAGACTGGTGAGCCAGGGTAGGAGTGAAAGCCTTGAGTGCTAATCGAATAGCTCTGAGTTCGAGGAGATTGATCTGCTGTGCAGCTTCCCAGGGAGAACAGAGGCCCTGGGTGCACTTGACCAGACAATGAGCTCCCCAGCCTTGCAGGGAGGCATCTGTTGTCATCACTACTGTGTACCCTGGAATCTGAAAAGGCACCCCTTTCAGTAGATTGGGTGGGTGCAGGCACCAGTTGAGGGAGTGCAGAAATGGTCTGGACACCCTTATCATGTCTCTGAGGCTGCCTGTGGCCTGTGACCATTGAGTCCGAAGGCACCACTGTGCAGGCCTCATATGGAGCCTGGCATTGGGGGTCACATGTACTGTCGAAGCCATGTGGCCTAGAAGCCTCAGGCAAAGTCTGGCGGAGACCAGGGAGCTGCTGAGAAACTGACTTGCCAAGGCCATCAACCTTTGGGCTCTGTTTCTGGCAAGAATGCCTTTGCCAGGAGAGAATCCAACCTTGCCCCTATGAACTCCAAGTTCTGGTAAGGGAGCAAAGTGGACTTTGTGAAGTTTATGACAAACCCCAGGCGTTGTAGAAGAGCAATGGTTCTGAGGGTGGCTTGATTGGCCTCCTGACCTGTCTGACCTCTGATGAGCCAGTTGTCCAGATAGAGGAAGACAAAGATGCCCTGATTTCTCAGGCAGGCCGCCACCACTGCTAGGCACTTTGGGGGCGGAGGTGAGGCCGAAAGGCAGCACTCTGTACTGATAATAGTTTCCTCCCACAATGAACCTGAGGTACTTTCTGTGGTCTGGATGAATGAGGATGTGAGTGTACGCATCCTTTAGATCTAAGGAGCATAGCCAATCTCCCTGCTGGAGGTAGGGCAGAAGGGTTCCAAGAGTAAGCATCTTGAACTTTTCTTTCACTAGGAACTTGTTGAGATTCCTGAGGTCCAGAATGGGACGAAGGCCACCGGTCCTTTTGGGCACCAAGAAATACCTGGAGTAGAATCCGTGACCGTGCAAGTGGGGAGGCACAGGTTCCACCGCCCTGTCCACCAACAGATCCTGAAGCTCCTGACGGAGAAGGTCTGTGTGCAGAGGAGGCCGTGGAGGCTCCTCTGGAAAGTATGGGGGTGGCAGTTGGTGGAAATGGAGGGCATATCCCTTGTGGATTATCTCCAGCACCCAACTGTCCCCGGTGATAAGGGGCCACTGGTGGGCAAAGAGGGCGAGGCGACTGTCAGCATACATTTCATGCAGCTTTGGACTCTGGTGATTTCAGTCTCCAAAGGTAATAGGACAGTTTACAAGATGAGATTAACTCTGACCCCCTGGTGATTTCAGTCTCCAAGGCCTGTCTGAAGCCCCTCCTTGCTAAATCAAGAATGGCAGACCTTAAAGGGAGTGGCTAGCAGACCTCAAGGGGAAGTGCTGGAGAGGATTCAATTCACTATAAAGGACAGAAACACTTCCTCTCTCTCTCTCTCTTCCACCATTCATCGGAGGACATGAAGGACAGGAGGCTCTGATAATCAATTCCCTTCACCCCTCCCCCGCTCTCTCTCTCTCTCTCTTCCACTACACTACACCTGGCCATGAGGCTCTGACCCACATGTTCTTACCTCTCTCTCTTCCACCATTCATCGGACATGAAGGACAGGAGGCTCTGATAATCAATTCCCTTCACCCCTCCCCCGCTCTCTCTCTCTCTCTCTCTCTCTTCCACTACACCTTGCCATGAGGCTCTGACCCACATGTTCTGGCCTATCTCTCTCTCACACTTCACACATGCACATGCACACACAGATTCATTGATGCACACTGAAACAGCTCTGTAACAATCACTATATACCTCTGTTCAATACCTATGTATTAAGTCTATTTCTACATAAAAAAACTTTCTCCAAGCCACACCTGTTTGGTTGTCTTATTACAAACCCTACTGCCTCTGTGAAGTGAAATGAACCCAGGACCTACAGGAAAGTAACCTGACCAAATCTTACAGCGACCTCCTGTGCAGGGTTGGGAAAGCAGTGGAGGAGAGGCTATGCTCAAGGAGTCAAAAGCCCCCACCCTGCTGAGTGGTAGCAGGGGCCTGAGGCTTGGGGGTCCTCTGCCTACGTGGCCCATTACCCTTGGCTTGCTGACCCAGGGGGGCAGTTTGGGCAGCCTGATATTGTGGGTACTGTTTGTAGGTAGTGCCCTTCCTCTGGTAAAAGGGCTTTTTACCCGAGCCCTTCTTTTTATGAGAAGGGGCAGAGGTCTTCCTCGACAGCCTTGTCCGAGTGAGGTGCTCGGTCCTGAGCTGAGCAGCCTTCTCGGTCATGGGCTTGCCAAAAAGGTTTTCACCTCGGCAAGGGACATCAACCAACTTGTCCTGAACCCATGGCTCGAGGTCCGATGACTGCAGCCATGCCTGGCGTCGAGCCGTGATGCCGGCTGCCGCAACTCGGGCCGAAGCCTCGAAGTCATCGTAGGCGGCGCGGGACAAACTTCGAGCAGTCCCGAATCCCCGAGGACAAGGACTTAAATCTCTGCAAGGGTTCCCCGGAGAGACCAGCAGAGAACCCGGCCAACTCCTTGGCCAGATCCCGCAAGTACATGCCCATGTACAGCTGGTAAGACTGGACACGGCAAGCAAGCATCGAGCCCTGAAAGCACTTTCTACCGACGACATCAAGGTTTCGGGCCTCCCTGCCAGGAGGTACCGCGGAGTGCATCTTCTGACTCTTCAGACGATGCATGGCCGATTCCACAACCATGGAATGGTGTGGTAGCTGTGCCTTCTGAAAGCCAGGGCTCTTTCGGAGCTGATAGATCGAATCGACTCGCTTGCTAAGAACCGGCGCCGAGGCCGGTGCCTCCCACATCCGGAAGAGGAGCCGTTCCAGCATCGGAGGAACCGGGATAGTAAAGGCCTCCTTCGGAGGAGAGTCATACTGTAGCGCCTCGAGCTCTTCAGCTTGAGGCTCTTCCTCGGGATCCGCCGGAATAGTCAAGGCAGTGGCCATATCCCGGACGAACTCCGAGAACCGGGTGTCATCCAGGGGGGGACCTACTCCGGGGCTCAGACTGCGGTGAGTCCGAAGGGACGCACCGAATCTTAAAGGTATCAGGAGACTCCTCGTCCTCAGTCTCCCAAGCTGACCCGTCCGAGGAAGAGTTGGGGTCCGACCCCGAGGGGCCCTGGAGCACCCGCTCCGACGCCCTCGGTCCCGAACGGTAGGTCGAGGGGGACCGCGACCGAGGTCGACTCCGAGCCACGATGGACTCGAGTAGCGGCTCAGACTCCGGGGTCGACTTCGACGTCGATGTCGATGTCCCGGCGGTCGGGGCAGATGTGCCAGACAGGCTGGCCATCAGTGCCCACTGCTGCTCCATGAAGGCAGACATTCTGCTCTCCAAAGCTGTCATCCTGAGACTCAGCTCGGGAGACGCAGCAGCCATCGACTCGGGCCCCGGCGGCACCGGGCCCGACGTCGGCTCCCTGGGAGGAGAGTCCACGAGGACTACGGGGCTTACGTGTCCAGCAGACTCCGGCTCCACACAAGGAACTTTGGCAGGCTTCTCCGGTTCCACTGGCCTGGGGCGACGGTCGGGGGTCTTAGACCTGGCCCTCGAGGAGCCAGGGACCTCTTCCGACGACGCCCTCGCGAGCCGTTTCTTCCTCTTGCGTTCCCGGTCGGGGGACCCCCTGTCCGAGGAGCTTCGACGGCACTCGGGATCGGAATCCCGAGATGTCGAGGCCTCAGACGAGGTCTGGGCCCGGCCGGAGGCTGAGTCCGAGAAAAGCCTTTCCTTTTGCTGCTGGCGACTTCGTAGTGCCTTGGAAAACATTTTTCCACAGGCCCCGCACGACTTAGGATCGTGGTCGGTGCCGAGGCACCGAAGGCAGCAGTCGTGTGTGTCGGTGAGAGACATTAGTTTCTTACACCGATCACACTTCTTAAAACCACTGGAAGCCATCGGGGAAAAAAAGAGTCCCCGCGAGGTCAAAGGACCGGCCTTCCAGGGAAAAAGAGAAAAAAGGGCGCGAACGCCAGCCACGAAGTGCAAAAGCCGAAAAAGAAGAATTCGGTTCGATAGCGGTGTACCGAACCCGGCGGGAGGGGAACCGGCGTCGAACTGGTAGAAAAAAAGCAAAAAATCACTGAAAAATCTAATTTTAACCGGGAAAACTGGACACACGTCCGGTGGGCTTCACGGAAAAAAAGAGACTGAGGTAAGATGGCACCTTTAGGCGGGAAGGGAACCACGCATGCGTGCCTGCATTCCCAAAGGCTTTCATAGAAAGCTGGGGAAATGCTCCGCTGGGGCTTCATCGGCGCCGATGACACCCATATGTGAGGACTGACTTCCTGCTTGGTCCTGGAGAAAAAATTCTCTCATGAGGGTTACAATGTAGACCATTTATCTTTTTTTAGTAATTACTTTACAACACCTGCATTTCCTTAACAAGTGTGTGTAAGCTTGTATTTTTGGAAAAATTGCATAAATAGAAAATAAAAAAAATGTTGCTATAGCCATTAACTATATTGCATTTTCACTTAAGAGACCTACACTGTTCAAATACACTGGTGGCTGAAAGCAAGGAGCCAAGAGTAACGCAGCATGCAATGCATGAGAAACCCCTCCCACAACTCTACTATTACTACTATTAATCATTTGACTAGTGTTACAAGGCGTATGCAGCTCTGTACAGAGACATGTAAGAGACAGTCCCTGCTCATCAGAGCTTACAATCTAGTCAAGACAGACAACACAACTGAGGACTAAGGTAAGTCTAGGGGAATGGTAAGGAAACACATAGTTGGAGAGCAGGAGACTAAGCAGATCAGGATCCAAAAGCAGCCTCAAAGAGAATTCCTTAGCAAAACTGATCACCTGCAGCAGGTATTCTTCAAGGACAGCAGGATATCAATCCCCACAAAAGGGTGGCATCATTAGATGGAGCCCAGGGGCCAGAGCATTTACTTCAAAGCTAGCAGAGTTTTCTAACATGCTTTGTTTAGTATGGGGAAATTAAAACTTGTTGCCAATTTGCTTTCATGGAGTCCCTCCAATTCAGTCCAAACAAACGGGCTGTGCCTGTCCACCAGCAGCTGGAGACTGATTATGTAAATCTTTTAATGATGTCACTCTACAACCATGGAGGAACTTCCCTTCTCCTTCTAGTATCCCACTGTCAAAGCAGCTCTACAGTACTCTCCTAAAATGTAGGCACCAATTACACACAAAAAAACTGACGAAACAGCAAAAACAGAAGAGACTATCCAACTGCTCCCAACAGAAGCACTTCAAATGATGTCCGAAAATCCATTCCTTGATTCCTTTTGTTTTTGTTTTTTGTTTATTCTTCAAAACAGTGCAGCAAGTATCTCCTGAGCCCCCTGCCGGATCTGAAAAAAACCCCTAAGGGAGACAAGCAGCCAGCCCGCAACCGGACTAAAGGATCCACTCCGCTCAACTCTCAATATGGGTGGCTTGCCACACACCCAGACCAGATACTAGGGCAAGTCCTGGACTGGATTGGAGGGACTCCATGAAAGCAAATTAGCAGGTAAGCTCTAATTTCCTCTTTATACATATCCCTCCAATCCAGTCCAAACAAATGGAATGTATCACAGCAGTACCTAACGATGGGAGGGACCCGTGAGCCCTGCCCGCAAAACCTGAGCGCCAAAACGCGCCTCCGCCCCTACCTGCACATCCAAGCAATAATACTTCACAAACATATGCAATGAGGACCATATCGCAGCCCAACAAATGTCCACCAGAGGCACCAAACTCACTTCTGCCCAAGATGCTGCCTGGGATCTGGTGTAATGTGCTCGTAATCCTTCCGGCACTGCTCTATGCTTCAGGAGATGGATTAAGGAGGCGACTGCCTCAGTCTATCATGAAACAGAAGCTTTAGATGAGGCCTCTCCACATTGAGGACCACCACCAAACAAAATGAATACTGATCAGACTTTTGAAAGGGCTGCGTGCACCTCAAGTAACAGCACAAGGTTCTCCGCACATCCAGACAATGCAGTCAGCAGTCTCACTCTCTCCCCCGAGCCAGCAATTACCAGGAGATTCACAACCTGGTTGAAATGAAATGGAGACACCACTTTTGGTAAAAAGGAAGGAACTGTCTCAGAACCACATGCTCCTTAGACATGAGCAGGAACGGCTTTCAACAGGACATGGTCTGCAACTCCGAAATGTTCCAGGCTGAGCAGATAGCCACCAAGAAAACCACTTTCAAGATCAGATCCTTCAAAGAGGCCTGACTGAAGGGCTCAAAAGGAGATGCAACCAAGCCTGATAACATCAAATTCAGGTCCCAGGGAGAAATGACTGCCCACATCGGTGGCCTATCCTGCTTCACAGCTCCACGTAACATCTGGGCTACATGCCAATGGGGCACCCTGAACCTTCCCCCTGTAGCAGGCCAAAGCCGCTACCTGCATCTTCAGAGAATTCAGGGCAAGCCCCTTATCCAGATCATCCTGCAAAAAATCTAGGATATCCACCACCGATGCTCCTAAGGGCTGCCCGTCTCGCTGCTCACACCAGGCTTCGAACACCCACAAAATCCAAATATAGTACAAGGAGATGGACCTCTTTCTGGCCTTCAACTGCATGGAAATCACTCTAAATGAATAGCCCTGTCTCAACAGCCACACCCGCTCAAGAGCCAGGCTGTAAGTGAGAATCAATCCACCTACAACATTCTTATCAGCCCCTGTGAAAGCAGGTTGGGCCTCTGCGGAAGCTGCCATGGCTGGTCCACCAATACCTGGATGAGATCTGCGTACCATGGTTGCCGTGGCCAATAGGGCACCATGAGGATCACCTGACCATGGTGCAGCACAATGCATTGCAGCACCCGGCTTATCAGGGCCCAAGAAGGGAAGACATACAGAAGATCTTCCTGTGGCCAGGGTTGTGCCAGGGCATCCAACCCCTCTGACATTTGCTCTCTCAGACAGCTGTAGAAGCAACTGACGTTAGCATTGTCTGCGGTCACCATGAGATCCATCACCAGCTGACCCCAGTATTGAACGATGCTGGTGAACACTGAGTCTGCTAGGACCCACTCTATTGCATCTATCTGCTGCTGGCTGAGATAATCTGCTTGAACATTGTCCTTTCTGGCCACTGATAGCGCGCTTAGGTGACACTCAGCCGTTGCAAAAGAGGTGTGACCTCTGCTGCCAGAATCGCACTGCCCGTGCCACCTGCCTGTTGATATATGCCACTGCCGATGCACTGTCTAAGAACATTCTCACTGCACGAGCCTCCACCAGAGCCTCAAAGTGTCGCAGCACCATCCAGACTGCTTGAATCTCCAGACGATTGATGGCTGTCCTTCACTGATCATCCCCACTGAGCCAAATGGGAGCAGCAATGAGCTCACCAACCATTCAGATTGGCATCCGTGGTCACCATGATCCAATCTGGCTGCTTCAGCCACATCCCCTTCGTCAAGTTGCTCTTTTCCAGCCACCACTGTAACGCCATCTTGGTATCTCCTGGGCACTGAAGTCTGAGAAAGAGAGTGGTGCTAAGGTGATCATCTCGAGAGAAATGCTCTCTGCAGCAGCAGCATATGGAAGCTGGTCCAAGGTACTAAATCTAGTGCCGCTGCCATCAGCTTGAGAACTTGGGGGTAATGCCGGGCCAATGGTTGTGACATCCATAGAAACTGGCGCATCAAGCTCTGGATCTTGAGAATGCACTCTTCTATCAACGAGACTAAGCCGGCTGCCGTGTTGAACCAGGCTCCCAGATAAATCAAATGTGACAGAACCAACTTTCTCTTGGCCGAGTTGACCACCCATCCCAAGCTCTGCAGAAAAGCTATCACTTTATGCATCATCCACTCTCAGCCCTGGACTTGGCCCGAATGAGCCAATTGTCCAGGAAGGGATGAACTAGGATTCCCTACTTCCTCAGGACTGACACTGCCATCACCATTACCCTGGTGAATGTTCAGAGTGCCATTGCAAGCCCAAATGGCAGCGTTCAGAACTGAAAATGACCCATGAACATCGCAAACCGAAGGAAGCGTTGATGCTCCGGGCATATCGGAACATGAAGGTACGCCTGGGTCAAGTCTAGGGCAGTGAGGAGTTCTCCCCTCTGCACGGCCACCATAATGGATCGCAACATTTCCATATGAAACCTTGGCCCCCACAAGGCTGCATTCATGTGCTTTAGATTGAGAATGGGTCGAAAAGCACCCTCCTTTTTGGGCACCACAAAATATATCGAGTATCAACCTTATCCACATTGGTCTGGAGGCACACGTACCACTACATCTAAGGCCAGCAAATGCTGCAACATTCTGCAGACCACCTGGTACTTACTTGGAGCCGTGCATGGGGACAGCATGAAGGCCTCCTGCAGTCGATATTGAAACTCTAGAGCGTAACCGTAGCGAATAACCTCCAGAACCCATTGATCTGAGGTTATCAGGACCCAGGAGTGATAAAAATGCCGAAAAGCATTCTCCAATAAGCTCCTCCAACCCCTGGGCCCCCCCTCGCTTCATTGTGGTTTCTTGGAAGAGCCAGAGGACTCTGCATAATAGCCATGGCCTCTGCCTCAAAAGAAATGCCCCCTGAACGGGAAATGTCCATGTTGTGGAGGTAGAAAACACATCACTCAAAAGTGACAAAAGTCTTTTGCCCCACCCCACGAGGGAGCAGACTGTTCTTTACCTCCTCGAGACTTGCCACCTTTAGACTCCACAAGGTCTTTGACTAACTCATTCAGAGAATCACCAAACAACTTACCCTTAAAGGGCAGTTTGCACAACCAGACCTTGGAAGAAACATCCGCTGACCAGTTATGCAACCATAGAAATCGACGAGCCGCTACTACTGCCATACTCTTGAAAGAGGCGTGGACTAAATCATAACAAAAATCGGACAAGTACGCCATGGCAAACTCCAGCATAGGGATCTCCACCGGTTCCATGCTCAATTCCTGTAGAAGACCAGACAGAGTCTGCACACAAAGCATACAGGCTCTTGCCACCTAAGCCCCACAGATGCAGGCCAGTAAGGAAAAGGCATTGACCTTGAATGCCTGCTGCAAAAGCACCTTCAAACAGCAGTCTTGGGGGTCCTTGAGGACCGTACCACTCTCCACAGGAATTGTGGTCTTCTTGGTCACCACTGTGACCAAAGCATCTACCTTGGGGATCCAAAACAGATATTTCTCTGCTGGTAGAATGGGATAGAGGCAAGCCATCACCCACCCCCTCTAAGTCCTGCCTCAGGAACTTCCCACTCCACCTCTACCATCTGCATAATGGCCTTGTGGACTGGGAAGGAATTCTGCAGGATCCACATGCCCTGCAGAAGAGGGTCCTCCAGGGGCTCTTCTTCCTGAGATGTCCGAAAAGGTAGATTAAGTGCCGCCAAGGACTGGGACATCAGTGACATCAGCTCCTCTTTATGAAAAACCCAAGCAATTGTGAGGGATTCCCCCCCTCTAGGCCAAAGCTTTCCAGGTCCTCCTCTGAGACAGAAGGACCCTCCTCCAGCACCCTCCACCTCTCTGGAAATGCTGTCTTCATCCATATCCTCCACAGCACAGATGCTTGGCTGGCCCCGCTCCCCCACCAAGGGGGAAGTGCTTTCCCCAATCCCTGGTCCTTTACCAGCCGGCAAGCTTTGTGGAGAAGCAGCACAAATCCCGGAGAAAAAGGTTTCCCCATGAATTATTTTCCTTGCCTCTGGGGAACCCTGGCTCTCCCCCCGCTGCACTAACGTCATGGGCTCAGCCTGCAAGATGGACACAGCAGGCCAACAACATAGCTGACTGAGAACCAGCGCAGGAAACTTTCCGCCTGCTAGAAGAGAAGGGCCTATATCCCACTCCTGGTTTGAACTGGGTATACCTAACCCCCCAGGAAGCAGGCCCAGTCCCTTTTGCCGTTCCTCAATGTCACGGCTCTCCTTCTCACAAGACCGGTATCCTGCTTGTGAGAGAGACCTATGGCATGCCCACATGCAGCACAGACCAATTTGAAGCTGGGCATCGAGATTTGCTAGTGTACCACCAAGCTGAAGGAAACAAAAACCCCCCCCCCAACTGTGCTACTTCCCACCATGATCAGCCCCGAAGAAACAGAAAAAACTACCAGCAGCAAAAACAAACGCTCATCGCGTCACACCGAGGCGGCCGACCAGGCTCCTGTGAAGATTGCAGGACTGTCTGACACCATTGGGAGACCCCAATGCAGACTCGGGTTCTCCATGGAGGTCTCCTCTAACCCACGAAAGGCTCAGGAGCGTACAGCACAAAGACTTTTTTCTTTTGGCTTTGCTGCAACTATTTTCCGAAACTGTGCAGTTAGACATTCATCCAGGACAACTCTTGATCTTTTCCTTTACTTTTGCTCTCAAGACATCTACACCTAGGGTGATCCAGAAATCAATCAGATAGAACCCAAGGAAGTCTGCCCACCAGATGCTGGAAATTGGAGATATTGGAAGGAGGAGGGAAGTTTCTCCAGGGTTATAGGATGACATCATTAAAAGATATGCATAATCAGTCTCCAGCTGCTGGTGGGCAGACACAACCCATTTGTCTGGACTGGACTGGAGGGATGTGGATGAAGTGTGGGATGTCCTGTCTTATAGTATTCTTGCAGGACCCATCCTTAGTTTGGTTTATAGCTATAACTTGGAGAAACCAACTCTTTGGGGAGATGGGAGGTTTGGCAAGGATGAATATTCTGATATCCTCTGAAAACACCTGTTATAAGTAAGAAATTTTGCTTTCTCCAAGGACAAGAAGGATAAGTATATTAAAAAAAATGGTATGTTGGAGAAACAGAGCACAGTATCTAGTCTCCTCACACATGGGAATCCCTATTTAAAGGCTGCCCTTAAACAAAAAAAGGGGGATAATAATGCCAAACAATTTTTTGGCATCAAACCATTTTCATGTTTTACTGTTTTTTGTTTTTAAAAGGCAACCTGGAAACAAAATTTTAAAAAAAGGGTCCTTGTGAAGATAAAATTGGCTGCTAAACCAAAACAAACTGAATAAAACGACTGCTGCACCAGAGAATCTTTATTCAAACAATAACAAGATGTAAATGAGTGGACGAAACTGCAAGTCATAGCACTGCAAATCTCTCCGATGGAGACTGATCTCACGTGGGCCACAGAAATTGCTATAGCTCTGACACTAAGGGGCCAATATTCAGAGTGGCTGCTATTTAAAAACCATAGCAGATAGCCACAGTGTTTAAATATCAGTGGGATATTCAGTTGCAATATCCAGGTATGAGTTACCCCTGAATATCCTGACCATGCGGCTTAATTGATTAAGTGTTGGCACTTATCCAGTTAGCCTGATATTCAGCCAGTACTTCTGCAGATAGAAACTTAGGACAACCTTTTAGGTAGCTCACTTTGCCAACAGAAGTCCCAGTTAAATATCAAACTAACCAGATAAGTGCCAGCACTTTATCCAGTCAGTGCTAACACACTTTCTCTCCTCCCATAGATCAACCCTGCACTAACTGGATAGTGCCAGGCAGTTTGTGGAGATATTTAGCAGCGCTATCCAGACTGTGCCACTGAATATCCCATTCAGTGCTCTTATCCAGTGGGCCAGCTGACTAAGGGCTTTTAATATCAGTCTCTATATGCCCTTTTAGAGGCAGGCTTGCCTAGGCATAAAAGAGAGAGGTGCAATCTGCTATCCAATTAGACAGTTCAAGGCACATTTTACAATGGAACGTCCAAGTGCAATGTCTGAAAATAAAAAAGCAGGCACGTGCAAGTTCAGGCACGATTTTAGAAACGTGGACGTGCTCGATATAGATGTCTATAGAGACGTCTACATAGACATCCCCAGAATAGCATCTCAGAACATGGACATCTAATAGCATAATGGTTAAAGTAGTGGGTTGAGAGTGGGTGGCCAGAGTTCAAACCCCAGTGTGAATCTTTGTGAGCTTAGACTAGTCACCTAACGTTCCATTCTTCTCTACACTCTCTGGATGTTTTAAGGCCAAAACAAGTACTTTCCTGATGCCTATTCATGCCTGCAGCAGATTTAAACTTGAAAGTTCTTGAAATTGAACGGGGACATATAAGTCCATTGCACCTCTCCAGACATGCCTCCTTGCCTATTTGGATGTCTCTGAACCGGAGATGTCTGTAAAATGTCATTTGTGGAGTGGCTTCGGAGACATCTCTGTGATTTTGACGTCCACAAGCACATCTCCAGACATCCAAATCACAACTAAGGCTTTTAAATGATCCTCTGTATTTAGCTATAGCAATTCTAGTCTTATTCAGATAAAAAGAAACAAAGTTGGGTGGATTTTCTAAGGGCTTCAGTCAACTCTAAGTACATAGCTAAGGCCGTTTTGCCATCTAGGTTGTTCACATTTGTGGACAAATGGTCTGGGGGAAAAATGTTGGAAAGATGATTGACTTGTTAAGATGAAGGTTAAAGTCCAATTCTATTTTAGGCAGGAACTTAAGATGCATATGTAAAACTATCCTGTTTATGAAAAAAACTTGGAATAAGACAAAGAATTAAATTGATCTTGGAGCTCGTTGACTGCATGTTGAAGTGATGACCATCAAAAATATAACCAGTCAGAAATTTCAGCTCCTAGGAGCCTAGATGGCTCAATGCGAATTTTGATCAGCCAGGTGATATGCTGATGAACTGAAGAAAGCCCTACAAAAATCTGACAACTAAAGGCTGCACATAGATGAGTTTATTTTCTATTTGCTGAATGTGTCAGCTGCACTTGGATAAACCCTGACAGATCTAGTCTTCTAACCAGATTCTGAAAGCTATAAAGGGTGCTCAAGCAGTTTTCGTGTGGGACAGGAAAATGGATGTAAGGCTCTTCCTTCACACTAGATGGCAAACCTCTTCCATTTAAGAACCTTCTTTTAGAAGTGAGAAGAATGAGACATCTTCAGGCAGAGTAGGGTTGTGCAGATTAGAGAAGCACTGTTCCCCGATTTTGGGTATTTAAATTTTGGAAATTCAAACAAACTGGTTCTCTGATGGACAACTCTAACAGGAGAAGGAACATACTTGTTTTAGTCAATAGGGAGCTATTAGGATTATAGTCTGTCAGGCTATCCTTAGTTTATTTATTTAGACAGTTTTGTATATATTGGGGGAGGAGTGGCCTAGTGGTTGGGGCAAAGCACCTCAGGCCGGAAGGTCAGTGGTTCAAATCCCACTAGAGGACAGCAACCTTGGACCGGAAGGACTGGGGTTTCTAGTCCCACAGGTGCTCCTTGTGGTCTTGGGCAAGCCACTTAACCCTCCATTGCCCATTTTCCCTGTAAGTATTAGTGTATGTGTCTCATATCCCCTCATATTAAATGTATCCCCAATTGTGTTGTGACCACTTTGATTGAAGGATAAGGTGGTATACAAAACTGTCTAAATAAATAAATACCACCTTATCCTTCAATCAAAGTGGTCACAACACAATTGGGGATACATTTAACATGAGGGGATATGAGACACATGTTAACAATTTTGGTACTAAAGGAATAGAGGGTGCATGTATAAAAAGCTCTTTTCCCAATCCAGAGAAAAGGCATCCGAGACTAGTTTTTCTTGTAATTCTCTATTTGAGCAAGACTGCCAACAGATCCACTACAGGAGTTCTCCCTTCTCCTTGTGGAATATCATTTATTACTTCTCTGTCTATTTACCACTCATGTGGTTCTAGGCATTAATTTAATCTGTCCACCAAGGTATTGTCCTTTTCTTACTAGAAACATAGCTCTTAGGATCATCTGTTGAATATTGTGTGCAATTCTGGTCGTTGTATCTTAAAAAGAATATAGCGTTATTAGAAAAGGTTCAGAGAAGAGCCACCAAAATGGTAAAGGGGATGAAAGGATACTCCTATGAAGAAAGGCTAAAAAGGTTAGGGCTCTTTAACCTGGAAAAGAGACAACTGAGGGGAGATATGATAGACGTCTATAAATTAATGAACGGAGTGGAATGAGTAACCATAGATCAATTGTTTACGTTATCAGAATATCGAAAGACTAGGGGACATGCAATGAAGCTACAGGATAAACTATTTAAGACTAATAAAAGAAAATATTTTTTCACTCAACGTGTAATCAAATTCTGGAATTTGTTACCGGAGGATGAAGTAAAGGCTGTTAATGTAGCTGGGTTTAAAAAAAGGTTTGGACAAGTTCCTGGAAGAAAGGTCCATAAACCATTATTAATAAGGGACCCAGGATATCAATGCTTGACCTAGTGCAAGCATTGTGGAACCTGTCTCTTTTGGGGAAACTGCTAGGTACGTATGATCTAGATTGGCCACTGTTGGCAACAGGATACTGGGCTTGATGGACCTTGTTCTCACCCAATATGGCATATCTTATGTTCTAAGATGAAACAGCTCTACATTCTGACAGCCTTCCAACACATGAGATATGATCCTGTACTCCTCCGCTAGTTCATGTAAAACATAACATTGAACAATTCAACGAAGACCACCAAGCACCAATCACACCAATTACCCCACAAGCCGATGTACACAAGCCATGAACACTATAAGGACTTCACATGAACCAACTACCAGTTCATAGTTTACAATGTATAAAGCTCCCTGCAACCTGTATATAGCCCCTGTTCATAGTTCACAATGTATATAACCCCTGTTCATAATTCACAATGTATATAGCTCACCAATTATTCAATGACACTCCTCACCCACACCACACAAGTCAATGTATCCACTGCATATATTCACCCTCCCACTCTTGATTGTTTGACGTGCTAACCGCTTTGATTTAAAGATAAAGCGGTATATTAAATCCTATTAAATAAATAAAATAAATAACTACCCTGAGTGCCTGCTCAAATTATGACAATATTTGTTGGATCTCTGAAAGTCCTTAGAGTTCCAAACTGATCTTAACGCAAGAAAATTTATTTGAATAAGTTTTTCCTCACACACCATAAGGGTAATTCTATAAAAGTTGTTTAATTCAACGTGCATTGCCATGTGCATAATTGGCACCTATTCTATACAGTAAAATACACACATACTTTATCTTATAGAATAGCAGCGTAAGTGGCAAGATGCATGCGCCAATTCTAGGCGTGACCACTTACACCAATCATCAGCTTGGTGTAAATGTCAACGATTAGATTTGCAGGAAACACGCATGTTACAGTGTTCTATAAACTTATGCACATAAATCTGGACTCCACCTAAGATCTGCTCCTGTGCTAATCCACTCCAAAACTATGCACTATTGTACTGATGCGCGTATTTACAAAATAGCAACTGCCTACACTCTGAAGTATCCATCCTTATGCATAAGTCATTTAAAATAGGTGACTTACATGCATTGGTACGTAAATGTATGTGGCTCATTACAGAATTACCTCTCATATGTGGAGCTCCTTCACAAGCTCCCTATCCCAGATTGAACATGCCGATGGTTAGAGAAATTTCGGATAGGAGAAATTTGGAAAGAGACATAGAAACATGATGGCAGAAAAAGACTACATGGTTTATCTATTCTGCCCTTCCATCGCTGACCAGATTAGACAATCAACCACCAGGACAGGGAGCTCTTTTATGCTGCTGAGTGATTTTGGCCTGCCTCATATTTAGATGGGTCAAGGGCATGGCACAGCACATTCTGTTGATACCATTAGGTCCAACATGTTTCAAAATGATTTCTGCAGACTTTCTATTTCTTCCACTAGACACCAAATTAGTCAATTTCTTCTAGAAGGAAGGCTTTTGCCAGAGTTGTGTCTTGCAGTACTTCTATAAATTTCAATTGAGATAGCAGGCTCAAGTGAGACTTGAATAATTTATCATGAACCCTAGTAACTTCCAACACTTGGATGGTTTTGCTCTTTGATACCATGGCAACTCCTTAAGATGTGTTCTTTACTAGCCAATCATCTACACAAGTAAATACATGCACCTCCAACATGCATAGGTATGCCATGATCACTGCTAGATGTTTTGTGAATACTTATGATGCAGGCATCATGGTAGAAGAGTCATCGCATCTCCATGGAGGCCGATTCTAGCTAGCCTGCTGTATTGATGTTGATCTTTCCCATTTCCTGATTGGTCCAAAATCTGTCTTGTCTGGAACTTTATGTAAAATGCTAACTGGATTTTTTGCCTTGTGAATCTATTGATGCCTGCTATAGATATTTACTTCCCTACTGCCTTCCTTCAAGTAGTGTAAACTGAAAAAAATATATTCATGACACTATTTAACTTTGGATTTTATAAAGTATTTCACTCTTTCTTAATTATCTGTGGTAGTGTTGTTTACATTTCTTTATATTATTGCTGCAAAGCATCTCAAATGGCATAGGTTCAAGGGTATATACGTTTTTTTCTCTCATTACTTCCCAACAAGTTTTCTAAAGAATTATCATGAATGGTCACCAGTAGTTACCCTGTTATTCTCTCAAATTACCTTCCATATGCACACAGGATACTTTGGAAGTGATGATACACTAATTCTTGTATTTTGAGAAGTCCCCAGATGAGTTACATATCATATAAGCCAGTAACAACAACAACAAAAAAAAAAACAGGAAATGAAAATGTGAGATACTAGTTCCATAAATTTACTTTCAGCATGGCTTTAAGAATTAACATGTAAGACTACCTTATTAAACCTTCCTTAAAGTCAATAAGTACTACTTCTTTAGGAATCACCAGCCTTGATCAGTTCCAGGAATAGAACAGCAAAACTAAGGGGTATGTTTACTAAACAGCGGTAGCGGCTTCCGTGCAATCTGATATCGCATGGAGTCCTCTACCACGGTTTAGTAAACATCCCCAAATCTATAGAAATATATCTCCAGAGAACAGAGCTGAAAGCGTAGTTACTCACCTGTAACAGGTGTTCTCCAGGAGCAGCAGGAATCAGTCCTCACATATGGGTGACGTCGGCGCCGACGGAGCCCTCGCGGAGCAATTTTCCCCAGCTTTCAAAGAAAGCCTTTGGGAATTGCAGCGCGCATGCGCGGTCGCCTTCCCGCCCAAGGGTGCCATCTTAGCCAGTCAGATGACATAGCTAAAAAAGATAGCATAAAAATTTGCAAAAAAACTAAAGCAGATGATTGCAACTCCAAGGGGAGGAGGGAGGGTTGTGAGGACTGATTCCTGCTGCTCCTGGAGAACACCTGTTACAGGTGAGTAACTACGCTTTCTCCAGGACCAAGCAGGAAGTCAGTCCTCACATATGGGACTCCCAAGCTTAAGGCTACCGGAGACCCTAAGCACAAAAATGAGCTCCCTCTAGCTCAGCAGCACAGAAGGAAAGAATCTTCGCTGAATTATTACCCACCGGTAGCCCACATCCGGGATGGAGGGTAGGAGTTGCTCAGACCTCAAAGAGATTACGGAGGACTGCCTGTCCGAAAGCACTGTCCCTGCGGGACTCCCTCTCGAGACAGTAATGGACCGCAAAAGTCTGGCTCGAAGACCAAGTAGCGGCCCGGCAGATGTCTGCCAGCGGAACAGAGCGGAGGTAAGCCACTGACGTAGCCTTTGCCCGAACGCAATGAGCCGTGACTCGACCTTCCAAGGAGAGTCCGGCTGCCCCATAAGCCCAAGTGATACAGTCCGCAACCCAGATGGACAGAGTACGCTTGGAGACCGGGAGCCCCAATTTATTGGGGTCAAAAGACACAAAAAGCTGAGCAGCTTTACGGTGCTCCCGCGTACGGTCAAGGTAGAAGTTCAACGCCCTTCTACAGTCCAGGGTATGCAGGACCGTCTCAGCTCGGCTGGAGTGTGGTCTGGGAAAGAAGGTCGGAAGTACCACCTCCTGATTGATGTGAAAAGGGGAGACCACTTTTGGAAGAAATTTTGGGTGAGTCCGTAGGACTACCCTATTTTTGTAGAACCGAGTGTAAGGGGGATCAGACACGAGGGCCTGCAATTCACTTACGCGTCTAGCGGAAGTGAGGGCTATCAAGAACAACGTCTTCCAAGAAAGAAAACGGAGAGAACAGGTAGCCATAGGTTCAAAAGGCGGACAGGTGATCCGCTGTAAAACCACATTCAGATCCCAGTCAGGCGCTGGCGGGCGCAGAGGTGGTTTAAGCAGGAGGAGACCTCGGAGAAACCTCGCTACAAGAGGGTCGCTGGAAAGAGGTCTGCCGTCCACCGGCACATGATGCGCTGAAAGAGCACTGAGGTGAACTTTGACGGAGTTGGACTTAAGTCCCAGATTAGAGAGGTATAGCAAGTACTGCAGGATCACCGACACCGGGCAGGAGAAGGGATCCTGAGACTGTTGGGTACACCAAACGGAAAAGTGGCGCCATTTAAGGGCGTAGCATTTGCGGGTAGAAGGTCGCCGAGAAGCTAGGACGACCTCTTCCACCTCTGCCGGCAGAAGAAGGGGAGCAAGGACTACCCTCTCAGCAGCCAGGCCATTAGATTGAGAGATCTGAGGTTGGGGTGTAGCAGAGACCCCTGATCCTGAGTGAGGAGATCCGGCTGGAACCCCAGAAGGAAGGGATCCTCTACCGCTAATTGCAGCAGGAGTGGAAACCACGGCTGCCTGGGCCAGCGAGGGGCCACCAGGATCATGAAGGCTTTGTCTCGGAGAACCTTGAAAAGAGTCCGAGAGACTAGCGGGATGGGAGGGAAAGCGTACAGAAGGCTCTCCGACCATGAGAGTAAAAAAGCGTCTGCCGCAACTCGAAGGGGATGTGGCTGACGAGAGCAGAAGCGAGGAAGTTGCCGGTTGAGAGGGCTGGCAAAGAGATCCATCGTGGGGAGACCCCACTTTAGAAAGAGCTTCTGAAGTACCAAGGGATCCAGGCGCCACTCGTGCGGCTGGAGGATTCGGCTGAGTTTGTCCGCCAGGCAATTTTCTTGGCCTGGGAGATAAACTGCCTTGAGGAGAACGCCGTGACTGACGGCCCAAGAGCAGAGCTTCTGTGCTTCCTGACAGAGAAGGAAGGAGCCCGTGCCCCCCTGCTTGTTCACGTAGAACATGGCAACTTGATTTTCCGTCTGGACAAGGACGGACTGGTGAGAGGTCAGGTGGGAGAAGGCCTGGAGAGCCAGGCGGATCGCTGTGAGCTCCAGGAAATTGATCTGCTGAGCAGACTCCCACGTGGTCCAGAGGCCCTGAGTACGTGCCCCTTGGCAATGTGCTCCCCAGCCCAGGAGGGATGCATCTGTCGTCAGCACCCGGGCCGGCTGAGGTGACTGGAAAGGCATGCCGAGTACCAGGTTCGGCTGATGAAGCCACCACTGGAGAGACGAGATCAGCGGCTCGGAGACGCGCACTAGGTCTGCTAGGCCGCCTGTGGCTTGTTGCCAGCCACTGCTTGCGGAAACACCATTGAGCAGGCCGCATATTCAGGCGGGCATTGGGGGTCACATGGACGGTGGAAGCCATATGGCCGAGTAGTCTCAGGAAGCGCCTGGCGGAGACCAGGGGCTGGCTGCGAAAACGGTCGGCTAGGTCCATGAGCCGTTGAGCCCTGTCGAGCGGTAGGAACGCTCGTGCCTGAGGAGTGTGCAGCCTTGCGCCGATGAACTCGAGATCCTGTGAGGGGAGCAAAGTGGACTTTGCGAAGTTTATGACAAAGCCCAAGTACTGCAGAAGAGTCACCGTGCGGCGTGTGGCGTCGGTGACCTCCGGAGCGGACGCTGCTCTGATGAGCCAGTCGTCGAGGTACGGAAAGACATAGAGGCCGTGAAGCCGGAGATGGGCCGCCACCACCGCGAGACATTTTGTGAAGACTCGCGGTGCGGAGGACAGGCCAAAGAGCAGTACTCTGTACTGGTAATGATTTCCGGCCACCACAAACCTTAGGTATTGGCGGTGGCTGGGGTGGATGAGGATGTGCGTGTAGGCATCCTTTAGATCCAAGGAGCATAGCCAATCTCCCTGCTGGAGGTAGGGCAGAAGGATTCCAAGGGTAAGCATCTTGAACTTCTCCCTCACGAGGAACTTGTTGAGGTTGCGCAAGTCCAGGATGGGTCTGAGGCCTCCTGTTCTTTTTGGTATTAGGAAATACCTGGAATAAAAGCCTTGACCTCTCAGGTGGTGGGGCACCGGTTCCACCGCCTGTTCCTGTAGAAGACCTGCTAACTCCTGAAGGAGTAATTCCCTGTGCAGAGGGAGCCGTGGAGGTTCTCCCGGAAAATAGGAGGGAGGGACCTGGTGGAAGTGGAGAAGATAGCCTTTTCTCACGACTTGAAGCACCCAGGCATCTGAGGTGATACTGGACCACCTGTGGGCGAAGTGAACCAGCCGGCCTCCGGTGCTGGGAGGGACCAGCGGAGGGGGAGAGGCTATGCTTAAGGAGTCAAAAACCCCCACCCTGCTGAGCAGGGGCTGGTGGAGCAGGCTTGGGGGCTTGCTGCCTACGGGACCCGTTACCCCGTCCCTTGGCCTGCTGGCCCTGTTGGGGAGCTGCAGGGGCCTGATATTGGGGGTATTGTTTGTAGGCAGCCGCCTTTCTCGGGTAAAAGGACTTCTTTCCCGAGCCCTTCTTTTTCTGGGAAGGGGCGGAGGTCTTCCTAGAAAGCCTAGTCCTGGTGAGAGTCTCCGTCTCGATTTGTGCAGCCTTTTCAGCCATGGGCTTGCCAAAGAGGTTTTCGCCTCGGCACGGGACATCGACCAACTTGTCCTGCACCCAGGGCTCAAGGTCAGACGACTGAAGCCAAGCCTGTCGGCGGGCACCGATGCCGGCTGCGGCCACACGAGCCGATGCTTCAAAGCCATCATAGGCTGCTCAGGATATGAATTTTGAGCATTCCCGAATGCCAGAGGACAAGGCCAGGAACCTCCGCAAGGGTTCCTCGGACAAACCAGCGGAGAATCCGACTAGCTCTTTAGCCAGGTCTCGGAGATACATGCCCATGTATAGCTGGTAGGTCTGGACACGACACGCAAGCATAGAGCCCTGGAAACACTTCTTACCAAGGCCATCCAGGTTACGGGCCTCCCTGCCAGGAGGCACCGAGGAGTGCATCTTCTGGCTCCTAAGACGATGCATGGCCGATTCCACTACCATGGAATGGTGTGGTAGCTGTGCTTTTTGGAAGCCAGGGCTCTTGCGGACTCGATAGATAGAATCGACCCGCTTGCTCAGGACCGGCAAGGAGGCCGGACTCTCCCACATGCGGAAGAGTAGTCGTTCCAGCATGGGAGGAACCGGTACAGTAAAGTGTTCCCTGGCGGGAGAGTCATACTGGAGGGCGTCGAGCTCTTCGGCTCGAGGCTCCTCCTCGGGATCCGCAGGGAAGGCCAAAGCCTTGGCCATATCCCTGATGAAGTCCGAGAACCGGGCATCCTCCGGGGGGGACTGCTTCCGAGGTTCGGACTCAGGTGAGTCCGAGGGGGACACACCGAGTCCGAAAAGAATCAGGTGACTCTTCCTCTTCAGACTCCCAGACCGACTCCGACGAGGAATCGGTGGGGTCGGCCCGGGCAGGGCGCGGCGCCTGCCGCCCCGACGCCGAGGGAGTCGGCGTCGGCGACCTCGGTCCTGAACGGGAGGCCGAGGGTGACCTCGACCGAGGATCGACTCGAGTTCGCATGGACTCGAGGATCGGCTCGGTCTCCGGGGTCGACTTAGACGTCGACGTCCCGGCGGTCGGGGCAGTGGCGCCAGCGAGGCCAGCGAGCAGTGCCCGCTGCTGGTCCATGAAGGCAGACAGTCTGCTCTCCAAGGCCGTCAACCTGAGTCCGAGCTCAGGTGACCCAGCAGCCCCCGACTCGGGCGCCGATGGCGTCGGGCCCGACGTCGGCGGTCTCGGAGGCGAGTCCAGGAGGACCACAGGACTTACCCGAGCAGGCAGCTCCGACTCCAGGCGAGGTCGCTTCGAGAGGTGCTCCTTCTCCAAGGACCCGGGACGGCTGTCGGGGCTATGCAACCTGGCCCTCGCGGAGCCAGGAGTGTCCACCGACGCCGCCCTCGCGGGTTTCACCTTCCGACGATGGTCCCCGGAGGGAGAACCCCTATCGGAGGAACTCCGGCGACGGTCCGAGCTGGAACCTCTGGACGCGGAGGCCTCCGACGAGGTCCGGGTACGGCTGGGGTCAGCGAAGATCCTATCACGCTGATGCCGCCGACTTCTCAACGCTTTGGAGGACATTTTGCCGCAGGGCCCACAGATCATTTCTTCATGATCCGGGCCCAGGCAGCGGAGGCAATTGTCGTGTGTGTCAGTTAGTGACATATTTCGGTCACACTGACCACACCGCTTGAAACCACTGGCAGCCATCGGGGGAAAAAGGGCCCCCGCGAGGTCAAAGGACCGGGCTGCCAGGGAAAAACCAAAAACGAAACTGACTAAGTCAGAAAAACCGAAAAAGAAGAAGAGGACTCGTGACCGGCGTCGCGAGTCCGGGCGGGAAAAAGACCGGCGTCGAACCGAAGGAAAAAAGAGAAATTTAAGAGTAAAAATCAACTTTTTCGCGGGGACACGACGGGTACGTCTGTAGGGCTCCGCGGAAAAAAGAAGACTGGCTAAGATGGCACCCTTGGGCGGGAAGGCGACCGCGCATGCGCGCTGCAATTCCCAAAGGCTTTCTTTGAAAGCTGGGGAAAATTGCTCCGCGAGGGCTCCGTCGGCGCCGACGTCACCCATATGTGAGGACTGACTTCCTGCTTGGTCCTGGAGAATAGCTTTTATAGAATGATAAAATGGTATATGTTGAATATATATACTTATATTCTGACATTTATGTACTTCAGAAATTATGCAAAATGGATACCAAGCTTGAATCATAAAACTAGAATATTTAAGGCCAGTTAAGCAATTTTAGATCATTAGAGAAAGACATCATGCTTGGCAAGGCAGAAGGTCAATGCAAAAGAGGAAGGCCAGCAATGAAATGGATCGATACAATAACAGCAGCTATGGGTGTCAGTCTGTCAACAATGAGCCGCCTGACTGAAACATAGAAACATGATGACAGAAAAAGACCACATGGCCTATCTAGTCCTGTCCTTCCTGAAGACTGAACATAATTTAGGAAAACTATCTAGAGGGTCGCTATGAGTCAACATAGACTCGATGGCACTTAACAACAGTAACATAGCCTTAAATAGTTTTAATTTGCATTCTTGACTTAAAAATTAAACCACTCATCTATATCAAAACCACTGTAGGAAATTAAGGACAAAAATCGTCCAATATAAACAAGACACTTTTAATCAGTTAGGATGAATTAAGTTGACTTTATCAAATTAGGTTAAATTCACCTTAATATCCTTGCGTATAGATCCACTAAATTATACCACTATGGTTCATTTAAAACTAGACAAATATGGAATATAAGTAAATATTTGGCAGTAAAAATATGGCTAACTATACACAAAAAAACTAAGATACAGTATCAACATTACACACTCTCAAGCATAAGGATACATTCAAAATCTTGCCAAGACATTTTAGCTGATGAAGGAGAAAGTATGTCTAAATCAAGACAATTTTCTAACCTCATTCCATGCTTGGAAATGTCCTAATTGGAATATTTCTGCTTTTTCGAGTAAATATAATTCTTAGAATCACTTACAGATTTTAAACCTGCTGAGTCATCCCTTTCAATTATGTGGACCTTCAACTGGTTGCTGTGCATTTGTCTCATTTTGTTTTTAAAAAGCTTAAATAAGTGTTATTAAGTAATTCTACTAGGAAATCCATGCCCCTAGGCAGAGAGCACAAATGGCACTTCAGAAATTTGCATCGGGTACAATCGAGTTAGAAATGCATACCTCTCTTCATGTGGAAATTGCTTATATCTATATCAATATTATCGCTCAAATAGCTTCAAGAAGTTGCCACTGATGCAGAAATAATCAATTTCCAGATGACAACGCGTGCATTTCTAACTTTGTTGTAGCCCTGATATGGGTTTCTGAAATATACTTCTATTTGATTACGTGGATATCTTGGAACATACCTAAGCAAGTAAGTACCAAAGGCATGTCTTCTGCTTTATTGCACTCTATAACTGTTGAAGAAAGTTCTGGCTTAGAACTTCATTTTAGATTCTGTATATTTTCCCAATGCCTATACAAGTTTCTTCTTTAATCATTATATGTTAAGGTAAGAAGCTTAGGAAAAGTGAATAACTGGGAAGACACTTTATTCCAGTTGGCAATCCATTGTTGGGATTTGTGTGGTTACATTTTCAGTGAATGGGTTGGCACAAGAGGGGGGAAAGGGAGGGCTGTCCAATCTTTCCCACCACTGGCAACTCCTCCTTTGATCAGCCTCGATTTAAAAGAAGGAACGCCATCAGGCGCTGAAATCGCCGTTGACCCCACCATCTTGCTGCCGGCGATCGGGGTAGAGCGAGGGAGAGAGAATCAGGACTCCTCCCTGTCCCAACACGCCCCCACCAATCATCCACTGCAGCCCCGATTTAAAAGAAGGAGCGCCATCGGGCACTGAGATTGTCACTGGCCCCACCATCTTGCTGCCGGCGATAGGGGTAGAGCGAGGGAGAGAGAATCAGGACGCCTCCCTGTCCCAACGCTACCCTGCCAATCATCCACTGCAGCCCTGATTTAAAAGAAGGAGCACCTGAGGGCGCACCCGCACCTGAGGGCCTCACCACAGGGCCCTTTGGCATGGCCCTTAGGCGGGAGCCCAGTCACAGGAACAAACATGTACCACAAGAAGCTCACAACACAACACTACAATTAAAGAGGACTCCACAATGAAGAACCTACAACCAGTCATTGCTTGTAAATTTAATATATGCTACATACACTTTAGACTCCATTGCTACCGCATTATTACCTCCATTGCTACCGCATTGCTTGTAATAACATATGCTGCATAGCCTGAAGACTCCATTGCTACCTCACTGCTTGTAAAAATTAATATATACTGCATAGCCCCTCTCTGTTCCTTTTTCATGGCTCCACATCACATTATCTTCATACTCCCTGTTTCCCCTCCTACCTGCACCCTTACTCCTCCACTCCCCATCCCCCCTTTACCATCCTCACCTCCCCCTCCATTCTGTCTTCTAACCAATCATCAGCTCTTGAGCTTCATCACTTTCTCCCTCTCATTCAACCATCTCCTCTCTCTTTAAGGCAACCTCACCCTCGTTTCCGCCATACTGTCTCCTCTCTACCCCGTACTCGGCTACTCCTTCTCCTTCTCTCATCTGGAGATATCAACCCCAATCCTGGCCCCCCTAGATTTCTGTCTCACTCTGAGAAGAGATCTTCACGCAACATATCTAATCTTATCCATATCCCTGTCCTTTCCCCTTCCACTCTCCCTTTCTCATGTGCCTTATGGAACGCACACTCTGTCTCTAATAAACTCGCTTTTACTCATGATCTCTATTTCCAATGCTCTACATCTTCTTGCTCTGAGAGAGACCTGGCTCCTCCCAGATGATACCACATCTACTGCTGCCCTCTGCCATGGGGGCTATCAGTTCTCCCACATGCCTCGTCCCACTGGCCGTGGTGGTGGTGTTGGGTTTCTACTTTCTCCCTCTTGCCAATTCCAACCCCTCCTGCTGCCTCAGTCTCACTACTTTCTCTCTTTCGAAGTCCACGACATCCGCCTCTTCACTCCACTTCCTCTCCGGGTAGCTGTTATTTATCAACCTCCTGACAAGTTTGCTTCTACCTTTCTCACTGACTGATTCATGGCTTTCCTTCTTCCTGGATTCTTCTTCCCCCACTCTTATTCTTGGGGATTTTAACATTCATGTCGATAACCCTCTGATCCTCATGCTATAAAGCTCCTCTCCCTCACCTCCTCATTTGACCTCCAACTTTGTTCCACTGCACTCACTCACCAGCATGGCCACTGCCTGGACCTGATATTTTTCTCTCGTTCCTTACCCTCGAACTTCCGTAGCTCAGTTCTTCCCTTATCTGACCATCACCTTTTAAGCTTTAATCTTCATCTCCCGCTGCCTCAGCCTCGTCCCGTCTCCTCCAACCTATTTAGAAACCTTCATGCTATTGATCCCTTGGCTCTCTCCTCCACCATTTCTCCACCTCTTTCTTCCACTATGTCATCCAAGTCTGTTGACGAGGCAGTAACTTCCTATAATGCTGCACTCTCCTCGGCTCTGGATGCTCTTGCTCCACCCACCTCATGTCCTGTGAGATGTTCTGCACCCCAGCCCTGGCTTTCATCCACTACCCGCTATCTACGTTCCTGTGGCTGTTCTGCTGAGCGTGCTTGGCTCAAATCCCGCTCCCCTGAAGACTTTCTACACTTCAAATTCATGCTTGTCTCTTTCCAATCAGCCATAGCTCTTGCCAAACAAGACTACTATGTCCATCTAACTCTCTTGCCTCGGACCCTCGCCGTCTCTTTACTACTCTCAGCTCTCTCCTCAAAGTGCCTCCGCCTCTGATCCCTCCCTCCCTTTCTGCCCAAACCCTGGCTATTTCCATGACAAAATCCACAAAATCACCCTCCAAGTCCCCACAAACTCTGCTATTTCCCCTCCTTACCCTCTCCACGCCCAACTCTCCCCCTTTCCCATGCTTCCCTCTCCCTTTCCTGTGATCTCTGAAGAGGAAACTGCACAACTTCTTTCTTCCTCCAAACTCACCACCTGCTCCTCTGATCCTATCCCCACCCGTCTCCTAAGCCCCATCTCCTCCACCGTTGTCCCTTCCATCTCTCATATTCTCAATCTATCGCTCTCCACTGCAACTGTCCCTGCAGACTTCAAGCATTCTGTGGTCACACCTCTGCTCAAGAAACCCTCACTTGACCCCACCTGTCCTTCTAATTATTGACCCATCTCTCTCCTTCCCTTCATTTCTAAACTACTTGAATGTGCGGTTCACCGCCGCTGCCTCGACTTCCTCTCCTCTCATGCCCTCCTAGATCCCTTACAGTCTGGCTTTCGTCCTTTACATTCTACTGAAACGGCTCTTGTCAAAGTCTCCAGTGACTTGTTCCTGACAAAATCCAAGGGCCTCTACTCTGTCCTCATCCTTCTTGACCTTTCTGCTGCTTTTGACACCGTTGACCACAACCTTCTCCTCGATACCCTGTCCTCGCTTAGCTTTCAGGGCTCTGTACTATCCTGGTTCTCCTCCTATCTCTCCCATCGCTCCTTCAGTGTGTGTTCTAGTGGCTCCTCCTCCTCCGCTACCCCGCTTCCAGTTGGTGTACCCTAAAAATCTGTCTTGGGTCCGCTTCTTTTCTCTCTCAATACCCAATCCCTTGGTGTGCTTATCTCTTCCCATGGCTTTCAGTACCATCTGTATGCTGATGACTCCCAGATTTACCTCTCCACGCCTGAACTCTCTCCAGCAATCCAGACCCAGATCTCTGCCTGCCTTTCTGACATTGCTGCCTGGATGTCTCACTGCCGCTTGAAATTGAACATGGCCAAGACTGAACTTCTTATCTTTCCCCCTAAAACCTCCCTCCTCTTCCTCCTTTCTCAGTCTCTGTGGATGGCTCTGTACTCCTTCCTGTTTCCTCGGCCCGCAATCTAGGGGTTGTCTTTGACTCCTCTCTCTCTTTCTCCACACATATCCATCATGTAGCTAAGACCTGCCGTTTCTTTCTCTGTAACACTGGCAGGATCCGCCCTTTCCTTTCTGAACACACTACTAAGACACTTTTCCACTCCTTGATCACCTCCCGTCTTGACTACTGTAGCCTACTCCTTGCTGGTCTCCCTTTGAGTCAACTCTCTTCCCTTCAATCTGTTCAACACTCCACTGCACGGCTAGTCTTCCGTCAGCCTTGTCATGCCCATGTTAGTCTTCTTCTCAAGTCACTTCACTGGCTCCCTATCCGTTTCCGCATCCAGTTCAAACTTCTCCTGCTGACCTATAGATGCATTCACTCTGCGGCTCCCCAGTACCTTTCTTCTCTTATCTCCCCTTACGACCCCCCTCGGGAACTCCACTCTTCTAGCCAACTGCTTCTATCTGTACCCTTCTCTTCTACTGCTAACTCCAGACTTCTCTCCTTTCACCTTGCTGCACCTTACGCCTGGAACAAACTACCTGTGTCTGTACACCAGGCATCTTTCTAACCCTCTTCAAATCCAGGTTGAAAGCTCACCTCTTCGCTGCTGCTTTTGGACCTTGACTCACCTGATCTCCTTTTCTTTCCCCTTGTTTTACCCCTGCTTACACCTTCTGTGTTTTGTCTTGACTAGACTGTAAGCTCTGATGAGCAGGGATTGTCTCTTACATGTCTGTGCAGCGCTGCGTACGACTGGTAGCGCTATACAAATGCTCAGTAGTAGTAGTAGTAGGAGGTATGTGGTAGGGAAGCATAGTAGTGAATTCAATTCAATTGAATATTTATATTCCACTTAGCCAGTGTACCAGTTCAAAGTGAACTGCAATAGAATTTAAATTGGTGGTTAATTTGATAAGGAGAAGGGTAGGACAGATGAGATCTAAATGTCCTTTAGAAATGTAATGCCTTGCAAAATTTGTGGAAAACGTTCATGATCTTAGAAGGGGAATGGATCTCTGGTGAATAAAAAGGAAGAGAAGGGTGTAGAGGGATGAGGATTTTTGAGGGGAGATTTTCTAGATTAGTTTTCACTATCATCGGCACACCTGGCAAAGGTCATCAAGCATACTCTTTCAGCCTTTTGCCAACTGGATCCTTGCCCAGCAGGGATATGGAAAGCACTCCCTGAAGATGCACTAGAGGCCTCCTGTGGAAAAGGTTGGGTGATCTTTGTCAGAAGCCATAGTACTCGATCAGCTGCACTGGGCTACTTTAACTCTGTTTAAAAAAAACAAAACACAAGATTGGATCCTTGCAAATATAAAACTTATAGACCCATTACAAACCTAGCAGTTTTAGCTAAAAAAAAACCCTTTGGTGTGTGTCATTTTTCTCGAGTTAAGTGACTTTATGAAAGAGGTAGGTAGACTGGTAAGGATTCAGGCTGGTTTCTGACATCACATAGTACAGAAATCGTCTTGATTTTTTACAGGATGATAAACTTGCCCATATTGATAAGGTGGAGCAGACTCTCGATTCTGCTGGATTTAGCAGCTACATTTGATTCGGTAGGACATGACTTACTGCTATGGAATTGTGCAGAAATTCAGAAAGAGGATGTGCTTTGGACTGGGGTACATCCATTTTGCAGAAACAAAGAATCCAAGTACAGGTGAATGGGAACTTAAGTTCACCAGTTGGTTTTCCATGCGGGGTTTCTTAGTGTTCTAACTTGTCTTCCTTAGTATTTAACATCTTTTTACATTCTTTGGGAGAATTAATTGGGAGGTTGGATTGTTAGGGGCTTTTTTGTATACTGATGATGTGATGCTTTTCATACTTCTGGATAGGGAGGAGCTGAGTCCCCCAGGGAAGGTGAATACTGTTCTGCCTACCATTTCTTTGTAGTTAACGGAAAACCAGCTTGTCCTTAATGTACAGAAAACAGAATTATTATTGGGGGGAAAACTCTGAGCCCTGTTAAGAAGCAGATCACACTGCAGATGGACAGCTTTGAAGTGTTAAAAAAAGTGAGGGACTTGAGAGAGCTTCTGATCAAACAAAAACAGCCATATGGTAGGCTCTGTACAGTATATGACAAACTTAGGATGATGTAAAAACTTCACCCATTTCTGCAATCAGATGTGTTTCAGTTGGTGGTACAACTGTCTGTGCTTCTGGTGTTGGACTATTTTAACAGGCTGTATATGGTCTTCCCTGGGTGTCTATTACAACACTTGCAGATTGCTCAAAATGCTACAAGCCCAGCTTCCCAGTTGCTGGTACATTTACATTTGTAGCCAGTCCAGGAAAGAATTAAGTTCAAAGTTTTGTACATGGCATTTAAAACGCTACATAGAGAAGGGACCTGATTACACTGTTCTACAACCAAAATGCTTCCAAAATAAATTCAGTCACAATTTAATAAGTCTGGGTCGCTGAGAACAAAAATGAAGCTTAAAGTGGTTTATTGGCTCTCGTTTTCAATTTACACTACTGGGTCAGTACATGCGACCTTGACTTTGGAAGTGCTAAGGATATGCAAGTTACAATGGGAAGGGATCTCAATTTAAACCATAAATTACTAAAATACAAGCACATCTTTGACTGGATTTGTGATAACTCTGTTTCTGTTTGGAGAGTACTTGCTTTTCAGGCAAAACAATTAATGAATGATGCAATCTGAAGGCACTATTGCATCATACATGATATGAATTGCATCATGTTATTCCTAGACGTCAGAGATGAGGCAATCCTAACTCTGCAGAACAAAATTGCACTTTTTTTTTTAATGAACCTAATGTGTTAGTAGTATTTTTGCTGTAGACCAGTCTTCTCAGTGGTTGATTTTTTCCATTTAACCAAAATGAGATGCGCCTCATAATTGTTTGAATAATGCAGATCACTTCTGCTACATTTGTTGTGAAGTGGCGTTTGCATCACAAAAATGCAATATAACCGCTTTGATTAAGAAAGCCTACCATCTTTCCTTTGCTGCAAAATTGGAGATCAGGACAAGAGCTGGGCCCCATACATATTCTGCAACACCAGTGCAACAAATTTTCACCAGTGGTTGAATAGAAAATGAAATCCATGCTTTTGCAGTGCCAATGATTTGGAGAGAGCCAACAGATCAGATCAGTAATTATTACTTCTGCATGGTGCATCCTGTTGGGAAAGCTTTGTCGAAGAAAAAGTGGACTGTGTAGTATCCGAACATTCCATCAGCTATATGCCTAGTACCCCACGGAGGAGTACTGCCAGTTCCTGATGCTCCAGAATCATTCTCACTTAAGTCAGACGAGGAAGAGGAAGAGGAAGGAGATGAAACTTCTGGTCCCAAACCATCAATGTCACATGAGATTTTCTCCCATCCTCCTCCTCTGAACCACACTTAATAACACAAGGTGAACTGAATGACCTTGTCAGGGATTTCGAACTACCTGAGAGTAAGGCAGAGCTGTTGGGCTCCAGACTACAGCAGTGGAATCTCCTGTCAGGTGGTGATAGAGTTTCCATGTTCTGTGAAAGTCAAAAGATCTTGTTACATTCTTCTTTATGGAAGGTGATTGTGTAGCCTGCAACAACAATGATGATCTGACGGCAGCCCTCAACATTATTCATCATCCAGATGAGATTTTTCATCGATTTATCAAAGATGAGTCTTAAAGCTAAAGACGCATCTTTTCCAGACACACTTCAATCCCACATAAACTCTTTCACCATGCACAAGGAAAGAGCACTACACGTCAAACACCTATAGACTCCGACAACCTGTAAATATGTACATACATGTGTAATCAATGTCTTGCAATCAAGTGTAAACCTGTAATCTGAATGTTTGTGTCCTGTACTGAAAATCATTATGTATTTTTTAATCCATGACCTGTACAACCATACTGTTATGTATAGCAAACCGCTGCTGATCGCTGGAAGTAGCGGGATATAAGTGTACACTAAATAAATAAATAAAATAAAGCTGTTTTGCTGCATAATGGCAATGTTTTGCCATCGATTCCAGGTGGTCACACAGTCCATATGAAGAAAACCTATGACAATATAAAACACCTGTTGAGATGCATAAACTATGACCCAACATCAGTGGCAGCTTTGTGGTGATTTAAAAGTCATTGTTCTGTTGCTAGGTCTGCAGACTGGATACACAAATTATTGCCATTTTCTCTGTGAATGGGATAGTCATGTGAAAGATTCCCACTACATATAGAGAAAGTGGCCCTCTGACAATCATTAGAGCCTGGAAAGAAATGTGTGCAGCATCCACCACTTGCTGAATCAAGGAAGATTTTGTTACCATCCTTACACATTAAGTTGGGTCTAATGAAATATTCTGTCAAGGCAATGGACAGAACAAAACCAGTTTTCAAGTATCTCAGTGGGAAATTTCCAAGACCAAGTGAAAAGACCTAGGTTTATAATAATTTGTGATTAAAACTCTACCACCAAAATGCTATATATACACACGAGTAAAATGGAAAAGCTTAAATATCTTGGAAACAGTAGCCAATCAGCGGTTTGTCATTTTTTAATTCAGTGCATCAAAATCCATACAAATTGGCAGATTTTTTCTCTGAAGCAGACATTTGTTAACTTTTTTTTAGTGTTATTTGGCTGGGAAATTAAATTGGTACAGGCCAGGCAGGTAGGTGCACTCTCTTCAGGGATGCCTATTGGCAGTGCCTTCTATGAAAGCATTCAGGCTGCTGAAACCTAGATCTCTGGCTTTCTCTGCAGCAGTCCCAGAAATGCAGAACAAGTTATCTGAGGAGTTATAGAGAGAGGTTAAGTTTGCACAATTTCGAAAGAATTTGAAGACCTGGCTTTTAATTGCCGCCACTTCATCAGTGAGATTGGGTTTCAACATTCTCCTCCTATAGTAGTTAATTGTGAGGATGGCATCATGAACTCCTAACCGGGAACTCTTAAGTGCTTAAAGTTATTTCTGGAGTTTACAGAGATGTTCAGTTATTATATGCTCTTTTGTTTATGTAGAAACAAAGAAACATGGAAATATGACGACAGAAAAAGACCACATGGCCTATCTAGTCTGTCCTTCCATATCAACAACTACAACAGTCCCCTTTTTTACCTTTAGAGATCCTCTGTGTTTGTCCCATGCTTTTTTGAATTCAGTTACTGTCCTCATCTCTACCATCTCCACTGGGAGACTATTCCACGGATCCACTACTCTTTCCATAAAGAAATATTTCTGCATATCACTCCTGATTCTATCTCCTTTCACCCTCATCCCATGTCCCTTCGTAGCAGAACTTGCTTTCAATTGAAAGAGGCTCTCTCCCTGAACATTTACGCCATGGAGGTATTTAAACATCTTAATCATATCACCTCTATCGCGCCTTTCCTCTAAAGTGTACATATTAAGATCCTTACGTCTGTCCTCATATGCTTTATAATAAGGACCACTAATCATTTTAGTAGCCACCCTCTGCAAAGACTACATCCTGTCACATCCTTTTGAAGGTGAGGTCTCCAGAATTGCACACTATACTCCAAATGAGGTCACACCAAAGACTTATACAGAGGCATTATCACCTCCTTTTTTCTGCTAGCCATTCCTCTCCGTATGCACCCAAGCATCCTTCTAGCTTTTGCCGTCGCCTTTTCTACCTGTTTAACTACTTTAAGATCATCAGACACAATCACGCCTAGGTCCCGCTCTTCTTTAGTGGACAAAAGTACTTCACCCCCTATACTATATTGCTCCCTTGGATTGCTGCAGCCCAAATGCATGACCTTACATTTTTTAACATTAAATCCCAGCTGCCAAATTCTAGACCATTCTTCAAGCTTAGCTAGATCCCTCCTCATGTTATCTACACCTTCCTGGGTGTCTACTTTACTGCAGATTTTGGTATCATCCGCAAAGAGGCAAACCTTACCCAACAGCCCTTCCGCTATATCACTAACAAAGATGTTAAAAAGAATCGGACCAAGGACAGATCCCTGGGGCACACCACTGGTAACATCCTTCTCCTCAGAGTGAGCTCCATTTACCTGTACTCTTTGTCACCTCCCACCCAACCAATTTCTAACCCAAGCAGTAACTTTAGGGTCCATCCCTAGGGTGATCAGTTTGTTTATAAGTTGCCTGTGAGGAACAGTGTCAAAGGCTTTACTGAAATCTAAATACACCACATCTAGGGCTCTCCCTCGGTCCAACTCCCTGGTCACCCAGTCAAAGAAATCAATCAGATTTGTCTGACAAGACCTGCCTCTGGTGAATCCATGCTGCCTCGGATCCTGTAATCCGCCGGACTCCAGAAACCTCACTATTTTCTCTTTCAGCAGCGTTTCCAATAATTTACTCACCACTGAAGTTAAACTAACCGGCCTGTAGTTTTCAACCGCATCCTTACTTCCGCTTTTGTGTGAAGAGACCACATGAGCCTCTCTCCAGTCCTTTGGCACCACTTCAGACTCCAACGAGGCATTGAAAAGGTCAGTCAGTGGAGCTGCTAGAACGTCCCCAAGTTCCCTCAGTATTCTAGGGTGTATCCCATCCGGTCCCATCGCTTTGTCTACTTTAAGTTGAGCTAGTTTCTCATGAACACAGTCTTCTGAAAATTGTTCAAGATGTCCCTCACTTCTGTTCCTGTTTGTGGGTGTTTTCTGAGGTCCTGCTCCTGGTTCTTCATCTGTGAACACAGAACAGAAATACTTGTTCAGCAATTCCGCTTTATCCTTATCAGCTTCTACATATTCCTCCCCTGCACCACTGAGTCTGACAATACCACTTTTGCCCTTCCTCTTCTCACTAACATATCTGAAAAAGCATAGTTACTCACCTGTAACAGGTGATCTCCGGGAACAGCAGGAATTTAGTTTTCACATATGGGTATCGTCGATACCCAACGGAGTCTTTGCCGGAACGCTCCCCAGCGTCCAATAGGAATGCTTTTGGGAGCATCCCTCAGCACATGCACGCTGCCTTCCCGCCTTTCCAAACTGTCCCTCTTCAGTTACGTTTGTAGCTGAGTGAAAGGACAGAGGGAAAGAGGAAAGAGACAGAGAGATAGAGAGAACAACTCCAAGGGGAGGTGGGTGGGTTGTGAAGACTAAATTCCTGCTGTTCCCGGAGATCACCTGTTACAGGTGAGTAACTACGCTATCTCCAGGAACAAGCAGGAATGTAGTCTTCACATATGGGGACTCCCTAGCTGAAGATGCCAGGGTGTAAAAACTGCCAGTTCCTGATGTTCCAGAATCATTCTCACTTAAGAGGAAGGAGATGAAACTTCTGGTCCCAAACCATCAATGTCACATGAGATCTCTGGCATTCCACCAGGGTTGGTGGGTAGGAGTTGCATTAAGTTTGAAAGAGATTTTGAAGAGCAGCCTGGCCAAAGCAGGAATCCTGACGGGAGGCTTTATCTAGGCAGTAGTGGGCTGTAAAGCACAGTTACTTACCTGTAACAGGTGATCTCTGGGAACAGCAGGAATAAGTCTTCACATATGGGTACGTTGGTACTGACGGAGCCTGCGCGGGAACGCTCCCCAGCGTCCAAAAAGAAAGCTTTTGGAAGCATCCCATGCGCATGTGTGCTGCCTTCCCACCCATTCACTTCCCTCTCATCAGTTGGGTTTGTAGCTGAGACCGAAGGAGGGAAGTAGACCAATTAGAGGGAGAGAGAGAGAGAGAGAAACAACTCCTAGGGGAGGTGGGTGGGTTGTGAAGACTTATTCCTGCTGTTCCCAGAGATCACCTGTTACAGGTAAGTAACTGTGCTATCTCCAGGAACAAGCAGGAATGAGTCTTCACATATGGGGACTCCCAAGTTAAGATGCCTGGGGGAGGTCCCAGCATGTTGCAAATCTAGCCGATGGGCCATGCTATTTCCCTGAACATGAGGCATCCAAGGGATGGAGGATAGGAGTTGAAGTGAGAAGGGTGTGCTGTGGAACAGCTTGACTAAAGAAGGCGTCTAGAGAGGAGTCCTTGTGTAGATCAGAAATGTTAGTGAAAATTGGATTCCAATTATCTAATGTGGACCTTAGTCAAAAATATTGCAAAAGTATTTGTTGAGAGTAATGGTCTGGTGGTAGAAACCAGTAAATTATTCTCAAAGAAAATACCTTACTGTGAAGTAGAGGAAATAAACTTCGCAATACAGGCAGAGGTCAGAAGCCTAAATGGCTAGAACTAATCCCAGAAGAAAAAACTGGGAGAGTTTAATGGGGTTGGACTTTGGATGAGAAGCTAAAGCTTCTGTAGGCCAACGTTTGAAGCCCTTTGTCCTTGGAGCAGAAAAAAGCTCTAGGAAAGAGAGGAGATAAATCTGACTGGTTTGCAGAAAAAGGATGGGTCTTTGAGACCCCTCTATCCAAATGAAAGAAAGGAACATTTGTAGTAGGCGGTGTAGCCTCCAATTTCTTGAAGATCAGGAATGTCTTCCCCAAGTAATGTCACTTAGGATGACTTTACATGGAGAGCTTCAAATGTAACGTAACTAGAGAGGTTACAGTTAAAGAAGGTAGTTTGTGATTACCATAGAAATTGGTTGTCCATTTAAACCCTATGGCATGCTGGAACAGCATTAATATGGACAGTAACAAATCTTTCAGAGTGAGATATGTGTATTTATATACACACACACATAATATATATATATATATATACATATATATATATATATATATATATATATATATATATATATATATATATATATATATATATATATATAAATAAAGAGAGACTCACTTAAATACAAGAAGGGGTAAGACCTGCTTGAAAATATGGATAGAGAAACCCTTACTGGTTATACGTGGAAGAACCATTTATTTATTTATTTACATTCTCTTATATACCACGCTATTCTGCATCAGTGCAGTTTACATTGAACAAACTGAAATTACATTGAACAGGGCATTATTACTTGGAGATAACTATTTTACAGGGAACATGGGCTATAGAGGGTTAAGTGGCTTGCCCAAGACCACAAGGAGCACCTGTGGGACTAGAAACCCCAGTCCTTCCGGCCCAAGGTTGCTGTCCTCTAGTGGGATTTGAACCCCCGACCCTCCGGCCTGAAGTACCTTGCCCCAACCACTAGGCCACTCCTCCACTCCATGAAGAAGGTTACATGGAAACCAGTGGAATTTTCCTAGTCAGAAGGATAGGTCTAGATCTCTTTAAAATTCTAGACTTTGAATAACCAGAAATGGAGAACTACGTGAAGGGGTGCAGAGAAAACCTTAGTAAGACGAGAAGTCTGGATCCTTCTATAACTTCAGTGTGGAGAAAAAGACGCAATAAAAGGGAATATCATATTTGCCCATCCATGAGGGCAATATGAGTATAATGCATTCTTTGTTCAGCATAAGCTCCAATTAAGTATTGGGAATTAGAAGGAATGCACTAGACAAGGACAGACTGCACTGAAAAGAAATGCATCCCTGTTGGAGAAGTTCCACTGGAGATGTGGAACAACTCAGGGAATTAAGCAATTCTTTATGCTTTCACGTGATCTAAGCCCTGGTTCATTTTCCCTAAAAGGAAATTTTAAGGAAGATGGTAAAAGTCGGAAAAGACCGGTCATGTGGGAGCATGACTGGGCAAGCCTTTCAACCATCTGGAAGTTAACCACCAGGAATGGCTGACACTCTCTGCAAAGGCCCATAGTTGCAGAGCTTTGTAGAACTGCAGAGAGCATGTTGTAGGTTGTTCAGGTGAGATCTGGTTGTTTAATTACCAGTGTGCAACCTAATCTATTCTGTGGGAGCCAAAAAATTGAAGATGGCTAAGAATAGCAGACAGGCTGGTTGCCTGCAACAATAAGTTGCCCAAGTAGGTTTTGGAACCTCTCTTGGAATTATGTATTATTAAGGCAGCAGAAGAGGATAGGTCCCATAGATTGGACAAGGACCGACAGACAGAATTAGAAGTGACTAACTCTCAATTATGGTCTGATAAGCTGTCTTAAAGAAACATTTGAAAGATTGCAGAGGGGAGAAACTCTGTATGGAAATTACTTACTGGAGTAGGTATCGAGGATAATCCTATGGCTTAAAGGTAAGCCCTCCAGTCAAATAGTATCACTCTTAGATTGAAATCTCAATTAAGAGGGATAGAAAGTAATACAGAGTTGGGAAGACTTACAATTTGGTAGTCTCTGAAAAGGGTAAAGCTCCCCTGCAGTCAAAAGCATAAGATATCCTCGTACATGACAACTGCCAAGGTGAAGGGCATAGCATACCTTGTGAGTAGTTGTAACTCCTCTGTTTACTTTAAAAGGAGAGGAGAAACTTGTTACCTGTAGGGCAAGATTATCCTCAATAGCTCTAAGAGCTGAAAGGATGGATTGCCCTTAGCAAGAGATTCATGATTAAAATAGACGATTAAGGCAGTGTATCACTGACCTCTAAAGAAGGATAAGAAGAACTACAAATGCTTCTGTAGTTAAGTAGTGGTTCTGAAACTCAACAGGAAAACAGATTTAATGAAATAAAAAATCAGAAACCCTGCGACTGCTGAGTTTGCTGAGCCTGTTGAGACTTTGGTTTTCTTACCCTGGTATGAGGTTGCCCTTCTTTGGAGACATCTGCATGATGGGTAGAAGATGAATAAAACTTTTCCCCCTAGGGGAATCAAGTTTGTTAGGAGATTTTTTAGTAGCTGGGGTAGAGGAAAGTTTTTACAATCCTCTGAAAGCAACAATATCAGTGTTTAACTGATTAGCTTGAAATAAAGCATCCTTGTTAAAGAGATTTTCAACCAGTACAATGAGTATTTCACAGCTTTTCTTGTACCCATTTATCTAAGTCTGAAGCTTGGAGCCAGGCCATGTGTCGTGCTCCTATGGCTATAGCAGAAGTTATGATAATAGATTCAAAACAGTCCAGGGAAGCACGATTAAGGAATTTAGAGACATTTTGAGCATGACTCACTAATATGGAAAAGTCTGCTCTTTTATGTTCTTGAAGAAAAGGGTTCAAAGACTTAAACACTTTCCAGGCCGAGCCCAAAACTCTTGAGATTCAAAATTCTGACTAAATATTCCTATCAAATGGTATATAATACATGACCATAGCAGAAGGAAGATCACTATTAGAACATATTGAATAAGACAGGTACAAATGTCCTGAAATATGCAAGAATTAACCCGGCTGCAGAATGTGGATTAAAAATTTAAAGGAGGCCTTCAAAGGGTTAAGTTCTTCGTGACCTCTTCAAGAGATAATCCCATATAGAAAACATATGAGATAATTCTTGCTGAAAGCATGGATGCCTGGAAGCATCGATGTCCAAAGGCCTAGACTCACGACCTAGCGGATAAGAAGAGTGCTTCTTTGTACTCTTAATATGCCTCACTGCTGATTCTACAACAAGAGAATGATGAGGAAGTTGAGTCTTTTGAAAACCTGGAGAAGGTGGCACTTTGTACTTGGAGTCAAGTGTCTTAGAATGTGGTTAAAGGAGTTTCCCACATCCTTAAAAGTAGATCTTGTAAGATCTGATGCAAAGGAAGCATGATGACCTCCTTTGGAATCCAGGGGGATTGCAGGATCTCTGAATCCCCTGGGAAGGATTCTTTACCAGGTATAGAAATGGCAAGCAACTTTGCCATATCAAGCAGAAAAGCTTGAAAAGAAATCTCCCCTGAGGAGGACCCTCTAAAATGAGGGGTAAAGGCTAGACTTGTTGAAGATTCAGCCCTGGTACCGATGGATTCATCCCAGTCATCGGGATCGGAAAACCTGAAAGGATGAAGCATCGGATTTTCCTTAAAGCAATGTCTTCGGTACCCCCCGAGGTCGGTACCGAGACGAGTCAGTACCGAATCATCCATGCTAGAGATCGATTCCAGGCTCGGCATCGAAGGAAGCGAGTCTGTCGAAGTAAGCATGGACGGTACCGACACCGATGCCCATGTCGATACCGGTACCGAAGCCGATACCAATACTGGAAGATCGGTCTGCAGCAACTCTAACGGTACCGAAGTAGCCGAGAGCACTAGATTGCGATCATCGGTGAGGAGTGTTTCATCCATCACCATAGCTGATGCCGGAGTGACGGTACCGCTCGAAGCAGCCACAGCCACCAAGCATGGCCCAGGTATGTTCATCGAGGTAAGAACCCCGGGAACAACCTGAAGCCCCGTTAATGCTTTGGAGCCCGAAGACTCCTGCCGGGGCTTTATTGCCAATATGTCCTCGAGGGCAAGGCCACAGCCATATCGATACTGGGAAGGAGATCCACCACTCGAGGACTGGCTAGTCTTTACAGACTTTTGTTTGGTTACCTGATCCTGTGGAGATATTCTAGTTGGTGACATCGAGTGCGATGTGAACCAGGTATCGAATTGTGCTCGATTCTGAAGACTTCTGTTTGAGCTCCAGCAGGAAAGGGATTCTCGCTGTGCTAAGCACACCATGCGGAGAATCTACGCCACTTAAGAGCGTAGGATTTCCTGGTGGATTGCCGCCTACAGGCTAAGACTACGTCTTCCACCTCTCTAGGCAGTAGGGGAGCCAGGACTACCCTTTCAGCAGCCAGGCCATCAGATGAAGGGACTGGAGGTTGGGGTGCAAGAGAGACCCCTGCTCCTGAGACAGGAGATCGTGTTGAATCCCCAGAGGAAGAGGAGTGTCCACCGCCAGTTGCAGCAGGAGTGGGAACCACGGCTGCCTCGGCCACCTTGGGGCTATCAGAATCATTGAGGCCCCGTCCTTGAGGACCTTGAACGGCGTTCGGGACACTAGTGGCGTGGGAGGAAACGCATACAGTAGGCCTTGGGACCACGGAATCAGAAAGGCATCCGCTGCTATTCTGAGAGGATGCGGTTGTCTGGAACAGAATCTCGGGAGTTGCCGGTTCAGAGGGCTGGCAAAGAGATCCATGATGGGGAGGCCCACCTGAGAAAGATCTGCTGAACCACCAACGGATTCAATCTCCATTCGTGTGGTTGCAGGATCCTGCTCAGTCTGTCCGCCAGGTAATTTTCTTGACCTGGGAGGTAGACAGTCTTGAGGAGGATTCCGTGATTGACTGCCCAAGAGCACAGTCGCTGTGCCTCCTGACAGAGAAGGAAGGAGCCCGTGCCTCCTTGTTTGTTCACGTAGAACATGGCAACTTGATTGTCCGTCTGGACCAGTACAGATTGGTGAGATGTGAGGTGGGAGAAGGCTCTCAGAGCTAGGCGTATTGCCCGTAGCTCCAGGAAGTTTATCTGCTGAGCAGCCGCCCAAGGGGTCCAGAGACCCTGAGTACATGCCCCTTGGCAATGTGCTCCCCAATCTAGAAGAGAAGCATCTGTCGTCAGCACTTGAGAATGTGGAGGGCATTGAAAACCCACTCCGAGTACCAGATTCGGAAGATGACGCCACCATTGTAGAGAGGAGACGAGCAGGGTGGATATTCTCACCGAGTCTGCAAGGCTCCCTGTGGCTTTATGCCACTGAGTTCGAAGGCTCCACTGAGAAGGCCGCATGTGCAGGCGGGCATTGGGGGTTACATGAACCGTGGAAGCCATATGGCCAAGAAGTCTCAGGAATTGCCTGGCGGAGACCAGGGAATTGCTGTGAAACTGCCTGGCTACATCCATCAACCTGTGGGCCCTGTCCACTGGCAGAAAAAGCCTTCGCCTGAAGAGTGTCTAGCCTTGCTCCTATGAATTCTAAGTTCTGGGACGGGAGCAAAGTGGACTTTGCGAAGTTTATGACAAACCCCAAGTGCTGAAGCAGAGCCACAGTGCGAAGGGTGGCTTGACTGGCCTCCTGGGAAGACTGGCCCCTTATGAGCCAGTCGTCCAGGTATGGAAACACAAAAAGACCTTGAAGCCTCAGGTAGGCCGCCACCACCGCACGGCACTTTGTGAACACCCTGGGAGCGGACGTTAGGCCAAAGGGTAGTACTCTGTACTGGTAGTAGTTTCCCCCCACAACAAATCTGAGATATTGTCTGTGGTCTGGATGAATAAGGATGTGAGTATAAGCATCCTTTAGATCTAAGGAGCATAGCCATTCTCCCTGCTGGAGGTAGAGCAGCAGGATTCCAAGGGTAAGCATCTTGAACTTTTCCCTCTCCAGGAACTTGTTGAGGTTGCGCAAGTCTAGGATGGGTCTGAGGCCTCCTGTTCTTTTTGGTACCAGAAAATACCTGGAATAAAAGCCGTGACCTCTCAGGTGGTGGGGCACCGGTTCCACAGCCTGGTCCTTTAGCAGACTTGCTAACTCCTGAAGGAGTAGGTCCCTGTGCAGAGGGAGTCTTGGAGGCTCCCCTGGAAAATAGGAGGGAGGTACCTGGTGAAAATGGAGAAGATAGCCCTTGTGGACTATATGGAGCACCCAGGTATCTGATGTGACGGCTGACCACCTGTGGGCAAAGTGGGCCAGCCGGCCTCCAGTGCTGATGTGAGCCAGCTGAGGAGAAGAGGCTATGCCTTCTGAGTCAAAAACCCCCACTCTGCTGAGCAGGGGCCGGTGTTGGTGGCTTAGGGGCCTTCTGCCTATGGGGACCATGACCCTGCCCCTTGGCCTGCTGACCCTGTTGGGGAGCTGCACAGGCCTGATAATGAAGGTATTGTTTATAGGCAGATGACTTCCTCGGGTAAAAGGTCTTTTTTCCCGATCCCTTCTTTTTCTGAGAGGGGGCAGAGGTTTTTCTGGACAGCCTAGTCCGGGTCAGAGTCTCGGTCTCGAGTTCTGCAGCCTTCTCAGCCATGGGCTTGCCAAAGAGGTTTTCACCTCAGCAGGGGACATCGACCAACTTGTCCTGCACCCATGGCTCGAGGTCGGATGACTGTAGCCAAGCCTGTCGGCGGGCACCGATGCCGGCCCTGGCTACTCGGGCCGAAGCCTCGAAGCCATCGTAGGCTGCTTGAGAGATAAACTTCGAGCACTCTCGAATACCAGTGGACAAGGCTTGGAACCGCTGCAAAGGTTCCTCGGAGAGACCAGCAGAGAACCCGGCAATCTCCTTTGCCAGGTCTCGGAGATACATGCCCATGTAGAGCTGGTATGTCTGAACACGGCAAGCAAGCATAGAGTCCTGGAAGCACTTCTTACCGAGGGCATCCAGGATCCGGGCCTCCAAGCCGGGAGGCACCGAGGAGTGCATCTTCTGACTTTTCAGTCAATGCACGGCCGATTCCACAACCATGGAGTGGTGCGGTAATTGTGCCTTTTGGAACCCGGGGCTCTTGCGGACTCAATAGATGGAATCGACCCGCTTGCTTAACACTGGTGTCGAGGCTGGGGTCTCCCACATGCGGAAGAGCAGCCGCTCCAGCATCGGAGGAACCGGTACAGTAAAGGCCTCCTTCGGGGAGACCAAAAAACAGCAAATTGCCACGTAGGCAACCAGAAGTCAATAAGGAGACGTGGCAAGAAGTTCCAATATCGCCTTTATTAATCCACGGGTCAAGAGTGCCTGAAAACCCGACACAGGCCGTGTTTCGTTTACCACTTCCTCAGGGGTTAACAGCTCACTAAAAATACATATATATACACATATATACACATGTAATGAATTAAAAAATAAGTTAAAAACCAAAACAAATAATTAAGATGACAAGCATATAATAATCAATTAAGCACATAACGCATAATAAATAACAATAAATAAATAGACCAGTAAACTTAGTGTGATAAACAATTGATAAAATGCCCTATATATAAAACAATGATAACATGTGTACAACAACATAAAATACCACGTACACTATAAAAGCAATTCAACTCATAGAAAAGAGAGAGAGAGGAGAACCAAGGAAAACATTGCGATGTCCATCATATAAAAAACTTCATAAAAAGTGTATTGCAAATAAAATGGAATAATAAGGACAAGCTAATAAAATAATATAATTGTTACTTTATAAGCACATGAGGATTAAACAAAGTTGAATTAGAGGAAACAAAAAAGAAACAAGTAAAAGAAAAAGGTAGGAGTGAATCAATAGGACTTATTTAAGATTGTAAAATGTGTAGATACCTATCCAAAAGAACACAAAACCAGCTTGTGGACGTCATCAGACCAAATAACTAAAAAATTAAAACTTGCTAAATAAAAATGCCAATTAAAAACGTACCGATGTAGACAGCCAATGTGGATAACGAATCTCCTTAGATGGCAAAGCAGAGGGAGCCACTTGCCCCTCACATGCGCTGTAAAATGAACTATGTACAATAAAAAAATAAATAATATGAAATACCATATAAAACATATCTATACAAGTATCTTAAAACAAAACCCATCTATGGGTGTGAGCAGAGCAGCATATTCAGACCCAAATCCATCAAACACACCCCAATGTGACAGCCCGTGTGATTCTAGCCATCCTCAGAGATGCAGGGCCGACGGGACCCCTGCCCCTCACTACTATCATAAATAAAACATTATATGAATAAATAAATAAATGACCAACTAAACAATCAACATATACATAACTGCTACCATGAGCCAAATCGCCAACTTAAAATGCAGCAATAGCGAAGGGAATTGTAGATATGCTGACACACTAAACTAAAGCTAGTGCCGTACCGCACTGAACAGATCGCGCCGACAGGCATGGCAAGAAATAAAAATCCTCTGTGCACAGCTGTAGAAGAACCAAAGCTGAGGTGACAATACATAATAACCCTTTTTGAATTAATCATTTTATTGCACAAATACCGGCACTTCAAAACAAAAATAATAAAACTAAACCAAATCAAACCTGTGACACAAACAGTGAAGATGCCGTCGGCAAGCAAAACTGAAAGCGCTTATTCAAAACAAGACGCCCGCACATGCGCTTCTAACTTTTAAACCAATCTCATGGCGGAAAAAGAAACCATCCACACAATGTATCCCATAGAGTATCACACGATACTTAGGGGGCAAGCAAATCAAACACAGTGACCCAATGAGGATCGGCACCAATACTTATAAATAAGATATATGGCTTTTAAAAAATGGACAGGTGCCCCCGAAGGTACGGGATCACTTAAAAACCAGGCACAGGATCCAGTATAGTGACCCAAAGGGGGGATTGTATATTATACAACGATGCTCTCAAAAGTGCAAAGAAAACGCTTATGTTTCAAAAAAAGGGGGAAAGATCAAGGGGGAGAGAAAGGGAGGGACCAAAATACCGACAAAAATAATCAAATATATAAAAAAATTATATAAATAAGTAAATGATATACAAAGAGAGACTAATGCATATCACAACTGTACATATCAAGGCTAAGGAACCAAACTATAACTGAGGAACACATGGAGGACTAAACTGGGCCATAAACCATTTAATTATAAAAACACCGAAAAATCTTGTTCCATATTTAACCCATGTGGAACAATGGTGTTAAGCAAAAAAATGTCTTTATTGACTCCTTCGGGGGAAAGTCATACTGGATGGCCTCGAGCTCCTCGGCTCGAGGCTCCTCCTCTGGATCTGCGGGGAAGACCAAGGCCTTGGCCATATCCTGCACGAAGTCCGAGAACCGGGTATCCTCCGGTGGGGATCGTCTCTGAGGTTCGGACTCCGGCGAGTCCGATGGGACACACCGAGTCCGATAAGTGTCGGGTGACTCTTCGTCCTCCGTCTCCCAGCCCGACTCCTCAGAGGAGGAATCGAGCGGCTCCGGCCGGGTGGGCACCGATGCCATCCGCCCCGACGCCGAGGGTACCGGCGTCGACGACCCCTTTCCCGAACGGGAGGCTGAGGGAGACCGCGGCCGAGGATCGACTCGAGCCCGCATGGACTCGAGGATCGGCTCGGCCTCCGGGGTCGACTTGGACGTCGTCGATGTCCCGGTGGTCGGGGCAGATGCACCGGTGAGACTGGCGATCAATGCCCTCTGCTGTTCCATGAAGGCAGCGAGGCTGCTCTCCAAGGCCGTCAACCTGAGTCCAAGCTCAGGAGACCCAGCAGCCCCCGACTCGGGCCCCGACGGCGTTGGGCCTGACGTCGGCTCCCCTGGAGGAGAGTCCACAAGGACTACAGCACTCACATGTCCAGGAGACTCCATCTCGATACGAGGATGCTTGGCAGGCCTCTCCGACTCCGAAGATCCAGGATGGCTATCGGGGCTATGCGACCTGGCCCTCGAGGAACCAGGAGTGTCCACCGACACCGCCCTCACGGGTTTCTTCTTCCTGCGCTGTTCCCGCAAAGGAGACCCCGCTCAGAGGAACCCCAACGCTGCTCGGGGCCGGAGTCCCGAGACGTCGAGGTCTCTGACGAGGTCCGGGCCCGTCCGGACGCGGAGTCAGAGAAGATCCTATCCTTCTGGTGCTGCCGACTCAACGCCTTCGAGGACATTTTGCCACACGGACCACAGATCATCGGGTCATGATCGGGTCCGAGGCAGCGGAGGCAGCAGTCATGTGTGTCGGTAAGAGACATAAGTTTCTTACACCGATCACACTTTTTAAACCCGCTGGCAGCCATCGGGGAAAAAGGGCCCCTGCGAGGTCAAAAGACAGGGCTGCCAGTGAAAAAAGAAAAATGGCGCGAACGCTAGTCACAAAGGACAAAAACTGAAAAAGAGAGAGTGGGCTCGATACCGGCGTATCGGGCCCAGGCGGGAAAAGGATCCGGCGGCAAACCGAAGGAGAAAAAGAAAAAAACAGGGAAACTACCTCCGTCGGGCTCCGCGGAAAAAAGAAGACTGAGTAAGATGGCCCCCCTGGGCGGGAAGGGGACCGCGCATGCGCGCTGCAATTCCCAAAGGCTTTCTTTGAAAGCTGGGGAAATGCTCCGCACGGGGGCTCCGTCGGCGCCGACGTCACCCATATGTGAGGACTGACTTCCTGCTTGGTCCTGGAAAAAGTGTCAGACACTAAACAGGAAAATTTCTGAAAAAAAAGAAGAAACTCTTTAGAAAAAAGAAAGGAAAGCACCGGCGGTACTGGTGGCGTCGAGGGAAGGCAGACGCGACCACAAAAAAGTAAGAATAAAAAGAAGAATTTTCTGCGGTGACAGGAATACGTCCTGCCGGCTCCGCGGAAAACTGATGAGAGGGAAGTGAATGGGCGGGAAGGCAGCTCGCATGCGCGTGGGATGCTCCCTAAAGCTTTCTTTTTGGACGCTGGGGAGCGTTCCCGTGCAGGCTCCGTCGGTACCGACGTACCCATATTTGAAGACTCATTTCCTGCTTGTTCCTGGAGATATGTATGTACCGAAGCCGAGGTGAATGCTTGACAAATGTCATCAATAGACACAGAGTGAAGGTTAGCCATAGAGGTTGACATGGCTCTCACATTATGAGCTGTGACATGGCCTTGAAGAGGAAGACTCTTACTCTGATAAGCAAAGGATATGCACTGTGCAATCCATTTGGATAAAGTCCTCTTGGAGACTGGAAGTCCCAAATGACTAGAATCAAAAGCAATAAAAAGTTGAGAAGACTTTCTATGTTGCTGTGTTCTTTGTAGGTAAAATGCTAAGGCTCTTTTACAGTCCAAAGTGTGAAGGTTCTTCTCTGCATTAGAGGCATGAGGCCTCGGAAAGAATACAGGAAGATAAATCGCTTGATTTAAATGAAAAGGCGAAACCACCTTTGGCATAAAGTGTGGATGAGTTCCGAGGACAACCTTATCATGGTGAAACCTAGTGTAAGGAGGATCAGCCACTAAGGCTTGCAATTCACTAATGTGACGTGCAGAGGTGATTGCAATTAGGAAGATGACCTTCCAGGACAAAAACTTTAGGGTAGTAGTGGCTAAACGTTCAAAAGGCGGTTTCATGAGCTGCCCGAGAACTAGATTTAAATCCCATGCCACCAGTGGTGGTTTGATGGGAGGCTTTGTTAATAGAAGACCTCTCATAAATCTGGATATGAGAGGATGAGAGGAAATTGGTTGTCCATTTAGAGGCTTATAGGAAGCTGTAATTGCGCTAAGAAGGACTCTTACTGAATTGGTCTTTAGACCAGAATTTGATAAATGAAGTAGATACTCTAGTATCGACTCCAAAGGTATCACCAGGGGGTTTAACCCCTTCTGGGAACACCATATAGTGAAACGTTTCCACTTGAAGGCGTAACATCGTCTTGTGGAAGGTTTTCTAGAAGCCTGAAGGATATCCTTTACCTGTTGGGAAAGGTTGAGATCCTGAAGATTTAAGCTCTCAGCAACCAGGCCGTGAGATGCAGGGACTGGGGATTCGGGTGCCATAGCGTCCCGCTCTCTTGGGAAAGGAAATCTGGAGCACACCCTAACTCCAGAGGTGCAGTTTGAGAGAGATGTAGAAGCAGGAGATACCACGTTTGGCGTGGACACCGCGGCGCTATGAGGATCATACGACCTCTGTCTCTCTGAAGCTTGAAGAGTGTTTTGGGGATGAGGGGAATGGGTTTGAAGGCATAGAGGAAGTCCTGACCCCAGTGAAGGAGGAAGGCATCCCTTGCCTGGCAATTGTGAGCCGGAATCCTGGAACAGAACCGGGGAAGTTTGGCATTCAGTGGACTTGCAAAGAGGTCTATGTCTGGAGTTCCCCAGATGTGAAAATATCTTTGTCAGCTGGTCTAGGTGGAGAGACCATTCGTGGATCAGCAGTACTCAGCTGAGTTTGTCTGCCCAAAGGTTTTGAATGCCTGGAAGATATACCACGAGAAGGTGGATTTGATGCTCTCTGGCAAGGGCCCAAAATCGTAAAGCTTCGTTGTATAATGACAGAGAGCCTGTTCCGCCCTGCTTGTTCACATAGAACATGGCTACTTGATTGTCTGTTTGGACTAGGACTGTCTTGTAGCTGATCTGGGCATGGAATACTCGAAGAGCTAAATAGATTGCTCTTAATTCCAGGAGGTTTATGTGAAGACAAGCCTCCTGTGGAGTCCAGGTGCCCTGGGTAGAGAGATGATGCAGGTGTGCTCCCCAACCCACCTGTGATGCATCTGTTTTTAGGGTGGCCAGGAATAGGGGTTGTTGGAAAGGAGACCCCACTAAAAGATTCTCCAGTGATTGCCACCATTGGAGGGACAAGATCAGCCGATGAGAGTTTGCTATCTTGTCTGACAAACGTCCTGTGGCCTGTGTCCACTGTGTGGATAGGGTCCACTGGGCTGCTCCCATGTGGAGGCGAGCATAGGGAACTACATGAACTGTGGATGCCATGTGTCCCAGTAACTGTAGCAGTTCTTGAGCAGTTAGGGAGGATTTTCCCGCTGCTTGAGAAGCTAGTTGCACTATGCGAAGACACCGGGTCTGTGGAAGGAAAGACCTTGACTGTCTGGTATCTAGACAGGCTCTATGAACTCCAGAGACTGGGAAGGAACAAGTTGGGATTTTGGGAAGTTTATTACCAATCCCAAGTATTGGAGGATTTGCATTGTGCGAGACAGTGCAGAGCTGGTCTCTGCAACCGTGGGGGCTCGAATGAGCCAGTCGTCCAAGTACGTGAAGACGAAAATCCCTAGGGTTCGCAGGAAAGCACAGTTACTTACCTGTAACAGGCGATCTCTGGGAACAGCAGGAATAATGCCTAGCGTTCCCATGCAGGCTCCATCGGTACCGACGTACCCATATGTGAAGACTCATTTCTGCTTGTTCCAGGAGATTGCAGCTACGACTGCCATGCATTTCGTGAATACTCTTGGTGCGGAAGCCAGACCAAAGGGAAGAACCCTGTATTGGAAGTGTTCTCCCTTGAAAAGGAATCGTAAGAATTTCCTGTGATCTGGATGGATCAAAATGTGAGTATATGCATCCTTTAAGTCTAGAGAGCAAAGCCAATCCTGACTTTGAAGGTATGGCAGAAGAGTTCCTAGATAAACCATTTTGAACTTCTCTTGGAACAGATATTTGTTCAATTCTCTGTGGTCTAGAATGGGTCTGTGTCCCCCTGTTTTCTTTGGAATAAGAAAATAGGGGGAGTAGAACCTTGTACCCTGCTGGAGAATGGGTACTTCCTCTATTGCCCCCTGGGCAAGAAGTTTGGAGACCTCGTGATCCAACAGATTGTCTGCAGATGTCTGGGAATTGAACTGCCTTAAGATTGGAGGAGGGGGCATGCTGGGAAAATGAAGCTTGTACCCCTCTCCTACAATGGACAGAGTCCAGTTTTCTGCTGTTATTTTGTGCCATCTGTTGGCAAAATGACACAGCGTGCCTGGAATATTTAGGGGTTCTGGACCCCCTCAGAGGCAGGAAGGCTAAGCTCTCTAGGAAGGAGTCAAAGCCCTTGAGGGGGCTGAACCTGCGGAGCTGGTTGAGCTTGCGGGCCTTTTGGCTTCTTCTGCTGTTTGAATTGCTGTTGTCCCTTTTGGGCAACTTGACTGAGCTTGGCTTTGCTGGGTATAGGATGGATAAAACTTCCTCTTTTTGCTGAAAGAGGGTTTCTTATAGGGTTTCTTTTTGGCTGGAGTGGCTGTAGATTTTGACAATCTAAGGTGATATTGTCAGCATCTATCTCATTAGCCTTTTCCTGCCAATTCTTGCCAAAGAGGTTTTCTCCTGTGCAAGGGATGTTGCCTAATTTATCCTGTACCCAAATCTCCAAGTCTGATGCCTAAAGCCAGGCAATCCGTCGTGCACCAATAGCAATAGCAGAGGTTCTGCCGATGCATTCAAAGCAGTCAAAGGCTGCACGATTCACAAACTTGGAGACATCTTGAGCATGCCTGACAAGCGTAAGGAAGTCTTGTCGTCTGTCATCTGGGAGAAGTGGGCTCATAAGCTCCAAATCTCCTGTGACCTCCTTGAGGAACATACCCATATATAAAATATATGAGCTGATCCTAGCTGAAACCACGGAAGCTTGAAATGTTCAATGCCCAAAAGCATCAAGAGTCCTGCATTCACGACCTGGAGGATTGGATGCATGTCTCTTTGCACTTTTCATCCTACGCATGGCTGACTCCACTACCATGGAATGGTGTGGCAGCTGAGTCTTTTTAAATCCAGGACATGGTGGAACTCGATACATGGTATCAAGCCTCCTAGAATGAGTAGATGTGGTCAAAGGTGTCTCTCACATTCTGAGCATCAAATCATGAAGAATTTCATGAATGGGCAGAATGGCTGCCTCCTTTGGAGCCTTAGGATATTGAAGAATTTCCAATTCCTTTGCTCTAGGTTCCTTTTCAGGAGCTACCGTGACTGAAAGGCCTTTGGCAACATCACAAATAAAATCCTGAAAAGATATGTCCCTCTGGAGGCGACATTCTGCGTTGGGGAGAAGAGTCTTCCGGGAGAAAAACTCTGGTACCAGCAGAATTAGAGTCATCGGAATCTGAGGATTCGAAGTATCTCTGATCACGATGTTCATCTAAGGCACGGTCCCAGTATCAATCGAAGTCGGTACCAAGTTGATCTGGTACCAATCTTTCGATGCCAGGCATGGGAAGAATTCCCACCGGGGCCGGTATCATCGGTGCTGGTACCGGTATCTGTGCCGGTACCGGCATCGGTACCGGTGCCCATTGAACCATCAGTGTCAACGGTACCGCAGCTGTAAGGAGAGCTGCAATACTGCGCTCGATAGCAAGGAATCTCTGGTCTATCGACGCTGCCGATGCCTGGGTGTCGGTACTGGTGAAGGCGGCCGGGACCCCTGAGCATGGCACCAGTATTTATTTATTTATTTTTTTATTTATTTAGACAGTTTTGTATACCACCTTATCCTTCAATCAAAGTGGTCACAACACAATTGGGGATAACATTTAACACGAGGTGAGACATATGCTAATACTTACAGGGAACATGGGCAATGGAGGGTTAAGTGGCTTGCCCAAGACCACATGGAGCACCTGTGGGACTAGAAACCCCAGTCCTTCCAGCCCAAGGTTGCTGTCCTCTAGTGGGATTTAAACCCCCGACCTTCTGGCCTGAAGTAACTTGCCCCAACCACTAGGCCACTCCTCGAGAACATCCTGGAACCCCATTGATTCTTCGGAGGCCGAAGCCTCCCGCCGGGGGTGTTTTGCCGGTGTGGTTCCCTCAAGGGCAATGCCAATGGCCTCTCGATGCTTTGCAGGAGAGCTACCCTTTGAGGACCGGCTTTTATGTTTAGTTACCTGAGATCCATGGGAGGAAGAAGAGGCTTTTGAAGACGTCGATGCAATGGACTTGGCATCCGAAGAAAAGAGGGTACCGAGCTTTGCAGCCCGGTTCTATCTTCCTCTTTTAGTCATTCCCATACAAGAGAGACACTCAGATGGAGAATGGTCAGGGCCTAAACATTTAAGACACCAGTCATGGGTGTCGGTGACGGTACTGCCACACTTAATGCATTTTTTTTTTTTAAACCAGTAGCTGGGTTTTCCATCTTTAAGGAAAAATGGGGCCTAGTGCCCAAAATGGCGCCTAGCACCGAAAAAGAAAAGTTTCTGAAGAGAAACAATTTAGAATTTTATTTATTTTTTTTTTTTTTAAGAAAAGAACAGAACCGGCGGTACCGGTAGGCGTCGTGCGGAGGCAAACGCGACCATAAGAAAACAAGATTAAAGAAGAAATTTTCTGCGGCGATAGGGTATGTGTCCTGTCGGCTCTGCGGAAAATGAAGAACTGAAGAGGGACAGTTTGAAAGAAGGGAAGGCAGCATGCATGTGCTGAGGGATGCTCCCAAAAGCGTTCCTATTGGACGCTGGGGAGCGTTCCCACGCAGGCTCCGTCTGTACCGATGATACCCATATGTGAAGACTACATTCCTGCTGGTTGCTGGAGATGTGTCTTATCCCCCCCATTTTATTGCATTGGCTATTTCCTCCTCCTTTTGAATCTTTGCCTTCCTGACTACTTTGCTAGTTTCTCTAAATTTTTCCAAATATAGATGCCTGTCTTCCTCTCTCTGTGATCTCTTGTATTTCATGAAGGCCTCCCTCTTTTTCTTCACTTTTTCAGCTACTTCTTTCGAAAGCCATAGCGGTCTCCTTTTACTTTTACTTACCATTTTAACAAAAAGGTTGGTTGCCCTTAAAATATCCCCTTTCAGTTTTGCTCACTGTTTTTCTACATCCCCCAGCTGTTCCCCAGAGCTCCCAGTCAGAGAGCTAGCAATTTAATAAAAATAAACCCTCAAATCCTTACCGTTGTTTGACCTGTAGATCCCCTGGTAGGAATGCCTCAACAGGGCCGGGCTCTGGAGCCTTTTATGCAGGCCTCAGCTGCTCTCAGGTAATCAGGCCCACTAAACTCCTGATTAGGTGTCAGCAGTTCCCAAAGCTGAGAAAGTTACTAGAGTTCAACAACCTACTCTGCTCAAGAAAATTTATACTAAAGCACCAAAAAGAAAGTAACTTTGCTTTAAAAATATACAAAAACCCTTTTAAGAGCTCCCAGTCAGAGAGCTAGCAATTTAATAAAAATAAACCCTTAAATCCTTACCGTTGTTTGACCTGTAGAGCCCCTGTTAGGCATGCTTGTTTGTTTGTTACTGATACCATGCAATTCCATTATAAAACACTATCTCCAACTCTGTTGCATGCATATTGTGCCTCTATTGATTTTACTAGATATCTACCAATATTTGTGTAGCGCTACACAGTGTATGCAGCACTGTACAGACACATGTAAGAGAGTACCTGCGCAGCACAGCTTAAAGTCTAGTTAAGTTTAGTTTGCAATAAACCTAAGGGGAAAGGCTGGGGTGAAGGGCTTTTTGGGAAAAAATTTGGTTTAGCTTATGTCTTTTCATTGGTAGCTCAAGGCAGATTATATTCAAGTATTGTAGGTATTTTCCTAGAGGGTGTACAATCTAAGGGCTTCATTTACTAACTTGCATTTAATGCATACACTAATGTGTTAATTTGAGTTAACAGCATACTTAGTAAAAAGACCTTATTGAAAATAAAGCACAGTTACTTACCTGTAACAGGTGATCTCTGGGAACAGCAGGAATTAGTCTTCACATATGGGTACGTCGGTACCGACGGAGCCTGCACGGGAATGCTCCCCAGCATCCAATCAGAAAGCTTTTGGGAGCATCCCTCGCGCCTGCGCGCTGACATCCCGCCTTTCCCACTGCCTCTCCTCAGTTGAGTTTCATAGCTGAGACAGAAGGAGAGAAAGAGGAAAGGAGATAGATAGATAGATACAACTCCTAGGGGAGGTGGGTGGGTTGTGAAGACTAATTCCTGCTGTTCCCAGAGATCACCTGTTACAGGTAAGTAACTGTGCTATCTCCAGGAACAAGCAGGAATGAGTCTTCACATATGGGGACTCCCTAGCTGTGGGTGCCAGGGGAGATCCCATAAAATGCGTATCCCTGGAACAGGATGGCATTTCCCAAACTTGGATCCCCGGCATCCCCTGAGGGATGGGGGGTAGGAGTTGAATAGAGAAGAGCTGTAGAAGAACAGCGAATCTAAAGACTACAGGAAAAATGAGTCTTTAGAATGTATGTCAAGTATCATTAAAATATTTAATGAACTAGTACAATATAGAGCTTACCTACTGGATTGTAGGAAGTAGAACTGTGATGGAGTGCACTGTAGATGCAGTAGCGGAATCCTCAAGGTAACTTCACAGCAGTGAGGATGAAGTTCCAAATCTGGAATGGGCAGGTGACCCAGGTGTCAACTGGGGTAGGAGAAGAACGGCAGGTCTTCAATGGAAAGCTTTATGGGAAAAAGCTGAAACTCTTTTAGGTACAGAGTTATTAACATTGAGGACTAAAAGAAGAAGACTGACCGATCTGGAGAATTAGCCCAGTCCGGAAGGGAAGAGGGGGTATGGAAAAAAGCCCCTATTACCAAGGAGAACAGAAGTGTACTCAGAAGTACTGAAGATGTACACTGTCTTTCCTAGCTGGTAAGAGATAGGAAGACATTGAAGTTTGATACTTCATAGACAGGGAGATCTATAACAAAAATAGAAGCTGTTGACATCACAGCAGTAATTGTGTGTATAACCGCTCCCACTTACTGAGCCGTATGAGAATAGGCAAGTTGACTGTCTGGATCTCTTAAGAAGGTAAAAGCTTTATAGCACAGACAGTTAGGGAGATAGTAGGTAATACATAGCGTCCTATGGACATCTCCCAATGGGCACATATATATATATGTGGAGATACATACATATCTATATATATGTGCATATATGTCTAGATATGTGTGATATACATATATATATAGATGGGCATGACTTATGCCCACACAAATTACAGAAATATGTATGAATAGGACATATACATACATGAATATATGTCTGAGGATACATGCCTGCAACTGAGCTCCACAAAACATTCACATGGGGAATGTGATGGGAAAAGATTCATCTAATAACAAGGGGGTGAAAACCACCTGAAGATATATAGAGAATCTATTTGTGCGGTGCAGGAATGTAGTTCAGTGGAATAACCAGTATGGTTGCGTGAAAAAACAGAGGATAATAGCAGTCTGGCAAAAGCACGTCAGGAGTACTTTAGGACTCTGACATGTCCAAAGGACAAATAAACGCATAGACTAAGACACCAGGATGACCCAGCCAAGGGACACAGGGGTATCATGTACACTAAAAGAGTATGCGTAGTCCAAGTGGAGCAGAAAAGCATAATGCCAAGCTGTAAGGAAAAAAGGGGTAGATTCCTGCAAGATTGGGAATTCCTTGGACATTCACGCAGAAAAAGCTTGCCTTCTGTATCACAACAGGAGACAAGAGGGTATAAAGAACCCATATAGTCATGGAATGATTATGTAAGCTTTTTCTACTATATGGAAAAAACCCTCAGAGACAAAGTTCAATGCTCTGTAGCAAGGGCCCATAGTAGAAAGCTTCTCTGAAGATTGCAGAGAGCATTGTGCAGGAGAATTATGAGATAAAACTGACTGAAGTCAGGTGTGTTGCCACATCCTAGGAAAGGATATGGCTAGAAGAAGATAACCTGCAGTGAGTAGTATTATGCAAGATAGTTGAAAGTAGCTTGCAATGAGTATTAAAGTAATCACTGGAACTCCTGCATGCATAGCAACTGAACAAAACAACAGAGGGGATTCTCCTGTATAAAAACAGAGAGAAAACAGACAAAGGGAGCGGAGATATTCCCGTCCCTGTCTGATGAGTTGTTCAGAGCATGCATTGAAGGATAAGAAAAAGTCTACACTGTAAAGAAAGAGAAGTGTTTCAGTATGGTACCAACTCAAGCAGGGGAAAAACCCTGGAAGAGAGGGGGTTGGAAGGTGACTTACCATATGGTAAGTCAGCTGAAGGAAAAGATGTCCATGTGGGGACAGAAACTATCATGGGATAGTTGTAACCTCCCTTCATAGTAGTAAGAAGGGGAGAATTCTGTAACCCATGGACAAAATAATCCTAACAACTTAGCATACTGAAAAAGAAAAACCCAGTGTCGAGTTTGAAGAATAAACTTCTGCTAAGAAGAAGTTAACTGTAGATTGCAACATACAGGAACCTATGGTTGCTGGTTATGATTAGACTGGTTAGAGTCTGGAGACTTCAGACTAAGATGAGATGTCCCTTGCTTGGATACATCTGGAGGATGGGCAGAAGGGTGAAACCTTCTTTTCTTAGGGAAAGAAGGTTTGGTAGGATATTTCCTACGTCCTTGGGAAAAAGAAGGCTTAGGATGGTTTCCAGAACCAGGGAAGTCAGTGGAGCAATGAGCAACCTGACGTAAAGCCTCTTTATTGAAGAGATTTTCTCCAGTACAAGGAGAATTACCCAGTGTATGTTGTGCCCATCTGCTCAAGTCTGAAGCTTGCAGCCAGGCTTTACGACGTGCTCCAATGGCAATAGCAGAGGATCTGCTAACAGACTCAAAAGAGTCCAGAGAAGCACGAGAAAGAAACCAAGAGATATTCCTGCTATGATTAAGAAGCAAGGAATAGTCAGTGGCCTTAGGCTCTGACATAAAAGGGGACAAAAGAGATAATTTCTCTGTGACCTCCTGAAGTGCCAGACTCATATAAAAAATATATGAAATAATTCTTGAAGCCAGCATAGAAGTTTGGAAGGTTTGACATCCAAAGGCATCAAGTGCTTTAGATGCATGACCTGGCGGATAAGAAGAATGCTTCTTCTTGCTTCTTACCTTCCTCATTGCTGATTTCACTACAATGGAATGATGTGGAAGTTGGTTTTTTTGAAACCCTGGAGAGGGAGGCACCTGATACAGAACATTAATGGCTGTAGAAGGCGAAGGAACCTTTAAAGGCGATTCCCACATCCTCAGAAGAAGATCCTGCAAAGAATGATGTAAAGGAAGCATTATATTTTCCTTTTCTGCAGGATCTTGGTTAAGAGTAGAGTCAGGAATAGGAATGGCAAGAAAGGTTGCCATGTCAAGGAGAAATTTCTGAAAAGAAGGATCTCCAATAGGAACTATTCCTGGGTAAGCTGAGGTTGAAGGAGCAGCTTGAGCACCAGAAGACATACTGGACTGGTGCAGAAAAAGAATCCTGCTAGATGGACAGTGATACTGACAGTTCTGATTCGAGGCAGCTAGTACTGCATCGTCAGTGCCCGGTATCGATTCCAAGCGAGGCATAGAAAGGATCGATGGCACCGATGGAACTGCAGGAATCAACATCGATACCGATACCGGTATCGGAGACGGTAATGTCATCGAAGCAGTAATCGGGGGCTGCTGAAGCGGTACCGAGGTAGCCAGAGAGCCTTGGTGAATATCCCCGGTACTGCGTAGTCGGAAATGATATGGATCGGTTCCGAAACGCGTCGGTACCAAGTCATCTAGACTGGATATCGATTCTAGACTCGGCATCGAATGGAGCGAGTCTATCGATGCATGTCTAGAAGGTACCGACATTGATGGTGGTATCGGTGATGCCGATACAGGAAAGTCAATCGGAGTCATATCGATCGGTTCCAAAGGTACCGAGGACGTCCGAAGACGATGCCTGGTGAAGAGAGGAACACTCGACACCAGCGCCGATGTCGGGGTATTGGTACCACTCGAAGCCGATACCAACCCCGAGCATGGCGAAGATACAGGAAAGTCAATCTGAGTCGTATTGATCGGCCCCGAAGGTACCGAGAATACCAGATGACGATCCCAGATGAAGAGTGGAACACTCGACACCGATGCCAATGCCGGGGTATCGGTACCGCTCGAAGCCGGTACCAACCCCGAGCATGGCGGAGATACAGGAAAGCCAATCTGGGTCATATCGATCGGCCCCGAAGGTACCGAGGACACCAGATGACGATCCCTGGTGAAGAGTGGAACACTCGACACCGGTGCCGGTGCCGGGTTATCGGTACCACTCGAAGCAGATACCACCCCGAGCACGGCTCAGGTATGTTCTGTGAGGGGTGAGCCCCAGGAACAACCTGAAACCCCATAAATGCTTTGGAGCCCGAAGACTCCCGCCGGGGTTTTATTGCCAATGTGGTCTTGAGGGCAAGGCCGGAGCCGTCATCATGCTGGGCATGAGACTTACCCTTCAAGAATTGGCTAGTCTTAACAGACTGTTTGTGGGTTACCTGATCCTGGAGAGAAGAATAAACCGGTGTCCTCACCTCAGGAGGAAAAACGGCATCGAGGGAAACTCAAAAAAGGGAAGGTCTTCTCCCAATAATACAGCCTGATGGATCAGGGAAAAAAGGGTCAGGACCCAAACAGGTTAGACACCAAGCATTGGAGTCTAAAAAGAAAACTATGTTTCCACAGTGACGGCACTTCTTAGGCGAAGAAGGCTCCATGTTGGAGAGGCCTGGTAGGCCCAAAAAGTTAAGACAGAAACTGAGGAGAAAAAATTTCTCTAAGTTTAGAAAAGAAAAGAATAAAGCACCGGCGGTACCGGTATCGGCGGGAAAGACAGCCGCGACCACAAGAAAACAAGAAATAAGAATTTTAAAGAAAAAAGTTTCTGCAGTGACAGGAGGACGTCCTGTCGGCTCCGCGGAAAAACAAAAACTGAGGAGAGGCAGTGGGAAAGGCGGGAAGTCAGTGCGCAGGCGCGAGGGATGCTCCCAAAAGCTTTCTGATTGGATGCTGGGGAGCATTCCCGTGCAGGCTCCGTCGGTACCGACGTACCCATATGTGAAGACTCATTCCTCCTTGTTCCTGGAGATTAGGATTTGCAGCCTGCGCACTATCATCCAGCGACTGGAGAAAGAACAGAAAAAAATGATGCAAGCTACGCAGATGCTTACGGATTTGGAAAGAATTAGAGCTGAACTGTGGGAGATGAAGTTCAATCATGCAGCCTTTCATCTGCAAAAGCTGAAACAATGCTTCTTTGCATATAGGAATAAACAAAGTGGGCTGTTAGCATGGAAGCTGAAGAAAATGCAGCTTCAAAATGCTATATTGCAGCTAAAAAATTAAGTGGGACAGGTTTTTAGATCAAATACCCAGATCTGTTTGGAGTTTGTCCAATTTTATCATAAATTATACACGCCTGACAAGGTAGCAGGGGAGAGGGTGATAGGAAGCGGGCAACTATTCAAATAATGTTCCAAGTTATCTGAGGCAGACAGGGAAGTTATGAATAAACAGATAATGGGGCATGAGGTTCTTTCGGCTATCAAGAATTTGCCTAGTGGAAAATCTGGTATGATTGGTGGTACTCAAAACTGTATAAGGTATTTGCTCAGTAATTGGTAAAGCCTCTTACTAAGTTATTTAATACTACAGGTATAGAGGGCGGTCTTCCACCATCCATATGTACAGCAGGCATATTTTACCCCTAATCCCCAAAGAGAGTAAAGATCCTCAGCAACCTTCCTCATACCACCTTATTTTGCTATTAGGGAACAATTATACAATGTTTGCAGAGATACTAGCCCATTGTTTAAGTGGGAGGTTACTGCACTTGATCCACCAGACCAATATGGATTTGTAATAGGTATGCTGACATTGTGAACATTATCTAAAATTCTGAATTTGAAACAGATGGCTAGGAAAGGGCCGGAGAAACACTGCTTTGACCACTGATGCTAAGAAGGCTTTTAATAGTCTCTTGGCCCTTCATGTTTCAAGTATTGGAAAAGGAGGGCCTAGGTGGTAGGTATCTCCATTGGATACAGGCCATTTATAGGGAACCTCTGGCTAGCCTGAAGATCAATGGTAGTTACTCCAATATCTTTAGGCTTCATAGGGGCACTAGGCAAGGATATTCTCTATCCCCTTTATTATTTGCTTTGGAAGTTGAGCCACTTGCACAAAGAGTACATCAAAATGAAGGGATAAAAAGAATTTGAGGGGAAGGGAACAAAGTTACAAATGGTCTTTATTTGTGGAAGATATTTTATTTACTATAAGGAATCTGACTATTGCTTAAAGTAATAATGCAAGAGCTTCAAAATAATGGTGAAGTTTCCGGATTACAAATTAATGCTTCTACATTAGAGGAATTTAATTTTAATGCATAAGATCAGGTGTCCTTTCCCTTTTGTTAGGCAAAGTCATATATTACATACTGGGGATTCAGATCCCTGCTAATTTGGATTCCTTGTATGATTTGAATTTCCGGGGATTTCTGGAACAGTCATTTAAAGAACTTGAGAGCTGAGCTAGACTAAATCTATCATGGATGTGAAGAATTCATGTGATTAAGATGTTACTGCCAACGCTATTGTATATGTTCTCTGTCCTACAATTCCCATTCCTGATAATATATTTGGGATGGGAAGACACCAAGGGTTAAGCATGTGGTTCTTTTTCAGCCCCGGCAAAAGGGGAGTGAGGGTTTCCAATTATAAGTAATATCACCAGGCTTCACAGTTGCGAGCAATTATGGAATGGAACAGGAAACAGAGCAAGCAATGGGTAAATACTGAGCAGGATCAGGAGGGGGCTGTTCCATTATGGGTTCTCTCGTGATTTACAACTGCCTCAGTGAAGGCCATAGATATACCAAACCTCCTCATCTGCTTGAATATCTTTTTTGGAGACTTGGAACCAAAAGGCACGGTTCCTTTAGAGAATGCGGGCAGCATCATAAATAACCCTTTTGAAGAAACTCCTTAAGGGAGTGAAACGCGAAAGTGGTGCCCAAAGGAGGCATTGAGGAAACTTGCTAAGATAAGAAATGTTTTAGTTAAGCAGCTTTTCACGAAGGTGACGGAAACTGATGTTCTAGTAGATATAAACAACCCAGAATTAGTCACGGATGCCAACATGCGCAATATAACGAATATACAAACAGTTTGCGTTTAAGCGCTATGAAGTCTGAGACATTCTGGGCACTTGAGTGATAAAGTCGTTGTTTAAGTTAACCAGTCCTCCATATACCGAATGAATTTTTATTTGTTTTCCACTTTGAACAGTGTTTGTTTGGAGCTATCTTTTATAGTAGTGTGAATATCTTTATTTGGCAGGCAGTCAAGTATACATTGGTAAGGGACAAAACCTACTTTTATACTATGCCACTTAGATGGACAGCATAATTTCCATCAGGGTGAGGAGAGGTTATCTTTAATAATTGGAAAAGGAAAGGTTTGAAGACTTTTGGGCAATTTTTGGATACTGGAGCAATTTAAGAGTATGAGGGTATTAGTGAGGATTTTGGATTATCACTTAAAAGTAGATTTCAGTATATGCAAGTACATCATGTTTTGCAGCAAAAGGCTCTTGGAGACTCCTACTAAGGAAGTCCTAATGTCTGGGCAAACAGAGAGGTATATTTAAAACATATAAATCATTGTTCTCTCCTATGGGAGGCAGACTAGTTTAATTAAGCAGTGAGAGCAGGACCTGAGTGTTACAATCTTACCCAATAGCCCTCATCTATAGTATGAGGACCTTTCAGGATCTTATTTCTCCTAATTTAATTGAAAATTCCCATGAAATGTTGTACCACTGGTATTATACACCAGATAGGCTGTTTAAGATGTTTCACAATGGGAATGAAATTTATTGGTGCAAATGTGGTCAAAGAGGCACCTTTTGGAGGTTGCCCGAAAGCTTTTTTCAGACAAAGTGGGGAAATTCCTAGGTGAGATACTGGGACAAGACATTACTCTACATACGAGGATGATGCTACTTAATGGAGGATTATCTGTACAAGACCAAGAGAGTGAAAGAGACACCCTTTTTTCACATACATTGCTACTGCTGCACGCTTGTCTGTAGCAGATAGCTGGAGAGGATCTGATTCTCCTGCCCACGAGGGTTTTCTGATGAGAGTGAGATATGTTTATCAGATGGCAAAATTGACAGCAATTCTCCACTCTAGATTAAAAACCTTTAAAAGGATTTGGGCTAATTATGAAAGATGGTTGTCAACGAATGACTTTAATTGACCTAGTGTTCTCTGAGATATGATGTATGCATGTGTATATATATATATGGATGTAGGTTTAGTTGACCCATTGTTTTTTGAAATATTATATATGTTCAGATGCATGGGGGATGGAAGAAAAGGATTAGGGAGCTTGGAAGGTAGGGACTGGGGTGTGTGCTATAGGGTGGGTAGAAAGGAAAGGGAGGGAGAAGCTCTAATGTGACTATTTCCGTCTGTGCTGTTTGCATTGTATTAGGGTACTTTTTACAGACTGCATTCCCACTGGCAATCAAAAGAAAATAGGGCTTGTATCATTTAACATGTGTAAAATTGCATTAGCATGTGTTAACTTGTTAATGCATGTTACTAAATTAAGTCCTAAGTTTGCATCCGAGGACATCAGAGTAGTTTTCCTAAAGTGACAAGGAGCACCAGTGAGATCTGAAACCTGGTTTTCATGCTTCTCAGTCTGCTGCTCTAACTAAATTAGATGGCTGTGAGATAAGGTTGGAACTAAAGAGTATGTGGATGGCCGAGAATTTTTTTTTGTTTTATATTTTATTTATATTTCCAAAAGTAATCAAACATATAAAACTAATCATAACTTGAATAAAAGTTTAAGGAAAAAGGTAGTTATTCACTTGTAGCAGTTGTTTTCCATGGACAGCAGGAATAAGTCCTCACATATGGATGACGTCATCCGACGGAGCCCAAGCAGAAACATTCCCCAGCTAGTAGTGAAAGCTTTTGGGAGCTTCCTCTGCATATGCATGCCACCTCTCCATCTTCTTCAGTAAAGACCGAAGCAAAGAATTCATTAAGTCTCTCCACTATGGCCTTGTTCTCACTTAGCGCCCCTTTTATCCCTCTATCAGTCTGTCTGCCAGTGTTTTGTTCACATAGTAGGTATGTGGTTTTCAAGTCCATCCCGTGGGCAATGGCAAACTTCCACAACCTGACTGTTTCCCAATACAGGAGGTAAGATCCCGCTCCTCCCTGCTTGTTGATGTGGAACATTGTTACTTGTTTATCGGTTTGAATTGAGACAATTTGATTGGTTAAGCAATCTCTGCAAGCCTTAATGGCATTTGCTACAGCTCTTAACTCCAAGTTGATCTGTTGGAGACTTTCCTGAAGAACCAGAGTAGTTACGCACCTGTAACAGGTGTTCTCCAGGAGCAGCAGGAATCAGTCCTCACATATGGGTGACGTCGGCGCCGACGGAGCCCTCGCGGAGCAATTTCCCCAGCCTTCAAAGAAAGCCTTTGGGAATTGCAGCGCGCATGCGCGGTCCCCTTCCCGCCCAAGGGTGCCATCTTGCTCAGTCTGATGACATAGCTAAAAGACAGCAAAAAAATTAGGAAAAACGAAATGAGAGGACTGCAACTCCAAGGGGAGGAGGGAAGGTTGTGAGGACTGATTCCTGCTGCTCCTGGAGAACACCTGTTACAGGTGAGTAACTACTCTTTCTCCAGGACCAAGCAGGAAGTCAGTCCTCACATATGGGACTCCCTAGCTTAAGGCTACGGAGACCTCAAGCGGAAAAATGAGCTCCCTCTAGCTCAGTAGCATAGAAGGAAGGAATCTTCTCTGAAAACGCCCCCGACAGGTAGCCCAACACCATGGCGTTTTCAGAGAAGTTGCCTAAACCTCAAAGAGATTATGGAGGACTGCCTGACCGAAAGCACTGTCCCTGCGGGACTCCCTCTCCAGGCAGTAATGGGCCACAAAAGTCTGGCTTGAAGACCAAGTAGCGGCCTGGCAGATGTCTGCCAACGGAACAGAGCGGAGATGAGCCACTGACGCAGCCTTCGCCCTGACACGATGAGCAGTGACTCGACCCTCCAACGAGAGGCCGGCTGCCCCATAAGCCCAAGCGATACAGTCAGCAACCCATATGGACAAAGTACGCTTGGAGACAAGGAGCCCCAACTTATTGGGGTCAAAAGAAACGAAGAGCTGAACAGCCCTCCTATGCTCCCGCGTACAAGGCCCTCCTACAGTCCAGGGTATGCGGGTCCATTTCAGCCCGGCTGGTGTGCGGCCTGGGAAAGAAGGTCGGAAGAACCACCTCCTGGTTAAGATGAAAAGGAGAAACCACTTTTGGAAGAAACTTAGGGTGAGTCCGTAAGACTACCCTATTCCTGTAGAACCTAGTGTAAGGAGGATCAGACACTAGGGCCTACAGTTCACTAACGCGCCTAGCAGAGGTAAGGGCTACCAAAAACAAGGTTTTCCAGGAAAGAAAATGAAGAAGGCAGGTAGCCATAGGTTCAAAGGGCGGACAGGTAATCCGCTGCAAGACCACATTCAGATCCCATTCAGGGGCTGGTGGGCGCAAAGGAGGCTTAAGGAGAAGGAGGCCTCTGAGAAAACGAGCCACCAAAGGGTGGTTGGAAAGAGGCCTGCCATCCACAGGTGCGTGATGCGCAGAGAGAGCACTGAGGTGGACCCTGACAGAGTTGGACTTAAGGCCCAGATTGGAGAGGTAAAGCAAATATTGCAAGACCACTGCCACCAAGCAGGAGAAGGGTTTCTCAGACTGCTGAGCACACCACACGGAGAACCGACGCCACTTAAGAGCGTAGGACTTCCAGGTGGAGGGCCGCCTGGAGGCCAAGACGACCTCTTCCACCTCCCGAGGCAGCAGGAGGGGAGCAAGGACTACCCTTTCAGCAGCCAGGCCATCAGATGAAGGGACCGGAGGTTGGGGTGTAGGAGAGTCCCCTGATTCTGTGACAGGAGATTGGGTTGAAACCCCAGAGGAAGAGGAGTGTCCACCACCAGCTGCATCAGAAGCGGGAACCAGGGCTGTCTCGGCCACCGGGGAGCCACTAGGATCATCGAGGCTCTGTCCCTGAGAACCTTGAAGAGCGTCCGAGACACCAGTGGCATGGGAGGAAAGGCATACAAGAGGCCCGTGGACCATGGAATCAGAAAAGCATCCGCCGCTACTCTGAGATGATGCGGTTGTCGAGAGCAGAATCTGGGAAGTTGCCGGTTCAGAGGACTGGCAAAGAGATCCATGGTGGGGAGGCCCCACTTGAGAAAGATCCGTTGAACCACCAACGGATCCAATCTCCACTCGTGTGGTTGGAGAATCCTGCTCAGCTTGTCTGCCAGGTAATTTTCCTGACCTTGGGAGATAGACCGCTTTGAGGAGGATGCCGTGGCTGACGGCCCAAGAGCACAGTTTTTGTGCCTCCTGACAGAGAAGGAAGGAGCCCGTGCCTCCTTGCTTGTTCACGTAGAAACTGCAACCTGATTGTCCGTCTGGACCAGTACAGACTGGTGAGAAGTGAGGTGGGAGAAGGCTCTCAGAGCTAGGCGGATGGCTCTGAGCTCCAGGAAGTTTATCTGCTGAGCAGACTCCCAAGGAGTCCAGAGGCCTTGAGTACATGTCCCTTGGCAATGTGCTCCCCAACCCAGGAGAGAAGCATCGGATGTCAGCACCTGAGAAGGTGGAGGAGATTGAAAATCCACTCCTAGCACTAGGTTTGGCAGATGAAGCCACCACCGCAGAGAAGAGACCAGCAGGTCGGATATCTGTACTGAGTCCGCTAGGCTCCCCGTGGCCTGATGCCATTGAGTGCGAAGGAACCACTGAGCAGGTCGCATGTTCAGGTGGGCATTGGGGGTCACATGGACTGTGGAAGCCATATGGCCGAGCAGTCTCAGAAATTGCCTGGCCGAGACCAGGGAATTGCTGTGAAAGTGGCTGGCGAGATCCATGAGCCTCTGGGCCCTGTCCAGAGGCAGGAAGGCCCGCGCCTGAAGAGTGTCCAACCTGGCTCCTATGAATTCGAGATTTTGAGAGGGGAGCAAATTGGACTTTGCGAAGTTTATGACAAATCCCAAGTGCTGGAGTAGAGTCACAGTGCGATGAGTGGCCTGAGTGGCCTCTTGGGAAGACTGGACTCTGATGAGCCAGTCGTCTAGGTATGGAAACACAAAAAGACCTTGAAGTCTCAGATAGGCCGCCACCACTGCTAGGCATTTGGTGAACACCCTGGGGGTGGAGTATAGGCCAAAGGGCAGTACTCTGTACTGGTAATGATTTCCTCCCACAACAAACCTGAGATATTGTCTGTGGTCTGGATGAATAAGGATGTGAATATATGCATCCTTTAGATCCAAGGAGCATAGCCAGTCTCCCTGCTGGAGGTAGGGCAGCAAGATTCCAAGGGTAAGCATCTTGAACTTTTCCCTTGCCAGGAACTTGTTGAGGTTTCGCAAGTCCAGGATGGGTCTGAGGCCTCCTGTTCTTTTTAGTATCAGAAAGTACCTGGAATAAAAGCCGTGACCTCTCAGGTGGTGGGGCATGGGTTCCACAGCTTGTTCTTGAAGAAGACTTGCTAACTCCTGAAGGAGTAAGTCCCTGTGCAGAGGGAGTCTTGGAGGCTCCCCTGGAAAGTAGGAGGGAGGTACCTGGTGAAAGTGTAGAAGATAGCCTTTTTGAACTATATGAAGCACCCAGGTATCTGATGTGATGGCTGACCACCTGTGGGCAAAGTGGACCAGCCAGCCTCCTGTGCTGAGAGAAACCAGCGGAGGGGGAAGGGGCTATGTTGACGGAGTCAGTAACCCCCACCCTGCTGAGCAGGGGCCGGTGTTGTGGGCTTGGGGGCCTGCTGCCTACGGGACCCATTACCCCGTCCCTTGGCCTGCTGACCCTGTTGGGGAGCTGCTGAGGCCTGATAATGAGGGTAGTGTTTATAGGCAGCCGCCTTCCTCGGATAAAACGGCTTTTTCCCCGAGCCCTTTTCTTCTGAGAAGGGGCAGAGGTCTTTCTGGACAGTCGAGTCCTGGTCAGAGTCTCGGTCTCGATCTGTGCAGCCTTTTCAGCCATGGGTTTGCCAAAGAGGTTTTCACCTCTGCAGGGGACATCGACCAACCTGTCCTGTACCCATGGCTCGAGGTCGGATGACTGAAGCCAAGCACGAACGCTAGTCACGAAGGACAAAAACCGAAAAAATAAAGAACGGACTCGATACCGGCGTATTGGGTCCGGGCGGGATAAGGATCCGGTGTCGAACCGAGAAAAGAATAGTAAATAAAATCAACTTTTTCAGCGGCGATCACAAACGTCGTCTGTAGGGCTCCGCAGAAAAAAGATGGCACCCTTGGGCGGGAAGGGGACCGCGCATGCGCGCTGCAATTCCCAAAGGCTTTCTTTGAAAGCTGGGGAAATTGCTCCGCGAGGGCTCCGTCGGCGCCGACGTCACCCATATGTGAGGACTGACTTCCTGCTTGGTCCTGGAGAAACCCTGAGTTTGAAACTCACCCCAGTTTGGACGAGTCTGTAATCAAAACTTTTTGAGGTGGAACAATTTGGAAGGGAGACAGCTGAGCAAATTGTGGTGGACTGTCCCCCATTGTAATGACTGAATGAGTGGATTGGTGACATACAGACGATCCCTAAGTCAACCTGTGGTCTAGCTCCACTGAGTCCTCAAAGCCTGTCTCATTGGGAGACATGCCACAGGTGTTACATGTACCATAGAGATCGTGTGCCCTAGTACAGTTAACATCCTATGAGCTGTGACCTGCTGACTCAATCAAGTCTCCCGCACTAGCATGATCAATCAGAGAAGTCTGTCGTGTGGAAAGGAACGCTCTCGCTCGAGTTGTGTCGAGTAGGGCTCCAATGAATTCCAATTGTTGGGTGGGTTGTAGGTGGGATTTCAGGTAATTTATGACAAACCCTAGTAGTTCCAGCACTTGAATGGTCAACCATATTGATTCTCAAGCTCCTTCTGAAGTAGTACTCTTGATCAGCCAATCATCCAAATAGGGGAAGACACAAACTCCCAGCGCCTGGAGGTGAGCTGCTACTGCCAAGCATTTTGTAAAGATGCATGGTGCTGAGGATAGGCCAAAAGTCAACACCAGATACTGGAAGCATTGTCCTCCCAGGACGAATCTGAGATACTTCCTATGAGTGGGATGTATCTGTATGTGGGTGTATGTATTCTTCAGATCCAGGGAGCATATCCAATCTCCTTTTTGTAGATAAGGAAGCAGGGTACCCAGAGAAATCATTCTGAACTTTTCCCTGATGAGTTACAGTACCTGTTCAAATTTCTGAGGTCTGGGATGAGGAGAGGATCCCCCTGTTTTCTTGGGAATCAGGAAACACCTGGAATAAAATCCTCACCCTCTTTGTTCCGGTGGCATGAACTCGATTGCAAGATCCTCCAAGAATGCAGTGATTTCTCTCTGAAGCACTTCCTGATGCAGAGGGTCAATGTGATGCACCCTCCGGGGGGCATTTTGGAAAAATGTTGAATAGATGTAATTTGTAACCGCTTTGGAAAATTTACAGAATCCAAGTGTCTGAGGTTATGAGGGGTCACATTTGAGCAAAAAGAGTGAGCCTGTCTCCAACAGGAGAGTTTTCCATCATGGTTACAGGTAGAGTGGCTATGCTCTGAAGGAACCAGTCAAGACCCTACCCCAGGCTTTGGCTGAGGAGCAGGCTGGGGCTTGAGGCTTCTCCTGCAGTGGCTGTGGCCAATGAGTCTGCTTTGGTTGGGAGGTTTGGGACCCAGGAAAGCATTTACATCTATGAGAGTAAAGTGTAGTTACTCACCTGTAACAGGTGATCTCCGGGAACAGCAGGAATTTAGTCTTCACATATGGGTATCATCGTTACCGATGGAGCCCGCGCGGGAATGCTCCCTAGTGTTCAATAAGAACGCTTTTGGGAGCATCCCACAGCACCTACATGCTGCCTTCCCACCTTTCCCACTGTCCCTCTTCAGTTGAATTTATAGCTGAGACAAAAGGAGAGAGAGAAAGAGAGAGATAGAGAGACAACTCCTAGGAGAGGTGGGTGGGTTGTGAAGACTAAATTCCTGCTGTTCCCGGAGATCACCTGTTACAGGTGAGTAACTACGCTATCTCCAGAAACAAGCAGGAATGTAGTCTTCACATTTGGGGACTCCCTAGCTGAAGATGCCAGGGAGATGGCCCCAGGAAGCTGCAACCCATTGTGAGATGGGCCATGCTTCCTCCCATGGATCTACTACTACTAAGCATTTATAAAGCGCTACCAGGCGCACGCAGCGCTGTACAATGAAAACACAAAGACAGTCCCTGTTCAAAACAGCTTACAATCTACAATCTTACAACCCAGGGATGGTGGGTAGGAGTTGAATTAAGTCTGAAAGAGATGTTGAAGAACAGTCTGGCCAAACAAGGCATCCCGGCGGGAGTCCTTGTCTAAGCAGTAATAGGCTATAAAGGTATGTACTGAAGCCCAAGTGGCTGCTCGACAGATGTCGTCGATAGAGTGAAGGTTAGCCATAGAGGCTGCCATGGCTCTCACATTGTGAGCTGTGACATGGCCTTCAAGAGGAAGACCCTTACTCTCATAGGCAAAGGATATGCATTGGGCAATCCAGTTAGAGTTCTTTTGGAAACTGGAAGTCCCAAATGACTAGAATCAAAAGCAATGAAGAGTTGAGAAAGCTTTCTATGTTGCTGTGTTCTTTGTAGGTAAAAAGCTAAAGTTCTTTTACAGTCCAAGGTATGAAGGTTTCTTTCTGCATTGGAGGCATGAGGCCTCGGAAAGAATACAGGAAGGTAAACTGCTTGGTTTAAATGGAAAGGCGAAACCACCTTTGGCATAAAGTGTGGATGAGTCCTAAGAACGACCTTATCATGGTGAAATCTTGTATAAGGAGGGTCAGCCACTAGAGCTTGCAATTCACTAATGTGGCGTGCGGAGGTGATTGCAATTAGGAAGATGACTTTCCAGGGAAGGAATTTCAGAGATGTAGTGGCTAAAGGCTCAAAGGGCAGTTTCATAAGCTGCCCGAGAACAAGATTCAAATCCCATGCCACCGGTGGTGGTCTAATGGGAGGTTTTGTTAATAGAAGACCTCTCATAAATCTTGTTATAAGTGGATGAGAGGAAATAGGTTGTCAATTTAGAGGCTTGTAGGAAGCTGCAATAGCACCAAGATGGACTCTTACTGAATTGGTCTTAAGACCAGCATTTGATAAATGAAGGAGGTACTCCAGTACTGATTCCAGAGGTATCGCAAGGGGCTTAAGTCCCTATTGAGAACATCATATGGTAAACCGTTTCCACTTAAAGGCGTATGATCATCTTGTGGAAGGTTTTCTAGAAGCCTGTAGGATATCTTTTACCTGTTGAGAAAGGTTGAGATCCTGAAGGTCTAGGCTTTCAGCAACCAGGCCCTGAGATGCAGGGACTGGGGATTCGGGTGCCATAGCGTCCCATTCTCTTGGGAGAGAAGATCTGGAGCACACCCCAACTCCCAAGGTGCAGTTTGAGGGAGATGTAGAAGCAGAGGATGCCACGTTAGCCATGGCCAACGTGGAGCTATGAGAATCATATACCTCTGTCTCTCTGAAGCTTGAATAGTGTTTTGGGGATGAGGGGAATGGGTGGGAAGGCATAGAGGAAGTCTCGACCCCAGTGAAGGAGGAAGGCGTCCCTTGCCTGACAATCCCGAGCCAAAATTCTGGAACAGAACCGAGGAAGTTTGGCATTCAGTGGACTTTCAAAGAGGTCTATGTCTGGGGTTCCCCAGATTTGAAATATTTGGGCAACCTGGTCTGAGTGGAAAGACCATTCGTGTGGCAGCAGTACTCGGCTGAGTTTGTCTGCCCAAAGGTTTTGAATGCCTGGAAAATATACCACGAGGAGGTGAATTTGATGTTCTCTGGTGAGGTCCCATAGTCGTAAAGCTTCTTTACATAACAACAGAGAGCTGGTTCCGCCCTGCTTGTTCATGTAGAACATGGCTACTTGATTGTCCGTCTGGACTAGGACTGTCCTGTAGCTGAGCTGGGAATACTCGAAGAGCAAGGAAGATTGCTCCGAGTTCCAGGAGGTTTATGTGAAGACAAGCCTCCTGTGGAGTCCAGGTACCCTGCGTAGAGAGATCATGCAGGTGGGCCACCCATCCCACCTGTGATGCATCTGTTGTTAGAGTGGCCTGGAATAGGGGTTGCTGGAAAGGAGACCCCACCAGAAGGTTCTCCAGTGATTGCCACCATTGGAGGGACGAAACAAGATGTTGTAATTTTGTTATTTTGTCCGACAGGCAACCTGTGGCCTGTGTCCACTGAGTGGATAGGGTCCACTGGGCTGCTCGTATGTGGAGGCGAGAATAGGGAACCACATGTACATGGATGCCATATGTCCCAGTAGCTGGAGCATTTCTTGAGCAATCAGGTAAGTTTTCCCTGCTGCTTGGGAAGCTAGCTGCACTATGCACAGACAGCGGGGCTGTGGAAGGAAAGCCCTTGACTGTCTGGTATCTAGACGAGCTCCTATGAATTCTAGGGACCAAGTAGGAGCAAGATGGGATTTTGGGAGGTTTATGACCAATCCCAAATATTGAAGGATTCACATTGTGCGAGACAGAGCAGAGCTGGCTTATGGAGCCGTGGGGGCTCGAATGAGCCAGTCATCTAAGTAAGGGAAGACGAATATCCCTAGAGTTCGCAGGAATGCAGCTCATACCGCAATGCATTTCGTGAATACTCTTGGTGCTGAAGCCAGACCAAAGGGAAGAACTTTGTATTGGAAGTGTTTTCCCTGGAAAAGGAACCGCAGGAATTTCCTGTGATCTGGATGGATGAGAATATGAGTATATGCATCCCTTAGATCTACAGAACAAAGCCAATCCTGACTTTGAAGGTATGGCAGAAGACTTCCTAGAGAGATCATTATGAATTTCTCTCAGAACAGATATTTGTTCAATTCTCTGAGGTCTAAAATGGGTCTGTGTCCTCCTGTTTTCTTTGGGATAAGAAAATAGGAGGCGTAGAACCCTGTACCCTGTTGTAGAATGGGTACTTCTATTGCTCCTTGAGCAAGGAGTGTTGTGACCTCCTGACCTAAGAGATTGTTGACAGGGGTCTGAGAATTGAACTGTCTTACGATTGTAGGAGGGGGTATGCTGTGAAAATGAAGCTTGTACCCCTCTCGTACAATGGACAGAGTCCAATTTTCTGCTGTTATTTGGTGCCATCTGTTGGCAAAATGACACAATCTGCCAGGGATGGCTAAGGGTTCTGGACCGTTGAGGGGCAGGAAGGCTAAGTTCTCTAGGTAGGAGTCAAAGCCCCCTGAGGAGGCTGAGCCTGTGGAGTTGGGTTGAGCTCTCTGCCCTTTTGGTTTCTTTTGTTGTCTAGTTTGTTGCTGTTGTTCCTTTTGGGCAGCCTGAACTGGACTGTGCCCCTGCTCGGCATAAGGAGTATAAAACTTCCTTTTTTTGCTGAAAAAAGGGGTTTTTTTAATAGGATTTCTTTTTGGCTGGGTTGGCTGTAGATTTTGACAATCTATCCAGGGTGATATTGTCAGCATCTATTTCATTAGCCTTTTCCTGCCAATTTTTTCCAACGAGATTTTCTACTGTGCCAGGGATATTTCCCAATTTATCTTGTACCCAAAGTTCCAAGTCGGATGCCTGAAGCCAGGCAATCAGACGTGCACCAATGGCAATAGCAGAGGTTCTGCTGATGCATTCAAAGCAGTCAAAGGATGCACGGTTTACAAACTTGGAAACATCCTGAGCATGTCTGACAAGAGTAAGAAAGTCTTGTCGTTTATCATCAGGAAGAAGGGGGCTCATAAGCTCCAAGTCTCCTGTGACCTCTTTGAGGAACATTCCCATATATAGGATATAGGAGCTGATCCTGGATGAGAGCATGGAAGCTTGGAAGCATTGACGCCCAAAGGCATTGAGAGTCCTGCATTCACGGCCTGGAGGATTGGAAGTATGCCTCTTTTCACTCTTCATCCTACACATAGCCAATTCCACTACCATTGAATGGTGTGGTATCTGAGTTTTTTGGAAGCCAGGACAAGGTGGAAATCGATACATTGTATTGAGCCTCCGAGAGTGAGGAGATGTGGTTAAAGGTGTTTCCCACATCCTCAGCATAAGATCATGTAAGATTTGATGAATAGGCAGAGTAGCTGTTTCCTTGGGAGCCTTAGGGTATTGAAGGATTTCTAATTCTTGTGCCTTAGGTTCCTTTTCAGGAGTTACTGTGATTGCAAGGCCTCGAGCCACATCATGAATAAAATCCTGAAAAGACATGTCCTCTGGAGGAGACATCCTGCGTTGAGGAGAAGATGGTTCCTCCAGAAGAAGTACTCTGGTATCGGCAGGGTCATCAGAATCATCGGAATCGGAAGATTCGAAATATCTCCGGTACCGATGTTCGTGCAGAGCATGGTACCGGAATCGATCGAAGTCGGTATCGAGGTGTCCCGGTAGCGATCTGTCGATGCCGGAGATAGACTCAAGACTTGGCATGGGGAGTATACCCATCAAGGCCAGTGCTGTCGGTACCGGTGCCTGTTGAACCGTCTGTAGCGGTCTTAACAGTACCGAAGCTGTGAGAAGAGCTGCCAGACTGCTTTCGTTAGTGAGAAATCTCTGATTTATCGATGCTGCCGATGCTTGGGTGTCGGTACCGGTGGAAGCGGCCGGAACCCCAGAGCATGGCACCAGTAGTTCTGCTGAGGTGGAGGCCTCAAGAACATCCTGGAGCCCCGTTAGTGCTTTGGAAGCCGAAGCCTCCCGCCGGGGCTGTTTCGCCGGTGAAGTTTCCTCAAAGGCAACGCCAATTGCCTCTCGATGCCTAGAAGGAGATCTACCCTTTGAGGACCGGCTAGACTTATGTTTAGTTACCTGAGATCCATGGGAGGAAGATGAGGCTCTGGAAGACGTCAATGCAACGGACATCGCATCTGAGGCAAAAATTTGCAGCTCTATTCTACAGGCCCCTTTTAGTCATCTTCCTACAGGAGAGGCACTCCGATGGAGAATGGTCAGGATCTAAACATTTAAGACACCAGTCATGGTGTCGGTGATGGATATGGTACCTCCACACTTAGAACATTTTTTTTAAACCAGTAGCTGGTTTTTCCATTTTTAAGGAAAATGGGCCTAGTGCCCAAAATGGCGCCTAGTACCGAGGAAAGAAAGTTTCTGAAGAAAAAAAAACCTCTGAAAATATATATATATATATTTTGTTAGTTTTTTAGAGAAAAGAAGAACCGGTGGTATCGGTAGGCGTCGAACGAAGGCAGACGCAACCACAAAAAATAAAGAATAAAGGAATTTTCTGCAGTGACAGGGTATGCGACCTGTTGGCTCCACGGAAAATGAAGAACTGAAGAGGGATAGTGGGAAAGGAGGGAAGGCAGCACACAGGCGCTGTGGGATGCTCCCAAAAGCGTTCCTATTGGATGCTGGGGAGAGTTCCCACACAGGCTCCGTCAGTACCGACGATACCCATATGTGAAGACTACATTCCTGCTTGTTCCTGGAGATTAGGCCTTTTTCTGGGGTCCCCCTTGGTGTCTCCTGAGGTAGGAGGTTGGCTCAGATGTGTGCCTTGAGAGATTCCGAAGGGTGACATGCTGCTTTTCAAAAAAGCCAGCATTCTCTTCAACTTATTGTCTGAAGAGATTCTCTCCATGGCACAGCATATCAGCTGACATGCTGCTTTTCAAAAAAGCCAGTATTCTCTTCAACTTATTGTCTGAAGAGATTCTCTCCATGGCACAGCATATCAGCTGACATGCTGCTTTTCAAAAAAGCCAGCATTCTCTTCAACTTATTGTCTGAAGAGATTCTCTCCATGGCACAGCATATCAGCAAGCTTGTCCTGCACTGATTGTTCTAGGTCTGAGTACCAGAACCAGGCACTCCGGACGCCAATACCTATTGCAGAAGCTCTCAATGCCGTTTCAAAGCTCTCATAGGTCACCTGGACCATGAACCTCAAGCAGTCCTTGCCGTGAGCCACTAGGGAATGATACTGCTCCAATTTCTCTGGAAGGAGATACTGGAACAGATAAGCTAAGTCACACATGATGTTCTTCAAATACATGCCCATGCACAGTTGGTAAGAGGCCATGCGGGCCATTAGTATGGAACTCTGAAAAACCTTCTCCCGAAAGAGTCTAATGTCTGAGCTTCCCTCCCTGGGGACACAGAGGAATGAGACTTAGAACTTTTGGATCTCCTAAGGGCGGATTCAACCACCAAGGAATGGGGAAGAAGCTGGGGCTTCTCAAATCCGGGAGCCTTCTGAATATACATGGAGTCAAGTCTTCTACTGATGAGATACAATGAGTGGGGTTTGCCATTCTCATCTGTACTCTGAAGGATGCAGTGCATAAGCACTGTCACTACTTCCTTAGGGGTCGAAGAGTATTGAAGGATCTTCAATTCCTCTGCCCTGAGCTCATCCTCAGTCTCTAAAGAAAATGGTATGGCCTTGGCCATATCCCTGACAAAATCTTGGAAGGTCATATTCTCAGGAGAGGACTTGTGTCGCTCATGAGGAGGAGAAGGGTCCAATGAAAGCTCTGGAGACCTGTCCTCCGATTAGTCCTTGGACTAAACATCGGTGACCAGGCCTTCTGAATCAGACTCAGAGAGGAAGTCTGAGTACTTCTGAGCCTCTGCCTGGATCTTTCTCCTGACCCTTGGGGAACAGGAGGTCCTTTGGGAGAGATGATGCACCAATGATCATCTAGCTTTCGAGGGGGCACTGGACCCCAAAAAGCGTAATATCGACCAGGCAGGCACCGGTGTAGGGCCCTCTGATGCCCAGATGATGATGCTTCTCCCTACAGGCAAGCCGTGCATCTCAAGGATCGGTTGGATGGTTGCCAATGTCGAAGCAGCTGACGTTGAGGAACTGGCCTGCTGCATGGCCAACAGCTGAAGGCATCTCTGCATGGCTGCCAATTCTGAAGACTGCGGAGTCTCAGCAACCTCGGCCAATGTACCCAGAATCTGCAAGAGGGTATTCAGTGATTTGGTCTCAGCTATCAGTAGGTCGGTGCTGCCCCTCCAATGTCCTGGCACTCAAGGATCTACAGTTGGGTTCTCTCAGAAAAAGTCTGCAGAAAAGAAAACCCAATTTATTGCCATGACATCAATCAGAATCTGAGCAATAATGGAATGTGGATTGACTGAACTCCATGTTACCACCTTGTAAAACCATTCTGTAGAAACTGATTCGAAATGGGTTACAAATGCAATCATAAGCCCATTTAAGGTTAGACATACTTGGGTGTAAGTGAAAAACAGTCTTCTGACTAGATAAAGTTCTTTATCACACCAAAATCCCTAGTTTATTAGGGCAAAGAGAAACAAAAAGAATGATGGATTTTGTGGTCTTTAATCTACTCCAGATAGAAGGTGACAGCAGTCTTACAAATCAAAATGTGCAAGGTTTTATTACCTTGACAGTCTTGGAAAAAACGCTGGAAGGACAACTGATAGATCAGAGGTATATCAAAATCTTAAACCATTTAGAATACATATGCAGCACTACTCTGTTATGATATACCTTAGTATAAGATGGATAAGTTAATACCATGTTGAGATCTCATGACACTGTGAAGCCTAACTGAAAGGAGCCCCAAGCAAACCTTACATCTAATGGTTGCACAGATACATGATTTTCTTAAGATACATGATTTTCTTAAGATGCACCCTAGGCGTGTTTAACGAGTCCAGACTCAGATATGCAGAGGTTATTTAAGCAAAAAAAGGGTCTCGAGCCTTTTCCTAATGTAAGCCAGCAAACTTTCCACACTTAAGATTATGGTGGATTCATATCTAGATGCTAGAGGTATTTAAGAGACTGCATTAGAAAGACGATAGGAAAGAATTACTTCATTCTCAACATTAAAAATGTGAGGGTGAGACACTAGAGGTTGGGGTGAAGAAATTTCCTGGTTTTGTATTATCAAAGATGGAAAAATGTTTAATTTTACTGGTTTCCAGATTGAGAGATCCCAAACAATTAGAAACCAAATCTGTCTCAGCCAAGAGGGTGCTACGAGAATCAGAGTTGCTTGCTGTTTTCCCCAAGTGCAGAGGTATTAGAAGATATGCATATAAGCATTTGACACGAATCTGCTTTTTGATCTCCTTCTGGAGCAGAAAGTTGGCACATACTAGCTCCGAGTTGTTATAAACAGATCCGCTTTGGGAGCAGCCCACTGAAAGATGATGCTGTTTACTACACTATGATTTATGAGCACTTGTGAGGGTCTAATTGGTAACTCAGCATGTCTGTCTGGGTGTTCTTAGTTCCAGCTAAATAAGTGGTTCTAATATTGTCCTGTGTAAAATGGCCTAGTTTCACAGTCTAGCAGCTTACCAAAATAGGAGGAGACACAGCAGAGTTGCTTATTTGTAATTGCTGTTGTCTGTGGGCAGCAGGATACATCTATAGTTAATATAACTATGTAAAATCCCATCATTACATTGTCCCTGAGAAGTCACCAATAGGTAGATTTTTTGAACAGCCTGGTCAACTATGTCTAGTGTTCTAAACTCTGCAAGGTTCAATTTCACTGAGAACTTAATATACATCGGGACAGTCACGTAGAATCTGGACATGGGGATTAAACGAACTGTCAAAGCCAGACAGCCTAATAATATTCAGAGGAAATCATGAGCTGTAGCTTTTGCATTGCGGAAGAGTAAACACATATTTGCTTTCTAAGAATCAAATAGAACTCTGATGAATTCCAACTAAACTGTTAAGCTAAGACTTGATTTTGGATAGTTTATGACAAATCCTAGATATTCCAGGAGTTGCATCACCAAATTCAATGCCTCTGGATCCTGTGATATGTAAATTTATCATTTTGTTTTTAAACAACACCTTACCACATCAGATGCATACAATACAACACAAGTGAGGCTCCTAGAATATCATATACCTCAAATCACAGATGGTATTGAGCAAACAAGTGTATGAAAATGCATACATTTACAGTGCACAAGCCTTCTACAAGCCCCTCAGCCACCCACAAAACATCATATCCTGAATGAGGACCTCAGCGGGCATAAAGACAATTACAAGTGAAATGTTAATAAGAGCAATCAGCACAATCTAGGAGTAAGAGAGGAGTATTTTCATCAAGGGATCCCCAATGGACTGAAAATGATACATCTTCCCCCTCAAAAACAAATGCACTTTATTCAAATTCAAGTCCTCCACCATGCCATACCATTCAGTCAGAGACAGACTTTTTTTAATCTTCCAGATCCTTGCTGTCACCAATTTAGCAACCAATAAAAGCTGTGATACCAGTCTGGAATAGTCTTCCAAAGATCATTACTCCACCAAAAGACCAGTTAAAAAAAAAACAATTTAGGGTCAAGTGGGAGTGATATTTAGTGCCTTGAAAATCCAATCATGGACTAAGGAGCTTTTGCACCTCTGGACATTCGCACAAGTGCACGCCCAAAGAACCCTTCTCCCCACACCTTCTCCAACACACGGTTGAATTCAACTTTCATCTTATACGAATGAACTGGGGAACTATACGGTTCATACACAATCTTATATTGTGGCTGTCTGTAATTAGAAGCAAAGGAGCATCTATGAGCATATTGGAATATGCCTTCCCCCTCCCCTCCAATCACCCTTGTCAATAGGGGAATAAACAGATTCCTAACTTTAACATGGACTAAATGCACCACCTGAAATTCCATCATAAGTATTTTATACAGTTTTGAAATGAGAGCCTTAGCACTCCTATCAAAGAACAAGAGTTTGTCAAGACCAGGGATTCCCAAACCTGTCCTGGGGCCTCCCCAGGCAGTCAGGTTTTCAGGATATCCACAATGAATATGCATGAGAGAGATTTGCATAAAATGGAGGCAAGTGAAAACAGGGTATCGAGGAGAAGGCCGTGATCAATAGTGTCAAAAAGCAGTAGATATATCAAGGAAGATTAGGACTGAATAAAGGCCTTTGGATTTGGCCAAGATGATGTCACTGCAGGTTTTGGCAAGGGCTTTCAATAGAATGTAAAGAATGAAAACCACATTACAGTAGATGCAGGATGGCATGAGAGGAGAGGAAAATCAAGAGAGCGGTGATGAACCGCACATTTGAGTAGTTTAGATACAAAAGGGATAAGGGAAATATGCCAGTAATTGGAAGGGTTGAAGAAGTGTAACCACAGCATGTCTGAAGATTGCAGGAACAGATGCTGTGGAAAGCGATAGGCTGAGGATGTGACAAAGGGAAGGGATAACAGCAGGAAAGACAGAACTTAGTAGTCGGGATCAAAAGACCAAGTAGTCCCTATAGGGACGTAGTACTGAAATCCCACCTCCAGTATGGCAGCCTCCCTCTTGCTATGGAGGAGAGAAGTCACGTGAAAGGAGAGCATCAACCTGGTATGGCAGGAGGTGATCCTGTAGCAAGGACCTGTCCTCCAGGTGATGTAAAACCCTCTCACACTGAGGAGGTTTCTCCAGCACCGTATGCCCATGGGGGGAGGGTTAGAACAGACGTTATCATTGGTGATTCCATCATTAGGCATGTAGCTAGCTGGGTGGCTGGTGGACTTGAGGATCACCTGGTAACATGCCTGCCTTCTGCAAAGGTAGAGAACCTCATGTGCTTCCTAGACAAGGTTTTAGATAGCGCTGGGGAAGAGTCTGCTGTCTTGGTACATGTTGGTACCAATGACATAGGAAAATGTGGTAGGGAGGTTCTGGAGGCCAAGTTTAGGCTATTAGGTAGGAAGTTGAAATCCAGAACTTGCAGGGTAGAATTCTCAGAAATGCTTCCTGTTCCAAGCACAGGACCAAAAAGGCAGGCAGAACTCTGGAGACTCAATGCGTGGATAAGACGATGGTGGAAAGAAGAGGGTTTTGGATTTGTTAGTAACTGAGGAACATTCTGGGGAAAGGAGGGGCTTTTCTGAAGGGATAGTCTCCACCTTAACAGGGATGTAACCAGGTTGCTGGCATTAACCTTTAAAAAGGAGAGAGAGCAGCTTTTAAACTAGATAATAGGGGAAAGCCAGCAGTCGCCAAAGAGTGCATGGTTCGGAACGATGTATCCATGAAGGACACTAGCAAAAGATTGAAGATAGGGCATATCGACAGTGAGGTTCCAATAAAGACAAAAGTAACCCAAATGCCCTTAGGTACAGAGCAAACAGAGTTTAAAGATTCCAAACACACCCATAACTTGACCTAGACAAAGCATAATCTCATCCTTCCACCATGTATTATAAATTGTAAATTGACTCCCAACCACTACTGTTTGTACTTGTATATAGTTTGTATACTGCAATTGTACATAGTTTCCCCAGTTACATCCCCAAGTTACCATCCTGTTACAATGTAAGCCTAAGGCCGTTTGTCTGTGGTTATATTTTGTTACTTGTAAACCGCACTGATACTAAAAAGCGCGGTATAGAAGAACTGTAAATAAATAAATAAATAAATAAATAAATTAGCCCTGCTTACAGATAACCAGATTAATATGACTAAAATACAACCTCTAAAATGCTTGTATGTAAATACTAGAAATCTAAAAAATAAGATGGGAAAATTAGAATATACAGCATTAAATGAGAGATTGGATATGATTGGCATCTTAGAGGCCCAGTGGAAGGAGGACAACCAGTGGAACACTGGTATCTGGGTACAAATTATATCGCAATGCTAGAGTAGATCAAATTGGTGGAGGGGCTGCACTCTATGTTAGAGAGGGCATTGAGTCACACAGGATTAAAGTGTTGCAGGAAACAAAACAAAATACACCGTAGAACTACTCTATGGATTGAAATTTCATGTAAAAAAAACGGGAAGGTGATGGCAGTGGGGGTGCACTACCGATGCCTGGCCAGAATGAACAAATGGATGATGAAACGCTCAAAGAAATCAGGGAAGCTAACAAAAGTTAAATTACAGTAATAATAATGGGTGATTTCAATTACCCAGGTATTGACTGGGTCAGTGTTAAAGCAGGACATACTGGGGAGATAAAGTTTCTAGATGAAATAAATGATTGCTTCTTGAAGCAGCTAGTTCATGAACCGACAAGAGGGGAAGCCATTTTGGACCTAGTCCTTGGTGGAACACAAGAATTGGTGCAAGAGATAAGGGTGTTGGGGCCACTTGGCAATAGTGATCATAGCATGCCCATGTTTGGTTTCATAAATGAAGGAAGGATGGCAAGGAAATCCACAGTACTACCGTTTAACTTTCAAAAGGGTGACTATGGTAAAATGAGGAAGATAGTTAAGAAAAAAACTAAAAGGAGCAGCCAGAAAGATTAAAAATTTACATCAAGCATGGGCATTGTTTAAAAATACTATCTTGGAAGCCCAGACCAGCTGTTTCCACGCTTTAAGAAAGGTGGAACAAAGTCCAAAAAACAGCCAGTATGGTTTAAAGGTGCGGCAGAAAGGCTGTTTTAGCCATAAAAGCATCTTTTAGAAAATGGAAAAAGGAGCCAAATGACGAAAACTGGAAACAACAGAAGCAATGGCAAGTTAAATGCAAGGCACTGATAAGGCAGGCAAAGAGAGAATTTGAGAAGAAGCTTGCTGTGGAAGCAAAAATGAATAATGACTTTTCCTAGTACTTTTATAGCAAAAAACCTGAGAGAGAGTCAGTTGGACCATTAGATGAGAGATCAGTAAAGAGGGCACTAAGAGGGGCCAAGGCCATAGCGGAGAGACTAAATAAATTCTTTGCTTCGATCTTTACTGAAGATGATGTAAGGAAGTTACCCATGACTGAAATGGTATTTAAAGGTGATGCATCAAAAAACTGAAAACAATATCGATTAACTGGGAAGATATATTACAACTATCTGATAACTAAACAGTAGAAAATCACCTGGGCCGGATAGTATACACCCGAGGGTGTTGAAAGAACTGAAATATGAGATTGCAGACCTAGGTTTCAGGGGTGATCCGGGAAACTACAGGCTGGTGAGGCTGACATCAGTACCGGGCAAAATGGTAGAAACCATTATAAAGAACAAAATTACTGAACATGTAGATAGTGATGCTTTAATGGGTGGAAAGCCAACACGACTTTAACCAAGGAAGGTCTTGTCTTACTAATCTGTTATATTTTTTTGAAGGTGTGAATGAACAGGTAGACAAAGATGAGTCTGTCAATATAGTGTTATATGGATTTTCAGAAAGCCTTTTGCCAATGGTCCCTTATGAGAGACCATTGGCAAAATTAAAAAGTCATGGGATAGGAGGCAGAGTACTATTGTGGATCAGAAACTGGTTAAAAGATAGAAAGCAGAGGGTAGGGCTGAATGGCCAATTTTCCCAATGGAGAAAGGTGACTAGTGGAGTACCCCAGGGAGCTGTGCTGGGTCCGCTACATTTTAACAAATTTGTAAATATATAACCTGGAAATGGGAATAACGACAGAGGTAGTCAAATTTGCAGATGACACAAAATTATTCAAAGTCGTTAAAACCCAAGCAGATTGTGAAAAATTGCAAGAGGACCTTGATAAACTGGACGACTAGATGTTCAAATGACAGATGAAATTTAATATGGACAAGTGCAAAGTTATATACCTAGGAAAATACAACCTAAACTATGGTTACACGATGCAAGGCTCCACATTAGGAACCACCACCCAGGAATAAGATTTAGGCGTCATCATGGATAACATGTTAAACCCTCTGCCAAGTGTGCAGCAGTGGCCAAGGCGGCAAATAGAATGCTAGGAATCATAAAGAAAGGAATGGAGAATAAAACAAAGGATATTATAATGCCCTGTATCATTCCATGTTGCAACCGCACCTTGAATAGTGTGCAAGTTCTAGTCTCCATATCTTAAAGATATAGCAAAATTAGAAAAGGTACAGAGAAAGGCCACCAAAATGGTAAAGGGGATGGAAGGATACCACTATGAGGAGAGGTTTAAAAGGTTAGGGCTTTTCAACCTGGAAAAGAGATGGCTGAGGGGGAGATATGATAGAGGTCTATAAATTATTGAATAGAGTGGAACGGGTGAACATAGATCGATTCTTTGCGCCATCAAAAAGTAGAAAGATTAAGGGACATGCAATGAAGCTACAGTGTAATCCATTTAAGACTAATAAAAGAAAATATTTTTTCACTCAACACGTAATCAACTCTGGAATTCATTACTGGAGGATGTAGTAAAAGCTGTTTGTGTAGCTAGATTTAAAAAAGGTTTGGACAAGTACCTGGAGGAAAGATCCATAAACCTAAAGAGGACCCAGGTAATCCACTGCTTGCCCCAATACTAGCATTACTGTGTGTCTTTTTGGGAAACTGCTAGATACTTGTGACCTGGATTGGCCACGTTTGGAAACAGGATACTGGGTTTGATGGACCTTGCCCTGACCCAATATGGCATTTCTTATGTTCTTATAATTTTAGAGGAAAAGAAAAGATTTGCAGTTTTCTCCTCAGTGATTTTAGAAAAGGAAGAAAGGGTGACAGAGGCTGAAGTAAGGATATGTGAGTGAGGGGGCAAGGGGGAGATTCAGGTAGAGGTGGTACTGTGGAGAACTGCAGATTAATCTCGTAACCTTATCACAACAGTAGTTAGCCAAAGTTTCGGCAGAGATGGAAGGAGCGGTAGGGGTTTGAGGTACTTTGAAGAGAGAAAAGAATTCTGAAGAAATCGCGAGATTCAGAGGAAAAGAGAAAGAGACTAGCAGGAATTTGAAATATAGGAAATTCAGCAGGGTATAAGATTTAAGCAGAGTGGGCACGGGAATGTAGGTAATAGATTTAAAGGTTAGCCGGCTGAGGTACAATACACCTCACAGGGAAAGAAGTGGGAGGAGTGAAAGTCCAGAGCAGATGAAAGTATAGTGTTATAAGAAGCAATTGCCTCATCAATGGACACAGATGACAGTGGAAGAGAGGGGATTTGACAGCAGCAGAGAGAGTAGAGGGGTTTAGCCTTAACATTCCTACATGTGTTATGGAGACAGAACAAGACTATGTCAGAGGGTGGTTAAGAGTGAACGTTAGCAGAGATTATTCAGATAGAGGAAGAAAGAAGATAGAAGTTAGAGGGCGAGCAGTTGGAGAAAAAGACAAGGCCTAGGAAGTGGCCATGCTTACAAGTAGAGGCTCTAGAACATAGCTGGAGATTGAATGAGGTGGTTAAAGAGAGGGAGCTTTGGGGCGTATCAGTCAGAAGGGTTATCAATATGAATGTTAAAATACCCAAGAATGAGGAAAGGAGATGGGTCCAGAAAGAAGGTAAGCCAGGAGTCAAATCAGTGAGAAAGGAAGAGGGACAAGATTTATGGGAGAAAAGGTAGCCTCCATATGAGAGAGCAGCAACTGGTGTCAAGAGCAAGTAGACAAGTCTTTGTTAAAGCAAGTAGATGCAGAGTATTAGAAACAAAGAGTGGACATTCCACAAGGCACACGAGATAGGAAGAGAGGAAGGAGGAAACATAAAAACATAGAAACATGATGACAGAAAAAGACCACATGGCCTATCTAGTCTGTCCTTCCATATCAACAACTACAACAGTCCACTTTTTACCTTTAGAGATCCTCTGTGTTGGTCCCATGCTTTTTTGAATTCTGTTACTGTCCTCATCTCTACCAACTCCACTGGGAGACTATTCCATGGATCCACGACTCTTTCCGTAAAGAAATATTTCCGCTAATCACTCCTGAATCTATCTCCCTTCACCCTCATCCCATGTCCCCTCGTAGCAGAACTTGCTTTCAATTGAAAGAGGCTCTCTCCCTGAACATTTATGCCACGGAGGTATTTAAACATCTCAATCATATCACCTCTATCCCGCCTTTCCTCTAAGGTGTACATATTAAGATCCTTAAGTCTGTCCTCATATGCTTTATAATGAAGCCCACTAATCATTTTAGTAGCCACCCTCTGCACAGACTCCATCCTGTTCACATCCTTTTGAAGGTGCGGTCTCCAGAATTGCACACTATACTCCAAATGAGGTCGCACCAAAGACTTATACAGAGGCATTATCACCTCCTTTTTTCTGCTAGCCATTCCTCGCCGTATGCACCCAAGCATCCTTCTAGCTTTTGCCGTCGCCTTTTCTACCTGTTTAGCTACTTTAAGATCATCAGACACAACCACGCCTAGGTCCCGCTCTTCTTTAATGGACAAAAGTACTTCACCTCCTATACTGTATTGCTCCCTTGGATTGCTGCAGCCCAAATGCATGACCTTACATTTTTTAACATTAAATCCCAGCTGCCAAATTCTAGACCATTCTTCAAGCTTAGCTAGATCCCTCCTCATGTTATCTACACCTTCCTGGGTGTCTACTCTATTGCAGATTTTGGTATCATCTGCAAAGAGGCAAACCTTACCCGACAGCCCTTCCGCTATATCACTAACAAAGATGTTAAAAAGAATCGGACCAAGGACAGATCCCTGGGGCACACCACTGGTAACATCCTTCTCCTCAGAGTGAGCTCCATTTACTTGTACTCTTTGTCGCCTCCCACCCAACCAATTTCTAACCCAAGCAGTAACTTTAGGGTCCATCCCTAGGGTGCTCAGTTTCTTTAAAAGTCGCCTGTGAGGAACAGTGTCAAAGGCTTTACTGAAATCTAAATACACAACATCTAGAGCTCTCCCTCGGTCCAACTCCCTGGTCACCCAGTCAAAGAAATCAATCAGATTTGTCTAACAAGACCTGCCTCTGGTGAATCCATGCTGCCTCGGATCCTGTAATCCACTGGACTCCAGAAACCTCACTATTTTCTCTTTCAGCAGCGTTTCCAATAATTTACTCACCACTGAAGTTAAACTAACCGGCATGTAGTTTTCAACCACATCCTTACTTCCGCTTTTGTGTAAAGGCACCACATGAGCCTCTCTCCAGTCCTTTGGCACCACTCCCGACTCCAACGAAGTTGGAGGAAGGAGAGGGATTTGAATAAAATCGATGAGGTTGCAGAGGGTGCAACTAAAATTTATTTATTTATTTATTTAGCTGTGCTTATATACCGTTTTTCACCAGGTCAAAGCGGTTTACAATAAACAAGGGGGAATACATTGAACAGGGTTATTTGTATTTACAGGGGAAAAGGAGTATACCATCACCAGGGGGAGCATAACATATTTACATTCTCATGAGATGTATCAGTCATGGTTACATTTCTGACTCTCTCTTCAGTCTTATTCATAGATTGGATTTCTTTACAGTTCTGGCTTTCTCTGCTGTCTTAATCCACTTTGGGGAACTTCACTGGGTGCTGTTCTGCATCGATCCTAGGTGCTCCCGGAAGAGAAGGGGTTTTATCTGCTTTCGAAATGTAGATAGGTCATTGTTGCTGCGGACTTGGGTTGGAAAAGAGTTCCAAAGTGAGGGTGCATATAGATCAAATGCACGGTTACATGTCTGATGATTAAATTTTGTTCTGTCATGTGGCACAATGAGTGTATTGTTTATGGTCTGTCGTGTTGATCTTCCAGAGTTTGTCCGGGTTAGCAGGGTTTGTAGATAAGATGGTGGCTGTTAGTGAAGAGCTTTGTGTATCATATTTTATTCTTGCTTCTAATGGGAGAATATGGAGTTCTCTTAGGACAGGTGTGATATGGTCGTGTTTCTTTACTCTCTGAATGATCCTCGCCATTGTGTTGAAGACTGTTCGTAGTGGATTGATGGTGGTGGCCGTGAGTCCTTGGTAGATTACACTGCAATAGTCTAAGTGCGGTAGTGCCATTGCTTGCATAACTATGCGGACGTCTTGTGGGTCTATGAGTGGTCTGAGCCTTTGCACCATCTTTGCTTTGAAGAATACTGATCTTACGGCTTTTGCTACTTGCTGTTTAAATGAAAGTGTTTGATCAAGGATGACACCTAGATATTTTACCTGTGGACTTTTATTTTAGTTGTGCCTAGAGTGAGGAATGGTGGGGGGTGAAGGTTTGGTCCTTGGTTATAAATAGCGCTTCCGTTTTTTTGAGGTTTATGGCAAGATTGTTTTCTTGTAGCCATTTGGAGACATAATTAAAGCAGTTCATTAGTTTTGGGTTTGTTGGATTGGTGGTCGTGATGGGTCCATAGAGCATAATGTCATCCGCATACAGGTGGAAGTTGATATTATGAGACCGTATTATTTCGCAGATGGGTTGAGAGGGAGGACCCTTGTGGTATTTCTTGAGTTTGTTGAAAGGGTAGGGACCCTTGTGGTATTTCTTGAGTTTGTTGAAAGGGTAGGGAGGTAGCGGTGATGGTTCGGATGAGTTGGTGTCTATTCATTAGGTAGGATTGGAACCATTGTAGTACTTTGTCCTGTATGTCAATCTCTTGTAGAAATTCCTAGGAGGGCCAGGATTACGATTGATATCCTCAGATTAAAGAAGCAGCAGCAGAAGGGTGGCACAATGGTGCTTTCAGAGAGAGTGGGGAAGGATGAATGAGAGCAAGAAAATGTAAAAGCTCAAGAGCAGATAAGGTAGGAATCAAAATGACAGGAAAGGTGACTAATAGAAAAATAGGAATGAGGAGTAGAGGATAAAAGATGCTGGAAAGTAAGGAAAAGTTTAGAGAGAGAGTTAGGATTAAGAGGACAAAATGATACGGAACCCTAGGAATAGATGTAGAGAATAGGCTATAGATCAGAGAAGATAAATGGTAGCTTTAATGAGTCAGGAGGTTATATGAGTAATGTCAGCTGAGGGGAAGCTGGGAAGGAATTAAAAAGTCAGCAGGAGAGAAGAATACCAAGTTGAAATATCAGTACAGAGGCCCATATACAGAATATGAATAGAGCAGCGAAGAGACTAATTAAATAAGTACCCAAACAGCACTAATATTATACTCCAGAGCTACAGCAGAGACAGTCACACTACAAAATTTGACAAAGATAATTAGTTTCCTACAAAACACAGCAGAGTAGATGGAAGCTTAAATGCAAAAGTCTGAATTGGCTGCTTATCTGAAACCAGTAGTGCACGGCAGCCCAGACCAACTACAGTGGCAGCCCAGGAGAGAATTCCAGCCTCCCATATGATTCTACTCAGCTCTATTTCCCACTTTTTTAGCTGGGCAGCTGAAATAACAATTAGGAGCTGTCCAAATAAAAAACTCAATTAAAGCAAAACAACTATTTTAAGCATGACAATCCTACCAAACCAACTAAGAACGATCCTTTTCCACTTAACTCGCTTCTAATCTTCATCAGCAGGTGAATGCAGTTTGAGTAGTATAAACACTTTAAATCAGTGGACAGTTGAATACCAAGATACTTTAACCCATGTGGCACCCAAAGGAAAGTCACAGGGACAATTATCCTTGATTAACCCACTCAGGGGCCTCCATTTTACTAAGATTCATCTTGAAACTCAAACATGGTGCGAACTTAGCAATTTCCTTAAAAAATGGAGTAGAGTGTGCTCTGGGCTGATCATAAAAACAAGAGTAAAGAGCAGAATGTTATGCTGTTGCATATCCACTCTAATTGGGTGGATATTATTATTAGTCCAAGTTCTAACAGCACAGGTTCTATGGTGATAGTGAACAACAGTGGAGACAGAGGACAACTCTGACAAGTGCCTTGGAATGGGGGAATTCTTATGAGGTCAGTCCATTGATAATAACCCTAGCTTTTGGCTCTGTGTAAAGTGCTTCCACCCACTGAACATAATTCTGACAAAAATCTAAGTGTCTCATCAGCTGAAAGTTACCTCCAGTTGACCCTGTCAAAAGCCTTCTGCATCCAATGCGACACTGAGGGCTTCTCCTTCCTAGTATTAAGCAAGTGAATAATATTAAATTGCCCTTCATACATTCCCAGCAATTTGTCTAAATTTTAATAAATTCTGCCTGGTCAGGATGAAGGATCAGGGCAAAATGTGTAAACTGCTTTTTGATTTGTCAAAAAATGGAAAAAGTAGTAGTCTGTGTTTTCTGAGCTGTGTTCCAACAACTGTTAGATACTCTGTGAAAGCAAAAAGTAGAAGTACCCTGCATTGAAAATAAAGTACCAGTGAAATGAATTAAGCACCACAATCCTTATACATGTCTTTCAGGTTTAAAAAGCAAAGCCAGTCTCCTTTGTTTAACAAATCATGGGCATTGTGACAACCTTGAATTTCCTATATGAAGAAGCTTGTTTAGGATTCTGAGGTCCAAGGTAGTATGAAAGGCCACAGTTTTCTTGGAATTAGAAGTATTGGGAATAAAATGTTTTACCTTTCCAGAGTGGAATATACTTTGTAGCGCCTGCTTGTAGAAGAGAAATGATTTACTTCGATAAATTCTGATCTTGGATTTGAAGCGTAGGTTTTCTTGGGGATAAGTTTTAAAAATCTTAAGTGTGTAACCTTCCTAGATTACACAAAGGGCCTAAATGTTTGTTATTTATTAGCCATTAATCTTCAAAGCTTTTCCTCAGAGACAAACACTGGCAAAGGTTTCTAAGGACTGAAAACTTTATTTCGACTAAGAGGTTTCTTTGATTTGTGTTCACATGATCTTGGTCTTTGAAACTGAGAATAAGGTCACGACTGTGAAATTCCACATCTCTTGTGGTAAGAGAGCTTTCCATTATGGGAAAACATTTGGAAGCCCCTAAGAGTCAAAGGAGGGTCCAGAGTTCCAATACATATTTGTCTAACATGAAGAGCAACCTTTTATTAGTTCCCTTGTGTTTTCACCTTATTTTCAAATTATGTCTATCGCTGAGAGCACTGGCCAGTCTGACATGGACATCTCAAATGTGAAGCATGATGCCACGCCATTCTACATGTCCCTATGATTTAGGCTGAGCCACTTACCACAGTAAGGTATCTCATATGAATCACAAGCCATTTCTCCCATTCATTCCGTGTAAATAATTTGAAAATAATAAACTGAGAAAAGTATTTTTGGGGAAGAAAGCTATAAATTGCTGCAGTTTGTCCATAATACATACATATATTGAACTATAACGTTGGTATGAAGATATATGAGCAGAGAACATAGTGTTCTGAAAAACATAGTTATACACTTACAGCAGCTGTTCTTCGTGGACAGCAGAAAAATTCCTCACATATAGGTAACACCTGACAGACCTGCACAGGAGCATTCCCAGCTCCTTCTAGAAGCTTTTGGAAGCTCTACCATGACTGTGCACGCCTTCCCACCTGCCACCACTACTACTACTTATCTTGCAATGTCATATCCTCAGAAGATGACTAGTATCTCTCACGAGGAGAAAGATCAGAGGGAAGCTCAGATGATCTATCTTCCAAAAGGCCATCAAACTCCTCATTTGTGAACCAGTTTTCTGAATTAGACAGAGAAAATCAAAGTACTTCTAAGCCTCTGCATGGTTGACTCTCCTTGCCCCTTGAAAATCTGGAGCTTCTTTGGGAGTGTCTATGCACCGATGACCAGCCAGACAGGAATCTGTGTTGGAGCCTTTTGATTACCTGCTGTCAATGCCTCTTCCACAGGCAGGCTATGTGAATGAGGATGGGCGTGATGCCCTTAGGTGGCATGGCAGCATTCACAGACTCCGACATGTTACATGGAAAAGAGCAACATGATTTTCTTGACAGCCTTCAGAAGGTGATTCTCCAAAGCTGCCATTTCCAAAGGCACAGGGTGACAACAGAATCGGCCGATATTCCTGGAATCTGAGGGGAGATATCAGCAGGTTGATCTCGGCTAAGAGAAGGCCGTCAATGCCCCTCTGCAAACAGTGAGGTTGAGCCTTCTTCCCTTCAGGGCAGCTTGGAGGGGTGCTCCTGTGAACACTCAATGCTCTAGGCATCATGCTTTGGAGGACTCTGATGTCAATGCACCAGGGCCTCTGTCCAATTTTCCACATCCTTGCCTTTTGATGATGAAGACACAGCCAAATCCTTCCTCGTCTTCAGGGAAGCATCGATAGATGACTGATGTTCAGGATGGTCTATGGGTGCTTGGTTCTAAGTGGGCTCAAGAGCTCCTTGATGTCAATACATTGCCAGAGTCTGTTGAAGTCTTTGAAGCCATCAAGACAGATGCCATCAATGCCGATGGATCAAATTTAGATGCACCAAAAATCTTGTTGTGGTGCATTTCTTAACCTTTGAGCCTTTATTTTGTCATCTGCAGACTTAGATTACAAGAAAATGGCTTATGATCGGGTCCCAAGCACTAGAGGCACCATTTATGCATGTCCATAGCGGATCTGGTCCTTGAGCACCCGATACACTTCTTAAACGTGCTGGCAGGTTTTTGGAACATGTTATCCAGAAAAAGCCACGGCAAAATCAAACAGCTCAATTTTAAGAGAGTATACCTGGCAGAAATGCCAAGTACCTAAGAGGTCTGAGGCATTGGGGAAAATAGAGGAAACTTTTATATACCTGAAAAACCTCACAAAGAAGATTATGGGAAAAGATAGACAAAAGCATGATGCAGACGAGAAAAGATTGAAAAAAAAAAACCTGATATAATTGGCATCTCAGAGACCTGGTGGAAGGAGAACAACCAATGGGACATTGTGATACCTGGGGTCGAAGGATATTGCAATGATAGAGTAGATCAAATTGGTGGAAGGATTGTGCTCTATGTTAGAGAGGACATCGAGTCACACAGGATTAAAGCTTTTCAGGAAACAAAATAACCTGTAGAATCTCTATGGACAGAACTTCCATGTACAAAGGGGGAGGCAATGACAGTGGGGGTGTACTACCGTACGACTAGCCAGAATGAACAGATGGACGATGAAATGCTAGAAAAATCAGAGAAGCTAACAAAAGTTACAACACAGTAATAATGGGTGATTTACCCCGGTATCGAATGGATCAGTGTCACAACAGGACATGCCAGGGAGATAAAGTTTCTAGATGAAATAAACAACTACTTCTTGGAGCAGCTGGTTCATGAACTTAGTTAATAACTGATAAAATGAGGAAAATAGTTAAGAAAAAAACTAAAGAGAGCAGCTGCAAAGATTAAAGTTTACATCAAGCATAGGTGTTTAAAAATAGTATTTTGAAGCCCAGAGCAGATATATTCCATGCTTTAAGAAAAGTTGAAGGAAGGCACAAAAACTGCCAATGATTTAAAAGTGAGGTCAGAGAGGCTGTTGCAGTCAAAGAAGCATCTTTCAGGAATTGGAAGAAGGAGCCAAACGGCAAAACTGGAACAAACATAAGCACTGGTAAGTTAGATGCTAGGCATTTATAAGGCAGGCAAAGAGAGAATTTGAAAAAAAGCTTGCCGTGGAAGCAAAAATGCATAATAAAAACATTTTCAAATACATTCATAGCAAAAAAAAAAAAACGAGTGTATCAGTTGGACCATTAGATGATAGAGGGGTAAAAGGGGTGCTAGGGGAGGACAAGGCCATAGCGCAGAGTCTAATGAATTATTTGCTTCAGTCTTTACTGAAGATGACGTAGGAAAGTTACCCATGCCTGAAATGGTACTTAAAGGTGATGAATTGGAAGAATTGAAAGAAATATCAATAAACCGGGAAGATGCATTACAACTACTTGATAAACTGAAAAGTAGCAAATCACCTGGACCGGATGCTATACATCCAAGGGTGTTGAAAGAACTGAAATATGAAATTGCAGCCTATTAGTAATCTATGAACTATCATTAAAATCATCTGCAGTATCGTAAGTATCCGCGTTTGTGCAAGATTGATGGTTATGATTAACCCTTCAACAATGACCTCCCACCTGAAATAAGAGCAATTAAAGACCTCCGCAAGGCAATCAATTCCGCAAGGCAATCAAGCACCACATTTTCCTTCTTCACTTCAGCACTCCTAAACCCAAACTTCAGCACTCCTAAACCCAAAAACTCTCAATCTCCTCTCCCAATTCCCTCATAGGCAATTCCGCCTCAGGTTCTCTGCGGTCTTGCCTTAGCCCTGCTTGTGAATACTAAAGAATCTAATATGTTTTGTACATAGTTACAGTTTTACCCTGTTGTTCCAAGTTTAAGTTTCCTGTTATAATGTAAGCACACAACTGTCCTCCGAATGTGCAAACTTTGTTATATGTAAACCGCACTGACAACAAATAGCGCGGTATATAAAAGATGTTAAATAAATAAATAAACAACAATCTGCATTGTCACTGGATGTTTCCATATTATCAGACTGACCCCTGATGCAGGCCTGAGTGCTGAAACTTGGCCAAGTCGGGTCACCAAATAAAACCATTTGTGTGAAGATTATTCTGGTGTGGCTGTGGCTTTGTTTCCTCCACTCTGTGTTTAGTTGGAATGGCCAATGTTACACCAATTTTTAAAAACTGCTCCAGGGATGATCCAGGAAACTACAGACCAGTGAGCCTGACATTAGTACCGGGCAAAATGGCAGAAACCATTATAAAGAATAAAATTACTTAACATGCAGATAGTCATGGTTTAATGGGAGAAATCAAACATAGATGTAGCCAAGGAAAGACTTCTTTTACTTGTTATATTTTTTTGAAGGTGCAAACAAACAAGTAGACAAAGGTGAGCCTGTTGATACAGTGTAAGAGTAGTTACTCACCTGTAACAGGTGTTCTCCAGGAGCAGCAGGAATCAGTCCTCACATATGGGTGACGTCGGCGCCGACGGAGCCCTCGTGCAGAGCATTTTCCCAGCTTTCAAGGAAAGCCTTTGGGAATGCAGCGCGCATGCGCAGTCCCCTTCCCGCCCAAGGGTGCCATCTTACTCAGTCTGATGACATAGCTAAAAGACAGCAAAAAAGTCAAAATGAATGATATGACTGCAACTCCAGGGGAGGAGGGAGGGTCGTGAGGATTGATTCCTGCTGCTCCTGGAGAACACCTGTTACAGGTGAGTAACTACTCTTTCTCCAGGACCAAGCAGGAAGTCAGTCCTCACATATGGGACTCCCCAGCTCTAGGCTACCGGGAACCCTAAGCTGAAAAAATGGCTCCTTCTCAAGAGCCTCAGCATTTGTGATAAGAATATCCTCTTAGAAGGCCCCCATACGGTAGCCCAATATAAGGGCCGGAGGGGGTAGGAGTTGCCTAAACCTCAAAGAGATTACGGAGTACTGCCTGTCTGAAAGCACTGTCCCTTCGGGACTCTCTCTCCAGGCAGTAATGGGCTGCAAAAGTCTGGCTTGAAGACCAAGTTGTGGACCGGCAGATGTCTGCCAACAGAACAGAGCGGAGATGAGCTACTGACGCAGCTTTCGCCCTGACACGATGGGCCGTGACTTGACCCTGCAAGGGGAGGTCGGCTGCCTTATATGCCCAGGCGATACAATCTGCTACCCAAGTGGACAATGTACGCTTGGAGACAGGTATCCCCATCTTATTAGGGTCAAAGGAGATGAAGAGCTGAGCAGCCCTTTGATGCCCCCGCGTACGTTCTATGTAAAAAGACAATGCCTTCTTACAGTCCAGGGTATGCAAGACTGTTTCAGCCCGGCTGGTATGCGGCCTGGGAAAAAATGTCGGAAGAACCACCTCCTGATTGAGGTGGAAAGAGGAGACCACTTTGGGAAGGAACTTGGGATGGGTCCGTAGGACCACCCTGTTCCTATAGAATCGTGTGTACGGTCTATCAGAAACCAGAGCTTGTAGTTCACTCACACGTCTGGCCGAGGTAAGAGCCACCAGGAAGAGCGCTTTCCAAGAGAGGAAGCGCAAATGGCAAGAAGCCATCGGCTCAAATGGTGGGTGAGTAAGTTGCTGTAAGACCACGTTCAAATTCCACTCAGTCATCGGTGGACGAACTGGAGGCTTGAGAAGAAGCAGACCTCTGAGAAATCAGGACACCAAGGGGTGAACCGACAGACTGTCCTTCCACTGGTGAGTGGTGCGCTGACAGAGCACTGAGGTGGACCCGAAAAGAGTTAGACTTAAGGCCTAGGTCTGACAGGTGAAGTAGATACTGCAGTACTACTGGCACAAGGCAAGAGAAAGGATCTTCATTGCGCTGAGCACACCATACCGTAAACCTATGCCACTTGAGGGGCATAGGACTTTCTGGTGGACTGCCTCCTAGAGGCCAAGACCACCTCCTCAACCTCCTTAGGTAGAAGTAAGGGAGCTAGCACTATCCTTTCAGCAAACAGGCCATCAGACTGAGGGACCTGAGAGATTGGGGTGCAGAAGGGAACCCTGCTCTTGAGACAGGAGATCTTGTTGCAACCCCAGAGGGAACAGAGTTTCCACTGCCAACTGCAGCAGAAGTGGAAACCAGGGCTGCCTCGGCCATCTGGGGGCTACCAGAATCACCGAGGCCTTGTCCTGGAGAATCTTGAACAGAGTTCATTGGGAGGAAACGTATACAGGAGGCCCGTAGACCAAGAGATCAGAAAAGCATCTGCTGCCATCCTCAGGGGATGCGGCTGTCTGGAGCAAAACCTGGGCAGCTGACAGTTTTGTGGACTTGCAAAGAGATTAATGGATGGAAGTCCCCAGCGGAGGAAGATCTGCTGGACCACCAATGGATTCAACTGCCATTCATGAGGCTGGAGAATCCTGCTTAGCCTGTCTGCTAGGAAATTCTCCTGACCAGGTAGATAAACTGCTTTGAGAAACATGCATTGTTTGACTGCAAAGGAGCAAAGGGCCAGTGCCTCCTCTCATAGGAGCCTGGACCCCGTGTCCCCTTGTTTGTTCACATAGAACACTGCCACCTGATTATCCGTCTGAACTAGAACAGACTGGTGAGAGAGGGCATGAGAAAATGTCTGCAGAGCTAAGCGGATTGCTCGCAGCTCCAAAAGATTGACTTGCTGTGTGGCCTCTCAAGGAGACCAGAGGCCTTGAGTGCATGTGCCCTGGCAATGTGCACCACAGCCCTTTAAGGAAGCATCGGTTGTCAGCACCCTTGTGTTTGCTGGAGCCTGAAAAGGTACCCCCCCCCCCCCCCCCGAGAAGGTTTGGGAGATGTAGCCACCACTGTAAGGAGTCCAAAAGCGGTTTGGACACCTTTACTCTGTCTCGGAGGTCGACTGTGGCCTGCGTCCACTGATCTCTGAGGCACCATTGAGCAGTCCGAATGTGCAGACGGGCATTTGGAGTCACATGTACTGTGAATGTCATGTAGCCCAGGAGCCGCAGGTAGTGCCTGGCGGAGACATGAGACTTGCTTTGTCTTCGGGCAAGTAAGCTCTTGCCTGAAGAGTGTCTAAGCTTGCCCCTATAAACTCTAGGTTCTGAGAGGGGAGCAAAATGAACTTTGCATAGTTTATGACAAAGCCCAGATGCTAAAGAAGAGAGACAGTGCGAAGAGTGGCTTGTCGGGCCTCCTGGAGAGCCTGGCCCCTGATGAGCCAGTCGTCCAGGTATGGGAAGACAAAAATTCCCTGATTTCTGAGATAAACCGCCACCACCGCCAGGCATTTGGTGAAAACCCTGGGTGCAGAGGTTAGGCCAAAGGGAAGTACCCTGTACTGAAAATGGTTTCCTCCCACCACAAATCTGAGATATTGTCTGTGGTCTGGATGAATGAGGATGTGAGTATAAGCATCCTTTAGGTCTAAGGAGCATAGCCGGTCTCCCTGCTGGAGGTAGGGCAGCAGTATCCCAAGAGTAAGCATCTTGAACTTTTCCCTCTCCAGAAACTTGTTTAGGTTTCGCAAGTCTAGGATAGGCCAGAGGCCTCCTGTCCTTTTTGGTACCAGGAAGTACCTGGAGTAGAAGCCTTGCCCTTTCAGGTGGTGAGGCACCGGTTCCACTGCCTGTTCCTTTAAAAGCCAACTCCTGAAGGAGGAGGTTCCTGTGAAGAGGGAGTCTTGGAGGCTGCCCTGGATAGTAGGAGGGGGGTAGCTGGTGGAAGTGGAGCATGTAGCCCTTTTGGTGTACAGGGTCAGCCAACCCCCTGTGCTGAGTGGAGCCACCGGCGGAGGAGAGGCTATGCTTTGGAAGTCAAAACCCTGCTCCCTGCTGTGCAGGAGCCGGAGCTGGCGGCTTGGGGGGGGGGGTCTTCTGCCTACGGAGCCCATGCCCCTGCCTCTTGGCCTGCTGGCCCTGTTGGGGAGCTGGAGAGGCCTGATACTGAGGGTAGGATTTGTAGGCAGCACCCTTCCTCGGGAAAAAGGGCTTCTTTCCCAAGCCCTTCTTTTTTTGAGAAGGGGCAGAAGTCTTTCTTGACAGCCTTGTCCTGGTGAGAGTCTCAGTCTTGATTTCTGCAGCCTTTTCAGTCATGGGCTTACCGAATAGGTTGTCACCTCGGCACAGGACATCGACCAACTTGTCCTGCACCCATGACTCCAGGTCCGATGACTGTAGCCAGGCCTGACGTCGTGCACCGATGCCAGCCGCAGCTACCCAGGCCGAAGCCTCAAAACCATCATAGGCTGCTCGAGAAATAAACTTCGAGTACTCTCGGATCCCTGTCGAGAAGGCTTTGAACCTCTGCAAGGGTTCCTCGGAGAGGCCAGCTGAGAACCCAGCAATCTTCTTTGCCAGGTCCCTTAAGTACATGCCCATGTACAGTTGGTAAGTCTGGAATGGCAAGATAGCATAGAGCCCTGAAAGCACTTTCTACCAAGGGCATCCAGGTTCCGGGCCTCCCGGCCGGGGGGCACCAAGGAGTGCATCTTCTGACTCTTCAGGCGGTGCATTGCCGATTCCACAACCATAGGAATTGTGCGGTAACTGTGCCTTTTGGAATCCAGGGCTCTTACTGACTCAATAACTGGAATCGACCCATTTGCTAAGAACTGGCGCCGAGGCCGGTGCCTCCCACATACGGAAGAGCAGCTGTTCCAGCATCGGAGGAACCTGTAAAGGCTTCCTTCGGAGGAAAATCATACTGGAAGGCATCGAGCTCCTCGGCTCGGGGCTCCTCCTCGGCATCCGCAGAGAATGCCAAAGCCTTGGCCATGTCCCTCACGAAGTCCGAGAATGGGGTATCCTCCGGGAGGGACCTTCTCCGAGGCTCAGACTCCGGGGAATCCGAAGGGACGCACCGGGTCTGGAAGGTGTCAGGAGACTCCTCGTCCTCCGTCTCCCACGCCGACTCCTCCGAGGAGTCGTCGAGCGGCTCCAGCCGTGTGGGCCTCGGTGCCACCCGCCCTGACGCCGAAGGCACCGGCATCGACGACCTTGGCCCCGCATGGAAGGTCGAGGGGGACCTTGACCGAGGATCGACTCGAGACTTGATGGACTCGAGGATCGGCTCGGCCTCTGGGGTCGACTTAGACATCGAGGTCCCAGTGGTCGGGGCAGATGCACCGGTCAGACCGGCGATCAGCACCCACTGCTGTTCCATCAAGGCAGCCAAGCTGCTCTCCAAGGCCGTCAGCCTGTATCCAAGCTCAGGAGACTCAGCAGCCCCCGACTTGGGCCCCAACGGCGTCGGGCCCGACATCGGTTCTCCCAGAGGAGAGTCCACGAGGACAACAGAACTTACGTGACTCGGGGCCTCCGGCTCCATGCAAGGTAGTTTGGACAGCCTCTCCGACTCAGAGAGTCTGGGGCGGCGGTCAGGGCTGCACGACCTGGCCCGCGAGGACCCAGGGGCCTCCACCGACGACGCCCTCACAAGCTTCTTCTTCCTTTTGTGCTCCAGGGTGGGAGACCCCCTCTCAAAGGAACCACGACGGCGCTCGGGGTCAGACTCCCGAGATGTCGAGGCCTCTGACGAAGTCCGGGCCCGGCCAGAAGCGGACTCTGAAAAAATTCTTTCACGTTGATGCTGATGGCTCTGAAGTGCCTTCGACGACATTCTGCCGCACGGGCCACAAACCAGCAGGTCATGGTCGGGCCTGAAGCATTGGAGGCAGCAGTCATGTGTGTCGGTGAGAGACATAGGTTTCTTGCACTGATCACATTTTTTGAACCCGCTGGCAGCCTTCGGGGGAAAAAGGGCCCCTACAAGATCAAAAGACAGGGCTGCCAGTGAAAATAACAAAAACCGAAAAAAGAAATTCCAGACTCGATACCGGTGTACCGAGCCCAGGCGGGAAAGGGAACCGGTGTCGAACCGGATAAGAAAAAGCAAAAATCGCAGAAAAAGATCTACTTTTCCCAGGTGACATGAACTCACGTCTGTTGGGCTCCGCGGAAAAAGAAAGACTGAGCAAGATGGCACCCTTGGGCGGGAAAGGGACCGCGCATGCGCGCTGCGTTCCCAAAGGCTTTCCTTGAAAGCTGGGGGAAATGCTCCGCATGAGGGCTCCGTCGGTGCCGACGTCACCCATATGTGAGGACTGACTTCCTGCTTGGTCCTGGAGTATCTGGATTTTCAGAAATTCTTTGACAAGATCCCTCATGAGAGGCTCTTGGCGAAATTAAAACGTCATGAGATAGGAGGCAATGTACTATTGTGTATCAGGAACTAGCTATAAGATAGAAAGCAAACAGCAGGGCTAAATGGCCAAATTTCTCAATGGATAAAAGTGAAAAGTAGAGTACCCCATGGATCTGTGCTAGGCCTGCTGCTTTTTAACATATTCATAAATGACCTGGAAATGGGAATAGCATATGAGGTGATCAAATTTGCAGAAGAGATAAAATTATTCAAAGTTGTTAAAACACAAAAGGATTATGAAAAATTGCAAGACGATCTTGATAAACTGGAAGACTAGATGTCCAAAGGGCAGATGAAATTTAAATGTGAACATTCAAAATTATGCACCTGGGAAACAACCACCCAAACTACGGTTACTTGATGCAAGATTCCACATTAGGAACCACCACCCAGGAAAAAGATTTAGGCGTCATCGTGGATAATACGCTGAAACCCTCCACTTAGTGTGTGGTGGCGGCGGCAGCCAAGAAAGCAAATATAGAATGCTAGGAATAATAAGGAAAGGAATGGAGAATAAAACCAAGGATATTATAATGCTTCTGTATTGTTCCATGTTGTGACCACACCTTGAATATAGCGTAGTTACTTACCTGTAGCAGGTGTTCTCTGGGAACAGCAGGAATCAGTCCTCACATATGGGTGACAGCACCGAAAAAGCTTTCATAGAAAGGCTTTGAGAGTTCTACCATGTATGCATGTTCATCTTCCCACCCAAAGATGTCATCTTACCTCAGCATGACAACATAGCATAAAGAAGCATAAAAAGAAAAAACTCCACGGGAAGGAGGGAGAGTTGTGAAGACAGATTCCTGCTGTTCTTGGAAAACACCTGCTACAGGTGAGCAACTACACTTTCTCCGGGAACGAGCAGGATGTCAGTCCTCACATATGGGACTCCCAAGCTACAGGCTACTGCAAAAAACATGTAAAAAGGCTACGGATGACCGAAAACTTGAACTGTGAATGCCAGCAGAGTTCAGATTGGCTCGTAGACCTTAGCCACGATCCAAGCGTCGACCAGGGAGGCAGTTCTCCGGTAGCCTGGACTCACAGAAGGATCAGAGGGAAGGAGTTGCATTATTCCCCAAACAGATGACAGAGTACCGCCTGGTCAAAGATGCTGTCATGCTGGGAGTCCTCCTCCAGGCAGTAATGCACTGTGAATGTATGGATTGAGGACCAGGTGGCTACACAGCAGATCTTCAACAAGGAGACAGAGCACAAGCTAGGCTGCTATCACTTGCGCATTGTGAGCAGTGACGTGCCACTCCAGAGAGAAACCAGACTGCGCATAGGGGAAGGAGATGCAGTCTGGCACGGAGGTGGACAGGATGTGCCTACAGACCGTGACCCCTAGCCTGTTGGGGTCGAAGGAGATGAAGAGCTGCAAGGGGTGGCAATGGACTTTCATCCGTTCGAGATAGAAGACTAATGCCCTCTTCCAATCTAAGGTGTGGAGTGCGGCCTCCGCCCGACTCACATGAGATTGGGGAAACAATGTAGAAAGGACCACCTCTTGGTTCAGATGAAAGAGGGAAACCACCTTAGGAAGAAACCTGGGATGTGTGCGCAAAACCATCCTATTCTTGTGAAACCTGGTGTAGGGAGTATGTGCCACCAGTGCCTGCAGCTCATTAACCTGCGGGCAGAGATGAGTGCCACCAGAAAAGCGTAGTTAATCACCTGTAACAGGTGATCTCCGGGAACAGCAGGAATTTAGTCTTCACATATGGGTGACATTGGTACAGACAGAGCCTGTGTGGAAACGCTCCCCAGCGTACAATTGGAAAGCTTTTGGGAGCACTCCACTGCGCCTGCGCAAATGCCTTCCCAACTTCCCAACTCCTCCTCGGTTGAATTTGTAGCTGACAAAAGAGAGAAAAAAACCCCTACAACTCCTAGGGAAGGAGAGCGTGTTCTGAAGACTAAATTCCTGCTGTTCCCGGAGATCACTTCTTACAGGCAAGTAACTACGCTATCTCCAGGAACAAGCAGGTATGTAGTCTTCACATATGGAACTCCCTAGCTCCCAGATGAAGTGACCTCAGAACCAGTGAAGGTTTGCCTCGGAGGTCATGGATCTCACATGGATTTCTGTTATCAAAGTCCGGGACAGAAGGTAGGAGTTGCTTCTAAGCATGAAAGAGGTGCTGGCGTACAGCGTGCCCAAACATGGCACCCCGACGGGAGTCCTTGTCCAGACAATAATGGGCAGCAAAGACCATGCATATCTCGTCAATGGCAACAGAGCGTATGTTTGCCATTGAGGATGCCATGACACAAATGTTGTGAGCTGTGACATGCCCTTCCAGGGAGTCCTTCTTTGTCATAGGCAAATGAGATACAATCCGCTATCCATCTGGAGAGCGTGCGTTAAGATGCAGGAATACCCAGGTGACTAGGGTCAAAGGAGATGAACAGCTGCGAGGCTTTGCGGTGCTTTTGAGTCCTTTGGAAATAGAAAGCCAACACACACTTGCAATCAAGAGTGTGCAGGGCTGCTTCCACTTGAGATGCATGCGGTTTGGGAAACAAAATTGACTGGTTTAAATGAAAAGGAGACATCACCTTTGGCCACTGTTCCCTCTAAGCTGTGCGCGTGTGCGCGCGCACACACCTCGCCAAGCGAGCGCACATACTTTATAACAGAGCGCACAAAAATTACGGCTCTGATTCTGATAGAAAGCAACACAGACATCTTAAAATTTAAAAGTTGTTGTGTATTTACAGTTTTCACAAGTTCTACAATATTATCTAGTGCAATCAATGTGGTGTACATACTGTATTCTGACGTGTAGTCAAATTTTAAAGTATAGAACTTCGAGTGTTGTTATGTGCCGCACAAAAATTTAACCTTCCTTCAAAAGCTGCACAGCTGATATTTTATGCACACACAGCCTACAGAAAATTAGAGGGAACATTGCCTTTGGCATAAAGTGTGGGTGAGTCCTAAGGATGACTTTGTCATGGTGGAAGTGGGTATAGGATGGGTCCCCACTAAAGCCTGAAGCTCACTAATGTGTTAAGCTGACGTGAGAACAATTAGGAAGATTACCTTCCAAGACAGGAACTTTAATGAGGCCATGGCCAATGGTTCAAAGGGCGGTTTGAGAAGCTGCACTAGAACAACGTTAAGGCCCCAAGCTACTGGAGGTGGCTTAATGGGTGGTTTATACAGGAAAAAAACTCTTATGAAACAGGCCACTAGCAGATAAGAGAAGATTGGCTGTCCATCCAGTAGGTTGTGAGAGGCTGCAATTGCACTGAGGTGGACTCTCACCGAGATGGTCTTCAGACCTATCTATGACAGATGGAGGAGATACTGGAGGAGTGACTCCACTGGAGCCAAAGAGAGATTGAGATCCTTCTGAGAGCACCAGACAGAAAACCTCCACCAATTAAAAACTTATGAACATCTGGTGGAGGGCCTCCTAGAAGACAAAAGGATCTCCTTAACCTCATGGGTAAGGTTAAGGCCTTGGAAAGCTATGCACTCAGCGGCCAAACTGTGAGACGGAGAGACTGTGGATTGGGAAGCAGTGAGCCGTCGTCCTTTGAGAGGAGATCAGGCACAGATCCCAATCGCAGAGGTTGAGTCTGAATCAGACATAGTAGCAGACGAAACCACAGTTGTCTCGGCCAGTGGGAGGCTATGAGTATCATGAAGCCCTTGTCAGACTGAAGCTTGAAAAGTGTCTTGGGAATGAGGGGTATAGTAGGGAAAGCATAAAGGAGACCCCAACAACAGTGTAGGTGGAAGGCATCCACTGGTTGGTTGGTGAATGTCAGAATTCTGGTGCAGAAGCTAAGAAGCTTGGCATATTGGGGAGTCATGAACAGATCTATGTCTGGGGTTCTGCAGTTCTGGAAGATGTAGGATGTTGTGTTCAGATGCAGAGATCATTCGTGGGGAAGAAGGATGCAACTTAGTCTATCAGCCAAGACATTGGACTCCCCCGGGAGGTACACCGCTTGGAGGTATATTTGATGAGCAATGGTAAAGGACCACAAGTGTAGTGCCTCCTTGCAGAGGACCTAGGAGCCTGTTTCTCCCTGCTTATTCACATAGAACATGGCAACATGATTTTCCATCCTGACTTGGACCTGTTGTGCCCTGAGGTAGTGTTGAAACAGCCTGAGGGCATTCGAGATAGCTCAAAGTAATAGAAGACTGATCTGGAGTTGCGACTCTTGCGTTGTCCAGAGCCCTGCGAGGTCTGGTTGCCCAGGTGAGCTCCCCAACCCAGTTTGGAGGCATCTGTCATCAAGATGCATGGAAGTGGAGGCATCTGAAAAGGTGACCCTACGAGCAGGTTTTCTGAACACCACCACCACTGAAGAGATATAGTTAGATGGGCAGTGACTTTGATCCTGTCCCGGAGACGGCCCAAGGCCTGCTTTCACTGGAAGGCCAGAATCCACTGGGCTATCCGCAAATGTAGTCTGACATATGGAACGATATCTACTGTAGAGGCATGTGTCCAAGGAGCTGCAGCATATCTCGGGCTGTCAGATGGTCTCGTAGGAGCATCTGGGACGCTAGTTCGATTAAACAGGCACAGCACAGCTGGGGCAGGAATGCCCTGAACTGTTGGGTACTCTAGTTTTTGAGTTGGAGTGAGGTGGGACTTTGGAGTTTATCACAAAGCCCACGCGTTGTAGCACTGTGACGGTACAATGCAAGCAGAGCTGTACCTCTTGGGAGGTGTCTGCTTTTATTAGCCAGTCGTCTAAGGGAAGACTAATATTCCCAGAGTTCTTAAGTATGCAGCTACGACTGCCTTGCACTTTCAGAGGCAAGGCCAAAGGGGAGGACTCTGTACTGGTAATGTTTTCCTTGAAAAGTAAAGCATAGAAACTTCCTGTATCCCGGGTGGATGATGATATGTATGTACGCTTCTTTTAGATCTAGAGAACAGAGCCAGTCCCGACTCTGGAGGTAGGAAAGAAGAGTCCCGAGAGAGATCACCTTGAACTTTTCATGGACTAGAAACTTGTTGAGGTTTCTGAGGTCCGGGAGGGTACAAGCCCATTCTGTTTTCTTTGGATGAGAAAGTAGGGAGAGTAGAAGCCCATTCCCTGTTGGGATGTGGGGACTTCTTCTATGGCGCCCTGAGAAAGAAGAGAGGACACCTCGTCCTGTATGAGAGCAGCAAGTGGGGGTTGCGTTTGATATTCCCCCGTGAAAGTGGAGGGGGGAAGATGTAGATGTAGTCTGTACCCTTCCTGGACTATGGTTAGTGTCCACTGCTCTGAGATAATGAGGTGCCATCTGTGGGCGTAGTGACACAGTCTGCTTGCTATGTGGAAGGGGTGGGATTCCTCCAGAGGCAAGGTGGCAATGTTCCCTAGGAGTCAAAAACCAGGCACAGACTATGGCTGTGGAGCTGGTTGAGAATTAGCCACCTGTGACTTCTTCTGTTGCTTAGGAAGCTGCTGCCTCTTCGGTGGGGCCTGACCTGGTACTGAGAAGCAGGTGGATAAGAAGAGAAGAACGTCTTATTATTGCAGAAAGACTTCTTTGCAACTGTCTTCTTTCTAGCAGGGTCAGCTGTAAGTCGACAGGTTTTTTTTTTTTTAGAGTAGTGTTCTCTGACTCTGAGAGGCTTTATCTTGTCAGTCTCTGCCAAAGAGGTTCTCCCCTATGCAGAGTGTGTTGTCCAGCTTATCTTGAACCCACTTCAAGATCTGAGACCTGAAGCCATGCAATTCTATGGGCCCCGATGCATATGGCTCTGGCCCTGCTTGTACATTCAAAGGCATCGAAGGTGGCCTATTGACAAATTTGGATACATTTTGGCTATGCTTGACTAGGGCAAGATAGTCTGTCCCTTTGTCACCTGGGAGGAGAAGAACAAAGGCCTTGAGATCCCTGGATACCTCCTTGAGGAACATTCCAATGTAGAGAATATAGGAGTTAATCCTGGCCAAGATCATGGATGCCTGGAAGCATCGCTGCCCAAAGGCATCGAGAGTCCTCCATTCCCTACCTGGAGGATATGAGGAGAGAGCCTTCAAGCTTTTTATTCGGCGCATCGTCGATTCAACCACCATGGAGTGGTGTAGAAGCTGCAGCTTTTGGAAGCTAGGAAAGAGTAGTTACTCACCTGTAACAGGTGTTCTCCAGGAGCAGCAGGAATCAGTCCTCACATATGGGTGTCATCGGAGCCGATGAAGCCCCAGCAGAGCATTTCCCCAGCTTTCTATGAAAGCCTTTGGGAATGCAGGCACGCATGCGCGGTTCCCTTCCCGCCTAAAGGTGCCATCTTACCTCAGTCAAATAACATAGCTAAGAACAGCACACAAAAATGAAAAAATAAACTATGTACAACTGCAACTCCAAGGGGAGGAGGGAGGGTTGTGAGGACTGATTCCTGCTGCTCTTGGAGAGCACCTGTTACAGGTGAGTAACTACTCTTTCTCCAGGACCAAGCAGGAAGTTAGTCCTCACATATGGGTGACTCCCTAGCTCGGGCTACCGAGGAACCCAGGCTGAACAAGAGTACTCCCTCTAGTCTCAGCAGCAAAGAAAGGCTTTTCAAGGACACAACCTCCACCGGTAGCCCAACAGAGGGCAGGAGTTGCCTAAACCTCAAAGAGATTGTGGAACCTGTGTCCCTTGGGGAAACTGCTAGGTACATATGACCTAGATTGGCCACTGTTGGAAACAGAATACTGGGCTTGATGGACCTTGGTCTGACCCAGTATGGCATATCTTATGTTCTTATTCCGGAGTACTGCCTGGCAAAAGCACTGTCCCTACGGGACTCCCTCTCCAGACAGTAATGGGCCGCAAAAGTCTGGCTTGAAGACCAAGTTGCAGCCCTGCAGATGTCTACCAAGGGCACAGAGCGGAGATGAGCCACTGAGGCAGCCATTGCCCTGACACGATGGGCCGTGACCCGACCCTGCAAAGGAAGGTCAGCTGCCCTGTAAGCCCAGGTGATACAGTCAGCCACCCAGATGGACAAGATACGCTTGGACACAGCCAACCCCAACTTATTGGGGTCAAAGTATACGAAGAGCTGAGTAGCCCTTCTATGCCCCTGCGTACGGTCAAGGTAGAAGGATAAGGCCCTCCTACAGTCCAGCGTATGCAGGGCTGCTTCAGCCTGGCTTGCATGAGGCCTAGGGAAGAATGTTGGAAGAACCACCTCCTGATTGAGGTGGAAAGAGGAGACAACCTTTGGGAGGAACTTTGGATGAGTCCTACGGACTACCCTGTTCCTATAAATCCTGGTGTAAGGCCTATCACAGACCAGGGCCTGAAGCTCACTCACTCGCCTAGCCGAGGTAAGGGCTATCAGGAAGAGTGTCTTCCAGGAGAGGAAGCATAGTGGACAAGTAGCCATCGGCTCAAAAGGTCGGCGAGTCAGTTGCTGCAAGACCACATTCAGCTCCCACTCAGGGGCAGGAGGATGGATTGGAGGCTTGAGCAAAAGCAAGGCCCTTAGAAAGCGGGATACCAAGGGGTGACCTGACAGAGAATGTCCCTCCACCAGTGAGTGGTGAGCTGCTAGAGCTGAGAGGTGGACCCGAACAGAATTGGACTTAAGTCCCTGATTTGATAAGTGCAGTAAGTACTGAAGCACTACTGGCACAGTACAGGAGAAAGGATCCTCTGTACGTAGCTAACACCACACAGAAAACCTTTTCCATTTCAGAGCATAGGTTTTCCTAGTGGACTGTTTCCTAGAGGCTAGGACAACCTCCTCAACTTCCTGAGGTAGACCCCAGGGAGCCAAGACTACCCTTACGGCCTCCAGGCCATCAAATTGAGAGCTCTGAGATTGGGGTGCAGAAGAGAACCCTGCTCCTGAGAGAGAAGGTCGGGTTGCAACCCCAGAGGCAGTGGGGGATCCACTGCCAGTTGAAGCAGAAGAGGAAACCAAGGCTGTCTCGGCCACCTGGGAGCCACCAGCAGGACCGAGACCTTGTCCTGAAGAATCTTGAAGAGAGTTCGGGCCACCAAGGGCGTGGGAGGAAACGCATACAGGAGGCCCTGAGACCATGGAATCAGAAAAGCATCTGCTGCTATTCTCAGAGGATGCAGTTGCCTGGAGCAGAACTTTGGCAGTTGCTTGTTCATTGGGCTGGCAAAGAGATCTACCAAAGGGAAACCCCATTTCAGGAAGATCTTCTGAACTACAGAAGGATGCAGCTGCCAGTCTTGGGGCTGCAGAATCCTGCTTAATCTGTCGGCCAGGTAGTTGTCCTGGCCTGGAAGGTATACAGCCTTGAGGAGCATGTTGTGCTTGAGGGCAAATGAACAAAGGTCCTGAGCCTCCCGACAAAGGAGCCTGGACCCTGTCCCGCCCTGTTTGTTCACATAAAACATGGCTACCTGGTTGTCTGTCTGAACCAGGACAGATAGATGATCCAGGATAGGAGAGAAAGCTTTGAGTGCTAATCGAATAGATCTGAGCTCGAGGAGATTGATCTGCTGTGTAGCTTCCCAAGGAGACCACAGACCCTGGGTGCACATGCCTAGACAATGAGCTCCCCAGCCCTGCAGGGAGGCGTCTGTGGTCAGTATCACCGTGTATCCAGGAATCTGAAAAGGCACCCCCTTTAGAAGATTGAGTGGGTGCAGCCACCAGTTGAGGGAGTTCAGAAATTGTGTGCACACCCTTATCCTGTCTCTGAGGCCATCTGTGGCTTGTGACCACTGACCCTGAAGGCACCACTGTGCAGGCCGCATATGGAGCCTGGCATTGGGGGTCACATGTACTGTCGAAGCCATGTGGCCAAGAAGCCTCAGGCAGAGTCTGGCGGAGACCACTGACCCTCTGAGAAACTGATTTGCTAAGTCCATCAGTCTTTGGGCCCTGTTTTCTGGCAAGAATGCCTTTGCCAGGATAGAATCCATCCTTGCCCCTATGAACGCCAAATTCTGGGAGGGGAGCAAAGTGGACTTTGCGAAGTTTATGACAAATCCCAGGCCTTGAAGAAGAACAATAGTCCTGAGGGTGGCCTGCCTGGCCTCCTGGCATGTCTGACCTCTGATGAGCCAGTCGTCCAGATAGGGGAAGACAAAGATTCCCTGATTTCTCAGGTAGGCCGCCACCACTGCCAGGCATTTGGTAAAGACCCTGGGAGCGGAGGTGAGGCCGAAAGGCAGCACTCTGTACTGATAATGGTTTCCTCCCACAATGAACCTGAGGTACTTTCTGTGGTCTGGATGAATGAGGATGTAAGTGTACGCATCCTTTAGATCTAAGGAGCATAGCCAATCTCCCTGCTGGAGGTAGGGCAGAAGTGTTCCAAGAGTAAGCATCTTGAACTTTTCTTCCTCTAGGAACTTGAGGTTCCTGAGGTCCAGAATGGGTCGAAGGCCACCAGTTCTTTTGGGTACCAAGAAATACCTGGAGTAGAATCTGTGACCTTGCAAGTGAGGAGGCACAGGCTCCACCGCCCTGTCCACCAACAGACCTTGAAGCTCTTGAAAGAGAAGGTCTGAGTGCAGGGGAGGCCTTGGAGGCTCCCCTGGAAAGAAAGGAGGAGGCAATTGATGAAAATGCAGTGCATAGCCCTTGCGGACTATGTCCAACACTCAACTGTCCCTGGTGATAAGGGGCTACTGGTGGGCAAAGAGGGCTAGGCGACCACCTGTGCAGGGTTGGGAGAGCAGGGATGGAGAGACTACGCTCAAGGAGTCAAAAACCCCCACCCTGCTGACTGGGAGCAGGGGCCGGAAGCTTGGGGGTCCTCTGCCTACAGGGCCCATTACCCTGCCCCTTGGCTTGCTGACCCTGAGGGGCAGCTTGGGCAGCCTGATATTGAGGGAATTGTTTGTAGGCAGTGCCATTCCTCTGGTAAAAGGGCTTTTTACCCGAGCCCTTCTTTTTATGAGAAGGGGCAGAAGTCTTCCTAGACAGCCTTGTCCGTGTAAGGTGCTCTGTTTCGAGCTGAGCGGCCTTCTCGGTCATGGGCTTGCCAAAAAGGTTTTCACTTCGGCAAGGGACATCGACCAACTTGTCCTAAACCCATGGCTCGAGGTCCGATGACTGCAGCCACGCCTGGCGTCGAGCCGCGATGCCGGCTGCCACAACTCGGGCCGAAGCCTCGAAGCCATCGTAGGCAGCGCGGGACATGAACTTCGAGCAGTCCCGAATCCCCGAGGACAAGGACTTAAATCTCTGCAAGGGTTCCCCGGAGAGACCAGCAGAGAACCCGGCCAACTCCTTGGCCAGGTCCCGCAAGTACATGCCCATGTACAGCTGGTATGACTGGACATGGCAAGCAAGCATCGAGCCCTGGAAGCACTTTCTACCGACGCCATCAAGGTTTCGGGCCTCCCTGCCAGGGGGCACCGCGGAGTGCATCTTCTGGCTCTTCAGACGATGCATGGCCGATTCCACAACCATAGAATGGTGTGGTAGCTGTGCCTTCTGAAAGCCAGGGCTCTTCCTGAGTCGATAAATCAAGTCGACTCGCTTGCTCAGAACCGGCACCGAGGCCGGTGCCTCCCACATACGGAAGAAGAGACGTTCCAGCATCGGAAGAACCAGGACAGTAAAGGCCTCCTTCGGAGGAGAGTCATACTGCAGCGCCTCAAGCTCTTCAGCTCGAGGCTCTTCCTCAGGGTCCGCCGGAATAGCCAAGGCAGTGGCCATATCCCGGACGAACTCCGAGAACTGAGTATCCATCCGGAAGGGATCTACTCCGGGGCTCAGACTGCGGTGAGTCCGACGGGACGCACCGAGTCTTGAACGTATCGGGAGACTCCCCGTCCTCCGTCTCCCAGGCAGACTCATCCGAGGAGGAGTCAGGGTCCGACCCCGCAGGGCCCTGGAGCACCCGCCCGGACGCCAGAGACACCGGCCTCGACGGCCTCGGTCCTGAACGGGAGGCCGAGGGAGACAGTGACCGAGGTCAACTTCGAGCCATGATGGACTCGAGTATCGGCTCAGTCTTCGGGGTCGACTTCGAAGTCGATGTCCCGGTGGTCGGGGCAGATGCGCCAGACAGGCTGGCCATCAGTGCCCGCTGCTGCTCCATGAAGCCAGACAGTCTGCTCTCCAAGGCTGTCATCCTGAGACTCAGCTCGGGAAACGCAGCAGCCACCGACTCGGGCCCCGGCGGCGCCGAGCTTGACGTCGGCTCTCTGGGAGGAGAGTCGAGGACTACGGGGCTTACATGTCCAGCAGACTCCGGCTCCATGCAAGGAAAGCACAGTTACTTACCTGTAACAGGTGATCTCTGGGAACAGCAGGAATTAGTCATCACATATGGGTACGTCGGTACCGACGGAGCCTGCGCGGGAAAGCTCCCCAGCCTTTCAGATGAAAGGCTTTTGGGGCCTCCCACTGCACATGCGCGCTGCCTTCCCGCCTTCCTGACCAGCTCTCTTCAGTTCGAGTTTAAAGCTGAGACAATAGAGAGAGGAAAGGAAGATAGATAGATAGAGATACAACTCCTAGGGGAGGTGGGTGGGTTGTGATGACTAATTCCTGCTGTTCCCAGAGATCACCTGTTACAGGTAAGTAACTGTGCTATCTCCAGGAACAAGCAGGAATAAGTCCTCACATATGGGGACTCCCTAGCTAAGATGCCTGGGAGATCCCCCTCCAAGGGTAAACCATCTTCGTATGGATCTCAGGCATCCATCCAGGGAAGGTGGGCAGGAGTTGTTCAAGTATGGAACAGGTGTTTGAGGACAGCCTGACCAAACAAGGCATCCCGGCGGGAGTCCTTGTCCAAGCAGTAATGGGCTGTGAAGGTATGAACCGAGGCCCAAGTGGCTGCTCGACAGATCTGACCTATGGACACAGAGTGAAGATGAGCCATAGAAGTAGCCATGGCTCTCACATTGTGAGCTGTGACATGGCCTTCCAGAGAAATGTTCTTACTCTGGTAAGCAAAAGAAATACACTGAGCAATCCAATTGGAAAGTGTACGTTTGGTGACTGGAAGTCCCAAATGAGAAGGATCAAAAGCCACGAAAAGTTGGGAAGACTTTCGATGTGGCTGAGTCCTGTTGAGGTAAAAGGCGAGAGCTCTTTTACAGTCAAGAGTATGAAGGTTCCTCTCTGCACTGGATGCATGAGGAGCCGGGAAAAAAACAGGTAGATATACCTCTTGATTAAGATGAAAAGGCGAGACCACTTTAGGCATAAAGTGGGGGATTCGTCCTAAGGACCACCTTATCATGATGAAATCTGGTATAAGGTGGATTAGCCACCAAAGCCTGCAGTTCACTGATGCGGCGAGCCGAAGTGACTGCAATAAGGAAAAGAACCTTCCAGGAAAGAAATTTCAGGGAGGTAGATACCAACGGTTCAAAAGGTGGCTTCATAAGTTGACCCAGAACTAGATTCAAGTCCCATGCTACCGGAGGAGGTCGGATGGGAGGCTTAGTGAGGGTCAGGCCTCTCATGAACCTTGCAATAAGAGGATGAGAGGAGACAGGTTGTCCATTTATAGGTTTTAAGGATGCTGCAATAGCACTTAAATGGACTCGTACTGAATTCGTCTTGAGGCCTGCATTGGAAAGATGCAGTAGATAGTCCAGTAGAGAATTCAAAGGAAGTGCTAGAGGGTCAAGACCCTGTTGTGCACACCAAATGGAAAAACATTTCCATTTGAAAGCATAGGAACGCCTAGTAGAGGGTTTCCTAGAGACATGAAGGATATCTTTCACTGGTTGGGAAAGATTAAACTCATGAAGGCTTAAGCCTTCAGTAACCAAGCTCGGAGATGTAGGGACTTGGGGTTTGGATGCCACAAAGTCCCCTGCTCTTGAGACAGAAGGTCTGGTGCAGCTCCCAGGTCCAGGGAGGAGCCCTGGGAGAGCTGTAGAAGGAGAGGGAACCACACTTGGCGTGGCCAGCGTGGAGCAATGAGGATCATGGATCCGTGATCCCTCTGAAGTTTGAACAGAGTCTTGGGAATCAAAGGAATGGGTGGAAAAGCGTACAGGAATTCCTGACCCCAATGTAGGAGAAAGGCATCGTTGGCCTGAGCTCCCTGACACGGAATCCTGGAACAGAACCGGGGAAGTTTGGCATTCCACGGACTTGCAAAGAGGTCTATGTCCGGGGTCCCCCATTCCTGAAAGATTCTGCGTATCTGGTCCATATGCAGGGACCATTCGTGTGGGAGCAGAACTCGGCTGAGTCTGTCTGCCCGAGAGTTTTGAACTCCTGGAAGATATACTGCCAGAAGATGAATTTGATGCTCTCTGGCGAAGGCCCATAATCTGAGAGCTTCGTTGCAAAGCGACAGAGAGCCCGTCCCTTCTTGTTTGTTGACATAGAACATGGCTACCTGATTGTCTGTTTGTACTAGGACAGTCAGGTTGACAAGGAGGGTGTGGAAGACTGTGAGGGCAAGGAAGATTGCTCGCAGTTCCAGAATGTTGATGTGAAGGGTGGTCTCCTGAGGAGACCAGGTGCCCTGAGTGGAGAGGTGTTGGAGATGAGCTCCCCACCCTGTCTGGGAGGCATCTGTTGTGAGGGTTGCTTGGGGCAACGAAGGTTGGATGGGGATCCCCAACAACAGATTTATGGAGGATGTCCACCACTGGAGAGACCAAAACAGTCGTTTTGAGGTATTTGGTCTGAGAGCAGCCCTGATGCTTGAGACCACTGGGTGTCCAAGGTCCATTGAGCTGCTCTCATATGAAGACGAGCGTAGGGCACCATGTGTACCGTGGAGGCCATGTGGCCCAGAAGTCGCAGCATTTCTCTGGCTGACAAGTGACTTCTGGACTGAGCCTGGGAGGCCAAGCTTATTAGCCTTTGGCCTCGGACCAGAGGGAGGTAGGCCCTTGCAGTGGTGGAGTCCAATTGGGCCCCTATGAATTCCAGGGACTGAGTAGGGATGAGTTGGGACTTGGGAACGTTTATCACCAGTCCCATATATTGAAGAATACGCCTTGTGCGGTCCAGAGAAATCTGGGCTTCTGACTGAGATGGAGCTCGGATGAGCCAGTCGTCCAGATATGGGAAGACAAAGATTCCCATGCCTCTGAGAAATGCGGCTACGACTGCCATGCATTTTGTGAATACTCTTGGAGCAGAGGCGAGACCGAAGGGTAGTACTCTGTACTGGAAATGTTTTCCCTGGAACAGAAATCGAAGATATTTTCTGTGGGATGGATGGATGAGTATATGAGTGTACGCATCCTTGAGATCTAGAGAACAAAGCCAATCCTGACTCTGAAGGTATGGAAGGAGAAGGCCCAGAGAGAGCATTTTGAATTTCTCCTTGAATAGAAACCTGTTCAATTCTCTCAGATCTAGGATAGGTCTGAAGCCCCCTGTCTTCTTTGTTATGAGAAAGTAAGGGGAGTAGAAACCTAACCCCTGTTGTGGAGGAGGAACCTCCTCTATTGCCCCTTGGGCAAGGAGAGAAGAGACTTCCTGACCCAACAGGGTCAGAAGAGATGGGGGAGAACTGAATTGCCTCACCATGGTATGGGGAGGAAGGCTGGAGAAATGAAGTTTGTAGCCCTCCCTGATAATAGAGAGGGTCCATTGCTCTGATGTGATTTGTTCCCATCTGGGAGCAAAATGAGCTAGCCTTCCAGGAATGGTGAGGGGCTCTGGTTGTTCTAGAGCAAGAAACGGCAAGTTCTCTAGAGGCAAGTCAAAACCCCTGAGGGGGTTGAGCCTGCTGGGGTGTAGCAGACACTGCAGGCTTTGACTTTACCTGCTTAGATTGTTGACGCTTAGCCGCAAAGCGAGGCTGAGCAGATTGCTGGCCAGTATTTGTGGGAAATCTGGCCTTCTTATAGTAAGGCCTTTTAAAAGACTTCTTTTTGGCAGGGGTAGAAGTAGACTTGGAAAGTCTATCTAGAGTGGCATTTTCTGCATCCATTTGAGCAGCTTTAATTTGCCAGTCTTCCCCAAATAAGTTCTCACCGGTACAGGGCAGATTCCTGAGGCCATCTACAACCCAGGGTTCTAGGTCAGAAGCCTGGAGCCAAGCGAGACGTCGGGCTGCAATAGCAATTCCCGAAGCTCTGCCTGCAACCTCAAAGGAATCAAAGGCTGCCCTGTTGGAGAACTTGGAGACCTCTGAAAGTTGTGTCACCATAGAAAAGAAGTCTGCCCTTTGATCATCAGGGATAAAGGGGGCAAAATTCTGTATCTTTAGGGCAAGTTGTCCAAGAAACATGCCCATATAAAGGCTATAAGAATTGATCCTGGCTATAAGCATACTAGCCTGGAACATCTTTCTTCCAAAAGAGTCCAGGGTCTTACATTCTCGCCCTGGAGGGGTAGAAGAATGCCTCTTAGGACTCTTTATTTTCTTCATGGCAGACTTCACCACAATAGAGTGGTGAGGCAGCTGAGGTTTCTGGAACCCAGGAGAAGGAGGGACCCGATACATGGTGTCCAACCTACGGGAATGGGGAGACAGTGTTAAAGGAGTCTCCCACAAATCCATCAAGTGTTCTTGAAGGATTTCATGGATAGGCAGAGTGACTGCCTCTTTAGGAGCTTTAGAGTATCCTAAAATATCCAATTTTTTTGATCTGGGTTCTTTTTCAGAAGATGTAGCAATAGAAAGTGCTTTAGCTACATCAACAATGAAATCCTGAAAGGATAAATCCTCTGGAGGAGACATCCTCCTCTTTGGAGAAGAGGGCTCCTCAGGAAGAGTAAGCTCAGCAGAGTCATCAGAGGAATTGAATTCATCAGAAGAATCTGAGTATTCCTTCTGTGCTTCCAATGTACGATACGCATACCGATCGGTATCGACATCGGGCGTATCGGGCATGGGATCGGTACCGGGCGAAAGCCTGAATCCGGCATGCGGAACCGATCGACGCTTGGAAGTCGATGGTCTCGGTTCCGGCGTGGATACCGGAACCGGGGCCGGTACCGATGGAATCGGTACCGAGGGCGTCGCAGCCTTAATGAATGCCAGAACGGCCTGCTGCATGGTCTGGACAGTATTGCCCATAGACGCCACTACTGCCTGGATGTCGGTACCGGTATGGGCCGGTACCCCAGAGCAGTCCAACAGGTGATTGGTCGAGGCCGTGCCATCGATGTCAACCTGTGACCCCATGATTGCTTTGGAGGCCGGAACCTCCCGCCGGGGTTTTTTGGCCTGGGCAGAATCCTCGAACTCAAAATTGAGAGCCTCTCGATCTTTAGAAAGAGATTTGCTTTTAGAGGATTTGCCCACAGAAGTTTTGGTTACCTGAGATCCATCCGGAGAGGAAGACCTGGATGACTGTGATGCTTCTGAAGGAAACAGCACATGGAGCTTGTTGGCCCGGTTCTGCAAACCACGTTTAGACATCTGGGTGCAGGATGGGCAGTCCGGTATGGAGTGGTCAGGTCCCAAACATTTGAGACACCATTCATGGGTGTCTGTGACAGAAATGACAGCACTGCACTTGGTACATTTTTTTAAAACCAGGGACTGGCTTCTCCATGAGGAGAATTTGTGTAGGCCTTAAGGCCTAACAATAGTTACCAAGCTGTGCTGAAGAAAATAAAAAAGTCTTTTTTTTTATTTTTTTATAAAGAAAGAAAGAGAGACCGGCGGTACCGGTTTCGGTATGGGGAAGGCAGGTACGCGGTCTAAAGAAAACAACAAATTTCACAATTTCTTCAGCGGTGACAGGAACACGACCTGCTGGCTCCGCGGAAAAAGAGAAACTGAAGAGAGCTGGTCAGGAAGGCGGCAAGGCAGTGCGCATGTGCAGTGGGAGGCCCCAAAAGCCTTTCATCTGAAAGGCTGGGGGGCTTTCCCGCGCAGGCTCCGTCGGTACCGACGTACCCATATGTGAGGACTTATTCCTGCTTGTTCCTGGAGATCTCTGGCAGGCTTCTCTTGTTCCATGGGCCCGGGGCGACGGTCGGGGGTCTTAGACCTGGCCCTTGAGGAGCCAGGGACCTCCTCCGATGACGCCCTCGTGATCCGCTTCTTCCTCTTCCGTTCCCGGTCAGGGGGCCCCCTGTCCGAGGAGCTTCGATGGCGTTCGGGATCGGAATCCCGAGATGTCGAGGCCTCAGACGAGGTCCGGGCCCGGCCGGAGGCTGAGTCCGAGAAAAGCCTCTCTTTCTGCTGCTGGCGACTTCGGCATGCCTTGGAAGACATCTTCCCATATGGCCCGCACAACTTAGGGTCGTGATCGGGTCCGAGGCACCGAAGGCAGCAGTCGTGTGTGTCGGTGAGAGACATTAATTTCTTACACAGGTCACACTTTTTAAAACCACTGGAAGCCATCGGGGAAAAAAGAGTCCCCGCGAGGTCAAAGGACCGGCCTTCCATGGAAAATGGATAAAAGGGCGTGAACACCAGCCACGAAGGGCAAAAACCGAAAAAGAAGAATCGGGCTCGATACCGGTGTACCGAACTCGGAGGGGAACCGGTGTCGAACCGGGAGAAAAAAATAGAGATAATCGCCGAAAAAAATCTACTTTTAACCGGGAGAACAGGACACACGTCCGGTGGGCTTCTCAGAAAAAAAGAGACTGAGGTAAGATGGCACCTTTAGGCCTGCATTCCCAAAGGCTTTCATAGAAAGCTGGGGAAATGCTCCACTGGGGCTTCATCGGCGCCGATGACACCCATATGTGAGGACTGGCTTCCTGCTTGGTCCTGGAGAAACTCCGGTACCCGGAACATGGTACTGAGTCGACGACTGTAAGATGATGTAAGAGGAGTCTCCCATATACAAATTATAAGATCATGCAGGATGTGGTGCACTGGCAGAGTGGCTGCCTCCTTGGGTGCTGTTGGGTATTGGAAGATCTTCAATTCTTCCGCCCTTGGCTTCTTTTCCGATGTTACGGTGATGGAGAGACCCTTAGCTAGGTCTTGAATGAATTCCTGGAAGGACATGTCTTCCAGAGGCGACATGCATCATAGTTGCAGAGGGGAAGGCTCCAAGGGAAGGTTCTAGGGCCCACGGGAATCAAATGAGACTGCATCTGAAACACTGGAATCAGAATCGAAGTACTGACGGGCACAGTGGTCGGCCGAAGCTCGATGCCAGTACCAATGCTCCGAGGTATCGGCCTCGGTAAGCCTCCTGGGCTGGGTGCTGGTATCAGTGACAGACTCAAGAGAGGGCATGGGTGACAGCTGCATAGGCATACCCGCCACTGGTGTCAAAGTCGGTACCAGTACCGATAGGGCGATGCCTGGCACCAACTGTTTTATAGGTACCAAGGCTGCCAGGAGAGCTGCCAAACTCTGCTCGATGGCCAATATGAGCTGGTCCATCGATGTTGCCGATGTTTGGGTACCAGTAGCTCTCTGGAGGTAAAAGCCTCTGAAGCATCCTGGGATTGCTCAATGCTTTTGAGGTCAGAGTCTCCCACTGGGGCTGTTTGGCAGGCCGATCCTCCTCCAGGGCAACGCCGGAGGGATCTCGATGCTTGGACGGAGATCTACCTCTGGAGGGTTTCTCCTTCTTCCATGAAGACTTGTGCTTGGGCTCTGCCGATACCTGCGATCCATGGGAGGAAGATGAGACCCTCGATGATGTGGAAGCCAAGGATACTGCATCCAAGGGGAAGAGTGCCCCAAGTTTAGAGGCCCGGTTCTGTCGGCCTCTTCGGGTAATCTTTTGACAAAGGGGACAATCTTTTGGCTGGTGATCTGGGCCGAGGCATTTTAAGCACTAGTTAAGGATGTCAGTCGCTGAAATAGTGTTGGTATATTTAGCACACTTTTTGAAACCACTAGTTGGTTTCTCCATACCGTTGATAGAGGGTATATTAGGCTTAAGGCCTAAAATGGCATCAAGGCACCTGAAAATTTCTAAAAAAAAAATAAAAAAATTAAGTAAAAAGAAGAAAGAGAAAAAGGAGAACCGGCAAGGTCTTTGATGGTGCCGGTGTCGATGGGAAGGCAGACACTATCTCCAAAAATAGACAGTTTTTCCTGTGGTGACATTTATTTATTTATTTTATTTATTTATAGTCCCTTCTATACCGCGCTATTCAGCATCAGTGCGGTTTACAATGAACAATGATTTACACATTTCCGATGGTACTTTGTGTTTACAGTTGAACAGGTAATACAACTTGGATAACAGGGGTAACCTATTTACAATTTACAACATTATCGTGATCTCCTTTTTGGTTTCAGTGGAAAACAAAGAACTGAGGAGGAGGAGTTGTGAAGGCAGGAAGGCATTTGCACAGGCGCAATGGAGTGCTCCCAAAAGCTTTCCAATTGGATGCTGGGTTGCATTCCTGCGTGGGCTCCGTTGGTTCCGATGTTACCCATATGTGAAGACTACGTTCCTGCTTGTTCCTGGAAATAACTACTATCCAAGAAAGGTATTTGAGGTGACACGAGGTCAGTGGCTAGAAGGGTGGAACCATGAGCTTACCCAGAACCACATTCAGATCCCCCGGCCATCGCAGGGGAGCAAATGGGAGGTAGCAAGAGCAAGCGACACCACATAAAGCGACCCACAAATGGATGGAAGGACAGGGTTTGCCTGTCAATCAAATAATGGTGCGCTGCCAGTGCACTGAGGTGCACCCTCACTGAGTTGGATTTCAAGCCAGCTTTTGAATGGTACAGTAGGCACTGCAACACCATTGGCACAGAAGAGGAGAAGGGTTGATACACTGATCCACGCGCCAGATCGAGAATCTACACCATTTGAGGGCATATGCTCACCTCATGGAATCCTTGTGAGACACCAGGAGAACATCTTCAACATCCCTGGACAAATGAAATTGACCAAGGGCTACCCTTTCAGCAGTCAGGGCAAAGGACCCAAGGTTGGGGTGCAGGAGGGAGCCGTCCTTCTGCAAAATCAGATCCAGGGCACAGCCCAGGGCAATCGGTGTGCCCAAGAGAGACAGAGCAGCAGGGGAAACCATGGATGCTGAGCAACTCCTGGGAGCTATGAGGGGACCAGAGAGGTCAGAGAGTACATGACAGGAGGAATGTGTTGACTGCTACTCGATACAGAGCCAGTATCCTTGAGCAGAAGCATGGCAAACGGGGCGTAGCTGGGACTGGCAAAGAGGCTGAAGTGTAGGAGAGCCCCATGTTAGGAAAAGGCAGCATGCCACTCGAGGCTTGAACCTCCACTCATGGGGCCTCTACTCGACTGAGGCAATCCACGAGGACATTCTCCTGTCCCAGGAGGTACACCACCTGAAGCAGCATACCATCTCCCGGATGAAGGTCCAGAGACGAACCACCTCCTTGCACAAGAGGTATGACCCTGTACCTCCATTTGTTGAGGTAAAACATCACCACTTGATTGTCCATCTGAATCAGAACAACCTGGTTCAATAAGTGATGCTGGAATGCTCGCAAAGCATATGCAATAGCTCTGAGTTCGAGGAAGTTAATTTGATGGAGATACTCATTTGCCGATCAGACACCCTGGGTCCGCAGTCCACCGCAGTGGGCCCCCCAGCCCAGCTTGGAGGCATCTGTCGTGAGGGTCGCCTGAGGGGAAGGAGATTGAAAAGGCATCCCTGCCAAGAGGTGCTGTGGCTTCTGCCACCAATCGAGGGATGCCACCAGTGACGGGGTCACCCAGATCTAGTCATGGAGGCAGCCCGTTGCTGGGGCCCAGTGGGAGCTTTCAGTCCACTTGGCTGGACGCATGCAGAGTCAGGTGTTGGGCATGACATGCACGGTCGAGGCCATATGTCCCTGAAGGCTGTGACCCCCTATTAATGCCCCCAGCGAAGGAATGTAGGGCTTAAGGGGTTTGTTTCCTTCTTGAACAGGTATTCCACTATTTCCTTAGGCAAAGCCTTTTGGGAAATGTAGTTCTCTTTTACCGTCCAATAAAGGGTAGTGTGACTCAAAAGTGGTTAAAGCAACAAAGGATTTATTCCCCTCCCGGGGTGGATTTCAACAAGGAAAATAAGGTACAAAAACCAGGTGCTTCTGGCAGAAGGGCAAAATAAAACTTTCAAACTCAAACAGCTTACTTTAGCACAAAAACATGGCTTCCAGCAATCAAGGTAAACAGTTCTGTTTTCTTCACAGCTTTGTACTTTTAAATCCCAACAATTCTGTATTTCTCTTCAAAGCATTAATTCAACGCAGGGATAATATATCATTAGATAATGTAATCGTACAGTCCATTAATTCCTCTGGCGTATTATATAACTCTGGCTCTGTCTCCATTAATTCCTCTTCTGAGGCAGGAAATGTTTGCAACGTTAAATCTTGTGCCACGCCTTTCCTCACTGCTTTAGGCTTCTGGCTATACTCTTGAATCAGGTACTGCTTTAAACAAGCATTCTCATCACAGTCACTTTCCTCACAGCCCCAACCCTCCGGGTAGATAAAATCACAGTGATTATTAAAACCCCAGCCTTTAGGCTTACCTCTAGCCCTGGCTGAACAAGGTTTACTCTGAGACGTGGGAATGGCTGTAGGTTCCAAACCTGACTTGTGCAGGTTTGGAACCTACAGAAGGTTTAAACTGCCTTCCTGGCTTTCTCTCCTTCCTGTAATCCCCAGGGTACTGCAGATAACCTGGTCTGCTTCTGTTGGAGACTCTGTCCTCTCTCTGAATGGAAGCTTGGTTCCTCCCTTCCACGGAGACTCTGTCCTTCTCCTCCCCGGGATAACCTTGCTTGTTCCGTTCTCCTCGATACCTTCCAAACCTTCCTCGACACCTTTGATACCCGGGATCCTTCTGATACCTTGAATACCTCTCCTTTCCTCTACTGGGACCTCTTTATGAGTCTGAATTCTAGGGTAGTGCTTAACTCCACCCCCTAACAGGTGTTCTGAATTAGCTGGTGGCTCCCTATCTAATTGGCAGCACGGGTGTGTTTCTTTCCCCTGTGCTTGGTTTCCATGGCCACCATTAGCCATGTGCTTTTGTTTATGCTTCAGCACTACTCCTGTTTCCTGCTTTTTAGCTCTTTCTGAAGGGCTGGAGGGACCCACTATGTCACAAGGCGCAGCAACATGAGGGCCAGGGCCACAATGTGACCCTGCAGGTCTTGTGCCAGGTGCCGAGCTCAATCTAAGGGAAAAAAGGTCTTGGCCTGACCTGGGTCCAGGAGGGCCCTGATGAACTCCAGGTGCTGAATAGGCTGCACGTGGGAGTTGGGATAGATGACGACAAAACCCAAGTGTTCCAGGAGAAGGTTGGTGCATCGTCCTGCCAGACGGACCTTGTTTGCAAAGCTGCCCCTCATGAGCCAGTAGTCCAGGTAAGGGAACATGAACACTCCCAGAAGGCATAGGTGAACAGTGACCACCGTCAAGCACTTTGTGAACACCCAGGGGATGGACACCAGCCCGAATGGCAGCACGCGGTACTAGTAGTGCTGTCCTCAGATGACAAAGAGGAGGTACTGCCAGTGCAAGGGATTGATCAGGATGTGGGTATAGGCATCTCTGAGATCCAAGGAGCATAGTCATTCTCCCCAATGGAGGTAGAGCAATAACGTTCCAAAGGAAACCATTTTGAACTTCTCGTTCACCAAGAACCGATTGAGGTTCAGCAGATCCAAGATGGGTCAAAACCCTCCTGTCCTTTTTGGAACCAGGAAGTAGCGGGAGTAGAACCCTGTTCCCCTTTGAGCAGGGGGAAAGGGTTCCACCGCCTTGTCTGCCAACAGGCCAACAAGCTCCTGCTGTAGAAGCCCTCGGTGAAGAGTCGTCGTAGGAAGTTCCATGGGGAAAAATGGAGGTGGCGTCTGTTCAAAGTGGAGGAGGTAACCCTTCTTGACCATTTACAAAGCCCAAGTGTCAGTGGTGATGCTGGACCACCCGTGAGCAAAGATGACCAAACGTCTCCCTGTGTGCTGCGGCTCCTGACCCAGGAGGGAAAGAGTGGCTATGTCCAAGGAGTCAAAAGCTCTCCCCAGTCTGTGGCGGAGGTGCTGCCTCCTTAAATTCCCTACTTAAATCTACTTCTGTGTTCTCCCATACACCGGTAGGTTCTCAGCAGGTGGAGGAAGAGTGTTTTTTTTTCCATGTGGAGGTTACTTGATGTGTGAAGGGTGAACCCTGGTAAAAGAATTTACATGTAGAGGTAGACAGTATCGCCTATGTTGCCATACTACCTGTGCATCAACGTACGTAGTATATATAATATGTTGTGTATGTCAATTTGTTTATGTAGGAAAAAACACACGTATGTTTAGAAAGTGTATGGGAGAACACAGAAGTAGATTAAGTAGGGAATGTAGGGAGGTACCTGGACATCACCGCCACCTTTGACACCATATCCCACTAACTCCTCCTCAACCAACTCCACCACATTGGAGTCCATGGTTTCATTTCTATCTCACTAGCCGAAACCAGAGAAAAAAAAAAGATAAACACAAACCTCAGCTCCTTTCCCTCTCAACCAGGGAGTGCCACAAGGATCATCCCTTTCCTCTCTACTATTCAATATATAACATTCAACCACTGTATACCATCATCCAACAATTCCAAGTAGAGGTTCTTGATATACGCCGATAACATGATCTTTGCACCATTCTCCACTTCTGTTCCTAATTACTCCATGCTCTCAAGTTTCTGCTCAGAAGTAATAAACTGGCTCCATCTTCACAATCTCGCCATCAACCTAAAAAAAAACAGAGCACCTCTATGTTACAAAAGACCCCAACTTCATCACTCCTGCTTCCGTCAGACTCAGCAACAATAATATCCAAGTCAGCACCCAGATAAAATACCTAGATATCACACTGGACCAACAGCTGACCTTCAAGGCCCATATGCAAAATATCACCAAAACTGCTTACTATAAATTTTCCGAAACCTACGCCTCCCTACTATACCCCAATACATTCCGCTCAGGGTATAGTCTGCCAAGCCACCATCATGCTTTTGTTTGACTACTGTAATTCCATTTATCATGGTCTACCGAAATACGCTCTGCTCCCACTACAACTCACCCAATACTGTTGCTTGATCTATCTTCCAAGTTTCAAGACAAACCCACATCACTCCAATCCTCGAACACCTCCACTGGCTTCCCATCAGCTCCAAAATAAAATTCAAAGTTCTAACCCTCATTCACAAAACCCTGGATAACAATCAGAGCAACTCCAAGCACTAATTCACACCCTGAATTCCGACAGAACAAGAAGAAAGGGCACCCAAAATCTCCTCAGTCTCCACCACAGACTCGAAAATCCAAGCAAACCACAAGAATGAGAGCATTCTCCTTGTATACCCCCCACCCTCTGGAATTCACTACCCCCTCAATTCGAAATATCTAATCAACTGCAGACTTTCACAAAAAGCTTAAAACCTCTCTTTTCCAAGAACGTTTTTGCAACAGGCACCCAACAACCACAGATCAGGACTACACCATACAATCACTTCATCCTCCAACCTATCCCCATAAAGCCCCTTAACCCCCTCACCCCTCCTACCCCTATGTACATAGTTCACTACAGAAAGTGTAGTTACTCACCTGTAACAGGTGTTCTCCAGGGACAGCAGGAATCAGTCCCACATATGGGTAACATCAGCACTGATAGAGCCCGCACAGAACATTTCCCCAGCTTTCAAAAAAAAGCCTTTGGGAATGCTACCATACATGCATGGTCCCCTTCCTGCCCAAGGGTGCCATCTTGATCAGTCAGATGACATAGCTCAGGCAAAGGATAAAAATCTAAAGAAAAGTGGGCAACTCCTAGGGGAGGCGAGTGGGTTGTGAGAACTGATTCCTGCTGTCCCTGGAGAACACCTGTTACAGGTGAGTAACTACGCTTTCTCCAGGAACAAGCAGGAAGTCAGTCCTCACATATGGGAATCCCCAGCTACAGGCTACCAAGGACCTGTAGAAAAGTGTCATGGCGAGTCGTGAGCAGACATTGGTAACTGAAGATAGCCCGAGGACCACGGAAGACCACACTACCGGTAGCCACAGAAGAAGGGTCAGAGGGCCGGAGTTGCCTAAACCCCGAACATATTACGGAGTACGGCTTGGCCAAAGGCACTGTCCCGATGGGACTCCCTCTCCAGGCAGTAATGCATCACGAAGGTGTTAGCCGAGGACCAGGTTGCGGCTAAACAGATGTCCACCAGGGGCACAGAGCGCAGATATATCACCGAAGCTGCCCTCGCATGAACACCATACGCAGTGACTCGGTGGTCCAGCGGTAACCCCGCTTGAGCCTGGGCAAAGGTGATGCAATCCGCCACCCAGAGGGAGAGGGTCTGCTTAGTGACCGCAAACCCCACACGGGCAGGGTCGTATGAAGAGCCGCTCAGACCTGCGGTGAACCTGCAAAAGCTGCAGGGAAAAGGAGAGAGCCCTCCTACAGTCCAGGGTGTGGAGGACTGCCGACGCCCAGTCAGCATGGGGCTTTGGAAAGAAGGTTGGCAGCACTATTTCCTGGTTGAGATAGAAATCCAAGACAACCTTCAGGGGAAACTTAGGCTGCATTCGGAGAACCACACAGTTCCCATAGAATCTCTTGGAGGGAGTGTCGGCCATCAGGGCCTGAACCTCACTGACCCTCAGGGCTGAGGTGAAGGCTACCAGAAAAACCACCTTCCAGGAAAGGTGTCAAAGTGAACAGGACACCATCTGCTCGAAGGGCAGCTGGGTTAGCCACGTGAGGACGACGTTGAGAATCCACTCCACTAGAGGCAGTCAGGTGGGGGGCCTGGAGAGAAGCAGCCCACGCATGAAGCGGGAAACCAGCGGTTGGCCCGAGAGGGGTCCACCCTCGACTGGGTGGTGGTTGGCTTAGATCGCAATCAGGTGGACCCTGACTAAGTTGGACTTCAGACATGCCTGCGAGAGATGGAGTAAGTACTGCAGGACCAAGTGGGTGGGGCAAGAGAATGGGTCAGCCCGTATCTCTGAGCACCACAAAGAGAATCAACGCCACTTGAAGACATAAGTCCTCCAGGTCGAGTCCTTGCGTGAGGTCAGCAATATGTCCTCGATCTCCACCGGGAGATGAAGAGGAGCTAGTGCGACCCGCTCAAGCACCAAGTCATGAAGGATAGGGACCTCAGGTTCGGGTGAAGTAGGAGACTCTCCTCCTGTATCAGCAAGCCCAGAGTGCTGCCGAGGGGCACCGGAGGCTCCCATGAGAGGCAGAGCAGCAGCGGGAACCAGGGCTGCCGAGGCCACGAAAATCACCAAGGCCCTGTCTCACTGAATCTTGAGAAGAGCTCGCACTATGAGCGGGGTGGAAGGAAACGCATACAGGAGGTCATGTGTCTATGACAGCAGGAAGGCATCGGAGGCTGCCCTGCTCGGGTGGGGAACTGAGCTGCAGAACCACGGGAGCTGCAAATTCATTGGGTTAGCAAAGAGGTACAGGACCGGAGTCTCCAAGCGCCGGAACAGCCACTGCGCCATCTGCAGGCAGAGGCACCTTTCAAATGGTTGGAGGATCCAGCTCAGCCTGTCTGCCAGAACATTGTCCTGGCCTGGAAGATAGGCAGCCTGAAGGACTATGCCTTGGCAAATCGCAAAGGATCATAGGGCTACCGCCTCCACGCAGAGGCTGTAAGAGCCGGTAACCCCCTGTTTATTCATATAGAACATTGCCACCATGTTATCCGTTTGGGCAAGTACTGTCCGGTGGTGAACATGGTGCCTGAGTGCCCGGAGGGCAAGGAAGACCGCCCGGAGCTCAAGGAGGTTGATCGGTTACCCGGACTCCTTGAGGGACCAAGTTCCCTGCATGTGGAGCTCGCTGTAGTGTGCTCCCCAGCCCATTAGGGAGGCATCCAAGGTCAAAACCACATCGTGCTGCGGGGCCTGGAACGGCATGCCTCAAAGCAAATTCCAGGCGTGCCGCCAGTAGTCGAGGGACTCGGACAGCTGGGGAGTGATCTAGATGGCGTCCCGGAGACGGCCTGAGCCCACTGAGTGCGAAGGCACCACTGTGCTGCTCACATGTGCAGATGGGCATCGGGGACGATATGGACCATTGAGGCCATATGGCCGAGAAGACAGAGCATAGCTCGGGCCAAAACTCTGCCACAGCGCTGAACCACATAGGCCAGGGCGATGAGGCAGTCTGCCTGTCTTGGGGAAGGAAGGCTGTTGCCCTCTGAGTATCGAGGCATGCGCCGATGAACTCCAGGGATTGAACCGGAGTGAGATGAGACTTCGGGTAATTCACCACGAAGCCGAGGTGTTCGAGAAGATGGACGGTGCAGGCTGTGGCCTGCTGCGCTTTGTCTGCAATCTCCCCATGTAACGAGCCAATCGTCTAGATAGGTGTAGATGAAGGTGCTCTGTAACCGAAGGTGAGCTTCGGCTACCGCAAGACACTTGGTGAACACTCGTAGAGCGGACGTGAGGCTGAAGGGAAGCACCCTGTATTGGTAATGGTTCCCTTACACTCTGAAGCGCAAGTATTTTCTGTGTTTCGGGTGGACGAGGATGTGAACATACGCATCCCGAAGGTCTAAGGAGCATAGCCAGTTGCCCTGCCAGAGGAAGGGCAGCAAGGAGCCAAGGGATAGCATTTTGAATTTTTCCCACACCAGATATTTGTTGAAATTTCTTAAATTGAGGATGGGTTCGAACCCACCCACCCATCCACTTTGGCACAAGGAAATAGCAGGAGTACAAGTCACGACCTCTGAGGTGCGGTGGGACTACTTCCACTGCTCGTTCCTCGAGGAGGTTGGCGAGCTCCTGTGTGGGGAGCCAGGGGCTCCACGGGGTAAAAGGGAGGCGGGAGCAGGTCCAGGTGGAAGACATAGCCCTCACAACCTAGAGTACCCAGGCATCCAAAGTTATGGACTCCCAGTGGGGAGCGAAATGGACCAGGCGCCCTCCCATCGGTAGCTGATTCAGCAAAGGGCAGACAGTTATGCATCTGGCGTCAAACACTCGGAGTCGACTGAGCCAGAGCCGGGGGTCTGTTTTTTGGGTCCCTTAAGCTTACGCTGGCCCTGGGGGTCACTCTTGCCTTGCCCGCCCTGGGATGGGGCTAGCACCGCAAGATGGCTAGCCTCGGTAAGGCAGACCCTTCCTCTGGAAGAAAGGCTTCTTGCCCTGCTGTTTCTTCCGCGGAAGAGAGGACGTCTTGCGGGAGAGATGGGTGCGAGTGACGTACTCCGTCTCTATCTCTGCTGCTTTGTCCTCCATAGGTTTGCTGAACAATTGTTTGCCCAGGCACAGTACATCGAGTAGTTTCTCCTGGACCCACTGTTCAATGTCCGAGGACTGGAGCCAAGCCTGACGCCTAGCCCCAATGCCCGCAGTAGCTAACCGAACAGAGGACTTGAAGCTGTTGTATGCAGCGCGAGAGAGGTACTTCGAACAGTCCCCCACTGACTTTAGGAGGGACTGGAAATGGTGGAGGTAATCGCCATCGAGACCCGCCTGGAAGCCACTGAGCTCCTTCGTGAGGTCATGAAGGAACATGCCTATATATACCTGGTAAGCCTGGATGCGGCAAGCCAGCATGGAGCGTTGGTGGGCCTTACACCCAAGGGTGTCGAGGGTGCGAGACTCCCTACCCGGCGGGACTGAAGAGTGTGTTTTTGGACTCTTCTGCTTCTGCATAGCAGACTCCACCACCATCGAAGTTTGGGGGAGCCGGGCCTTCTGGAAGTCGGGCTCCCAATGAACCCTGTACATGGTGTCCAGACACTTGCTGACAATGGGGATAAATGTAGGTGTCTCCCACATGCGGAGGAGCAGCCAGTTCAAAATGAGTGGGACCGGAACTGTGAGGGATTCCCTCGGCAGGACTTCGTATTGTAAAATATCGAGTTCCTCCACACGGGGCTCCCCCTCGGATTGTGTAGAGAGCACCAGGGCTTGGGCCATGTCCTGCACAAACTTCAGAAAAGAGATATCCTCAGGAGGTGACCGCCGCTTTTGAACAGGCGGGGAAGGATCCGAGGGGAAACCCCGATGGGCCTGGGATTCCGGGGAAGTATGCCCGTCGGACTCCCAGCCCGATATCTCCGAGGAAGACTATGAGCTAGGCTGCTCAAGCAGAGCCTGTGAAGTGCGCTGGGCTCTTGAGGCCGAGGCCCCTCTGGATCCGGAGACGCTGGCTTGGGAAGATCTTGCACCCAAGGACTGGGATGGAGATAGAAACCTCTGCTGGGATCCCTCACGAGGCCCCTGGCTCTCAGAAGTTGTCACGGCAGTCTGGGGAGCCAAGACAGGCGTTGCCCTCGAGGTCTCCGGACACGTGCTGGTGGGGCCTGGCACCAGCGCCTGCTGGGCAGCAAAGAAAGCAGAAACCCTGTGCTCCAGTGCCAGCATTCGGGCCTCCCACTCAGGAGTGAGGCCCTGCGACACCGGGGTAACCGGGTCGGGCATCGAGGAGGAGAGGGGGTCCTCGCCAGGACGACCTTCAGGAGACTGGGCGTCATTGCCGGAGGCCTCCGTATCTATACGAGGTACTTTTCAGGGCCGCTCCTTCTCAGATCCAGGAACTGCCGAGGAGGGCTAAGGGATCGAGTGCAAGAATGCTCCCGCTTGTCCGGAGCCCCCGACAGGGTCCTCAAGGCTGCCTTCTTCTTCTTCCGCTCCCTTTCGGGGGAGCCCTGCTCAAAGTGGCGCTGAGGCCGCGGAGCAGCCGTGGGGGAACCCAGTGGCAGAAGGTCAGTGGAGCGGGAAGCTACCGGGGACACTGGGGCCATCTTGCGGAAAATATCATCCAGTTTCTGCTTACGGCTCTGGATGGCCTTGGAGGACATCTTTTTACAAAGTGAGCATAGCTCCGGGTTATGGTCCACTCCAAGACACCAGAGACAACAGTCATGGGTGTCCTTGAGTGACATGTTTTTGGAGCATCTGTCACACATTTTGAAACCGAAGGCCATGGGGGCAAAAAGAATCCCCGCAAGGTCGAAGACCTTCAATTCGGCCAGTGGTTGAAAAGGGCATGAAACACGCTAGAGACAAACTCACAAAAAAAAGGGAAAAAAAAGAAAATGAACAAAGTTCCGAGGTTCGCTGCCAAGGCAGGGGCTCTGGGGACGGTGAGAAGAGGATCGGGAAACCGGAATAGAAGACAATATGAAAAACATTTTCCGAGGTACAGGGACATGCGTCTGAAGGGCTCTGCGGAAAAAGGGAAACTGATTAAGATGGCCCCCTTGGGTGGGAAGGGGACCACACATGCATGGTGGCATTCCCAAAGGCTTCCTTTGAAAGTTGGGGAAATGCTCCGCGCTTGCTCTGTCGGTGCCGACGTCACCCATATGTGAGGACAGACTTCCTACTTGTTCCTGGAGAAATATTGATTCAAATGTATTGAAATATACAAAAGGTTCACATTGTTCTCTGTTAAATAGTTTTTATGTTCATTGTAAATGGCTTTTGATATTCCTTGTAACTCGTTCTCTGTATCACCTCAGTTCCATATAAACTGCTTTGACGTTTAGAAAAACGGTATAAAACAATTTGTTAAATAAATAAATAATGGCTTTTTTGATGGTCTCAAGCAGCTATCTTGTCGTCACCATTGTGGAAATGGAACAGGGAGTAAATGCCATTTTAAACATTAGAGCCATCATTCATTGGTTGATTCAAGCCATGTGAGTACTGACAACTGATCACAGGTGTGTCTAATTTTACTGCAATGGAAATGTGGTTTGTCTGTTCAAACTGATTTGAAGGGTGCCAATAGTCATGTCCTGGCAATGTCCCAGTTTTTATACTATTTCCTACTTTTTCCTTTTTTAATTAGTCTTGTTTTATTTGATTCTTGTATGTGTCAAATGTGTGTGGATATATAGTCCAAAGCCATTTCACTGGTCATTTATTTATAGGAGATATTGGACATTAAAGGGTTGAACTGCAAGGGTGCCAATAATGTTGACCACAACTGTATGTAAACTTTCTTTCTTTATCATCCTGCTAGACCAGTCCAGGTGAATCCAGGGTGGCAGGAAGATGATGCTCTGGACAGAAATGGCCTGCCAAAGGTATCATCTGCTCCAGCTCCCACATGCAAACTATAGTGTTTCACAAAGGTGCTCAGACACAACCAGGCAGTTGCCTTACAGATATCCTCTGGAGATACTAAGCAAACTCTGCTTAAGAGGAAGCATGTTCCTAGTGATGTGAGCTCTAACTCTCTCTGGCACACGCTTTTCAGCTAGAAAGTATGCTGAAAAAGTCTCCTTAATCCAGGTCTTCACATATGGGTGACATCAGTACCAATGAAGCCCACATGGGAATGCTCCCCAGCGTCAAATAGAACAGCCTTTGGGAGCATCCCATTGTACCTGCGTTGCTGCCTTCCCAACTATCCAACCTCAGTTGAGTTTGTAGCTGAGAGAAAAGGAGAGAAAAAGAAAACCTACAACTCCTAGGGGAGGAGGGTGGGTTGTGAAGACTAAATTCCTGCTGTTCCTGGAGATCACCTGTTACAGGTGAGTAACTAAGCTATCTCCAGGAATAAGCAGGAATTTAGTCTTCACATATGGGACTCCCTAGCTCCCAGAGGCCAGAGAAATTACCTCAGAACTGGCAGGTTTACCTCAGAGAAGACTTTGAGAGGTCAAGAATCCTCCATGGATGTTTGGTATCGATAAGTTCCAGGATGGAGGGTAGGAGTTGTCTAAGTCTGAAAGAGATGCTGGAGAACAGCTTGACCAAACATGGAATCCCAGCAGGAGTCCTTGTCCAGACAGTAATAAGCAGCAAAGATATGGACTGAAGACTAAGTTGCTGCTTTACAGATTTCGTCAATGGTTACAGAGCGTAGATTCGCCATCAAGGTGGCCATGGCACAAACATTATGTGCAGTGACATGACCCTCAAGGGATAGCCCTGCTTTATCATAAGCAAATGAGATGCAATCAGCTATCCATTTTGAGAGAGTACATTTAGAAACTGGCAGCCGCAGGTGACTCGGGTCAAAGGAAATGAACAACGGCAAAGTCCTTCTGTGCTCTTGAGTTCTTTGTTGATAAAATGCTAAGGTATGCTTGCAGTTAAGAGTATGCAGGGTTGCCCCTGCTCTAGACGTATATGGTCTAAGAAAAAAGACAGGAAGTTAAACAGACTGATTCAGATGAAAAGGAGACACTACCTTTGGCATAAAATGAGGGTGAGTCCTAAAGACAACCTTGTCATGGTGGAATTGGGTATAGGGCGGGTCCGTCACTAAAGCCTAGCTAAAGTGAAGGCAATAAGGAAGATTACCTTCCATGACAAACTTAAGTGAGGTCGTGGTCAAGGGTTTGAAAGGCAGCTTGAGAAGCTGCCCTAGTACGACATTAAGATCCCATGCCACCGATGGTGGCCTAATGGGAAGCTTGGTTAATAAAAGACCTTTCATGAAGAGCACCACAAGTGGCTATGAGGAGATAGGCTGCCCACTCAAGGTGAGAGGCAGCAATTGCACTGAGATGAACTCTCACAGAGTTGGTCTTGAGTCCAGAGGAAGATAGAAGGAGGAGATACTGAAGAAGAGTTTCTACAGGAGCTGAGAAAGAATCTAGGCCCTTCTGAGAACACCAGGTAGAGAACCTATGCCACTTGAAGGTGTAAGAATGTCTGATGGAAAGACTGCAGGTTGGGATGGAGCAGGGTCCCCTATTCCTGGGAGAGGAAATTGGGAGCTGACCGAAGACTGAGAGGGCGAGTCTGAGACAAATGTAGCAGGAGAGGAAACCATGGCTGACGTGGTCAGCGTGGGGCTATGAGGATCATGTAGCCCCTGACTGCTTGAAGCTTGAAAAGCTTTTTGGGAATCAGAGGAATGGGAGGAAAGGCATACAAGCACGCCCAGGGGCATTGTCTGGGTAGAACGGAGACAGAATTGCCATGTGCATGGATAATTTATAAAATACACACATTTACACCTTTTTCAGAGCAGGTATAAATTTGTGCACTGGCATCTGTGTGCTACTGGGGCTAGATATGGGTGCCTATTTTCTAAAAAGCACAAAAGCACGTATGTTGCTTTCATAAGACAGACTTGAGAGGCACCTTTTTGGACTTCTCTCACCTAGGTATCCTATTACAAAATCAAACCGTATGTTTTTTCATCAGATTCTTTATCTGTTTTACAATTATGTAAGACACTGGTCAAACTATCCTCTTTTCAAGTCAATTAAAATAGTTTTGAGGCTTGCTGTCAGAGATTCAAGTTAAATTTTTAAAATCAGCTTTTAACAAGCTCTTTATTATAGCTAGGAGGAAACAAGATACTATGCTGCTAGAGGCTGGCTGCTAGGCACAGAAGAGAAGAATGTGTAGCCCTTTCACTGCTTCAGTCATTGGAGTCTCAAACCAAAGCACTGATTTAATTTCATGACTGCTGTGTACAGATAGCTGACATAACTAAATACTACTCTAATATCAGCTTGTTAAATTTGAGTCCAGACTCAGCATATCAGTATACTAGGCCAGACTAACTGGAGTCAAGAGGAATATTTTGGGAGCTGTTTATTTTTAAACAAATAGAATGCAGTACTATAATTAGGTGTTATGTTTAGTCAGAATTACAGTATTGACCAAAGCATTACAGTGGAACCTTTCAAATCTATGATACTGAAGATCTGTACTGAAAGACACGCATACAGATCAAGTTTCTAAAAACTAATCAAATTCTGATGCTGTGCTTTATATGCAAAAATAACAAAAAAATACCACCCATAGAACGACCTGCACTAGCTATAATACAAATATAGAGCCAAACAGGAGAGCCTTTTCTGTCAATAGCTCTGTTTACCTCCTTGCACGCCACACACAAAAAGAATATATCCCTTGTGTTTGTGTTTCAAACCATCAATATATCAGTATTGCACATTTATTATAGTATATATATTGCACAATTACTATAAAATCAATTATCTTATACAAAATACTCAAAAACAAATTTTCTTAACCAAAACTAAAAGACAGTGTGCAGTTTTTTATACAGATCATCCACCACAGACCCCTATTCAGAACAGGTCCACATTATGGAAGCTACCATAGCAACAAAGTTACAAGTAGAAATAATAGTATCAAAAGGTATTACAAATTTAACTAAATATTGTTACCACGGTGCTGGAACTTAAATAAGAAAAGGACTGTCCCGAGAGCCAAAAAAGCTCCCTCTGATAATACAACCATGGTTAATACGTAAGTCACAAAGCTACAGTAAATTCACAAATTAGATGCGCTCTAAGCGCAATAAATTCACTTAGCCGTGGGTTAAACATATCAACGGTCCCATCCAAAACAGTTCTTAATCTCATTACTTTCTTCACTGTCAATGTCACAGATGTTCAACATAACAGGTAATGTGTTAGCAACACAGCCAATACCGGATGCCTTTCTTCATCCGACCTGTCAAAGTACCAATCCCCTGTCTCAACTACCTCCAGGAAAAGAACAACAGACCCTAGACGCCATCGGCTGCAAAACCTACCAAAGCAGTACCTTAGCCCACCAGCTGCAGATGCTGCACTATCACCATGATCTTCTCCTTTGGCTGGATGACGCAATCTCAGAGGATCCAGCCCAGCTGGCAACTGACCTGCACGAATCCCTCTACCACATCATCCATACCACATATGACATCTATGATTCTGTCCAGCTACACAATTCAAATTAAGCTCCACCTTTTAAAAGGTTAAAAGGTGGCGCTTAATTTGAATTGTGTAGCTGGACAGCAATAAGCTCTGAAAAGTGACGACAACTTATATTATTATCAACAATCTATGATTCTGTGGCACGGTCTACAGCCACAGCCATCTCAGCCAGATGGATGGCCTGGCTCCGTGTCTCTGGGCTCAGGGAAGACCTCTACGAGTGTCTAGCAGACACCCCCTGACAAGGTGACAGTCTCTTTGGTTCCAAAGTACAAGAGGCAGTGTCCAAAGTGAAGGATCACTCCTCCACTGTCTGTGAAATAGCTGCTCAACCAGGAGAGTCCACCTCGACTAGTCACTGTTCATCGGTTCCTTCCTATCAGTGACCCTATCACTATTGCCAACAATCGTTCCCATAGTGTCAATACCACTACCAGCTCTACCTGTGACTGCCTCAGCAATACTTCCAGAAGAGGAAGGCCCAACCTCTTCCTCAAGCCACTGCCCCCAAACCTACCCCCTGGTTTTTGACTACCTGCCGGTAGGAGGATACATCAGACACTTCATAGAGGGATGGCAATCCATCACCATGGACTACTGGGTCCTCGCCATCATTCAGTCAGGGTACAGGCGCAATTTCTCCCCCTCCCTTGCCTCCCCACCTGAGCCACCCCACGTGCCCATGCTAGATAGATCATTGGAGACTGACTGTGAAGTGAAGACTGACTGGACTGGCATGAACCATTGATGATCGTCGAGTGAGTGTTATGGTGTTGGTAATGGAGTGATTATATTCTGGGGCTAACTTTTGCTATGTATTTCTACAGATGTGAAGCTCTGGCCACCGGTCTGGGTAGTAAAGTTTACATGCTTGTGAAACAAAACACTCGGGACCCTTGAGGTTTGGTAGTTTCCTTTTTAGTTCTTGGGGGCTTTCTGATTATTGGATATGTCCTTTCCCTGCTGTGAAATCTGACTGCTCTCCTATGGTTTATCCCTGTGCAGGTTGATTTTAACTGATGAAACGCCTGAGGGAGTGAAACGCTTTTGGCGCCAGGGTATGCATCGGATATTGGAAGTTTACGGGTCCTGGCGATTGTTTGGTTGGTTGAGGATAACCTGTGAAGACTGCGGATAAGAGACTGGAAATTGAAGGGAACCGTACAGCTGCCTTGTCTCAATGTAGTCTGATGATATTTGTATCAGGCAAATAATGTTGCTATTGAAATATTGCAATTAAGCAAGTCGCTCTGCTATGTGCTGGGGAGGAGTCTGCTTAGATAGTGCTGGGGAGGAGTCTGCTGTCTTGGTACATGTCGGTACCAATGACATAGGAAAATGTGGTAGGGAGGTTCTGGAGGCTAAATTTAGGCTTTTAGGTAGGAAGTTGAAATCCAGAACTTCCAGGGTAGCGTTCTCCGAAATGCTTCCCATTCCACGTGCAGGACCCAAAAGACAGGCAGAGCTCCGGAGTCTCAATGCGTGGATGAGACAATGGTGCAGAGATGAGGGTTTTGGATTTGTTAGGAACTGGGGAACATTATGGTGAAAGGAAGGGCTCTTCCGAAGGGATGGGCTTCACCTTAACCGGGATGGAACCAGGCTGCTGGCATTAACCTTTAAAAAGGAGATAGAGCAGCTTTTAAACTAGATAATAGGGGAAAGCCGACAGTTGCCCAAGAGCGGATGGTTCGGAAGAATGTATCCTTGAAGGATACTACCAAAAGCAGAGAGGTTCCAAAAAAGAGTAAAGTAGCCCAAATGCCCTCGAGTATGGAGCAGACAGATGTCTACCAATAGCCAAATTAATATGAATAAAATAGAGTCTCTAAAATGCTTGTATGCAAATGCTAGAAGTCTAAAAAATAAGATGGGAGAGTTAGAATATATAGCACTAAATGAGAGGTTAGATATGATTGGAATATCAGAGACATGGTGGAAGGAGGACAACCAGTGGGACACTGTGATACCTGGGTACAAACTATATCATAATGATAGAGCTGATCAAATTGGTGGAGGGGTTGCACTCTATGTTAGAGAGGGCATTGACTCAGAAAGGATTAAAGTTTTGCAGGAAACAAAATTTGCTGTAGAATCTCTATGGATTGAAATTCCATGTAAAAAGGGGAAGGCGATGGCAGTGGGGGTGTACTATCGACCACCGGGCCAGAATGAACAAATGGATGATGAAATGCTCAAAGAAATCAAGGAAGCTAACAAAAGTTACAGCACAGTAATTATAATGGGTGAATTCAATTACCTCGGTATCGACTGGGTCAGTGTCACGGCAGGACATGCTAGGGAGATAAAGTTCCTAGATGACAAATGACTGCTTCTTGGAGCAGCTGGTTTCTCAACCGACCAGAGGGGAAGCCATATTAGACCTAGTCCTTAGTGGAACATCAGATCTAGTGCAAGAGATAAGGGTGTTGGGGCCTCTTGACTATAGTGATCATAGCATGATCGCCTTTGATTTAATTAGTGGAGGAGGGATAGTACGGGTCTGTTGCTTTTTGACATATTCATAAATGACCTGGAAAGTGGAATAACGAGTGAGATTATCAAATTTGCAGATGACACAAAACTATTTAAAGTTCTTAAAACCCAAGAGGATTGTGGAAAATTGCAAGAAGATCTTGATAAATTAGAAGACTGGGCATCAAAATGGCAGATGAAATTTAATGTGGACAAGTGCAAAGTTATGCACCTAGGGAAGAACAACCCAAACTATGGTTACACAATGCAAGGTTCCACATTAGGAACCACCACCCAGGAAAAAGATTTAGGTGTCATTGTGGATAACATGTTAAAACCCTCCGCCCAGTGTGCAGCGGCAGCCAAGAGAGCAAATAAACTGCTAGGTACCATAAGGAAAGGAATGGAAAATAAAACAAAAGATATTATAATGCCTCTATATCGTTCCATGGTGAGACCGCACCTTCAATATTGTGTGCAATTCTGGTCGCCGTATCTTAAAAAGGATACAGCGTTATTAGAAAAGGTTCAGAGAAGAGCCACCAAAATGGTAAAGGGGATGGAAGGATACTCCTATGAAGAAAGGCTAAAAAGGTTAGGGCTCTTTAACCTGGAAAAGAGACGGCTGAGGAGAGATATGATAGAAGTCTATAAATTAATGAACGGAGTGGAACGGGTAAACGTAGATCGATTGTTTACCTTATCAGAATATAGAAAGACTAGGGGACATGCAATGAAGCTACAGGGTAAACTATTTAAGACTAATAAAAGAAAATATTTTTTCACTCAACGTGTAATCAAACTCTGGAATTTGTTACCGGAGGATGTAGTAAAGGCTGTTAGTGTAGCTGGGCTTAAAAAAGGTTTGGACAAGTTCCTGGAGGAAAGGGCCATAAACCATTATTAAGAAGGGACCCAGGATATCAATGCTTGACCCAGTACAAGCATTGCGGAACCTGTGTCGTTTGGGGAAACTGCTAGGTACGTATGACCTAGATTGGCCACTGTTGGAAACAGGATACTGGGCTTGATGGACCTTGGTCTGACCCAGTATGGCATATCTTATGTTCTTATGTAATTCCAAGAACTGTAAAGTAAGCCTGTTTGAATGTAGTTTGATGATATTTGTTTTAGGCAATCATTGCTATTGAAATTGGAACATTATAGTTAAGTGAGTCCTCTGTTGTGTAAACACCAAATGTAGGAATCTTTTAGAAAGTATATTGGTGATGTTTACAATTTTTTGTCTTGGTTTTTAATTATATGTAAAAAAATGTTTGTATGCCTATTCTCTTTTATTGTAGAGAATAAAAATATAATATAATATGATATAACAAGCATTGTTTGTTACTAAAAAGATTTTCCTCTATTCTTTGGAGTGTATGTTATATTAGATAGGATTGGTAACAGGAAGTATGCCAGATTGTCCTCAACGATGTTATAGCGCCGATCCTGTTCAGCGAGAGTGGTCAAGGTTTTTACTCAAGAATTTTCCTAATCCCCAAGAAATCAGGAAGCCTTTGCCCAATCCTCAACTTCCATCATCTCAACCTCTTCCTCAAATGAGAGAAATTCAAGATGCACTTGCTGATCACCATTCTTCCCCTGCTCAGCCGCCAAGATTGGATTGCCTCACTGAACTTGAAGGATACTTCCACTCACATCCCTATTCATCCTCATAACTGAAGTACCTTTGCTTCACATCCCTAAAGAACCACTACCAGTACAAGGTGCTCCAATTCAGCCTTTCATCCACACCCAGAGTACACAAAATGCCTGGCGGATGTGGCTGCCCACCTGCGGTGCCAGGGTCACTGCATGTACCCCCTATCTAGACAACTGGCTCATCTCCAGTGCAACATGGGAAGCGGCTGTCCAGGCTGATCAAGTCACATCCGCCACGCTTCACACTGAACATGCAGAAGTCCGAGCCCATCTCTTGGCAACATCTGGACTTCATCATGGCACACAGATACCCTGCAGGCCAGAGCCTTCCTTACAACACAGCACACTCAGGCCTTACAAGCCCTCTGCAACACCCCAGCCATGTGTTAGACAACATTGGCCCATATGCTACTACAACTACTGGGGCATATGGCTACTTGCGTGCATGTTGTACTATTGGCACAGCTGCACATGTATCCCCTGCAGTGGCACCTAAAACTCAACTGGCATCAACGCTGCCAGTCTCTATGCACTATGATTCCCATGGGGGGCACACAATGAACAGTCCTCCTCAACAGTCTCTGATGGTGGACGATACCCTCCAACCTGACCAGGGGTTGTCCCTTCCAGATGCCTCTTCATCACTTTACCCTTACCAACAATACCTCCACACATGGTTGGGGAATGCACCTGCAAATGCTCTCGACACAGGGCGAATGGTCGCCTCAGGAAATAGCCTTGCACATCAATATTCTGGAGCTTCAAGATATTTACTAGGCCCTCATCATGTTTGCCCACTGAGTCTGTCACAAGACCGTCCTCATTGAAAACAGACAACCAAGTCTCCACGTTCATATCAACAAGCAAGCCAGCACAGGTTCGCTCCAGCTTGCTGTGAAGCCACCTGACTCTGGGCCTTCACCCTCTTCATTGGGACACTCCTATGAGCAACCTGCCTGCAGTTCAAAAACACCACTAAGCCACCAACTGGACTCGCACAAGTAGTCCCTCAACCCCAATACTCTTCAGTCTGTCTTCACTGCCTGGGGTAGGCCAGATGTGGACCTCTTTGCTTCTAGCGAGAACACCAAATGTCCGATCTTCTGCTCCATCTGACCGTATCCACAGTGCTGGGCTCCCGATGCCTTTACCTTGGACTGGGCCCAGGGCCTTCTTTAAGCCTTCCCTCTGACACCACTCATCACATGAGTCCTGATCAAGATCAAATAGGACTCTGCCTCAGCGATCCTCACAGCGCTGAAGTGACTTTGACAGATTTGGTTTCCTTATCTACTGAGACTCTTACAAGAACCACCTATGGCTCTGTTCTCAAGATGGGCAGTCTCCAACAACCAGGATCTCATTCACTGCTCCTTAGGACAGGTGCTCTCATACCTCCTGCACATGTTCAATTCTGGCCTCCAGAGCAACTCTGTCCACTACCACTTATCTCCAATTGCAGTGTCAATGGTCACCCTATCTTCAGACATCTGGTGGTGTCCAGATTCATGAAAGGCCTCATGAACACCAAACCACACATTCAACCTCTCATTCCAGTCGGGGACCTCAAAGTGATTCTATCACAGCTCATGCAGGCACTCTTTGAACCCCTGGCATCCGCTTCCCTCAAGCTCCTGACCTGGAAGGCTGCATTCCTGGGGGCCATCACCTCCGCCAGACGAACTGGGGAACTTCAGGCACTAGTATACTACCCTCCCTACAAACAGTTTCGCCATGACAAGGTTATCCTCAGAACCCATCCAAAGTTCCTCCCCAAAATAGACTCCAAATTTCACATCAATTCACCCATCATCCTCCCTGTCTTCTTTCCAGAGATGCCTGAAGGCTCCTCAGAACAGAAGCTTCACACTTTGGACTGCTGGAGAGCCCTTCTATACTAGCTCGATTGCACATGGTCACTCTGCAAATCCCCACAGCTTTTTGTGACCTTCAACCCTAATAATCCGGAGCAACCGGCAGCCAAACAGCTCATCACATCCTGGATAACAGACTGCATCGTTTATTTTCTTACAAAAAAAGCTGTCCTTCTGTCCTCAGGGCACATTGGGCCCCACAGCCTTAGAGCTACAGCCGTGACTATAGCTAGCCTGGCTTCCATCTCCACACACGTCTTCAAAGCAGCCACCTGGTCCTCCATCCACACCTTTGCGAAGCACTACAGCCTGGACTGCTCCTTGGCACAAGACTTCACCTTCAGCCAAGCTGTTCTCCACAACCTCTTTGCAACTTAACCGTCTTCCTCCTTCCTCCTCTTGCAAGGGCCGCCATAAAAAAAAAAAAAAAAGAGGAAAAAAGACCAGTAGACCCAGTCATGTAGCTTGGCGGCCCTCAGCTCTGGACTCACATTGGAGTGTGCTTGCATCCCCCTGCTTGTCTCTGGAGAAAGCGTAGTTGTTTACCTTGTCAAACACCCTCACCACTCGCCTCTAGTTTTAGAGGGGCGTGGTTATTGGAGGAACCTTCTCCTATCAGCCTTAGCAGCCTATTTCCTTGTGGTGTCTTCTGGGAAATGTAGTACTGCTAAGATGTGTTTGTGCTTCAGGTAGAAAGTTGTAGTTAAGGCCACCGAGGTAAGGCATATAACAGAAAATTTATTTCGCACAAAAAGATTCAAAGTACCATATACAGGATTATTTCTATAGGACTTGCACAAAGTACAGCAGATGGCTGGCAAAGTAAACAAAAGAACCCAAAAATGGCTGTTTAAAGTCTTCTTACTTTCAGAAGCACAGCCTTTGATAGCAAGGCTGCCACCTTCCTTTTAGTCCTTGCTAATTACTGCATAAAGTCCAAACAAGCTTAATCTTCTGTGGCAGTTTGGCTTCTATCAGCCTCAATTCCTTCTAGGCTGCATTTCAGGTACAACAGAACTCAAAACAAGAAGCAAACATTCAGACTGCCATCAAAAACTCTCAACAGGCTTGTCAAATAACAGAGGAGCAAAGAAAACCTCTTCTAGCAGGTAAATTGGCTTCTTGCCATTTCACAATTCAAACCACAGGTGGATAACAAGCATGAATCACAGCTTCCTGCTTATCCTGGAAATTTCAGTAAACTTCCCTTTTAAAAAACATATGGGAATTTACCACCACAATGCCTGTTTCTTATGGTTACCTTTTCAGGGAGGATAATTCTTTCAGGGCTGGCTCTTCCTCAAGACTCCATGTCTAAAGCTTGGCACAGAGAGCAATCCATAAGGATGTCATCTTCCCCCAACTCTGCCACTGGCTCTCCCAGCTGCATGGGTTCTGACTCACCCACCCGGTCAGACTACTCAGCTGACAACCTCTCCGGTTCTCTGAGAGCTTCTCCACTTCCTGGCTCCAACCTCTGCTGCCAACCTGTTGCAGGGAATTCAGCCCTCTCAGCTCCTGGTAGCTCGGCTCTTCTGCATGAGTCAGCACCTTCTCTACCTCCTTCTCTTCTCCGGTCTCTGCCTTCTCCTCCCTCTCCTCCTTTCTTCTTGTCTGTGTACTTTAGCATAGGCTTATACCTCCCGGGTTCTAGCCCCACCTCCTTCCTTCGCAGGTGTTCACAATCCCCCTGCCTTCTGGTATTTGAGTAATCAGGGAACTTGTTGAAGTAAGGGTTTTGGACCTTGTGCCCGTAATCTCTCTCTCTTACTCTATCAGACACTGCATGAAACCTGTTCCAGCTGGGGTTTTTCTGGTTCTTAGGTGTGGCTGTGGCTTTCTCACCCTGCACTCCTAAAAGGGGACCCTTTACTAGGCTGAATTCTTTATGTTTCTCACCTCCCCCATACTCAGGATGGATGACCTTGTCACAACCTGTAACGGGGGTGTCCGTAAACAGCAGGGGTATACAGCCACACTCACCAGCCCACCATTTCTTAAAAAAAAAAAAAAAAACCACACAGTAATGACAAGCACACCAGGAAAGTACTCATTCTCCTCTGCTATGATATGAACTGACGTCCGGAGGCAAGCGGGTGAGAAGCAGGCACACATGCTCAGAGAGGCGCAACAAAACTTCTCTGAGCCGAGACAGAGATCCGAGCACCAAGGTTCAGACAGGGCTTCACCTTGGAGTGTGGCTGTATACCCCGGCTGTATACCCCTGCTGTCTACAGAGAACCCCCACTACAGGTAAGAAACTAAGCTTTCAGCAGTTATACATCATGGAGCAGTCTCATGTTCTGTGGGCTTCCCAGTCACAGGAGTTCAGTAAATGGCCTCTGCCCCTTCCTCCCTAATATATCCAAGTTCTGTGAATTGCACCTCTGGTTCATGGCACTCTGATATATAGGCTCCTGTCAATGTGGACGCAGTGGAAACATTAAACAAAGATTTGTTAGAGCAGGCCCTGACAAATTTTCTTGGAATCTAGGAGCCAGGTTAAACATTTAGGAGCTGGCTGCTGAGACCTCGGTCACAGTGTCGTCCCCCCCCCCCCCCATCCCCCAAAAAGTGTATCGAAGCTCCTTTTTAAGGGCCTGATTTACTGTTTTCCAATTTTCTGTGGGAAAAGAAAGTTTAATAAATCAGGCCCTTAACATGCCATTAGACTGTGCCAGCAGAAGGCAGCGACCCTTCTCCCCCTCCCACCAACCCAATGAGAATGCTGTCAGCAGCATATTAGTGATCCTATATAGCTATACCCAAGGCAACTTCCTTTTTTGCTTCACATATCATCATGACCTGGTAATATGTAAAGCAAAACAAATCTCCCATAGCCCCCCTCTAGCCATCACCCAGTCCCTCTCTCTCTTTCACAGCCCTCCCTCACCATCACCCCAATCTCTCTCTCATAGTCCCCAGTCTGCCTCTTTCTCTCTCTCATAGCCCCACCACCACCATCAACCCAGTCTGCCTTTCTCTCACACCCCCCATCACCCCAGTCTGCCTCTCTCTCTCTCTCTCTCTCACAGTCCTCCCTCACCATCACCCCAGTCTGCCTCTCTCTCTCTCTTGGAGCCCCCTCACCATCACCCCAGTCTGCCACCACTTTTCCCTCTAAGCTGTGCGCACGCACACACCTAGCCAAGCGAGCGCACATACTTTACAACAGAGCGCACAAAAATTACGGTTCTGATTCTGATAGAAAACAACACAGACATCTTAAAATTTAAAAGTTGTTGTGTGTATGCTTTTCACAAGTTCTACAATATTTTCTAGTGCAATCAATGTGGTGTACATACGGTATTCTGACGCGTAGTCAAACTTTAAAGTATATAACTCCGAGTGTCGTTATGTGGCGCACAAAAATTTAACCTTCCTTCAAAAGCTGCACAGCTGATATTTTATGCGCACGCAGCCTACAGAAAATTAGAGGGAACATTGTCTGCCACTCTCTCTCACAGCCTCCAATTATCCCAGTCTGTCTTTCTTTCCTTGGCCCCTCCCCTAGCCATCACTCAATGTGTTTCTCTCTACTTGCCCCCCTCTCCCAGCCATCCCCAATCTGTTTCTACTTTCCCTCCCACCCACAGCCAACACCTGATCTTACTATCCTTGCTATGCTGTTCAGTGCTGCACTGTAATCGGCTCTGAATGTAGCTCGAGCCATGCAGAGCAGGACATTTGCTGATCTCGTGAGACTTGAAACCATGAGATCAACAAATTTCCTCCACCAAGCAGCTCAAGCTACATGCAGAGGCAACTGTGGTGGAGTAGCGATCATCACGGCGAGGATAGTAAGATAGATCGGGTAATGGCTGAGGGACGGAGGCAATGAAATCCCAGGTGCCAGGGTTCGATTTAGTTACCTACCAATACCCAGTACAGACATATGAAATGAAAAATCATAAAATAAGAAAGAATTTTTGTTGGTCCTACAAAGCCAAACCAGTATAACCAACTAGTTTAGATCTATTCCCACTCGGTCCTTTTTCTCCAAATCATTTTTATTAAAGCAAGGTATCTGATGCATAAACAACATCCAGCAACCCAAACAAATACAAAGTAAACATAACATATCATAACGTAACATAATACCATATAGCATAACTCAACAGACTCCGATACCCGGGCAGGGCTGTATCTTGTCCACCGCCCAGGGTAGGCAGCCAGAAATGATAGAGATCCACCAGCACGGCCTTTTTATTTCATTTTATCTAATTTCCCCCCCCCCCCCATGGATACCCTGTCCGCCCCCCCTATCCCCCCACCCCCCCCCCCTTCGCAACCCCTGTTCCTACTCATGACCGTGAAATCATCCTGTTCCCAACTCTCCTCTGCGACGCCTGATCGGTGGCTTCCCCATCCCTATCTAATGGTATGCCTGCAGCACTTCATTGCGTAGGGCAGACCGTAAGGTATAGATATAGGGCTCCCAGGTCAGCAAAAAGGAGGTCCAGCTTTTAGCCCTACCTCTCGCCCCCCGCTTCTCCAATAGCATCAGCTGGTGAAAGCTGTTACGCCATTCCCAGAAGGAAGGAGGAGTAGGTTCCCGCCATCTACGCAGGAGCGGCCCTTTTCCCACAACACATGCTTTCCTAAGTAGGAGGCGCTCCCATCTACCCTTCGGGCGGAGTGGTCCAAGGTGATCTAGTACCACAACTGACCCGGTCCAGCTAATACGCTGACGCAGCACTCCATTCATATAGTTCCGAATCCGCAGCCAATACCGGCGGATTTTCGGACAGCCCCACCACATATGACCTAAATCAGCCAATGTAGCGCTGCATTTTGGGCAGCTCCCGTCCAAGGTGATGTGGCTACGAAGAGCTCGTCTCGGGGAGAAATGGGCTCGAAGGATACATTTAATCTGTATTTCTCTCCAGCGGGCCCCATCGACCAGTTCCCCAATACTGCACAGAGCCCGATGAACCACACCGGGCAACACCTCTACCCCCAGCTCCCTGGCCCACGCTCGCTCCTCCCTCGAGAAGTCAAGTGGTGGTATCAACGTATCGATACGTCGCTTCAGCCCAGCTATGGACGACGGAGAATCCGCCCCCAGTCCGAAGAACTCAAGTATTCGCGCTGTACGTTCTGCCCCAAGCCCACCCCGAGGGAGTGAGGCGACATAATGGGAGATCTGAACATATGCAAAATAATGTTTAGGGCTCAGTTCGTATTCCCTACACAGACCCGCAAAGGGTTTACCCTTCCCCTCAAGGTCCACCACATGCCCTATATTCCGAATCCCCTTCTGTTCCCAAAGCCGGAACGTAGACGTGTCCGTTCCTGGAATGAAACAGACGTTACCCTGTATGGGTAACCAACTTGAAACTTCCGGGGACTCCCCCCACCATTTGTTGAATTGCTGCCATGAACAACGAGCCGGCCGTATCAACACACTCTGAGTTACCCAGCTGGGCAAACTCGAACTTGCCAAATGTAAAGCTGCGAGCAAGGCCTGCGGAGCCACCAAAGCCTCCTCTAGCGCGCGTGGGGTATAGTCTTCCGTCCCTCCCAACCAGTCCCCGATGTGGCGTGCCTGGCAGGCTAGGGCATAAAGCCGCAAGTCAGGGATTCCGATTCCCCCATCTTTCCATCTCCTCTGCAAGCGAACCAGGGGAATACGAGCTCGTGCCCCTTTCCACAAAAAACCCCGGAAAGCGCGCTCTAACTCTCGTAGATCCCGCTCCCTCGGCCACACGGGCAGCGTCTGCATCCAATACAGAATACGCGGCAAAACCACCATACCCAGGGCCGCCGCCCTACCCAAGAGAGAAAGGGGGAGAGGGGCCCACGCCTGTAATTGCGAGCGAGTCTTAGCCAGAATCCGATTCGCGTTCTCTCGATATAGTTGCTTGGGATCCCTGGTCAGAGCAATACCAAGGTAGATAAAGGATTCCTCTGCCCACCGAAGGGGGAAGGAGTCACCCCAAGCCACGCGAAGCGTACCCCCTACGTCCAGCGCCTCTGACTTGGCCTTATTTATGCATAGTCCCGCGAAGCTCCCAAAGCAAGAGAACTCCTCCAGTAGCCTCGGCAGTGAGGTCCGCGGGGCCGAGAGATGTACCAACACGTCATCGGCAAAAGCCGCTATCTTAAACCCGAGCTGTCCCATACGCACCCCTTTAATCTCCGCCGATGCCTCGATCTTCCGTATCAGGGGGTCCAGGGACAGCGCAAAGAGCAAAGGGGACAGTGGGCACCCCTGCCGGGTACCTCTTTCCAAGCAAATATCCTCGGACAGGCACCCGTTGCAAAGCACACTCGCCGTGGGTTTAGAGTAAAGAAGCTCTACCATACGACAGAAGGACACCCCAAGTCCATATTTTGGTAGCAGAGTCTTCAGGTATGACCACCCCACCCGGTCAAAAGCCTTCTCGGCATCAAAACTGACCAACAGCGAGGGTACACCGTGACGGTGGACCCACTCCAGGGACGCCAGAATCCTACGTAGATTCCGTACCGCATGTCGGCCCTGCACAAATCCAACCTGGGACTCATGCACCAGGTCCCCAAGAACCGAGGCAAGTCGCGTAGCCAGGACTTTAGCTAAGATCTTCAGGTCGAAGTTAAGCAGCGATATAGGCCGGTAGGACTCTGCTTGGGTGTGGTCTTTACCGGGCTTAGGGAATAGAATGATATGAGCGTGGTTACCACCCCATACAAACGTCCCTTGTGCGATCCGTTGATGTAAATATGTTTTGTTATATTCGACGTTCCATGTAAAACAAACATACTTGCTTTGTTGATTGTTGTTGACTGTGAACCGCAACTGAACTTTGGAAGTTGCGGTATATAAATGTGATTAAAAATAAAAAAAAATAAAAAATGATAGACCGCCACCAACGTTGACGGCAGCAGATCTCCCAATAGCTTATAAAACTCGGCCCCCAGTCCATCAGGACCCGGGGCTCGGCAACAGCTCGCCTGCTGGACCGCCCGAGAAACTTCTTCCAGCGTAACCGGCATCTCTAGGCCCGCACGCTGCTCGTCGTCCAATTGGGGTAGTTGCACCCCCCTCAAATACTCCTCCATAGCGAGGGCCGGGTCAGCCCCACGTGAGTAGAGTTTCTGATAGAACTGTCGAAAAATCTGAGCAATTTCCCGATTCTCTTTCTGCAACGTACCCTGCATGTCTCTCAGGGCTACCACCGTTCGAGTCCCCCCCCTTCCCCGCAGGCACCTGGCCAGTAGTTTCCCGGCTTTATCCCCGAAACGGTAAAGTTGATATTTATAATACATAAAGGATTTCCGGGCCCTCTGGTGGAGTAATTCATTGAGGGCCGATTGGGAGTCCCATAACTCTTTCCTGTTTGCCACCGAAGGGTTGGTAGCCTGCCTGCGTCTCGCACGGCAGACCTGCGCTTCAAGGCGAATGATATGTTTCGCTAGCAGTTTACGTTTACGTGCCACATACCCTATTATGTCGCCCCTTAGTACCACTTTGGCCGTTTCCCAAAAGAGTTCAGGGTTATTTCGATGCTGTACATTAGAAGCGGCAAAGTCCTGCCACTTCTGCTTGAGAAACGTGGAGAAATCCGCGTCGTGGTATAAATCAACAGGGAATCGCCAGACACGAACTGGCGGGGTAGCGTCCCGCCATTCCAGGTCCACCCAGATTAACGCATGATCAGAGATTTCCAATGGGCCAATCTGCGCATCACGTACGTAAGCAAAGAGTCGTTCCGAAAGTAGCACATAATCAATTCTGGCGCTAGTACCATGCGCGCGAGACAGGTGAGTAAAGTCACGTTCCCCGGGGTGTAACAGCCGCCACGGATCCGTCAGTTGCAGTCTCCGCCGTAGATGCTGCAAGGCCTTCGTACCCTGTCTGCGTGTCCCCCTAGCGCCGTCCCTAGATACGTCCAACTCGAGGCCGAGCACGCTATTAAAGTCGCCTGCCATAATCAATGGAGCGTCGGGCAATTGTTCGACTTGCGAGCCTAAGCGGGCATACAGATCCCTATCCAACACGTTGGGGCTATATACGTTGCCCATCACCATGGGTTTCCCCTCTAGCATCCCATACAGCAGAACATATCTACCATCCGGGTCAACATAGACCTCCTCCTTAGTAAACCGAAGTCTCTTGTGTATCAAAATGACCACTCCACCTTTCTTACCCTGCGCTGGGGCCCCCCATTCTTGGCCCACCCACTCTCTTTTAAGTTTAGCATGTTCAACCGTGCTCTGGTGGGTCTCTTGCAACATTGCAATATCGCATTGGTGCCTCGCTAAGGCCTGCAGCACTTTATATCGCTTGATAGGGTCGCCTATACCACATACATTCCAAGATATAATCTTCACGTCTGCACACAATAAGAATTGCTAAATAACACAGATCCAGTAGCATACAAGGAAGAAACCTCCCCAGCCCGAGGTCCTCCCCTCCTCCCCCAAGATGATTCCCCAGTGCCCTCTCCCAGTATCTCCAGCGGTTGCGCCCCCCTCCCTCCCCCTTCCCCTAATGCCCACCCCACCCTCTGTCCCTCCCCTTCTCCGCCCCCCTTCCCTATCCCCAACCCCCCCCCTATTATAATCTCCCTCTCCGAACCCCTCCTCACTCCCATAGTGATCACTAAAGATGTGAACAGGACCCCCTCCATCCCCGTAGGTCCTTCAGCCATCTCTTCAACCCTTCAGCCCATAACAACCAGCCCCTCCCATGGTATGGGTCCCCGTTCCCCCCCCTCTCCCCCCCTGCCAATATCCCCCTGCCCTATGTGCTCTTCCCGAGTGTCTTACCTATAGGTCCCTCTTTTTTTTAAAATTTATTTGTTTGTTTGTTTTTTTTTCTTTTGTATTGTTGTTCCCCTCCAGGGGCCCACCCCTCAGATCCCCCTCCATCTTTTATCGTTCGTGTGCTGCCCTCCCTTCCAGTCCCCCCCCCCCTTTGCACATTATCCTCTTCTCTATACACTGCAACAGAGGAGAGGGGAGACAACACAGGCAGTCATAATATAAAAACAGCAAGATCTTAGCCTGCTCGATAAAGACAGTTGAAAGTGATTAGATATCTCGCAGCCAGAGACGTCCCAGTTCAGTACGAGCCGCACCTAAACACAGCCCTCCCACCTCGGGGCTTCGTACTTATTAGGGACCATCCTGCCACTCAAGGCTGCATGCTCCGATAGCGGCAAGAATCCTCTACGGGGGGGGGACAGCAGCCCCGCAAGTGGAAACACAAGTAGCAGGTCCGATGATACAAAGTTTCTCACCCGGCAGTGTAAATGTAGCAAAGAGAGCCTCCTCACCAGTCCGGGTGCTTATTAGCTGCAGCGTCGAGATGTTAGTCTACCGTTTAGGGGCCAGATATCTCCCCACTCACCCGTAGGCCAGTCATGCTGCATGCCAAGGGCCATTTTTCAAGGAGAGCTTCGTCATTCCTCGGCAGAAGGCCCGCGTCCCCTCTCAGTCCAACTTATTTCTCTTTCCCTCAGCCCCTCCGGGCCGCGGTCATGAGAGGTGCTCTCCGGGGCGAGTCGTCAATGATGCCAGCAGCTGTTCCACATAAGAGCTTGCCTCCGTCGCAGATTCAAAGGCCCGGTGAGTACCTTGATGTATCACGTGTAATTTGGCTGGGTACTGCACATGGAAGCGTACATTCGCTGCTATCAGGCGTTGGCAGATCGGGGCATAGGCCTTGCGGCGCTGGCTCAGCGCGGCCGAATAATCCGGTGTTATACGGAGCTTCATATTCCCGCGTTCTACAGTGCCCTTCTGACGCGCTGCCTTTAGTACTGCCTCCTTCTGAGTATAATAGAGGAATCTGGCTAATACCACTCTGGGCCGGGCGTTTGGCGTTTGCGGCTTCGGCCACACTCTGTGGGCTCTGTCCACCACTATAGAGGAGCTCCCATCTTCTCCCTCAATCAAAGAGGCGGCTAGATTTTCCACGTATGTTCGTAGATCTTTGTCGAGAATAGATTCATCAATGCCCAACAGACGTAGATTATTTCGTCGGGATCTGTTCTCTAGATCATCAAGTTTCAATTCGTGGGTTTTTGCTTCTCTCCGCAGTGTGCTCATTTCACGCTTTAAGATCGCCACTTCCTCCTCTGCCTGCGCTATTCGGCCTTCGGCCTCTTGTACTCTAGTGCCCAGTGTGGTCAGCGAGCACTGCAGCGTATCTATTTTGGTATGCAGGGCATCAAATTGTGTGGAGAGTGCAGCGGTAACCGCTGCCGAGATCTCTTCGATCATTGTGGAGGAAGCCGCAGCACCCGCTTTTGGAGGGGACTCCGCCATTTTCACCGGCCCGGTGGTCCGGTCCTTCTCACATCTCCCCCCTTTCGCCGAGGTCGCCATTCCACACAAATTACACCTGTACTGAGTGGGGGCCCCTTCACCGGTCTCTCAGAGCTTGGGCCAGGTGATAATCTTGCAGTTCACGGCAATATATTAACGGTAGGAGGAGGGGGGCCCGGAGCTAAGGTGACTCACGTCTTCCCCAGCTCACCACATCACGTGATCTCTCCACTCGGTCCTTTTTAATCTTACACACTGCAATTCATTCTTGCCAAACACATAAAACCTTCAATGCCATGTTTTGAACTGAGAAAACCTTTACAGTTCTGCTTCAGGGTTCAACTTTAACCACTTAACTGAGACAGTCTAGTCTATTCCAAAACTCAATTCTCCATACACTATTTCTCAAAACATCTTCAGCTTTCACTTTCAAGCAGTTTTCTAACCAACATGGCTGCAGAGTTCTTAGGCTTACTCCTTCCAGTGATGTCATTACTTAAAGGAACAGCTTTCTCTCAAATTAAAGTGTACCAATTAATTTGTTGATTCAACCCATCGGGTACTACGGACGATAGAGTAGTTACTCACCTGTAATAGGTGTTCTCCAGGAGCAGCAGGAATCAGTCCTCACATATGGGTGTCATCGGCGCTGATGAAGCCCCAGCGGAGCATTCCCCCAGCTTTCTAAGAAAGCCTTTGGGAATGCAGGCACGCATGCGCGGTTCCCTTCCCACCTAAAGGTGCCATCTTACCTCAGTCAAATGACATAGCTAAGAACAGCACACAAAAAATGAAAAAAATTAAACTATGTACAACTGCAACTCCAAGGGGAGGAGGGAGGGTTGTGAGGACTGATTCCTGCTGCTCCTGGAGAACACCTGTTACAGGTGAGTAACTACTCTTTCTCCAGGACCAAGCAGGAAGTCAGTCCTCACATATGGGTGACTCCCTAGCTCTGGGCTACCAGGAACCCAGGCTGAACAAGAGAACTCCCTCTAGTCTCAGCAGCAAAGAAAGGCTTTTCACTGACTCAACCTCCACCGGTAGCCCAACAGAGGGCAGGAGGGAGGGAGTTGCCTAAACCTCAAAGATTCCGGAGTACTGCTTGGCCAAAAGCACTTTCCCTACGGGACTCCCTCTCCAGACAGTAATGGGCCGCAAACGTCTGGCTTGAAGACCAAGTTGCAGCCCTGCAGATGTCTACCAAGGGCACAGAGCGGAGATGAGCCACTGAGGCAGCCATTGCCCTGACACGATGGGCCGTGACCCGACCCTGCAAAGGAAGGTCAGCCGCCTTGTAAGCCCAGGTGATACAGTCAGCCACCCAGATGGATAAGGTACGCTTGGACACAGCCAACCCCAACTTATTAGGGTCAAAGGATATGAAGAGCTGAGTAGCCCTTCTATGCCCTTGCATACGGTCAAGGTAGAAGAATAAGGCCCTCCTACAGTCCAGGGTATGCAGAACTGCTTCAGCCTGGCTTGCATGAGGCCTAGGGAAGAATGTTGGAAGAACCACCTCCTGGTTGAGGTGGAAAGAGGAGACAACCTTTGGCAGGAACTTTGGATGAGTCCTGAGGACTACCCTGTTCCTATAAATGCTGGTGTAAGGCCTATCACAGACCAGGGCCTGAAGCTCACTCACACGCCTAGCCGAGGTAAGAGCTATCAGGAAGAGTGTCTTCCAGGACAGGAAGCGTAGTGGACAAGTAGCCATCGGCTCAAAAGGTGGGCGAGTCAATTCTTGCAAGACTACATTCAACTCCCACTCAGAGGCAGGAGGACGGATTGGAGGCTTGAGCAAGAGCAAGCCTCTGAGAAACCGGGACACCAAAGGGTGAACCGACAGAGAGTGTCCTTCCACCAGAGAGCGGTGAGCTGCTAGGGCTGAGAGGTGGGCCCGAACAGAATTGGACTTAAGACCTTGATTGGATAAGTGCAGTAAGTACTGTGGTGAGGAAAGCACTGCTGAGCCTATGGATACACAGGGAAATGAGCCCTGTACCTTTAAATCTGAAAGCATCCAGGGTTTCCCCGGTAACCAGGAGTCTCTGACTCACAACTTAGTCACCCCTAAGCCCCGCCCACAGCAGCACGTCAGGGTTAGAGAGAAGCCTGACTCTCATCACATGTGCTGGGAGCAAGGCGTGGCACAGGAAGAAGAACAGTTTAAAAAGCTGACTTTTAGAAACACTTTTAGAGGCAGCGAAAGAGCAAGGGAGAGAGCAACAGAGAGAACAACGGAGAGTGTGCCTAGAACACTCGGGAGATTGCAGAGAACAGCTGAGAGAGCAAGGAAAGGTGGAGCTGAAGAAGGTATTGGTGAACCTTTGAAAGAAGGCAGCAGGAGAGAGATAAGGGCTGCTGACTTAAAGCTTCCAAGTGCACAGGGGGAACTGAATGGAAAGGTTCCAAGGCAGTCCCAGCTGAAAGGAAGGCTGTTGCAATCAAAGGAAGTCTCTACAGACGGAAGACAGCATGACTTGCATACAGGGCAGAGAGAATTGCTGAATACTCCTGACTCAAGGCAAGTGTGTCCTCCTCAGTTCTTGTCCCGGAAAAGCTTAGGAGAATTAGCTCCAGAGTTAAAAGCCAATTCTAGCTGTAAGCTAAACCCCAGAATAAAGAGAGACCATTTAACTGACTATCAATTGGCTCACATTGCAGAAGAGCTAGGGCAGAAGCAAGTCCTTCTCAAAAAGCTGAATGATTTTATCCAGAAAGAGAATAGTCAGCTCTCCCTACAGATACCCTTGGATAAGTGTGAAAGGGACAGTGTTGAAGAAATGGAAATAGGAGATATTGAAGATAACTCATATGAAATGCAGTGTGCTTATTGTCATGCCTCTGACTTGGAAGAGTGCTGAACTATAGAGCCATTGAAAGTATGAATGCTTTAAGAGCAACCTGATTTGTGTGAAAGGCACGGCAGAAGAAAAACAGCTGAGTGCTAGGCTCAACTGATTATACGGCTGAAAGCTGAAGGTAATAATCAGTGGACATTCTAAGAGCTGTTTTGCTTCTGGAAATATTGTTCCTGTAAAAGAGAAGCTTTGGAGAAGCTTAAATTTTTGAATAAGCTGCATTTTTGAACACAGGCAACGTTGTATCTACTTTCTTTTGAAAAGTTAAAGCTTTTGCGTTGGAGTAAAAATCCTGTATTTTTGTTTTCCACTTATATCCTGTGTATGAAGGAATCCCTGATTACAAACAAATAAATTTTCTCTGTTTTGCGCCTGACCACTTGTTCACAACTCCTTTGCCTTAAGATAAGACTACAACTCCCAGCAGCCCTCCTGGCGGCCATTTTGAGGGAAAACTTATTTAAAGGTAGAAAGGCGACCCCTCCTGGTACCAGGTTATCTACCCGGCCAGGTGGGGGCGACAGAGTGGCGTAGTTCTTTGGATTGCGAGTGGAATACGACTGCGCAGAAGAAGACGAGTACACAAACTGGTTCCAGAACTCGACGGGAGGACGCCGGTGAGAGTTGCAAGCGGCTGAGACGGAGAGTCCAGAGTTCCTGCAAGCCGGAGGGTCCAAAGGCCTGCCGAGGCCCTACGCTGTTGCTGAGCGAGACGCACCACCAGTACCAGGTACACAGTATTTAACTGGGGAAGTTAAGGATACCGGTACTGGGTGGGGGCGGTAGCAGCAGGTAGAGGGGAGAACACACCTAGTGTTGGGTGCCACACTTGGGTGGTCTGTGTTTTTTTTTCTCGTTCTACAGGAAGACGACGACGATGGAGACAAAGGATATCCTTGCATGGGCGGCAGCGCAATTCAATCGGCAAAAAGAGTTGTCATTGGAGCTTCAGGAGCCAGCGGCCCGTCAACTGCAAGCCCAACAGAAACCGCTGGTAGACCTTATGGAGGCCTGGGTGAAGGAATGTAAGAAGCCACCAGAGCCTGATCTGGTTACCACGGGTTTCTCAGGACTGGGATTAGCCCATACCTTTGGACTCGGGTCCAGAGAGGCCCTTAGCTTTGGACAGCTAAAAGATGGGGAAAGTATAGATGCTTTCTTAGACGCTTTTGAAAAGGTGGCACAAATAGCCAAGTGGCCACCAGAACAGTGGGCGGTAAGGTTGGCTGTCTCGCTTACTGGTGAAGCGTTGGCCGCCTACCAAACCATTCCCACTGCGTTGCCCAATGACTATTTGGAGGTCAAGAAGGCTATAAAAGCTAGGCTAGGCCTAACACCTATAGTCTATCGCCGCCAGCTAAGAAATGCTAAATTGCGTGTGGATGAGACACCACGAGCGCTCTATCATAGATTAAAAATGTTGGTAGTTAAGTGGCTAGAGCCAGAACATAAATCAGTAGAGATGCTGATTGATGAGCTTGTTCTAGAGCAATATTTTGCAGTGGTACCAGAAAGAATGAAAAGTTTTCTTATGTTGCAAGGCTGTAAAAACACACAAGAAGCTATAATAATGTCAGAGCGATTCCTAGAAGCTGATGTTTTAGCGAAGGATAGGTCTGTAGCCTGTACTAAGATGTCTATAACTAGGTTGGATGATAAGAAGAATGTGAAGAATGTTTGTGTTCCCACCAGTAGAAGGATGCAAGTGAAGCGTGCATGTTATCAGTGTGGAAGCGAACAACATTTAATACGTGATTGCAAGATGAAGACAGCCTTAGTGTTGAGCGAACCTAGTAAGATGGGAGAAGGCTTTTTACTAGATGTTACGGTACAAGGCCTACCGGTTAAAGCACTGCTTGATTCCGGCTCGGATCAATCTATGCTTTCAAAACGCTTATGGCGAAGGTTAACAGCCCCAGGTTTAAGGACACCTCAGACACCCACGGGCACTGTAAACATTCGATGTGTTCACGGAACGGCGTGTACCTATCCGGTTTACTATGTCCGGATAAAAGGGTTGGGCATTGAAAGGGAGGTCCCTGTTGCTATGGTTCCCAGATTACCCCAGGAGGTAGTGCTCGGGAGGGACTGGCCCCACTTTCAGCGAGGTGTGCAACAAGGGTTGGCCGTTAAGAAAGGGTTGGTTTCCACGCGAGCCCAGTCCCAAGCCCAACAGGTCCTAGGGGAAGAGCCCATAGAGGGGGAGGCAGAGGTTCTACCCTCTCACGAAGCTTTAGGGACAGCTCCTATAGGTAAAACAAGGAAGCCGAAGGCAGGTGCTGCAATGGCAATATTTAGGCCTTTGTTTGGAAAAGGTGGAAAGGGGGAGAAGCGCCATGAGAGGCAAGTGCGGTCTCAAAATAGGGATGAGATCCGAGCAGGTATAGATTTACCTTGGGTTCCGGAGGAACTAATGGCAAAATTCCCTTCTTTTGCAAAAGAACAAGAGGCAGATCCTGCTCTTGTTCACGCTTTTAAATTTGCTAGAGAGGAACGGGAGATATTGCCCAGATTTCAAATAGACCAAGGGATTCTATATCGGGAAAGCCGGGATCCCTTTACAGGGGATACTCGGAAGCAATTGGTGGTCCCGAATACCTTTAGGACTTTGGTCCTGAGGTTAGCCCACGATCCTCTGGTAGGGGCACACAAAGGCATTCAGGGTACTTTAAATCAGGTTTTGGCCCGGTTTTATTGGCCCGGAGTCTATAGAGAAGCGACCAGGTTCTGTAAGGCCTGTCCGGCCTGCCAGAAGGTCACTGCAATTAGGCCCCTAGAGGTTCCCCAGTTTCCTAGGGATTTGCGAGGACGCTTAACGCGAGCCTCACAGTTGGCAGAAAGCAATTTAAGGGAAAGCCAACAACGTCAAAAATCGTATTACGACCGTAATACAAAACCGCGCCAGCTAGCGCTGGGAGAGAATGTCCTAGTTATGGTAGCTGGAACTGCTCCAAAATTTGAAAGCCAATGGAAGGGTCCCTTCCGTGTGGTTAAGCAAGTGGGCCCTGTGACCTATTTAGTACAGACCAGGCGAGGGCGCAAGCAGTTGTACCATGTAAACTTACTCAGGCCCTGGCATGAAAGAATGGCCCTAGCGCAGGTGGTCATTAGTACCCAGGGTAGGCAAGTAGGACAAAACAACAAAGATTCTTATAGGAGAATTACGTGCTGTGATTTTATGGAAACCCCAGCCCGTAATATCTTAAGAAGGGGAATGTGTGGTGAGGAAAGCACTGCTGAGCCTATGGATACACAGGGAAATGAGCCCTGTACCTTTAAATCTGAAAGCATCCAGGGTTTCCCCGGTAACCAGGAGTCTCTGACTCACAACTTAGTCACCCCTAAGCCCCGCCCACAGCAGCACGTCAGGGTTAGAGAGAAGCCTGACTCATCACATGTGCTGGGAGCAAGGCGTGGCACAGGAAGAAGAACAGTTTAAAAAGCTGACTTTTAGAAACACAGAGAGAGCCCACGAGAGAGCCAGGGAGAGAACAACGGAGAGTGTGCCTGGAACACTCGGGAGATTGCAGAGAACAGCTGAGAGAGCAAGGAAAGGTGGAGCTGAAGAAGGTATTGGTGAACCTTTGAAAGAAGGCAGCAGGAGAGATATAAGGGCTGCTGACTTAAAGCTTCCAAGTGCACAGGGGGAACTGATTGGAAAGGTTCCAAAGCAGTCCCAGCTGAAAGGAAGGCTGTTGCAATCAAAAGAAGTCTCTGCAGACGGAAGACAGCCTGACTTGCATACAGGGCAGAGAGAATTGCTGAATACTCCTGACTCAAGGCAAGTGTGTCCTCCTCAGTTCTTGTCTGTGAAAAGCTTAGGAGAATTAGCTCCAGAGTTAAAAGCTAATTCTAGCTGTAAGCTAAACCCCAGAATAAAGAGGGACCATTTATCTGACTATCAATTGGCTCACATTGCAGAAGAGCTAGGGCAGAAGCAAGTCCTTCTCAAAAAGCTGAATGATTTGATCCAGAAAGAGAATAGTCAGCTCTCCCTACAGATACCCCTGGATAAGTGTGGAAGGGACAGTGTTGAAGAAATGGAAATAGGAGATATTGAAGATAACTCATTTGAAATGCAGTGTGCTTATTGTCAAGCCTCTGACTTGGAGGAGTGCTAAACTATAGAGCCACTTAAAGTGTGAATGCTATAAGAGCAACCTGATTTGTGTGAAAGTCACGGCAGAAGAAAAACAGCTGAGTGCTAGGCTCAACTGATTATAAGGCTGAAAGCTGAAGGTAATAATTAGTGGACATTCTAAGAGCTGTTTTGCTTCAAGAAATATTGATCCTGTAAAAGAGAAGTTTTTGATGAAGCTTAAGTTTTTGAATAAGCTGCATTTGTTGAACACAGGCAACGTTGTATCTACTTCTTTTGAAAAGTTAAAGCTTTTGCGTTGGAGTAAAAATCCTGTATTTTTGTTTTCCACTTATATCCTGTGTATGAAGGAATCCCTGATTACAACAAATAAATTTTCTCTGTTTTGCGCCTGACCACTTGTTCACAACTCCTTTGACTTAAGATAAGACTACAACTCCCAGCAGCCCTCCTGGCGGCCATTTTGAGGGAAAACTTATTTAAAGGTAGAAAGGCGACCTCTCCTGGTACCAGGTTATCTACCCGGCCAGGTGGGGGCGACAGTACTGAAGCACTACAGGTACAGTATAGGAGAAAGAATCCTCTGTACGTAACTGACACCACACTGAAAACCTTTTCCATTTAAGAGCATAGGTTTTCCTAGTGGATTGTTTCCTAGAGGCTAGGAGACCCTCCTCTACCTCCTAAGGTAGGCTCCAGGAAGCCAAAAGTACCCTTGCAGCCTCCATGCCATCAAATTTAGAGCTTTGAGAATGGGGTGCAGAAGGGTACCCTGATCCTGAGAGAGAAGGTCGGGTTGCAACCCCAGAAGCAGAGGGGGATCCACTGCCAACTGAAGCAGAAGTGGAAACTAGGGCTGTCTGGGCCACCTGGGAGCCACCAGTAGGACTGAGGCCTTGTCCTGAAGAATCTTGAACAGAGTTCGGGCCACCAAGGGCGTGTGAGGAAACGCATACAGGAGGCCCTGAGACCAGGGAATCAGAAAAGCATCTGCTGCTATCCGCAGAGGATGCGGTTGCCTGGAGCAGAACTTTGGAAGTTGCTTGTTCAGTGGACTGGCAAAGAAATCTATCAAAGGGAGACCCCATTTCAGGAAGATCTTCTGAACTACCAAGGGATGGAGCTGCCACTCGTGGGGCTGCAAAATTCTGCTGAGCCGGTCGGCCAGGTAGTTTTCCTGGCCTGGAAGGTACACCGCCCTGAGGAGCATGTTGTGCTTGAGGGCAAATGAACAAAGGTCCTGAGCTTCCCGACAAAGGAGCCTGGACCCAGTTCCGCCTTGTTTGTTCACACAAAACATGGCTACCTGATTGTCTGTCTGAACCAGGACAGATTGATGAGCCAGGGTAGGAGAGAAAGCTTTGAGAGCCAAACGAATAGCCCTGAGTTCTAGGAGATTGATCTGCTGTGCAGCCTCCCAAGAAGACCACAGGCCCTGGGTGCACTTGTTGAGACAATGAGCTCCCCAGCCCTGTAGGGAGGCGTCTGTGGTCAGTACCACTGTGTATCCTGGAATTTGAAAGGGCACCCCCTTTAGTAGATTGGGTGGGTGCAGCACCAATTGAGGGAGTCCAGAAATGGTCTGGACACCCTTATTCTGTCTCTGAGGCTGCCTGTGGCTTGTGACCACTGATTCCGAAGGGACCACTGTGCAGGCCTCATATGGAGCCTGGCATTTTGGGTCACATGTACTGTCGAAGCCATGTGGCCTAGAAGCCTCAGGCAGAGTCTGGCGGAGACTAGTGACCTGTTGAGAAACTGGTTTGCCAAGGCTATCAATCTTCGTGCTCTGTCTTCTGGCAAGAAAGCCTTTGCCAGGAGAGAGTCCAGCCTTGCTCCTATGAACTCCAAATTGTGGGAGGGGAGCAAAGTGGACTTTGCGAAGTTTATTACAAACCCTAGGCTTTGAAGAAGAGCAATAGTTCTGAGGGTGGCTTGTCTGGCCTCCTGGCACGTCTGACCCCTGATGAGCCAGTCGTCCAGATAGGGGAAGACAAAGATAACCTGATTTCTCAGGTAGGCCGCCACCACTGCCAAGCATTTGGTAAAGACCCTGGGAGCGGAGGTTCGGCCAAAAGGCTGTACTCTGTACTGATAATGGTTTCCTCCCACAATGAACCTGAGGTACCTTCTGTGGTCTGGATGAATGAGGATGTGAGTGTACGCATCCTTTAGATCTAAGGAGCATAGCCAATCTCCCTGCTGGAGGTAGGGCAGAAGTGTTCCAAGAGTAAGCATCTTGAACTTTTCTTTCTCTAGGAACTTGTTGAGGTTCCTGAGGTCCAGAATGGGTCGAAGGCCACCGGTTCTTTTGGGCACCAGGAAATACCTGGAGTAGAATCCGTGACCTTGCAAGTGGGGAGACACAGGCTCCACTGCCTTGTCCAACAGACCTTGGAGCTCTTGAAGGAGAAGGTCTGTGTGCAGGGGAGGCCTTGGAGGCTTCCCTGGAAAGTATGGTGGAGGCAGTTGGTGAAAGTGTAGTGCATAGCCCCTGTGGACTATGTTCAACACCCAACTGTCCCCGGTTATGAGGGGCCACTGGTGGGCAAAGAGGGCGAGGCGACCTCCTGTGCAGGGTTGGGAGAGCAGGGATGGAGAGGCTACGCTCAAGGAGTCAAAAAATCCCACCCTGCTGAGTGGGAGCAGGGGCCAGAGGCTTGGGGGTCCTCTGCTACGGGGCCCATTACCCTGCCCCTTGGCTTGCTGACCCTGGGGTGCAGCTTGGGCAGCCTGATACTGAGGGTACCGTTTGTAGGCAGTGCCCTCCCTCGGGTAAAAGGGCTTCTTACCCGAGGCCTTCTTCTTGTGAGAAGGGGCAGAGGTCTTTCTAGACAGCCTTGTCCTTGTAAGGTGCTCGGTCTCGAGCTGTGCGGCCTTCTCGGCCATGGGCTTGCCAAAAAGGTTCTCACCTCGGCAAGGGACATCGACCAACTTGTTCTGAACCCATGATTTGAGGTCCGATGACTGCAGCCATGCCTGGCATCGAGCCGCGTTGCCGGCTGCCGCAACTCGGGCCAAAGCCTCGAAGCCATCGCAGGCGGCGCGGGACTTAAACTTCTAGCAGTCCCGAATCCCCGAGGACAAGGACTTGAATCTCTGCAAGGGTTCCCCGTAGAGACCAGCAGAGAACCCGGCCAACTCCTTGGCCAGGTCCCGCAAGTACATTCCCATGTACAGCTGGTAAGACTGGACACGGCAAGCCAGCATCGAGCCCTGGAAGCACTTTCTACCGACGCCATCGAGGTTCCGGGCCTCCCTGCCGGGGGGGCACCGTAGAGTGCATCTTCTGACTCTTCAGGCGATGCATGGCCGATTCCACAACCATGGAATGGTGTGGTAGATGCGCCTTCTGAAAGCCAGGGCTCTTCCAGAGTCGATAGATCAAATCGACTCGCTTGCTTAGAACTGGCGCCAAGGCCGGTGCCTCCCACATCTGGAAGAGGAGCCGTTCCAGCATCGGAGGAACAGGGACAGTAAAGGCCTCCTTCGGAGGAGAGTCATACTGTAGGGCCTCGAGCTCTTCAGCTTGAGGCTCTTCCTCGGGGTCCGCCGGAATAGCCAAGGCAGTGGCCATATCCCGGACAAACTCCGAGAACCGGGTATCCTCCGGAGGTGATCTACTCCGGGGCTCAGACTGCGGTGAGTCCGACGGGACGCACAGAGTCTTGAACGTATCGGGGGACTCCTCATCCTCCGTCTCCCAGGCGGACCTGTCCAACGAGGAGTCAGGGTCTGACCCCGCGGGGCCCTGGAGCCCCCGTCCCGACGCCGGAGGCATGAACGGGAGGTCGAGGGAGACCGCCACCGAGGTTGACTTTGAGCCATGATGGACTCGAGTATCGGCTCGGTCTCCGGGGTCGACTTCGACGTCGATGTCCCGGTGGTTGGGGCAGATGCGCCAGACAGGCTGGCCATCAGTGCTCGCTGCTGTTCCATGAAGGCAGACAATCTGCTCTCCAAGGCTGTCATCCTGAGACTCAGCTCGGGAGACGCAGTAGCCACCGACTCGGGCCCCGGCGGCGGCTCCCTGGGAGGAGAGTCCACAAGGACTACGGGGCTTATGTGTCCAGCAGACTCCGGCTCCAGGCGAGGAACTTTGGCAGGCTTCTCTTGTTCCATGGGCCCAGGGCGACGGTCGGGGGTCTTAGACCTAGCCCTCGAGGAGCCAGGGACCTCCTCCGATGCCACCCTCACGAGCCGCTTCTTCCTCTTGCGTTCCCGGTCGGGGGACCCCCTGTCCGAGGAGCTTCGACGGCGCTCGGGATTTGAATCCCGAGATGTCGAGGCCTCTGACGAGGTCCGGGCCCGGCCGGAGGCTGAGTCCGAGAAAAGCCTTTCTTTCTGCTGCTGACGACTTCGGAGTGCCTTGGAAGACATCTTCCCACATGGTCCACACGTCTTAGGGTCGTGATCAGGACCGAGCCACCGAAGGCAGCAGTCGTGTGTGTCGGTGAGAGACATTAACTTCTTACACCGATCACACTTTTTGAAACCGCTGGAAGCCATCGGGGAAAAAAAGAGTCCCCGCGAGGTCAAAGGACCGGCCTTCCAGGGAAAAATCAAAAAAGGGCGTGAACGCCAGCCACGAAGGGCAAAAACCAAAAAGAAGAATCAGGCTCGATACCGGTGTACCGAACCCGGCGGGAGGGGAACCAGCGTCGAAACGGGAAGAAAAAATAGCGAGAATCGCCGAAAAATCAAACTTTTATCCGGGATGAGAGGATACACGTCCGGTGGGCTTCTCGGAAAAAGAGAGACTGAGGTAAGATGGCACCTTTAGGCGGGAAGGGAACCGCGCATGCGTGCCTGCATTCCCAAAGGCTTTCTTAGAAAGCTGGGGAAATGCTCTGCTGGGGCTTCATCAGCGCCGATGACACCCATATGTGAGGACTGACTTCCTGCTTGGTCCTGGAGAAAAAATGTATATCTAGTATTGCTTCTGCAGGTTCAAATTGCGCCTCACGATAACCCCAATGAGGTAAAAGGGGAATGTGATCTGACACCCTCCATTTTAAATCAGCAAAAGTGTGCCGATTCTGTAGACAGTGTTGAACAAATGAGTGCTGATAATGTCCCAGTAAACAGTCTTGATCAATGCTCCCGTAATCTGATCTTAATCATACGTCTTATTACATGGACATAACAGGAGGTATAGAGTAGTTACTCACCTGTAACAGGTGTTCTCCAGGAGCAGCAGGAATCAGTCCTCACATATGGGTGACGTCGGCGCCGACGGAGCCCTCGCGGAGCAATTTCCCCAGCTTTCAAAGAAAGCCTTTGGGAATTGCAGCGCACATGTGCGGTCCCCTTCCCGGCCAAGGGTACCATCTTGCTCAGTCTGATGACATAGCTAAAAGACAGCAAAAAAATTAGGAAAAACGAAATGAGAGGACTGCAACTCCAAGGGGAGGAAGGAGGGTTGTGAGGACTGATTCCTGCTGCTCCTGGAGAACACCTGTTACAGGTGAGTAACTACTCTTTCTCCAGGACCAAGCAGGAAGTCAGTCCTCACATATGGGACTCCCTAGCTTAAGGCTACCGGAGACCTCAAGCGGAAAAATGAGCTCCCTCTAGCTCAGTAGCACAGAAGGAAGGAATCTTCTCTGAAAACGCCCCCGACTGGTAGCCCAACACCAGGAGGGTAGGAGTTGCCTAAACCTCAAAGAGATTATGGAGGACTGCCTGACCGAAAGCACTGTCCCTGCGGGACTCCCTCTCCAGGCAGTAATGGGCCGCAAAAGTCTGGCTTGAAGACCAAGTAGCGGCACGGCAGATGTCTGCCAACGGAACAGAGCGGAGATGAGCCACTGAAGCAGCCTTCGCCCTGACACGATGAGCCGTGACTCGACCCTCCAACGAGAGGCTGGCTGCCCCATAAGCCCAAGCGATACAGTCAGCAACCCATATGGACAAAGTACGCTTGGAGACAGGTAGCCCCAACTTATTGGGGTCAAAAGAAACGAAGAGCTGAACAGCCCTCCTATGCTCCCGCGTACAGTCAAGGTAGAAAGACAAGGCCCTCCTACAGTCCAGGGTATGCAGGACCATTTCAGCCCGGCTGGTGTGCGGCCTGGGAAAGAAGGTCGGAAGAACCACCTCCTGGTTGAGATGAAAAGGAGAAACCACTTTTGGAAAAAACTTAGGGTGAGTCCGTAAGACTACCCTATTCCTGTAGAACCTAGTGTAAGGAGGATCAGACACTAGGGCCTGCAGTTCACTAACGCGCCTAGCAGAGGTAAGGGCTACCAAAAACAAGGTTTTCCAGGAAAGAAAACGAAGAGGGCAGGTAGCCATAGGTTCAAAGGGCGGACAGGTAATCCGCTGCAAGACCACATTCAGATCCCATTCAGGGGCTGGTGGGCGCAAAGGAGGCTTAAGGAGAAGGAGGCCTCTGAGAAAACGAGCCACCAAAGAGTGGTTGGAAAGAGGCCTGCCATCCACCGCTGCGTGATGCGCAGAGAGAGCACTGAGGTGGACCCTGATAGAATTGGACTTTAGGCCCAGATTGGAGAGATAAAGCAAATATTGCAAGACCACTGCCACCAAGCAGGAGAAGGGATTCTCAGACTGCTGAGCACACCACACGGAGAACCGACGCCACTTAAGAGCGTAGGACTTCCGGGTGGAGGGCCGCCTGGAGGCCAAGACGACCTCTTCCACCTCCCGAGGCAGCAGGAGGGGAGCAAGGACTACCCTTTCAGCAGCCAGGCCATCAGATGAAGGGACCAGAGGTTGGGGTGCCGGAGAGTCCCCTGATCCTGTGACAGGAGATCGGGTTGAAACCCCAGAGGAAGAGGAGTGTCCATCGCCAGCTGCATCAGAAGAGGGAACCAGGGCTGTCTCGGCCACCGGGGAGCCACTAGGATCATCGAGGCTCTGTCCCTGAGAACCTTGAAGAGCGTCCGAGACACCAGTGACATGGGAGGAAAGGCATACAAGAGGCCCGCGGACCATGGAATCAGAAAAGCATCTGCCGCTACTCTGAGAGGATGCAGTTGTCGAGAGCAGAATATGGGAAGTTGCCGGTTCAGAGGACTGGCAAACAGATCCATGGTGGGGAGGCCCCACTTGAGAAAGATCCGTTGAACCACCAACGGATCCAATCTCCACTCGTGTGGTTGGAGAATCCTGCTCAGCTTGTCTGCCAGGTAATTTTCCTGACTTGGGAGATAGACCGCTTTGAGGAGGATGCCGTGGCTGACGGCCCAAGAGCACAGTTTTTGTGCCTCCTGACAGAGAAGGAAGGAGCCCGTGCCTCCTTGCTTGTTCACGTAGAACACTGCAACTTGATTGTCCGTCTGGACCAGTACAGACTGGTGAGAAGTGAGGTGGGAGAAGGCTCTCAGAGCTAGGCGGATGGCTCTGAGCTCCAGGAAGTTTATCTGCTGAGCAGACTCCCAAGGAGTCCAGAGGCCTTGAGTACATGTCCCTTGGCAATGTGCTCCACAACCCAGGAGAGAAGCATCGGATGTCAGCACCTGAGAAGGCGGAGGAGATTGAAAATCCACTCCTAGCACTAGGTTTGGCAGATGAAGCCACCACCGCAGAGAAGAGACCAGCAGGTCGGATATCTGTACTGAGTCCGCTAGGCTCCCCGTGGCCTGATGCCATTGAGTGCGAAGGTACCACTGAGCAGTTCGCATGTTCAGGCGGGCATTGGGGGTCACATGGACCGTGGAAGCCATATGGCCGAGCAGTCTCAGAAATTGCCTGGCCGAGACCAGGGAATTGCTGTGAAAGTGGCTGGCGAGATCCATGAGCCTGTGGGCCCTGTCCAGAGGCAGGAAGGCCCACGCCTGAAGAGTGTCCAACCTGGCTCCTATGAATTCGAGATTTTGAGAGGGGAGCAAAGTGGACTTTGCGAAGTTTATGACAAATCCCAAGTGCTGGAGTAGAGTCACAGTGCGATGAGTGGCCTGAGTGGCCTCTTGGGAAGACTGGGCTCTGAGGAGCCAGTCGTCTAGGTATGGAAACACAAAAAGGCCTTGAAGTCTCAGATAGGCCGCCAGCACTGCTAGGCATTTGGTGAACACCCTGGGGACGGAGGATAGGCCAAAAGGGCAGTACTCTGTACTGGTAATGATTTCCTCCCACAACAAACTTGAGATATTGTCTGTGGTCTGGATGAATAAGGATGTGAGTATACGCATCCTTTAGATCCAAGGAGCATAGCCAGTCTCCCTGCTGGAGGTAGGGCAGCAAGATTCCAAGGGTAAGCATCTTGAACTTTTCCCTTGCCAGGAACTTGTTGAGGTTTTGCAAGTCCAGGATGGGTCTGAGGCCTCCTTTCTTTTTGGTATCAGAAAGTACCTGGAATAAAAGCCGTGACCTCTCAGGTGGTGGGGCATGGGTTCCACAGCTTGTTCTTGAAGAAGACTTGCTAACTCCTGAAGGAGTAAGTCCCTGTGCAGAGGGAGTCTTGGAGGCTCCCCTGGAAAGTAGGAGGGAGGTACCTGGTGAAAGTGTAGAAGATAGCCTTTTTGAACTATATGAAGCACCCAGGTATCTGATGTGATGGCTGACCACCTGTGGGCAAAGTGGACCAGCCAGCCTCCTGTGCTGAAAGAAACCAGCGGAGGGGAAGAGGCTATGCTGACGGAGTCAAAATCCCCCACCCTGCTGAGCAGGGGCCGGTGTTGTGGGCTTGGGGGCCTGCTGCCTACGGGACCCATTACCCCGTCCCTTGGCCTGCTGACCCTGTTGGGGAGCTGCTGAGGCCTGATAATGAGGGTAGTGTTTATAGGCAGCCGCCTTCCTCGGGTAAAAGGGCTTTTTCCCCGAGCCCTTCTTCTTCTGAGAAGGGGCAGAGGTCTTTCTGGACAGCCGAGTCCTGGTCAGAGTCTCGGTCTCGATCTGTGCAGCCTTTTCAGCCATGGGTTTGCCAAAGAGGTTTTCACCTCTGCAGGGGACATCGACCAACCTGTCCTGTACCCATGGCTCGAGGTCGGATGACTGAAGCCAAGCCTGTCGGCGGGCACCGATGCCGGCTCCGGCTACCCGAGCCGATGCTTCGAAGCCATCGTAGGCTGCTCGAGAGATAAACTTCGAGCACTCCCGAATACCAGTGGACAAGGCTTGGAACCTCTGCAAAGGTTCCTCGGAGAGACCAGCAGAGAACCCGGCAATTTCCTTTGCCAGGTCCCGGAGATACATGCCCATGTAGAGCTGGTAGGTCTGGACTCGACAAGCAAGCATAGAGCCCTGGAAGCACTTCCTACCGAGGGCATCCAGGTTCCGGGCCTCCCGGCTGGGAGGCACCGAGGAGTGTATCTTCTGACTCTTGAGTCGATGCATGGCTGATTCCTCCACCATGGAATGGTGCAGCAGTTGTGCCTTTTGGAACCCGGGGCTCTTGCGGACTCGATAAATGGAATCGACCCGCTTGCATAACACCGGCGCCGACGCCAGGCTCTCCCACATGCGGAAGAGAAGTCGCTCCAGCATCGGAGGAACCGGTACAGTAAAGGCCTCCTTCGGGGGAGAGTCATACTGGAGGGCATCGAGCTCTTCGGCTCAAGGCTCCTCCTCGGGATCCGTGGGGAATGCCTTGGCCATATCCCGCACGAAGTCCGAGAACCGGGTGTCCTCCGGGGGGGACCGTCTCCGAGGTTCGGACTCGGGCGAGTCCGATGGGACACACCGAGTTCGAAAAGTAACTGGGGACTCTTCGTCCTCCGTCTCCCAGCTCGACTCCTCAGAGGAGGAATCGAGCGGCTCCGGTCGGGCGGGCACCAATGCCCTCCGCCCCGACGCTGAGGCCGACGACCTCGTTCCCGAACGGGAGGCCGAGGGAGACTGTAACCGAGGATCGACTCAAGCTCGCATGGACTCGAGGATCGGCTCGGTCTCCGGAGTCGACTTGGACGTCGACGTTCCGGTGGTCGGGGCAGATGCACCGGCGAGGCCAGCGATCAATGCCCGCTGCTGGTCCATGAAGGCAGCGAAACTGCTCTCCAAGGCCGTCAACCTGAGTCCAAGCTCAGGAGACCCAGCAGCCCCCGACTCGGGCCCTGACGGCGGCTCCTTCGGAGGCGAATCCACGAGGACTACAGTACTCACGTGTCCAGGAGATTCCATCTCAAGACGAGGATGTTTCGAAGGCTATCGGGGCTATGCGACCTGGCCCTCGAGGAACCAGGAGCGTCCACCGACGCCACCCTCGCGGGTTTCTTCTTCCTATGATGTTCCCGGGCAGGAGACCCCCGCTCAGAGGAAATCCGACGATGCTCAGGACCGGAGTCCCGGGACATCGAAACCTCTTTCGTTCTCTTTGATGCTGCCGACTCCTCAACGCTTTTGAGGACATTTTGCCACACGGACCACAGATCATCGGATCATGATCGGGTCCGAGGCAGCGGAGGCAGCAGTCATGTGTGTCAGTAAGAGACATAAGTTTCTTACACCGATCACACTTTTTAAACCCGCTGGCAGCCATCGGGGGAAAAAGGGCCCCTGCGAGGTCAAAAGAGAGGGTTGCCAGTGAAAAAAGAAAAAATGGCACGAACGCTAGTCACGAAGGACAAAAACAAAAAAAATAAAGAACGGACTCGATACCGGCGTATCGGGTCCGGGCGGGAAAAGGATCCGGCGTCGAACCGAGAAAAGAATATTAAATAAAATCAACTTTTTCAGCGGCGATCACAAACAACGTCTGTAGGGCTCCGCGGAAAAAAGAAGACTGAGCAAGATGGCACCCTTGGGCGGGAAGGGGACCGCGCATGCGCGCTGCAATTCCCAAAGGCTTTCTTTGAAAGCTGGGGAAATTGCTCCGCGAGGGCTCCGTCGGCGCCGTCACCCATATGTGAGGACTGACTTCCTGCTTGGTCCTGGAGAAACAACGTATGTGGAAGTACAAGTAGTGTGGAACTTCCTGCAAATCGTGTGATTCCCCACAGACATATCCCACTCACTTCCGATATTATCTGGTCATGCATATCACAAGCAGCACAGGCATAGTGATCCACTTGCTGATCACAAGCCCCTTGATAAATTCTCCAAGTTATGGATTTACTATGTCATCTATAGCCCTACCTCATTGGTAGGCTATGATAGGACTCTGTTGGAAACATGTATGTGACTGCAATATCAGCCAAAACTGATGTAAAATTGCTGACACATTTTATTGCATGAATAGAATACGGAAGCATACAAACCAATCGATCCTCTTCAGACTTAAGCTTATCTTGCAAATAATTCCCTCTGAGCATACAGGCCTCTTAAATATGCCTTCTTTACAATATGCTTTGGATATCCGCAATATATATACCTGGCAAACATTAAGAAGCTTGATATTTATATTCTTGCAAAGCAGTACATATATGCTGCACTTCACAAAAATTGACTAACCGGCAGTCCAGCCTTTAATTTATAGGAATGACAACTATGAATACACAATAAATTGTTCCTTTCTACTGTTTTTTTGTATAAGGTGGTAACCAGCCGGGATCCCAGTCTAGTAACTTGCACATCCAAAAAAAAGATATGGTTTGTTGATGATACACACTTTCAAACTGCAAACCTGACTTACACAAGTTCAACCACCATGTAAATTGCTGTAGATTGGCCAATGGGCCCTTCCATAAACAAAAAACATCATTCAAATATTGCTTCCAAAATATAATATTAATGCATCCAATGTGAACCATACAGAAATGCTTCCTCGAACGCTGCCACATATAAAGTGGCTATTGTAGGGGCCACTGTCTCCCCCACAGCAACCCCAAATCTCTGGTGTTGCAAAGGACTAAACACAACAGTTCCATAACATAAGCCTTGGCATCCTAGGCAATAAACAGTCCTTCCAATCTACTTGTTGATGTACCTGCAATGCTTCATTTTAATCTACATTTATATAAAGAGAATTAATGTCCATATCATTTTTATATTTGTATAAAGAGAACTAATGTCCATGGTTAATAGCTATATTTCACCTTCCAGTTCTGGCATACTGGACAATATGTTTAAGAAATGACTAGTGTCTCTAATATAAGATATTGTCTGTTTGGCTAAAGGGTTCAAAATCTGATCAACATACTAGGAAAGCGATTCCAAAAGAGACTTACGTCCTGTCACTATTAGACGACCTGAAGGAGATGTCAATGATTTATGTATCTTTTGGATCAAATTTTTAAAAAAAAATCGGTGTTTGAGGAAACTTATTTATCAAAAATTGAGACTCCTTATTGGTCAAACACCCTTCTTTTAAACCCTAAAATATTAAAGCGGTAATTCGTTGCACCAATTGTTGAGTAGGGTCCCCAAGAGGTTACTCATAGTATTTAGAATCCCCCAGTTGTTGAAAAATTTCTTGTTCGTACTGCTGTCTGTTTTGTAAAACTATAACTCCCCCTTTATCAGCCCTGTGCACTACAATGTCCATATTTGCCTGAAGCTGTTTTAACTGCTCCCATTGAATGCTAGAGATGTTTCTTCAATAGGAGCATGTTTCTCCACATCAACTAAAGAACCAACTGCTGAAAAGTAATAATCAATGGATCCGAGAAATTCAAAGGTACCTTACGAGGAGGTTTTACCACCAAAGAACTGTACGCACTGGGAGATGTAAGCAAAAGAATGCCATGACCATGTTTATCAGAAAGCTGCTTAAAAGTGAAAGCTGAAGGTGTTTTGAGAAATGCTGCGTGGAGAATTGAGTCTTGGAGTGGATTAGACTGTCTCAGATAAGTGGTTAAAGTTGAACACTGAAGCAGAACTGTAAAAGTTCTCATTTCAAAACATGACATTGTGTCGGTTGAAGGTTTTATATGTTGTTTGGCGAGGAGAATGAATTGAAGTGTAAGATTAAAAAATTAAAAAGGACAGAGTGGGAATAGTTCTAAATTAGCTGGCGATACTGGTTTGGCATTATATGTCCAACAAACCAATATTTTTATTATATGACTATTTCCACATATCTGTGCAGGGCATTGGTAACTAACATGGTTGTGTGTTTATCCCTGCATAGTGCCCTACTTGATACAGTATTAGGGTTCAATTTGGCATCACCATGGCAACCCGGCACCTGGGATTTATCGAGTCTTCTTCTAGAGGACATGAAATGAAGCTGAAAGGAGGAATATTTAAAGCAACAAGAAATATTTTTTCATAGAAAGGATAGTGGATGCCTTGAATACTCTCTCAATGGAGGTGGTAGGGACAAACCGACAGAACTCAAAAAGGCATGGAAAAGAGGCTTTCTTGCTCAAAGTAAAACTTAAAGGACTTTCACACTTCCAAAAAGAATAGGAAGAGTAGCTATTAAAGTCGCAGTTACAACTCAAAGTAAAAAGCATAGAGCATGGCCTATGTTGGCAGGGCTGTGATATGGAGGGGAGCGTCTTCCATATGTGGTAGACATGGCCAGAAGTAGAAAAGTACTGGATATTAACTTCAGCACTATTTAAAGCAATTACTGGCTCAAACTCAGCAAGAGATCCGAAATATTTTTTGTTAAACATTCTACCTGACGATTTGGAACCTGACCTAGCAAAATTGTGCTGAATGTGTATTATGGCTTTATGGCTGCCAAAATGGAAATGGCTTGATCATAGAAGAATGGGCATCTATCAGGGAAAGACCAAATAATCCAACGGTTGCATTTTCTTTATACAGTGTCTGAAATTATAGCATACAAAAATCATCACGTTGGAATTTTTGATAAGATTTGGCTACTGTATAAAAGATGGAAGGAGACTCTGAAAAGATATTGTTCTCATACTTGCAAAAACAGGACAGCTGTACTTTATTACATAAGAACATAAGATATGCCATTCTGGGTCAGATCAAGATTCATCAAGCCCAGTATCCTGTTTCCAACAGTGGCCAATCCAAGTCACAAATACCTAGCAGTTTCCCAAAAAGACACACAGGTTCCATAATGCTTGTATTGGGGCAAGCAATGGATTACCTGGGTCCTCTTTAATAATGGTTTATGGACCTTTCCTCCAGGAACCTGTCCAAACCTTTTTTAAACCCAGCTACATTAACAGCCAGAATTTGATTACACATCGAGTGAAAAAATATTCACTTATCAATCTGAAACGGATTAGACTGTAGCTTCATTGCATTATCCGCTAGTCTTTCTACTTTTTGATGGTGTAAAGAATCGATCTACATTTACCTATTCAACTCCATTCATTACTTTATAGACCTCTATCATATCTTCCCTCAGCTGTCTCTTTTCCATGCTGAAAAGCCCTAACCTTTTTAGCTTCTCCTCATAGGGGTATCCTTCCATCCCCTTTACCATTTTGAGAGAAATTAATAAAGATTTAAGTTAACAAAACAAAACAAAAAAAGCACAGAGTGGGGGTGTGGTAGGCTATGGCCTAGCATGGCCTGCTACTATGAAAGGCCTGTAAGTTAGGCCTGGATCCTAACTCCCATTATAGCTAGAAAAGAACCAAAAATCTGTGAAAAATGAGAAAACTGTTTTAAACTGCTTAATAAGAAGTTTTTATGAATTCATAAGTCTTCCATTATTCTCTTGTGTGTGAAAGAACAGAAATGTTTCAATATATGCATTCCTGGAGCTAGGGATAACCTTGCAGTAGAGAAGTAACGAAATCAAGAACTGTACCATTGTTAGAGCAATACTAAGGGAGGGGGCCGGTTGCTAGGCTCTGGAGGGATTTCTAATTGGACAGGTGCAGGAAATGTAGAACCAATGAGAAGTTTGCATGTATCGAGTTGGAACCAATAGAAAGTTCTCATGTATCAAACTGAAAAAGAGGTATAAATGGTTATGTCTCTGTAGAAACCTTTGCTCAGTACCTTTTGAAGCTTTGACTGACTGGGCCTGTGCACAATAAACTGGCTTGGACCCTGTCAATTGACTCCTGGACTTATTCATTGATTGCACTTTGCTACAGCATATTCTTGGTGCATTGGCCGGGAAGTGCGAGTGGTAAATGGTATTCAAGTGAATAATCCACGCAATTCGCCTTGAGGTTTGGCCCAGTTGGAACCGTGTCTGTCCGACCGCGGGGGAAACCTCAGGCGCCGCCGGCCCCTTTGTGCCAGAGAGGGTTCCGCCTGCCTCTTTGGGCCATCGGGTCCAGCTGGCCAACACCTCCGACCCGGGGGAGTCCAGGTTCCAACTCAGAAGCTGGTGTGGTATCGGGGACCGGATCCGGTGAGTAGACATTTTTGTGATTCGATAGTCAGAAAGAACAGCCTGGGACAACGTCTTGCGTGCGCAGGACTGATTTGGTATATTTGGTATAGACTAACTGGGAAATCTCGCATGAGTGCGTGCGAGACAAGGGAGCCTGATCACCTCCCATAAGGGCGGTCCTAGTAAGCTCCGCGTAAGAGAAAGCGGAAGCCGAAGCCATCGACCCTTCTTGTTTGGAATAGTCAGTTAGTCAGAAAACCTGGGCACTTGAAATATTGAAATATGATATCCTGTTGAAATATGCTTGTTTGTGTGAGTGAAAGGTCTTGAAATACAGACCGAGCGAGAGCGGACTCCTAAGTAGCGCAGTTCCTGGCCGGGCGACCGTGCCCAAGTCGCGAACAGGAGTGGTGTTTGTCCCCCCCAGTGTTCTGTGGGCTGTACGGACCCCTTACCTGCAGCCATACTACCTATCCTTATTGTTCATAACTCCCAAGAAGGAGAAAGCAGGGCACCTAATGCCATTACGCCAAGTGCCTGGAATACCTGTTTTAAATGATCAGGGCCAGATGGCGCCAGGACTAACCAGCTTAATTTATGTACCCTTTTCCACCACAGATTTATTAAACTGGAAAACGCATTATGCATCCTATACAGCCAAGCCTCAGGAATTAACAGAATTAATGTCTAGCATTATGCAAACCCATCAGCCTACCTGGGCCAATTGTCGCCAGCTCCTGTCCACCCTCTTTACTACTGAGGAGCGAGAACGAATCGGGCAAGCAGCCCTCCGTTGGTTAGAAGAGAACCCTGTAGAAAGGGGAGGAATAAATCCCCCACAAGCAGCTGTTGCAGAATATCCCAATGAAGATCCCGGGTGGGACCCGAATGATGAAAGGGGGGCGGCGGCCCTAACCAGATTTCGCCAGGCCTTATTGCAGGGCCTGAAGAAGGGAGGCCAGAGGGCCATGAATATCGGGAAAGTATCAGAAGTTCTCCAGGGTCCAGATGAGAGCCCAGCGGCCTTTTATGAGCAGTTGTCTGAAGCTTATAGATTGTATACCCCATATGATCCCGCCGCTCAGGAAAATTTACGCATGGTAAATGCGGCCTTTGTTAGTCAGTCCCAGAGAGACATAAAGTGAAAATTGCAGAAATTCGATGGATTTGCGGGCATGAATACAGCTCAGTTAATGGAAGTCGCTCAGAAAGTATTTGTGAATCGTGAAAATGAACGAGACAGAGAAAGTGAACGAAAGATGAAGAAGAAGGCAGATCTTCTTGCTGCTGCTATAACCGAACGACGTGGAGGAGGGTTTCCTAATCAAAGGACCAGAGGACATGGAAGAGGCCGCGGAAGTGAAAGGCCTCAATTGGGTGCAAATCAGTGCGCCTAATGCAAGGAAGGAGGACATTGGAGAAATGAGTCCCCGCATCTGGACTCCGCCTCTGCAAGGGGAGGAGGGAGTCCCTGGAGGCCAGGACGATTTTGAAGGAGGGGAGGAATGAATCGAACACAGTTCCAGCAGGAGAGGGAGGAAGCCATTGAGGGAGTGGCAGTAGCAACGGGCTATGACCTGGACGACATAGATGAAGACTAGGCCAGAACGGGCTCCAAGTTCACCCTGGGTCCCCAGGAGCTTATGGTCAGTTTAAAGATAGGGGACCAATACATGGAATTCATGGTAGATACAGGAGCAGAACATTCAGTAGTAGCCAAGCCAGTAGCTCCTTTGTCCTCACGATCTGTTACCATTGTGGGAGCCACTGGAAATAAAGCCACAAAGGTCATTCTTATAGAACCGCATGTGTGAACTAGGGGGACAGAAGATAACGCACCAGTTCTTGTATATGCCTGAGTGCACTATTCCACTACTGGGCCGAGACATGCTTGCCAAGCTCCAGGCACAAATATCCTTTGCTGAAGGGGGAGAAATGAAAATGACTGTGAACCCAAAGCCTGCTGGATTGATGGTGCTTACTGTTCCCCGAGAAAAAGAGTGGCAGTTCTATAGTGCACCTCCAATAAAGTCAACTAGTCCCTGTATACCTACCAACCTCATAGCCCCACCTGAAGTATGAGCAGAAGATAATCCACCTGGCCTAGCGAAGAACATAGCCCCTGTCATTGTCACCCTCAAGCCAGGAGTGGAACCAGTGCATGTGAAGCAGTATCCTCTCCCTCGACCAGCCATAGAAGGAATTCACTGCCATTTGATGAAACTGCTGAAGTACAGACTTCTCAAGAAATGCCAGTCACCTTGGAACACCCCCCCCCCCCCTTCTCCCAGTAAAGAAGCCTGGGACAAGGGACTACAGCCCGGTACAAGATCTAAGGCGAGTAAATGATGCAGTTGAAACTATACACCCTGTAGTACCAAACCCTTATACTCTCTTGGGACTGATCCCCGCTGAGGCTACTCACTTCACCGTCCTGGACCTGAAAGATGCTTTTTTCTGTGTGCGCCTCGCCCCCACCAGTCAACTTTTATTCGCTTTTGAATGGCAAGACCCCACAACAGGAAGGCGGGGCCAGCTTACCTGGACCAGATTACCCCAAGGATTCAAGAATTCACCTACTCTCTTCAGTGCTGCCCTGAATCAAGATCTCTCAAGTTATCCAGTGGACCCAGGAAAGAGGGTTCTTCTTCAGTATGTAGATGACTTGCTCATAGCCACCAACTCAGAAAGTGAATGCCTACAAGCTACTAGTGAACTTTTGTACCTTCTCAAAGATGCTGGATACAAAGTCTCAAGAGCCAAAGCACAACTATGCCAAACTGAAGTCAAGTATCTAGGATTCCCATTGTCCAGTGGGATCCGATGTCTAGGACCAGAACGCAAAGAAGCTGTATGTAATATCCCCATTCCAACCACTAGGAAGCAAGTAAGAGCCTTCCTGGGGGCCGCGGGATACTGTCGCATATGGATCCCCAACTTCGCGCTGATTGCAAAACCACTATACCAAGTCACCAAAGGAATGGAAAAATCCCCACTAGAATGGGGACCTGAACAAGATGTAGCATTCCAGACTTTGAAGAATGCTCTGATGTCATCCCAAGCTTTAGGTCTTCCAGATGTTCAGAAGCCTTTCCATCTTTTTGTCCATGAGTCACAAGGAAACGCATTGGGAGTATTGACTCAATCACTTGGATCCTGGCAACGACCAGTAGCCTATCTGTCAAAACAATTGGATGTAGTTGCAAAAGGATGGCCCCCTTGTTTGAGAGCTGTTGCAGCGACAGCCCTCCTAGTGGGCGAAGCAGATAAACTCACACTAGGACAAACTCTTCAAGTCACCGTGCCACACTCTGTTCTGACTCTCATGGAACACAAAGGAAACTTCTGGCTAACCAATGCACGAATGTTGAAATATCAGAGCATGCTGTGTGAAAACCCCCGGATACAGTTGAAAGTCAGTCAAGCTCTGAACCCTGCTACAATGTTTCCAATTGGTCCTGGGCCACCTGATCATAATTGCTTAGAAACCATGGACACTGTATTTTCAAGTTGCCCTGATTTGACCGATGTCCCTCTAGAGGACCCTGAACGGACTTTCTTTGTGGATGGAAGCAGTTTGGTCATCAATGGACATCGATGTGCTGGATATGCAGTGGTGACCCTTGATCTGGTAGTTGAGTCCTCAGCCCTGACCCCAGGAACCTCTGCACAGAAAGCTGAATTGATAGCCCTCACCAGAGTCTTGATGTTAGGAGAAGGACTCCGCATAAATGTGTACACAGATTCCAAATATGCTTTCACTACTTTGCATGCACATGGAGCCTTGTATAAAGAGCGAGGGTTGATCACCTCAGGGGGTAAGGCCATTAGATATGGGCCCGAGATATTGATGTTGTTAGATGCTGTGTGGGCCCCCAAACAAGTGGCAGTCATGTACTGCCGAGGTCATCAGGCAGGAGCAGGAGAAGTCACCCGAGGGAATAGATTTGCAGATGCCACAGCCCGGAAGGCAGCCACCACAGGACAAGTTATGACCCAAGATACAGTAATGCAAGCAGCTCTATTCCCTGTGCCCCTCAGTTCCTGGGCACCCCGATACACTACGAGAGAGATAGATTATTATTGTGAAAAGGAGGGAGGAGTCTTGACAGAACAAGGTTGGATAGTGTTGCCACCCCCAGAAGGTAGTCCACCTCCAGGTCCTACAGCCATTCCTGAAGCATTAGGGCCAGCCTTTGTTCAAGCTTTTCACCAAGCCACACATTATGGCAAAACAGCCATGAAGAAAGCCCTGAGAACCCATTTTTGTATTTCACTGCTAGGATCCCTGACTGCCTCAGTGGCACAGCAATGCCTGATATGTGCCAAAAATAATGCTAAGCAAGGTCCTGTTCCACCCCCAAGAGTTCAGTCAGTAGGGGTGACCCCAATGAGTGATATACAGGTAGACTTTGCTGAAATGCCCCGTGCAAATGGATATCACTATATGTTAGTGTTAGTCTGCACATTTTCAGGGTGGGTAGAAGCCTATCCCACCCGAACTGAGAAAGCCCGAGAAGTCACTAGGGTATTGCTTCATGAGATCATTCCCCGATTTGGAATACCTTCAACTATAGAGTCAGATAATGGTCCGTCATTTGTATCCCAAGTGACCCAACAGTTAGCTCAAGCTCTGCAAATAAAATGGAAGTTACACACTGCTTACAGACCCCAGAGCTCAGGGAAAGTAGAGCGTATGAATAGAACCTTGAAAACTCATTTATCCAAGCTTTGCCAAGAAACACACCTGAAGTGGCTCCAAATTCTCCCCATAGCCCTTCTTAGGATACGTTCAGCTCCCACCAGATCCTTAGGAGTCTCCCCTTTTCAGATTTTGTATGGGCGACCTCCACCCATAATGCAGGGAATAAAGGGAGACATGAGACAGATAGGATCTGAAATAACTAGACAAGAACTATTAGCTTTAGGTTCTGTTTTGCAGAAACTCCAAACGTGGGTGCAAGATAGACTACCCATCAACCTGACCGAGCCTCTGCATCCCTTCAAGCCAGGAACATCCGTGTGGGTGAAAGAGTGGAGAAAGACCCCACTGGCGTCGCATTGGAAGGGACCATACGTCATCATCCTGTCAACCCCCACCGCAGTGAAAGTTGCAGAATTTGAACCCTGAATCCACCACAGTCGAGTGAAGCCGGCAGCTGCTCCTGATCCTGGCCAATGGACATCAGTGAATGATCCCGAGACTCCATTGCGACTCACCTTGAGGAGACAGCCAGCTTTATAGAGAGTCTTCAGAATCCACCTACGTCACGCAAGAGTGACCATCACAGCAGAAACAGAAGAAAACAAGTTCATCATACCCGATTTCCAGATTAACCTCCAGAGACTGTAATCACAATGTTCTTCCACTATTGCCTTGTGGGAGTGGTGATCTTGGGAATCCTGGAAAAGACTTTTGCCCTACCCCCTTGTGCAGCCTGCATAACCACCACCCGAACAGGACAAAAGATTACTCAAACTTTGTTCTATCACTCCTACTATACTTGCACTGGTACAGTCAGCCGGTGTATTTATAATGGCACCGAATTGAATATTTGCACGAAGGGGAAAAGTAAGACTTGTTATAACCCTCGACAAAACCCTTCATATTATACATTTGAGATACGCTGGAATGATGAAGATGGAGCAATCCTGAATGCAACAAAACCCCTCACCAACCCCACAAAACCTATTATCTTGAACTTTGATGCTTGTGATGCAATCAACAGAAATGCTTACCACAGATGTGGGTCATGGGAGCGAGCATACTACCACAATGATAAATACATGTGTCCAGAAGGAGCCTACGGATGGGGACGGTGTACAGGAAAATGTTCTGCAGCCACCATTTACACCACCACATCTAAACATGATTACTTTTGCCCAAAATGGGACTGTGTATATTTTGCTACCTGGAAGAATGCACCTATGGGACGAGATGGTGATCACCGCAAAGGCAGCTTAACAAAGATCAGACTACTAGAACCCAAGAAATGCCAGAAAGGTGCCTGTAATCCCCTGCAACTTCTCATAGTCAACCCCAGCCACTGGAAGCAAGGATACAAGTTTGGATTGTGTATAGCAGGAGGAGGTATAGATCCTGGGACTATCTTATATCTGCAATTAAACACTAAGACCCATGTATCCTCACCCTATCGTATACATCACTCCTTCTATGAAGCCATGAAAGCAGAGTTTGAAATTCCTCCTGCCTCCCAGAACTTGTTTCTTGAATTAGCGGGAGCAGTTGCATCTAGTCTCCACGTTTCAGACTGTTTGTTTTGTGGAGGAACAACGATGGGAGACCAATGGCCTTGGGAAGCACAAGAACTGAACTATTCTATTCCATATAATCAGACTAATATACACAATACCACAAGTGAATGGGTATTGGCCCACTCCATTGTGGGTAACTTATGTTTTTCTCGCTATGGACCATTGTTTAATATGGAAGAGGGGCAGCTGGTCTGTCTCAATCAGAGGTTCTACAACAGTACCACTAAGAAGATGTCTTGGTGGTCAGGAGTCAATGCTACTGAACCTTCCAATCCTCTAGTTCAGTTCCTCAAACTTGCCAGTATCTGGACTAACTTAGCAGCAAACAATTCCTGGCAAGCACCACCTGGACTGTACTGGATTTGCGGAACCCGAGCATATGCTAGACTCCCTCACCACTGGGGAGGCGCATGTGTATTGGGAACCATACGACCTTCCTTTTTCCTTTTGCCTACATCCCAGGGAGAACAACTGGGATATCCTGTGTACAGAAGTCGACAGCTGAAGGAGGCCTTGAAGATAGGCCAATGGGACAAATGGGACACGTCATCTGAAGAATGGCCACCTGAGAGAATTATCTCATACTATGGACCTGCTACTTGGGAGCAGGATGGGACTTGGGGATATCGTACTCCTGTTTACATGATTAATCGAATAATATGTTTGCAAGCTGTTGTTGAAATAATAACCAATGAAACTAGTAAAGCACTAACTCTGTTGGCTAAGCAAAGTACTGTCACGAAGTGGATCTAGCAGAGCCCATGGAAATAAGTAGAAATACAGATAGTGGATCTGACACTGACACTTCAGACAAGCACATGACAGGGAGTTGCTATAGACAACATAAACAAACCAGGTCTCGAGCTCTGAGAACACGCCCAAGCTGCAGGAAAGCTCAGGAATCATTAGGGAATGAGGAGCAGCTGAAAGGAGGCGGGGTTGAGACACACGTGGATAAACCTCACTCACCTGGAGTTAGAGGGGCGAGTGAAAGTTCAGGTTCAGGTTAGACGGAGCCAAGAGAGCAGAAGCAACAGAAATCCTGGAAGCCAGAGAAGTCCCAGGAGTTACAGGAATTAGCAGAGAGGCAGAGAGAGCAGCAACTGCAGAAACTCCTGAGAAGGCAAGGAACTCTGAAATGGCAGAGAACCCCAGGAGCCCAGGATATTCTGCTGGAAGTCTGGGTTAGAGCGGAGCCACTGAGAGGGCTGGGAGAACCGAAAGGTTTAGCTCCAAGGCTGAGAGAGAAAACCCAGGAGTCTGCCATAGAAGGCAGTGCACAGACACCTTTGAACCCAGTAACGTTTATACAAAAGGTAACATAGAAGGCAGTTTTAAAGCCAGGCTGAGACAGGCTGGAAAAGCCAATTACCCAGGCTACAGGGATAGAAAGGATAAAGTCTTCTATCCTGAAGACAGTTTTGTACCTGGGGAAGAGCCAAAAGGGAAAACCTGTAAGGAATTGCCGTCCTGTTCCACTCCAGTAGCTTCAGCTGTGCCGAGGAACTCTAAGCTGAGAGAGCCAGAAGGTAAGCTTATTACCTCTAATAGAAAGAGAATTGAATGCAGGAACTTCCCATATGATTGGCAGCATTTGAAGGGCTCTCAAGAAAGGAACTCTAGTGAATACGGTAATTGTTTTTCACAGACGTTAACAGAGGAAGAAAAGAAGTCTCTTTGTAATAGGGAGAGACTGCTAAATAACATGTCTAGCTATTTGAAAGAGAGACTGTTTGCAACAGAGAGTGAGGACATGCAGTGTGAAGTGCAGGGGGACCAACCCACTGTTGAATACATGGATTGTACGCTCACAATTGCAGATGAGATCTGCTCTCTATGTTAAAAGAGCTGTGAAACTTTCTAACTGTGGAAGTAACAGAGAAAGGGTTTATGTTTGTTGGGAAAAAGGACTGTTTAAAATACTTTTTCATTTGCTGTAAAGAAGCTGAAAAAGAAGCAGTTTTTGTTCACATTTTGTCTCTTTATTTTTGTACCCGAAGTTGGTTATCTGCCTTGTTTTTCATTACAAAAAGAATCCTCCCGGAAGGGGAATAAAATCCTGTCTTTGAGCCTTACCACGCGTCCGCAACTCATTTCTTGGCTGGTCTATAAGAACTACAACTCCCAGAGAGCATAGCAAGGCTTTCTATATCATTTTTCTGGCCAGTTCAAGATAAGGTCTCAGTGTAGTACCCTGCCTTAACCTGTGGGGTCCCACGCTGGGTGACAGGTTGGCGTAGTCTTGAGGATTTTTTTTTTTCTCGTGGTTTACCTAAGAAGAAGAAGAAGAACAAGACACGAATAAAGAGACGACATCTTACTGGAGAAACTGCTGCCATATTGAGCGCTGTCTAGCAGAACTTTTCGCTGGCAGGTCGGCCAGGTGGAAGAGGGACGGAGACCTTTTCTCACAGGCCTGACTCTACCTGAAGCCTAAGGTAAAGGTAACTTGGGCATAAGGGTAGAAGGATACAAAGTGAGAAAGGGGGTGCTTTGGTCCACAGACAGGGGTTAAAAGAAAGAAAACGCCGCACTTGGTGGGTTTTCTTTTCTTTTTCTACAGGTGACGCAGACTTCAGAAGGAAGATGGAACCCAGGGATGTTATGCAATGGATGCAAGCCCAATGGGACAAACAAGCGGAGCTCGTTCGACACCTCCAGGAGCGGAACGCAGAAGTAATGAGGGAACAGCAACGACCTCTACTAGAGACAATGGAAGCATTTTTGAAAAAGCCACAGGAAACAGGAGCGGCTAATCCTTCCATGTTTCCAGGTGTAGGGATGAATAATTGTCATGCTTTTTCCTTGGGACAATTAACTCAGCAAGATAATCTGGATGATTATATAGATGCGTTTGAAAGAATAGCAGAAACACTTAAATGGCCTATGGAGCAGTGGGCGATTCGCTTTGCGATGACACTCACCGGTGAGGCTCTAGCTGCCTTTAAGGCAATGCCTGCTAGTCTTGCCTCTGATTATACAGAGATAAAAAAGGCAGTAAAGGACAGACTAGGTCTAACTCCTAGACACTATAAGCGGATGTTTAGAGAGGCTAAGATAAAGTTTAAGTAAACTCCTAGAGCTCTGTACCAGAGATTAAAGAGTCTAGCTTGGAAGTGGCTAACTCCGGAAAGGAGGTCACTTGACTCTATTCTAGATGAGATTATACTAGAACAGTTTATGCAGGCTGTATCTCCTGAGTTAAAAACTTTTCTCACTCTGCAGGATTGCCACAGCACAGAAGCAGCAGCCAATATGGCGGATAGATATTATGAGGCTAAGATGGCTGATACTTCAGGGATTGGAGTTTTAAAAGTGGCTGGGATGGCAAGTTCTGGTAAAGTGGAAAGTTTGAAAAAGTCAGAGCACCTAAAGTGGATAATAATAATGACGATACTGATGATGATGTTTTATCTGTTTATAAAGGCAAATGTTATGCGTGCGGAAAGGCAGGACACATCCGAAGAAACTGTAAAACACGAATGGTCCTCGTATCGGGAGCGGGGAAGCAAGTCCTGGAGGGATTCCTCTTACAGGTCCAGGTAGAGGGAGTAGATGCCCTGGCGCTACTTGACTCGGGGGCCGATCAAAGTATGGTTTCTCGTAAATTTTGGGAAACCATTGAACACCATCGGTCGTCAACCCCGAGGCAAGTAGAAGGTCGGGTACTCATAAGGTGTGTACATGGGGCAGCCTCACACTATCCCCTGTATGAGGTAGGCATAAAAGGTTTCGGGACCAAACGACAAGTATTAGTGGCCATAGTCCCTAAGCTACCGTATGCGGTTGTCCTCGGGAGGGATTGGGCTCCCTTCAGTCAGGAAATGAAGAAAGGCCTTAAGAATGAGCTAGCCCTCAAGTCCACACAACACCAGACAGAGGCGATTGAAACCGGGGTAGAAGCTTTAGCACCAAGGGTCCCTAGTCCTCTATTTGGGAAAACCCTTAGGACAGGCTCCCGATCTCAGCCACAGGTAAAGGAGATACCGCCAGGAAAACAGAAATTTGTGCTCCAATTCTGTAAAACCACTGATCAGGCCAGGAGCCCAAAAAGAGCCTCAGCGGCTGCTGCGGGGTACGACCTCTTTAGTGTGGAGGACACAATAGTTTTAAAAGGGGGGAAAACACTAGTTGACACAGGCATTCAAGTAAAGATACCGGAAGGATGTTACGGGCGCATAGCGCCAAGATCGGGTTTGGCTGTAAAATACTCTTTGGATGTAGGGGCAGGGGTCATCGACCCAGATTATCGGGGCCTTATAAAAGTCCTACTCTTCAATTTTGGGGACAAAGATTTTAAGATACGTACAGGCGACCGTATCGCACAGCTAATTTGCGAGCGCGTGGGGTTCCCCACGGTAAGGAGGTACCCTCATTGTCACCCACAAGACGGGGGACAGGTGGATTTGGCTCTACGGGGGAAAGGGAGGTTAAAAACATGACGGCCCTGAGTGAGGAGAGGAACGAGGAAGACCTCGGCCCTCAAACAGCTGATTGGAGGAAACAGCCCACCCCCAGGATAGGTACCGAGCTGTCACTACAGCAACGGAAAGAGTTAACCCAGATGTTAGAGAAATTTTCCGACGTATTGACAACTAGGCCGGGTGAAACTCACCTAGTCACTCACGAGATAGTTACTGTACCCGGACAGGTAATTAGGCAGCGTCCATATAGAATGCTTGAAACCAGGAAAAGGGAAGTAATTGAGCAGGTTAAGGAAATGCTAGCCACAGGTATAATAGAAGAATCACGGAGCCCTTGGTCAAGCCCGATAGTATTAGTGCCAAAACAGGACGGAACCCTCAGGTTCTGCATTGACTTCCGTCAGGTCAATGGAATTTCGCAGTTTGACGCCTATCCTATGCCCCGCATTGATGACCTTTTAGACCGCTTGGGGCAAGCAAAATATCTGACCACCCTAGATTTAAGTAAAGGATATTGGCAAATTCCATTGACACGAGATTCAAAGCCCAAAACAGCGTTTAGTACACCAATTGGATTATTCCAATTCCGGCAAATGGCGTTTGGCTTACATGGGGCAGCTGCTACCTGCCAGCGGTTAGTGGATCAAGTGTTAAGGCCACACCATGAATATGCTTTAGCATACATGGATGATGTCGTGGTATACAGTACAACATGGGCACAACATATCGCTAGGGTGGAAGCGGTACTCAGAGCACTGCGTAGGGCCGGCCTAACGCTCAATCCAGAAAAGTGTTTATTTGCCACGGAAGAGGCCAAATATTTGGGCCACATGGTGGGAAGGGGACGTGTAAAACCATTGGCGAGTAAGGTAGAGTGTGTTAGGGATTTCCCCAGACCCGTGACTAAAAAGCAGGTGCGAAGCTTCCTGGGGTTAATCGGCTATTATCGCCGGTTTATACCTCAATTCACGGAAGAGAGTATTCTCTTCACAGAAATGTTAAAAAAGAACGTGCCCAACCATGTAAAATGGACCCCCGAGGCCGAGGTGGCGTTTGTTGCCCTAAAAAAGAAACTCTGCAGTACCCCGGTGTTACGAGGAATAGATTTCAGTTTGCCATTTATAATCCAAACTGATGCTTCCGAGACAGGGTTGGGGGCGGTGATGTCCCAAGAATTCGAGGGAGTGGAACATCCCGTTGCCTATCTTAGTAGAAAACTCTCAAGGGCAGAAAGGAATTATGCTACAATTGAAAAGGAATGCCTTGCAATAAAATGGGCCATTGAGGCTTTAAGATTTTACCTTACAGGGAGGAAATTCCTTTTAATAACGGACCATGCCCCTCTAAAATGGCTAAATCAAATGAGGAACAATAATGCGCGGTTGACTAGGTGGCATCTGGCATTACAATCCTTTAACTTTATTGTGCAGCACAGAGCAGGGAAACTGCACGGGAATGCGGATGCACTCTCTAGGATTACGTGCTGTCCGCCTGAAATTGCGGCAGCCTGTAATATTTTAAGGGGGGGAATCTAGCAGAGCCCATCGAAATAAGTAGAAATACAGATAGTGGATCTGACACTGACATGTCAGACAAGCACATGACAGGGAGTTGCTATAGGCAACATAAACAAACCAGGTCTCGAGCTCTGAGAACACGCCCAAGCTGCAGGAAAGCTCAGGAATCATTAGGGAATGAGGAGCAGCTGAAAGGAGGCGGGGTTGAGACACACGTGGATAAACCTCACTCACCTGGAGTTAGAGGGAGGGGCGAGTGCAAGTTCAGGTTAGACGGAGCCGAGAGAGCAGAAGCAACAGAAATCCTGGAAGCCAGAGAAGTCCCAGGAGTCACAGGAATTAGCAGAGAGGCAGAGAAAGCAGCAACTGCAGAAACTCCTGAGAAGGCAAGGAACTCTGAAAGGGCAGAGAACCCCAGGAGCCCAGGATATTCTGCTGGAAGTCTGGGTTGGAGCGGAGCCACTGAGAGGGCTGTGAGAACCGAAAGGTTTAGCTCCAAGGCTGAGAGAGAAAATCCAGGAGTCTGCCATAGAAGGCAGTGCACAGACACCTTTGAACCCATTAACGTTTATACAAAAGGTAACAGAGAAGGCAGTTTTAAAGCCAGGCTGAGACAGGCTGGAAAAGCCAATTACCCAGGCTACAGGGATAGAAAGGATAAAGTCTTCTATCCTGAAGACAGTTTTGTACCTGGGGAAAAGCCAAAAGGGAAAACCTGTAAGGAATTGCCATCCTGTTCCACTCCGGTAGCTTCAGCTGTGCCGAGGAACTCTAAGCTGAGAGAGCCAGAAGGTAAGCTTATTACCTCTAATAGAAAGAGAATTGAATGCAGGAACTTCTCATATGATTGGCAGCATTTGAAGGGATCTCAAGAAAGGAACTCTAGTGAATACGGTAATTGTTTTTCACAGACGTTAACAGAGGAAGAAAAGAAGTCTCTTTGTAATAGGGAGAGACTGCTAAATAACACATCTAGCTATTTGAAAGAGAGACTGTTTGCAACAGAGAGTGAGGACATGCAGTGTGAAGTGCAGGGGGACCAACCCACTGTTGAATACATGGATTGTATGCTCACAATTACAGACGAGATCTGCTCTCTATGTTAAAAGAGCTGTGAAACTTTCTAACTGTGGAAATAACAGAGAAAGGGTTTATGTTTGTTGGGAAAAAGGACTGTTTAAAATACCTTTTCATTTGCTGTAAAGAAGCTGAAAAAGAAGCAGTTTTTGTTCACATTTTGTCTCTTTATTTTTGTACCCGAAGTTGGTTATCTGCCTTGTTTTTCATTACAAAAAGAATCCTCCTGGAAGGGGAATAAAATCCTGTCTTTGAGCCTTACCACGCGTCCGCAACTCATTTCTTGGCTGGTCTATAAGAACTACAACTCCCAGAGAGCATAGCAAGGCTTTCTATATCATTTTTCTGGCCAGTTCAAGATAAGGCCTCAGTGTAGTACCCTGCCTTATCCTGTGGGGTCCCACGCTGGGTGACAGTACGCAAATGTGCACAGCCATTTATCAAAATCGATTAGCTTTAGATTATTTGTTAGCAGCTGAAGGAGGGGTATGTGGGAAGTTGAACTTAAGTAATTGTTGTTTACAGATTGATAATGGGCATGTAGTTGAAGATCTAGCCACCCACATGAGAGAGCAGACATTTGTGCCTGTCCAGACCTGGCACAGTTTGAAGATGGATGGGTGGTTTGGTTCATTATTCTCATGGATTGGTGGTCTAAAAGCCCTTATGCTGATTGTACTGTTCATACTAGCCATGTGCTTATTGCTCCCTTGTCTCCTACCCCTTTGCTTGCGTATGATAACTTCAACAATTGATAACACTATAGAACGGAAGGCAGCTGCAAAGGTCTTAGCTATGTGGCAATATTACCCTATACCCCACGATGATGCTATTACACCAGTATAATATGTTAAATGACTAATGAGTGATTTAATTCTCACTCTTTCTCACTTGCAGGTGAGAATAATCAAAGGGGGGAATGTGGTAGGCTATGGCCTAGCATGGCCTGCTACTATGAAAGGCCTGTAAGTTAGGTCTGGATCCTAACTCCCATTATAGCTAGAAAAGAACCAAAAATCTGTGAAAAATGAGAAAACTGTTTTAAACTGCTTAATAAGAAGTTTTTATGAATTCATAAGTCTTCCATTATTCTCTTGTGTGTGAAAGAACAGAAATGTTTCAATATATGCATTCCTGGAGCTAGGGATAACCTTGCAGTAGAGAAGTAACGAAATCAAGAACTGTACCATTGTTAGAGCAATCCTAAGGGAGGGGGCCGGTTGCTAGGCTCCGGAGGGATTTCTAATTGGACAGGTGCAGGAAATGTAGAACCAATGAGAAGTTTGCATGTATCAAGTTGGGAACCAATAGAAAGTTCTCATGTATCAAACTGAAAAAGAGGTATAAATGGTTATGTCTCTGTAGAAACCTTTGCTCAGTTCCTTTTGAAGCTTTGACTGACTGGGCCTGTGCACAATAAACTGGCTTGGACCCTGTCAATTGACTCCTGGACTTATTCATTGATTGCACTTTGCTACAGCAGGGGGTAGTCTGTCTGGAGCAGCAGTTACAACTCAAAGTAAAAAGCACAGAGCGGAGATATCCTGCATGAAGTGGCAGTTGCCTAAACATCTTGCTGGGCAGACTAGATAGTCATGCTGGGCATCATTTGCCATAATATACTTTGTAAAGAAGCTGCCAAAGCCCTGCCGGAGAACAAGACAAAGACTGGAGATGGTTGTTATTAACTTGTCCATGGCTCACTGCTCTTGATCAGACTGTTCATCCACAGATGGTCACATTGCCCCAGGATTTCAGCAACACCTGCATTCATTACATCTGCAAATACATCTCCTTTCTCAGAGAGTTAAAGCATTGGCAGATAGTGTAGTTCAGGTGCTAATGTCCCAATACTACTGGATGGCCAGCAAGCAGAAGATGTGATGGCTTGGCCCTCCATGGTCTGTGCAAGGTAAAGTCATCCCAGTGTCAATGGAGTTAGCCAAAAAGACCTGAAGTGGGATCCTTCTGCTGGCAAGATCTCATCCGCTGACTGCATGTCAAAGCTATCTGTGGTCCTCAGATCTGGCATACTATGTGGCTCTATAGCGCAGATTCAGCAACCAGAATCTAACTTGTCTTTGTCATGCAATTCCTGCAGCTATAACATCCTGAAGATGGATTTTAGCCCAATGACAACATACAGCCTACTCAGACGCTACAGCACTATTATTTATTTATATATTTTATTTAACAATTTTTATATACCGTCTTTCTACAAGTCAAGACCGTTTACATAGAACAATTTATAGCAGTGTGTTTCAACTGTTTACATGGAACATAACATTGGATACATATAGTAACAAGAATAAATATGTACAGCAATCAAAGATCAACTATTTACATATAAAATTATGAGGGGACATCTGTAGTGTAATAGAGTTTAAGTGATGGAGGAGGAGAAAGGAGGGGGTGTAACAAGTGATATGCTAAGGTGGGAGGGAATAATGTTCCAGGAAAAGATGGGTTTTTAACTTCTTACGGAACTCAGAGTGGGATGAACAGTTCCAAAGTTCAGGAGGAAGGGTATTCCATAAGGAAGGGGCATAGAGGGAGAAGGCCCTGTTATTAGTAGATTGTATGCAGGTTCTCTTGTCTATAGGGATGGTCAGTAAGTTTTTGGTAATAGAGCGGTGTGGTCTTGTGTTATTGGATGAATGAAGGAGGGGGGAGAGGCATGGGGCAGATTTTTGGAAATAATTTTATGTGTAAGAGTAAGAACCTTAAATTTAATTCTGTATTGGAAGGGGAGCCAGTGGAGATCGTAGAGGACAGGTGTGATATGGGAACGTCTAGGGTTATTAGTTATGAGTCGAGCTATCGTGTTCTGAGCTAATTGAAGCGGTTGAATAGTGTTCTTCGGAAGGCCATGGTAGATATGATTACAGTAATCAAAAATAGGGATAGTGAGGGCCTGGCAGACAGTACGAAAGGAGTTTGGGCTTAAGAGGGGTTTAAGGTTTCGGAGGATACGGAGCTTAGAGTATATTATATTAGTAGTTTTCTTTATTTGGTTCAGTAAAGGAAAGGTTCTGATCCAAGATGATTCCAAGATATTTCACTTGGTTTTTTATGGTTAGAGTGAGATTGCCAACAGTAATGGTGAGAGGTGGGGTGTATGCAGGATTGGAAAATATCTGGAGGACCTCAGTTTTGGATTGATTGATTAAGAGGTTGTGCTGGGAAAGCCAAGTTTGTAGGCTCGTTAGGCATTCACTACGTTTAGAAAAGTTAGGATTAGAAAGGTTAAAAGGGGTGAAGCACATCATATCATCTGCATATAGTTGATACTGGATACCATAGTTTTGGAAGATCTTACAAACTGGTTGGAGGAAGATATTGAATAGCAGTGAGGAACCTTGGGGAACACCTTGTTTTAATGTAAATGGTAATGAGGTATCGTATCCAATGCAAACTTGTTGGGTTCTGTTATCTAGGTAGGAACGGAACCAGTTTAGGGTTGTGCCTCTCAGTCCTATTTCGTGGAGTCTGTTTATGAGTTGATGGTGAGGGAGGGAGTCAAAGGCAGCAGATAAGTCAAGGAATATGAGAAGGCAACCTTGAGAGGGGTTCTGGGTATGGAGGTATAAGGAATCAAGAAGGGAGGTAAGAAGGGTTTCTACACCATGGTTCTTTCTGAAACCATGTTGGAATATGTCGAGGGGGGAGTGTTCATCAATATAATTCTGAAGTTGAGTTTGGACAAGCTTTTCAGCTATCTTAGCCAGGAATGGGATACTGGAGATGGGTCTATAAGAGGTAGGAGAGGATGGGTCCAGTTTTGCACCTTTTAAGATAGGGCAGATAGTGGCACTCTTCAATAGTGGTGGTACAGAGCCAGTCTGGAGGGATGCTTGTACAATATTCAGAATATAAGAACTGAGAGCACTTCTAGTAGATTTAATCCAGGGGACAGGGCAAGGGTCAAGGGCAGAGGTAGAGGCATTTAAATTTTTATGACATTAAATACATTTTCTAAAGTAAGAGGATCAAAATCACTCCAAAAGTTTGAGGGGGAGGAATCATGTGGTTGGGTGATAAGGTCAGGAAAAGGTGGGGAACTGTAGTCAGTAGAAGGTTGGGGGAGATTAGAAGATGGTTGCGGGAGGAATTTGGAAATAAGGTGGTTGGCTATGGCTTGTGCTGTTATTTTTGGAGGTTGATTTTGCTGTAGGGATTCATTAATTAGAGATTTGGTAATGGAAAACAACTCTCTCGGTTTATTGAGAGATCGCTGAATGAGGTTTTCATTATACTCTTATGGTTGAAGGTTACAGAGCAGTAGGTTTGGAGCTTAGCTGTATAGGCTATGAGAGCATTGGGGTCTTGAGATCGCCTCCATTTGGGAGGAGTGACCTAGTGGTTAGGACAAGGTACTTCAGGCCGGAGGGCCGGGGGTTCAAGTCCCACCTGGGGACAGCAATCTCAGGCCGGAGGGACTGGAATTTCTAGTCCTATAGGTACTCCTTGTGGTCTTGGGCAAGTCACTTAACCCTCCATTGCCCATGTTCCCTGTAAGTATTAGCGTATGTGTGTCATATCCCCTCGTGTTAAATGTATCTCCCAATTGACCGCTTTGACCCGGTGAAAAGCGGGATATAAATACAGCTAAATAAATACAGCTAAACAAATAAATAAGACGTCTAAGCTCTCTTTTGAGAGTTCTAAGATCTGAGGAGAACCAGGGGGCTCTTCTGTGGTGTTTTTGCAGATGTTGATTAGGTGGGAGTCTAGAAGCTGCAGATAAGATCTCATTCCATTTCCACTATCACCTCCTAGCTTGCTTTGATGTCACTGTGCCCTGGCTGCCTTCTCCCTTATGAAGCACCTGCAGCTCTGGTGTCAAATGTTGAATTTGATTGATGGTGCTGATGTTCATAAGCTGCTAGCTTATGCTGTCAGAGTTTTCTTGATATAGTGCTTTGAGCCAAGGACATTCATGTAGAATCTTTAACAAACATGATTGTATTCCAGAATCCTGTTGCTATCTTCTCAACTGTTCGTGAGCATCTGCAAGTATGTCCTTAGTTCTGTACTACTGGTGTTATGTCTTGCCTCCTTGTCCTCTTTCTGCTGCTCTTGCATTACAGGTCAGTGCTATAGAAACCTGTCCATCCTTTGGGCTCATTCCAGGACTTCCCCTCCTTTCATTCATTGCCTCTGAGCCTTAACACTGTATTTAGCTCACACCTTTCTGGTAGTAGTTCAAGGTGAGTTACAATCAGGTACAATAGCTATTCCCCTGTCCCAGGAGGGCTCACAATTGAAGTCTATACTTGAGGCAAAGGAGGATTAAGTGACTTGCCCAAGGCCATGATGAGTGCCAGTGGGATTTGAACCCTGGTCTCTTCAGTCACAGGCCACTGCTCTAACCACTAGCTTACTCCTCCCTCACTCCTATTGCTGACCTTTATATATAGAATGCCAAGCTAATACTGAAATTAACAGACACACCAGAAGACAAAGACTAAACCACAGAAAGGGAAAGAGGTGTTTTTCAAACATAGGGTTGCCACGCAGTACTCTGTTACAACATGCCACAGACTGAGTTGGAGTCTTGATCCTATTCAAGAGTGTGGGGTTTGGAGGAAGCACAATGCATGCTGTAGCCTACTGCAATTCAACTTCCCTTATCTCCTCCCATCCTGCTAACTAACCTCTTCAAGTACTTTCCCATTTTACTGAAGTCAGCATTTTTAAAGTCTAGGACTTTGAGTTTGCTGTGATTGAGCTCTGTCTTAGTTTTTACCTCAAATCACACTGTGTGATGATCGCTGCTACTGCTCACGTGGGCACCCACCTGGCCATTTGAAATGCTATCTCCATTGGTGAGTACTAGATCCAGCACTGAACTTTCCCTGGTTGGTTCCATCACCATTTGTCTGATGCCTTGGTGATGGAACCAACCATGGAAAGTTTGACGCTGCATCAAGTACTCACCAATGAAGGAAGCATGTCAAATGTCCGGGTGGGTGCTCAAGTGAACAGCAGTGATATCATATCACGGTGTGGTTTCAGGTAAAAGCCAAAGCAGTGTCCAATGACGGCAAACACAAAGTCCTAGACTTCAAAAATGCTGACTTCAGTAAAATGGGAAAGTACTTTAAAGAGTAGCAGCAGGATGGGAGGAGATAAGGGAAGTGGAATTGCAATAGGCTAAACTAAAAAAGGCAATAAAAGGGGTAACAGATATATATGTATGGAAAGTAAATAAAAACAAAAGGAAACCTATATAGTTCTTCAAAGTAGGAACTGCACAAATAAAGGCAAAAACCACAGCTTTCACAAAACTCATAAGATCACAAACAGAGGTACACAGAAAAGAATACAGGATCAAACTAAAAGACAGAAATAAGGATACCAAAAGCAAATATAGAAGAAAAGATGGCTAAAGATGTGAAGCATGGAAACAAATTTCTCAGTATATTTGGGAGAAGAAGAAGATCAGAGGTGGAACTGCGAGACTTAAAAGTGCCGATGACCGATTTGCGGAGAGGGACATTGAAAAAGCGAAAATACTAAACAAATACTTCTGTTCTGTACTCACGTAAGTAAATTCTGGAGGACCATGTATGATCAATAAATATACAAATGGGAATGCAGTAGAAACCACACCATTCACAGAAGATGATGTTTTTGAACAGCTTGCAAAACAAAGTGAACAAGGAGGCCATGGGACTGGATGGGATGCATCCCAGGATACTGAAAGAGCTCAGAGAGGTTCTGGAAGGGCCTTTAAAGGCCCTTAAAGGAGACAGGAGAGGTTCCACAGGACTGGAGAAGAGCCAATGTGGTACCTCTCCACAAAAGTGGTAATAGGGAAGAAGTGACAAAGTATAGGCCGGTAAACCTTACTTTGGTGGTGGGAAAAATAGAGGTGCTCCTGAAAGAAAGAATAGTGGACTTTCTAGAAACCAATGAGTTGCATGATCCAAGGCAACATGATTTTACCAATCGATGATCATGCCAAACAAATTTGGTTGAGTTCTTTGACTGGATGACCAGAGAACTAAATCAAGGGCATGCAATATATGTGATCTACCTAAATTTCAGCAGCACCTTTTATACTGTTCCTCATAGGAGGCTTATCAACAAACTGAGTAGCCTGTGGATGGGTCCCAAGGTGGTGAACTGGATCAGAAATTGGTTACTGACAGATGACAGAAGGTGGTGGTAAATGGAACTCATTCGGAAGTATGGAAGGTAAGTAGTGGTGTGCACCAGGGATCGATCCTGGGACCAGTACAGTTCAATGTATCTGTGAGTGATATTGCTGAAGGACTGAAGAGAAACATAGTATAAAACGGCAGATAAAGACCAGTATGGTCCATCTAGTCTGCCCAGTAAGGTGGCTAGTGTGATTTAACGGCAGCTCCCTGCAGGTCACTGCATCTATGCCTCTATTTAGGGTTGTAGCTGCTGCTCCATGCAGGTCAGCTCCCCTCTAGTTATTAAAGTATAAAAGATATTTAAATTTTCTTTGAATTCATCCTCTTGCTATAAAGTGATCCACTGTGTCTGTCCCATGCCATTTTGAATTCCATCACTGTATTTGCCCCCACCACCTTCATCGGAAGAGCATTACAAGCATCCATCACCCCTTCAGTGAAAAAGTATTTCCTAATGTTGTTTTTAAGTTTATTTTATTTATTATTTATTTAACATTCATTTTTATACCGCATCTTCCAGAGATCAGTTGCGGTGTACAAATAACAACTATTAACAAATCGAAATTTGTTTTACATAGAACATCTTAGATATACATAGAACATCCTAAAGTATCATAAATTAAACAAATTTAACTGGAACTGAGTTAAAACAATTAACTAACAGAAAATGGTGTTAACGTACATAATATAGTACATAACAGATACAACTATATACAAGAGGAAGGTATTAGGGCATAAGAGATTGGAAAATCTTTTCATTTGCGCTATGTGTGAGGTCTATTTATGTGGAAGGGTTGTGCTTTATGTTGTCAGTTACTTGTTTAGCCTTTATCTAAGTTGAGTGTAAGGTTTTCCATGGTGTTATAGTGTTTGGTGAATAGATAAGTTTTTAATTTTTTGCGGAATTCCATGATCTCTGTTAGAGATCGTAGATCCTCTGGTAGGGAGTTCCAGATAGTAGGAGCTATATGAGAGAAGGCTCTATTGTTGGTTAATTTATGTGCTTTTATGAAGTCCTTCAGAATCTTTAGTTTATTTAATTGTTCTTTTCTGTGGGTAGTCTTAGGTGTTTCTTTGCATATTAAATTACATAGTGTAGTTGGAGCCATATCATTTAATGCTTTGAATGAGGTAATTATTGTTTTGTATGTTATCCTACTCTGTATTGGTAACCAATGAAGGGATGCTAGTATTGGTGTTATGTGTTGGAGTGAGTTTATTTTTAATATAATCCTTGCCGTTGCATTTTGGGCTAGTTGAATTCTTTTAATGTTCTGTTTTGAAATGCCCATAAGTATTAGGTTGGCAAAAATCAAAGTTTACTACCTTACAGTTTCATTGTATGCCCTCTAGTTTTACAGTTTCCCCTTCTTTGCAAAAAGTTTGTTTGTTCATTGATACCCTTTAAATATTTAAAAGTCTGTATCATATCTTCCCTGTCACTCCTCTCCTATAGAGCATACACATTTAGGTCTTAAGATCTCTTCTTATGTGTCTTTTGGTGAGTTTCCAAATCATTTTGGTCGCCTTCCTCTGAATCGTTTTAAGTCTCTTTATATCCTTCGTGTGATATGGTCTCCAAAACGGAACACAATACTCCAAGTGAATCCTCACCAACGACTTGTACAGGGGCATTAACACATCCTCCTTTCTGCTGGTTATTCCTCTCTGTATGCAACCCAGCAATCCTTCTGGCTTTGGCTACTGCCTTGTCGCAATGCTTCACCACTTTGAGATCCTTAGACACTAGCACTCAGAGGTCCCTCTCTTGGTCCATGCACACCAACCTCTTCCCCCCTATCGCATACAATTCCTTTGTATTTCTGATTCCCAAGTGCATGACTCTGCACCTCTTCACATTAAGCATAGTTACTCACCTGTAACAGGTGATCTCCGGGAACAGCAGGAATTTAGTTCTCACATACGGGTATCGTCGGTACCGATGGAGCCTGCGTGGGAACGCTCCCCAACATCCAATTAGAAAGCTTTTGGGAGCATCCCACAGCGCCTGCGTGCTGCCTTCCCGCCTTTCCCAACTACCTCTCTCCAGTTGAGTTTAAAGCTGAGACAAAGAGAGAGAGAGGGAATGAGAAAGAGATAGAGAGATACAACTCCTAGGGGAGGTGGGTGGGTTGTGAGGACTAAATTCCTGCTGTTCCCAGAGATCACCTGTTACAGGTGAGTAACTATGCTATCTCCAGGAACAAGCAGGAATGTAGTCCTCACATATGGGGACTCCCTAGCTTTAGATGCCAGGGAGAGACCCCAGAGGATGTGTGTCCCTGTGAAAGGGCTCCACTTCCCCCCATGGATATCTGGCATCCAACCAGGAATGGTGGGTAGGAGTTGATTAGGTATGGAACAAGTGTTGGAGAACAGCCTGACCAAACAAGGCATCCCGGCGGGAGTCCTTGTCCAAGCAGTAATGGGCTGTGAAGGTATGAACCGAGGCCCAGGTGGCTGCTCGACAGATGTCGTCGATAGACACAGAATGCAGATGAGCCATTGAAGCTGCCATGGCTCTCACATTGTGAGCTGTGACATGGCCCTCCAGAGGAAGATTCTTACTCTGACAGGCAAATGAAATACACTGTGCAATCCAGTTGGACAGTGTTCTCTTGGAGACTGGAAGGCCCAAATGAGAAGGATCAAAAGCAACAAAGAGTTGAGAGGACTTTCTATGTTGCTGTGTTCTTTGTAAGTAAAAGGCTAAAGCGCTTTTACAGTCCAAAGTATGAAGATTCCTTTCTGCATTTGATGCATGAGGCCTTGGAAAAAACACAGGTAGGTAGACCGCTTGATTCAGATGAAAAGGCGAGACCACCTTTGGCATAAAGTGTGGATGAGTCCTAAGGACTACCTTGTCATGATGGAACCTTGTATAAGGAGGATCAGCCACTAGTGCCTGCAACTCAGTAATGTGACGTGCTGATGTGATTGCAATGAGAAAGATAACTTTCCAAGAAAGGAATTTTAATGAGGTAGTAGCTAAGGGTTCGAAAGGTGGCTTCATGAGCTGACCAAGAACCAGGTTTAAGTCCCAAACCACCGGTGGTGGCCTAATGGGAGGCTTAGTTAGAAGAAGGCCTCTCATAAATCTTGCTATAAGAGGATGGGAGGAAATAGGTTGTCCATTTAGAGGTGTGAAAGAAGCTGCAATAGCACTCAAATGGACTCTTACTGAGTTAGTTTTAAGTCCTGCACTGGATAAATGAAGGAGATACTCAAGTAATGACTCTAGAGGTATTGCAAGGGGGTTAAGACCCTTCTGCGAACACCATATGGTAAACCTTTTCCACTTGAAAGCATAAGAGCGTCTTGTGGAAGGCTTCCTGGAAGCATAAAGGATATCCTTTACTTGCTGAGGGAGATTAAGATCATGGAGATCTAGGCCTTCAGCAACCAAGCCCTGAGATGCAGAGACTGGGGACTGGGATGTCATAACATTCCGTCCTCCTGAAACAGGAGATCTGGAGCAGACCCTAACTCCAGAGAGGGAGCTTGAGAGAGATGTAGAAGCAGAGGGTACCACACTTGCCGTGGCCAATGTGGAGCTATGAGAATCATACAGCCTCTGTCTCTCTGAAGCTTGAACAGGGTTTTGGAAATTAGGGGAATGGGTGGAAAGGCATAAAGGAAGTCTTGACCCCAGTGAAGGAGGAAAGCATCCCTGGCCTGAGAGCCCTGAGCCGGAACTCTGGAAAAGAATGAGGGAAGTTTGGCATTCAACGGACTTGCAAAGAGATCTATGTCCGGGGTTCCCAAAATTTGAAAAATCTTGGCCACCTGGTCTGCATGTAGAGACCATTCGTGTGGAAGCAGAACTCGACTGAGTCTGTCTGCCCAAGAGTTTTGTATGCCTGGAAGATACACTGCCAGGAGATGAATCTGATGCTCTCTGGCAAGGGCCCATAGTCGCAAAGCTTCGTTACAAAGCGACAGTGGGCCTGTTCCCCCCTGCTTGTTCATGTAGAACATGGCTACTTGATTGTCCGCATGAATGAGGACTGTCTTGTAGCTGAGTAGGGTGTGGAACACTCAAAGAGCAAGGAAGATTGCTCTGAGCTCTAAGAGATTGATATGTAGATGAGTCTCCTGTGGAGTCCAGATGCCTTGGGTTTGAGAGGTCTTGCAGATGAGCTCCCCAATACATTGGAGAAGCATCTGTTGTGAGAGTTGCCTGGGGCAAAGGTTGTTGAAATGGGGACCCCAGCAACAGGTTTTGAGTGGACTGCCACCATTGGAGTGACAAAATAAGGCGATTTGTGTTTGCTATTTTGTCTGACAGGCACTCTGATGCCTGGGTCCATTGAGTGGATAAAGTCCACTGGGCTGCTCTCATATGGAGGCGAGCATAAGGAACCACATGCACGGTAGATGCCATGTGGCCTAGTAGTTGTAACATCTCTCGAGCAGTGAGATGAGTCTTTAGCACTGCTTGAGAAGCTAACTGCACCATGCGAAGGCAACGGGCCTGGGGAAGATAGGCCCTTGCTTTTCTGGTATCCAGCAAAGCTACTAAGAACTCTAAAACTGAGTGGGAGTTAGACTGGACTTTGGGATGTTTATGACCAGACCCAAATACTGAAGGATACGCATTGTGCAAGATAGAGAAATCCTGGCCTCTGACTCTGATGGGGCTCGAATGAACCAGTCGTCTAAGTAAGGGAAGACGAATATTCCTAGAGTGCGAAGAAATGCTGCTACCACAGCCATGCATTTCATGAACACCCTTGGTGCAGAGGCCAGGCCAAAAGGAAGCACCCTGTACTGGTAGTGCTTTTCTTGAAAAAGGAACCGAAGGAACTTTCTGTGAGTTGGATGGATGAGATCTAGAGAACAAAGCCAATCCTGACTCTGAAGATATGGCAGCAGAGTTCCCAGAGAAATTATCTTGAATTTCTCCTTGAACAGGAATTTGTTCAATTCTCTGAGGTCTAAAATAGGTCTGTGTCCCCCTGTTTTCTTTGGGATAAGGAAATAGGGGGAGTAAAACCCTGTACCCTGTTGATGAATGGGTACTTCTTCTATTGCCCCTTGGGCAAGAAGCATAGTGACCTCTTGATCTAACAGGTTGATGAAAGAGGTCTGAGAATGGAACTGTCTTACCATTGTGGGAGGGGGCATGCACGAAAAAGTGATGCTTGTACACCTCTTATGATGGAGAGTGTCCAATGTTCTGCTGTTATTTGCCCCCATCTGGGGGCAAAGTGACACAACCTTCCTGGAATGGTGGAAGGCTCTGGTCCATTGAGAGCCAGGAAGGCTAAGTTCTCTAGATGAAAGTCAAAGGCCTTGTGGAGGTTGAGACTGCTGAGACGGTTGAGGTTTAGCAGTCTTTGCTTTCCTTTGTTTAGGTGGTTGCTGACTCTTTCGGACAGAGTGACCTGCAGAACGTCCCTGCTGGGAATAAGAGGGATAAAACCTCTTCTTAGAGAAGAATGGTTTCTTGAAAGATTTCTTTCTTGCAGGATCAGCTGTAGCTTTGGATAATCTATCCAAAGTAGAGTTGTCAGCATCTAATTCATTGGCTTTCTCTTGCCAATTTTTGCCAAATAGATTCTCACCTGTACAAGGGATATTGCCCAGTTTGTCCTGCACCCAGAGCTCCATATCGGATGCCTGGAGCCAGGCAATTCTACGTGTACCTATGGCAATGGCAGAGGTTCTGCTTATGCACTCAAAACAGTCAAAAGCTGCCCGGTTGACAAACTTAGAAACATCCTGGGCATGTTTGACCAGTGTGAGAAAATCCTGCCTTCTATCCTCAGGAAGAAGAGGGCTCAAAACCTCTAAATCACCTGTGACTTCCTTAAGGAACATTCCCACATATAAAATATAGGAACTGATCCTGGCAGAAAGCATGGAAGCCTGGAAAGTACGACGTCCAAAGGCATCCAAAGTTCTACACTCACGTCCTGGAGGATTAGAGGCATGCCTCTTTGCACTCCTGATCCTTCTCATAGCGGATTCCACTACAATAGAGTGGTGAGGAAGCTGAGTTTTCTGGAAACCAGGACAAGGAGGGACTCGATACATGGTATCCAGTCTGCGAGAGTGAGGAGAAGTAGTAAGAGGTGTCTCCCACAATCCTAACATGAGATCATGTAAGATCTCATGGATAAGCAAGGTAGCTGCCTCCTTAGGAGCTTTGGGATATTGTAAAATCTCCAACTCCTCAGCCCTGGGCTCTGTTTTAAGAGCCACAGTAATGGACAGACCTTGAGCCACTTCCCTGATAAAATCCTGAAAGGAGATATCTTCTGGAGGAGACATCCTACGTTTAGGAGAGGAAGGCTCCTCCGGGAGAAGTATTCCGGTACCAACAGAGCTGTTAGAATCCTCGGACTCCTCTGAGGATTCGAAGTACCTTCTGTCTGGATGCTCTTGAAGAGCCCGATACCCGTACCGACCGAAGTCGGTACCAGGGTGGAATCGGTACTGGTGTATCGGTACCGGAAGGCGTCACATGACTGGGTGCCGGCAAAGCAGACACCGATGTTGATGCCGATGCTGTCGGTACCGGTACCGATACCGGTGCCAGCGTCGGTACCGTTTGAACTGTCTGACGTGGTTCCGAGGGTGTCGATGCCGCAAGGAGAGCCGCCGGACTGCGTTCAATAGCCAGGAACCTCTGGTCTATCGACGCTGCCGATGCCTGGGTATTGGTACCGGAGGAAGCAGCCGGTACCCCAGAGCATGGCACCAGTAGTTCTGCCGAGGTCGAGGCCTCGAGAACATCCTGGAGCCCTGATAATGCTTTGGAAGCTGAAGCCTCCCGCCGGGGCAATTTTGCCGGTACAGAACCCTCAAGGGCAACGCCAGAGGCATCTCGATGCTTGGAAGGAGATCTACCCTTTGAGGACCGGCCAGACTTATGTTTAGTTACCTGAGATCCATGGGAGGAAGACGAAGCCCTGGAAGACGTCGATGCCACATAAGCTGCATCGGAGGGAAAAAGGGCACTGAGCTTAGCAGCTCGGTTTTGTCGACCCCTTTTGGACATCATGGCACAAGCCATACACTCGGAGATAGAGTGGTCAGGACCTAAACATTTAAGACACCACTCATAGGTGTCGGTGATGGAGATGGTACCGCCACACTTGGTGCACCTTTTGAAACCCGAAGCACGTTTTTCCATGATGGAGGAAATTTTGGGCCTAAGGCCCAAAATGGTGCGTGCACCTGGAAAAGAAAGTTTGGAAAAATTAGTATTTTTTTTTTTTTCTAAAAGAAAGAAAGAAGAACTGGCGGTACCGGTATAGCATCGAGGAAGGCAGACGCGACCACAAAAAAGAAAGAATAAGGAAAACATTTTCTGCGGTGACAGGAACGACCACCTGGTGGCTCCGCAGAAAACGAAGAACTGGATAGAGGCAGTTGGGAAAGGCGGGAAGGCAGCACGCAGGCGCTGTGGGATGCTCCCAAAAGCTTTCTAATTGGACGCTGGGAAGCGTTCCCGCGCAGGCTCCGTCGGTACCGACGATACCCATATGTGAGGACTACATTCCTGCTTGTTCCTGGAGATAATCCTAACTACCAAACATTAGACCATTCTTCCACAGCTTTTAGATCTTTCCTCATGTTGTCTACTCCCTCAGAAGTGTCCACTCTGTTGCAAATTTTTGTGTCATCTGCAAAAAAAGACTGACTTTTTTATTCAGTCCTTCCCCAATATCACTCATAAATACATTGAACAGTATTGGTCCCAGGACTGATCCCTGAGGCACGCCACTATGCACCTTCCTTTCTTCTGAGGGAGTTCCGTTTACCAACACCTTCTGTCGTCTGTCAGTCAATCAATTTCTGATTCAGTTCACCACCCTGGGACCTATCCCCAGGCTGCTCAGTTTATTGATAAACCTCCTATGAGGAACAGTATCAAAGGCTTTGCCAAAATCTAGGCATATCACATCCATCACATGCCCCTGATCTAGTTCTCTAGTCACCCAGTCAAAGAACTCAATCAAATTTGTTTGACATGATCTTCCCCTGGTAAAACCATGTTGCCTCAAATTATGCAATCCATTGGTTTCCATAAAGTCTACTATTCTTTCTTTCAAGAAGCCACCATTACTTTTCCCACCTTAGAGGTGAGACTTACCAGCCTATAGTTTGTCACCTCTTCCCTATTACCACTTTTGTGAAGAGGTACCACATCAGCCCTTCTCCAGTCCTGCGGAACCTCTCCCATCTACAAGGATCTGTTAAAAACATCCTTCAAAGAACATGCCAGAACCTCTCTGAGCTCTTTCAGTATCCTGGAATGTATCCCATCCGGTCCCATGGCTTTGTCCACTGTCATCTGCCTTTTTGCAGATGACACGAAAATTTGCAAGAGTGGACTCCTCTGAGGGAGTGGACAACATGAGAAAAAAGATCTACAAAAACTTGAACAATGGTCTAATGCTTGGCAGTTCATATTTAATGCAAAGAAGTGCAGAGTCATGCATTGGGATGCAGAAATCCAAAGAAAATGTATGTGATGGGGGCAAGATGTTGGTGTGCATAGATCAGAAGGACCTCAGAGTGATGGTGTCTGTGGATCTCAAGATGTCGAAGCAATGTGATAAGGCAGTAGCCAAAGGCAGAAGGATGCTGGGCTGCATACAGAGAGGAATAACCATCAGAAAGGAGGAAGTATTAATGCCCCTGTACAAGGCCTCAACTGGAGTATTGTGTTCAGTTTTGGAGACCACATCTCACAAAGGATATAAAAAGACTTGAAACGGTTCAAAGGAAGGCGAACAAAATGATTTTGGGCCTGCGCCAGAAGACATATGAGAAGAGACCTGAAGACCTAAATATGTATAACCTAGAGCAGAGGAGGGACAGGGGAGATATGATACAGATGTTTAATTATAATTAAAGGGTATTAATGAACAAACAAACCTTTTTCAAAGAAGGGGAAAGCTGTAAAACTAGAGAGCATAAAATGAAGCTACAAGAAAGTAAATTTAAAAATAACACCAGAAATACTTTTTCACTGAAAAGCTGGTAGATGCTTGGAATGCCCTCCCGATGGAGATGGTGGCAGTAAATACAGTGACGGAATTCAAAACGGCGTGGGACAGATTACGTAGATCCCTTTATAGCAAGAGAATAAAATCAAAATAAAGTTAGTTATCTTTTATACTTCAACAAATAGAGGGGGGCCTGCACGGAGCGGCAGATACAACCTGAAACAGAGCCATAGAGAGAGGTGATCTGTATGGAGCAGTGGGTACACCTACTCTAGACACTTTACTGTGCAGACTAGATGGAGCATACTGGTCTTTATCTGCTGTCATATGCTATGTTACTGCTCCATGTGGCTCCCAGAAAATTTGAACTGAACAATTCCCACACTCCTGGCTCTGTTTTTGAAATGATAAGCAACAGGTACAGAGAACAAGCACTACGTGGCTAAAAATGACAGAGCTACACTGAACCAGGAGTTCACGCTAGCATCAGAGAAAATTAAGAACATGGATTAGAAGATATGGTGGGGTGGCAGTGGGGGGGGGGGGTATTGTGTTAATGAATCAAATAGATAAGAAATAAATGGGAGAAGGAGAAGGATGAGGAGTGTGGGGAGAAAGTTAAGGAGAAAGGAATAAAACGGGGTTACTTACCTGTAACAGGAGTTCTCCGTAGACAGCAGGATAAGTCAGCCACACATGGTGACGTCATCCGACGGCGCCGTGATGGAGTGCTCTCTAGAGCTCAGAGATCTGAGCATGTGCGAGAGGCCCCACCTCCCCAGCCCGCCCCTAGCCAGATCAGTGAGTGATTAGCTCCGCCGCGAGGTGTCAGGCTAGGGAGCAGGCCTGCCTCATACAGGGGAGGTGGGTGGGAGCGTGTGGCTGACTTATCCTGCTGTCCACGGAGAACTCCTGTTACAGGTAAGTAACCCCGTTTTCTCCTAGGACAAGCAGGATGTCAGCCACACATGGTGTCTCCCAAGCTGTAGAGTAGCTGTGGAGGATGAGGGAGGCATGCGCTGGAGATGGACACTTGCACAGGATGTAGTACGTGAGTACGTTTATTAAAGAACATTAACATGTTGCACAATAGACGGACACTCGCGCAGGAGGTCCATACATAAGTACACTATAAAAAAACAGTAAACATATTGCACAAGTGGAACAGTGCAAATAGGCAACGCGTGGAATGTGCAAAAAGCAACATAACGGTGCTAAACAATGTGTGTGTGTGCAAAACATACAACATATTTACATGTCTGAACAGACGTGCCATTTTAGCTTTAACATTCTTGTAAAGGCACAACATTTAGACATGGCCGGGAAGGCCCGTGGCTATAGGCTAGGCGGAGGTAGAGGGCGGCCCAGCCTTGGTAGCTGCTGTCAGGACAGTGCGGCCGAATGCACTATCCGACTCCGCCAGGAGGTCCAGGCAATAGTGTTTCTGAAATGTGAGCCGTGAGGACAAGGTGGCGGCCTTGCAGATGTCTCGGACTGGAACTTCGTGCAAATTGGCAAGTGAGGTAGAGAGCGCGCGGAGTTGGTGCGCTCCGGCCTTGACGGCCGCTGGTGCACCTGCTTTCTGGAGGCAGTAAGCGACACAAGCCGAAATCCAAAGGGATAGTGTGCGCTTGCCGACCGGCCGGCCGGCCAGGCCTGTTGGGGTGAAATGACACGAAAAGTTGTGCTCCTTGTCTGATGGCGGAGGTCCTGTCAATGTAAGTGCGCAAAGCTCTGACACAGTCCAGGGAGTGCAGGCGCTCTTCCTCCGGGGAGGAGTGTGGAGCGGGAAAGAAAGTTGGTAGCTCGACAGGCTGGTTGACATGGAACTCTGATGCGACCTTGGGCAAAAACTTGGGGTGCGTCCGGAGCGAAGCACGGTTGTGGTGGAGTTGTGTATACGGTGGATGCGCCACGAGCGCTTGTAGCTCGCTGATAGGTCTGGCAGAGGTGATGGCAATGAGAAAAAGCGTTTTCCATGACATGAACTTGTAATCAGCTGACTGGAGCGGTTCAAAAGGCTCTTGTGTGAGTTGCTGCAGTAATAGGTTAAGGTCCCAAGCAGGCACTGGTTTTTGAACCGGAGGCCGGAGGTTCACCAAGCCCTTCATGAACTGGGCTACAACAGACAATGCTGCCAGAGTTCTTGAGTTTGCGCCCCTCCCATGCTCGTGCAGGGATGCAATTGCTGCTAGGTGAACTCTGATAGACTGTGGCTTCAGTCCCAAGTCAAACAGGTGGGTGAGGTACTGCAGGATTTTGGGTACTGGGCAGGAGACAGGTTGGAGGCCTTGATCCGCATACCAAAAACTGAAGCGTTTCCACTTGAGATTGTAGGACTTGCGGTGGACGGTCTTTTGGCCACTAAAACGATTCGCTGAACCTCTGGAGATAGATGAAGGGCCGTGAGACTCATCCTTTCAATCTCCATGCTGTCAGGGCTAGGACCTGAAGGTTGGGGTGTAACGTGTTCCCGTCGTTCTGAGAGAGAAGGTCCGGTCTTGTCGGCAACCGCAGAGGCGGCTCCTGTGCCAAACGAAGAAGCATGGTAAACCACATTTGCCGTGGCCAGTAGGGCGTGATCAGTATGATGTGGGCCGAGTCTGAGATGATCCGCTGAAGTGTTTTGAGGATCAGTGGTGTAGGGGGAAACGCGTATCCCAGCGTCAAGCTGCCCCATGGCACTGCAAATGCTTCGGCCGCGAGGCTTCTGCTGGATGGAAGCTTGGAGCAGAAGACTGGGCACTTCGTGTTGACTTCGGACGCGAAGAGGTCTATCTGGGGAGTGCCCCAGCGAAGAAATAAGTGGTCCACAACTCCCGGGTGGAGAGACCACTCGTGGGGCTGCAGTTGTCTGCTCAGTCTGTCCGCTACTGTGTTTTGCTCTCCGGGCAGGTAGGTAGCCTGTAGGATACAGTTGATGGAGAGCGCCAGGTACCAGGTATCCAATGCTTCCTTGCATAGGGCTCGAGACCCCGTGCCCCCTTGCTTGTTGATGTAGAACATCGTGACTTGGTTGTCTGTCTGGACGAGGACAGATTTCCCCGTCAGTCGGTCCTGAAAAGCTTGTATTGCGTATTTGATGGCTTGTAGCTCTAGCAGGTTGATGTGGAGATACTGCTCTGCCCTGGACCAGGCGCCTTGGGTGTTGATGTGCTGCATGTGGGCTCCCCAGCCCGTGGCAGAGGCGTCTGTGGTGAGGACAATCTGATGTCTGGGGTTTTGGAGATCCCGGCCCGTAGACAGGTTGCTCGGTTTTGTCCACCAGCGGAGGTCCTTCTTGATTTGCATCGTGATGCTGATGCGGGCATGTAGAGGCTGTGAAAGTTGTTTCCATTAAGCCCGTAGGTGCCACTGTAGGGGGCGCATGTGGAGTCTCGCCAGAGGGAGGACTGAGGTGGTGGCTGCCATGTGCCCGAGAAGGCGCAAGATGCAGCACGCCGTGGATTGTCTGGATGCGGAGATCTTTCTTGCCAGGGATGTAATGGTCGTTACTCGCTGTTCCGGCAGGTATGCCTTGAAGGTGCTGGTGTTGATGATCGCACCGATAAACTCCGTAGACTGTGTCGGTAGCAGGCGCGACTTCTCTTTGTTGAGGAGAAATCCCATCGTGGCTAGCGTGCACCGCGTTTCGCAGACAAGCAGGTGAAGGGGCAGAGAGGAGCCAGTCGTCCAGGTAGGGAAATATGGCGACGCCTCTCTTGCGAAGGTGTGCTGTTACCACAGCTACACATTTCGTGAAGATCCTGGGTGCCGGGGACAGGCCGAAGGGCAGTACCCGGTATTGGTAGTGGTGGCCCATCGCTATGATCCTGTGATCTCTGTGAACTGGGATGTGTGAGTATGCGTCCTGCAGGTCCAGGGTGGCCAGCCAGTCCCCTGCTTTGATGAGCGGGAGGATTGAATTGAGGGAATACATCCAGAATCTTTCCTTCGCCAGGGCAAGATTGAGCTTGCGGAGGTCCAGAATGGGTCGTAAGCCACCGGACTTCTTGGGAATCAGGAAGTACCGGGAGTAAAATCCAGTGTTGTATTGCTCCAGGGGTACCGGTTCTATCACTCGGGAGGCGAGCAGGTGTTGTAGGAGTTCTGACATAGCTGTCGCCAGGTGTGGTGGTGTCTCGCTGACCGGTCGCTTCGCCTGACAAGGTGGGAAGGTGAAGTTCAGACGGTAGCCCGACTCGATGATTTGTAGCACCCATTTGTCGGTTGTGATGGTCTGCCAGGCCTGTAGAAAATGAGTGAGACGGCCGCCCACAGGTAGCGAATCCTGGTGTACAGGGGGCGGATCCGTCTGCAGCTGGTTGTCAGAAGGAGGCCGTGGTCTTTGCGGCTTGTGAAGAGGCTGGCTTCCTTTGCTTGCGGTCTCTCGGTTGCTGCCTCTGAAAGGAAGAGGAGTGGTAGGGCTGTTTGTACCTTGGGGCCTGCCACTTCTTGGCGGGACCGTACTTCTTAGAGGCATAGTATGGTCTGCGGTAAGCACTCCCTCTCTGAGAAGTGGAGGAGCATTCGAGCCCATCTGCTGCCAGTGTCTGTAAGGTGGTACAGTGTTCCTTAAGGTCATTCACCGTATCTTTGACCTTGTCCCCAAACAGGGAGTCGCCTGTGCAAGGGGTGTCTGCAATCTTGCTGTGCGTGTCCTCTCTAAGGCCGGACGCCCGGAGCCATGCCCAGCATCGGGCCGCAATGGCCGTGCCTGCGGTCCGGACAGCAGTGTCAAAGGCGTCGAACGCAGTGCTCATCAAGTGCTTGCTGCATTCGGCCAGGTCTTGTAGCGTGGCAGAGGCCGCCTGTTGGTTCTCCCTAGGGAGTGCTGACAAGTTTTCTTTGAGGTCGGCCAACAGTGCATCCTGGAAGAGGATGTGTTGGAACTGGTGGGCCGCCACCTTGGCATTGAGCATTGCTCCTTGATACACCTTCCTGCCCACCTCGTCGAGGAGCTTAGGGTCTCGCCCTGGCGGGTGGTTGGATTGGTTGCGAGAGGACTTAACTTTCTTCAGAGCTGATGAGACCACGATAGATTGGTGTGTCAGCTGCACCTTGTGGAAAACTGGACTTGGATGCAGGAGATATTTAGTCTCCACTCTCTTGTGACAGGCGCGGCCGGAGGCCGGGGATTGCCACACTGCGCTGTGTGTGTCCTGCAGTTTTTTGTGAAGTGGCAGGGCAAGCGCCGGCTTGGGAGCACTGAGGTACTTCATAACCTCTGGCTCCTTTTCCGTGGATGAGTCCTCGGTGGTCAAGTGCAGGCGGTCTGTCACCTTCCGTAAAAATTGTGGGTAGGTGAGATCCTCGGGTGGTAGGGTGTGCTGAGGCTCCTCCGGGTTGTCCGGCCGAGCGGAAGAATCCTTGGATGCGGAGGAACCCAGGCCCACGTCCTGGGCATCACTGTCGTAGGAGGATAAAGCTCCATCCTCACCCGAAGAAGCATCGCGCTCCGGGGTAGGAGAGTCTCGAGCAGGAGACAGAGCGGGGCTGCGGCGAGGCTCACTGGCAGCAGCCGAGGACGCCCTGGGTTGGTCCTGGTCTTGAGGTAGCTCCTGTGTTGACTCCGCAGGGTTAGCCGTCTGTTGCACGAGGCGAGAGAGGAGCTGTAGGATGGCCTCGGATGCCCTGGCCTCCGCAGAACGCTCAGATTGTGTTCTTCTGGAGGCAGTAGAGCAGGGGGAGGCGTCGGAGGAGGAAGACGACGAGCTGGAAGAACGCTGCCTCCTGTGATGATTGCGATGCCTCTTGTGCTTAGAGGTTTTGTGCTTGTGGTGTGAGCAGGAGCCAGTGTCTGTCGGACCTGTGCTCGCTGTGATCTTTTGAGCTGCAGCGGCGTCTTCTCTTGTGTCTGCTGGAGCCATGTGCTCGATCTGCGCTCTTTTCCCCCTTGTCCGTGGAACGGCTCTGACGGCTTTTCCCTCTGCCGCGCCGATGACTGGATCGTGAGGGAGATTCCCTGCATCGGCGCGGGCAGGCAGAGTCATTCGCGCCATGAGGAAGAGATTCCCTGCGCTGACGGGGAGCGTCAGACCCGACGGGGCGGGTAGAAGAACTCCCTCTGCTGTGGTGGGCGGAGCCGGAGGCGGCACCAGGGCCATTCTCGTCTTGCAGAGGGGATTCTCCGCGCTGTCGGGGAGTGCTAGGCCCGAATGAGCGGGTAGAGGAGTTCCTTCTGCCTGAGTGGGAGGGCCCAGAGGGGGAGCCAGGGGAAATCCCGGTGGAAGAGCCAATGGGAGGCCGAGGGGTGGAGTTACCAGTTGCCACGATGCCGGCGCCATCTTGGCTGATCGTTGAGGATTCCGGGGCACTGAGTTCTGCCATGTGGGACGGCGTACTCACCGAGGGGGTCTCGCGATTCGGTGGATTCTCTGGACCGGCATCATGGGCTTGTGCGGCATTGGGGAGCAGCTCGAAACGGCCGGGGATGGAGGCCCTGCAGGACGCATCCCGTGCCGGAGCAGAGGCCACGTCTGGCAGTCCTTTCGATTTGCTGTTTTTCTTCTTCTTGGACGCTGCGGGTTTCTTGGAACCGGAGTGAGATGCGAGGTAGTCTTTTAGGTCATGCTCCCTGTGTCTGATGGCCCTGGGGGACATCCTGGAACAAGCAGCACAGTCCTCGATGGCATGGGTAGCTCCGAGGCAACGAAGACAGCACCGGTGAGTATCGGTAGCGTTCATTTTGCGGCTGCATTCTGGGCATTTTTTAAAACCCGGCATTGTAGAAGAAGCAGGAATACTTGGAGAGAGCTGACTATCCGTCTTGAGGCAAGGCGGAAGAAAATGAACTGATCTGGCTAGGGGCGGGCTGGGGAGGTGGGGCCTCTCGCACATGCTCAGATCTCTGAGCTCTAGAGAGCACTCCGTCACGGCGCCGTCGGATGACGTCACCATGTGTGGCTGACATCCTGCTTGTCCTAGAACTAAAGTTCACCTTGTCACAACTGTAATGTCTCAATCTCCATGCAACAGCAGCACCTAGTGGTTGAATTTAAAGCCATTACAAAATTCTGGATAGAGTTGTGAGGTTTAGCCTCTGACCAAGAAGTGTCACTGTAATTAATATACTACACAGTGTTGGAGAGGACATAAAACAGGGGAACATTGTGACTATAGAATCATATGATGTATCCTAGCTATGGTTCTAATCAAGTTGGACACCCAAAGGAGGAGGAGACTGCTGGCCCTTTACCTCCCTCTCAAAAAACACATTTTGGTTCTCTTTTTCCATCTATACACTATAGTAGAAGTCAAAACAAACTATATGCTATAAAAAAGTATAATTAAAAAATAACCTGTCACTCAACATATTATAGCACAACAAAATGTAGTTTCAAAAATGGAACATGTCCAATGTATATATTGTTCAAAATATGACCTAAGTAAACTAGTATAATCACTATTTAAATAAAGAGAGACTTAAAATATTAAGACTAAGAGGCAGTGGTTACAGTCCTTCTGAAAGAATTTAGCTCATGCCTTTTCAGTAGTACGTATTTCAAGACACATCATCATATAAACAGGTACTGTAGTAAGGAATTCCCAACACCATCACTGTTTATTGGCTACAAAATAAACCCAGCCAAATGTTTGGCTATATGGATATCAAATTATCTTATCAGCACATCTCAGGCTCCAATACTAACTGGTGCATCTATTTCACTAGTAGATATCATAAAAGTCCTGGACTCCAAGTTGTTTTTTTTGCAGTCCAAATTTCTTCAGTGCCCAGATCCTATTTTTTTTGTTAGTTGTTAATATTTTGAGATACGCACACTTAGGACATTAATACACACTTTGGACCTATCTTATTTGGACTATGAAAACGTAATCTACAGAAGTGTGAGTATACAGCCCTTAAAGTACTTGAAAGCATCCAAAATAAAGCGGCTAAACTTCTGCATTCTGCTAATAAATATGATCATGTCATGCTGCTTTTGGTTGCTGAACACTAGGCTCCCAGTCAGTCATAAAATCCTCCCCCTCACCTACTGTATAAGGCCTATTATATGGAAATTCTCTAATCTTACAAAATACTTCGTTCCTATTAAAGTATCAAGATCAAACATGATTTTTAATTGGAACCACTATCTCCTTTCTGCAGCAAAGATTTTTTTTTTTTAACTTGGCTATATTTTTGAGAATTCCTTACCCACTTACTTGCATATAGAAACTTCCTATAACAAATTAAAAAAGGACTAAAAACTTTGCTTTTCACTCGGGTCTGGGGAAGACTTCGTCCCAGAGGGCTAATCTCTCTTTTCCTTTCTGCTCCTTGTGAATGGATTTACGAGAGGTTTGGACAAGTTTCTGGAGGAAAAGTCCATAAACCATTATTAAAGAGGTCCGGAGAAATCCACTGCTTACCCCACTGGACAAGCAGCATGGAATCTGTGTATCTTTTGGGAACCTGACGGGTACTTGTGACCTTGATTGGTCACTGTTGGAAACAGGATACTGGGCTTGATGGACCCTTGGTCTGACCCAGTATGGCATATTTTATGTTTATGTTTGCCCCTTTCCTTTCCACTGCCTTACCTTATACTGTGGGAGAACATTGTTTTTCCTGTCTTTTACTCCCATCTGTGCTTTAGGTAAATTTGAAATGTATTTTTATTATTGTAAGCAGTTCTGATATACTTGTTATGAAGGGTGGTATATCAAAATATATGATTAAACTAAATTAATATGGTTGACATGAAAACTATGCTGAAATGGTCTCTGTGGATCTAAAGTGCTAGACATCTGGAGGACTCCAATTTTAAAAAAAACCCTCTATAAATGCATTTTCTATTTTAAGATAATATTCTGTATTAACAGAATCTTTTGCTTAGTTCCAGACCTACTATAATCCCCCTACTAGATTTACAAATTTGACTACAGCTAAAATCACCATATCCAGGTAAATAACCATACCATGCAGCAAAATGAATATCTGCAGCATTTAGTTAGTAATCAAGAGAAAGAGATAGGAAGAAAAAAGGAGAACTATTTACAGTATTCCTCTTTCATTTTGTTATGAAGTACGAACTCAATTTGTTTCTTCTGTTGGACCATTTCCCTATCTTGATTTGTTACCATTTATTCTCCTACTTAATGAGGTGGGTAGAAGACACTAATGCTTTAACATTAAAGCTCTTTTTTGGCTGAAGTATAAACTTTAATCAGGAAGAAATGATTTATTAATTACTCATTAAACTTAATTACTAAAATCATGACAATACCACTGATTTTCAAAAGCCATTGCGATTAATATATTTGTTGTCAGACTATCAAAATCCAATTCAAAAGTTTTCTTTTTGTGGCATAGATTTTATTTTTAAAAATTTGCAATACTTAACCCATCTAAATAATTGGGGCTTTAACAGAACATCTCTTCATCAAAAGATAAGAGATACAAGTAACAAGTCTGAATAATAACTTCACAGGAAGATAAGTAAACGGCGTACAATTTCAATCAGAAGGATATTAAATTACAGTGTACAAATGAGGCCAACCTGGTGACTGGGCTACCAAAAATATTAAGCACTTTTTACAAATTTTGTACAATATATTCTTCACAAATGCAGATATTGCTTCACTGTTCTTTTACTTAGGCATACAGTGCAGAATTTACTGTGCCTTGCAGAGTCTTCATGCTTGTATGCATTTAAAAATACAATTCAAAATGCAATAAAGCAGGTGCTTGTTTCACTGATCTATACAACATACATCATGAAAGAGCAATTCTATAAATATTCAAAAAGTAATAAGAAATCAAAACATTGACACTGTCACTATTTACCTCTGTGCTGTTTATGCTTGCTTACTCTCACTGCTGCTTTGTTTCTGCAGGCACTTCGTTTGCTGCTTTGTTTCTGCAGGCCCTCCGTTTGCTGCTCTGACCTTATTCCACGTAGGCTTCTGCTCCAAACTGACATACTCATCATGTATCAGGCGGTTAACAAATGTTTTAATATAAATAAAAATAAATAAATGTGCCCCAGCCCCTAGAGGTGACTGACATCGGCATCTTAAAATCAATACTATCGCAGCATTCCATGCTGTAGTGGAGGCTTGCAGTGACTCCTCAGGTGGCTCCTGAAGCGCCCCTGTGTTCACCTTCCTATTTTATAGGGACTATGCCATTCCTGTAGCTTCTTTGTGATTTTAGTTTTTTCTCTTTTTTGTTCTCATGAGAGTCAGTACGTCCAACATACAGGTCCCTTTGGGGTCATCCAGCTTTGGAACCTCTGTAGACCCTACCCAAACCGCAGGTAAGAAACTTAGTTTGCTGTTTATCACCTTAGCCCATCTTTTAGACCTCCTTGCTTTCTGATGTACCATCACCACATACTTTAAGCTCCACTGTGCCCTTCTAAATGCATACCTATAAAGCCAAAAGCTTGCCTCATTCATAACTTCATCTCAAGCTATAACTTGAACCTCTAAGTCTGTGAATGAAACTTGCTTTAGGGATGGGGGACAAGCCCTTCCTTTATTGTTGCCTCCCTCCTGGTTATTCTGCACTGTCTTGTCTCTTGTGTTTCTGGAACAGGGGGTGGAGTTGCCATGATTTACCACAGCTGCCTGGCCCTCTCTGAATTCTCATCCAATGTCTTGTGATACCATGGTTAGAATCAACTCCTACCCTACAGTTCATCTGCTCTTATTCTACTGCACTTAATCACTTGATACAGCTTTATAGAAGCAGTTTCTCGCATCACCTTTTTCTCCTTCACTATGATGCCTCAGTCTCCACCTCACATCCACCCACTTCCACACCTCAACGCAGCTCCCCAAGCACATGCATCTCACACTCTTGACTGAATACTCGTAATCACACATTTAACCTTCCCCCACTATGAGATGCTTGTACAGTTCATGTAACCCTTTATATAGCTACATAAAGTGGTTTTTATATATTTATCATGTTTTTCCCTGTTAAAAATTGTTTTAATGTATACCCAAGTTATGATACCTGTTTATTGTAAACACAAATCAGCAAGCTGAGATGTGTAGTTTAATGTTCACTGTAAACCGCGCTGATGTCAATAGCGCGGTATAAAAGAGACTTTAAATAAATAAATCTCTTTCAGACACTGCAACTTCATCCAAATCTACTTGTGCTGAGCTAGGCATTTTAATATACATTTCGATACCCTTTCCAGACCTCGGGATAGGATTCTTCGCTTCCTTCATACTGGACCCAGGCTCTCTCGGCATGTCCCTTTTCCCCAACCATGCCTCTGGACATACCTTGAACTTGGTCCTTATTGACTACAGTTTTTCCCTTCCCCCAACAACCTTCTTCAGTCTCACTCTTCCTTGGACCAACCACTTTATCATCTCCTTTAGCCTGGTTGGCTATCTACCCACCTCCTCTCTACAAAACAGCTTTTCTTTTCTTTTGAAGAAAATCTACGATACCTTAAAGAAATTTCCCTCTTTTGATATGCTATTCCCTGCTAACTTTGAGAATATTTCCATATCTAACCAGACAGCAGCCTGGAACAGTTTCCTAGGTACTGCCCTAGACAGAGTTGCATCTTTAAGACCCTCCTCCAAATCCATGGTACTATACCAGTCTACTCCACAGGCAACTGAGGGGGGGGGGGGCATAAGTGCAGTGGTGCAATAATAAAACCCCTGACTCCCTCAACATCTTTAAGGAGCGCTTACATTATTACAGTTCCAAAACTGGTGCAGTGAAAAGGGACCTGTCTTATCAATTCCTCCTCTAATTTATTTAGACAGTTTTGTATACCGCCTTATCCTTCAATCAAAGCGGTCACAACAGAATTGGGGGATACGTTTAACACATGGGGATATGATTACTCTAAGAAGCCATTTTTAATTGTTTCCCATCAGTTATCCCCATAGTCCTCTCTTTCCATAAGTGCCCAGAAAAGACCTTCCTCAGATCAATTAGCATAATATCTCAGTAGAAAAAAAATCAGACATCTGAAGTGAATTCCCTTCCCCTACGTACTTCTTTTTATCCCCTGTATCCGATACTACAGTCTCCATTGCTCCCCACCATCTCCTGCACTCGTGATGACAATGTCTCCCCTGTCCTTGTCCACACCTGGTCCTCCATTTAAGTTTCACACTTTGCATTTTCCAAAACCTTAACAACAGTGTCCCTAAAAACTCCATGTCCTTTAGACCCTATCCCATCAGCATGGATTGTCTATTCCCTTGTCTCCTTTTCATTGCACTTACTATAGTTAATCAAGGCCTTTCTTCTGGCATGCTTCCTTCCACTTGCAAGAAAGCCCTTGTCTGCACCATGCTTAAATTACGCTCAATCAATTAGCCCCTGCTAAATACCGGCCAGTTTCTAATTTCCCCTATCTGTAGGTTTGCCAGATACCTTTGGTGCAAAATCAGGACACTTATTCAAAAAATAACACTTTTCAAAAAAACTTTTTATTAGGCATCAAACACAATAAAACATTTACATGTATTTACTGTTCAATGATATTTGATTTCGCAGATTTTCATCAGCCAAAATCTTTTTGTACATATCACCACAAGATAATGAATAGTTTATTTTAACTTGAAGCAAGAATTTTACACTTTTAATATCCAATGGATTTCGAGCATCCGTCCAATTCTTCTTGCACACTTAAAATACTCATTCCACTAGTGACGTTATACATCATTGCAAATTCATTTATATTAGTAACATTACTATGATGACAAAAACTGAAAAATTTTAAACTATGATCAAGACTTCGCGCTTCCGGAAATATTTTATATTTTCCCCCTCTTTACATACATCTTAAATTCGCTATATTCGTATTGTGATGAAGCAGACGCCAGTAAGCCCATGGAGGTAGAAGAAAACACTGATCTCTTTAAAGGAAATGATATATATAAAGTGCAGTTAGTGAGAAGTGCAGCTAGAGGGAGCATGCACGGAGATTCAGAAGGTAGGCTGGCACGCCCAGGTTGGGATGATGCAAGAATTCAAAGCATAATCAGATACACCTGGTCAGAGGGACAGAATCCTTACCTAAGAAACAGCTTTATAAGCAAAGCATAGACAAGCCAGAAGAGAGAGGAGCGGCACGAGCCACAGCAGCTGCTGATAGAGAAGAAAGAGAAAGGAGACGGCTCCAAAGAGAGGAGAAAAGGCAGTTGAACTTGCAGCCCTTACAGGAAAGGAACAAGTTCTAGGAGAGCCAGTTTCAGGCTGGGAAGCTCCAGAAGGAAATCTTCAGGAAGGACAGAAGGAGAACCGGGAGAATGCCTGGTAGGGAGAATACCAGAGACACAGACCCAAGAGTTCAGAGGTACCTTCATGCTTCTTCCCCTGTATGTGAGCCCCAAGGAGTTCAGAGGTGGGTGAATCAGACTCAGCCCAGGATAAGAGACACAGATCTGAACCAGGAACTGAGGCCGGGTCACAGAAAGGCCTGGAAGCCAGGGAGCCGTAAGAGCAGCCAAGGCAGCTGGAGAAAGGTTTGGGAACCTATAGAAAGAGTGCTTACAAAAAATCCTGTTGCATATTTGCCAGACCGGGTACAGCCAGGCTGGAGAGCCTTAGGAAGAAGTTCTGAAGTAAAACCAGGAATATATGGGGAAAGCTCAGGGGCCACAGATATCTCAGCAGAACAAGAGGCTATGCAGATAGACCCTGCTGAACCTGACCCTTTGCTAACTGAATGCCCTATGGACTGTACGTTTTGTTGTACTGGGAGTTTAGAATCCTTGAGAGAAATACAGCATGCAGGATATACTTTTGAAACACAGTTTTGTTTGACAAGCTGAAAGAAGAAGCATTGCTTTTGTTTGTATAACCTGTTTTGTTTGAACCCTGCATAACTAACAAAGACTGTGAAGCATATCCATGTTTTTGAACTATGTAAATACCTTATGTGAAAATCCTGAACAAGGTGGAAATCCTGTTGTCTTCGTTTGAACCTTTTGTGCATTAAGGGAATAAAACCCTATATTTACCATTCACATGGCTTACACAACTATTCATTATGAAGAAAGGGACTACTAGTACCAGAAGGCTTCTGGGCTAACAAAAGTTTCTACCTTCAATACAACAATAATGTCCACCCTGACCTTTAAGCACGTGGCTAAAGGGATGGGGTTGTGACAGTATGTACAATGGAACCCAAACTTTCCCATTTTCGAGAATGTTTGAAAAAGAGCCAAAACTTTTTCCCCTAACACTAAAAGGAACGTTTTTGGGCAAATACACAGAGTCACACTCACACACTGAAAAAGAAAAAAAACCTTATAATTAATGTTTCATTTCTCCATTTTATGCATAATAAGCAAATAAAAATAACTTCATTTGTATTATAATGTTCAACTTAATCATCTGTCAAAATTTTACAGACATTCAGGATAAGTCAGAACAAAATGCCAAAATTCAAGACAAAATGAGGACAAGCTTCCAAAAATCAGTACAACCCTGATAAAATCAGGACATCTGGCAACGCTACCTATCTGTCCAAAATTATGGGGAAAAAATTGTGTTCACTCAGCTTTGGGATCACATAAAAAAACAACACTTTATACCTTCTGCAATTTGGTTTCTTCCCAGGCACAGCACGGAAGCCATCCTTGCTTCCCTTTTGAGTGAAATTCAAAGCTCACTCGACCAGGCAAATATTGCCCTGGCTATATTACTCTACTTCCTTGCAGCTTTCAACTTAGTTGGCCATATTATTCTCCTGTCCTGTCTATATTCCATTGGCCTTACTCCACTGGTTCTCTTCCTTTCTGTATAATCGTTCTCTTAGATTCCTTTGGTTCTTCATCCACCACGTCTCTTCCCCTTGTTTGAATCTGTATGTCAGGCGCCTTCTCTGACCCTTTTCAAATCCAGGCTGAACTCTCACCTCGTCACTGCCGCTTTTGGAACTTGACTTATCTGATATCCTTTGTGTTTCCTTACCATTGTCCCTAGCTGTATCCCATGTATACAGCTACTGTGTTGTCTGTCTTGACTACACTGTAAGTTCCGAGGAGCAGGGATCGTCTTTTACCTTGTCTATGCAGTGCTATGCTGATGATACCACATTACTGCCTGAAAGTGAAGATGATCTGAAACATTTGCTTCTCACAATCAAAGAACATAGTCTCAAAATGGGCCTGCACCTTAATGTAAAGAAGACAAAGATCATGACAACTGGCATAATCAACAGGTTCATCGTTGAAGGAGAAGAAATTTAAATCGTGAATGACTTTAACCTACTTGGATCAACTATCAATAAAGAAGCAACAAGCAGTCAAGAAATCAGACGACGCATTGCTCTTGGCAGAATGGCTATGAAAGACCTAGATAAGATTCTCAAGAGCAGAGATGTCTCTCTCCATACAAAGATTCGACTTGTTCAAGCCATGGTATTTTCAATAACATCATATAGATGTGAAAGCTGGACAGTGAAAAAGATAGACAGGAAGAAAATTGATGCCTTTGAATTATGGTGCTGGCGGCAAATACCGTATATACCATGGACTTCCCGAAGAACAAACCAGTCGGTACTAGAGGAGATCAAACCTAAGCTTTCTTTAGAAGCTCAGATGACAAGACTTCGACTTTCATACTTTGGACACATCATGCAAAGAGAGAGATCATTAGAGAAGGACATCATGCTTGGCAAGATAGAAGGTCAGCACAAAAGAGGAAGGCCAGCAATGAGATGGATCGATACAATAACAGCAGCTATGGGTACCAGTCTGTCAACAATGAGCCGCCTGACTCAAGACCGAACACAATTTAGGATAGCTATCCAGAGGGTCGCCATGAGTTGACTCAGACTCGACGGCACTTAACACCACCATGCAATGCTGCGTACGTCTTGTAGTGCTATATAAATGTTCAGTAGTTGTAGTTTGCGGGATACTACAGGGCTCTATACTCACATCTCTTCTCGTCGACTGAAAAAAATGTTCTTTGCTACCAATTATCCAGGATTCAGGCATCAATGCATATTATTATGCAGATGATACCCATCTCATTGTGGATACATCTTCGTGTTCTTCTGATCTGGCCCCACTGAACAGTTATCTGTCCCAGACTGCCCTTTAGCTTAAATCTAACTGCCTCAAACTAAATGTCCAGAAAACGTCCAACACATGACTTACTGGAAACTCAAACTTCCCTGTGATCTCTCCTATTCTTGAGGGTACTCCAGTTAAATGCTCCACCTTATTTAAATATCTCAGTGTGATCAACACTGAGCTTTCTTTCAGCAACACATTAGTTCCATGACAAAGAACTCCTTCCTGGTCCTTTGCCAGTTCCGGATAATTCACTCATTTCTGGACACCCCCACTTAAAGAAAACCCTGATTCTCAGTCTCACATCTCAGCTCAATTATTGTAGCATTGTTTATACTGGTCTTTCCCCTTTGTGAGCTACAACATTTGTAAATAGTCCAGAACTGAGCGGTCAGGATCCTCTCTCACACTCGCAGGTTTGATCACATCTCCCACTTTCTGATGCAGTAACACTAGCTACCTGTGCTTCACATCATTCAATTCAAGATCCTCACTTTAGTGCATAAGGCACCCATCTGGGTAGTAGCAGAATGGGACAGTGTTGGTGGTAGAGGATCACATTTCTGTGACAACAGCAACAACACTAAACTTAAACTGCGTGGAGGAAAGGCCTAGCAATCAACTTCTGTATCTTGCCATGAAAACCCAATGGATAGTGTCAGACGGGTGCCTGGGTGAGAATGTTCACAGTCTTGGCAAAGGCATATATCAATATGATTTGCAAGGGATTGTGGGAAATGCAGTCCATTCACACCAGACACAGCCGCTCACAATAATTAGTTGTGCTTGAGTGTAAGGCCAATAAGATATTTATTTATGGGGTTATTTCTCCCAACACAGATATGCTTGGTAGCACATAAAACAGGATACTTGCTTTCAGTGTTAAACTTAGAAAAACAAAATCAGGAAAACAACAGGTGAACTTGTCAGGCAATCAAAGCAAAAGAATAAAGACCTGGTTGGTAACAAACTGGTCTTTTCTGTAGGCTCTAGCTAATATTTTCTTAGCAGTGCTTTAATCAACAAACAAAACCCACAAAGTAGGGAAAAACTGTTCTTTTCAAGTTAACTTCTTATATCTTCACACATAGACTCAGAAGTGATTTCCTCAGAGCTCACAAGCAATTAGGTAAGGCTCAATTGCTAGCAGTTACCCAGCTGAAACCCCTTAGCTGGCTTGCTTTCTACTGCGTGGCTCAAAATCCTACTCAGGAGCTTTTCTGAGTAGATTAAAGAACAAGTTTGTATTTCTTTGTGATGGTTGTTGTACTTTGTAACAGTAAATTACCAAAGGAGTTTAGACAGAGAGCAATCCATGTATTCACAGCCTGTATCTACCACCGCTCCCCCTTCTTCAACAATCATGGGTTCAATATCATGGATTGGCACAGAGGAATTTCTCAATGGAGCACTCTCAGAATACTTGTTTCCCTGCTGTCTTTCAAGGGTATAGCTAGGGCATAGATCAGTGTTCATTCCTGAGCTTCCATTGCTGTTAGAGTTCCTCTCCAAATAGCCTGGCCAGTATGTAGTCCAGTTCTTATGTCCAGCCTTCCAATCCAGATCCCTGGACACTGGATCTCTCTTCACATACCTTCTGGCACGGGTCCTAGGGTCCCTTCCAAGTGCAGCCGTCTCCCTCACAGGTACCGTCTGGAGATTCCTAGCTCTGCAGCACCACTCCTCTGGTTTTCCCCAGTCCAATGGTGTATGCTGGCCTTTTGAATGTCTCCCAGTATACGTACTGCTCTGGACTCCTTTAGACCTCCCAAATGCTTTTCTCTTCTTTCTTCCAAAGGGTTTCTTGCCCTCTCTGTCCGTCCGCTCTGGCTTCTGCTTCTGATGATCCTCCAGATGATGAAGCTGTCCAAGATCATGAAGATGTCCAAGCTGAATCTGAGGATCTCCCAGATGAAACTGAGGATGATTCTCTGTAGAATAAACTCTACCTTCATTCTGCTTAGATGAGTGCTCCACCCTAGCACAGCGCAGCTGTGCTGAATCAGGCCCTGCCCTTTGAGATGAGTGCTTGGGGATTACCTCATAGCCCTCTTGATTGAACACACGTTTCCCCACTTCAGCTCCTCTAATGGCTGTTGGAAACCTGGTGAATTCTGGGACTGGTAGTCTTTTATGGAAAAATTCTGTTTTCTTATTTCTACCAGAACTGACAGGTTGCTTGTTCAGAGTCACTTCACCTTTTCTATAGCTCCTTCCTGAGCTATGATAAGCTTCCTTATCACAATAGTCACAACAAAACAAATTGCACTACAGTGCTGGAAGATGAGACCCCCAGGTCGGAAGGCACTCAACTAGCTACTGGGGAAGAGCTGAAGACTTTTCAGAGTAAAGCCAGCATTTATGATGTAGTTGGATAAAAGCCCTCGGGACATCTGACTGCTGATGTATCTGCGCATGAAATGAGAGTCAGAAGCTGCAAAGATGTCTTACATATTGGGACACGGAACGTACGAAGCATGAACCAAGAGAAGTTGGAGGTGGTCAAGAATGAAATGGAACATGTACAACTTGATCTGTTGGGTGTCAGCGAACTGAAATGGACTGGATTCGGGCACTTTGCATCAGATGATCACAGAAGCAGGATTATATTAAGCCACAGAGGTGTGAAGATTGGTGGAAGACTCATCAACAACCTTCACTATGCTGATGAGATACCACATTACTGACTGAAAGAAGAAGATCTGAAATATTTGATTCTCACGATTAAGGAACATAGTCTCAAAATGGGCCTGCACCTTAATGTAAAGACAAAGATCATGACAACTGGCAAAATCAACAAGTTCATCATTGAAGGAGAAGAAATTGATATAGTGGACAACTTTAACCTACTTGGATCAACTATCAATAAAGAAGCAAAAGCAGTCAAGAAATCCGACAACGCATTGCTCTTGGCAGAATGGCTATGAAAGACCTAGACAAGATTCAAGAGCAGAGATGTCTCTCTCCATACAAAATTCGACTAGTTCAAGCCATTGTATTTTCAATAACATCATATGGATGTGAAAGTTGGACAGTGAAAAAGATAGACAGGAAGAATATTGATGCCTTTGAATTATGGTGCTGGTGGCGAATACTGTGTATACCATGGACTGCCTGAAGAACAAACCAGTCAGTACTAGAGGAGATCAAACTTAAACTTTCTTTAGAAGTTTAGATAAGACTTCGACTTTCATACTTTGGACACATCATGCGAAGAGAGAGATCATTAGAGAAAGACATCATGCTTGGCAAGATAGAAGGTTAACGCAAAAGAGGAAGGCCAACAATGAATGGATCAACACAGTAACAGCAGCTACAGGTACCAGTCTATTAACAATCAGATGCCTGACTGAAGACGAAACACAAATTAGGACAACTATCCAGAGGGTCTCCATGAGTTGACACAGACTTGACGGCACTTAACATCATCTCTCTCCTCTATTTTACATACACCATCCCAGGGCACTCCGTTCCATTCATGCTAATCGTCTTTTTATACCCTCCCACCCCCCTCCAGCATCCCATGCCAAATATGAATCCACTAGACAATTTGCGCTTCCCCCCCCCGAAAGCCCCCACCCTATTGAATGCTCTACCCCCTGACCTTTGTTAAGAGCCCTCCTATAAGAGATGTAAAGCCCTCTTAAAGGCGCAACTCTACCAGCATGTATTTGTAGGCCCAGACTGAGCAATTTGGAGCAGCGTCTGGGATTGCCTGCTGCCTCTGCTTTTCTACTTTCCTGCTCTTCCTTATTATTCAGTAATCAAGTTATTTTTCTATTTGTATTTAGGTAAACTGATTAACCACTGAAAGGTGGTATTGCAAAACCTACTAAACCATAAACCATTGCATAAGTCTTCATGCCCCTGGACCCAATACTTGTGGAAGTCTAGTTTGCAGCTGTAACAGCTAAGAGTCATTTAGGAAGTGTCCACCAACTTTGAGGGAAAATTACATTATCCCAATCTGCAATCTTCTTGGCAGAATAGCTAAAGCTCTTTCAAGGTCACTGGGGATCATCTATGGACTGCTGTCTTCAAGTCTTGCTACAGATTTTCCATAGGATTCAGGTCTGTGCTTTGACTGGACCACTCAAGGACTTCGCTTTCTTCTTGCTGAGCCCCACTGCTGCTTTTGCTTAAGATAATTGTCTTGCTGAAAGGTGAATCTTTCTTCCGGTCCTAGGCTGATGGCAGACAAGCAGATTTTCCTCTTTGCATCATTCATCTGACCCTCAGTCTTCCCAAGCATTCCCATAAAATGCTGCCGCCACCATGATTTATTTCAGGGATAGTGTTAGTAGGGTGATATGTTGTGTTTCACATTACATGCATTGCTTATTTGTGGTGGCTAAAAGAGTATGATTCATAAAGAATCTGATTCAAATATTTAGTCATAGAAAGTAGGGCCACAGACAGGATATATCAATTAAACTGGATGTTCCTAATATTTTCACTACATAACTGATATGCAGCTGAATAAGCCAAGTTGAAAAGACAAAGGGCATATTTAAAAGGGTTTAGCCAGTTAGGAGGACCTGCTAGCTGGTGAAACCACAGTGATCCCAATATTCAGCAGCACTATCTGAAGAGTACTGCTGAATATCCCCACAGACTGCAGAAAAGATGCCTAGTTAAAATAGGGTGGTCTGTGGGCGGATCGTGGGAATTCCCAGCCACTAACTGAATAGCTCAAACTGGATAAGGTTAGGACAGGTTGTCCTAACTTTATCCAATTTGTGCTATCTGGTTAGTGGCTGAATACTACTACCACTACTATTCATCATTTATGTAGCGCTACAAGGCATACACAGTGTTGTACTTCAACCAGCTCTAGCTCCCAGGAGATGCTAATGCTGGTTGAAGTGGAGCTAGCATTGTTTCAACAAAGGGAAAAAAGACATGTTCTCCATTTAAGGCTATTTTGAGCACATACATGGTTATTTGTCTAATGCAGAAAAAAAGTTAAAATAATAGAAGGGTAAAGAAAACAGATAGAAGGGAATATTTTTATGACCGATGATGTAAGAGATGCGTGGATGAGACAATGGTGCAGAGATGAGGGTTTTGGATTTGCTAGGAACTGGAGAACATTCTGGGGAAAGGAGGGGCTCTTCCAAAGGGATGGGCTTCACCTTAACCGGGATGGAACCAGGCTGCTGGCATTAACCTTTAAAAAGGAGATAGAGCAGCTTTTAAACTAGATAATAGGGGAAAGCGCATGGTTCGGAAGAATGTATCCTTGAAGGATACTACCAAAAGCAGAGAGGTTCCAAAAAAGAGTAAAGTAGCCCAAATGCACTCGAGTATGGAGCAGACAGAGCTTAAAGATCCCAAATTACCCATGCCTACCAATAGCCAGATTAATATGAATAAAATACAGTCTCTAAAATGCTTGCATGCAAATGCTAGAAGTCTAAAAAATAAGATGGGAGAGTTAGAATATATAGCACTAAATGAGAGGTTAGATATGATTGGAATATCAGAGACATGGTGGAAGGAGGACAACCAGTAGGACACTGATACCTGGGTACAAACTATATCGTAATGATAGAGCTGATCAAAATGGTGGAGGGGTTGCACTCTATGTTAGAGAGGGCATTGAGTCAGAAAGGATTAAAGTTTTGCAGGAAATAAAATTTGCTGTACAATCTCTATGGATTGAAATTCCATGTAAGTGGGAGTGTACTATAGACTGCCTGGCCAGAATGAACAAATGGATGATGAAATGCTCAAAGAAATCAAGGAAGCTAACAAAAGTTACAGCACAGTAATAATAATGGGTGATTTCAATTACCCCGGTATCGACTGGGTCAGTGTCACGGCAGGACATGCTAGGGAGATAAAGTTTCTAGATGAAATAAATGACTGCTTCTTGGAGCAGCTGGTTCATGAACCGACCAGAGGGGAAGCCATATTAGACCTAGTCCTTAGTGGAACACCAGATCTAGTGCAAGAGATAAGGGTATTGGGGCCACTTGGCAATAGTAATCATAGCATGATCGCATTTGATTTAATTAGTGGAGGAGGGATAGTAAGGAAATCCACAGTACTACCTTTTAACTTTCAAAAGGGAGACTATCATAAAATGAGGAAGATAGTTAAGAAAAAACTAAAAGGGGCTGTTGCAAACTTTAAAGACTTACATCAACCTTGGGTGTTGAAAAATACCATCTTGGAAGCCCAGACCAGCTGTATTCCACGCATTAAGAAAAATGGAAGAAAGTCCAAAAAACTGCCAGCATGGTTTAAAGGTGAGGTCAGAGAGGCTGTTGTTGCCAAAAAAGCATCTTTCAGGAAATGGAAAAAAGAGCCAAACGACGAAAACTGGAAACAGCACAAGCACTGCAAGTCAAATGCAAGGCATTGATAAGGCAGGCAAAGGGAGAATTTGAGAAGAAGCTTGCTGCGGAAGCAAAAACACAAAATAAAGACTTTTTCAAGTACATTCGTAGCAAAATACCTGTGAGAGAGTCAGTTGGTCCATTAGATGATAGAGGTGTTAAAGGGGCACTAAGAGGCAAAAAGGCGATAGTGGAGAGACTGAATGAATTCTTTGCTTCGGTCTTTACTGAGGAAGATGTAGGGATGTAACCATGACTGAAGTGGTATTTAAAGGTGAGGAAGAATTGAAGGAAATATCGATACAACCGGAAGATGTATGACAACTATTAGATAAACTGAAGAGTAGCAAATCACCTGGGCCGGATGGTATACATCCAAAGGTGTTGAAAACTGAAAAATGAGATTGCAGACCTGCTATTAGTAATCTGTGAATTTTCATTAAAATCATCTGCAATACCTGAAGATTGTAGGATCACCAATGTAACGCCAATTTTTAAAAAGGGTTCCAGGGGTGATCCAGGATACTACAGACCGGTGAGCCTGACGTCAGTACCGGGAAAAATAGTAGAAACCATCATAAAGAACAAAATTACTCAGCATGTAGATAGTCATGGCCTAATAGGAGACAGTCAACATGGCTTTAGACAAGGAAGAGCTTGTCTTACTAATCTGTTATTTTTTTTGAAGGTGTGAATAAACAGGTTGACAAAGGTGAGTCAGTTGATATAGTGTATCTGAATTTTCAGAAAGCCTTTGACAAGGTCCCTCATCAGAGACTTTTGGCAAAACTAAAGAGTCATGGGATAGGAGGCAATGTACTATTGTGGATCAGGAACTGGTTAAAAGATAAAAAGCAGAGGGTAGGGCTAAATGGCCAATTTTCCCAATGGAGAAAGGTGAATAGTGGTGTACCCCAGGGATTTGTGCTGGGTCCACTGCTTTTTGACATTCATAAATGACCTGGAAAAGGGAATAACGAATTTGCAGATGACACAAACCTATTTAAAGTTGCTAAACCCAAGAGGACTGTGGAAAATTGCAAGAGGATCTTGATACATTGGAAGACTGGGCATCAAAATGGCAGATGAAATTTAATGTGGACAAGTGCAAAGTTATGCACCTAGGGAAAAACAACCCAAACTATGGTTACACAATGCAAGGTTCCACATTAGGAACCACCACCCAGGAAAAGATTAAGGCGTCATTGTGGATAACATGTTAAAACCCTCAGTCCAGTGTGCAGCGGCAGCCAAGAGAGCAAATAGAATGCTAGGTATCATAAGGAAAGGAATGGAAAATAAAACAAAAGATATTATAATGCCTCTATATCGTTCCATGGTGAGACCGCACCTTGAATATTCTGTGCAATTCTGGTCGCCATATCTTAAAAAGGATATAGCGTTATTAGAAAACGTTCAGAGAAGAGCCACCAAAATGGTAAGGGGTATGGAAGGATACTCCTATGAAGAAAGGCTAAAAAGGTTAGGGCTCTTTAACCTGGAAAAGAGACGGCTGAGGGGAGATATGATAGAAGTCTATAAATTAATGAACGGAGTGGAACGGGTAAACGTAGATTGTTTACGTTATCAGAATATAGAAAGACTAGGGGACATGCATTGAAGCTACAGGATAAACTATTTAAGACTAATAAAAGAAAATATTTTTTCACTCAACGTGTAATCAAACTCTGGAATTTGTTACCGGAGGATGTAGTAAAGGCTGTTAGTGTAGCTGGGTTTAAAAAAAGGTTTGGACAAGTTCCTGGAGGAAAGGTCCATAAACCATTATTAAGAAGGGACCCACGATATCAATGCTTGACCCAGTACAGACAATGTGGAACCTGTGTCTTTTGGGGAAACTGCTAGGTACGTATGACCTAGATTGGCCACTGTTGGAAACAGGATACTGGGCTTGATGGACCTTGGTCTGACCCAGTATGGCATATCTTATATTCTTATGTTCTTATAGCACTTGGTTGGCCGAACAGTCTCAGAGGTCTTTTTCCTTCCCCTATTTAAGTTGGTGTGGATTGCGTGATAAGAGAAGAATATTGAATTTAGGAAGATACAGGATTTCACACTATTGACCTTTCAGCTCTCTCCACTGCTGTCTTATCACCTCTTTCCTCCACTATGAAATCTCAGTCCATTGATGAGGCAGTATCCTCCTGTAACACTATACTCTCCTCTGCTCTGGATGCACGTGCTCCTCCCATTCCATGCCCTGTGAGGCGTACCATACCTCAACAACCTGCTACCTATGTTCCTGTGCCTGCTCTGCTGAGCACCTTTGCTTAAATCATGTATCCTTGCTGACCACCTACATTTCAAATTCATGCTAACCTCTTTCCAGTAAGCCATAGCAGTCGTCAAGCAAGAGTACTATGTTCATCTAACTCTCTTGACTCTGACCCTCACCATTTCTTTGCTACACCTAACTCTCTCCTTAAGGTCCCACCTCGCCCATACCCTCCTCCTCTTTCTGCCCAGACCTTGGTTATTTCCATGACAATGTCCAGAAGATTAGCCTTGAATTCTCTTCAGGGTCACCTCCACTTCATCTTCCCTCTCTTCAATCCCAAATCCTTCCCTCACCTTTGGTCATCCTTTCTTCCTTTTCTGAAATCACTGAGGAGGAAACTGCTAATCTTCTCTCCTCTTCCAAATCGATTACTTGCTTCTCTGATCTCATTCCCACCCGTCTACTCTCTCTTCTGCCATCATCCTATCTGATATATTTTTAACCTATCACTTTCCATTGCAACTGTTCCTGTGTCTTCAAACATGCTCTGGTTACACCTCTCCTCAAAAAGCCTTCACTAAATCCTACATGTTGTTCCAGCTATCGGCCTCTATCTCTTCTCCCCTTTGCTTCAAAGCTACTTGAATAAATGATTCACCGCTGCTGTCTTGACTTTCTTTCCTCTCAAGCCCTTCTGGATCCACTGCAATCTGGCTTTCATACTCTACATTCCACAGAAACAGCTCTTGCCAAAGTCTCCAGTGACTTGTTCCTGTCAAATCCAAAGGCCTTTACTCAATCCTCATCCTTAACACTGCTGATCACCACCTTTTCCTTGATACCCTGTCCTTGCTTGGATTTAAGGGCTCTGTTCTGTCCTGATTTTCTTCTTTTCTCTCCCATAGCACTTTTAGTGTACGTTCTGGTGGATCCTCCTCTACTGCTATCCCACTTTCAGTTGGTGTACCTCAAGGCTCTGTTTTGGGACCTCTCCTTTTCTCTCTCTATTTTATTTACATTTCTTATATACCGCGCTATTCTGCATCAGTGCGGTTTACATTGAACAAACTGAAATTACATTGAACAGGGCATTATAACTTGGAGATAACTATTTACAGGGAACATGGGCTATGGAGATTTAAGTGGCTTGCCCAAGACCACAAGAAGCACCTGTGGGACTAGAAACCCCAGTCCTTCCGGCCCAAGGTTGCTGTCCTCTAGTGGGATTTGAACCCCCGACCTTCCGGCCTGAAGTACCTTGCCCCAAACACTAGGCCACTCCTCCACTCTACATTCAATCCCTTGGTGCACTTATTTCCTCCCATGGTTTTCAGCACCATCTTTATGCTGACTACTCTCAGATCTACCTCTCTGTGCCTGAAATCTCTCCAGGAACCCAGGCCCAGATCTCTGCCTGCTTATCCGACATTGCTGCCTGAATGTCTCACCGCCATCTGAAACTGAACATGGCCAAAACTGAGCTCGTTTTCTTTCCTCCCTTCTCTATTTCTGTGGATAACACTACACTCCTCCCTGCTTCCTCAATTCGCAACCTTGGGATCATCTTTGACTCTACTCTCTTTCTCTGCACATATCCAACAGATAGCTAAAACCTCTCTCTTCTTTCTCTATAACACTGGTAAATTTCATTCCTGCCTTTCTACACACACTACTAAGACCCTCACCCACTCATTAGTCACTTCCCGTCTTGACTATTGTAACCTGCTCCTCACTGGTCTACCTCTGAATCATCTTTCTCCCCTTCAATCTGTTCAAAACTCAGCTGCATGGCTTATCTTCCATCAGTGTCGCTATGCTTATGTAACCCCCATCTTCTCAAGTCACTTCACTGGCTCCCTATCCGGTTCTGCATCCAGTTCAAATTTCTCCTACTTACCTACAAGTGCATTCATTCTGTGGCAACTCACTAACTTTCCTCTCTTATCTCACGCTACAATCCTCTTCGGGAACTCCGCTCCTCCGGCAGATCCCTTCTCTGCCACTGCCAACTCCAGACTTTGTTCATTCTACCTTTCTGCTCCATATGCCTGGAACAAATTACCTGAGTCAGTGCGTTGGTCTCTTTCTCTAGCCCTATTCAAAACCAGGCTAAAACCTACCTCTTTGAGGCTGCTTTTGCATCCTGATGCTCCTCATTCTCTTGTTCACTGCTTTGGCGTATCTTACCGTACTCTAGTCCCCAGTTTTGTGATTTTTTTTCATCTTGATTCGATTGATGAGCAGGGACTGTCTTACATCTATATGTATAGAGCTGTGTATGCCCTGTAGCACTATACAAATAGTTTCCTCAGAGGGCATGCATTATTATATATCTTGTGTATCACTGGGACAATAACTAGTATCTGTTGCCATCGGCAGAACTAGATTAAAGAACTGACAAGTTAGGAAAGTACCTGGGGGCTCCAAAATATAGGTGTTTGTGGAGGGGGGAGGGGTGCTGTCAGATGTGCTCAGCACTGGAGAGGTTAGATTTGACAAACTGTCTGGCATTTTTCATGATTCTATTGATTTTTACATTAATGTGTGAAAGCTAAAAGGAAGACTAACATGTCTGGACAGAGTTTAAAATCTCTAATTCTCCCCCATGTGAGCGAGCTTGCCCTGACTATTGCCAATGTTACTGTGGGTAAGATCCAGTCAATGAGAACACAGAGCAATAGAATGCCTCTAGTCACAGGAAGCGAGGTGACAAGCTGGGAGGAAGTTTTTGTGCTGTACGAGTTTAGCTTCTGCATGTGCTGGGAGACAAAGAGAAATGAAGCCCCCATTCCCCAAAACAAATGCCTCAATGCATTTTTCTAGGAAACACATTTCCACCTGCTGCAGCTTACTAACACTGATCCACAGTAACATAGCAAGTATGCAACTGTACCTGTCAAATAGCCTCCCCTCATCTCGTCTGCCAATCACAGACACACAGAACATACACACACATACAGAAAACACAACACAAACACATGCACGTTAACACAAATGCACAGATATACCAACCCACAAACACACACACAAAAAAAACATACAAAATAGAGATATACACGCCCCCCCCCCTCCCCGCAATCAGGCAATGCAGATACAGACAGGTGTGTCCATGCACACCCACAGAGAAGGGTTGGAAAGAATCCCATGAGCCAAACTCTTCATGCTTTCCCCACCTGTTATTCTTGACAGTATTGTTAGAGTGCACCTGAAACTATCCCAGAATTATACATTCAATTTGTATTTGTTTTTGGATTACATCATCTATTATTTTTTCCTAGATAACTACAGATACCACTTTAACAATTCATAATTTCTTGATATAAAACTTTCTACTAGTTTAGTGTCTTTTCCTACAAATGGAAAAACACAAACACAATGAAATACCACGCACGCACTGGACATTGTAATGAGTAACTCCCAAATGTAATGACAAAGACCTATAGCAAAAATAAAAATAATCAGCATCAGTGTTTCTACACTTAAATAAAATAATCAAATCAACCTACCTGAGGTTGCCATGAAATATTACTAGCAGTGTCCCTTGATGGAGCTCCATTTGACTGCGTTTCAAAGCTACCAATTTGTCCTTCATTTCCAGGCGTGAACTGTATGTGCAAATGGGATGTCCCTATATTTGGACAACTGTACTTAAGACTAGATAAGCAGCAGGAAATTTGCTGACTAGGTCCTTCTGAGATACTTCTTTGTAGGATATGGTGTATTTTGCTTTTGTGCGTATTCTTTTTTTCCAGCATTCCATTTACTTGACACTCAGCATTTCTTTGTGAGGGTAAACATGCAGATGTGCTACGTACCAGTTTTATATGATGGTAATTTATGCCAGAATTTAATTCAGTTTTTTCTCCTGATAACCCTGAGCTGTGGAGGTCACTAGATGACTTGATTCCCTCTGCAGATGGTCTATGTTGTGTAAAATGTACCGAAATGCAGGAAAATCGATCAGGTGTTTCCCCACCACTTGTTTGGTCAGAACAATTTTCCACTGTATGACCATCCTCTGGTTGAGAACCATTCAAGTAAAGAGGCCTAATATCTCTGACTTCTGATAAAGGGCATGTGTTTGACAGTCTAACTCCATTGATTGCCGTTGAAAGAAAACTCTTGGAAGCAGTACGATCCTCATTTTGCATAACAACCTCCTTAGCAGAAAGCATCAACTGATGTGACGTTTGATAACAGCCTCTGCTTGACAGAGGGCCTGAGCTTACTGGAGAAGTTGGTGGTGTATTAGATGGACTCCGAGGAAAAATTACCAAGGATGAACAACGTCTCAGTGGAACTTTAGCTTTCCTTCTTGTTGGCAGTCTTACTACTTCCATGTCTGTGTCTAAACTATCTTGGTCAAAAGGAATAGTACTTTTACATCTAGAAAAAATTTCACATGGAGTATATCTGTAAGAGCCATATTTATTTGTGGTGCCCATATGGTATGAATCTCCATTAAACACTTCTTCACCCAATGAAAGAATAAAACTGCTATTGTCACCGGGGATATTATATGATCCTGCATCACTTGCCGTACTTGTAGATGACCCATAATCACTACTGCTGCTACTATATGATCCATTTTCACTGGCTGCAGTACTGCAAGAGTTGTCATTACATGCAGGGGTATTGCTTGGAGAGTTATCATTTATGACTGTGTTTGATCCACAGTTGCTAGCACTGTTATTTCCTTCATAGTTGACAATGATAAATGAAGTATCTTCTGTGGTAACAGGTTGATGACATTCACCATGTTTTTTTGGTTGAAGAGAAATTTTCAGGGATGTGCTCTTTTTGGTACTACCTTGTGATGAAACAGAGAAACACTGGTGTGACTGAGCCATTTCTGGTGACACAGCTGGTAAAACTGCTTGCCTAGGAGTCAGCTTCATCTGTATGACATTTGGTAGAGAATTCTGAGACAGTCTTTTGAAATACATATGAATATTACTATCCAATCCATCCCTAGAGGTTTCTGGTAGTGGATCAGTATTGCTCCTCTTGCTTGCAAAATGCAATCTCAACCGTTGTGCCATTTGCTCTTGTTCCTAAACATGTTACTGAATAAAATCTTTTATAAAAATCTATGGCTTCCAGTAGGCAGAATTCAGGTAGCTGCAAAAAATTAAAACTTAAATATACAAACAATATGTACAATACCCAAAAGAGTTCACAAACCTGCCTCATTTCTTCCAGTCAACTGTGAAAAAATTAACTGAGAGACGATGAAGAAAGGCGCATGATGAAATAAACAAACCATTCGAGACAGCAGTTCAAAAAACATCTTGGATTGCTTGTAGTCAGAACACATTCATTTAGAAAGCACTTGATTTCCAGCGACCTTTAAAAAGAGCTCAGTTGCAGCACACTGGCTGAAACACTGCCAACTTTGTTTCAATTATACCTTCTCCAATTTGCATGAATGAGTCCAAACCAAGAACAACAGACTTCTTGCATGTCAAACTTAAAGAGTTTTCTTTCTCCAGCTACACTGGCTGAACTGCTCGAATCAATAAAGTCTCTAAACTTTCTTCAGCAGTGTATGACCACTAATATTTTTACCCATCGGTATAGAATTACAGGAAGTTGGTAGGAATGAAGTCTCACAGAATTGAATATCAGACATACGACTGAATTTCAAAACACTATCCATACAAGGTAACCAGTGAAGCTGTAGTTCTGCTGGAAGCTACCGGTACTTACTGCAATTTAAAATTTCCAAACTTGTGAAGAACTGAACAGAGCTCTTTTATAAGTTCTAGAAGGCAATAAAAACAAAAATCACTGAAAGTTTGTTTTTTCTTTGATTCCCTCTCTGTAACATCAAATTAAATTACTGCACTAGGAAATTAAGTAAACTAAGCCCTGAAACTCACTAATATAATTCCACTATATGTAAAAGACAGTTATTCAGGCCATATTTGTTGGTTTCTGGGCAGTCCTGCAGGCAGTGCTACCTGCAGTCTGGTAGCCGAGCATAAAGCTGTATTGGGAAAGTTAGACAGTGCCAACAGACTTCAGAGCTGTGACTGGCAGGAAGCCCAGGAACTGCAAGCTAATAGAACATGGTGCCAATGTACCTCAGAAAACACAGCTAGTTGGGGGAAAAGGAAATGAACAACTGCGAGGCTTTACGGTGATCTCGAGTTCTCTGGAGCTAAAAAGCCAATGCATGCTTGTAGTCAAGGGTATGCAGAGTTGCTTCTACTCTAGACACATGCGGTCTAGGAAAGAATACAGGAAGGTAAATTGACTGATTCAAATGAAAAGGAGACACCACCTTTGGCATAAAATGTGGGTGACAAACTTGTCATGATGGAACCTGGTATAGGGTGGGTCTACTACCAAAGCATGAAGTTCACTAATACATCTAGCTGAAGTGAGGGCCATGAGGAAGATAACCTTCCATGAAAGGAACTTTGGTGGGGTCATATCCAATGGCAGCTTAAGAAGCTGCGTTAGAACGACATTGAGATCCCAAGCCACCGGAGGTGGCTTGGTCAGCAAGAGCTTTCTCAAAGTGCACTACTAGTGGTTGTGAGGAGATGGACTGTCCATCCAATAGATGGCACTGAGGTAAACTCTCACTGAGTTGGTGAGACCTGTTGAGGACAGGTAGAGGAGATACTGGAGGAGTGCTTACATGGGAGCAGAGAAGGAATTGAGATCCTTCTGGGAACACCAGAGAGAGAATCTGCGCCACTGAAAGCATAGGAAAGCCTGGTGAATGGCTTCCTGAAAGCCAACAGGATCTCCTTAATCTCCTGTATAAGGTTAAACTCTTGTAATGCTATGATGATTCCTGCTGTCCCTGGAGAACACCTGTTACAGGTGAATAACTACACTATCTCCAAGAACAAGCAAGAAGTCAGTCCTCACATATGGGACTCCCTAGCTAAAGGCTACCGAGAACCTGTAGAAAAAATACGGTCCAGCCGTGAGCAGACGCAAGTGAGTCTGAGGAAAGACTTTAAGGACCACAGTGTCCAGGGAGAACCATTGTTCCGGTAGCCTTAACAAGAAGGGTCAGAGGGTAGAAGTTGCCTAGACCCCAAAGAGATTATGGAGTATGGCCTGGCCGAAGGCACTGTCCTGTCGGAACTCCAGGCAGTAGTGAGCTGCAAAGGTATGAACTGAGGACCAAGTGACAGCCCAGCACATGTCTGCCATAGGGATAGAGTGTAAAATTGCAACCTAGATTGCCATAGCCCTGACGTTGTGTGACGTGACCTAGCACTCCAACAAGAGCCCAGCCTGATTATGGATGAAGGCGATGCAGTCCACCACCTAGGTGAACAGGGTCTGCTAGGTGACAGTCTCCCCCGGTTGACTGGGGTCATAGGAAACAAAAAGCTGTGAGGCTTTGCCATGGCCCAGGGTATGTTACAAGTAGAAGGACAGGACCCTCTTGCAATCCAGAGTACGGAGAATGACCGCAGCCTTATTGGCGTGGGGCCATGGAATGTTGGTGGGGAGCATCACCACTTGGTTGAGGTGGAAAGTGGATACCACCTTCAGAAGGAATTTAGGGTAGGTGCAAAGTATGACTCTATTCTTGCAGAACCTGGTGTAAGGGGTTCGGCCACCAAGACCTGAAGCTCACTGACTCTGTGGGCAGAGTCGAGTACCACCAGGAAGATGACCTTCCAGGAGAGAGAGTGCAAATGACAGGTAGCCAGAGATTCAAAAGATGACTTGGTGAGCTGTGACGATCACGTTGAGGTCCCATTCCACTGGGGGCATGCAGATAGGGGGCTTAAGAGAGCAGAAGGCCCCGCATAAATTGGATAATGAGGGGCTGCACAGAAAGAGGTTTGCCCTCTATGGAATAATGGTGCACAGAGAGCGTGCTCAGGTGCACTCTGATGGAGTTGTCCAGTTTGTGAAAGGTAAAGTAAGTACTGTAGCACCATGTGTACCTGGCAAGAGAATGGGTCAACCCGTTGCTCTACACACCATACTGAGAATCTGTGCCACGTGAAGGCATAGGCCCTTCTTGTGGAGCTCTTACGAGAGGTCAGAAGGATTTCCTCTACCTCCCTCGGGAGGTTGAAAGGTGCTAGGGCTACTCATTCAGCAGCCATTCCGTTAATGACAGGAACCCCAGGTTAGGGTGAAGAAGGGAGCCCTCCTCCTGGGTCAGTAGCCACGGGGCATTCCACAGAGGGACCGGGAGCTACGTCGAGAGGCAGAGCAACAGGGGACATCAAGGCTGGCTGGGCCACGAGGTTTATGGAGGCCTTGTCCCACAGAAGAGGGTTAGGATGATTAGTGGCATGGGAGGGAAGACATGCAAAAGGCCCTCCGACCACAAGATGAGGAAGGTGCCAGCCGCTACCTGGGATGGATGCAGTTTGGGATAGCAGAAGTGGGGCAGCTGAGCATTGGTCGGGCTGGCGAAGAGGTCCAGACTTGGGGTTCCCCAGAGTTGAAAGAGCGGCTATGCCTCCCCTGCAGTCTAGTTGCCATTCGTGCAGCTGGAGGACCCTGCTCAGCAAGTCTGCTAGGGCTTTGTCTTGACCCGGAATGTATACCGCCTGATCGTTTACAAGCAGAGGGTTACTACCTCCTGGCAGAGGGGCTAAGACCTGGTGCTCCCCTGCTTGTTCAGGTAGAACATCGTTAACCTGGTTGTCCATTTGGACTAGCACTGACTAGTTCCACAGGCAGTGGTGGAAGACCTTGATCACCAGAAAAATGGCACTGAGCTCCAGCAGGTTGATCTGTTGTTGGCTCTTCTCTAGGGATCAATTGCCCTGCATGAGCAGTTCCTCGCTGTGGATACCCCAGCCCAGTAGGGATGTGTCCATGCTGAGGACCCTCTGGGGATCTGAAGGCTGGAAAGGCATGCCCTCCTGTAGGTACTGTGTGCCCTGCCACCAGTTGAGTGACTCCACTAGCTGATGGGACACTAAGACCCTGTCCCGGAGTCTAGCTGTGGCTTGTGTCCATTGTTAGTGGAGACATCACTGAGCTGTCTGCATGTGGAGGCAGGTGTTGAGAATCACATGGACTGTGGATGTCATGTGGACCAGTAGGCGGAGCATGGACTGCACCGTCACTGCGTGATGGTGTTGCACCTCGGTGGCCAGGGCTCTGAGGCGATCTGCCCTGTCCAGGGGAAGAAAGGCCCTGGCCTGGAGAGTGTCCAGACCAGCTCCTATGAACCCCAGGTCCTGCATTGGAGTGAGGTGAGACTTGGGGTGGTTTATCACAAACCTCAAATGTTGCAGAATATTGATGGTGCGGGCTGTGGCCTGTTGCACATTGGTGGCTATGTCCTCCTTTACGAGCCAATCGTCCAGGTATGGGAAGACTAAGGTCCCTTGGAGACTGAGGTAGATGGTCACACTGCCAGGCATTTGGTGAAGACTCTTGGTGCAGAGGACAGGCTGAATGGTAGCACACTGTACTAGTAGTAGTTGCCCCTGACCATGAACCTTACGTACTGCCTGTAGCTGGGATGAATAAGAATGTGGGTGTAAGCATTTTTTAGGTCCAAGGAGCATAGTCAATCTCCATGCTGGAGGTAGGGCAGCAATGTTCCAAGTGAGAGCATCTTGAACTTCTCCCACACCAGGAATTTGTTCAGGTTTCACAAGTCTAGAATGGGCCTTAGGCCTACTGTTCTTTTTGGGACCAGAAAGTAATGGGAGTAGAATGGGCATGTCGGCTGCATGCCGGAGAGGACACCGCACGCCAGGTCATCGGCCCTTTGAAGAAGGGGGTGCCATCGGGCGCATCGGCTGCACGCCGGAGAGCACGCCGCACCATCGGCCCTTTGAAGAAAGGGGCGCCATTGGGCGCATCGGCTGCACGCCGGAGAGCACGCCGCACGCTGGGCCATCGGCCCTTTGAAGAAGGGGGCGCCGTGAAGCCCAGCACCTGCACATCAACTTGGAAGCGTCAAGGAGCCGAGCATGAACAGAGCTGAGCAGGAACAAACGCTCCTCCACACCTCGCCTCCCGACCCCAGCCAGCTCCCATACGAAGCAAGCACCCACCACTATCGCTACCCCTTACCTGCAATTAATTCTGCATTGAAATAGCCCCCCAATACTTGCACTGAACCTGCTTCCCATGGCTTGCACTGAACCGGCTCCCCATTGCTTGCACTGAACCGGCTCCCCATTGCTTGCACTGAACCGGCTACCCATTGCTTGCACTGAACCGGCTACCCATTGCTTGCACTGAACCGGCTACCCATTGCTTGCACTGAACTTGCTTCCCATTGCTTGCACTGAACTTTGCTTCCCATTGCTTGCACTGAACTTTGCTTCCCATTGCTTGCACTGAACTTTATTACCCAGTGCTCACACTGAACCTTGCTGCACAGGCTATAGTCTCCCCACTACCCATTGCTTGGATTTTAACCTATTTTGCATAGCGTGTAGTCCCCACTTGTAACCCAACATATACTGCATAGTGTTTAGAATCCTTAGCCACCTCATTGCTTGCAAGATAACGTATGCTGCATAGCCCCCACTACTCCTCTTCTATGGCCCCACATCACATTGTCTTCCTCTTCCTCATACTCCCCACCTGCCTCCCTTCCTACCAGCACCCCCACTTCTCTCCCCCTACCTTCTTCTCCCTCCATTCTGTCTTCTAACCTAGCATCTGCTCTTGAGCTTCATCACACCCTCCCCCTCATTCAACCAGCCCCTCTCTAAGGCAACCCCACCCTCGCTTCCGATATACTGCCTCCGCTCTACCCTGCTCTCTACTAATCCTCCTCCTCTCATCAGGTAATATCAACCCCAACCCTGGCACCCCTCGATTTCTTTCTCACTCTAAGAAGAGCTCTTCACGTACCTTATCTAATCTCATCCATATCCCTCTCCTTCCGCCCTCCCTCACTCACACCCCAATCACTCACCCAGAGATATCAACCCCAACCCTATCCCCTTTAGAGTTCTGTCTCACTCTAAAAAGAGATCCTGTAAACTATCTGATATAATTATCCCCCTTCATTCCCCTTTCACTTCCCCTCCCTCATCCAGAGACACCCACCTGTACCCTGGCCCCTCTAGATCTCTGCATTACTCTGGAAATAGATCTTCAGGTAACAGCCCCCCTAGACCACTGTCTTACTCTGAAAAGAAATCCTCACGTAACCTATCCAACCGTATCCATATCCCACTCCTTTCCCCCTCCACTCTCCAGTTCTCATGTGCCATATGGAACGCATGCTCAGTCTCTAACAAACTTGCTTATACTCATGATCTCTATCTCTAATGCCCTACACCTTCTTAAGAACATAAGAACATAAGATATGCCATACTGGGTCAGACCAAGGTCCATCAAGCCCAGTATCCTGTTTCCAACCGTGGCCAATCTAGGTCATACATACCTAGCAGTATCCCCAAGAGACACAGGTTCCACAATGCTTGTATTGGGTCAAGCGTTGATATCCTGGGTCCCTTTTTAATAACGGTTTATGGACCTTTCCTCCAAGAACTTGTCCAAACCTTTTTTAAACCCAGCTACACTAACAGCTCTTACTACATCCTCTGGTAACAAATTCCAGAGTTTGATTACACGTTGAGTGAAAAAATATTTTCTCTTATTAGTCTTAAATAGATTACCCTGTAGCTTCATTACATGTCCCCTAGTCTTTCTATATTCTGACAGCGTAAACAATCGATCTACGTTTACCCGTTCCACTTCATTCATTAATTCATAGACCTCTATCATATCTCCTCTCAGCCATCTCTTTTCCAGGCTGAAGAGCCCCAACTTTTGTAGCCTCTCTTCATAGGAGTAGCCTTCCATCCCCTTTACCATTTTGGTGGCTCTTTTCTGTACCTTTTCTAATAACGCTATATCCTTTTTAAGATACGGCGACCAGAATTGCACACAATATTCAAGGTGCGGTCGTACCATGGAACGATACAGAGAGACATTATAATATCCTTTATTTTCCATTCCTTTCCTTATGAAACCTAGCATTCTATTTGCTTTCTTGGCCGCCGCTGCACACTGGGCGGAGGGTTTTAACATTTTATCCACGATGACTCAAATCTTTTTCCTGGGTGGTGGTTCCCAATGTGGAACCTTGCATTGTGTAACCATAGTGTAGGTTGTTCTTTCCTAGGTGCATAACTTTGCACTTGTCCACATTAAATTTCACCTGCCATTTGGATGCCCAGTCTCCCAATTTGTCCAGATCCTCCTGCAGTTTTGTACAGTCCTCTTGGGTTTTAACAACTTTAAACAGTTTTGTGTCGTCTGCAAATTTGATAACCTCACTAGTTATTCCCTTTTCCAGGTCATTTATGAATATGTCAAAAAGTAGCGGACCCAGTAGAGATCCCTGGGGTACTCCACTATTAGCCTTTTTCCATTGGGAAAATTGGCCATTTAGCCCTACCCTCTGCTTTCTATCTTTTAACCAGTTCCCGATCCACAATAGTACACTGCCTCCTATCCCATGACTTTAGTTTTGCCAAAAGTCTCTGATGAGGGACCTTGTCAAAGGCTTTCTGAAAGTCCAGATACACTATATCAACCGACTCATCTTTGTCCACCTGTTTATTCACACTTTCAAAAAAACATAACAGATTAGTAAGACAAGATCTTCCTTGTCTAAAGCCATGTTGGCTGTCTCCCATTAGGCCATGACTATCTACATGCTGTGTAATTTTGTTCTTTATAATGGTTTCTACCATTTTCCCCGGTACTGACGTCAGGCTCACCGGTCTGTAATTTCCCGGATCACCCCTGGAACCCTTTTTAAAAATTGGCATTACATTGGCAATCCTCCAATCTTCATGTATTACAGATGATTTTAATGAAAGTTCACAGATTACTAATAGCAGGTCTGCAAGCTCATATTTCAGATCTTTCAACACTCTTGGATGTATACCATCCGGTCCAGGTGATTTGCTACTATTCAGTTTATCAAATAGTTGTAATACATCTTCCTGGTGTAGCGATATTTCTCTCAATTCCTCTGCAGTATCACCTTTAAATACCACTTCAGTCTTGGGTAACATCCCTACATCTTCCTCAGTAAAGACTGAAGCAAAGAATTCATTCAGTCTCTCTGCTACAGCCTTATATCCTCTTACTGCCCCTTTTACCCCTCCAGCATCTAATGGTCCAATTGACTCTCTCACAGGCTTTTGCTACGAATGTACTTGAAAAGTCTATTTTGTGTTCTTGCTTCCGTAGCAAGTTCCTTCTGAAATTCTCGCTTTGCCTGCCTTACCAATGCTTTGCATTTAACTTGCCAGTGCTTGTGCTGTTTCCAGTTTTAATCGTTTGGCTCTTTTTTCCATTTCCTGAAAGATGCTTTTTTGGCAGCAACAGCCTCTCTGACCTCACCTTTAAACCATGCTGGCAGTTTTTTGGACTTTCTTCCACTTTTCTTAATGCGTGGAATACAGCTGGTCTGGGCTTCCAGGATAGTATTTTTAAACAAAACCCAAGCTTGATGTAAGTCTTTAACCTTTCCAACCGCTCCTTTCAGTTTTTTCTTAACTATATTCCTCATTTTATCATAGTCTCCCTTCCGAAAGTTAAAAGGTGGTACTGTGGATTTCTTTACTATCCATCCTCCACTAACTAAATCAAACACGATCATGCTATGATCACTATTGCCAAGTGGTCCCAACACCCTTATTTCTTGCACCAGATCTGGTGTTCTGCTAAGGACTAGATCCAGTATGGCTTCCCCTCTGGTCGGTTACGATATAGTTTGTACCCAGGTATCAGTGTCCCACTGGTTGTCCTCCTTCCACCATGTCTCTGATATTCCAATCATATCTAACCTCTCATTTAGTGCTATATATTCTAACTCTCCCATCTTATTTTTTAGACTTCTAGCATTTGCATACAAGCATTTTAGAGACTATTTTATTCATATTTATTTGGCTATTGGTAGACATGGGTAATTTGGGATCTTTAAGCTCTTTCTGCTCCATACTCGAGGGCATTTGGGCTACTTTACTCTTTTTTGGAACCTCTCTGCTTTTGGTAGTATCCTTTAAGGATACCTTCTTCCGAACCATACGCTCTTGGGCGACTGTCAGCTTTCCCCTATTTTATAGTTTAAAAGCTGCTCTATCTCCTTTTTAAAGGTTAATGCCAGCAGTCTGGTTCCATCCTGGATAGGGTGAAGCCCATCCCTTCGGAAGAGCCCCTTCTTTCCCCAGAATGTTCCCCCAGTTTCTAACAAATCCAAAACCCTCATCCTTGCACCATTGTCTCATCCACGCATTGAGACTCCGGAGCTCTGCCTGCCTTTTGGGTCCTGCACGTGGAACGGGAAGCATTTCGGAGAACGCTACCCTGGAAGTTGTGGATTTCAACTTCCTACCTAAAAGCCTAAATTTAGCCTCCAGAACCTCCCTACCACATTTTCCTATGTCATTGGTACCGACATGTACCAAGACAGCAGACTCCTCCCCAGCACTATCTAAGATCTTATCTAGGTGGTGTGTGAGGTCGGCTACCTTCGCACCAGGCAGGTATGTTACCCGGCGATCCTCACGTCCACCAGCCACCCAGCTATCTACATGCCTAATGATTGAATCACCAACTAGAACAGCTGTCCTAACCCTCCCCTCATGGGCACACGGCCCTGGAGAAACATCCTCAGTGCGAGAGGGTTTTAAATCACCTGGAGGACAGGTCCTAGTTACAGGATCACGTCCTGCCACACCAGGGTGATGCTCTCCTGTCATGTGACCTCTCTCCTCCATGGCAACAGGGATGCTGCCAGACTGGAGGTGGGACTTCAGGACTATATCCCTGTAGGTCTCGTCCATGTACTTCTCTGTCTTTCTATAGTCTTCCAGGTCTGCTACTCTAGTCTCTAGAGAACAGACTTGTTCCCTGAGAGCAAAGAGCTCCTTGCACTTAGTGCATACGTAAGACCTCTCACCAACTGGGAGAAAATCATACATGTGGCACTCAATGCAAAAGACTGGAAAGCCCCCATCTCGCTGCTGGACTGTTGACTGCATCTTAGTTTAAAACTAGTGTTTAGGTCTTTAAATTCTGTACTTACTAAGAGTTGGTGTAGATGCTTATACCTTGCCCTAACTGAGACCTGGCTCCTCCCAGACAATACCTCATCCGCTGCTGCTCTCTGCCACGGGGGCTACCAGTTGTCCCATACACCTTGATCCACTGGCCGCGGTGGTCAGCTTCTACTATCTCCCTCTTGCCAATTCCAACCCCTCCTGATGCCTCAATCACACTCCTCCCTCTCTTTTGAGGTCCACTCCATTCGCCTCTTCACACCACTTCCCCTCCGAGTTGCTGTTATCTATCGCCCACCCAACAAATCCAAATCGACCTTCCTTACCGACTTCGACTTCTAGCTTTCCATCTTTCTGGATCCCTCTTCCTCCACTCTTATTCTTGGCGACTAACATTCACGTCGATAACCCCTCCAATCCCCATGCTTTAAAATTCCTCGCCCTCACCTCCTCGTTTAACCTCCAACTTTCCTCCACTGCCCCACCCACCTGTACTGCCACTGCCTTGACCTGATACTCTTCTCTAATTCTTATCCCTCAAACTTCCGCAACTCAATCCTTCCCTCATCTGACCAATATTGATCCCTTGACTCTCTCCTCCACCATTTCTCCATCTCTTTCCTCCATTATGTCCTCCAAGTCTGTCGACGAGGCAGTATCCTCTTATAATGCTGTGCTGTCCTCGGCTCTTGACACTCTTGCCCCACCCACCCCACGTCCTATCAGATGTTCTGCCTCCCCAGCCCTGGCTTTCAAACACCACCCGCTATTTATGCACCTGTGCCTGTTCTGCTGAACGTGCATGGACCAAATCCTGTTCCCTGGAAGACCTTCTACACTTCAAATTCATGCTTGGCTCCTTCCAGTCAGCCATAGCACTTGCCAAACAAAAATACATCATCCATCTGACTAATTCCCTTGCCTCTGATCCTTGCCGCCTCTTTAATACCCTCAATTCTCTCAAGGTGCCCCCGCTCCCAGTCCCGCCCTCCCTCTCTGCCCAAACCCTAGCCGACTACTTCCATGACAAAATCCACAAGATTACCCTCCAATTCCCCACTCCCTCATCTATCTACCTCCCCCCCTCCCCAATTCACCCCTCCCATCCATACTTCCTCTGCTACCCTCTCCTCCTTCCCCAAGATCTCTGAAGAAGAAACCACACTCCTTCTTTCCTCCTCCAAACCCACCACCTGTTCCTCTGACCCTATCCCCACCCATCTCCCCTACCATTGTCCCCTCCATCTCTCATATTCTCAACCTTTCACTCTTCACTGCAACTGTCCCCAAAGATTTCAAACATGCTCTTGTCACACCTCTCCTCAAGAAACCCTCACTCGATCCCACCTGTCCTAACTATCGACCCATCTCCCTCCTCCCCTTCATATCTAAACTACTAGAACGAGCAGTCCACCGCTGCTGCCTTGACTTCCTCACCTCCCAGGCCCTCCTGGACCCACTGCAATCCGGCTTCCGTCCCCTACACTCCACTGAAACAGCTCTTACAAAGGTCTCCAATGACTTGTTCCTGGCTAAATCTAAGGGCCTCTACTCTGTCCTCATCCTCCTCGACCTCTCCGCTGCCTTTGACACTGTTGACCACAATCTTCTCCTCACCACCCTCTCCTCGCTTGGTTTCAAGGGCTCCGTACTATCCTGGCTCTCCTCCTACCTCTCCCATCGCTCCTTTAATGTATGCTCTGGTGGCTCCTCCTCCTTTCCCATCCCGCTCCATGTTGGTGTACACCAGGGATCAGTCTTGGGCCCCTCCTTTTTTCTTTCTATACCCAACCCCTTGGTGCGCTTATCTCCTCCCATGGTTTTCAGTACCATCTCTATGCCGACGACTCCCAAATACCTCTCCAGCAATCCAGACCAAGATCTCTGCCTGCCTTTCTAACATCGCTGCCTGGATATCTCATTGCCGCTTGAAATTGAACATGGCCAAGACTGAATTCCTTGTCTTTCCCCCCAACTCTTCCCCTCCTCTTCCCCCTTTCTCAGTCTCCATGGATGGATCTACGACCCTTCCTGTTCCCTCAGCCCGCAATCTGGGGGTTATCTTTGACACCTCTCTCTCCTTCTCCACACATATCAAACTCGTAGCTCAGACCTGCCGCTTCTTTCTCTACAACATTAGCAAAATCCGCCCCTTCCTTTTAACCCACTACCAAAACGCTTATCCACTCAATCTCCTCTCGCCTCGACTACTGCAACCTACTCCTTGCTGGTCTCCCCGTGAGCCATCTCCTTCCCCTTCAATCTATACAAAATTATGCTGCTCAACTCATCTTCCGCCAGTCTCGCCATGCCCACATTACTCCTCTTCTCAAATCGCTTCACTGGCTCCCTATCCAATTCCACATCCAATTCAAACGTCTCCTACTGACCTATAAATGCATTCACTCTGCGGACCCTCAATACCTCTCACGTGTATTTTTGTTTCTGTTTAATTTTACATTCTGTTCTTATCTCCTCTTTCCTTTCCTCCTCTACTTTTTCTTATAATTGATGGCGTTCTTTTCTTTTTCCGCAGCCAAGTGCTTGTTTTAATTAACATGCCGATTTTATTTATTGTAAACCGCTCAGACACCTACGGTATTGAGCGGTATAACAAGTTTTAATAAATCTAAATCTCTTATCTCTCCCTACATCCCCTCTCGGGAACTTCGCTCCGCTAACAAATTACTTCTATCTAGGCCTTTCACTCGCATCGCTAACTCCCGACTTTGCGTCTTTCACCTTGCTGCACCCTATGCCTGGGAACAACCTACCTGTGTATATACGCCAAGCACCCTCCCTGGTCCTCTTCAAATTCAGGTTGAAGACCCACCTCTTCACTGTCGCCTTCAGATCCTGACTTCTATCCTTTATCTTAACCTAACCCCCATCAATTCTATGACCGAATTGCAAAGACCATATTGTACTTTGCACAGAATTGACTAATGCTCTGTACTGTCGTGACTAGATTGTAAGCTTGGATGAGCAGGACTCTGACGAGCAGGGACTGTCTCTTGTATATGTATGTCTGTACAGCGCTGTATGTGTGGCGTTATATAAGTGCTAAATAGTAGTAGTAGTAGTAGAACCCCTTGCCTCTGAGGTGGAGGGATACTTGTTCCACGGCTCCGTCCCTGATGAGGCCTGCGAGTTCCTGCAGTAGAAGGGCCTGGTGCAGGGGGGTCCGAGGGGGCTCTCCTGGAAAGAAAGGAGGAGATGTCTGGTCCAAGTGAAGGAGGTAGCCTTCTCTGAACGCCTGGAGAGCCCAGGTGTCGGTGGTTATGGCCGGCCACTGACAAGCAAAGTGGATCAGATGCCCCCCTGTTGGCAGCTGCTCCCCCCCCCCCCCGGGAGGAAAGGCTATGCTCAGGGAGACAAAACCCCGACCAGCCTGGGCAGGAGCTGGTGTTGGGGCTTAGAGCCCTTAGGCTTGCATTGGCCTTGGCCCGTTCCTTTGCCCTGGTGATCCTGCTTCAGGGTCTGGGGGGCCTGGTATTAGACATAGCCTCTGTAAGGCTGGCCTTTTCTGTGAAAAGGGGGCCTCTTCCCCGATGGTTTCTTCTTGGGAAGGGTGGAGGTCTTCCTGGAGAGCAGAGTCCTCGTGTCTAACTCTGTATCGATCTCCACCACCTTATCCTCCATCGGTTTGTTGAAGAGGTTTTCACAGAGGGGACATCAAGGAGTTTCTCCTGGACCCATTGCTTGAGGTCCAATGCCTGGAACCAAGCCTGGCATCGGGCACCAATGCCTGTGGCAGCCACTCTCACACTGGACTCGAAGGATCTACCAAAAGGGACTGCTACAACTGGAAGCAGATCTACACTTTTGAGTATAATCTTCTGGAAAGCGTAGTTACTTGTAACAGGTGATCTCCGGGAACAGCAGGAATTTAGTCTTCACATATGGGGTATCATCGGTACCGACAGAGCCTGTGCGGGAACGCTCCCCAGCGTTCAATAGGAAAGCCTTTGGGAGCATCCCAGAGTGCCTGCATACTGCCTTCCCACCTTTCCAACTGTCCCTCTCCAGTTGGGTTTATAGCTGAGACAAAAGAGAGAGGGAGAGATACAACTCCTAGGGGAGGTGGGCGGGTTGTGAAGACTAAATTACTGCTGTTCCCGGAGATCACCTGTTACAGGTGAGTAACTACGCTATCTCCAGGAATAAGCAGGAATGTAGTCTTCACATATGGGGACTCCCTAGCTGCAGATGCCAGGGAGATAGCCCCAGGAATTTGTCAGCACTTGTGAAAGGGCCCCACTTCCCCCCAGGCATCCTATCAGGGACGGTGGGTAAGAGTTGATTAAGTCTGAAAAAGGTGTTGAAGAACAGCTTGGCCAAACAAGGCATCCCGGTGGGAGTACTTGTCTAAGCAGTAGTGGGCTGTGAAGGTATGTACCGAAGTCCAAGTAGCTGCTCAACAGATGCCGTCGATAGACACAGAGTGAAGATGAGCCATTGAGGCTGCCATGGCTCTCACATTGTGAGCTGTGACATGGCCTTCAAGAGGAAGGTTCTTACTCTCTTAGGCAAAGGATATGCACTGTGCGATCCAGTTGGACAGTGTTCTTTTGGAAACTGGAAGTCCCAAATGACTAGGATCAAAAGCAACAAAGAGTTGAGAAGATTTTCTATGTTGCTGTGTCCTTTGCAAGTAAAAGGCCAAAGCTCTTTTACAGTCCAAGGTATGAAGGTTCCTTTCTGCACTAGAGGCATGAGGCCTCAGAAAGCATACAGGAAGGTAAACTGCTTGGTTTAAATGGAAAGGCGAAACCACCTTTGGCATAAAGTGTGGATGAGTCCTAAGAACTACCTTATCATGGTGGAACCTTGTATAAGGAGGATCAGCCACTAACGTTGCAATTCACTGATGCGACATGCTGATATGATTGCAATGAGGAAGATGACTTTCCAGGAAAGGAATTTCAAAGATGTAGTGGCTAATGGGTTCAAAGGGCGGTTTCATGAGCTGCCCGAGCACCAGATTTAAGTCCCATGCCACCGGTGGTGGCTTAATGGGAGGCTTTGTTAAAAGAAGGCCTCTCAAAAATCTTGCTATGAGAGGAAATAGGTTGTCCACTTAGAGGCTTGTAAGAAGCTGCAATAGCACTCTTACTGAATTTGTCTTGAGACCCGCATTTGACAAATGGAGATACTCCAGTATCGATTCCAGGGGTATCGCAAGAGGGCTAAGACCCTTCTGCGAGCACCATATGGTAAACCTTTTCCACTTAAAGGCATATGAGCATCTTGTGGAGGGTTTCCTAGAAGCATGACGGATATCCTTTACCTGCTGGGAAAGGTTAAGATCCTGAAGTTCTAGGCTTTCAGCAACCAGGCCCTGAGATGCAGAGACTGGGGATTGGGATGCCACAGCATCCCGTCCTCTTGGGAGAGAAGATCTGGAGCGGATCCCAACTCCAGAGGCAGAGCTTGAGAGAGATGTAGGAGCAGAGGGTACCACGTTTGCCATGGCCAACATGGAGCTATGAGGATCATATGACCTCTGTCTCTCTGAAGCTTAAATAGGGTTTTGGGGATGAAGGGAATGGGTGGGAAGGCATATAGTAAGTCCTGACCCCAGTGAAAGAGGAAGGCGTCCCTTGCCTGACAATATTGAGCCGGAATTCTGAAACAGAACCGGGGAAGTTTGGCATTCAGCAGACTTGCAAAGAGGTCTATGTCTGGGGTTCCCAAATCTGAAATATTTGGGCAACCTGGTCTGCATGGAGAGACCATTCGTGTGGAAGCATAACTCGACTGAGTTTGTCTGCCCAAGAGTTTTGAATGCCGGGAAGATACACTGCAAGGAGATGAATCTGATGCTCTCTGGCGAGGGCCCATACTCACAAAGCTTCGTTGCACAGTGACAGAGAGCCTGTTCCGCCCTGCTTGTTCACATAGAACATAGCTACCTGATTGTCCGTTTGAACTAGGACAGTTTTGTAGCTGAGCTGGGCATGAAATACTCGAAGAGCAAGGAAGATTGCTCTGAGCTCCAGGAGGTTGATGTGAAGACAGGCCTTCTGTGGAGTCCAGGTACCCTGGGTAGAGAGATCGTGCAGGTGCTCTCCCCATCCCACCTGTGAAGCATCTGTTAGGGTGACTTTGGATAGGGGTTTCTGGAAAGGAGACCCCACCAGAAGGTTTCTGGGTGATTGCCACCATTGGAGGGAGGAAATAAGATGGTCTGAGCTTGTTATTTTGTCTGACAGGCAACCTGAGGCCTGTATCCACTGAGTGGATAAAGTACACTGGGCTGCTCGCATATGGAGGCAAGCATAAGGAACCACATGCACAGTGGATGCCATGTGGCCTAGCAACTGTAGCATTTCCCGAGCAGTGAGACAAGGTTTGAGCACTGCTTGGGAAGCTAGTTGTACTATGCGAAGACAGCGGGGCTGCGGAAGGAAAGCCCTTGTCTCTTTGGTATTCAGATGAGCTCCTATGAACTCTAGAGACTGAGTGGGAGCAAGATTGGATTTTGGGAGGTTTATGACCAGTCCCAAATACTGAAGGATTCGCATTGTGCGAGACAGAACAGAGCTGGCTTCTGGCACTGTAGGGGCTCGAAAGAGCCAGTCGTAAAAGTAAGGGAAGACGAATATTCCCAGAGTGTGGAGAAATGCTGCTACCACAGCCATGCATTTTGTGAACACTCTTGGCGCAGAACCCAGGCCAAAGGGAAGAACCTTGTATTGGTAGTGCTTTCCTTGAAACAGGAATCGGTGGAATCTCCTGTGATTTGGATGGATGAGAATATGAGTATACGCATCCTTGAGATCTAGAGAACAAAGCCAATCCTGACTTTGAAGGTATGGCAGCAGAGTTCCCAGAGAGACCATTTTGAACTCGGAACAGATATTTGCTCAATTCTCTGAGGTCTAAAATGGGTCTGTGTCCTCCTGTTTTCTTTTGAATAAGGAAATAGGGGGAGTAGAACCCTGTACCCTGATGGGGAATGGGTACTTCCTCTATTGCTCCTTGAGCAAGGAGCAGTGTGAGAGATTGTCGAGAGAGGTCTGAGAATTGAACTGTCTTATAATTGTAGGAGAGGGCAGGCTGTGAAAATGAAGCTTGTACCCCTCTCGTACAATGGACAGAGTCCAATTTTCTGCTGTTATTTGGTACCATCTGTGGGCAAAATGACATAACCTGCCTGGGATAGTTAAGGGTTCTGGACCCTTCAGGAGCAGAAAGGCGAAGTTCTCTAGAAAGGAGTCCAAGCCCCTGAGGAAGCTGAACCTGCTGAGCTGGCTGAGGTTATGCAGCTTTGGCTTCTTTTGTTGTCTAGGTTGTTGCTGCTGTCCCTTTTGGGCAGTCTGACCTGGACAGTGTCCCTGTTGGGTATAGGAAGGATAAAACATCTTTTTCTTATTGAAAAATGTTTCTTAGAGGATCTTTTCTTTGCGGGATCAGCTGTAGATTTGGACAATCTATCCAATGTGATATTGTCAGCATCTATTTCATTAGCCTTCTCCTGTCAATTCTTGCCAAAGAGATTTTCTCTTGTGCAAGGAATGTTTCCTAATTTATCCTGTATCCAAATTTCCAAGTCAGATGCCTGAAGCCAGGTGATCCAACATGCACCAATGGCAATAGCAGAGGTTCTGCTTATGCACTCAAAACAGTCAAAGGCTGCACGATTAACAAACTTGGAAACATCCTGAGCATGTTTGACAAGAGTGAGATAGTCTTGTCTGTCATCAGGAAGAAGGGGGCTCATAAACTCCAAGTCTCCTGTGACCTCTTTAAGGAACATTTCCATATACAAGATATAGGAACTGATCCTAGCTGAGAGCATGGAAGCTTGGAAGCATCGACGGCCAAAGGCATTGAGAGTCCTACATTCATGACCTGGAGTATTGGATGCATGTCTCTTTGCACTTTTCATCCTTCTCATGGCTGATTCCACCGCAATTGAATGGTGTGGTAATTGAGTTTTTTGAAAGCCAGGACAAAGTGGAACTCAATACATGGTATTGAGTCTTCGAGAATGAGGAGATATGGTTAAAGGTGTTTCCCACATCCTTAGCATAAGATCATGTAAGATTTCATGAATAGGCAGAGCAGCTGCCTCTTTGGGAGCCTTAGGGTATTGAAGGATTTCCAACTCCTTTGCCCTAGGCTCTTTTTCAGGAGCTACTGTGATGGAAAGGCCTCGGGTCACATCACGCATAAAGTCCTGAAAGGACATATCCTCTGGCGGAGACATTCTGTGTTGAGGAGAGGAGGAATCCTCGGGGAGAAGTACTCTGGTATCAGCAGAGTCTTCGGCGTCTTCAGACTCATCCGAGGATTCAAAATATCTCTGATCCTGGTGATCGTGCAAAGCACGGTACCGGTATCGATCGAAGTCGGTATTGGGTTGTTCCGGTACTGATCTGTCGATGCCGGATTGAGACACGACTCGGTACGGGTGGCATACCCATTGATGTTGATGCAGTCAGTACCGGTATCGGTTGAGGTGTCTGAAGCGGTTTCAACGGTACCGAAGCCGTAAGAAGAGCCGCTAGACTGCGTTCAATAGCCAGGAATCTCTGGTCTATCGATGCTGCCGATGCTTGGGTGTCGGTACCAGTAGAAGCAGCCGGAACCCCAGAGCATGGCGCCAGTAGTTCTACCGAGGTTGAGGCCTCGAGAACATCCTGGAGCCCCGTTAATGCTTTGGAAGCCGAAGCTTCCTGTTGGGGCAGTTTTGCCAGTGAAAATTCCTCAAGGGCAACGCCAGGGGCATCTCGATACTTAGGAGATCTACCCTTTGAGGACCGGCTAGATTTATGTTTAGTTACCCGAGATCCATGGGAGGAAGATGAAGCCCTGGAGGACGTTGATGCAACAGACTGAGGGAAAAAGTTGATGCAACAGTCTGAGGGAAAAAGAGTGCTAAGTTTAGCAGCTCGATTCTGCTGGCCCCTTTTTGACATCATTCCACAGGAGAGGCACTCTGAAATAGAATGGTCAGGACCTAAACATTTGAGACACCAATCATGGGTGTCAGTGACGGAAATGGTGCAGCCACAATTAGAACATTTCTTAAAACCTGAAGCAGGTTTTTCCGTTTTTAAGGAAAAATTGGGCCTAGTGCCCAAAATGGCACCTAGCACCAAGGAAAAAAAGTTTCTGAAGTAAACCACTTCAGAAACTATAGTTTTTGTTTTGTGGGGGGGGGTTTTGTTTGTTTTTTTAGAAGAACGAACCGGCGGTACCGGTATAGCGTTGAGGGAAGGCAGACGCGACCACAAAAACAAAGATTAAAGATGAAATTTTCTGCAGTGACAGGGTACGCGACCTGTCGGCTCAGCGGAAAACGAAGAACTGGAGAGGGACAGTTGGAAAGGAGGGAAGGAAGCATGCAGGCGCTGTGGGATGCTCCCAAAGGCTTTCCTATTGGACGCTGGGAAGCGTTCCCGCACAGGCTCAGTCGGTACCGACGATACCCCATATGTGAAGACTATATTCCTGCTTGTTCCTGGAGATTAAACTCTAAATCTAGGGGTAAAAGGGACTTCTCGGGGTTAAAGATAAATCTGTGTATTTTAGAATTCGGTGTTTTTGCTAAGTCAGTCGGGTCTTAGTAGAGGGCACTGTGTAGTAGCCAACTTTTATTAAGTATTCTTTCCCTCCCTCCCCTCTCCCACCCAACCCCTGAAATAATTGTGGCTTTATAGTTGATAAAGGAAAGGAGGTGCTGATCTTCACTCTCAGGTGCAGCTATTTATTCTAATCAGACATACATTAAGGACCTGAGATTAATTAATACTGAGGTGAATAAAGTCCAATAAACGTATTAGGTATAGTTTTATTAGTATAAGTATCCACAGCAACCCTTAGTAAGTAAAGAACTTAAATACCTAAATACAACCTTAAAACTAAGATGCAGACAGCAGTCCAGTAGAGAGATGTGGGCTTTCCAGTCTTTTGCAATGAGTGTTACTTGTATGATTTTCTCACAGTTGGTGAGGGGTCTTATGTGTGCACTATGTGCAAGGAGCTCTTTTCTCTCAGGGAATGAGTCTGATCTCTGAAGGCTAGAGTAGCAGACTTGGAGGACATAAGGAAGACAGAGGAACATAGACGAGACCTACAGGGATATAGTACTGAAGTCCCACCTCCAGTCTGGCAGCATCCCTGTTGCCATGGAGGAGAGAGGTCAAGTGATAGGAATGCATCACCCTGGTGTGGCAGGAAGTGATCCTGTAGCTAGGTCCTGTCCTCCAGGTGATTACAACCCTCTTGCACTGAGGAGGTTTCTCCAAGGCTATGTACCCACAAGGGAAGGGTAAGGACAGCCATTATAGTTGGCAATTCGATCATTAGGCATGCAGATAGTTGGGAGGCTGGTGGATGTGAGGATCGCCTGGTAACACGCCTGCCTGATGCGAAGGTAGCGGACCTCACGCGCCACCTAGACAAGGTCATAGATAGTGCTGGGGAGGAGTCTGCTGTCTTGGTACATGTCGGTAGCAATGACATAGGAAAGTGTGGAAGGGATGTTCTAGAGGCCAAATTTAAGCTTTTAGGTACAAAGTTGAAATCCAGAACTTTCAGGGTAGCATTCTCCGAAATGCTTCCTCCTCCATGTGCAGGACCCAAAAGGCAGGCAGAGCTCCGGAGTCTTAATGCGTGGATGAGACAATGGTGCAAGGAAGAGGGTTTTGAATTTGTTAGGAACTGAGGACATTCTGGGGAAAGGAAGGGCTTTTTCTGAAGGGAAGCTGCTGGCATTAGCCTTTAAATAGGAGACAGATCAGCTTTTAAACTAGATAATAGGGAAAAATTGACAGTCACCTAAGAGCGCATGGTTCAGAGCAATGTATCCTTGAAGGATACTAGAAAAGGTTGAAGTTATCAACAGAGATTTCAATAAAGACAAAAGTAACCCAAATGCCCTTAAGTAAAGAGCAGACAGAGCTTAAAGATTCCAAATTAGCCCTGCTAACGATAACCAGATTAATATGAATAAAATACAGCCTCTAAAATGTTTGTATGCAAATGTTAGAGGTCTAAAAAATAAGATGGGAGAGTTAGAATATACAGCACTAAATGAGAGGTTAGATATGATTGGTATCTCGGAGACATGGTGGAAGGAGGACAACCAGTGGTACATTGATACCTGGGTACAGGGTCGGCCCGTCCACTGTGCAAGAATGTTGTTTGCACAGGGCCCTGCGTTTCAGGGGGCCCCGTGCAAACATTCTGCATCTGCCGGTAAATTTAAAACGAACGAACAAACAAACAAAAAAAACCTTGCTGCTGCTGCTGCCGCTGCCACCGTGACAGCAGCAGAATCGGGCGTCCCGCGGGGTCCCCCTTGCCCTGCAGAGTCCTCTATGCGGCCTCAGCACCCTAAGTGCCGGCTTTTAGAACCACGAAGGGAGAGCTCTTTCCTTGCGGCTCTGTTAAGCCGCTGGCACTGATGGAAGACAAAGCAAAAATGGAGAATCTCAATCTTCTGAGGACAGAACAACCTTTATGAATGCTCTTCTAAAATGCCGTGATCTAATAAATCCTAGAAATATTTGATTCCCCTATCTACCTACTAGAGAACTACACCCACACCCCTGTAGTTAGATCTAGTAGGTAGATAGGGGAATCAAATATTTCTAGAGTTTATGGGGTTGGTCCCCAGGGGTGTTTATTTACTAATGATGTGATCTAATAAATAGCAAAAAGAAAGAATACCACACAAATATCCTTCTAAAATCCCTCAATCGACCAAGGGAGCTATTTGAAATAGTGAAATCTTTGACTAATATACCAAATGAATGCATACATAGCCAATCTATAAGACCCCAAGTACTGGCAAACTATTACTCAAACAAATTACTAGCTACCCACTCCCCACTGGTTTCATCTATCGATTTATTGCTTCCCAAGATTTGGTCAGAATTTTATCAAGTATTGCTTGATCATCTACAACATATTTTGACAAACTTATGCACAACATCTGGTCTTGACCCTTGCCCTGTTAGTTGGTTAAAGGCCACACGTGATGACACTGCTCCAATTATCCTCAAGATAGTCAGCTTATCACTCTCACAGGGCCATATGCCCAAAGATCTAAAACAAGCCATTATACGTCCTATATTGAAACAAAAAATATTGGATAAATCATGTCCTAAAATCATACAGACCAATATCTAGCCTTCCATTTCTTGCAAAAGTAATTGAAAAGATTGTGCATATCCAAATGCAGGACCATATTGACATGCATTCACCTCTAGATAACACCAATATGGTTTCAGACCTCACCACAGCACAAAAACACTCTTACTGACTCTGTTTAACAATCTGATAAAAGGAATAGAAATCCCTAAACGTGCATTTATTCTTCTTGGCCATTGCTTCAGCCTTTGACTCCATAAATCATAGCATACTACTTGATAATACTGCAAACTGGTATATATGGTATCACATTCCATTGATTTAAACTATATCTATCGGACAGGTCACAAGTCAAAATTGACCATCGTAACATCAGTCATTTATGAACAAAGCTTACCTCAAGACTCAACCCTTTCTGCTCTGTTATTTAATATCTATCTGCAGCCTCTATGGACTATCATTAATAAATTCCATGTTTGCTATGCCATCTATGCAGATATTATGCTATACCTTCCCTTTGACCCCATGATATTCTTCTTCAACGAAATCTCAAAATGGTTAAAAACTCATGACTCATTATCTTTAAAAAGACTGATGTATTTTTTGTCTCAAGAAACCAGGACTTCAATCCTCCCACTAATATCCATATGAAAGATGCCACATTGGAGGTAAAGAGAGAAGTAAAATATCTTGGGATTACAATAGATCAGCCTCTCAACTTAACATCCCATATAAAATTAACCACCAGAACCATTTATAATAAATTTAGGATAATACAATAATTACGACCCTTACTACCAGAACAAGATTTTAGAACTGTACTACAGGCAATGATTTTCCCACACCTTGACTACTGTAACAGCATTCTCCAGGGCCTACCCAAACAAGCTTTACATAGACTTCAGATTGCACAAAACATGGCAGCACGGATTACCCTCAAAGCTTACATTTCTGAACATACAACTCCAATTCTATACAACCTCCACTGGTTACCAATTCAAAGTAGAAATAAATACAAGCTACTTATGACAATCTTCAAATTAATCAAACACATAGCCCCATCTTACTTATCTAATCATAAAAACAACCCCAAATGACCATCTTAGAAGATGTAGCACACAAAAAGCATAGTTACTCACCTGTAACAGGTATTCTCCAGGGACAGCAAGAATCAGTCCTCACATATTGGTGACGTCGGCACCAATGGAGCCTACGCGAAACATTTCCACAGTTTTCAAAGAAAGTCTTTGGGAATGCCACCACGCATGTGTGGTCCCCACTCCCCTTCCCGCCCAGGGTTCCATCTTGATCAGTCAGATGACATAGCTCAGGCAAAAAATAAGACTCCAAATAAAAAGAGTGGGCAAGTCCTAAGGGAGGTGGGGGGGTTGTAAGGACTGATTCTTCCCGTCCCTGGAGAACACCTGTTACAGGTGAGTAACTATGCTTTCTCCAGGAACAAGCAGGAAGTCGGTCCTCACATACGGGAATCCCCAGCTACAGGCTACCGAAGACCTGTAGAAAAAGTGCCATGGTGAGAAGTGAGAAGACACTTGTAACCGGAGACAGCCCAAGGACCCCAGGTCCCCGGAAGACTTCACTCCTGGTAGCTGCAGAAGAAGGGTCAGAGGGTCGGAGCTGCTTAAACCCCAAACAGATTATGGAGCACAGCCTGGCCGAAGGCACTATCCCGATGGGACTCCCTCTCCAGGCAGTAATGCATCGTGAGGGTGTTAAGGACCATGTTGCAGCTCGGCAAATGTCCGTCAATGGCACGGAGCGCAGGTGTGCCACTGACACCGCCCTCACACGAACACAGTGTGCTGTGACTCAGCAGTCCAGCAGTAGTCCGGCCTGAATCTGGGCGAAGGTGATGCAGTTTGCCACCCAGATGGAAAGGGTCCACTTGGTGACCAGGAGCCCCAAGCAGGCAGGGTTGTAGAAGACGAAGAGCTGCTCGGACCTGTGGTGAGCCTGCATATGCTGCAGGTAGGAGAGAGTCCTCCTACAGTTGAGGGTGTGGAGGACCGCCGACGCCCGGTCAGCATGGGGCTTCAGAAAGGTCAGCACCATTATCTCCTGGTTGAGGTGGAAATCCGAGACAACCTTCGGGAGAAACTTAGGGTGGGCTTGGAGAACCACCCGGTTCCCATAGAATCTCATGTAGGGAGTATCGGCCATCAGCGCCTGAAGCTCACTGACCCTCCGGGCCAAAGTGAGAGCTACCAGAAAAAACACCTTCCAAGAGAGATGCTGAAACAAGAAGGATACCATCAGCTCTAAAGGTTGCTGGGTTAGCCGTTTGAGGACAATATTGAGATCCCACTCTGCCGGAGGTGGAGAGAGAAGCAGCTCACGCATGAAGTGGGAAACCAGCAGCTGGCCCGAGAGGGGTCCATCCTCGACAGGGTGGTGGTTGGCAGAGATCGCGCTCAGGTGGACCCTGATCAAGTTGGACTTCAGGCCCGCCTGCAAGAGATGGAGTAGGTACTGCAGGACCAAGTGGGTGGGGCAAAAGAACTGATCGACCCGTATGCTCGAGCACCACACCGAAAACAGACGCCACTTAAAGGCGTAAGTCCTCCTAGTCAAGTCCTTGCGCGAGGCCAGCAATATGTCCTCGATCTCCACCAGGAGATGAAGAGGGGCTAGCACAACCTGCTTAGCCACCAAGCCATGAGGGATAGGAAAGAGTAGTTACTCACCTGTAACAGGTGTTCTCCAGGAGCAGCAGGAATCAGTCCTCACATATGGGTGACGTCGGCGCCGACGGAGCCCCCGTGCGGAGCATTTCCCCAGCTTTCAAAGAAAGCCTTTGGGAATTGCAGCACGCATGCGCGGTCCCCTTCCCGCCCAAGGGTGCCATCTTGCTCAGTCTGATGACATGGCTAAAAGACAGCAAAAAAATTAACAAAAATAAATCATATGACTGCAACTCCAAGGGGAGGAGGGAGGGTTGTGAGGACCAATTCCTGCTGCTCCTGGAGAACACCTGTTACAGATGAGTAACTAATCTTTCTCCAGGACCAAGCAGGAAGTCAGTCCTCACATATGGGACTCCCCAGCTTAAGGCTACCGGAGACCCTCAAGCTGAAAAAATGAGCTCCCTCTAGCTCGTCAGTACGTAAGAAAGGAATCTTCTCTGAGAACGCCCCCGACCGGTAGCCCAACACCAGGGCAGGAGGGTAGGAGTTGCCTAAACCCCAAAGAGATTATGGAGTACTGCTTGTCCGAAAGCACTGTCCCTGCGGGACTCCCTCTCAAGGCAGTAATGGGCCGCAAAAGTCTGGCTTGAAGACCAAGTAGTGGCCCGGCAGATGTCTGCCAACGGAACAGAGTGGAGATGAGCCACTGACGCAGCCTTCGCCCTGACACGATGAGCCGTGACTTGACCCTCCAACGAGAGGCCGGCTGCCCCATAAGCCCAGGCAATACAGTCAGCGACCCAAATGGACAAAGTACGCTTGGAGACAGGTAACCCCAACCTATTGGGGTCAAAAGAAACGAAGAGCTGAACAGCCCTTCGATGCTCCCGCGTATGGTCAAGGTAGAAGGATAACGCCCTCCTACAGTCCAGGGTATGCAGGACCATCTCAGCCCGGTTGGCATGCGGCCTGGGAAAGAAGGTCGGAAGAACCACCTCCTGATTGAGGTGAAAAGGAGAGACAACCTTAGGGAGAAACTTCGGGTGAGTCCGTAAGACTACCCTATTCCTGTAGAACCTAGTGTAAGGGGGATCAGACACTAGTGCCTGAAGTTCACTTACTCGCCTAGCAGAGGTAAGAGCTACCAGAAACAAGGTTTTCCAGGAGAGAAAACGGAGATGGCAGGTAGCCATAGGTTCAAATGGCGGACAAGTAATCCGCTGTAAGACCACATTCAGATCCCACTCAGGGGCTGGTGGACGTAAAGGAGGCTTAAGCAGGAGGAGGCCTCTGAGAAAACGAGCCACCAAAGGATGGTTGGAAAGAGGCCTGCCGTCCACCGGCGAGTGGTGCGCTGAGAGAGCACAGAGGTGAACTCTGACAGAGTTGGACTTAAGGCCTAGATCGGAGAGGTAAAGCAAATATTGCAATACTACCGCTACCAAGCACGAGAAGGGATTCTCACTGTGCTGAGCACACCATGCGGAGAAGCATAGGATTTCCTGGTCGATTGCCGTCTAGAGGCTAAGACTACGTCTTCCAACTCTCGAGGCAGTAGTAGGGGAGCCAGGACTACCCTTTCAGCAGCCAGGCCATCAGATGAAGGGACTGGAGGTTGGGGTGCAAGAGAGATCCCTGTTCCTGAGACAGGAGATAGTGTTGAATCCCCAGAGGATGAGGAGTGTCCACCGCCAGTTGCAGCAGAAGCGGGAACCACGGTTGCCTCGGCCATCTGGGGGCTATCAGAATCATTGAGGCCCCGTCCTTGAGGACCTTGAACAGTGTTCGAGACACTAGTGGCGTGGGAGGAAACGCATACAGTAGGCCTTGGGACCAGGGAATCAGAAACGCATCCGCTGCTACTCTGAGAGGATGCGGTTGCCTGGAACAGAATCTCGGGAGTTGCCGGTTCAGAGGACTGGCGAAAAGATCCATGGTGGGTAGGCCCCATCTGAGAAAGATCTGTTGAACCACCAACGGATTCAATCTCCACTTGTGTGGTTGCAGGATCCTGCTCAGTCTGTCCACCAAGTAATTTTCTTGACCTGGGAGGTAGACCGGCTTGAGGAGGATTCTGTGATTGACAGCCCAAGCCGTTGTGCCTCCTGACAGAGAAGGAAGGAGCCTGTGCCTCCATGTTTGTTCACGTAGAACATGGCAACCTGATTGTCCGTCTGGATCAGTACAGACTGGTGAGATGTGAGGTGGGAGAAGGCTCTCAGAGCTAGGCGTATCGCCCGTAGCTCCAGGAAGTTTATCTGCTGAGCAGCCTCCCAAGGGGTCCAGAGACCCTGAGTACATGTCCCTTGGCAATGTGCTCCCCAACCTAGAAGAGAAGCATCTGTCATCAGCACTTGAGAATGCGGAGGGGATTGAAAAACCACTCCAAGTACCAGATTCGGAAGATGAAGCCACCATTGGAGAGGAGACGAGCAGGGTGGATATTTTTACTGAGTCTACAAGGCTCCCTGTGGCTTGATGCCACTGAGTGCGAAGGCTCCACTGAACAGGCCGCATGTGCAGGCGGACATTGGGGGTTACATGAACCGTGGAAGCCATATGGCCGAGAAGTCTCAGGAATTGCCTGGCGGAGACCAGGGAATTGCTGTGAAACTGCCTGGCTAGATCCATCAACCTGTGGGCTCTGTCCACTGGCAGAAAAGCCTTCGCCTGAAGAGTGTCCAGCCTTGCTCTTATGAATTCCAAGTTCTGGGACGGAAGCAAAGTGGACTTTGCAAAGTTTATGACAAACCCCAAGTGCTGAAGCAGAGCCACAGTGCGAAGGGTGGCTTGACTAGCCTCCTGGGAAGACTGGCCCCTTATGAGCCAGTCGTCCAGGTATGGGAACACAAAAAGACCTTGAAGCCTTAGGTAGGCCGCCACCACCACCAGGCACTTTGTGGACACCCTGGGGGCGGAGGACAGGCCAAAGGGTAGTACTCTGTACTGATAGTGGTTTCCTCCCACAACAAATCTGAGATATTGCCTGTGGTCTGGATGAATGAGGATGTGAGTATAAGCATCCTTTAGATCTAAGAAGCATAGCCAATCTCCCTGCTGGATGTAGGGCAGCAGGATTCCAAGGGTAAGCATCTTGAACTTTTCCCTCTCCAGGAACTTGTTGAGGTTGTGCAAGTCTAGGATGGGTCTGAGGCCTCCTGTTCTTTTTGGTACCAGAAAGTACCTGGAATAAAAGCCGTGACCTCTCAGGTGGTGGGGCACCGGTTCCACAGCCTGTTCCTTTAGCAGACTTGCTAACTCCTGAAGGAGTAGGTCCCTGTGCAGAGGGAGTCTTGGAGGCTCCCCTAGAAAATAGGAGGGAGGTACCTGGTGAAAATGGAGAAGATAGCCCTTTTGGACTATATGGAGCACCCAGGTATCTGATGTGACGGCTGACCACCTGTGGGCAAAGTGGGCCAGCCAGCCTCCTGTGCTGATGTGAGCCAGCTGAGAAGAGGCTATGCCTTCTGAGTCAAAAACCTCCACCCTGCTGAGCAGGGGCCGGTGTTGGTGGCTTGGGGGCCTTCTGCCTACGGGGCCCATGACCCTGCCACTTGGCCTGCTGACCCTGTTGGGGAGCTGCAGAGGCCTGATAATGAGGGTACTGTTTATAGGCAGAGGACTTCCTCGGGTAAAAGGTCTTTTTTCCCGAGCCCTTCTTTTTCTGAGAAGGGGCAGAGGATTTTCTGGATAGCCTAGTCCGGGTCAGAGTCTCGGTCTCGAGTTCTGCAGCCTTTTCAGCCATGGGCTTGCCAAAGAGGTTTTCACCCCGGCAGGGGACATCGACCAACTTGTCCTGAACCCATGGCTCGAGGTCGGATGACTGTAGCCAAGCCTGTCGGCGGGCACCGATGCCGGCCCCGGCTACTCGGGCCGAAGCCTCAAAGTCATCGTAGGCTGCTCGAGAGATGAAGTTTACCAGTGGACAAGGCCTGGAACCTCTGCAAAAGTTCCTCGGAGAGACCAGCAGAGAAGCCGGCAATCTCCTTTGCCAGGTCTCGGAGATACATGCCCATGTAGAGCTGGTATGTCTGGACACGGCAAGCAAGCATAGAGCCCTGGAAGCACTTCTTACCGAGGGCATCCAGGTTCTGGGCCTCCCTGCCGGGAGGCACCGAGGAGTGCATCTTCTGACTTTTCAGTCGATGCATGGCCGATTTCACAACCATGGAGTGGTGCGGTAATTGTGCCTTTTGGAACCCGGGGATCTTGCAGACTCGATACATGGAATCGACCCGCTTGCTTAACACCGGCGTCGAGGCCGGGGTCTTCCACATGCAGAAGAGCAGCCATTCCAGCATCAGAAGAACTGGTACAGTAAAGGCCTCCTTCGGGGGAGAGTCATACTGGAGGGCCTCGAGCTCCTCGGCCCGAGGCTCCTCCTCGGGATCCGCGGGGAATGCCAAGGCCTTGGCCATATCCCGCACGAAGTCCGAGAACCGGGTATCCTCCGGTGGGGATCGTCTCTGAGGTTCGGACTCCGGCGAGTCTGATGGGACACACTGAGTCCGATAGGTGTCGAGTGACTCTTCGTCCTCTGTCTCCCAGCCCGACTCCTCGGAGGAGGAATCGAGCGGCTCCGGTCGGGCGGGCTCCGATGCCATCCGCCCCGACGCCGAGGGTACCGGCGTCGACGACCTCGGTCCCGAACGGGAGGCCGAGGGAGACCGTGGCCAAGGATTGACTCGAGCCCGCATGGACTCGAGGATCGGCTCGGCCTCTGGGGTCGACTTGGACATTGAGGTCCCGGTGGTCGGGGCAGATGCACCAGTGAGACCGGCGATCAATGCCCGCTGCTGTTCCATGAAGGCAGCGAGGCTGCTCTCCAAGGCCGTCAACCTGAGTCCGAGCTCAGGAGACCCAGCAGCCCCCGACGTCAGCTCCCCTGGAGGAGAGTCCACAAGAACTACAGCACTCACATGTCGAGGAGACTCAATCTCGATACGAGGTTGCTTGGCAGGCCTCTCCGACTCCGAAGACCCGGAACGGCTATCGGGGCTATGCGATCTGGCCCTCGAGGAACCAGGAGCGTCCACCGACGCCGCCCTCGCGGGTTTTCTTCTTCCTGCGCTGTTCCCGCGAAGGAGACCCCCGCTCAGAGGAACCCCGATGCTGCTCGGGGCCGGAGTCCCGAGACATCGAGGCCTCTGACGAGGTCCGGGCCCGTCCGGACACGGAGTCAGAGAAGATCCTATCCTTCTGGTGCTGCCGACTCCTCAACGCCTTCGAGGACATTTTGCCACACAGACCACAGATCGGGTCTGAGGCAGCGGAGGCAGCAGTCATGTGTGTCGGTAAGAGACATAAGTTTCTTACACCGATCACACTTTTTAAACCCGCTGGCAGCCATCGGGGGAAAAAGGGCCCCTGCGAGGTCAAAAGACAGGGCTGCCAGTGAAAAAAGAAAAATGGCGCGAACGCTAGTCACAAAGGACAAAACCGAAAAAGAGAGAGTGGGCTCGATACCGGCGTATCGGGCCCAGGCGGGAAAAGGATCCGGCGTCGAACCGAAGGAGAAGAAGAAAAAACAGGGAAATCAACTTTTTCCTCAGCGAAAAACAAACTACGTCCGTCGGGCTCCGTGGAAAAAAGAAGACTGAGCAAGATGGCACCCTTGGGCGGGAAGGGGACCGCGCATGTGCGCTGCAATTCCCAAAGGCTTTCTTTGAAACCTGGGGAAATGCTACGCACGGGATCTCCGTCGGCGCCGACGTCAGCCATATGTGAGGACTGACTTCCTGCTTGGTCCTGGAGAACCTCAGGTTCAGGTGAAGTAGGAGACCCTCCTCCTGTGTTAACAAACCCGGCGTGCTGCCGAGGGGAACTGGAGGCTCCAATGAGAGGCAGAGCAGCAGCGGGAACCAGGGCTGCCAAGGCCCCCACAGGGCCACTAAAATCACCGAGGCCCCATCCCGCTGTATCATGATGAGAGCTCGCGCTATGAGTTGAGTGGGGGGAAATGCATACAAGAGGTCATGCGTCCACAACAGCAGGAAGAAATCGGAGGCTTCCTTGCTTGGATGGGGAACAGGGCCGCAGAACCACGGGAGCTGTGAATTCATTGGACTGGCGAAGAGGTCCAGGACTGGAGTCCCCCAGCACCGGAGTCCCCCAGCGCCGGAACAGCCACTGCGCTGTCTGCAGGCAGAGGCACCACTCGTTTGGCTAGAAGATCTGGCTCAGCCTGTCTGCGAGAACGTTGTCCTGACTTGGGAGACAGGTGGCCCGTAGGATTATGCCTTTGCGAATCATAAAGGACCACAGGGCTACCACCTCCAGGCAGAAGCTGTAAGAGCCGGTGCCCCCTGTTTTTTGTTCACACAGAACACTGCCACATTGTCTGTCTGGACAAGCACCGCCCGGTAGTGGACATGGTGCCTGAATGTCCGAAGGGTGAGGAGGACCGCTCGGAGCTAGAGGAGGTTTATCGGCTGTCGGGACTCCTCGAGGGACCAAGTACCCTGTGTGTGGAGCTCGCCGCAGTGTGCCTCCCAGCCCATTAGGGAGGCTTCCGTGATCAAAACCACTTCATGCTGCAGGGCCTGGAACGGCATGCCTCGAAGCAGATTCCGGGTGTCCCAACAAGCTGGGGAGTGACCGAGCCAGCATCCGGGAGACAGCCTATCGCCTGGGCCCACTGAGTTTGGAGGCACCATAGTGCTGCCTGCATGTGCAACTGGGCATTGGGGACGACATGTTTATGTTTATGTTTATTAAATTGGACCGTCGAGGCCATATGGCCGAAAAGACAGAGCATCGCCTGGGCCGAAACTGGTACCACAGCACTGAACCGCAGAGGCCAGAACGATGAGGCAGTCTGCCCTGTCCTGGGGAAGGAAGTCTGTCGCCCACTGAGTGTCAAGGCATGTGCCGATGAACTCCAGGGATTGAACCGGAGTGAGGTTGGACTTTGGGTAATTTATCACGAAGCCGAAGTACTCGAGGAGATGGACGGTGCGGGACGTGGCCTGCTGTGCTTCGTCGGCAGTCTCCCTTTAACGAGCCAGTCAAAGGTGCCCTGTAACGAAGATGGTCTGCGGCTACCACGAGGTACTTGGTGAACACTCACAGAGTGGACGCAAGGCCGAAGGGAAGCACCCTGTATTGATGGTGCTTCCCTTGTACCCTGAAGCGCAAGTATTTTCTGTGTTTTGGGTGGATGAGGATGTGAGCGTATGCATCCTGAAGGTCCAAGGAGCATAGCCAGTCACCCTGCAGGAGGAAGGGCAGCAAGGCGCCAAGGGAGAGCATTTTGAATTTCTCTCGCACCAGATATTTGTTGAGATTTCTTAAATCGAGGATGGGTCTGAAACCTAAAGTTTGCTTTGGCACAAGGAAGTAGCAGGAGTAGAAACTGCGACCTCTGAGGCACAGTGGAATCATTTCCAATGCTTGGCAAGCTCCTGCGCCAAGAAGGTCTGGTACGTGGGGAGCCGTGGGGGCTCCGCGGGGCAAAAGGGTGGAGGAAGCCAGTCCAGATGAAGGAGGTAACCCACCCGGACGACCTGGAGGACCCAGGCATCCAAAGTTACAGACTCCCAGTGGGGAGCAAACTGGACCAGGCGCCCCCCCCCCACCCCCACCGGTAGCTAGGTCGGCGAAGGGCAGACGGCTATGCTTCTGGCATCAAAAACCTGGGGCCAACTGGGTCATAGCCGGGGTCTGGCTCTTGGGTCCCTTAGGCTTATGCTGGCCCTGGGGGCTGCTCTTGCCTTGCCTGCCCTGGGATGGCACTGGCACCGGAGGGTAAGGTGGGTATCCCCGGTAGGGGAGACCCTTCCTCTGGAAGGCAGACTTCTTGCCCTGCCTGCTGTTTCTTCTGCGGGAGAGAGGAAGTCTTCTGGAAGAGACGGGTGCGAGCAAATTACTCTGTCTCTATCGCCACTGCTTTGTCCTCCATAGATTTGCCGAACAATTGTTCGCCCAGGCACGATACATCAAGCAGTTTTTCCTGGACCCAGACCTGCCACCTGGCCTCAATACCTGCAGCCACTACCCGAGCAGAGGATTCAAAGCTGTCATATGAAGCGCAAGAAAGGTACTTCAAACAGTGCCCTACTGATTTCAAGAGGGACTGCAAACGGCGGAGGAAACTGCCATTGAGACCCACCTGGAAGCCTCCAAACTCCTTCGTGAGGTCACAAAGGAACATGCCTATATATAGCTGGTAAGCCTGAATGTGGCAAACCAGCATGGAGCCTTGGTAGGCTTTATGCCCGAGGGCGTCAAGGGCGCAAGACTCCCTACCCGGCGGGACTGAAGAGTGGGTTTTTGGACTCTTCTGCTTGATAGACTCCACCACCATCGAGGTATGGAGAAACAGCCTTCCGGAAGCCAGGCCCCCGCTGAACCCTATACATGGTGTCTAGGTGCTTGCTGACAATGGGAATAGATGCAGGTATCGCCCACATGTGGAGGAGCAACCGGATCAGAATGGGTGGGACCGGGACTGTGAGGGATTCTCTCAGCGGGGCCTTGTATTGTAAAATATCGAGTTCCTCCGCATGGGGCTCCTCCTCTGATTGTGTGGAGAGCACCAGGGCTCGAGGCATGTCCCTCACAAACTCTATAAAGGAGGTATCCTCGGGAGGCGACCACCGCTTTTGAACGGGCGGGAAGGATCCGAGGGGAGGTCCCGATGAGCTCGGGATTCAGGGGAAGTATCCCCGTTGGACTCCCAGCCCAAAATCTCTGAGGAAGACGGAGCTAGGCTGCTCGAGCACTGGGCTCTCCAGGCCGAAGCCCGTCTGGAGCCAATGGCGCTGGTTCTGGAAGATCTCACACCCAAGGACTGGAATGGAGATCAAGACTTCTGCCAGGATCCCTCGCGAGGCCCCTGGCTCTCGAGGATTGTTATGGCGATTTGGGGAGCCAAGACAGATGTCAACCTCAAGGTCTCAGGGCAAGTGCCAAGAGCCTGGCACCAGTGCCTGCTGGGCAGCAAGGAAGGAAGAAACGTTGCGCTCCAGTGCCTCCCACTCTTACTACTTTCCAATCATGTAAATGGCGTTCTTTTCCTCTTTCTTGCGGCATTGATGTTTTTATTGTAAACCGCCCTAATGCCATGGCGTGGGCGGTGTATCAAGTGTAAAAATAAAGATAAAGATAAAGATGTGGGGCCCTGTGATGCAGACACCAGGGTAACTGGGTCGGGTGTCGAAGAGCAGAGGGGGTCCTCGCCAGGATGACCCTCAGGAGACCGGGCACCACCGCCCGAAGGCCTCCGTATCTGTATGAGGTGCCTTTCGGGGCCGTTCCTTCTCCAACTCTAGGGATTGCTGAGGAAGGCTAAGGGACCGAGCGTGAGAATGCTCATGCTTGTCCGGAGCCCCCAACAGGGTCCTTGAGGCCTTCTTCTTCTGCTCCCTTTCAGAGAACCCTTGCTTAGAGTGGTGCTAGGGTCACGGAGTGGCCGCGGGGGACCCCAGAGGCTGAAGGTCGATGGAGTGGAAAGCTAACGGGGACATGTCATCCAGTTTCTGCTTATGGCTCTGGATGGCCTTGGAGGACATCTTTTTACAAAGGGAGCTGAGTTCTGGGTTATGGTCTGCTCCCAGACACCTGAAACAACAATCATGAGTGTCCATGAGCGACATGTTTTTGAAGCATCTGTCACACTTTTTGAAACTGGAGGCCATGGGGGAAAAATGAATCCCCGCAAGGTCGAAGACCTTCGGTTCGGCCAGCAGTTGAAAAAGGCGCGAGCCGAAGCCTCAAAACCATCATAGGCTGCTCGAGAGATAAACTTGGAGCACTCCCGAATACCAGCAGACAAGGATTGGAACCTCTGCAAAGGTTCGTCGGAGAGACCAGCAGAGAACCCGGCTATTTCCTTAGCTAGGTCTCGGAGATACATGCCCATGTAGAGCTGGTATGTCTGGACTCGACAAGCAAGCATAGAGCCCTGGAAACACTTCCTACCGAGGGCATCCAGGCTACGGGCTTCCCTACCAGGGGGCACCGAGGAGTGCATCTTTTGACTCTTCAGTCTATGCATGGCCGATTCCACCACCATGTGCCTTTTGGAACCCGGGGCTCTTGCGGACTCGATAAATGGAATCGACCCGCTTGCTTAACACCGGCGACGACGCCGGGCTCTCCCACATGCGGAAGAGAAGCCGTTCCAGCATGGGAGGAACCGGTACAATAAAGGCCTCCTTCGGGGGAAGAGTCATATTGGAGGGCATCGAGTTTCTCGACTCGAGGCTCCTCCTCGGGATCCGCAGGGAAGGCCAAGGCTTTGACCATATCCCTCACGAAGTCCGAGAACCGGGTATCCTCCGGGGGGGACCGTCTCCGAGGTTCGGACTCGGGGGAGTCCGAGGGGACACACCGAATCCGAAAGGAACCAGGTGACTCTTCGTCCTCAGATTCCCAGGCCGACTCCTTGGAGGAGGAGTCGATCGGCTCCGGTCAGGCGGGCACTGAAGCTATCCGCCCCGACGCCGAGGGTGTCGGCATCGACGACCTCGGTCCCGAACGGGAGGCCGAAGGAGACCTCGACCGAGGATCGACTTGAGCCCTCATGGACTCGAGGATCGGCTCAGTCTCCGGGGTCGACTTGGAGGTCGACGTCCCGGCGGTCAGGGCAGAAGCACCAGCGAGGCCAGCGATCAATGCCCGCTGCTGGTCCAAGAAGGCAGACAAACTGCACTCCAAGGCCGTCAACCTGAGTCCGAGCTCAGGAGACCCAGCAGCCCCTGACTCGGGCCCCGACGGCGTCGGGCCCGACGTCGGGTCCTTCGGAGGCGAGTCCACGAGGACAACAGTACTTACGTGAGCGGGCAAGTCCACCTCAAGTCGAGGATGTTTTGACGGCCTCTCCGACTCCAAGGACCCGGGACGGGAATCGGGGCTATGCGACCTGGCCCTCGAGGAACCAGGAGCGTCCACCGATCCCGCCCTCGCGGGTTTCTTCTTCCGATGATGTTCCCGGGTAGGAGACCCCCTTTCAGAGGAACTCCGACGATGCTCAGGACCAGAGTCCCGAGACATCGAAGCCTCTGACGAGGTCCGAGCCCGGCCGGAGTCAGAGAAGATACGCTCCCGCTGGTGCTGCCGACTCCTCAATGCTTTTGAGGACATTTTGCCGCATGGCCCGCAGATCATGGGGTCATGATCTGGGCCGAGGCAGCGGAGACAGAAGTCATGAGTGTCTGTAAGAGACATAAGTTTCTTACAGAGGTCACACTTTTTGAAACCACTGGCCGCCATCGGGGGAAAAAGGGCCCCTGCGAGGTCGAATGACCGGGCAGCCATGGAAAAAGGAAAAAAGCGCAAAATCTGTCACGAAGGACAAAAAACCGAAAAATAAAGGACGGACTCGCAACCGGTGTCGCGAGTCCGGGCGGGAAAAGAACCAGCGTCGAACCGAAGAAAAACAGAGAAAAATAGAGAAAAATCAACTTTTCTGCGGGGATTCACAGGCAACGTCTGTAGGGCTCCGCGGAAAAAAGAAGACTGAGCAAGATGGCACCCTTGGGCGGGAAGAGGACCGCGCATGCGCGCTGCAATTCCCAAAGGCTTTCTTTGAAAGCTGGGGAAAATTGCTCCACGAGGTCTCCGTCGGCGCCGACGTCACCCATATGTGAGGACTGACTTCCTGCTTGGTCCTGGAGAACTTATATACCGCACTATTTAGTATCAGCACGGTTTACATTATAACAAAAGACCAGAGCAACAGGCTGTTTGGTTTTACATAGAACAGGTTTTACATAGAACAGGTATGAGCAACTTGGATATACATGGGGAACATGGTTAACTGAAAACTAGTTACATGCTATATATACATGTATGTACAGTAAGGATTATTCTTAGTTTGATAAAGTCAATTGCAAGATATTTAGCGTTTTCTTTGGCAGACCCTGTAGGATGGCGTTACAGTAGTCTAAGTGAGGCATAATGAGTGCTTGTGCCACAGTCCGAAAATCACAGGGTTCGATTAAGTTCCTCAGTGGTTGTAGGACTCTGAGTTTGTTATTGTATCTGAGACCAACCAACCCTCGTGTTCTGACAAGGAATTCAGGACAAAGAATTACACACTGGGCACAGAGAGACACAGACACTTTTAGAGACTACGTTTTAGGCAATTAAGACTTCCACACTACTTTTGGTCTCTCTTTCTACTTTCTGCCACACTCTGCCATTCTGCAGTCTTCAGCCCTACTGCCTGCCAGACTCTGACTGGAAAGTCAGACAGTGTGCAAGGAAAAGTACTAACCTTGGGAAGGAGCAAATCTCTCCCAGTCTTGAAGTTCTGTATTATCACACTGCTCGACCAGATGCTGCAACCTGTGTTGGACTATTGCCATCCTTTGCGCTTTCTGCCATTCCAGAGACGACTTCTCAAACCCAGTCACACTCGTTCTTCTGGCAAAGCTAGGGTTCTAGTCTTAATCCTTCTGTGGGTGGGCCTAGCTAGACAGTTAGTTAATTTTCTGTATGGCTAAGAGCACAGCAAATCAGCAACTTTGATTACTAAAGCGGTGATTTAGATCTTGATGTAATTGTAATCATAGGGCTACATAACTTGCTACCTCATAATTCTAATAACTAGATCAAGTGGCCCAACAGCCATTTCAACCTGTACCTGATGAAAGAAGACGTTGAAGCAGTACTGAAAGCCTTATCAAAGAACAAAGCACTGGGCATTGATGGCATTCCCAATGAAGTATTACAGCAATCGGACAAAGAGGTTACCATACTTACAAGGCTCTGTCATGAGATTTGGAAGATAAATTCATGGCCAACTGATGAAAAAGATCTGTGTTTATATCAATACTGGAGAAAGGTGAGCTGATTGACTGTGGAAATTATCGCACAATCGCTCTGATCCCACATGCCAGCAAGATTCTACTCAAGTTCAGCAGAGACTACAACCATATCTGGAACGCGAACTGCCTGAAGTGCAAGCAGGGTTCAGGAAAGGGCAAGGAACGAGAGACAATATCGCAGATGTGAGATGGATCCTTGAAAAGACAAAAGAATACCAAAAGGATATCCATATGTGTTTAATTGACTACAGCAAGGCTTTTGACTACGTAAACCATGAGAAACTCTGGGCCACATTAAGAAGTATGGTTATACCAGAACAACTGACTGGTCTCTTGCACAATCTTTACATTGATCAAGAAGCAACAGTTTGAACAGAACTAGGAGAAACAGAATGGTTTAAAATCAGCAAAGGTTTACGATAAGGCTGCATACTTTCCCCCTACCTCTTTAATTTAGATGCAGAACAAATCATCAGAGAAGCACGATTGCATGAAAACAGAGGTGTGAAGATGTGAAAGACTCATCAACAACCTTCGCTATGCTGATACCATATTACTGGCTGAGAGTGAAAAGGATCTTAAACATTTGCCGATCAAGGAACAGTCTTAAAATGGGCCTGCACCTTAATGTAAAGAAGACAAAGATCATGACAACTGGCAAAATCAATAAGTTCATCATTGATGGAGAAGAAATTTAAATCGTGGACAACTTTAACCTACTTGGATCAACTATCAATAAAAAAGCAACAAGCAGTCAAGAAATCTTGACAACGCATTGCTCTTGGCAGAATGGCTATGAAGGACGTAGACAAGATTCTCAAGAGCAGAAATGTCTCTCTCCATACAAAAATTCGACACATTCAAGCCATGGTATTTTCAATAACATATGGATGCGAAAGTTGGACAGTGAAAAAGATAAGACAGGAAGAAAATTGATACCTTTAAATTATGGTGCTGGCGACAAATACTGCATATACCATGGACTGCCCAAAGAACAAACCAGTCAGTACTAGAGGAGATCAAACCTAAGCTTCTTTAGAAGCTCAGATGACAAGACTTCGACTTTCATACTTTGAACATATCATGCGAAGAGAGATATCATTAGAGAAAGACATCATGCTCATCAGGGCAGAAGGTCAACGCAAAAGATGAAGGCCAGCAATGAGATGGATCGATACAATAACAGCAGCTACGGGTGCCAGTCTGTCAACAATGAGCTGCCTGACTGAAGACTGAACACAATTTAGGAAAACTATCCAGAGGATCGCCATGAGTCGACACCGACTTGACGGCACTTAACAACTACTTATGGTTTGGCATCTCTCTCATATGATTTCCAAAATAGATTATTGCAACTCACTGTATTGTGGGCTTCCAGTTTATGCTCTAAAGAAACTTCAACTTGCACAATCCATAGCCATTAGACTCCTCTGCAATGCCTGTCTCTATAGTTATGTTACGCCTCTCCCTGGGAGACATTGGCTTCTCATCTTGTCACACATTAAAGATCTTGACTCATCTATCAGGCTTATTTTACCAGGATTCCTCCCATTACCTCTCCTCCTGCATTACCCGGTAACGTCCCATCCTGCACTCTTTGCCCACCACAGGCCTCTCTGATTTCTTTACCCCACCTCCCCTGCCCTCTCCGCTCCAATTAAAATTTTCTCATGATTCTGCACTTGGGTACCTCGGTCCATATTTGCAGAACTTTATAAGCCTGTATACTTCCAACAGGAGCTTTCTTTCATTAAATTCAAAAAAACAATTAAAGCCCTGGCTCTTCAAAGAATCTTTTGCTCACACCCTTATAGCTGAAGGCTGAGACTCCGCTTTCCCCCTGGTATCCAGGCAATGACAGAAAAGCACTCCATTTTTCTGTTTCTCCCTTTATACTAATATTCACTTCATCCAGTCTTGGACATTGATAGTTGTAACTGTCTCTCTGGACACTGTTTCTACTGTAAGCTTGTAAACCACCCGACAAACTACCAGGTTTAAGGGTAATATAGTAAATCTAAGGCAAATAAATAAAAATAATGAAGGCTGGAAAACAGAACAGCATACAGTTTTCATGGCAAACTCATTATTGATCCTAATACAGAATGGGCGGCTTCATCCACTGATTTGATATTTCCCCTATCCATCATCTTTACTTGGCACCAGATTTGTAGGATGCTCATAAAAAGAAGTACTTTCAGGGGGAATGCTGTGCAAAATAACTGGAATTTCTGTATCAATATTTTAAAATTATGCAAAATTCTGAAGCCTTTATTTGTTCAAAGAGACACAATTACCAAGAATAATAATTTATAATGCAATGCAGACAAATGTTATTACTCAAGTGCTGGCTCCACCGCCAGTCTAAACCCTCCCCAGCTTTCTCCCCCTTTGGTTTTAACCCTTTAACTAGGCTTGATCTCTGCATCCCCCTCCTCTCTGGGTCAGTCCTCCAGCTTGCTCTCTACCTCCTGCTCTCTTCAGGGTCAACCCTTTTCGCATCTCTTTTCCTCACATTCAACCCTCCAAACCTTTCCCCCCCCCCCTCCCACGCACCTCTTTCTATTTCTTCCAAACTCTTTCAGTTCTCCCTTCCTCAGTTTCTCTCTGTGTCCCATAGACTCAATTCTCTCAAGTGTATTCTCCTCCTCCCCCAACTCAAGCCCCCTCCTTTCCCAGTTCTCTTGCTCTCCCCCAACTCCAGCTGCCCCTAGGAGAATCTCAAGCTTTCTCTCTGCTCCCTACTCACCCAGCAACACTATTCCTTTCTCTTTTAGCCATTTCCCTCCACACCCTCCCTAGTTCTCTCTCTCAAGCTTTCATCACACTTTTCTCTATTCCAGTCATTTGAGCTGATGATGCCCCAGAAGCCTTGATGCAGCAAACACTGCACTAAGCTCCAACACACTGTTCTAATGTAAATGCTAAAACAAATTTATACTCCCAATGCAGTCAACTAATGGCATACAAATTACTGCTGTATTAAAAAATGTTCGCTGTCAGAAAAAGTGCACACTGCAGCACTAAGATGCAGCCATCTGTTGCACTGCAAGTAAGCATTTCCCTCCATGTCACTACGTAAGCAGGGACTGGGCTCAACACCAACAGGAAAGGAGATTTAAAAAACAGGCCATTCTCCCAATCCTCTCCTGCATGATTCCTACTCCACCCCCCACCTGACCCCCTAGGTCCCCCCAAAACACTAACTGGTAGCCCATAAACTCCAATAATCTCCTCCCCAAAAAACTCACTAGGGAAAAAGCAGTCAACATGCTGTTAAAGGACTTAAGTTGGCACAGAGGCAGATGGACAGTTATACGTTTAGGAAATTGGAATATGGCATACTCAGATGGAGGCCTCAAACTGAAAGCCACTTTTGCTTCTGCCATGGAGCAGGTGGTGCCTTGCCATTCTGGACTCTGGGCTTCTCCTGGGGCAGGAGACAGCATTCCCTTTTCTGAGGTCTATTTTTCCTCTTTTTCTTTTAATCTCCCTTTCCGTTTTTTGTTTTTTTTTATGTAGGGCATTCATAGAGGAAGAGAACCAATGAAACCGTTTGGACAGACAGGTAATGGGTAAGATTGGTGGGGGCAAATACAGTGACAGAATTCAAATTGGCATGGGACAGATACAGTGGATCCCTTTATAGCACCAGGATAAAATCAAAATAAACTTAACTATCTAATTTCTCAACAAACAGGAGTGTCCTACATGGAGCGGTACATTCACCCCGAAACAAAGGCAGGGGGGAGGGGTAACCTGCACGGAGTGGCAGGTGCACCTACTCTTGCCACCTTGCTGGGCAGACTAGATGGACCATACTGGTCTTTATCTGCCGTCATTTACTATGCACTATGGAAGACATACATAAGCGATAGCATCTTAAAACTACTAAGCCCTTCAGAGGAGTCTCATAAAGGGACACTAGAACAGGGGCACTCAACCTTCTCCTGGAGGCACACCTAGCCAGTCGGGTTTTCAGGATTATTAAAATGAATAGGTACAAAACAGATCTGCATATTTAGGAGGAAGCGCAGGCAATCTACTTCATGCATATTCACTGTGGTTATCCTGTAAAACCAACTGGCTAGGTATACCCCAAGGACTGGGTTGAGAACCATCACACTAGAGGAAAAACTGTGGAGAGACAGGTAGGGTTTGAAAAGGAGCACCAGAGGAAAGGCTAGCATGCAGGAAGAAGGGGACGGGGGCAGGAAAAGAGCACAAGTAGAAAGGTATATGTAGAGAGAGAAAGAAGGGATCCTGACAGGAACATCAGAAAAAAAAAGGCTCAGAAAGGTGTACTGGAAGAAAGGATGAGATAGAGATGGAGTGAGGAGATCTGGAAATACAAGAGACAGAGATAAAGAAAGGACTAGCCAAAAAGTAAATTGAAAAGGAAGGACAGCAGAAGAAAGACCACAGGTGGAAGAACTGATGGTTGAATGCCTAGCCTCTATGCATACAGTATGACTATGCTGGATTTCAGGAGCGGTCAAGTTAAATGTGTTATTTTTCCAACAAAAGCAAAGGGCATGATAAGTAAGATAAATAGGGCCAAAACGTGTATAAAAGGGACCATGTCTACTGATAACACAGGAATAAAGCTCCCATTCAGTGTTTTTATATAGGGCATCTGGAGAAGGAGGGCCAATGAACAGAAAGGAGGAAGATGAAACAGAAGGATACCCATGTGAAGGGACTAGGAATGCAACTTGTGTTAACACTGTATGGGCTGCGACAATTGTTTGGTCTCAGACTTACTTTTTTTCTTGGGTAGGCCTGAACTGAAAGAAGGAAATGTTGAGTTTGATGGAGGAATGGGGAAAGCCAATGCATCCTAACATTACCCGTATTTCCAAGGGAGGGTTGGTAGTCAAAGCTGGCGATGGCAGGAGTGTGACATAAGGATACACTTGGATATGGATGTTTGGAGTGAGATGAGGTGGGGGGGGGGTTTAAGCCTAGGGACCTCTAAGATATCTTGAAACCCTTTACATCAGCTGAGTGATAATGGAGGGAGCTTTCAGGATACATTCCTAGAATGTAGTCAGCTTCAGCTGTCAAGAGACATTGAGGGGGGGAGGGGAGGTAAGAGCAAGATGGCAAACATATAGTACTTATGCTCCATATGGCTTCCAGTGTATGCTATTCTTGCTAGAGAAGGGAAAACCCAAGTCTTTCTAGCTGATGCAGGCTCCCTTTCTGTGGTAGGGCTGATGGATAACTTTGTGGTCCATGGAGTTGATGCACAAGCTGCTTTCATGATGAAGCCTCTGGAAGTGTCACTGGCTGAAGGAGGACCAGTATCCTCCTTGACTGATGTATCCTTGAACTCCAAAGAGCAGAGGCAACTCTCAGATCCTGATCTAGCATTAGTAGCAGGGTATCACAGCAAATATCATCTGCTAATGTGGTTTTGACAAGCAACAGTTGGGGCTGCAGCTGCCAATGCAGCTGTGGAAGCTGGCTGGTCATCACCAGCAGACATTGGGAAAAAGTGAGTTAGTGTCGTCGCCTATTCCTTCCCAGTCTGATACTACTCCTGTGCCTTCAGGACTTGCAGAATTTCATCTTAAGTCAGTTATGTTTTCTTTGGGGTCATTTTGGATGCAAACATTGTGTAAGGCCTTGTCTGAACAGTTAAAATGTCTTTCTAATCAGTATGCAACCTTTCTAGTGTGGTGGCTAGTCATGCGACTGAAATGGCTAATCATAAAATTAGACATGAGGCTTTGGAATTCAGTGGATATGTTAGATCAGGATGAAATCTTTAGGTTAAAATTACCAGGGGCATTTTTAAAAGCATTTATGCAGTTTGCATACCTGCAACCCACATATACCCCCGCTGATCAGCAGCACTAGATGGACCATACTGCAGCACTAATCTGGTTACTGCTGCTGAATATCCCCTAACTAATCAGGTTAAGCACCCGGGTGCTATCTGGATAGTGCAGAGGCATTCCAGGGGCAGTTGCCCTAAACTTTATGTGGTTAGCGGCAGACTATCATTGTCGACTAAACTGCGAAACTACAATCGGGGTAAATTGGATATTCAGCGCCGGTTATCAGATATGCACCAATACGGAATATCTGGTTTTAATTTAAAGCAGTGGCAGCCAGCAGCACTTGCAGCTGTCGCTGAATTTGCCCCCCCCCCCCCCCCCCAACTTCTTTTTGCATAGGACACTTGTGAACCTAAATAATATTGCTAAAAAGAAGAATTTAGATGTTATAAATTTTCCTAATTCTGGGATTATCGTGGGAAAGGAGATGCTTTGTCAAGATCCTGAAGATTCCTAATGACTATCACCTCTGTCTTGAGCTTTCGATCTGCCAGTGCTGAAAAAGGAGACGCCCTTAGGCGATCAGCTGGAGTTGTCAGACAGTTTGGACTTCACTTCTTTTCTCAAGTCACCCAGGGAGATAGCTGTTTCTTCTACTATGACTAACATTTATTTTATTTTATTTATTTAATTATTCTATACCACCCCTTCCAGAGATCAGGGGCAGTTTACAAATAATGAAACATGTTACATATAACAGTAATAAAACTACTTACATAGTAAAATCGGAATATTTAACATGCAAACGCATTGCAAGTTACATATAATAGGTAGAGAGAATTGCTACATGAGATCCGTAGTCTTAACATTATTCAACTAGGAACTACTGTATATGCAGTGTTCATTGGCTAATATTAGGTCTTTGAGATTGGATGTGTATGGGGTATTGTTAGATGTATTGTCTAAGTGACAGCTCTTGCAAATGTTGATTGGGTGTTTCTGCGAAGGGGTTTTCATTTGTATCTCCATAGTGTACAATGAATAGGAACATTTTGAGTTCTCTTCTGAACATCTTGAGGTCTTTGATCTCACGGACTGGTAATGGCAGAGACTAGGGCAGTAAATGTGAAGGCTCTGGCGCTCGTAGTCTGTTTTGTCTTGCGAACTGAGTGAGGGGTTACGAGGGAATGGTTAGCATTTTGCCTCCGTGCTCTGCTATCTGGTTGCGTTTGAAGAAGAGTAGATAGATATGATAGGGAGATGTTATTGATCAATTTAAAGGTTACCATTAATATCTTATATTTTATTTGGCTTACTACTGGGAGCCAGTGGAGATCATATAATATAGGAGTTAAATGTTCAGTTAGTCAGGCCTTGTTTACGATTCTGGCGGTGATATTTTGCGCTCTCTGGAGTATGTTAATGTTTTTGGCTGGTAATCCCTGTAACAAGACTGTTGCAGTAGTCAAAATGGGGAATGATGATAGCCTCGACTACTGACCTGACCTGAAGTTGTGAATGTCTAGCAAGGGTCAGGTGTTGCACAGTTTTTAGCTTAAAGAAGATGGTCCTTGTTGTTTGTTTTAGATGAGGGAGAATGGTGAGAGACTGGTCCAATATTATTCCCAGGTATTTCACCTCCTGTTTAACAGGGAGAACAACATTGTTAATTGTGATGGTTGGGGGGGGGGGGGCATTTTGATTCCTTGTTATAAATAAGGTCTCTGTTTTTTTGTAATTTATATGAAGGTTGTTGTCATTTAACCAAGATTCTGTTTCGCTGAACACTCTGATAGATTGCTGTAGATAGTATTGTTTATGTCAATGGAGAGGGACAACATAATGTCAGCATATATGTAGTATCCAATGTTGAATTTTCTGAAGATACTGGTGATTGGTTGCAGGTATAAATTGAAGAGTAAGGCCGAGAGCGCAGATCCTTGGGGTATCCATTGGTCAGGGGGGAGGGGAATGTATCTGATTTTTCCTGTCCTATCTGAACATGTAGCTTACGGTTTGTAATATATGACTTGAACCAAAGGAGGACATTACCTCCCTATTCTAATTTGTGTTAATCTTGCAATGAGGGTGTCATGGTTAATGTTGAATGCAGACTCGATATCTATAAAGAGTAGAATGAACGCTTGGTTAGGGTCATCAATGCCTGATAAGGTGGTCCATTAAGGTTAACAACAATGTTTCAACTCCACAAAATGGTCGAAAACCAAATTGGTGAGTATCTAGAGGGGCACTGAGGTCAACGTAGAAAAAGTTATCCAATTACAACTACAAGACTATTATTTTAGCGACAAATGGTATGCTAACAATGGGTCTGTATGCGTTTGGGTCATTTGTGTGGCAAAGTCAGCTATCCTGAGAGTGGGGGAGGTGAGAAGCATAACAAATTCACCCTAGTTAAGGGTCCCCTTCTAGGAGTGCAGGGAGAGAAAGCCACAGCCAGGTTTCAAAGACAGAAAAACCCCAGCTGGAACAGGTTTCAGCCAATGACTGATAAAGTAAGAAAGAGGGATTGCAAGCACGAGGACAAAAGCCCTTACTTCTAACAAGTGCACTGATTATTCTAATATCAGAAGGCAGGGGGATTACCAACACCTGGGAAAGAAAGAGGTGGGGTTAAGACCCTGGAGGTATAAGCCTGGGTTAGATTATGCATAGAGGGGGAGACGAGAAGGAGAGCAGCTGAGACAGAAGCAGAGAGAAGGAGTGGATTCTTGGAGAAGAGCTGAATTCCCTGCAACAGGTTGGCAACCGAGGTGGGGACCAGGAAGTGGAGAAGCTTTCAGACCACCAGAGAGGTTGTCAGCTGAGCGGTCTGACCAGGTCGGTGAGTCAGAACCCATGCAGTTGGGAGAACCAGTGTCAGAGTTGGGGGGAAGAAAATTGCTTTATGGATTGCTCTCTATGCCAAGCTCTAGACAGGAGGTCTTGAGGAAAAGCTAGCCCTGAAAGAAGTAATTCTCCTTGGAAGTTAATCATATGACAGAAGCAGTGTGGAGGTAAATTCCTGTCTGTTTTAAAAGGGAAATTTACTGCAATGTAAGCCTGATCAGGAAGCTCTGATTCATGCTTGTTTGTCACCTGTGTTTGAACTGTGCAACGGCAAGAAAAGCCAAGTTAGCTGCTATAAGAGTTTTTGCTTGCTCCTCTCCTATATGAAAAGCCTGCTAAGAGTTTTGATAACAGCTTGGAATGTTTGTTTTGTTCTAAGTTTGGTTTCACGTAGAAATGCAGCCTAGAGAGGTTTTTGAGGCTGGCAGAAACCAAACTGCTGTAGACGAATTAAGCCTGAATTTTTCTTTATGCTCTGATTAACAAGGACTAAAAAGAAAAGTGGCAGTCTAGTTTCTAAAGGCAATTGCTTCTGCAAGTAAGAGGACTTAAAAAAGCCATTTCTGAGTTCTTTTGGTTTGTTTGCCATTATTTGCTGTACCTTAAGCAAATCCTACAGTTATAATCCTGTAAATGATACCTTGAACCTGCTGTGTTTTGTGTTATGGAAATAAACTTTTCTGTTACAAGCCTTACCCTCGGTTACCTCAACCACAAACCTTCTACTTAAGGCACCAACATATTTTAGCAGTACTACACTTCCCAGAAGCCAACACGAAGAAATAGACTGCTAGGAACTGATAGGAGGAGGAATCCTCAACCACCACGCCCCTCGACCACTAGAGGCAAGTGGCTTCAAGCGTTGTGCTTGTGACATTTGTCAAGTGTCTTATTCTTAAGAATTGGTCTGATAGATGTGAATTTGAGTTCATTTGGCATAATGCCTTGAAGAAGTGATTGGTTGATAGTGTGTAGGAGATATGGTGCCAGTTCAGCCTTTGAAGATTTTATTCCATGATACCGGACATGGATCAAGTGGGGAGGTATTGGTGTTGATATTTGTTATGATTTTCAACAGGTGTTTTTGACCAACTAGGTAGAGGTTCTCCCACGTGTTGGGGTTTGTTGGGTGGTGAAGCAAAAGGGTGGTATGGCTAGTGTTTTTATTTTTTAGTTTGTCTGAAAAATGTGTAGCCAGAACATGAAGGTTTATGTTATATATTTCTGTTTCAGATTGCCCTGTCTTAGTTAGGGATCTAACGATAGCAAATAGCTCCCTTGGACAATTCAGAAAAGAGTTTAGAATCTTTGTGTAGTAGTCCCTTTTTGTTTTATTTACTGTTTCTTTGTAGATAGTGAGTAAGTTAACATAGAATTGTTTGTTTTCTTGTGATTTGGTTAGTCTCCACTTTTTTTCTTGCTTTCTTAACTACCTTTTCATTTTGGTAAGCTCATGTGTGAACAACTATTCAGATTGTTTTGGTGGATGCTTGGAATGTTTGATGGGGGGTGCTGCGGTCCTTTGTATAGAGCCATTCCAAGTGGTTTATCAAAGTGCTGATGTCAAGGGAGTCTGTAGTGAATTGGGAAAGTATGTTGTCTAAGAAAGTATCTTTATTGAAATGGGCAAATCTCCTATTTTGTGGTGCTGGCACTGTGGAAAAGGAGATATGCAGGGGTATATAGGTCACTAGATGGTGGTCTGGCCAGGGAACCTCAGTAATTGAGGGGGGAGTGTACATATGATAGGTGGTTAGGGTTGGGAGGAAGACTAGATCAAGAGAGTTTCCCTTTATGTGTGTGGGTGTGCGTATGATTTGTTGTAAACCCATGTCTGTCATTGCGTCAAGAAAGGTGGATGTGTGAGATGGATTGAGGGATGGGAGATTGATATATCCTCTAGGATGATGTGAGGTTTCTTGTGAGAGGCTGAGCATGCTGTTTCAAGGATGGTAGTAAGGCTGTTGTGGTCAGGTGTTGGTGGTCTATAGATGAGACATATTGATATGTTTTTATTTTGTACTTTTAGGATGCCCATTCCCATCTAGGTTACTCGAGATTGAGGGAGTAATTTTAAGTTCCTTTTTGCACATTATGAGTACTCCCCCACCTCCTTTGGAGTCACGGTGGCAATTGAATAGATCATATCCCTGAATTTGAAGTTGGTTTATTAGGATGCTGTCAGATGGGGAGAGCCATGTTTCAGTGACGCATAGGATGTCTGGTTTCTTGTCCTTAGCAAGATCGACAATTATTGGTATTTTATTTCTTATGGATCTTGCGTTGACGAGAATTCATTTTAGAGGTGTAGGGGGATTGAGTTTATCAGGTGTTTGATGTATCTGATGAGGGTGGATACTTATTACTCTGCCTCGGTTTTTATTGTACCTCTGGTGTGGTTTATGAATGTGTGAAAAAGTAGATTGGATGTGTATTTATGTTGTTTCTGAGAGGATTGTATATTATGGGAATAGGGTTACTTGGGTTTGTTTCATAATTACACTGAAGAGCGTTTGCTATCTGAAAAGATAGTAGGAGAACGTGGAGTATGAGTATATAGATTTTTCCGTTGCCCACTGTAGAGGCAGGAGGAAGTATGTCTTTAGTGGATTGGCGTGGAATGGGGTGCTTAGGGAGGGTGGGGGTGTGAAAGGAATCTAGAGGAATCAGGGAAAACAGTTTGCTTAAAGGGTTTTCACTTCGGTAGCGGTAGGAATTTTATTAACAGGTTGGAGAACAGACAATGTAATGTTTACAGTTAGTGTTAAACAGATATACTGTGATACAGTAATGGGTTGGATAGAGTTGAGCAGATCTGGTTGTTTTTCCGAGCATATACACTTTGTTTAACAGAGGTGTAAAACCTGCTTTAGGTTTGTTAATAGCTAGTGAAAGAGGTTATTCTTGTTTAGAAAAAAACTTCTAGGATAGATGCTGACCAGAGTTTCCTATTGCCGATCTAATCCCGGCTGACGTTCCCTGCCTAAAGGCAGTCTGGCAAGGCCCTCAGGCACGGGCACACCTTCAGCATGCTAGTTTTTATAGCAGGATTCCTAGCTGCCAGTAGTGGAGTTTCATGGGCGGAGCCAGGCAGGCAACGTGCAGCTGAAGGAAGTCCCCAATCAGAGCAGAGAAACAAGAGCAGGAAAGGCACAGATTATATAGCACACAGTCTCACCTCCCCCGATGTTAGCAATCACTGGATTGCTCTTAGGTGGGTCAAGAGCCGTCTGCAGGAGGGAGTGGTTTCTTTAAGCGCAGGCGTAAACTGTTTCTTAATCTTCAAATAAGGACTTTTCCTAATGTGTCAAGGCTTACACCTAATAAGAGGAAGCAGTTCCTGCTTGGGTATATTAATGTACTGTAGATTAGGGCAGTGTTTTTTCTTACCATTCCCCTCTCTACCTGAATGTAAACTTGCCTTGGACTACTCCTAGAAAGGTAAAAAGCTAAAATACTACTACAATACTATTAAATGTGTAATTAAATATAAGAATGTTAAATATATACGTTTTAATCTGACTATCTTTTTTCTTGAGCAATAACCTGTACAATATCCAGTCAACACCGAATCTTCTACTCCTACTTAGTTGTGCCTACATTTATTAGAAATATGCCTATGAAGGTTTCTACTTGCCCTATTTTCCATTTATTATGATGATTTTGGTCTTATCTATGCCCTATTATTTTGAGGACTTTACAGAAACAGTTTTGGTGTGCGCATTTTTAATGGATTGTAGGTTTCTATAAAATGTATGAGTATTTCTTTGTCTCTGATATTGCACAAGCGTATACTTGAAATGTAATTTAAAAATTACAAAAAGTTACTAAAAAAGATACATAAAGCATCCAAGTTGAAAAAAGGTTTAAAATGAGCATCATAATGGTGCAGGAAACATCCATTGATAAGGACAAAGGAAAATTAAAGAGGTGGAAGATTTGAGAGATATTATTTGTTTCTTCTGGCTCTAGAAAAGCTGGGGTAATTATTTTAATTAGCAAGAAGTCAGCTTATGAGCTAGATAAAGTAGAAAAAGATCATGACAGTCTGTTTATATTACTCAAAGGTTCCCTGTATGTGAGAGGAGTTTTGGGGCGCAGGAAGTGCTTTAAATGTTATATTTATTGAAATTTCAAAATATTAACCAAGCACATATCTTATATGGTAAAGTTTACATTGGGATGATTAATAAAAAAAGAAATAAAGAAAATTATACAAAGAAAAATATGACCCCAGTGAAACAAGCTCAAAATTGAGGGGAGTGATATCAATTCATTATAGATGAAAAGGAAAAGATCTTATTCACGTGAGGCAATATGCTACGGGGTGAAGCACAACCAAAACTACCATTTACTACTGAACTATTTACTTACAAAAATGAAAGCCTATTCTAGACAAGAAAATGGAATAATCACTGTCTTAGAAGAAACAAAAAATGATAAATGCGAAAGCTCAAGAAAAACATTTGTTAAAATGCACTTGCTCGAAATTTTAGAAAGAATAATGCCCCTAAATTAAGCACTGTGGGTCTCAGCCAGAAATGGTCTGCGTTTCTTCTGTGTGTCTTTACAAACATCAGGGAAAATCCTGATCTTTGAATCATAATGAAACGTCTCTGGCTTTTTTTTTTATAATTTCAATTTTTATTATGAACTGTTTTACATATACCATTTGAACTTCAAAACTCTGTATATATGGTGAGACCGCACCTTGAATATTGTGTGCAATTCTGGTCGCCGTATCTTAAAAAGGATATAGCGATTTTAGAAAAGGTACAGAGAAGAGCCACCAAAATGGTAAAGGGGATGGAAGGATACTCCTATGAAGAAAGGCTAAAAAGGTTGGGGCTCTTTAACCTGGAAAAGAGACGGCTGAGGGGAGATATGGTAGAAGTCTATAAATTAATGAACGGAGTGGAACGGGTAAACGTAGATCGATTGTTTACCTTATCAGAATATAGAAAGACTAGGGGACATGCAATGAAGCTACAGGGTAAACTATTTAAGACTAATAAAAGAAAATATTTTTTCACTCAACGTGTAATCAAACTCTAGAATTTGTTACCGGAGGATGTAGTAAAGGCTGTTAGGGTAGCTGGGTTTAAAAAAGGTTTGGACAAGTTCCTGGAGGAAAGGTCCATAAACCATTATTAAGAAGGGACCCAGGATATCAATGCTTGACCCAGTACAAGCATTGTGGAACTTGTTTCTCTTGGGGAAACTGCTAGGTACATGTGACCTAGATTGGCCACTGTTGGAAACAGAATACTGGGCTTGATGGACCTTGGTCTGACCCAGTATGGCATATCTTATGTTCTTATATTCAAATTTCTTCACATATCCAAAATTAACTTTCATCACTCACATACAACAGTTCAGTTTTCCTTTATAAATTCACTTATGTCCTCCTTCCACATTACCTGCCCCTTCCTTGTTTCTTCCCCTTCCCTCCCTCTCCCTTCCCCCCTTACCAATCCCCTCCTCACTGTCCCTTCTTATCCCTTTTTCTTTTAAACTTGGCTGTGTGCGCCACTCTATACCATCTCCAAGTTTGATCAAACTGATTTTTATTATGATTTTTAAATGCTGCAATCTCACATATACACCACATTTTTTCTAATCTCCCCTTTACTTTTCCCCGAGTTGGTATTCTAGGATCTTTCCACTTCGCTAATAGTTCCATATGTCCTGCATTAACGCAGTAACCCAAAATCTGTCCAAGTATTTATCCCTTTCATCTAATATCACTGTTAATATTGCCATATTTTGATTTATCTTCACACACACCTGAGTAATTTCTAGATATAAATCTTCCACCTCCTTCTACATTTGCTTCACTTTTGGGCACCCCCGCACTAAATGTTTTAAATCCCCTGGCAACCCACATTCTTTCCAATACGTATTACTCTGCTGTAGTTTTCTAGCCTGTAACTTCACTGGTATCCAGTACATCTGTAGCCTCACCTTTATACTACTTTCCAGGTAAGCTGTTCCCGGGGCTAATTTCTTAGCATTCTCCACAATCACTTGCCACTTCTTTTTGTCCCATGTACCTGATAACAACTCTTCCCATTTTTGGTGACTTTTTATCCCTTCCCCCTCATGCCTTAACTCCTTATACAGCCTAGAAATTAACCGTTTTGGCACCCTCTCCAACTCCATTATACGCTCTGTATTCATGGTAGGCATCTAACTTTTGTTTCACTTCTGGTGTTTGCAAGAAACGATGACTTTGTACATATGCATAATAGTCTTTGTGTTCTAAGTTATATTGTTTACTCAATGTTTCAAAGGTTATCACAATGCCATCCTCTTTTATTAACTAGCCAATTCGCTGCAGACCTTTCCTTCCCCATTCCTGAAAGGCCCCTCCCTTCAGCCCTGGTGGAAATTCTCACAAACCCACTATAAAGGTCCTCCTTGAATACTTATTCCCCAGGAAACTATTTTTTCTTCCAACCATGTCCATCACTGCCTTAAAAGGATTTCTCGGAGGAAGTGACGTCATCGACTGAAATGGCAGCATAGACAGAGAGCTCCGGAGGGTAGCTCAGGAATATAAAAATATTTCCCCTATCCGAGTGTGTGTTTCCCCGAGTTAACGAAGGAGTGGTGGAGGAAGGAACCCTGCTTCTCATGGCGACGAGAAAGAAAGCCGCAGACTTGAAGGAGTTTGCATATGGGGCAGCGAAAACTCCATCGGCTGAGAAGAAGATGGCGGGGCAAAGCGCGGGAACTGGTGAGGTGCCTGATCGGAGGGGGCAGCGGAGTGAGGTTCCAGCACAGGCGGAGACTCTGGTGCAAAATGTAACGAGAGTGGAACTGCAGGGTTGGTTCGGAGAATTAAAAACCGAAATGCAGGCAGTGCGGACGGAGGTCGGGGATTTGTGTGCAGCCTTGCGGGAGGAGATGTGTGAACTGGGACAGCGCTTTGAGGCTCAAGAGCAGCAGCTGAGCCGTTTGGAGGATCGGCAGTCCGCGGTGGAAGGCACGCTTAAGGAGTCGGAGGCGTGGAAAGACATGGTTATGCTTAAGTTGGAGGACCTGGAAAATAGGTCCCGACGGAACAACTTACGCCTACGAGGAGTGCCTGAAGAAAAAGAATTTGGGGACAGTGAGAAAGTGGCGTGCGCTATTTTAAAGACTGTGTTGCTGGAATCTGGGCCTGAGCTGCTGCAGGGGGAGTTGAACTTGGTTCGGGCCCACAGAGCCTTGGGCCCCAGTAGGCCTAATCGGCCACGGGACATAGTGTTGTGTCTGGCGGACTTCAAAATTAAGGAGAGAATCCTGACACTGATGCGTAATCGCCGGGATTTTATCTGGCAAGGATATAATATTCAGATTTACCCGGATCTGGCGGCTGGAACTCTGCAGCGGAGAAGGGAAATGCAGCCGGTCACAGCAATCCTGCGGAGGGACAATGTTCGGTACCGCTGGCTGTACCCCTTTGGCATCTTGTTTACAGTGGGGCTTAAGAACTGGAGGGCCCCACACAGTATCGGAGGCACTGGCTGCGGTTAAAGGGGCGGGTTTGGGGTCTCCTCGGTCGCCAGCCCCGGAGGGCGGTAGTGGCAGAATGGAGAAGCCAGGGCCTCGGAGGAGCACCGTGGAGGGGCGCAGGCATCCGGTCGAAGCCGGTGAAGGGCCAGCTGGAGGCCTGATTGTGGAGGGAACTACATGAGAGCTCGGGGACTTCTAAAATTATTTGAATTGGGAGCGGGACCCTCCACGGGTTGATTCTGCCTTCTATTGATAGTAGTGTACCTGTTTGACATGTTTTTGGTATTTGTGTATACTGCGGTGTAGTTGATATTAGATGTTTGTTAATGGAGGGGGAGAGAGGGGGGGGGTGGGGTTGCTGTGGTAGATGGGGATGAGGGGAGTATATGGGGGAATGACGGTTAGTGGGGGGGTAGTTGGGGAGGGGTGGCGGAGGGGGGGACTGTGGGGGGGATGGGGGATGCGCAGAGGGGGCGGGGGGTGAGTTTAACTGGGAGCTGCCACGGGTTGATGAGCACTACTCCAAGGGAGACCTCCTGGAGGTGGAGGGGGAATTGGACGGGGGGGGGAGGGGGGGAGGGGAGAGGGACCTGGGGGGAGGGGGGGAGGAGGGGAGGGGGGGGGGGGGTGGGGCGGGGGGAGGGGGGGATGGGACGCTCAGGGGGGCTGGATTGGGGAGTGGACGGGGGAGGGGGGGGAGAAGGGAGAATGGGGGGGGGGACAAGAGTGGGGCAACAGAGGTTGACCATAGCCACGCTGAATGTGAGGGGGTTGGGCACCTGGCGGAAGAGGCGTATGGTGGAGCGTGAAGGGGTTAGTTGCAAGCGCATTTTATTTGTCTCCAGGAAACCCACCTGAAGGTAGGCCAGGAAAGGTTCTTGCAAACGCGGAGGTATCCCCGGGTGATGCTGGCTGGGCAGAGGGCGGAGGCTCGGAAGGGGGGGGTGGGCATTTTGGTGGGGGAGCAATGGGTAGATAAGGTGGTGGGGGAATATAGGGACAAACGGGGGCGGGCTGTGGGGCTTAAAATTCAAGTTGGGAGGGAACAGGTATGGGTGGTGAGCTTGTATGGCCCTAACGATAGGCAGGGAGAATTTTTTGTGCGTATGCAGGAGGAATTGGGGACGTTATGTGAGGCCCCCTTTTAAATTGGGGGTGATTTTAATTTGACGGTGAATCCCCGGGTTGATAATGGAGGGGGAAGTGGGTTGGGGCGGCGGGGGGACAGGGTGAAATTGCTTCATTTGAAGGAAAGGTTAGCGGTGGAAGATGTTTGGCGGAGTCAACACCCTGGGTGCAAGCAATACACTTTTTACTCGGCGCCCCATGGTACCTATAGTAGGATTGATATGGTGTGGGCGGGGGGCAGCTGGTTGAATAGGGTGGATCAGGGCCCCATCACGTGGACGGATCACGCGCCTGTATGGGTGCGGTTTAATTTGGGATATGTGGATGAGGGGATCAAATTTTGGAGGCTTAATGAAGCCGTGTTGGAGGAACCAGGGGTGGTTGAGGATATTGGGAAGGTGGTTAGGGAATACCAGGAATTTAACTTGAATGGTGAGGTGGAGTTAGGGATGGTGTGGGATGGGCTTAAGGCGGTGGTGCGGGGACATCTGGTGCAGGTAGCGGCCAGGGTGCGCCGTAGGAGGGGGGAAACGGAGCGCCAACTGTTGCAAGAAATCAAGCACTTGGAGGGGAGGGTGCAGGAAAGAGGGGGGGGAGGCGGGGGGGTTATCGTGAAATTGAAGGAGTTGCGGGGGCAACTGGAGCAATTGAGGGCGAGTGATCTGGCCTATGAACTACGAGTTCTGAAGCAGCAGTGGTTTGAGGGGGGTAATAAGGTGGGGCGGAGATTAGCCCAACGGTTACGTACTAAGGTGATGAGGGCAAATATTGGGGGCATCCGGGGAACAGGAGGGAGGTTGGTCCACGGGAATAATGAAATTCGGGAGACCTTTGCGGGCTATTATCAGTCTTTGTATACGAGTGAGGTACGGGGGGAAGGCTTCATGTGTAGACTACCTGCAGGATTGCGCCTTACCTACATTGTCTCTCGAGAAGCAGGAGTGGCTGGATCGTCCCATAACGGAGGGGGAGGTGATTCAGGCGATTGGGTTGTTGAAAAGGGGTAAGGCCCCGGGATTGGACGGCTTGTCGGGACGCTTTTATCAAGTGTTCAAGTCCCTTTTGGGGCCTTTGTTGGTGGAAGTCTTTAACGGGGTGTTATCGGGGGGGCAGACTCCAAATTCTATGCGGGAGGCTGGGATTACTGTTATCCCTAAACCCGGCAAGGACCCGATGGTCTGTGGGTCATATAGGCCCATCTCTCTACTGAACGTGGACGCTAAATTGTTTGCAAAAGTGTTAGCTAATCGACTAGCTCTGGTGATGCCTGAATTGATACATCCAGACCAAACCGGGTTTATCTCGGGGAGGCAAGGCGGAGATAATATTCGTAAGATTTGTAATCTTACCTGGGAGGTCCAGAGGACGGGGCAGCGGGCGGTTTTTCTAACGGTAGACGCGGAAAAGGCGTTTGATAGGGTGGAGTGGCCTTTTATGCTTAGTGTGCTGGAGAAAGTGGGGATGGGTCCTAACTTTGTTCACTGGGTTCAAGCGCTGTATAAGGCTCCTCAGGCCCCGGGTACGGGTTAATGGCAGTTACTCCGGAGCGTTTGCGCTGGGTAGGGGGACTAGGCAGGGGTGCCCATTGTCCCCTCTGCTTTTCGCTTTGGTCATTGAACCATTGGCAGCGAGGATTAGAGGGTCCCCCGATATTAAGGGGATTCTTATGAACTCCCAGGAGGTTAAGATTACACTGTTTGCGGATGATGTCATTTTTACGCTAAGGGAACCCCTGATCACCTTACCGAATTTGATGCATGAGATTGCGGCATATAGTCGGGTATCGGGGTACAAGATAAACGATAGTAAATCGGAGATCTTAGGGTTTAACCTAACACCTGCTTTGGAGGGGGGGCTGAGAGGCGGTTTTGCGTTTAAGTGGGTGGGGGAAGGCTTTCGGTATCTGGGGATCCAGATGGGGCGGAATTTGGAGGGATTGGCGCGGATCAACTATGGGGGGCTTTTGAATGAAGTGTGCCGGGATTTGCAACGGTGGAAAGGGTTGTATCTTACATGGTTAGGTAGGATTGCGGTTTTAAAAATGAATGTCCTGCCGCGGTTTTTGTTTTTGTTTGGTTCTCTTCCCTGTAAGGTGTCCCGGACCTTTCTGAAACGAGCACAGCGGATGATGATGGAGTTTATCTGGGCGGGTCAGCGCCCGAGGGTGGGGCGGCTTGTCATGTATCGCCCGAGTAGGGAGGGGGGAATGGGGGTTCCCTGGCTGGAAAAGTACTATTTGGCTTCCCAGTTGAGGGCGCTGCTTAGTTGGCAGGGAGGTGAGAGGGAGACCCCTCGGTGGGTGCAGTTGGAGCAGGGGCCGAGAGCTGGAGAGAGTTTGGGGGAATGGATTTGGGACCCGGGAGGGGGGGTGGAAGGGGGGCCTGATGGGAACCCATTCTGGGCCTTGACAAAGGGGCTTTGGGTAAGGTGGCGGGGTCCGCTGTTAGGGGGGAAGAGATATACTCGGGGAATGTCTATTATGGGGGTTCAGGAGTTTGCCCCGGGGAGAGAGGGAGGGGTGTTTCGGGAATGGAGGGGGAAGGGGTTACGGGATATGGGACAGTTGCTCCATGCGGGGGGGGGGTTGAAGAGTTGGGGGGATTTAATGGCTGAGTATGGGCTGGATGGGAGAGGGTTCTTTGCGTATCTGCAGGTAGGGTCATTTTTAGGCAGGCGGGAGGTCAAAGTAGAAATGTGCCAAGCAGCTACGGTGGTCGAAAACCTTTTGGTGAAAGGGGAGCGGAGAGGGTCCATTACCCAGTTGTATAAGGAATTGATTAGGTTGGGGGGGGTAGGAGCGAGTATACGGGGGGAGGTGGCTTGGGAGGAGCGGTTGGGAGGGGAGTGGGATCGGGAGCGATGGCGGGACATCTATGTGTGGTCTCGGAGGTTGGCCCCGGGTACTGCGTATCTGGAGAGTAGTTTGAAGATTCGCTACCAGACTTATTGGACGCCGTGGAAATTGAAGGCTTTTAGGAAGGAGGAGTTAGGGCTGTGTTGGCGGGGGTGTGGGGAGCGAGGGGATCTATATCATTTGCTGTGGGAATGCCCGATAGTGCGGCCTATGTGGTCGGACTGGGAGGGGGTTGTAAGGGAGATAACGGGGATCCTGGTGGTCTTTACTCCGGCCAAGGTGTTGCTGAATGAATTGGAGGGAGAGGGGGACCGGGAGGTACAACTGCTGATGGGTTATTGTATAGCGGCAGCACGGGGTGAGATTTTGCTGAGATGGAGGAGTAGGGCTCCCCCTTCTCGAGGGGATATTATGGGCAGGTTAAATGGGCTGCGGGGAATGTGTGAAATTGCGGCTTACGGGGCACATAAGGTGCCGCATTTCCGGCAAGTGTGGCAGAGCTATGATGCGTGGTTGCAGAGGGGGCAGGTGGGAGGGGAGGGTACGGGGAGGAGGGCTTAGGGGGCGTTAGGCGGGGAGGGGGGAGACGGGTGGGGTGGATTCAGGGTTGGGAGGGGGGGGATTGCGGGATAAGGGTGGGGGGCGGGAGGGGTTCTTTGAGGACAGATCAAGGGAGGTCCTTCTATGGGGTGGGGTGGCCCGGCTCTGGGAGGGAAGAGAGGGTGGACGAAGTTTTGTTCGTTAGTTGGGGGGTATATGGGGGGGGGGGGTTATGTTGACATGTTTGTTTATTATTGAAGGTTTGTGATGTATCCTGTTAAAAATTAATAAAGAAAAAGTTACAAAAAAAAAAGGATTTCTCAATTCCTCCCCCCTTGCTTGTTTGAGGCGGCCACATCCAGACTTCCAAGTTTTCCTGCCCCGCTTGCTCCATCTGTACCAACTGCGGTGCCTCCCCTGTACTCTTACCTACTACCAACACCTTTAGTTGTGCTACCTTATAGTAACATTCAACATTTGGCACTACAAGTCCTCCCTCCTCCCCATTCATAAACATTATTTTTTCTAGATACTTTAGGCATTTCTCCCAACCAAATAAAATTTAATATCCGATTCTGCATCTTTTTTAACATACGCTTTGGGACCTTGCATGGCAGGGAGGCAAACAGGAACAAAATTCTTGGAAGGACATTCATTTTTACAGCAGCTATGCAACCCAACCACCATAAATTTAGTCCTTTCCATTTCTGTAAATCCTGACAGATCGCTAGGATCATCGGTGTATAGTTCCATTCTACTAGCTGCCCAATATCTCTCCTTAGTTGTATGCCTAAATATGTAAAGATTTTTTAACCCATTTAAAAGGAAACCCTTTCTGCAACCTCTATTCCAACTTTTCAGTTAGCAAAACTGAAATACTAGGCTTTAATTTATATTTTGTACCCCAATGTCGCACTATACCATCAAATCTCTTGCATAAGAACCAGCACTGATGTCAGTGGATCACTCACAGTAAATATAACATCACATGCAAGTAATGCCACCCTTTGATTCAGTTGCCCCATCTGTATCCCCTTAATAGCTCCTTGCTTCCAGATTGTTTCTGCCAGAGGCTCTATCACTATTGCAAACAATAAGGGTGACAAGGGGCATCCCTGTCTAGTTCCCCTCTTTAAAGCAATAGATTCAGAGTAGATCCATTAACTAATATGAGCTTTTGGGTATGCATATAGTGTTTTAATCCAGTCTCTAAAATGTTCGCCTATCCCCATGTCTTCCAACACTTTATTTTGTTTGGTTCCAACACTTGAAACATAAAGGGCCACTCTACCCTATCAAATACTTTTTCAACATCTATCATGACAAAAACTGCTTTCTGTCCTGTTTTTTGTACTTGCCAAATGAGACTGACAATTTTCCTGATGTTATCACCCTCCCAACCTACCCTTCACAAACCTGGTCTGATCTTTATGTATTCATTTAGGGATCACCTCCTGCAATCTATTTGCCAATATGTGTGTGTCCAGATTCATTAGTGAAATCGGCCTATATGAACCACATACTGTGGGATCTCTTTTGTTTAGAGACAAGGGTGTTGGGGCCACTTGGCAACAGTGATCATAGCATGATCACCTTTGTTTTAATTAGTGGAGGAAGGATAGTAAGGAAATCCACAGTACTACCTTTTAACTTTCAAAAGGGAGACTATGATAAAATGAGGAAAAATAGTTAAGAAAAAACTAAAAGGAGCAGTTGCAAAGGTTAAAGACTTACATCAAGCTTGGGTGTTGTTGAAAAATACTATCATGGAAGCCCAGGCCATCTGTATTCCACGCTTTAAGAAAAGTGGAAGGAAGTCCAAAAAACCATCAGCATGGTTTAAAGGGGAGGTCAGAGAGGCTGTTGCCAAAAAAGCATCTTTCAGGAAATGGAAAAAAGAGCCAAACGACGAAACCTGGAAACAGCACAAGCACTGGCAAGTCAAATGCAAGGCATTGATAAAGCAGGCAAAGGGAGAATTTGAGAAGAAGCTTGCTGCGGAAGCAAAAACGCGAAATAAAGACTCTTTCAAGTACATTCGTAGCAAAAAACCTGTGAGAGAGTCAGTTGGTCCATTAGATGATAGAGGGGTTAAAGGGGCACTAAGAGACGACAAGGCGATAGCAGAGAGACTGAATGAATTCTTTGCTTCGGTCTTTACTGAGGAAGATGCAGGGATGTTACCCATGACTGAAGTGGTATTTAAAGGTGCGGAAGAATTGAAGGAAATATCGATACATCGGGAAGATGTATTACAACTATTAGATAAACTAAAGAGTAGCAAATCACCTGGGCCAGATGGTATACATCCAAGGGTGTTGAAAGAACTGAAATATGAGATTGCAGACCTGCTATTAGTAATCTGTGAACTATCATTAAAATCATCTCTAATACCTGAAGATTGGAGGATCGCCAATGTAACACCAATTTTTAAAAAGGGTTCCAGGGGTGATCCAGGAAACTAAAGACCGGTAAGCCTCACGTCAGTACCGGGAAAAATGGCAGAAACCATCAAAGAATAAAATTACTCAGCATGTAGATAGTCATGGCCTAATGGGAGACAGCCAACATGGCTTTAGACAGGGAAGATATTGTCTTACTAATCTGTTATGTTTTTTTGAAGGTGTGAATAAACAGGTGGACAAAGGTGAGTCGGTTGGTATGGTGTATCTGGACTTTCAGAAAGCTTTGACAAGGTCCCTCATCAGAGATTTTTGGCAAAACTAAAGAGTCATGGGATAGGAGGCAGTGTGCTACTGTGGATCAGGAATTGGTTAAAAGTTAGAAAGCAGAGGGTAGGGCTAAATGGCCAATTTTCCCAATGAAAAAGGTGAACAGTGGCGTACCCCAGGGATCGGTGCTGGGTCCGCTGCTTTTAGACATATTCATAAATGACCTGGAAAGTGGAATAACGAGTGAGGTTATCAAATTTGCAGATGACACAAAACTATTTAAAGATGTTAAAACCCAAGAGGATTGTGGAAAATTGCAAGAGGATCTTGATAAATTGGAAGACTGGGCATCAAAATGGCAGATGAAATTTAATGTGGTCAAGTGCAAAGTTATACACCTAGGGAAGAACAACCCAAACTACGGTTACACAATGCAAGGTTCCACATTAGGAACCACCACCCAGGAAAAAGATTTAGGTGTCATTGTGGATAACATGTTAAAACCCTCGGCCCAGTGTGCAGCGGCAGCCAAGAGAGCAAATAGAATGCTAGGTATCATAAGGAAAGGAATGGAAAATAAAACAAAAGATATTATAACACCTCTATATTGTTCCATGGTGAGACCGCACCTTCAATATTGTGTGCAATTCTGGTCGCTGTATCTTAAAAAGGATATAGCAATATTAGAAAAGGTTCAGAGAAGAGCCACCAGAATGGTAAAGGGGATGGAAGGATACTCCTATGAAGAAAGGCTAAAAAGGTTAGGGCTCTTTAACCTGGAAAAGAGACGGCTGAGGGGAGATATGATAGAAGTCTATAAATTAATGAACGGAGTGGAACAGGTAAACGTAGATCGATTGTTTACGTTATCAGAATACAGAAAGACTAGGGGACATGCAATGAAGCTACAAGGTAAACTAGTTAAGACTAATAAAATAATCATCCCCCATTTCGACTATGCCAATGTCATCCTACAAGGACTACCGAAAAACACGCTGATCCCACTGCAGCTAGCTATGAATGCCGCAGCCAGAATTCTACATGGTGCCTCCAGGAGGGAACACAACACCAATCCTGAAGCAGCTCCACTGGCTGCCAGTCCACTGTAGAATTACTTTCAAGATCCTGCTGACAACATTTAAAGCCATCAACAGAATCACTTCCACATCCATCACAGACCTCATTATCCCCACTCCCACAAATAGAGCCAGAAGATCAGTCTCTGCAAATACCCTATGTATCCCTAGTGAGATCACTAAATGTTCACAATCTACAAAAAAAAGAGGGCTTTTCTGTACTATGCCCCCTCGTGTTGGAACGCTCTCCCACCCAACATCCGGTCCATTACAGACCTTACCCTTTTCAGGAAGGCACTGAAACACCACCTCTTCCTGCAGCATTACGGTACCACACAACAACCACTCATTCCCAGTCAGCTAAACAGCCACTCCATTCTACCCACCATACATGACACCAACACTGCATGATAGCTCTACCAGAATCCTAGCAGGATCATGTATATAGTAACCTAAGAATGTAAATACCTAGCCTAGAGTCTGTATATAATTTACCCAGTTAAGCCAAGTTTATCTATCCTGTTCTCTGTAAGTTCAGTGCGGGCCCCTCCCGTGCCTGGACAAAACCGATGTTATTTGTAAACCGAGCTGAATTTGAAGAGCGTGGTATAGAAAAGACTTTAAATAAAATAAATAAAAGAAAATATTTTTTCACTCAACGTGTAATCAAACTCTGGAATTTGTTACTGGAGGATGTAGTAAAGGCTGTTAGTGTAGCTGGGTTTAAAAGAGGTTTGGACAAGTTCCTGGAGGAAAGATCCATAAACCATTATTAAGAAGGGACCCAGGATATCAATGCTTGACCCAGTACAAGCATTGTGGAACCTGTGTCTTTTGGGAAAACTGCTAGGTACGTATGACCTAGATTGGCCACTGTTGGAAACAGGATATTGGGCTTGATGGACCTTGGTCTGACCCAGTATGGCATATCTTATGTTCTTATGTTTAGCCCTCTAATGCTTGTTTTTCCTGCAACTGCACTGTTGCTTGCTCTTGTGCTTCCATGCGCTGTGCAAGTTCACCCATCTCCTCTCTTAGTTCTCCAAGGATACTATCTTCACTGCCAGTATTTCTGTCTTTAAATCTGCAAACCACTCTTTCAAGAGTTATTTTTGTACTGTAATATCACCTGTTTCTTCCCCCACAACATTCTTGCCTTTCTCTTCTCTCCAGATGCGCTCCATCCTCTGCTCCCACCACCATTTTTTTCTCTCCTTCCTCCACCACCATGACTCCCACATAGGCGAACTCCCTCAGATCCACCGCTTTCTGCCACATCGACATGCTCCCCCATTTCCTTATCTTTTGCGCTTTGCCTCTGCTCCTGTTTGTCACCACTCGGCTGTCTCCGGTAGGTATTTTGCTGATTTTTATTGGGGTAAGAACCGAAGACCACAAGTTAGGCAGCCATCAAGGAAGATGTCATTTCCTCCACTTCTACTTTTTAAAGAAAAGAAGCGGCCTTAATCTGTACTCAAGGCAACAGTCACCATCAGAGAAAAAGAATTTACCTATTCAGAGAATGATGCTTCCAACAGAGCTGAAACATCTATCACCTCCATATCACTAACTAGTAATATTGTCCATTGAACTAGATTTTTTTTTTGTCTTTAAACAGGAGAGTGGAGGACTGGCCTCTGGTATGTCTAAGTGTGTGCCATTGAGTCAATGCTGACTCAGCCCCTGGGTTTTCTTAGCAAGGTGTGACCAAAAGTAGACTGTCAATCCTTTCTTCTGGGCAGTAAGTCTATAGCACCTGGCATTCCAAGATGGTCCCCCATCTAAGTAGCAGTCAGGCCTCACCCTGCTTAGCTTCCGAGATCAGGCTCATTCAGGACAACAAAGCTGTAGTGGTATTTCTAAATTCTGCATTGAATATTTTGTAAATAATTCCTGCAGTGAAGTTGTAGGGATACAAGGAAAATGTAAGATCCATAAATTACAATTATCGGCTACATTTTCAAGTCTCTCCACTTTAGCTTTTAAGTCCACAGAATCTTTCATAATAGCATTCTATATACGTTGAACAGTCTCCAGAGCAGCCTCCACCTTTTCAATCTGAGTAACAAGTTGAACCATTTTTTCAAATTTCACTTGCTGGTTAGCTTCCAATTTTTGAATCTTTTGGAACACACTGTTCACAAGGAAATCTCTCCTTCCCTAAATCAGCAACATCCCAAATGGGGATTAATGTTTATGTTGTCCAGCCAATTAAGCAGGGTTGATGGAACAGTCAATTTTGACAACAGCAAAACTTCAGGGATCCGATAATACCCATTATGGTATTGTTATCTGTTGCTCATTCCATCCTGACCTGAAGGTGGTGGTTTTAAACTTTGAAAGCTATTCAAAAAATGTATTAAGTTAGTTTAATAAAAAGTTATCGCCTTATTTTCCATTTTTGTTTCTCTTCTTATTTAACTGCCATTAAAGTAGACCAACATTGCTATTGCACTACTGTGTACAGGTAAAGGTATGAGGAAATATGGGTGAGATAGGAGTAGCAGAAGAGTCAAAGATAAGTACAGTACATATAAGAGAGACTGGGAATAGAACATTTGAGAACAGCCTGCAATCTAGTGCACACATGATCTAAAGGAAGATGAGAGGAATCAAACTACATATAGAAGGAACTTGAAGTGGGGAAGAGGCAATGTAGGGAGAGGTTAGAGCAAGACAAAGTACTAGAGGAAAAAGCATTGAAGATGAGGGTAAAAATGAACAGATGAGGATGAGGCAATGGAAGAAAGAGGAAGGGGGAGAGAGAGAGACTGATAGGGTAAAGGACAGAGGACGATAGATAAGAAGCAAAATGAATGGGGAGGGATTACAGGTGTTACAGGCCACCTACTCTTTAGCCTGATTTTCTCATACAACTGGGCAGTATAAGCAATGCGAAAAATAAACCTTTAATAGTTGCTGCAAAAAGAAATAGTGTGTTTCCATGTTACAGTGGGTTCCCCCTCCAGCACTCTTTCCTACTGTAGTGTCCCTATTACTGTGACAGCAATGGCATTTCTTTCCGTCTCTTCAAGGGTTCCAGCACAAATCTGTTTCCTAACAGTTACTGTGCATATCTCCGATGGTTCTATCTGTCCAACCTTTCTGCAGCAAATATATACCATTAAACACACTCAATATATGCCATTCCAAGATAATTGGCTTTCAAAGCTGCAAAGGAAAATATCATAAATGCCATGATTTCAGCAGGAATACCAGGTCACAGATAAACATGACCTATTCATAACATGTTCGTTAATTACTTTGTAGAACACCTAAAAAGATAGCACAAATGAAAGTATAATTCATTCTCTGAAATGGCAGGTAATTTATTAATTGCACAGGAGGCAGGTCTCTTGCAAGAGCAAGGAGAATAAAAGTAAAAGGGGGCAGACTGGAGTAATCTAAGGATATATTACTTTACAGAAAGGAGTGATGGATGAGCAGAACAGCCTCCCTGTGGTAGTGATGGAGACACAGACAGTACATGAATTCAACAAAGCACAGAATATCTTTAAGGGAGATGAAAGAATTATAGAGTTAAGCAGTTGGTATGGATGGACAGACTGACTGGATAGGCCGACTGTTCTTTTTCTGCCATCATGTTCTATGAAGTAATAATTTCCACATGAACTACCACATAAAATTGTTAATGCTCCACTTTCTTTGAGGAAACCAATGAAACATTATGAGGTTCTGCTGGCAGCTTGCATGTGGCTAATAAAACCTTGTTGGAGTGAATCAGAAGGTATCAGTAGGCTCTACTGGGCTGGTTGGACGCTCCTTGTCACTCCATAGTTAATGCTTCTTTGAGGGTCATTTTGATTCTCTTTGAGATGTTATATATATATTTTTTTCTTTGCTTGGCTTCCTTGCCAGGGCTTGGTCATCACCATTCTAGCATTGCCTTGTGCTATTTAGTTCCATGCCGCAACCCTACTATGTTCCAGAGTTTTTTTTTTTGTAATTTCTTATATACCGCTTTATATATGTAATCAAGGAGGTTTACAAGGAACTCTATGAACTGATACAGTGAACATCTTCAAATTCAAGATTTCAAACAATATATGCAGACCTTTAGGATATAATGGGGTTAGCAGAACTTTTTACAGTTAACTATGTATACTGTACAGATCTGTGCTATGGTTCTATAGTACAATGAAGTATATCATAATGGGCGATATGTAGGTTATAATATTGACAGGAGGTATATGGATGTGGTGGATTCAGGTGTTATGTAGTGTTTAGGTTCAGGTTTTCAATTTTGTTTTAATAACATTCAGTAAATAGATACGTCTTGAGTCTCTTTCTGAATGTGGTCAGATCAGTTATTTCCCCTTAGGCTGTCCGGGAGTGTTTTCCACAGGACTGGGGAATAGAAGGTGAATGCTCTATTAGCTGTTGACAAATTAGTTTTCCTGAATTCCTTAGGGATTGTTAGTGAGTTTTGTGTACATTCCCTTCTTTTTCTGGTTTCCGATCATATTTGTAGTAACAAATTGAGGTACACTGATACTATGTTCTTTGTTTGGAAGGTGGTCATTAGTGTCTTGTATTTGGTTCTCTGAGTTACTGGCAGCCAATGTAGGTGGTGTAGGATGGGGTTATGTATGCCGATCTGGCTACCTTCATTATGATGCATGCAACAGTGTTCTGTGCCATCTGTAGAATGCTCAAGGCAGCTTGAGGCAGCCCTGAGGCATACTGTTCCAAAATTGAAGTAGGGGCAGACCACTGCTTGTGACACAGTGCAGAAGTCATCAATTGAAAGGAGAGGTCTTAGGGTTCGCATTTTTTTTTGTTGTTGTAAATTGTTCATGTTGTCATGTTAATGTGTTTTATCAAGTTGAGGATAGCAGAGCAGGTTGACTTCCTAGTAAATGTCAGCCTGCTCTACTATTCTCATCTTACCACTGAGCTCCTTTGGAATCCAGTACCCCAATTCTAGGCTCTGGTTTTGTGCAGTTAAGGCCTGGTGACTACCAGAACCAAAGGGCTCAACCTGAAGGAAAGGCAGTTGCTACAGACAGAAGACTACATGTCTACCAACCAGGATGTCTTGTCCTTGGATCTCAGATTGTTCAGTTTCTTAAGGTACTCTTCTTCAACAAGATCTGTCACAAATATATTCCAAAGGACATTCACTAGGAGCTATACATGTCTTTTTATTCATGCGATATAATTTCTTTCAATAGCTTCAAAATAATTCTTAAACCAGTACATTTACAAAGACTGTTTTTCTGAGAACTGTTTATTTATAAAAATGAAGGAGTATGTGAAATTTAATATTTCCTGACTTGGTTGTGGGATAGCAGCAAAAAGGAGCTCCTTTCTTTGATTATGGTTCTGGTCTGTCAGTGGAAAGTTATGCACATATAAGATTTCATCTAGTGTGAATATGCTATAATATCCTTATGACAGTAGGGCATGTGTTTGAGATTTTTGTGGTTTGTGCCTCTTTTTTAATTATCATGCTTCAGTTTTATTTCTTCATCTCCAAAGAGCTTTAAGCAGGATATTTAAAACACATCTGAAAATTTTGAAGAGTCAGGGAAAGAGGGAGATACTTCATTAATTAATTGCATTAAATCCTGGAAAGTGGAACTCAGCTGCAATTGGACTGAAAAAAATCATATGAGCAAAAATATTTTCCACTGTTTCAGCACTTGGCACACAGATGACTGTAGTAAATAGACATAGCAGACTTTGCCGAAGTTTGACTAAAATCTATAGACTTCTGTTATAATAAGCTTCTCCACCAATCTTCCTTTCATTTCATTCTGTCACTATTTATTTATTCAGAAAACAAAAGTAGCAAGTACTTATTCTTCTATCAAAGTTTCTCCAAAAACTAAAATAGCATTGCAAACATCTTCACGTCCTTGTACAAGAAGCTCCCTCTGCAGCAATAACAGCAATGAATATTTAAGATAAGCTTGCACCATGGTGCAATGTGTGTCCATTCTTGGCAGTATAGCTTAGGTTCCTTCTAATTCAATGGAGATACAGGTGAGTTAACTACGCTTTGTAACAGGTGTTCTCCAGGGACAGCAGGAATCAGTCCTCACTTATGGGTGACGTCGGTACCGACAGAGCCTGCACTGAGCAATTCCCCAGCTTTCAAAGTAAGCCTTTGGGATTGCTGCCACGAATTCATGGTCCCTTTCCCGCCCAAGAGTGACCTCTTAGTCAAGTCCCATAGCTAGAGCCCTATTAAGCAGATGGCAAGGGAAGGATAAAAATAGCTACTCTTCAGGGGAGGTGGGAGGGTAGTGAGAACTGATTCCTGCTGACCCTGGAGAACACCTGCTACAGGCGAGTAACTACGCTTTCTCCAGGAACAAGCAGAAAGTCAGTCCTCACTTATGGGACTCCCCAGCTACAGGCTACCGAAGCCCATGAACAAAAATGCCTCCGCGAAGCCGTAAGCAGAAGCCGACGATCCGAAGGGAGCCTGAGGCCTCGGGAGCCAGCTCTCGGTAGCCGCAAAAGAAGGGTCGGAGAGCAGCAGTTGCTTATACCCCGAACAGATTACGGAGTACAGAATGGCCGAAGGCACTGTCCCAGCAGGACTCTGTCTCTAGGCAGCAATGTGAAGCAAAAGGTATTCGCTGACGACCAGGTTGCAGCCCGACAAATGTCTGTCAGAAGCACTGAGCGCAGCAAAGCCACCAATGCTACCTTGGCACAGACGCCATGTGCAGTGACCCACCGATCCTGCGGGGCCCCAGCCTTTGCCTGAGTGAAAGTGATGCAGTCCGCCACCCAGATGGAGAGGGTGCGCTTGGTGACAGCAAGCCCCAGACGGTTAGAATCGTAGGCGATGAAGAGCCGGTCAGACTTGCGATGACCCTGGGTGCGCTGCAGGTAGAAGGCGAGAGCCCTCTTGCAGTCGAGTGTATGCAAAACCGCCAATACCTGGTCGGCGTGAGGTCTCGGGAAGAAAGTCGGTAAGACTATCTCCTGGTTGAGACGGAAATCAGACAACTTTCGGAAGGAACTTAGGGTGAGTCCGGAGGACCACCCTGTTCTCATAGAACCTGGTGAAAAGGGCCCCCAGCCATGAGGGCTTGCAGCTCGCTGACTCACCGAGCCAAGGTCAGCGCTACCAGAAAGATGACCTTGCAGGAGAGGTGCCAAAGCAAGCACATCGCCATCGGCTTGAAGGGCGGCTGCATCAACTGCATGAGCACAATGCTCAAGTCCCACTCGGTCGGCGGAGACTGGACGGGGGGGGGAGGGGGTTTGGAAAGCAAAAGGCCCCGCATGAAGCAGGAGACCAGAAGCTGGTCCGAGAGGGGTTTTCCCCTCGACGGGGAAGTGGGTGGCTGAAATGGCGCTCAGGTGAACCCTGACCGAATTGGATTTCAGCCCCACCTGCGAGAGGTGGAGAAGGTACTGGAGAACCCAGCGGGTGGAGCAGGAGAACGGATCGATCTGGAGCTCAAAGCACCACACCGAGAAGCACCGCCACTTGAAGGTGTAGGCCCGTCTCATAGAGTCCTTCCTCAAAGCAAGCAGGACTTCCTCAATCTCCTCTGGGAGGTGCAGCGAGGCTAGAGAGACCCACTCAGCCACCAAGCTGTTAGGGATAGCAAGCGCAGGCTTGGGTGAAGCACCCGTCCCTCCTGTGTCAGCAGACCCTGGGCACTGCCCAGGGGGACCAGAGGCTCCGAGGACAGTCAGAGTAGCAGTGGGAACCAAGGCTGGCGAGGCCATGAGGAAGCCATGAGGATCAGAGGCTTGGTCACGTGGAATTTTGTGGAGGGTCCTCGCCATGAGAGGCGTGGGGGGGGGGGGAACGCATACAGAAGCCCGGAGGTGCGCTGCTCGGGTGTGGTATTGGACCACAAAAACAGGGGTGATGTGTATTCGCTGGACTGGCAAAGAGGTCTATGGATGGAGTTCCCCAACGGCGAAACAGGTGGAAAACCACCTCTGGACTCAGGCGCCACTCGTGTGGGCAGAAAAGCCTGCTGAGTCTGTCCGCGAGGACGTTTTCGTTGCCCAGAAGGTAGAATGCTCTTAGCATCATGCCCCATTGCACGACGAAGGAGCAGAGAACTGCATCCCGACAGAGGCGGCGGGAGCCGTACCCACTTCCTTGTTTATGTAGAACATTGAGACTTTGTTGTCGGTCTGCATGAGCACCAACTTGCCTCGCAAGCGGTGCTCAAAGACTTTCAGGGCCAACCGGACCGCACAAAGCTCGAGCAAGTTGATCTGCTGCAGAGATTCCTCGGGTGACCATCGTCCCTGGGTACAGAGGTTGTCGCAGTGGAATCCCCAGTCAAACAGCGAGGCATCCGTCACCAAGACAAGCTCGTGTGGAGGGATCTGGAAGAGCATGCCCCGAAGGAGGCTTCAGAGATTCCGCCACCACTCCAGAGAGCTGGATAGACTGCATGAGACCGAGATGGGAGGTCCTGGAACCGGCCCGAAGTCTGGGACCATTGCGCTCTGAGGCACCATTGAGCCGCTCGCATATGCATGGGAGCATGCGGAACAACGTGCATGGTCGAAGCCATGTGCCCTAGAAGGAGCAGCATGGTCCACGCCGAGACTCTGGATTGGCTTTGGAACTCTGCAGTCAGAGCACGGAGGCAGTATGTGCGTGCTCAGGGAAGGGAGGCGGTCGCCCGTTCCGTGTCGAGCAGAGCGCCGATGAACTCCAGTGTCTGCACCAGCTCAAGGTGGAGTAGTTGATCAGAAAATCCAGATGCTCAAGGAGGACTGTGCGTGACACCGAAAGTCCAGCCTCCTCTGCCGATGTGCCTGTGACAAGCCAATCGCCTAGGTATGGGTAGGCGGATATGCCTAGCAGCTGGAGGTGGGCTGCAGCTGCTGACAGGCATTTTGTGAAGACCCGTGGAGCAGACGCGAGCCCGAAGGGAAGCACTCTTTACTGGAACTTCTCTCACACTAGGAAATTGTTTAGGTTCCTGAGATCGAGGAGGGGGCGCAGGCCCCCTGCTCTTCGGAACAAGGAAATAATGAGAGTAAAACCCCCAACCTCAAAGATGTGGTGGAACCCTTTTGACCGCCTGTTGACCGAGGAGGTTGTTCAACTCTTGCTGCAGGCAAGCCTGGTGCGAGGGGAGCAGAGAAGGCTCCACTGGTGAGAAGGGGGGAAGGAGTCTGTCCAGACAAAGGCGATAGCCATTCGGGACTACCTGGAGGACCCAGATGTCCGATGTGATGGCCTCCCACTTGGGGGTCAAGAGGGACAGACATCCCCCCACCGGCGGGGGTGCTGCCGAGGGGCAAGAGACTATGCGTTTGGCATCAAAACCCAGGGGCTAGCTGGGGTAGCGCCGGTGGTTGGGTCTTGGGCCCCTTAGGTTTCCAGTGACCCTGAGCTCCCCCTTTGCCTTGGCCACTGGGTGCCGGCGCAGGGACAGGGGGGTATAGAGTGGGTATCCCCGGTATGGGAGCCCCTTCCTCTGGAAGAAGGGCTTCTTACTGTGCTGCTTCTTCCAAGGAAGGGATGAGGTTTTGGAAGAGAGATGGGTGCGGGTCACGAACTCCGTCTCGATCTCAGCCGCTTTGTCCTTCATGGGTTTGCTGAACAGCTGTGCGCTGAGGCAGGGAACATCCAAGAGTTTCTCCTGGACCCACTGCTCCAGGTCTGAGGACTGGAGCCACGCTTGATGCCGGGCTCCAACGCCCGCCGCTGAAACACAGGCAGAAGATTCGAACCAGTCATATGCGGTGCGGGAAAGGTATTTCGAGCAGTCCGCAACCAATCTCAAAGAGTGTCTGAAAATGGATAAGGTGTTCACTTGCGAGGCCTGCGGAGAAACCGCCGAGCTCTTTAGCGAGGTCGCAAAGGAACATACTCATATATAGCTGATATGCCTGGATGCGGCATGCCAGTATGGATCCCTGGTAGGCCTTGCGCCCAAGGGCGTCGAGGGCATGGGATTCTCTACCAGGTGGGACCGAAGAGTGCAACTTCGGACTCGTCTACTTCCACATCGCGATTCCACTACCATGGAGGTATGGGGAAGTTGGGTCTTTTGAAACCCAGGGCTGCGCTGGACTCAGTACATGGCATTGAGTCTTTTATTTATTATTTATTTATTTATTTATTTTATACACATTTATATACCGCATCTTCCAAAGTTCAGTTGCGGTTCACAGTGAACAATAATTAACAAAGCAAGTTTGTTTTACAGGGAACGTCATATTATAACAGAACATATTTACAAGGAACATCATATTATATATAGAATATACAGTCTAAACAATGTGAGATAATACAGAAGAAAATAAACTATATACAATTTTATATATGTATATATATACATGGAAGTGAAAGGACATAAGCTGTGAGGTCATCATGAGTGTGGGCTATCTGTGTGGGTTAAAGGGTTTTTCCTTGAAGCAGACAGATACCTGTTTAACCTTTGTCTAAAGCAGGTGATGTTATAGTGTTTGGTGAACAGATAAGTTTTCAATTTTTTGCAGAGTTCCATGATCTCCGTTAGTGTTCGTAGCTCCTCTGGGAGGGAATTCCAGATAGTTGGGGCTATGTGGGAAAAGGCTCTGTTATTTGTTGATTTATGGGTTCTTGTATAAACTTTCGGGATCTTTAATCTGTTCAATTGTCCTTTTCTGTGTGTAGGCTTAGATGGTTCTTTGTGTATTAAGTTACATAGCATAGTCAGGGCCATATCATATAAGGCCTTGAATGAAGTTATTATTGTTTTGTAGATTATTCTGCTTTGAATTGGTAGCCAATGGAGGGAGGCTAGTATTGGTGATATGTGTTGGAGTGAGTTAATTTTCAATATGATTCTGGCCACTGCGTTTTGCGCTAATTGCAATCGTTTGATGTTTTGTTTTGATATGCCTATTAGAATTAGATTGGCAAAGTCAAAATGTGGAGTTATGGTGGCCTGGATTATGTTGATAAAGTCTTGTGTAAATACTAGCGGACAAAGTTGTTTGAGGGTTTTGAGTTTGAAATAAATTTTCTTTATGGTATTGCTAATGTGTGTTTCCATCGTAAGGTGTGTGTCTAGTATAACGCCTAGATATCTTATTTCGTTTTTTATTTTAATTTCTTGGTTTTGAAGTCTTGTGTGTGTTGGGGGAATATAGGATTTGTTCTTGGTCACGATTAGAACTTCAGTTTTAGTGTGATTTATGTGGAGGTTTTGTGCTTTTAGCCAAGTTGTGATTTCATTATAGCAGTCCGATAGGTGTTGTAGCGGTAGGTTGGGTATCGTGAATGGAATATACATCATAATATCGTCTGCGTATGAGATATTTTACTCCAAATTTTTTGAAAATGTTGCAGACTGGTTTTATGTAAATATTGAAAAGCAGGGCTGACAGCGCTGAACCTTGTGGTAATCCAATTCCTTGTTTATATGTGGTTGAGTTTTGATTCCCAATTCTTACATTTTGCGTTCTATTATTTAGGTAGGATGAGAACCATTTATCTACTGTGGAGTTTAAGCCTATTTGTCTCAAGTTATTGAGCATTATTGTGTGGTGTACGCTATCAAACGCAGCTGATATATCAATGAAAAGTAGAATGAAGGCCTGTTTATGATTGTCAATCCCTCTTAGGAGCGCATCTATTAAAACTGTGAGGAGTGTTTCAACTCCATGGCGTGGCCGAAAGCCATACTGTTGCTCATCAAGAGGGTAAGATGAGTCTAGAAAGTCCTGTGTCTGTAATTGAACCACTTTTTCAATTATTTTAGCCAAGAATGGTATGCTTGCGATGGGTCTATATGATGCAGGCAAAGTTTTATCAAGTTTGCTGTTCTTGAGGATTGGCCGTATTTGTGCGTGTTTGAGTGATGGTGGGAGGTAGCCTTGGGTTAGTGAGAGGTTCACTATTGAGAGAATGTAGGGTAATAAAATTGGTAGTGTGTTTTTTATCCATGTTACTGGACATGGATCTAGATAAGAAGTTGTGGTGTTGAGACTGGTGATGATATTTTTTAGTGTCTCTCTTTAGTTATGGGATGAAACTCTGACCATTCATCTGAAGGCTGGCGTGATAAGTTGATAATGTCTATAGACATTGACGGCATTTTTGCTTTGTTTTGATAATGGTGGGCTAAGGTTTGAACTGAGATGTCAGTAATTTCACTGTCAGAAGTTTGAGGGTTGGTTAGATTTCTGACAATGGTGAATAACTCTCTTGGCCTGTTATATGATTTTGATAGTATTTTAGCGTAATATTCTTTTTTTGTGCTGTCCAAGGTTTCTTTGTATTTAGTGAGGTGGTTATTGTATATTTCTTTGTGTATCGTCAATTTAGATTTGCGCCAGTTGTGTTCTAGTTTTCTAAGATTCCTTTTCATTTGTTTTAGTGTAGTGTTGAACCATGGTTTGGTATTAGTCTCAGAATAGGTGATCTTTTTGTATGTGTGATTAATTTTGGCTGCATTGTTGATGGTTTCATGCCAGTTTTTGACAGTGTCATCTAAATTCGTTGCAGGTGATAAGAGGTGGGGGATTGTTAAGTCAATAAATTCTTCATTGTTAAACTTTTTAAATCTTGTAGTTGGGACATTTCTGGAGTGATTGTTAGTGCTAGTGAAGGGATATGTAAGATTTAATTTGATAATGTAGTGATCAGACCAAGCTATCTGTGTACATTCAACTGAATTTGGATTGATTAGTTTGAAGAGTGTATTAGGGAGAAGGACAAGATCGAGAGTTCCACCTTTGATGTGTGTAGATGTGTTTATTATCTGATGATATTCCATGTCTGATATAGTATCAAAGAAAAGTTTAGAGTCCAATGTTGGCAGTGAGGGAAAGCACAGTTACTTACCTGTAAACAGGTGATCTCTGGGAACAGCAGGAATTAGTCCTCACATATGGATAAGTCGGAACCGACGGAGCCCGCGCGGGAAAGCTCCCCAGCTTTTCAGATGAAAAGCTTTTGGGGCTTCCCACAGCGCATGCGCGCTGCCTTCCCGCCTTCCTTACCAGCTCTCTTCAGTTCGAGTTTATAGCTGAGACAATAGAGAGAGGAAAGGAAGGTAGATAGATAGAAGATACAACTCCTAGGGGAGGTGGGTGGGTTGTGAGGACTAATTCCTGCTGTTCCCAGAGATCACCTGTTACAGGTAAGTAACTGTGCTATCTCCAGGAACAAGCAGGAATAAGTCCTCACATATGGGGACTCCCTAGCTAAGATGCCTGGGAGATCCCCCTCCAAGGGTAAACCATCTTCGTATGGATCTCAGGCATCCATTCAGGGAAGGTGGGCAGGAGTTGCTTAAGTATGGAACAGGTGTTTGAGGACAGCCTGACCAAACAAGGCATCCCGGCGGGAGTCCTTGTCCAAACAGTAATGGGCTGTGAAGGTATGAACCGAGGCCCAAGTGGCTGCTCGACAGATGTGATCTATGGATACAGAGTGAAGATGAGCCATAGAAGTAGCCATGGCTCTCACATTGTGAGCTGTGACATGGCCTTCCAGAGAATGTTCTTACTCTGGTAAGCAAAAGAAATACACTGAGCAATCCAATTGGAAAGTGTACGTTTGGAGACTGGAAGTCCCAAATGAGAAGGATCAAAAGCCACAAAAAGTTGGGAAGACTTTCGATGTGGCTGAGTCCTGTTGAGGTAAAAGGCGAGAGCTCTTTTACAGTCAAGAGTATGAAGGTTCCTCTCTGCACTGGATGCATGAGGAGCCGGGAAAAAAACAGGTAGATATACCTCTTGATTAAGATGAAAAGGCGAGACCACTTTGGGCATAAAGTGGGGATTCGTCCTAAGGACCACCTTATCATGATGAAATCTGGTATAAGGTGGATTAGCCACCAAAGCCTGCAGTTCACTGATGCGGCGAGCCGAAGTGACTGCAATAAGGAAAAGAACCTTCCAGGAAAGAAATTTCAAGGAGGTAGAGTCCAAAGGCTCAAAAGGTGGTTTCATAAGCTGACCTAGAACTAGGTTCAAATCCCATGCTACCGGCGGAGGTCGGATGGGAGGTTTAGTTAGGGTCAGGCCTCTCATGAACCTTGCAACGAGAGGATGAGAGGAGACAGGTTGTCCATTTATAGGTTTTAAGGATGCTGTAATAGCACTTAAATGGACTCGTACTGAATTCGTCTTGAGGCCTGCATTGGAAAGATGCAGGAGATAGTCTAGTAGAGAATTCAAAGGAAGTGCCAGAGGGTCAAGACCCTGTTGAGCACACCAAATGGAAAAACGTTTCCATTTGAAAGCATAGGAACGCCTGGTAGAGGGTTTCCTAGAGGCATGAAGGATATCTTTCACTGGCTGAGAAAGATTAAACTCATGAAGGCTTAAGCCTTCAGTAACCAAGCTTGGAGATGTAGGGACTTGGGGTTTGGGTGCCACAAAGTCCCTTTCTCCTGAGACAGAAGGTCTGGCGCAGCTCCCAGGTCCAGGGAGGAGCCCTGGGAGAGCTGTAGAAGTAGAGGGAACCACACTTGGCGTGGCCAGCGTGGAGCTATAAGGATCATCGACCCGTGATCCCTCTGAAGTTTGAACAGAGTCTTGGGAATCAAAGGAATGGGTGGAAAAGCATACAGGAATTCCTGACCCCAATGCAGGAGAAAGGCGTCGTTGGCCTGAGCTCCCTGACACGGAGTCCTGGAACAGAACCGGGGAAGTTTGGCATTCCACGGACTTGCAAAGAGGTCTATGTCCGGGGTCCCCCATTCCTGGAAGATTCTGTGTATCTGGTCCATATGCAGGGACCACTCGTGTGGAAGCAGAACTCGACTGAGTCTGTCTGCCCGAGAGTTTTGAACTCCTGGAAGATACACTGCCAGAAGATGAATTTGATGCTCTCTGGCGAAAGCCCATAATCTGAGCGCTTCGTTGCAAAGCGACAGAGAGCCCGTCCCTCCTTGCTTGTTGACATAGAACATGGCCACCTGATTGTCTGTCTGAACTAGGACAGTCAGGTTGGCAAGGAGGGTATGGAAGACTGAGGGCAAGGAAGATTGCTCGCAGTTCCAGAAGGTTGATATGAAGGGTGGTCTCTTGGGGAGACCAGGTTCCCTGAGTGGAGAGATGTTGAAGATGAGCTCCCCACCCTGTTTGGGAGGCATCTGTTGTGAGGGTTGCTTGGGGCAACGAAGGTTGGAAGGGGGTCCCCAACAACAGATTTTTGGAGGATGTCCACCACTGGAGAGACCAAAACAGACGTTTTGAGGTGAGTACCTGGTCTGACAGCAGTCCCGATGCTTGAGACCACTGGGTGGCCAATGTCCATTGAGCTGCTCTCATATGGAGGCGAGCATAGGGCACCACATGAACCGTGGAGGCCATGTGGCCCAGAAGTTGCAGCATTTCTCTGGCTGACAAGTGACTTCTGGACTGAGCCTGGGAGGCCAAGCTTATTAGCCGTTGGCCTCGGACCAGAGGAAGGTAGGCCCTTGCAGTGGTGGAATCCAGATAAGCCCCTATGAATTCCAGGGACTGAGTAGGGATGAGTTGGGACTTGGGAATATTTACCACAAGTCCCAGATATTGAAGAATACGCCTTGTGCGGTCCAAGGAAATCTGGACTTCTGACTGAGATGGAGCTCAGATGAGCCAGTCGTCCAGATATGGGAACACGAAGACTCCCATGCCTCTTAGAAATGCGGCTACGACTGCCATGCATTTTGTGAATACTCTTGGAGCAGAGGCGAGACCGAAGGGAAGTACTCTGTATTGGAAATGTTTTCCCTGGAACAGAAATCGAAGATATTTTCTGTGGGATGGATGGATGAGTATATGAGTGTACGCATCCTTGAGATCTAGAGAACAAAGCCAATCCTGACTGTGAAGGTATGGAAGGAGAATGCCCAAAGAGAGCATTTTGAATTTCTCCTTGAATAGAAACTTGTTCAATTCTCTCAGATCTAGGATAGGTCTGAAGCCCCCTGTCTTCTTTGTGATGAGAAAATAAGGGGAATAGAACCCTAACCCCTGTTGAGGAAGAGGAACCTCCTCTATTGCCCCTTGGGCAAGGAGAGAGGAGACTTCCTGACCCAACAGGGTCAGAAGAGATGGGGGAGAACTGAATTGCCTCACCATGGTATGGGGAGGAAGGCTGGAGATATGAAGTTTGTAGCCCTCTCTGATGATAGAGAGGGTCCATTGCTCTGATGTTATTTGCTCCCATCTGGGAGCAAAGTGAGCTAACCTTCCCGGTATGGTGAGAGGCTCTGGTTGTTCCAGAGCCAGAAATGGTAAGTTCTCTAGGGGCAAGTCAAAACCCCTGAGGGGGTTGAGCCTGCTGGGGTGTAGCAGACACTGCAGACTTTGACTTTACTTGCTTAGATTGCTGACGTTTAGCAGCAAAGCGAGGCTGAGAAGATTGTTGGCCAGTATTTGTGGAAAATCTGGCCTTCTTGTAGTACGGCCTTTTAAAAGGTTTCTTTTTGGCAGGAGTAGAAGTAGACTTAGAAAGTCTATCTAGAGTGGCATTTTCTGCGTCCATTTGAGCAGCTTTAATTTGCCAGTCCTCACCAAATAAGTTCTCTCCTGTACAGGGCAGATTCCTTAAGCCATCCATGACCCAGGGTTCTAGGTCAGAAGCCTGGAGCCAAGCAAGACGTCGGGCTGCAATAGCGATTCCCGAAGCCCTGCCAGCAACCTCAAAGGAATCAAAGGCTGCCCTGTTGGAAAACTTGGAGACCTGTGAAAGTTGTGTCACCAGAGTAGTGAAGTCCTCCGTTTTATCCTCAGGGATAAAGGGGGCTAAATGCCGTACCTTTAGGGCAAGTTCTCTGAGAAACATGCCCATATAAAGGCTGTAAGAAATGATCCTGGCTATAAGCATACTAGCCTGAAAGATCTTTCTACCAAAAGAGTCGAGGGTCTTACATTCTCGCCCTGGAGGGGTAGAGGAATGCCTTTTAGGACTCTTTATCTTCTTCATAGCAGACTTCACCACAATGGAGTGGTGAGGCAGCTGAGTCTTTTGAAACCCAGGAGAAGGAGGGACCCGGTACATGGTGTCCAACCTACGGGAATGAGGAGACAGGGTTAGAGGAGTCTCCCACAAATCCATCAAGTGTTTTTGAAGGATTTCATGGATAGGCAGAGTAACTGCCTCTTTAGGAGGTTTAGAGTATCCTAAAATATCCAATTTTTTTGATCTGGGTTCCTTTTCAGCAGATGTAGCAATAGAAAGTGCTTTAGCTACATCAACAATGAAATCCTGAAAGGATAAATCCTCTGGAGGAGACATCCTCCTCTTTAGAGAAGAGGGCTCCTCAGGAAGATCAAACTCAGCAGAGTCATCAGAGGAATTGAACTCATCAGAAGAATCTGAGTATTCTCTCTGTGCTTGCAATGCACGATACGCGTACCGATCGATATCGACATCGGGCGTATCGGGCATGGGATTGGTATCGGGCAAAAGCCTGAATCCAGCAAGCGGAACCGATTGACGCTTGGAAGTCGATGGTCTCGGTTCCGGTGTGGATACCGGAACCGGGGTCGGTACCGATGGAATCGGTACCGAGGGCGTCGCAGCCTTAATGAAAGCCAAAACGGCCTGCTGCATGGTCTGGACAGTATTGCCCATGGACGCCACTGCTGCCTGGATGTCGGTACCGGTATCGACCGGTACCCCAGAGCAGTCTAACAGGTGATCAGTCGAGGCCATGCCATCGATGTCAACCTGTAACCCCATAGGTGATGCTTTGGAGGCCGGAGCCTCCCGCCGGGGTTTTTTGGTCTGGGCAGAATCCTCGAACTCAAGATTGAGAGCCTCTCGATCTTTTGAAAGAGATTTGCTTTTAGAGGATTTGCCCACAGAAAGTTTGGTTACCTGAGATCCATCCGGAGAGGAAGACCTGGATGACTGTGATGCTGGATTATCTGAAGCAAACAGCACATGGAACTTGTTGGCCCGGTTCTGCATACCACGTTTAGACATCTGGGAGCAGAATGGGCAGTCCGGTATGGAATGGTCAGGTCCTAAACATTTAAGACACCATTCATGGGTGTCTGTGAGAGAAATAACAGCATTGCACTTGGTACACTTTTTAAAACCAGGGGCTGGTTTCTCCATGAGGAGAATTTGTGTAGGCCTGAAGGCCTAACAAAAGTTACCAAGCTGTGCTGAGAAAATAAAAAAAAAATTATTATTTTTTTTTTTTTTTTAAAAAGAAAGAAAGAGAGACCGGCAGTACCGGTTTTGGTATGGGGAAGGCAGGTACGCGGTCAAAAGAAACAAATTAAAATAACAATCTCTTCAGCGGTGACAGGAACACGACCTGCTGGCTCCGCGGAAAAAGAGAACTGAAGAGAGCTGGTAAGGAAGGCGGGAAGGCAGCGCGCATGCGCTGTGGGAAGCCCCAAAAGCTTTTCATCTGAAAAGCTGGGGAGCTTTCCCGCGCGGGCTCCGTCGGTTCCGACTTACCCATATGTGAGGACTTATTCCTGCTTGTTCCTGGAGATGGTTAAAGTCTCCTAGCATAATTATAGGGTGTTGTTCAGTGGAAGAGCTGAGGAGTTCAATAAAAGCGTCAAGGCAATCTGGTTTTTGGTCTGGGGGTCTATATACTAAACAGTTTCATGAGACCAATTTTTATTAATAATGTATCTATGTTGTCAGAGATGTTTGATTGGATTGTTTTGGCACTTAGTACCTTTTTCGTCATCATTAATACACCTCCGCCTTTTCTATTGGTTCTATGTTTATAGAAAGTGTCATAGTCTTCATTATTAATTTGATTTATGTAGACTGTATCGGTATCGGAGAGCCAGGTTTCTGTGACACATAATATGTCTGGTTTTAAGTCAGATATTAAGTCATTAAATATGGGCAGCTTGTTTTTCATCGAGAGTGCGTTGATAAGGATGCATGAGAGGGATGTTGAGTTATTGGTGCATGTTCCCTTGGTTGTTTGATGTGGGTTTGTTTGTTTTATGTGAATTAGTCTATGGAAATTTAATCTAGGATGGTTGTTTGGATAAATGTGTCTAATATGGTAGTTGTTTCGAGTGTGTGTATGAATTATGGGAATTGTTTTATGATTTTTGCTGTTTAGGCTTAGTGTTAGGTCAATGGTTAGTATTGCTAAGACTAAACCGATATAAGATAGTTTCATTAGCATAATGTTTGTACGTGGCATTTTAGATGGGTTGCTGTTAGTGGAGCTAAGCAGTTATATACCAGGGTAGGAAGATGAGAGAAAAAGTAAATCACTGGGAAGTTGTGTTATGCAGAAAGTTGAAAGGAGAGCTGCTAGATACAGTATTAATCCTAATTGATGAAAGCTACTGACAACAGTATATAATTGTGTGATAGCTACTGACAACAGTACTGATTGATGATAATATACTACTGAGAACAGTAATAAAATGTATGATAGTTACTTGCTAGCTAGCTACTGACAACGGTTCTGAATGGTGAAATACTACTGGCAACAGTAATGAGTACTGCTGACAACCATAATGCAGAAAGAGCTAGTGAGGTATTCAATTTTGGGATCAGTATCAATTGTTGCAACAATTAAATCAACATTGAGTAGTTATGTATTCAATTTTGGTAACAATGTAAATCACTAGGCAGTTTATATCAGGTAAAATAATTATCAGGCAGTATTAGATTCGGACTAATTTCAAAAATGCAATTAGTACTGGCAGCGGTATAGCATTTCTGTGATATATCTTACTGACAACAGTAATTGAATCATACTGGTTATACACTATGTGTGGGTATATGCTACTGACAACAGTATTAAATTCGGACAGAGAGAATTTGTAATGGCAATATGTATTAATACTAACGATAGTAATGCAGCTCTGTGATATATCTTATTTACAACAGTGATCAAGCTATACCAGATAAAATGTAGATGCTATAAAAGATACCTGTAATTACTAATTTACAGAAAGTTTGGTCTTGCTAGATGTATACTTTAGATTAGTGTCGCAGAATTAATCAGGCTGGGAAGTAAAATGCAACTTGTAATGTCTAATATAATCAGGTAAGTTCAACTCAAGAGGATAGGTCCGTTAGTGAATGCTTGTAATCAGATATACTTGCTGCGGTTTGGTAGAATGTCGATTCGATGCTGTACACGATCTCAACCCTGAGGGAGCTCAGCAGTACCGAAGGAAGTCTCCACGTTGATTTTCTTCCAAGTTTTCGTGGACGATTGAGGATCTTAAAGAGCCTTTGCCTCAGGCGCGGGCCCGCAAGGCGCGGGTGCGCCTGTAGCGTTCTCCTTTTAAAGATGAGAGCTGGGCCCCGATTGGGCAGAGATGCTCTGTGACGCGCTGCTGGAGAGGTGGAGCCAAGGATCAGCTTCTCCCGATGAGCTCTTTTGTGTGCTGCTGATTTCAGTTCAGTTGGCTTGCTCTTTTAGCCGCTGGTCTCCTTGAGCAAGGCAGCTCCCCTCCAATGAAACTTCGGCACAGGTAGAAGGCTCAGCTCCTCCTAGAGCTAAGCAGAGCAGAGAGATCCTGTGCCTGTAGCGTTCTCCTTTTAAAGATGAGAGCTGGGCCCCGATTGGGCAGAGATGCTCTGTGACGCGCTACTGGAAAGGTGGAGCCAAGGATCAGCTTCTCCCGATGAGCTCTTTTGTGTGCTGCTGATTTCAGTTCAGTTGGCTTGCTCTTTCAGCCGCTGGTCTCCTTGAGCAAGGCAGCTCCCCTCCAATGAAACTTCGGCACAGGTAGAACGCTCAGCTCCTCCTGGAGCTAAGCAGAGCAGAGAGATCCTGTGCCTGTAGCGTTCTCCTTTTAAAGATGAGAGCTGGGCCCCGATTGGGCAGAGATGCTCTGTGACGCGCTGCTGGAGAGGTGGAGCCAAGGATCAGCTTCTCCCGATGAGCTCTTTTGTGTGCTGCTGATTTAAGTTCAGCTGGCTTGCTCTTTTAGCCGCTGGTCTCCTTGAGCAAGGCAGCTCCCCTCCAATGAAACTTCGGCACAGGTAGAAGGCTCAGCTCCTCCTGGAGCTAAGCAGAGCAGAGAGATCCTGTGCCTGTAGCGTTCTCCTTTTAAAGAGGAGAGCTGGGCCCCGATTACTGACAATAGGGACCGAGGCGGGTGCTTCCCACATGCGGAGGAGCAGCAGGGTCAAGATAGACGACACAGGGGCTGTGAGAGATTCCCTAGGGAGAGACTCTCATTGAAAAATGTCGAGTTCCTCTGCCCTTGGCTCCTCCTCAGTCTGTGTGGGCAGATTGAGGGCCTGAGCCATATTCCGCAGAAATACCAAGAAGGAGATATGTTCGGGAGGCGACCGCCTTTGCGAGGTGGGCGGGTACGGGTCAGAAGGAAGATCCCTATGAGCGTGGGTTTCAGGGGACGTGTCCCCGTCCAACTCCCAGCCCAAGAGGTCCAAGAAGAACTCAGAGTCGGGCTGATCCCCATGTCCAGTGGCCGAAGCCTGCTTGTAGCTGGAGGCACTGACTGAAGATCTCGCCCCCGAGGAACAGGACAACGAGCCAGACTGGTGCATAGGACCTTTATGAGGCCCATGGTTCTCGGGGGTTTCCAAGGCAGTTTTTGGGACCACAGACAAGGGCCCCTCGGTCTCAAGGTATTGGCCAGCCATGCTGGGCAAAAGCACCTGCTGGGCAGCTAGGAAGGCAGAAATGTTGCACTCTAGTGCCAGCATACGGGACTCCCACTCAGGAGCGGGTTCCTGGGACGCAGACACCAGGGTTACCTGGTCTGGCGTGGAGGAGGAGAGGGAGGTCCTCACCGGGACAACCCTCAGGAGACCGGGCGCCATCACCGGAGGCCTCCGTATCTGTATGAGGTACCTTTCGAGGCTGCTCCTTGTCAGACTCTCGGGAATGCCAGGGAGGGCTAAGGGAACCAGCGCGAGAACGCTCATGCTTATACGGAGCCCCCGAGAGCGACTTTGAGATCGTCTTCTTCTCTCACCGTTCCACCTCGGGCGAACCCTGGTCAGAGTGATGCCTGGGACCCAGAGTCACTGAGGAACCCCGCAAATGGTGGATCGGGCCGCCACCGGAGACCCCGGGGCTGCCTTACGAAAAATGTCGTCTGACTTCTGCTTATGGCTTAGCAAGGCTTTAGCAGACACTTTCTTACAGAGCAAGTAGAGCTCCGAGTTGTGGTCACAGCCCCAAGGCACTGCAGACAACAGTCATGGGTGTCCGGCATATTTTTGGAGCACGTCACATTTTTTGAAGCCGGTACCCTTGGGGGCAAAAAGAGCCCCTGCGAGGTCGAACACTCTCGAGGCCAACGGTTAGAAAAAAGGCGCGAAAAGGGCCCGAAGCAAGAAAAGAGCAAAAAAGGCAAAAAAAAAAAAGGGTATCCCCTGGCCCACAGCTGAAATGGGGGCACCGGGGAGGATGGGAGAGGACCGGTGCAACCAGAAAAAAGGCCGAAGGGCCGGGAGAGAAAATCTTTTTCTGAGAGACGAGGACGTGCATCTGAAAGGCTCCGTGGAAAAAGGGAGACTGAGCAAGATGGCACCCTTGGATGGGAAGAGGACCATGCATGTGTGGCAGCAATTCCAAAGGCTTTCTTTGAAAGCTGGGGAATTGCTCCGTGTGGGCTCCGTTGGTACCAACGTCGCCCATAAGTGAGAACCGACTTCCTGCTTGTTCCTGGAGAAATATAGAAACATGACAGCAAAAAAAGACCATATGGCCTAGCTAGTCTGCCCTTCCATATCAATTACTGTAGTTCCTTTTTTTCCTTTAGAGACCTTCTGTGTTTGTCATTTGCTTTCTTGAATTCAGATACCATCCTTGTCTCTTCTACCTTCACTGGGAGACTATTCCATGCATCTACCACTCTTTCCATAAAGAAATATTTCTGCATATTACTCCTGAATCTATCCCCTTTCACCTTCATCCTATGTCCCCTCATTGCAGAGCTTTCTTTAAATTGAAAGAGGCTCTCCCCGCGTGCATTTATGCTACGGAGATATCTAAATGTTTCTATCATATCTCCTCCCTCCTGTCTTTCCTCTAAAGCATACATATTTAGATCTTTAAGTCTGCCCCATATGGCTAATAACGAAAACCACTGAGCATTTTGGTAGCCACCCTCTGCACCAACTCCATCTGGTTTATATCCGTTTGTAGGTCAGAACTGCACACAATATTCCAAATGAGGTCTCACCAAAGACTTATACAGAGGCACTATCACCTCTTTTTTCCTGCTGGCCATTCATCTCCCTGTGTACCCAAGCATCCTTCTGGCTTTCACAGTCATCTTTTCTACCTGTTTAGCCACTTTAAGATCATCAAAAATAACCACCCCCAGTTCCTGCTCTTTTGTGGACAGAAATACTTCACCCCCCGCACTCTGATTTTTGCAGCCCAAATGCATGAACCTGCATTTTTTAGCATTAAATCTCAGCTGCCAAATTCTCAATCATTCATCAAGCTTAGCTAGATCCCTCCTCATGTATCTACTCCTTCATGCTAATCTACTGCAGATTTTGGTATCATCCACAAAGAAGCAAACCCTACCCAACAGCCCTTCCACAATATCACTAAAAAAACATTAAAAAGAATTGGACCAAGGAAAGATCCCTGCAGCACACCACTGGTAACGCCCTTCTCCTCCGAGTGTGCTCCATTTTCCTCTACCATTTGTCGCCTTCCACTCAACCAGTTTCTAACCCAGTCATTTACTTTAGGGTCCACCCCTAGGGTGCTCAATTTATTTATAAACTGCCTGTGTGGAATGGTGTCAAAGGTTTTACTGAAATACAAGTACACCACATCTAGGGCATTCCCTCGGTCCAACTCTGGTCACTCAGTCAAAGAAAATCAATCAGATTTGTCTGACAAGACTTGCCTCTAGTAAACCCAAACTGCCTCGGATCCTGCAATCTACTGGACTTCAGTAACCTCACTATCCTCTGTTTTAGCAGCGCTTCCATTAATTTACTCACCACAGAGGTCAGACTAACCAGCTTTACTTCCACTTTTGTGTAAAGGGACCACATGCGCCTTTCTCCAGTCCTCTCAGACCACTCCTGATCATAAAGGAGGATTGAAAAGGTCAGACAGTGGAGCCGCTAAAATGTTCAAGTTCCTTCAATACTCTTGGAAGTATCCCAGCCAGCTCCATCACATTGTCTAATTTTAGTTTAACTAGTCCCTCACAAACACAGCCTTATGAAAATAGCTGAAGATCCCCTTCACTTCTGTTCCTATTTGTGGGTGTTTACTGAGGTCTTGCTCCTGGCCCTTCATCTATGAACACAGAACAAAAACATTTAAGCAATTCTGCTTTATCCTCATTAGTTTCTACGTATTCTTCCACTTCGCCCTTGAGTCCGACGATAACACTTTTGCACTTCCTCCTCTCACTAACACATGTCTTGTTCCTCCATTTTACTGTATTGGCTCTTTCTTCTTTTTTTTTGTATATTTGCTTTCCTGACTACTTTCCTAGCTTTTCTAATTTTTTACAAACATTGATGCTTGTCTTCCTCATTCTGTGAACTTTATATTTTATGAAGGCCACCCTCTTTTTAGTCACCTTCTCAGCTACTTCTTTTGAGAGCCATAGCTACCTCCTTTTCCTTTTACATTTATGTACCTTACTAACAAAAAGGGTTTATTGTCCTTAAAATATCCCCTTTCAGTTTTGCCCATTGCTTTTCTACATCCCCTAGCTGTTCCCAACCCGCTAACAACTCCTTGAGATATTGTCCCATCTTGGCAAAGTTAGTTTTCCTAAAGTCTAAGATCCTTGCTTTTGAATTGACTTTATCATCCCGAATCCTATTGCTGAACCACACCATCTACTGATCACTGGATGCGAGATGATATCCCACTATAACATCCCCACTGGAAAGCACAAGGTCCAGTATGGTTCCTTCATGTGTGGGTTGTGTTATCAGTTGCCAGAATAGTTCTCTCTGTAGAGAAAGTGTAGTTACTCACCTGTAACAGGTAATCTCCTGGAACAGCAGGAATCAATCTTCACATATGAGCGATATCAGCACCGACGGAGCCCGATGCAGGAACACTCCCCAGCATCCAAAAGGAATGCCTTTGGAAGCGTCCCTCCATGAATGTGTGGCTGCCTTCCCACCTTCACTCCTGGTCTCCTCAGTCAGGTGAACAGCGGAGAAATAAAAATCTTTGTATAACAGAAATGAGAAAAAAAAATGTGACAACTTGATGGGGAGGTGGGCGGGTTGTGAAGACTGATTCCTGCTGTTCTCAGAGATCACATGTTACAGGTAACTACGCTATCTCCAGGAACAAGCAGGAACTCTGTCTTCACATATGGGATTCCCTAGCCCAGGACAACTGAGCGAGAGAAGAATCCTGACACAGCTAGATGTTGCAGCAGGGATCCGACAGACTCAGCCCGTTCAGAGCACTCCTCACAAGGTAGTCAGATGGGCGGTGGGCAAGTTTTCTAAATTTTAAAAAGGTTACACAAAACAGCTTGTCCAAATTAAGCATCAGCTCTGGAGTCTCTGTCCAGGCAATAGTGCACTGCAAAGGTACGTAGAGAAGACCATGTCGCCATTTGGCAGATCTCTGAGATAGAGACAGACCGGAGATTAGCTCAAGTAGTAGTTATGGCTCTGACATTATGAGCTGTCACACGGTGTGGAAGAGACAGTCCAGTCAGCGAATAAGCGAAAGATATGCAATCTGCTAGAGAGTTTGAAAGTGTTCTTTTGAATACTGGTGTCTCCAGATAACTTTGGTCAAAACCGACAAACAATGGAGAGGATTGACAATAGTTCTTAGTACAGTCTAGATCCGGAGTCTCAAACATGCAGCCTGTGAGAGAATCTTGTGCGGCCCACAACGCATTTGGCCCGGCGTGTTAAGCAGCTGGCCAGTAGATTTTAAAAAACCCAAACTTGCTGCTGCGGCCGCCGCCGCCGCCATGGCAGCGGCAGAATCTAGCATCCCGCGGGCCCCCCCCCCCCGCCCGGCAGAGTCCTCTCCCTGCAGCATCAGCTCCAAAAGCAGCTGCTTTCAGAGCCACGAAGAGAGAGAGCTTCTCTCACGGCTCTAGCTTCAAGAGCCGCGAGAGAGACTCTCTCTTCGTGGCTCCGAAAGCCGCCGCTTTTGGAGCTGATGCTGCATGGAGGACTCTGCCGGGCAGGGGGGGGGGGCCCGCGGGACGCTTGATACTGCGGCGGTGGCAGCAGCACGTTTTGTTTTTTAAAAATCTACCTGGGCTGATGGAGGAGGGGGTTAGGACTGGTAAAGGAATATGGAGGGGGGGGGGTTATGGGGGGGCTAGGACTGGAAATGGACACAAAGAAAGTGGCTGGAACAATTGCAACTGAAAAAAATGCACGAAAGGTAGAAAAATATCTCTATTTTGAATTTATTAATTGGAATATGTCAGCTCTGGGAAAACACTTTGTTTAGTACAAAAGGAAATTAATTTATAGTTTTATTTCTACAGTGTTGTTGTACATTCCAAGTTTGGCTTTTGGGGTTCCCAGTTTAATTATTGTTTTCCTGTTTCTAAATTGTGATTCCTTGTTTGGTGATGGTGTATGTTCTGCATGTGTAACTGAGCTGAGGTATTCTGTTTATGTAATTCCTATTTGACATTGCCACTTGTTCTTTCTCCAGTAGGTCATGTATTGTTATTCTCTGAAATGTATTGGTTTAATATTTGCAGTGTTGCCTTTTGATAGGTAGAGTATGGTGCTTTGTGAGTCCTGGTAGTGCTGTTACGATATGGCCGGTTTGCTATGGGTTCTAAATGGGCAGTGTTTGTAGTAGTTCCTAATGTGCCTGGCGGTTGGCACTGGATTATAGTAATGTAGAAATCTTTTAGTCTTTCTTTATCCATACACTCATTAAGGGGCATGTTTACTAAAAGTTAGTGTATGGTAACATTATGCAAATATTTATGCAAATGAGGCCCCACGTCTTATGCGGCCCACGGGTTTCTTTACAAGTCCTCATTTGGCCCTCAAAGTAATTTGAGTTTGAGACCCCTGGTCTAGATAGAACACCAATGCTGTCTTGCAATCTAGAGTATGAAGTCTGGCCTCAGCTGGGGAGGTGTAAAGTTTTGGAAAGAATGTTGGTAGCGAGACAGATTGGTTTAGGTGGAAGGAGGTGACTACCTTCGACAAGAACTTAGGATATTTGTGAAAGACCACTTTGTCTGGGGAAAGATGTTATAGGGAGCATAGTTCATCAAAGCTTGCGGTTCACAGACTCTTCAAGCTGAAGTGACCGCTATGAGGAAAAGAAGCTTCCATGTTACAAACTTTAAAGGAGCTGTAACCATTGGCTCAAAAAGACTGCGCATGAGTTGTGCAAGAACAACATTTAGATCCCATGGTGCAGGAGGTGGACAGAAAGGCGGCTCGGTAAGGGAGAAGACCATACATAAATCTGGCTACTAAGAAGTGTGCTGAGATACGGCAGTTCTCTAAAGTATGGTGGGAGGCAGCAATGGCGGATAAATGGACCCATACCAAGTTGGTCTTAAGGCCAGAGGAGGACAAATGGAGTAGGTATTGCAGTAAGTCCAGAATGGGACATGTGAAAGGCTCTAGTGTTTTATGAGAACACCAGATGGAAAACCTTCACCATTTAAAAGCGTAAAAACCTCTGGTTGAATCTTTTCTTGAAGATAGGAGCACATGTAACACGTCTTCTTGGAGATCTAAGTGCAAGAAGACAAAGCGCTCAGCCTCCTTGGGGGTGCAGAAGGGTCTCCTGTTCCTGACAGAGTAGGGCTGGTGAATAACTGAGCCTAAGGGAAAGTGCTTGAACAAGTTGAAGAAGCAGGGGAAACCACGGTTGTTTGGGCCAGTAAGGGGCAATGAGAATCGTTTGTCCCCTGGTCGGCCTGGAGTTTGAAGAGTGCTTTTGCTATGAGTGGAAGGGGAGAAAAGCATAAAGGAGAACCTGTCCCCAATGGATGAGGAACGCATCCAACATCTCCCCGTGAGTGGAAGGAATCCTCAAGCAAAAGCAAAGTAGTTGGGCACTGAGGGGAGAAGCAAAGAAGTTGATTAGTGGCATCCCCCAGAGGTGGAACAAGTGTTGCATTACTTGAAGTTTCAGCATCCACTCATATGGATGGAGAATCCGATTTAACTTGTCGACTAAATAATTCTCTGCTCCTGGAAGGTATACTGCATGAAGGTGAATTCCTTGAGGAATTGCCTATTACCAATAGGCTAATGGCTTCCATACACAGGGCCAGAGAGTCTGTTCCCCCTTGCTTGTTGATATAAAACATAGTCACCTGTGAGAAGAGAGTATCCCTTGAGTTGGGGAGAGAAGAATGATGGCACGGAAGACCACCCCTGAGCTCTAGAAGGCTGATCTGGAGAAGTGCTTCTTGAGTGGACCAAAGGCCCTGTGTTGTCAGGCGGCTGAGATGGGCTCCCCAGCCTAGTTTTTATGCATTGGTCATTAGGGTATACTGCAGTGCAAACTTCTGAAAAGGTGATCCTATGACCACATTCTGTGTTGTGCATCACCATTGAAGGGCTGTTTTCATTTGCGGAATGATGTTGAGGTTGGATAGGCAACCTGTAGACTGCTTCCATTCTTGTGAGAGAGTCCATTGCCCGATCCTCATGTTGAGAAATGCATGGGGCACGACATGGACTATGGAAGCCATGTGGCCTAAGAGGCATAGAAATGTTCTGGCTGTAACTGATGATTGTTGCTGGACCTGTGTGGCTAAGGCAATGAGACGGAGGAGTCTGTCCTCTAGCTGAAACACCCTGATTCTTACCGTGTTTAATTGAGCTCTTATGAACTTGACGTCTTGAGTTGGTGTGAGATGTGATTTTGGATAATTTTATTTAGCATACATTTATAACCCGCAACTTCCAGAGTTCAGTTGCGGTTCACAATAAACAACAATCCACAAAGCAAAAGCTTAGTTTTACATTGAACATTTTGTAACAATAAAAGTTTTACGTTGAACATTTTGTAACAATAAAAGTAAATGTAAACATAATGAACTTATGCATAATAGCAAAATTGGCTGGTAAATTATATACAATAAACTATTACAAATAAATTAAATTATATACAATAAACTATATACAAATATATGTTGTGGGTACTTTAGAATTGAATCATGGTGTTTTTATAATAGTGTATTGTCTGTTAAGTTGTTGGAAATAGTATTAGTCATGATTTTAATTTATCACGAAACCTAACTCCTTGAGGACATGAATGGTTTCATTTAGGGCGGAGGTGAATGCTGAAGCGGAATCTGTCCTTAGCAGCCAGTCATCTAAGTAGGGGAACAGAAAGATCCCCAAAGTCCGAAGGTAGGCTGCGACAACAGTCAAACACTTTGTGAAGACTCTGGGTGCTGAGGCCAGACCAAATGGGAGGACTCTGTACTAGTAGTGGTTGTTCTGAAAAACGAACCCGAGAAACTTTCTGTAGTTTGGATGGATCAGGATGTGTTTATAAGCATCCTTTAGATCCAGAGAGCATAGTCAATCATTTTGTTGGAGGTATGAATTTCTCCTTGATGAGAAATTTGTTGAGATTTTGGAGATCTAATATAGGTCTGTGACCTCCCGCCTTTTCTGGAATTAGGAAGTATCAGGAGCAGAAACCCAGGCCCTGCTGAGATGGGGAACCTTCTCTATAGCCCCTTGTCTCAGCAGTGAGAGAATTTCCTGCTGGAGGAATGAAGGAGTTCCAAGGAGAATTGTCCCACAAAGTAAGTGGGAGGAAGATCATGGAATTTCAGCAGTAGGCCCCGACTGACTAGATGTAAAGTCCAGGGCTCGGAAGTGATGTTGATCCAATGGTGTGCAAAATACAATAGTCTTCCTGGGATTATAGGAGGAACAGGGAAGATTATGGGAGAATTGGCCATACTTTTTCTAAAGCAGTCAAAAACTGAGGCATTCCTAACAGGGGCTCTACAGGTCAAACAACGGTAAGAATTTGAGGGTTTATTTTTTATTAAATTGCTAGCTCTCTGACTGGGAGCTCTTAAAAGGGTTTTTGTATATTTTTAAAGCAAAGTTACTTTCTTTTTGGTGCTTTAGTAGAAATTTCCTTGAGCAGAGTAGGTTGTTCAACTCTAGTAACCTTCTCAGCTTTGGGAACTGCTGACACCTAATCAGGAGTTAGTAGGTCTGATTACCTGAGAGCAGCTGAGGCCTACATAAAATGTTCCAGAGCCCTGCCCTGTTGAGGCATTCCTATCAGGGGCTCTACAGGTCAAACAATGGTAAGGATTTGAGGGTTTATTTTTTATTAAATTGCTAGCTCTCTGACTGGGAGCTCTTAAAAGGGTTTTTGTATATTTTTAAAGCAAAGTTACTTTCTTTTTGGTGCTTTAGTAGAAATTTCCTTGAGCAGAGTAAGTTATTCAACTCTAGTAACCTTCTCAGCTTTTGGGAACTGCTGACACCCAATCAGGAGTTAGTTCCCTCCCTACCCACCCCGACTCCCACCCACTCCGACTCCCACCCACTCCTAGTGAGCAGTTTTGCTTTATAGGGCACCTCCCCATTTAACAAAGCACAGAGACTTGGAGCAGCACATTTTGAATATAATTAAAGAGATTTAACTGCTTTTTCTCTGAAAGGACAGCTGAGAAACCGGCTGGTATGTGGTAGATCTCTCTCTTTTGCTTTAACAGATACCTAAGCTCCACGAACAGAACAATGGCTGGGAAAAATTGTATCGCTAAAGCTGATGCCCCCATTACAGCTTCTGACTCTGTCCAGAGATCCTAATGCCAGTTAAAGGACCGGTTCCATGTGCAGGGTGCCTGCATGCTGAAGCTCTGAGGAAACCAGTGGAGGAACTCAGAGAGGAGGTGGCGAGGCTGAGGAACATTCAAGACAGTGAGAAATACATTGATGAGATGTTTCTTGCAGCAACCAAGCTCTCCAGCAGAGGAGAAGATGGGTGAAAACAGAACGTCGATGGTCGGACACAAGTCACCAGGGCCTGCAGAAACACCAATCCAACTTCTCCAGCCCTGGAACTGAAGAACCATTATGCAGCCCTGGAGGTGGAGGTGGTGAAGGCATCCCTGGAAAGGGAAGAACCAGAGCTGAAGTACCCAAAGTTGCTGAATCACAAGGAAGCGAAGGGTAGTGGTGGTTGGAGACTCTCTTCTGAGGGGTACTGAGGCATCCATCTGCCAACCAGACTTGATGTCCAGAGAGGTATGCTGTCTGCCTGGTGCCAAAATCCAAGATGTTATGGCGAGTTTGCCGAGATGCATCAAGCCCACTGACCATTACCCAATGTTGCTAATCCATGTTGGAAGAAATGATACTGCCAGGTATCCCTCGGAACGTATCAAAAGTGACTTCATGGCTCTGGGACAGAGAGTGAAGCAGTTAGGTGTACAGGTGGCGTTCTCTTCAATCCTCCCTGTTGAGGGTAAAGGCCAAGGCAGAGAGGCTCACATCCTGGAGATGAATGCATGGCTGCGTGGATGGTGTCATCGAGCGTGTTTTGGTTTCCTAGACCATGGGATGCTGTTCCAAGGGTTGCAGAGCAGAGATGGCATCCATCTGTCCAAGAAAGGTCAACGCGTCTTCAGTAGTAGACTGGCTAATCTACTGAAGAGGGCTTTAAACTAGATTCGTTAGGGATGGGTGAAGGCCCCCAGGTAGGTGATACCCATTTCCATAAAGGTATTTAATGTAACAGGGGTAACATATGGAAAGCAGTGTGTATAAACACCCGTAGCATGGTAAATAAGATCCCTAATGTTGAAGCTTTGGTGGGAGTGGCTGACTTGGATTTAGTGGCAATTACAGAAACATGGTTCACAGAAAACCATGATTGGGATGTAACTATACCTGGCTGTACTATATTCAGAAAAGACAGGGTAGGAAGAAGGGGAGGAGGAGTGGCACTATATGTAAAAACTACTATTAAAACTTTGGAATTACAGAGCTTAAAAGGGAGAGAGGAGGCATTGTGGGTTAAACTAGAAAGAGGGAAAGAGAAATCTATTTGCATTGGTGTGATTTACAGACCTCCCTCACAAGAGGAAGAGGTGGACAGAGTTAATTGAAGACATATGCAGCATTGCTAGGAAAGGGGAAGTGCCACTGATAGGAGATTTCAATATGCCAGATGTTGATTGGCACATTCCTGCTGCAGTATCATCTAGAAGTGAGGAGATCCTGGATTCTCTACAGGGAGAACTATTCAGGCAATTGGTAACAGATCCTACACGTGAAGGGGCCATACTGGACTTAGTGCTTACCAATGGTGAAAGTGTTTCTGATGTTCTAGTGGGAGATCATTTTGCATCCAGTGATCAACAGATGATGTGGTTCAGTATTAGGACTAGGGCTGTTAGAATCCATTCAAAGGTGAGGATCTTAAACTTTAGGAAGACTAACTTTGCCAAGATGGGCCAATACCTCAGGGAGTCGTTAGTGGGATGGGAACAGCTGGGGATGTGGAAAAACAGTGGGCAAAACTGAAAGGGGATATTTTAAAGGCAACCAACCTTTTTATTAAAATGGTAAATAAAGGTAAAAGGAAAAGGAGACCGCTATGGCTTTCGAAAGAAGTAGCTGAAAAAGTGAAGAAAAAGTGAAGAAAAAGAGGAAGGACTTCATGAAAGTGAACGCCACCCATTATACATGACACCAGCACAACATGTTAGCCCTACCAGAACCTGACTAGGACCATGTACATAGTATCTAAGAATGTTTGTAATAACCTAGAATGTAAATATCTAGCTTAAACCTGTATATAGTTTACCCAGTTCAACCCAAGTTTACCAACCCTGTTCTCTGTAAGTCCAGTACGGACCTCTCGACTGGACAAAGTTAATGTTTATTGGAAACCGAGCTGAATTTGAAAAGCGCGGTATAGAAAAGACTTTAAATAAATAAATAAAATAAATGAAATACAAGAGATCACAGAGAGAGGAAGACAGGCATCTATATTTGAAAAAAACTTAGAGAACCTAGTAAAGTAGTCAGGAAGGCAAAGATTCAAAAGGAGGAGGAAATAGCCAATGCAATAAAATACACCCGAGAATACTGAGGGAACTTGGGGACGTTCTAGCAGCTCCACTGACTGACCTTTTCAATGCCTCGGAGTCGAAAGTGGTGCCAAAGGACTGGAGAGAGGCTCATATGGTGCCTTTACACAAAAGCGGAAGTAAGGATGTGGTTGAAAACTACAGGCCGGTTAGTTTAACTTCGGTGGTGAGTAAATTATTGGAAACACTGCTGAAAGAGAAAATAGTGAGGTTTCTGGAGTCCAGTGGATTACAGGATCCGAGGCAGCAGGGATTCACCAGAGGCAGGTCTTGTCAGACAAATCTGATTGATTTCTTTGACTGGGTGATCAGGGAGTTGGAACAAGGGAGAGCCCTAGATGTGCTGTATTTAGATTTCAGTAAAGCCACAGGCGACTTATAAACAAATTGAGCACCCTTGGGATGGACCCTAAAGTTACTGCTTGGGTTAGAAATTGGTTGGGTGGGAGGCAACAAAGAGTACAGGTAAATGGAGCTCACTGAGGAGAAGGATGTTACCAGTGGTGTGCCCCACGGATCAGTCCTTGGTCCAATTCTTTTTAACATCTTTGTTAGTAATATAGCGGAAGGGCTGTCGGGTAAGGTTTGCCTCTTAGCGGATAATACCAAAATCTGCAATAGAGTAGACACCCAGGAAGGTGTAGATAACATGAGGAGGGATCTAGCTAAGCTTGAAGAATGGTCTAGAATTTGGCAGCTGGGATTTAATGTTAAAAAATGTAAGGTCATGCATTTGGACTGCAGCAATCCAAGGGAGCAATATAGTATAGGGGGTGAAGTACCTTTGTCCACTAAAGAAGAGCGGGACCTTGGTGTGGTTGTGTCTGATGATCTTAAAGTAGCTAATCAGGTAGAAAAGGCGACGGCAAAAGCTAGAAGGATGCTTGGGTGCATACGGAGAGGAATGGCTAGCAGAATAAAAGGAGGTGATAATGCCTCTGTATAAGTCTTTGGTGCGACCTCATTTGGAGTATAGCGTGCAATTCTGGAGACCACACCTTCAAAATAATGTGAACAGGATGGAATCGGTGCAGAGAGTGGCTACTAAAATGATTAGTGGTCTTCATTATAAAGCATGAGGACAGACTTAAGGATCTTAATATGTACACCTTAGAGGAAAGGCAGGATAGAGGTGATATGATTGAGATGTTTAAATACCTCCATGGCATAAATGTTCAGGGAGAGAGCCTCCTTCAACTGAAAGCAAGTTCTGCTATGAGGGGACATGGGATGAGGGTGAAAGGAGATAGATTCAGGAGTGATATGCGGAAATATTTCTTTACGGAAAGAGTAGTGGAGCCGTGGAATGGTCTCCCAGTGGTGGTGGTAGAGATGAGAACAGTAACTGAATTCAAAAAATCATGGGACAAATACAGAGGATCTCTAAAGGTAAAAAGGGGACTGTTGCAGTTGTTGATATGGAAGGACAGACTAGATAGGCCATGTGGTCTTTTTCTGTCGTCATATTTCTATGTTTCTATTGTGGTGAGGAGAGCCCCCAGGAAGGGATGGAAGTGGAAGAAAACCCTGTTTTTCCCTTTAAAACAAGTGACAGTTCAGTTCTGCAGTGTTTGCAAGGCAGGCAAGAAAAAAAAAACTCAGCTCTCTGCTGAGGCCAGGCCACGCCCTAGTTCAGACGTAGAGCCAAGCTTGCTCAATGATTGGTCACACCTGTGCAGAGGCAAGGGAGTGCCCGGCAGCAAACGGTTTTTAAAAACACACTCAGAGCAAAGGAAGCACACACAGGATACACAGGACACACAGGAGAGAAGGGAGACACACCCACAGGAGACGCAGCAGAGAGAGCAGAGCCAGCAGGTCCAGGAGAAGCTGGAAAGGAATAGGTCTGCAGACAGAGCAACAGAGGCACACGAAGGAGAAACGCTGAGAGATCCTGGAAAGGGAGAAAGGTTCCAAGGAAACTTTCAAGAGAGTGGCTATCTGGGAAGGAGTGGAGAAAGGCTCCAGAAGGCTGAGTTCCATAGCCTGAAAAATATCAGGAGGAAAGGAGTCAGTGGCTGTCTGAGAGACCCGCCCCAAGGTAAAGCCAGTACATGTAAACCTGAACAGCTTGCAGAGAAACAGTTTGCTTCCGCTAGTGTCCAGGAGCCAGGTCTAACGTCTGCTAAGCGGTGGGTGGATAGTTTTATGTATGAAGAGAACCGAAACCCAGATAAGAGCAGAGAAACTGAGCTTTTAACACTAGAAGCATTAAGAAAACTGTTTGCAGAGAGGAAGCTTTACCCTCCCAATACAAGTGTGCCTTCTCAGGGTGATTTGCTGTTGAAGCAGTTCCAAGAGTTTTTAGAAGACAGGAAGGCTGGGCAGGTTTATAAAACTGGTGTTAGTAAGAAGTACCCAGTGTCCATAGAAGAGATGCAGGTGGATTCTTGTATGCCAGAAGCTGAGTCAGAATTGTCACCAATGGATTGCTCTTTTTTTCTAAAGGAGAACTGAGCATTGTTGAACAGGGTTGAAAGACTGTGAAACAATATAGTGACTAATTTCTGTGACTTCCAAGAGTTGGAAAAAGCCAAGACTGTGTTCTACTAAATATGTGAGCTTCTGAAGCTAAGAAGCTGCCTTTAGTAAAAGTTTGGTTTGGAAAAGAAAACAGCAGCTGTTAAAAAGTTTACCCGATACGTGGAATGACCACAAGAAGCTGTGCTCTGTGAAAGTTTATTTGAATGAAAGCTGCTGCCCAGTGATAGAAGGTTTTTGTTGCATTTTCCTCTGTTAACCTGATTTACTCTTATGTTGGAGAAGCATCCTTTGGCTTTTGTGTTTTTGAGCTTTAATGCCTTGGAATCCTGCAAAAAAATAAATTTTCTTGCTGCCTTAAACCACCGGTCTCACAACTACATTTGTCCTTATATAAGTAAGCCAACTACAAGTCCCAGAATCCCTCTGGTGACAAACAAGGGAAGCTTTATTTAAAGGGACACTATAAGGCCGCTCTATGCTTGTAAGCCTTCGGGCCCAAGCAAGGGCATCGCACTATGTAAAAACTCTGAAGAGGTTGAGTAGTAGCTGCAGGCTGCGGTTTGGTAACCTTGGGTTTCCTGACCTGTTTCTGGCCCTGCTGTCTCTGTTGCTATTGTGGGGCAGAATAGGAATGATATGTAGGATAGCATAGTTACTCACCTGTAACAAGTGTTCTCTGAGGACAGCAGAAACCAGTCCTCACATATGGGTGACGTCGGCACCAATGTTCCCTCTAATTTTCTGTAGGCTGTGTGCGCATAAAATATCAGCTGTGCAGCTTCTGAAAGAAGGTTAAATTTTTGTGCACCACATAACGACACTCAGAGTTATATACTTTAAAATTTGACTACACTTCAGAATACAGTATGTACACCACATTGATTGCACTAGAAAACATTGTAGAACTTGTAAAAGCCGTAAATACATAACAACTTTTAAATTTTAAGACGTCTGTGTTGTATTCTCTCAGAATCAGAACCATAATTTTTGTGCGCTCTGTTGTAAAGTATGTGCGCTCACTCGGCGAGGTGTGTGCGCGCGCACACGCGCACAGCTTAGAGGGAACAGTGGTCGGCACCGACTGAGCCCCCGTGGAAGCATCCCCCCAGCTTTCAAAGAAAGCCTTTGGGAGATGCCACCACGCATGCGTGGTCCCCTTCCCGCACAAGGGTGCCATCTTGCTCAGTCAGACGACATAGCTAAAAGACAGCAAAAAATAAAAGATGGTAAAGGGGCAACTCCAAGGGGAGGAGGGAGGGTTGTGAGGACTGATTCCTGCTATCCCCGGAGAACACCTGTTACAGGTGAGTAACTATGCTTTCTCCAGGAACAAGCAAGAAGTCAGTCCTCACATATGGGACTCCCCAGCTACAGGCTACCGAAAGCCCATAGCAAAAATAGGGGCTCCCTTATGGAGAGTCGCAAGCAGCAGCAATTTATTCCGTCTACACAGACCGCAGTAGGACCTCTATGTCCGATGAAACCAACACTCCAGTAGCCTGAACACAGAAGGGTCGGAGGGCAGGAGTTGCCTAAACCCCGAAAAGGTTATGGAGTACAGCCTGGCCGAAGGCACTGTCCCATCAGGACTCTTTCCAGGCAGTAGTGGGCTGCGAAGGTATAGACTGAAGACCAGGTGGCGGCCCAGCAGATGCCCACTATCAGGACAGAGCGCAGGTTTGCCACCGAAGCCACCATGGCCCTGACACGGTGCGCCGTGATGTGGCCTTCCAGCGGGTGCCTCGCCTGCTCAAAAGCGAGGGCAATACAGTCCGCCACCCATGTGGACAGCGTACACTTGATCACTGCCTCCCCCAGCCTACTGGGGCATAGGAGATGAAAAGCTGAGCAGCTTTGCGGTGGCCCTGAGTGCATTGGATATAGAAGGACAAAGCCCTTTTACTGTCCAAGGTGTGGAGAACCGTCTCCATCTGACTGGAGTGAGGTCTTGGAAAGAGGCTAAGAAGCACCACTTACTGGTTGAGATGGAAGGGCGATACTACTTTCGGCAGGAATTTGGGGTGCGTGCGAAGCACCACTCTGTTCTTATAGAACCTGGTATAGGGCGCCTCCAACACAAGGGTCTGAAGCTCGCTAACTCTGCGAGCGAAGGTAAGCGCGACCAGAAAAACCACCTTCCAAGAGAGGTAGCGAAGGTTGCAGGTAGCCAGAGGCTCTAAGAATGGGCGAGTGAGCTGCCCCAACACTACGTTGAGGACCCATTTGGTTGCTGGAGGGCAAACAGGGGGCTTTGATAAGAGCAGGCCCCGAAGAAAATGGGTCACCAAGGGTTGGACCGAGAGGGGCTTGCCATCCACCAGATGGTGATGCGCTGCCAGGGCACTAAGGTGTACTCGGATGGAGTTAGACTTGAGCCCAGATTGACAGAGGCAGGAGAAAGGGTCAGCAACGGGCAGGAGAAAGGGTCAGCCCTGTGTTCAGTACACCAAATCAAGAACCTGCACCATTTGAGAGTGTAAGCCTTCCTAGTAGAGGCCTTGCGAGAGGCCAGCAGAATGTCTTCCACCTCAACCGGAATGTTGAAAGGGGCTAGAGTCACCCTCTCAGCAGCCAGGCTGTCAGCAACAGGGACCTCAGGTTGGGGTACAGGAGAGAGCCCCCCTCCTGAGATAGGAGTCCCGGGGCAGACCCCAAGGGAATGAGGATCTCCACCTTTAACTCTAGGAGCAGCAGGAACCATGGCTGCCTGGGCCACCGAAGAGCTATTTGGATGAGCGAGGCCCTGTCACAGATAGTCCTGAACAAAGTCTTTGAATTATAGTGCTGGCAATGAATACCGTGTATACCATGGACTGCCCAAAGAACAAACCAATCAGTACTAGAGGAGATCAAACCTAAGCTTTCTTTAGAAGCTCAGATGACAAGATTTTGACTTTCATACTTTGGACACATCATGCGAGAGATCATTAGAGAAAGACATCATTCTTTGCAAGATAGAAGGTCACTGTAAAAGAGGAAGGCCAGCAATGAGATGGATCGATACAATTACAGCAGCTACGGGTACCAGTCTGGCAACAATGAGCCACCTAACTGAAGACTGAACACAATTTAGGACAACTATCCAGAGGGTCGCCATGAGTCAACACAGACTCAACGGCACTTAACATTGTTTTCATAAATTTATAGTGTTTGCAGTGGCTTCATTTTCTTGTTTTAATAAAACGAGAGTTTGACAGGGGTATGCTGGGAGATAACAAAAAAAACAAACCAAACCAAACAGAACTTCAACTATTTTTAATTTTCCCATGGTTGCCTTCTGCTCTGTCACTGGAAAAGGTGCAGTTGTCCATGTGAGCGGGTTTTATACCACACACCCTATAATACTGTGCCATTAACGTCAGTATTTGTACAGAACACCTGTAGCCCATGGACTACTTGCCATTTGACCCAGCTCCATACATGTGCACTATATGCATGTGTGTGAGGCTACTGTGAAAAAAAAATTGAAAAGATGAGAAGTTAAAACAAGATGAAGAGTTAGTATTGCAAAATGAAAGACACACTGTTCGGTTTACAAAGAGGTTGCCCAGTCCACTAAATCCCTCTTCTGTAGCGTCAAAAATCTCAAGCTTTCAACTTTGCCAGATGCTGTAAATTGAATGTGCATGTAGTATTTGCATGGGAAAGGGAAAACAAAAACGGGCAAAGAATTTACCATGTAACAATATTTACAGAACTGGTCTTAAGACAGGGTATCATAACCACCTAAAATGCTGTTAAAGTTATTCCTAAAAATTCAACTTATAACTATTTTGATTTGGAGTTCTATAAGCCAATTTATACATAGGCTAATGGGAAGAAAATTATTGCAAAAACTTGAGTATGCAATTAAAAGTTAGAAGAAATTCATAGAATCAAGTGCGCAGCAGATGTTTTAAAGTTAGATTCCAGTATAAATGAAAAAGTTTAGTTGTCATTTAATATTCCTGCTCCAAAATGCAGCATTTATGGATAATGTACAGGTTGTAAAATAGAATTAATATAACCAACATGAATTTGTCACCACATTCGTTTTTTTCTCAACTAAGGCAATATCTTCTTCCCTGCTTCCAGAGGAACACTGCAGCCCAACACCTTCCCCGTAAATGATATGGGGGAAGAGCTATCTGATAGCAGAAAAACATGGCTTATGGAAAGATCAGATTTTTTTTTAAACAATAAAAAGATAGCAACAGTTGTAAAAATATTTGTAGATTTGGGGTTGTGTCCCACTACCAGCAGAAGTGGAGATAGAAAAAATTCCAGAAGTTTTTTATGACCTCATCCTGCTCTACAACTCGATGCAACTAATGGCATACCTCAGTATTCATAACCAAGCACATGATCAAGAATCCCTGACAAGAGATAACCTCAGTGACAATAAAGCACAGTTACTTACCTGTAACAGGTGATCTCTGGGAACAGCAGGAATAAGTCTTCACATATGGGTATGGTCGGTACCGACAGAGCCTGCGCGGAAACGCTCCCCAGCGTCCAGAAAGAAAGCTTTTGGGAGCATCCCACAGCGCCTGCGCGCTGCCTTCCCGCCTTTCCCAACCGCCTCTCTCCAGTTCGAGTTTTATGCTGAGACAAAGAGAGAGAGAGAGGAAAGGAAAGACAGAGAGAGGGATACAACTCCTAGGGGAGGTGGGTGGGTTGTGAAGACTTATTCCTGCTGTTCCCAGAGATCACCTGTTACAGGTAAGTAACTGTGCTATCTCCAGGAACAAGCAGGAATGAGTCTTCACATATGGGGACTCCCCAACTAGAGATGCCAGGGAGATCTCCAAGGTTGTGAGTCCCTGAGAAGGGCTCTACCTGCCCCATGGATCTCAGGCATCCAACCAGGTATGGGGTGTAGGAGTTGATTAGGTATGGAACAGGTGTTTGAGAACAGCCTGACCAAACAAGGCATCCCGGCAGGAGTCCTTGTCCAAACAGTAATGGACTGTAAAGGTATGAACCGAGGCCCAGGTGGCCGCTCGACAGATTTGGTCGATGGACACAGAGTTCAGATGAGCCATAGAGGCTGCCATGGCCCTCACATTGTGAGCTGTGACATGGCCCTCCAGAGAAAGGTTCTTACTCTGGTAGGCGAAAGAAATACACTGAGCAATCCAATTGGACAGAGTTCTCTTAGAGACTGGAAGTCCCAAATGAGAGGGATCAAAAGCAACAAAGAGTTGAGAGGATTTTCTATGTTGCTGTGTCCTTTGTAAGTAAAAAGCGAGCGCTCTCTTACAATCCAGGGTATGGAGATTCCTTTCTGCACTTGATGCATGAGGTCCTGGAAAAAAGACAGGTAAATACACCTCCTGGTTCAGATGAAAAGGTGAGACCACTTTAGGCATAAAGTGTGGATTAGTCCTGAGGACTACCTTGTCATGATGGAACCTTGTATAAGGAGGATTAGCCACCAAGGCTTGCAGCTCACTGATGCGGCGAGCTGAGGTGACTGCAATGAGAAAAGTAACCTTCCAGGAAAGAAATTTCAAGGTGGTAGTGGCTAAGGGTTCAAAGGGTGGCTTCATAAGCTGGCCAAGAACCAAATTCAAGTCCCATGCCACTGGAGGTGGTCTAATGGGAGGTTTAGTTAAAAGAAGGCCTCTCATGAATCTTGCAATAAGAGGATGAGAGGAAATAGGCTGTCCATTGAGAGGCTTAAGGGATGCTGCAACAGCACTCAAATGGACTCTTACTGAATTCGTTTTAAGGCCTGCATGGGATAAATGCAGCAAATACTCTAATAAAGAATTCAGAGGTATTGCAAGGGGGTTAAGACCCTTCTGTGCACACCAAATGGTAAACCTTTTCCATAAAAGCATAGGAACGTCTAGTGGAAGGCTTTCTGGAAGCATGAAGGATATCCTTCACCTGCTGAGAAAGATGCAAATCTTAAAGGTCTAGGCCTTCAGCAACCAGGCTCTGAGATGAAGAGACTGGGGATTTGGGTGCCACAACGTTCCCTCCTCCTGGGACAGGAGGTCTGGAGCACATCCCAAGTTCAGGGAGGGAGCTTGAGAGAGATGCAGAAGTAGAGGGTACCACACTTGGCGTGGCCAATGTGGTGCTATGAGGATTATAGACCCCTTGTCTCTCTGAAGTTTGAACAGTGTCTTGGGAATTAGGGGAATGGGTGGAAAGGCATAGAGGAAGTCTTGCCCCCAGTGAAGGAGGAAAGCATCCCTGGCCTGAACGCCCTGACACGGAATCCTGGAACAGAACCGGGGAAGTTTGGCATTCCACGGACTTGCAAACAGGTCTATGTCTGGGGTTCCCCAAATTCGGAAGATTCTGGCTATCTGGTCCCCATGGAGGGACCATTCGTGTGGAAGCAGAACTCGACTGAGTCTGTCTGCCCAAGAGTTTTGAACCCCTGAAAGATACACTGCCACGAGATGAATTTGATGCTCTCTGGCGAAGGCCCACAATCTCAAAGCTTCGTTGCAAAGCGACAGAGAGCCAGTCCCGCCCTGCTTGTTCACGTAGAACATGGCTACTTGGTTGTCCGTGTGAATGAGGATTGTCTTGTAGCTGAGCAGGGTGTGGAAGACTCGGAGCTAGAAGAATTGCTCTGAGCTCCAAGAGGTTGATATGTAGAGATGTCTCTTGTGGAGACCAGATGCCCTGGGTGGAGAGATCTTGTAGATGAGCTCCCCAACCCCTTGGAGAGGCATCTGTTGTAAGGGTTGCTTGGGGTAGTGACTGTTGAAAGGGGGACCCCAGCAACAGATTTTGAGTGGACTTCCACCACTGGAGAGACCAGAAGAGGCAACTGGAGGTTGCTATCTTGTCTGACAGGCACCCTGATGCCTGGGTCCACTGGGTGGACAGAGTCCACTGAGCTGCCCTCATGTGAAGGCGAGCATAAGGAACCACATGCACGGTGGATGCCATGTGGCCTAACAGTTGTAACATTTCTCGAGCAGTTAAATGGGACTTTAACTGAATTTGTGAGGCTAACTGCACCAAGCGTAGGCAATGGGCCTGGGGAAGATAGGCCCTTGCAGTTGTGGTATCCAGGAAGGCCCCTATGAAATCTAATGACTGAGTAGGGGTGAGATGGGATTTTGGAATGTTTATTACAAGTCCCAGATACTGAAGAACACGCCTTGTGCAGGCTAGGGAAGTCTGGGCCTCTGACTGGGATGGAGCTCGGATGAGCCAGTCGTCCAGATATGGGAATACAAATATTCCTAGAGTGTGTAGAAATGCAGCTACTACTGCCATGCATTTTGTGAACACTCTTGGAGCAGAGGCCAGACCGAAAGGAAGCACTCTGTATTGGTAGTGCTTTCCGTGATAAAGGAACCGAAGGAACCTTCTGTGTGTTGGATGGATGAGGATATGGGTGTACGCATCCTTGAGATCTAGAGAACAAAGCCAATCCTGACTCTGAAGGTATGGAAGGAGAGCACCGAGAGAAATCATCTTGAATTTCTCCTTGCATAGAAACTTGTTCAATTCTCTGAGATCTAATATGGGTCTGTAGCCCCCCTGTTTTCTTTGGGATAAGAAAATAGGGGGAGTAGAACCCTGAGCCCTGTTGAAGAAGTGGTACTTCTTCTATTGCCCTTTGGGCAAGAAGGGTAGCAATCTTCTGACCCAGAAGGTCGAGGAGAGATGTTGGAGAAAGGCTAAGTTCTCTAGATGTGAGTCAAAGGCCCTGAGGAGGCTGAGGCTGTTGGGCCATAGCAGTCCTTGCAGCCTTAGGCTTGGCTTGTTTAGGTTGTTGCTGACGCTTTGCAGCAAAACGACCTGCAGAAGATGCCTGCTGACCATAAACAGGATAATATTTCCCCTTTTTGGGAAAGAAAGCCTTTTTGAATAACCTTTTTCTAACAGGAGCAGAAGTAGACTTTGAAAGCCTATCTAAGGCAGAATTCTCAGCATCCATCTGAGTGGCCTTTGCTTGCCAATCTTTGCCAAAAAGGTTTTCACCTGTACAAGGAAGATTTCCTAAACCATCCTGGACCCAGGGTTCCAAATCAGAAGCTTGTAACCAAGCAACTCTGCGTGCACCTATGGCAATAGCCGAGGCTCTGCTGGCACACTCAAAAGAGTCAAAGGCTGCACGGTTGGAAAATTTGGAAACATCCTGGGCATGTTTAAGCCAGGTGAGAAACTCCTCCCTTTTATCTTCTGAGATAAAAGGAGATAACGTTTGCAGATGATCTGTAACTTCCTTTAAAAACATCCCCATATAGAGACTATAGGAGTTGATTCTGGCAGTAAGCATATTGGCCTGGAAAATTCTCCGGCCAAAAGCATCCAAGGTTCTGCATTCTCTTCCTGGAGGATTAGATGAGTGTCTTTTTGAACTCTTATCTTCTTCATAGCAGACTCCACCACAATAGAGTGGTGAGGAAGCTGAGTCTTATGAAAGCCAGGGCAAGGAGGAACACGGTACATGGTGTCCAACCTGCGAGAATGAGGGGAGGTAGTGAGAGGTGTCTCCCATATGCCCAACATGTGATCATAAAGGATCTCATGAATTGGTAAAGTAGCTGCCTCTTTAGGAGCCTTAGGATATTGTAAAATATCCAATTTCTTGGCTCTAGGCTCTGGTTCAGGGGCCACTGAAATGGAGAGGCCCCTGGCCACTTCCCTAATGAAGTCTTGAAAAGACAAGTCTTCTGGAGGAGACATTCTTCTTTTTGGAGAAGAGGGCTCCTGAGGAAGGAGTACCAATGCTTCGACAGAAGCCTCTGATTCATCAGAGTCTTCGGAGGAATCGAAGTATCGCCTGTCTGGATGCTCTTGCAGAGCCCGATACGCGTACCGAGTGGTATCGACATCGGGAGTGATCGGTACCGATGGGCATCACAGAACAGGGTACCGCTGCAGTCGACACCGAAGCCGATGTCAATGCAATCGGTACCGGCACCGGAACCGATATCGGTGCTGGAACCGGTACCGACAACGGAGTTTGTTGCGGTACCGGAGGCGTCGCAGCTTGTATGAATGCTGTGATGGCACGCTGCATGCTCAGAATATTCTGATCCATCGACGCAACCAATGTCTGGATGTCAGTACCAGTGGAAACCACCAGTACACCCCAGAACATGGCAACAGGTGATCGGTCGAGGCCACGCCATCGATGTCAACCTGTGACCCCATAGATGAAGCTTTGGAAGTCGGAGCTTCCCGCCGGGGTAATTTTGCCGGTGCGGGATCCTCGAGAGCAAGCCCGGAGGCATCTCGATACTTAGAGGGAGATCTACCCTTTGAGGACTGGCTGGACTTATGTTTGGTTACCTGAGATCCATGGGAGGAAGAAGCAGCCCTGGAAGATGTCGATGCCACCGAAGCTGCATCAGAGGGAAACAGGGTACTGAGCTTGGCCGCTCGATTCTGTCGACCTCTTTTAGACATCATGGAACAGGACTCACAATCGGTGATGGAGTGGTCAGGGCCCAAACATTTTAGACACCAGTCATGGGTGTCGGTGATAGAAAGAGTACCGCTGCACTTCGTGCACTTTTTAAACCCGGAAGCGGGCTTTTCCATGAGGAAAATTTTTCTAGGCCTAAGGCCCAAAAGGAAAAAATGCACAGAAGTGGGAAACGGTGTTTTTTTTTTGTTTTTTTTTATAGAAGAAAAGACCGGCGGTACCGGTCCGACGTCGAAGAAGGCAGACGCGCGACAAAAGAAATAAAGAAAAATAAAGAACTTCTTCAGCGGTGACAGGAACACGACCTGCTGGCTCCGCGGAAAAGAAGAACTGGAGAGAGGCGGTTGGGAAAGGCGGGAAGGCAGCGCGCAGGCGCTGTGGGATGCTCCCAAAAGCTTTCTTTCTGGATGCTGGGGAGCGTTCCCTCGCAGGCTCCGTCGGTACTGACGATACCCATATGTGAAGACTCATTCCTGCTTGTTCCTGGAGATACAAGGTTCAACAGAACAAGGAACCATAACTAAGTACAGAATCTTCAGAGAGGAGGACTGGTGCAAGGAGCTCTTTGCTCTCAGGGAACAAGTCCGATCTCCGGAAGCAAGAGTAGCAGACTTGAAAGACATAAGGAAGATAGAGGTACATAGACTAGACCTACAGGGATAGTCCTGAAGTCCCACCTCCAGTCTGGCAGCATTCCTGTTGCCATGGAGGAGAGAGGTCATGTGACAGGACAGCATCACCCTGGTGTGGCAGGAAGTGATCCTGTAGCTAGGACCTGTCCTCCAGGTGATGTAAAACCCTCTCACACCGATGAAGTTTCTCCAGGGCCATGTGCCCATGAGGTAAGGGTTAGGACAGCCGTTATAGTTGGTGATTCGATCATTAGGCATGTAGATAGCTGGGTGGCTGGTGGGCGTGAGGATCTCCTGATAACATGCCTGCCTGGGGCAAAGGTAGCGGACCTCAAGCACAACCAAGACAAGGTCTTAGATAGTGCTGGGGAGGAGTCTGCTGTCTTGGTACATGTCGGTACCAATGACATAGGAAAACGTGGGAGAGAGGTTCTGGAGGCTAAATTTAGGCTTTTAGGTAGGAAGTTGAAATCCAGACTTTCCAGGATAGAGCTCTCCGAAATGCTTCCCGTTCCACACACAGGACCCAAAAGGCAGGCAGAGCTCCGGAGTCTCAATACGTGGATGAGACAATGGTGCAAGGATGAGGGTTTTGGATTTGTTAGGAACTGGGGAACATTCTGGGGAAAGGAGGGGCTCTTCTGAAGGGATGGGCTTCACCTTAACCAGGATGGAACCAAGCTGCTGGCATTAACCTTTAAAAAGGAGATAGAGCAGCTTTTAAACTAGATAATAGGGGAAAGCCGACAGTTGCCCAAGAGCGCATGGTTCAGAACAATGTATCCTTGAAGGATACTACCAAAAAAATGAAGTTAGGGCACATCAACAGAGAGATTCTAATAAATACAAAGGTAGCCCAAATGCCCTTGAGTACAGAGCAGAGTTTAAAGATTCCAAAATGCCCCTGCCTACCGATAACCAGATTAATATGAATAAAATACAGTCTCTAAAATGCTTGTTTGCAAATGCTAGAAGTCTAAAAAATAAGATGGGATATAGCACTACATGAGAAGTTAAATATGATTGGTATCTCAGAGACATGGTGGAACAACCACCACCAGTGGGACACTGATACCTGGGTACAAACTATATCGTAATGATAGAACTGATCAAATTGGTAGAGGGGTTGCGCTCTATGTCAGAGAGGGCATTGAGTCAGAAAGGATTAAAAGTTTTGCAGGTAACAAAATTTTCTGTAGAATCTCTATGGATCAAAATTCCATGTAAAAAGGGGAAGTCGATGGCAGTGGGGTTGTACTATCGACAGCCTGGCCAGAGTGAACAAATGGATGATGAAATGCTCAAAGAAATCAGGAAAGTCAACAAAAGTTACAGAACAGTAATAATAATGGGTGATTTCAATTACCCAGTATTGACTGGGACAGTGTCACGGCAGGACATGCTAGAGAGAGAAAATTTCTAGATGAAATAAATGACTGCTTCTTGAAGCAGCTGGTTCATGAACCGACCAGAGGGGAAGCCATTTTGGACTTAGTACTTAGTGGAACACCAGATCTGCAAATTTGATAACCTCACTCGTTATTCCCTTTTCCAGGTCATTTATGAATATGTCAAAAAGCAGCAGACCCAGCACAGATCCCTGGGGTACTCCACTATTCAAGAGATAAGGGTGTTGGGGCCACTTGGCAATAGTGATCATCGCATGATAGCGTTTGATTTAATTAATGGAGGAGGGATGGTAAGGGAATCCACAGTACTACCTTTTAACTTTCAAAAGGGAGACTATGATAAAATGAGGAAAATAGTTAAGAAAAAAACTAAAAGGAGCAGTTCCAAAGGTCAAAGACTTACATCAAGCTTGAGTGTTGTTTAAAAATACTATCTTGGAAGCCCAGACCAGCTGTATTCCACGCTTTAAGAGAAGTGGAAGAAAGTCCAAAAAACTGCCAGCATGGTTTAAAGGTGAGGTCAGAGAGGCTGTTGCCAAAAAGGCATCTTTCAGAAAATAGAAAGAAGAGCCAAATGACGAAAACAGGAAACAGCAAAAGCACTGGCAAGTTAAATGCAAGGCATCGATAAGGCAGGCAAAGAGAGAATTTGAGAAGAAACTTGCTGTGGAAGCAAAAACACGTAATAAAGACTTTTCCAAGTACATTCATAGCAAAAAACCTGTGAAAGATTCAGTTGGACCATTAGATGATAGAGGGGTAAAAGGGGCAGTAAGAAGGGACAAGGCTATAGAGGAGAGACTGAATGAATTCTTTGCTTCGGTCTTTACTGAGGAAGATGTAGGAATGTTACCCATGACTGAAGTGGTATTTAAAGGTGATACTGCAGAGAAATTGAAAGAAATATCGATACACCGGGAAGATGAATTACAACTATTTGATAAACTAAAGAGTAGCAAATCACCTGGACCGGATGGTATATATCCAAGGGTGTTGAAAGAACTGAAATATGAGATTGCATACCTGCTGTTACTAATCTGTGAACTATCATTAAAATCATCTGTAATACCTGAAGATTGGAGGATCATCAATGTAACGCCAATTTTTAAAAAGGGTTCCAGGGATGATCCGGGAAACTACAGACCGGTGAACCTGACGACAGTACTGGGGAAAATGGTAGAAACCATTATAAAGAACAAAATTACTCATCATGTAGATAGTCATGGCTTAACATGGCTTTAGATAAGGAAGATCTTGTCTTAACACAGGTCTGCGACTAAAAAGCTGTTTGATTATTTTCATCTAATTTCCATGTATTTTGGTGTGCTGAAAACAAATAAAATATTGAAAAAACTCCTAGACGTCATGATTTGCCACAACATGCAAAATTGAAAAAATTTGATAAATTCGAAGACAAATTACTATTACTTAATTCAAATTACTATTAATTAATACACATAAGTGTATTTAAGATATAAAATGCCAAAAACACCTTAAAGGGGCTGTCCGAGTTATGTAAAAAAAAAAAATATAGCACTGTAAATCTGATGGTCAGCAATATATACTGTCGCGTCCAGTCCTTGGTATAGATGGTTGCCTATTAGAAATGGACAGACCACATATTTATATATCCTTATAAGTGCTGCGGTCTATGTTCCTTGTAGTTGTGGTCAAGACGGAGTCAGCAAGGAATTGGGGTAACAAGTTTTATTGTTGCACAAGTATATATCTACTATCCCTATTGAACAGAAATAAAGGATTCTTCTCCAAACCAAAATGAAGTTAACTGATACAGCACAGTCCACCTGTTATACATGAACATAAGAACATAAGATATGCCATACTGGGTCAGACCAAGGTCCATCAAGCCCAGTATTCTGTTTCCAACAGTGGCCAATCTAGGTCATACGTACCTAGCAGTTTCCCCAAGGGACACAGGTTCCACAATGCTTGTATTGGTTCAAGCATTGATATCCTGGGTCCCTTCTTAATAATGGTTTATGGACCTTTCCTCCAGGAACTTGTCCAAACCTTTTTTAAACCCAGCTACACTAACAGCCTTTACTACATCCTCCGGTAAACAAATTCCAGAGTTTGATTACACGTTGAGTGAAAAAATATTTTCTTTTATTAGTCTTAAATAGTTTACCCTGTAGCTTCATTGCATGTCCCCTAGTCTTTCTATATTCTGATAAGGTAAACAATCGATCTACGTTTACCCGTTCCACTCCGTTCATTAATTTATAGACTTCTATCATATCTCCCCTCAGCCGTCTCTTTTCCAGGTTAAAGAGCCCCAACCTTTTTAGCCTTTCTTCATAGGAGTAGCCTTCCATCCCCTTTACCATTTTGGTGGCTCTTCTCTGAACCTTTTCTAAAATTGCTATATCCTTTTTAAGATATGGCGACCAGAATTGCACACAATATTCAAGGTGCGGTCTCACCATGGAACGATATAGAGGCATTATAATATCTTTTGTTTTATTTTCCATTCCTTTCCTTATCATACCTAGCATTCTATTTGCTCTCTTGGCCGCCGCTGCACACTGGGCCGAGGGTTTTAACATGGTATCCACAAGGACGCCTAAATCTTTTTCTTGGGTGGTGGTTCCTAATGTGGAACCTTGCATCGTGTAACCATAGTTTGGGTTGTTCTTCCCTAGGTGCATAACCTTGCACTTCTCCACATTAAATTTCATCTGCCATTTTGATGCCCAGTCTTCCAATTTATCAAGATCCTCTTGCAATTTTCCACAATCCTCCTGGGTTTTAACAACTTTAAATAGTTTTGTGTCATCAGCAAATTTGATAACCTCACTCGTTATTCCACTTTCCAGGTCATTTATGAATATGTCAAAAAGCAGCGGACCCAGCACAGATCCCTGGGGTACACCACTATTCACCTTTCTCCATTGGGAAAATTGGCCATTTAGCCCTACCCTCTGCTTTCTATCTTTTAACCAGTTCCTGATCCACAGTAGTACACTGCCTCCTATCCCATGACTCTTTAGTTTTGCCAAAAGTCTCTCATGAGGGACCTTGTCAAAGGCTTTCTGAAAGTCCAGATACACAATATCAACCGACTCACCTTTGTCCACCTGTTTATTCACTCCTTCAAAAAAACATAACAGATTAGTAAGACAAGATCTTCCTTGTCTAAAGCCATGTTGGCTGTCTCCCATTAGGTCATGACTATCTATATGCTGAGTAATTTTATTCTTTATGATGGTTTCTACCATTTTTCCCGGTACTGATGTCAGGCTCACCGGTCTGTAGTTTCCCGGATCACCCCTCGAACCCTTTTTAAAAATTGGTGTTACATTGGCGATCCTCCAATCCTCAGGTATTAGAGATGATTTTAATGATAGTTCACAGATTACTGATAGCAGGTCTGCAATCTCAAATTTCAGTTCTTTCAACACCCTTGGATGTATACCATCCGGCCCAGGTGATTTGCTACTCTTCAGTTTATCTAATAGTTGTAGGACATCTTCCCGATGTATCGATATTTCCTTCAATTCTTCCACACCTTTAAATACCACTTCAGTCGTGGGTAACATCCCTACATCTTCCTCAGTAAAGACCGAAGCAAAGAATTCATTCAGTCTCTCCGCTATCGCCTTGTCGCCTCTTAGTGCTCCTTTAACCCCTTTATCATCTAATGGACCAACTGACTCTCTCACGGGTTTTTTGCTACGAATGTACTTGAAAAGGTCTTTATTTCGCGTTTTTGCTTCCGCAGCAAGCTTCTTCTCAAATTCTCTCTTTGCCTGCCTTATCAATGCCTTGCATTTGACTTGCCAGTGCTTGTGCTGTTTCCAGGCATGTCGGTTTCAAAGCACTTTCTCCAACCTTTTTCAGTTGCTAAACATTAACTGCTTTTTCCTCCAGCAACAAATGCGTTCTTATCAGACAATAAAACAGTAATGTTCTCTTCTTTCACGGTTGCCGAATTAGCTTGGCTTTTACACTTCGGCAGCTCTTTGCCTCTCCCAGTGTAAATCCCACCAACACAAATTCAGGCTTCTTCCAGCACTTATCAGCATAAACGTTTAACAGCTTTTACTCTCTTTTGCAATAAGCACAGTCTGTTTCCATATCCGAACCTTCGCTTTCTATAAAAGCTTCCTCAGTTTGCATGGGTTCTCCCTCTGAGTCTGATATAACCTGCTTATTTACAGGGGTCTCCACAGCAGGCTTCTATTGCTCTAATAATGTTTTAAGCTGTCTCCAATGGGACTTTTCCCTACTCTGAGGTATGGGGGAGGAACTAAGGATACCAGTCTCCTTTACACGATGCAAGGCTCCACATTAGAAACCACCACCCAGGAAAAAGATTTAGGAGTCATCGTGGATAACATGTTAAAACCCTCCGCCCAGTGTGCAGCGGCGGCCAAGAAAGCAAATAGAATGCTAGGTATCATAAGGAAAGGGATGGAGAATAAAACAAAGGATATTATAATGCCTCTGTATCGCTCCATGGTACGACCGCACCTTGAATATTGTGTGCAATTCTGGTCACCGTATCTTAAAAAGGACATAGAGTTATTAGAAAAAGTACAGAGAAGAGCCACCAAATTGGTGAAGGGGATGGAAGGCTACTCCTATGAAGAGAGGCTAAAAAGGTTAGGGCTCTTTAACCTAGAAAAGAGACGGCTGAGGGGAGATATGATAGAGGTGTATAAATTAATGAATGGAGTGGAACGGATAAACGTGGATCAATTGTTTACGCTATCAGAATATAGAAGGACTAGGGGACATGTAATGAAGCTACAGGGTAAACTATTTAAGACAAATAGGAGAAAATATTTCTTCACTCAACGTGTAATCAAACTCTGGAATCTGTTACCGGAGGATGTAGTAAGGGCTGTTAGTATAGCTGGGTTTAAAAAAGGTTTGGACAAGTTCCTGGAGGAAAGGTCCATAAACCACTATTAAAAAGGGACCCAGGATATCAATGCTTGGCCTAGTACAAGCACTGCAGAACCTGTGTCTTTTGGGGAAACTGCTAGGTACGTATGACCTAGATTGGCCACTGTTGGAAACAGGATACTGGGCTTGATGGACCTCGGTCTGACCCAGTATGGCATTTCTTATGTTCTTATGTTCTTAACACTGACTTAAGGGTTTCAAAAGGGCTCACCTTTTTCCTGGCACTTCTTGCCCTTTCTGGTAGGCTTAAAGGCAACCACTTGTCCCCGGACTGCTTCCTCTGATCTCTTATGGCATGCTTCTCAGCAGGGTCTGGCTCTGACTCCTGTCTCCACAGCTTCCGGTCAGCAACTTGCTCTCTGTCAGCTGTGCTTCTCTCAGAACTGGAGCTACAAACACGCTGCCTGCAATAAGAGTGTTTGTGCAGCCTTTCAAAAGGAGCTTTGTTTCTACTTATTTTCCCACCTTCTAAAACAGCTTCAACGGAAGACTCCTGAGAAGAACTCCTCTGGCTCTTAGACGAACTTTCCAGCCTTTCCTCGTGAGGATTATTCCTTCTTCTCTCTTCTGGCTCTCTGCTGTTTGTCCCGTGGTTTTTCCTCTCTCTCCCCACACGCCTTCCTTCCCTGTTTCTTCCTGCCTAAATGTTTGGGGCTGTCCTATGGGCTTTGACTCCGCCCCCCTGCCTCTCACGTCAGCTCCCTCGGTTGCCATGGAGCTGAGGTGTGGCTCCCTCTCTAGCTTTTGGTGCACAGAGGGGTTTTTTTGAGTTGGAGGTTTAACCCTTTCCCTTCCTGCACTGCTGTTTGCTTCAGGGAAAAAAACCTGGTTTCTCCTTTCTCTAGGGTTTAACCCAGCTGCGCCATCACATAACCCCCCCCCCCCCCCTTAAGATATTCCGGGCTGGCTGGCCATTTTCAGCACAGCACGGAATCCTATCTTGGGCATGGTAGCTATCAGTGGTATCACTTTCCGTAGCCAAACGAGCTAAGGCTACCCGCTCGTGCCAAGGCCGTAGCACATTCATTTGAAAAATTTGCTGTTTCCCTTTCCTAGATTTCACAATGTAGGTGACTGGGCCTACTTGTTTGACAATCTTGTAGGGTCCTTCCCACACTTTCTCAAATTTCGGGTTTCGACCAGGCACCATTACAATGACCTTTCCACCCACCTCCAAGTGGCGAGGTCTGGCACAATGGTCATAATACCTTTCCTGGCGTGCTTGCCTAGCTGTCATATTCCCCTCTACTACCTGGGATGTACGCTGCAAACGCCCTCTCACATCTTTTAGAAACTTGGGTATCTCAACCTCATCCCTGTTGGGCTCCACCCACTGCTCCCAGACCTGTCGGATTACCTCCTTCTGCTCTGCTTCCGGTAATCTATATGGCCTTTGCCGGATGACTTCTCCTCGAGGGGTTACTATTTCATGGGCCACAAGCCTAGTCTCTCCGGGCATAGGGGTTAAAACGTCCGGAAATTTCTCTAACATTTTCAGCAGGGCTTGCTGCTGATGCCAAGAGAGCTCCTCCCCTACCCTGGGAAGTGGCTTGGTCTTGCAATCAGCCAACTGAGGACCAAGGTCCACATCCGCCTTTTCCTCCTCACTAGTGGCTGTCAAACCTGTCATTACGGCCTGTCCTGTGAATCCAAATCCACTCGACCCCCTTATCGTAGTGCTCAGCTCTGTAACTTCTTCTACGGGCGGAAACCCAACCCTCTCAAGAATGAGCTGTGCTATCCTGTCCCCTGTGGTTACCCTAAAATCTTTTTTAGAAAAATTCAATAAGACCTTTATGGCCCCTCTAAAATCAGGGTCTACCACCCCGGCACCTACATCAATACAGTCTTTTACTGCTAGATCGGAACGCGGAGCAATCCGTCCATAGCATCCGGGCGGTATCTCCAGCTGTACGCCCGTTTCTACCAATGCTCGCTCCTGCCGCGGGATAATAGTATCCTCTGCGCTATAAAGATCATAGCCTGCCGCTTGCTCAGAGGCTCGCTTGGGAATTTGAGCATTTGGGGTGAGACGACAACATTTTAACAGAAACTTTGTCTTACTAGCAGGGCCATGATTTGGGGTTGTTTCCCTACCTGTCCTCTCCCGTCGTGTTTCAAACAGAGGGGCAGGCATTATCCTCAACCTAGATTTTTCCCTCTGAGAGGATGTCACCTGTTTCTCCTTTATTTCCCCTCCTAGGGGTCCCTTTTCCGCTTTTGCTGGGCTTAAGGTTCCTGCTTCAGTTATAGTGGACGTCAACCCTTTAACTAGGCCCTTCCTAAACTGAGGCCAATCCTTTCCTAAAACCAAGGAATGTGGTAGTTTGGGTACTACTGCCACAGGAATTTTTTTTCTTAACCCTAGGCCTTTCATGGTGACTGTGTGCAGTGGATACGATGAAGCAGCGCCGTGCACACATCTTATTTTTATTTTCCCCTCAGCTTGGTTTACAGAACCCTCACTCTGAGCTTCAATATCCCTCCACAATCTTTCAGAAATCATTGATTGGTCGGCCCCTGAGTCTAAAAGGGCGTCGACCAGGATATTGTCAACCTCTACGGCTAGTAAAAATCCCTCCCCATCCTCCTTGGATTGGGTGGTCACTAGCACTACTTTGGCTCTGCAATCCCTCTTTATGTGACCTTTTTCTCCGCAAGAAAAACATTTTCGCTGTTCCCAACCAGTTCTTCCTAAGGGTCTTTTTTGTACACATTCCCCCAACATTACCTTATTTTTCCTTTCCGAAATTCCCAGGACTGCTGGACCCGAAACACCCACCTTTCTCTGGCCGATTGCTCCAGCTTCTAGGAAACGCTCGGCCAACGAGATGGCATCTCTTGTGTTTCTGCAGTCCTGCAGAATTAGGAAAGATTGTAATTCCCCTGGTACAGCGTCTACAAATTGCTCCAAAACAATATTGTCCAGAATGGTATCAATACTCTTTCCTTCTGGAGTTAACCACTTATACACTAATGTTTTAATTCGGTGGCATAAGGCCTGTGGTGTTTCGCCTGGCTTCAATTTGCAACCCCGCAAAAGGCGGCGATAGACCACTGGAGTTAAGCCCATCCGGTCTCTTATGGCCTTTTTCACTTCCTCACAGTTGGAGGCAAGATCATTGGGCATAGCTCGGTAGGCCGCGAGAGCCTCTCCCGTGAGGGATGTTGCTAATCTTATGGCCCATTGGTCTTTTGGCCAACCACTTATGAGAGCGATACGCTCAAATACTTCGAGATAGTCATCCACATCATCATCTTTTGACAACTGACCCAAAGATAATACACCTTTCCCTAGGGCTCCCAGTCCAGATATTGTTCCTAGAGAACCTGACCCAGTCCTCAGTGCATCTGCCGTCTGTTTCTGCTCGCCGATCCAGGCGCCTAGCAGATCCAACAGTGGTTTTTGTTGGGCCCTCAGCATCTCCGCAGTTCTTTCTTGGGCCTGGGCTGCCATCTCTTGTTGCTGCCGGAATCTATCCGTCATCCAGTTTAACAGCTCTGCCGGTTCCATCGTTGTTTCGCTGCAACAAAACAAAGCAAAACCAAGTGTGGCTCTCACACAATCACCCCTCTCTCTGCTTCCAATCCGGTTCTGCAACATCCCCACCCCCTTGTAGCAGAATCCAAGTTAACCCCCTCTCATCTACGGGTTACCTGCTACAAGTGGTGAGTCTCGCTTAACAGCACAGCAGTACCACGGGAACACCCGATACGGTACGCCTCCGCCGATACTCCACTCCGAGTTTTTCTTGCAGAACTGGATCCGCTCTTCAGAGGTATATGTGTGTGGGATGGTTTCTTTTCCACAGAAACTTCTTTGGTAGAGTAGAACAAGTTTCTTATCTCTGTGGGGTAGTAGCTTGATCGGAAAAACTACGCCAGCTGTCGCGTCCAGTCCTTGGTATAGGCGGTTGCCTATTAGAAATGGACGGACCACATATTTATATATGCTTATAAGTGCTGCGGTCTATGTTCCTTGTAGTTGTGGTCAAGATGGAGTCAGCAAGGAATTGGGGTAACAATAAGTTTTATTGTTGCACAAGTATATATCTACTATCCCTATTGAACAGAAATAAAGGATTCTTCTCCAAACCAAAATGAAGTTAACTGATACAGCACAGTCCACCTGTTATACATGCAGGCATGTCGGTTTCAAAGCACTTTCTCCAACCTTCTTTCAGTTGCTAAACATTAACTGCTTTTTCCTCCAGCAACAAATGCGTTCTTATCACAGACAATAAGACAGTAATGTTCTCTTCTTTCACGGTTGCCGAATTAGCTTGGCTTTTACACTTCGGCAGTTCTTTGCCTCTCCCAGTGTAAATCCCACCAGCACAAATTCAGGCTTCTTCCAGCACTTATCAGCATAAACGTTTAACAGCTTTTACTCTCTTTTGCAATAAGCACAGTCTGTTTCCATATCCGAACCTTCGCTTTCTATAAAAGCTTCCTCAGTTTGCATGGGTTCTCCCTCTGAGTCTGATATAACCTGCTTATTTACAGGGGTCTCCACAGCAGGCTTCCATTGCTCTAATAATGTTTTAAGCTGTCTCCAATGGGACTCTTCCCTACTCTGAGGTATGGGGGAGGAACTAAAGATACCAGTCTCCTTTAACACTGACTTAAGGGTTTCAAAAGGGCTCACCTTTTTCCTGGCACTTCTTGCCCTTTCTGGTAGGCTTAAAGGCAACCACTTGTCCCCAGACTGCTTCCTCTGATCTCTTATGGCATGCTTCTCAGCAGGGTCTGGCTCTGACTCCTGTCTCCACAGCTTCCGGTCAGCAACTTGCTCTCTGTCAGCTGTGCTTCTCTCAGAACTGGAGCTACAAACACGCTGCCTGCAATAAGAGTGTTTGTGCAGCCTTTCAAAAGGAGCTTTGTTTCTACTTATTTTCCCACCTTCTAAAACAGCTTCAACGGAAGACTCCTGAGAAGAACTCCTCTGGCTCTTAGACAAACTTTCCAGCCTTTCCTCGTGAGGATTATTCCTTCTTCTCTCTTCCGGCTCTCTGCTGTTTGTCCCGTGGTTTTTCCTCTCTCCCCCCACACGCCTTCCTTCCCTAACTGTTTCTTCCTGCCTAAATGTTTGGGGCTGTCCTATGGGTTTTGACTCCGCCCCCCTGCCTCTCACGTCAGCTCCCTCGGTTGCCATGGAGCTGAGGTGTGGCTCCCTCTCTAGCTTTTGGTGCACAGTTTTGTTTTGTTTTTTTTGAGTTGGAGGTTTAACCCTTTCCCTTCCTGCACTGCTGTTTGCTTCAGGGGAAAAAACTGGTTTCTTCTCTTTTCTCTATGGTTTAACCCAGCTGCGCCATCACAATACATAAGCTAAGCAAGTTTTAAGTCCGTGCTTCTAATGGTAGAAGGGTTAATCTTTCCTGAAGAATCCAGTGGGAGGGAGACACAGGGCAGATAGCAGCAGCTCCGGTAAGTGCAGGGGGGCGTGGCCAGCACTGTGACGTCTCGTGTACAGACACAGAGCTGCTCTCTCCTGCATGCCACACTTGTGCACGAATCATCATCAGGTTCTTGGTTCTAGGCTGTTCACACTTTTTCATCGCAATTCGTATTAGCTCGTTATTCTTCAACCGTTATGTTATGGCTCTGCGAAAGTGTATTAATTCGCCAGACAGTTTCTGTTTCATCTGTGGTGAATATACAGTGTTGAAGCAACAGCAGAATATTACAGACTTTGTGAAAAAAGTATACTTTGCATACTTTGGACTAAAAATTGGAGATCAAGATAAAGTCTGGGCGCCTCAAAGTGTGCAAACGATGTGCTGAGGACCTCCGAAACTGGTTCAAGGGTAAGAAAAAAATCTTTCTGTTATGGGATTCCTATGGTATGGCGAGAGCAAAAGAACCATAGTGACGACTGTTACTTTTGTTCATGCGATGTGAAAGGGTTTAATTCCAAATGGAAGCATTCCATTTCATACCCCAATCTTCACTCGGCAATTCGTCCCATCCCCCATGGCACAGATATACCAGTACCCAAGCCCCCTGCTACCTTGAAAGAGATACCTAGCTCCGATGAAGGTGAAGTCATACCTGAACCAGATGACGAATCAAGTTCTGACTTTGAAGATGATACAAGACCAAAATTGTTTTCTCAGGAGATGAATGATTTGGTAAGAGACTTGAATCTTCCCAAAGATGCCGCTGAGTTACTCGGATCAAGGCTGAAAAGCAGGAATTTATTGTTGCCAGGAGTGTCATCTTCATAGTTCAGACATCGTGAAAAGGAGTTCGTTCCTTACTTCGCCCATGAAGACAAGTTGGTTTATTGCATCGATGTCAAAGGTCTGATGGGTCAATTTAAAATTCAATATGATTCAGAGCAATGGCGTCTTTTTATAGATTCTTCAAAAAGAAGTCTCAAAGCAGTTTTACTCCACAATGGTTTTTACGCTTCCATACCTGTAGGTCATTCTGTACACTTGAAGGAAACCTATGAGAACTTGGAAATGGTTCTTCGTAAACTTAAATATGAAGACCATGGCTGGCAAGTGTGTGGGGACTTGAAGGTCTTGTGCATGCTGCTCGAGCAACAAGCTGGGTATACCAAATATCCTTGTTTTCTGTGTCTATGGGACAGTCGAGACCGACAAAATCACTGGACCAAGAAGAGTTGGCAGCCGAGGGTGCTAACAGTCGGTGAAAAAAATGTCCTCCGAGAAACTTTGGTACCTTCCCATAAAGTTCTTCTACCACCTCTCCACATAAAATTGGGCTTGATGAAGCAATTTGTAAAATCACTTCCAAGAGATGGAGAATGCTTCAAATACTTGGCCACCAAGTTTCCAGGCCTGTCGGAGGCAAAATTGAAGGAAGATGTGTTCGTCGGACCAGACATTAGAAGGCTTATAGTTGATCAAGAGTTTGTCAATACCATGACGGACCCTCAAAAAGAAGGGTGTATTACATTTAAAGAAGTCGTACAGAAAATTTTAGGCAATAACAAAGATCCTCACTACAAAAAGATCGGACGAATGCTGAAAGCATTTCAAGCTTTAGGTTGCCTAATGAGTTTGAAAGTGTATTTCCTCCAGTCCCACCTTGACTACTTTCCTGAAAATTTGGGAGCTGTGAGTGAGGAACAAGGTGAAAGATTCCACCAAGACATAAAAGAGATGGAAAGGAGATACCAGGGAAAATGGAGCATTACAATGATGGCAGACTACTGTTAGATGCTTCAGAGACATTCCAGATGCTACTCACAAGCATAAATGCACCAAGAGGAGCCTCACAAGGAAGAAGAATCGAGTTTAGTGTGTGTAGGTGAGCTCATTTCAGTTCAAAAAAGGATTTTCATGAAAATATTGTAATAACAATTTAATTTTTTAAGTCTTATTTCCATTTATTTTGAGGTATTGCCTTATTTAACATGTTTACCTAAATTGTCAGGAAATGTGATGTCCTATGACAAAATGGAGGTCATTTTCGGATTCAGCGCACCAAAAAACAAAGATTACGTGGAATAACCAAAACAGCTCTCGAAAAAAAAAAGTTTTTGCAGACCTGTGTAATCTGTTATGGTTTTTTTGAAGGTATGAACAAACAGGTAGACAAAGGTGAGTCGGTTGATATAGTGTATCTGGACTTTCAGAAAGCCTTTGACAAGGTTCCTCAGAGACTTTTGGCAAAACTAAAAAGTCATGGGATAGGAAGCAGTGTACTATTGTGGATCAGAAACTGGTTAAAAGATAGAAAGCAGAGGGTAGGGCAAAATGGTCAATTTTCTCAATGGAGAACGGTGAATAGTGGTGTACCCCAGGGATCTGAGCAGGGTCCACTGCTTTTTGACATATTCATAAATGACCTGGAAAAGGGAATAACGAGTGAGGTTATCAAATTTGCAGATGACACAAAACTAAAGTTGTTAAAACCCAAGAGGATTGTGGAAAATTGCAAGAGGATCTTGATAAATTGGAAGACTGGGCATCCAAATGACAGATGAAATTTAATGTGGACACGTGCAAAGTTATGCACCTAGGAAAAACACAACCCAAACTATGGTTACACGATGCAAGGTTCCACATTGGGAACCACTACCCAGGAAAAAGATTTAGGCGCCATCGTGGATAACATGTTGAAACCCTCCACTCAGCGTGCGGCGGCGACGGCAAAGAAAGCAAATAAAATGCTAGGTATCATAAGGAAAAGAATTGAAAATAAAACAAAGGATATTATAATGCCTCTGTATCGTTCCATAGTACAACCGCACCGTGAATATTGTGTGCAATTCTAGTCGCTGTATCTTAAAAAGGATATAGTGTTATTAGAAAAGGTGCAGAAAAGAGCCACCAAAATGGTAAAGGGGATGTAAGGATACTCCTATGAAGAGAGGCTAAGAAGGCTGGGGCTCTTCAACCTGGAAAAGAGACGGCTGAGGGGAGATATGATAGAGGTCTATAAATTAATGAATGGAGTGGAACGGGTAAACTTAGATCGATTGTTTACGTCATCAGAATATAAAAAGACTAGGGCACATGCAATGAAGCTACAGGGTAACCTATTTAAGACTAATAAAAGAAAATATTTCTTCACTCAACGTGTAATCAAACTCTGGAATTTGTTACCGGAGGATGCAGTAAAAGCTGTTAGTGTAGCTGGGTTTAAAAAAAGGTTTGGACAAGTTCCTGGAGGAAAGGTCCATAAACCATTATTATAAGGGACCCAGGATATCGCTGCTTGACCCAATACAAGCATTGAGGAACCTGTGTCTTTTGGGGAGACTGCTAGGTACTTATGACCTACATTGGCCACTGTTGGAAACAGGATACTGGGCTTGATGGACCTTGGTCTGACCCAGTATGGCATATCTTATGTTCTTATGGACCTGCAAGGCCAACCACAGAGAAACATAGTAGACTAACAGGTCACAAGGGTAGGTCCTGGACTGTTCTAACAAGACTTAAGGAAGAGATATTATTTGGTAAGTTAAAGGTCACCTTCCATATCGCCCTGATAGACCATCCAAATAAGTGGGACACACCAATGTTACAATGCCATCAGGCGGGAAGTATACACAGCAGCTTTCAAAACGTCTGAGCCAAAAGGCATGTTCACTCGAAAAGGGACATCTAAGAGGCAGTGCTCGATAAAAGTGGAAAGTGATGCCCACATTGCCAAATGTCTGAGGGGGCAACCAAGCTATGCCCCCACCCAGGAGGATGCCTGTGTGAGTAGTGCATATGCAAACCCTCCAAAACTGGCTGGTTCCACAAAGGATATGCTGAGGCAATGGCCTCCTTGACTCAGCACTCCAGAGCAGACCTGGTGGCCACATCATCCATATGCAAGTCCAACGACAGACTGCTTCTCCGATATCTCAAGGTCACTAACTCTTTTCGTAAATCAGACACTCTCCTAACATCCACCAGGCAGAGATCCTTATCCTTCCCTTAGCACTGTTCCTTAGAAAAGGAAGGCATACAGACCACATGATTAGTATGAAAGGATGACGCTATCTTAGGCGAGGAGGAGGGGATGAGTCGAATGTACATAGACATATCTCAGAGTTGCAGACCTTGTCATTCTCATCAAAGGCTGATGAGATCATCCCCAGAAAGACAGTCTTAAGGGGCAGATTAAGTGTGGGCCGCTTCAGGGGCTCAGACATCAAAACCCAGAGAACTAGGCAGAGATCCCAAGAGGGGAGGATGTAAGTGCTGAAAACCCTGAAGGAAACGAGACACATTCAGGTGTGCAGATACAGGATGCCTCATCACTGGACCCCCCCCCCCCCCCGAAGCATGACAAGGTTGCTACCTGAACCTTTAGGGAACTAAAGGAGAAGCCCTTGTCAAGGCAATCCTGAAGAAAGGGCAAGCAAAGAAGGTAAGTCTGCCGGTACTAGGACCAACCTGATGCTTATAGCACAAGTGCTCAAACAGGCACAAAACGCACACAAAGGCAAGGTTGGTAGAACCTCGCCTTGCTTTTAGGACTGTGGAAACCACGGCAGGAAAATAGTCCTTACATGATAAATGTTGCCTCTCAAGAGCTAAGGCATAAGCGAGATGGAAGCCTAGTCATCCAGGACTGGCCCGAGCCGCAACAGTTCCCAGGCTGTAAGAAGTTACAGAGAAGGATCCCACGGGAGTGGTATCAGGTCCCTGAACCACAACCTCCATGACCAATCTAGGACCACCAGGACAACCCAACCCGATGCCACTCCATACAGCAATGAATATGCCTCACAAGCGGCCATGGAAGAAACACACAGTAGAGACTGCTTTGACCAGAACTGAACCAGAACATCAATGCCCTCAAAGCCTGCTTTCCCTGTGACGACTGAAGAACCTGCACACTTTACAAATGGACCAGGCTGCCATCAAATCCATCTTGGAATAACCCCCGAGATTCAGAATTTGCCAAAATGTTGACTCAATTCCCACTCCCCATGATCGAGGGAGTTGCGCCTGAGAAAATCCACCTCCACGCTATCTATGCCAGTAATGTATTGTGCCAAGAAAGCTAGAAGATCCCTTTCTCCCCAGGAGAAAAGAGGGTCATCTCCAGGACCAGCTTTGTGCCTCTTTTTTCGGTTGACTTACGCCACACTGTGGCATTGTCCAAGAACACCTGGACCGAGGACTGGAGATGAAGCATAGTCAAATGAATGGCGCTTGCCTAAAAAAAAAAAAAACCACACAGTTGATGGCCAAAGACGCTTCTCAGCTATTCCAATGGCCCTGAGCCATCCAGTCCTCGCAATGAGCTTCCTAGCCAAACAGGCTGGCATCCATCAACAGGAGCCGCTAAAAAAAAAAAAGAATGTCCAGTGGCATGCCCTTCCTCAGATGTTGAAGCTGCCCCCCCACTTTGGGAGAAAGGAAGGAAGGGAAAGCCTAGCCTTGAAATCCTGAAAACTTGGAGACCAGTGAGACAGCAAGGAGCTCTGCAGTGACCTCATATGAGATCATGCCCAAGGAGCCATTTTGATTCATGCCACCATCAAGCCAAAGATCTTTAGGTAATCCCAAACTCTGGTAGTCTGCTGCACCTGGAAGGCTGCCAGTTGAGACAATAGCTTTCTCATTCTCTCCTTGGGTAGGAAGGCCCTGCCTACATGCGTGTCTAACTATATTCCCAGATATTCTAGCAACTGGGAAGGCTGCCAACTTCCTGAGGTTGATCTCCCAGCTAAGATTTTCAAGGAACTGTACCCACTTGGGCTGACACCCGAGATGCTTCCAAATGCAACCTGGCTCAGATGAGCCAGTCATCCAGATAAGGGAGAACACAGAATCCCTTGTGCTTCAGTGCTGTGGTCAACACAACCATGATCTTCGAGAATGTGCTTGCAGCAGTAGAGAGGCCAAAGGGAAGAGCGGTGAACTCAAAATGAGCGCCGAGAACAACAAATCAGAGGAAGTCCTGCTGATCCTTGCAGGATAATAACGTGAAAATAGGCTTCAATCAGATGCAGGGACATGAGCGCTGGGTGCCCTCTGGGAGCGCCTGGAGGCACAGGGCCCTGCCCCTTGGAAGAAAAGCCTTGGGCTTGGATGGTGTCTAACTGTGCTCCTATAAATTCCAGCTTTTGAGTTGGCTGGAGAGGAGACTTTGGGTAGCTGACAAATCCCAAGTGCTCTAGGACAACAATAGTGTAGCCTGTCGCCCGTTTTACTTCAGCAGCGGTGCTGCCTTTTACCAGTCATCCAGGTAGGGGAAGACAAAGACCCCATGGAGTCGGAGGTGGGCTACTGCCAGGCACTTGGTAAATACCCGTGGGGCGGCGGCCAGCCCCCCACCACGTAGCAAAGATACTGCCTGTGGATAGGGTGGATGAAGATGTGAGTGTACGCATCCTTTAAGTACAAGGAGCCAGTCTCTCTGCTGGAGGTATGGCAGCAACGTTCCAAGGGACAGCATCTTGAACTTCTCCCTCACCAGAAACCTGTTGAGGTCCCACAGGTCTAGGATGGGACAAAACCCTGTGGTCCTTTTCGAGATAGGAAGTAGCGGGAGTAGAACCCCTTGCCCCAGAGATGGGCAGGAACAGGTTCTACTGTCTTGCTTGCTAGGAGGCCTGCGAGTTCCTGCTGGAGCAGGGCCTGGTGAAGTGGAGTCCTGGGGGGCTCTTCCAGGAAGAATGGTGGGGGCATCTGCTGGAGGTAGAGGAGGTATCCCTCCCTGACCACCTGAAGGGCCCACATGGTGGTGGTGTTGGAGGGCCACCTGTGGGCATGGAGCACCAGATGACCCTCTGTGTGCTGCAGGGCTGTGGGAAAGAGAGGCTATGCCCAAGGAGTCAAAAGCCTTCTCCAGGTTGCGCTGGGGGCACGGTCTAGGTCTGGGTCTTGGGGGCCTTAGGCTTACATGGGCCATGCCCCTGTCCCTTGGCCTGTCGGCCCTGTTGGGGAGCTGAGAAGGCTGGATACTGGGGGTAGTTTCCGTAAGTCGTCTTCTTCTTTGGGAATAAGGTCTTCTGCCCAAGGCCTGGCATCTAGCACTAATGCCCACTGCAGCTACTCCAGCCGCCGATGCGACGCAGTCATAGGCTGCTCAAGTGCTAAACTTGAAGCACATTCTGACTACTGAGGCCAGGGTCCAGAACCGCTGGAGGGGTTCTTCCGAGAGACCAGCAGAGAACCCGGCAAGTTCCTTCGCCAGGTCCCGCAAGTACATGCCCATGTACAGCTGATAGGCCTGGATCCAACTGACAAGCATCGAGCACTGGAAACACTTTCTGCCTATGGCATCGGCATCTCTCTACCCAGGGGCACCGAGGAGTGTCTCTTCTGGCTTTTGAGCAAACGCATGGCCGACTCTACCACCATGGAATTATGAGGCAGCTGAGCCTTCTGGAAGCCAGGGCTCTGGCAGACCCAGTACATCGAGTCCAGCCGCCTGCGCACTATGGGCACCAAGGAGGGCGATTCCCATGTGCAAAGGAGCAGCTGTTCCAGGATGGGGGGGGGGGGGGAGAACAGGCACTGTAAATACCTCCTTCAGGGGATCCTCCTACTGGAGATCTCGAGGTCCTCCATGCAAGGATCCTCCTCTGACTCTATGGTGGTTGAGGGCCTTCGCCATATCCCTCACAAAGTTGAGGAAGGCCATGTCCTCAGGTAGGGATCAGCACCGCATCTCTGGGGGAGATGGGTCAGAGGGCACGTTCCGGTGGCAGTGGGTGTCCAGGGATACCTTGTCCTTGGTCTCCCAGTCTGACTCAGAAGCAGTGGAGTTGTCAAGAATCCTCAGGGTTGGGCCCCGGTCCCAATGACTCCTGAGGGCACTGAGCGGAAAAGATCATGGCCCTGAGGATCGGGACTGATGCAGACGTGTCTCTCGAAGACAGTGGCGCTCAAGGATCGGCTCGACTTCCAGGGAGTCCCTCGACGTAGCAGGCCCCATGGTTGACAGTGATGACCCAAAGGAACTGGGCATCAGAGCCCGCTGCTGAGCTAAGAAGGCAAACAAACTGCACTCCAAGGCCCCAATCCAGGCCTCAAGATCAGATGACTCCACAGTCTTCGGCATAGACACACAGGACTTCTGGTCCAATGCCAGCTTCATCAAGGGAGAGTCCTCGCCGAGGATGGCCTCGGGGGTCTGAGACCGATCCCGCGATGTCAATGGCTCCTTTCAGGGGCAACTTGGAAGGCCTATCCCAGCCATCACCCTCAGCCTTGCGTCAGGGGCTGTGGGTCCTGGGCCTGTGGGATTTACCCACTTTCCCTGACTTTTCTCCTAATGCGGTCTTCGAGGGCTTCCAGCTCTTCAAGTGGCCCTCGTCAATGGAGCTCTGGCTGGAAATTCTGTGACTTCAGGGATCAGGCCGCTCAATCGCCACAAGGCTCCAAGGTCCCAGATGTGGTCTTAGAGCGAGGTCTCACAGACGATTCTAGGGCTGAGTCGGTCTTTTGAAAAATGGACTCATGCTGCTGTTGATGGCTCGAGGGCCTTGGAAGCCATCTGCTTGCAGAGACTGCAGACCAAGAGATCATGGCCTGACCCGAGGCATCGAAGACAGCAGTCGTGCATGACATGTGTGCGCAGCGGTCACATGGCTTGAAGCCACTGACTGAGGCCATGGCGGGGAAAACGGCCTCCGCAAGGTCAAACTCACTTGGCCCAAACCCATGCTGATCAAAAAAGGAAAAAAGAAAAAAAAAAGAACCTGATAACGGGAAGGCAAGGCAAGGGGGCTTGGGGGCGAAAAGGGACCACCATGCGACCAGAGAAAGCAAAAATTAAAGACAAAAGTCACCAATTTTTTCTGGGGGGTAACAGACATGTCCAATGGGCTCCACAGAAAAAAAGGAGACCGAGGCAACATGGCACCCTTAGGCAGAAAGGGGACCACGCATGCGTGATGCATCTCCCAAAGGCTTTCTTTGAATGTTAGGGAGAGGTTACCGCATGGGCTTCATCGACGCAGATGTCACCCATTTGTGAGGGCCAACGTCCTGCTTGTTCCCAGAAAATGTAGTCATGCTGTATGGTGTCAAGAGCCCAGCAATCCTTGGTGACTTGGGCCCACTCCTGGTAGAAAAGGCCCATTGAAGGCACCCTGGAATATTTGTTTATGCTTATTAAAATCTTGATATACCAGCTTTTGCATGACTAGCAGCACAGCGGTTTACAGCTTAAAATTTCACTAAAAGTAAGAACAGAAAGAAACTCCATAGAATCGATAGGACAGGTAAGAGGAGGCAGAGAAAAAGGCATGAACTAAAACAGAAGAGCAGTTAAGCATATCAAGCATCTGGCGCTATATCCCTCCTCCCAAAATGCCAGGGAAGCCTTTTCAAAAAAAGCATGTTTTTAGGGCACTTTTAAATTTCTGAAAATTAGGTTCAAGTCAGAGCTAGTCTGGCAAGGTATTGCAGAGATATGGTGCCAAAAAATAAAATGTCGTATGGCGCATAGATTCCAAATGTGCACGGGGAACTGATGGAAGCACCAAAAGATTAGATGTTTGTGAGTGAAGGACCCAAGTTGGACAATAGGTATTGAGAAGAGCAGAGAAGTACAATGGAAGCCTAGTGTGCCAGCATAAGAAAAAGTGAAAATGATGGTTAAGAAGTAACCAATGATTCAGATGGAATAGGGGTTGACGTGATCAAACATGCTATAATTGAGAAGGTAATATATTTAGCTGCCAAACAGACTAGATCATACATAGCATCCAACAGAAAGGCTGCTGCCGATTCTAGAACCGCACAAAAAAACAGTTACAACCCCAATCAATATGACCTACATAAACCCCAAAACATAAATGCATACAAAAAAAAAACCAAAAAAAAAAAAAAAAAAAAATAGAACTGTCCGTCTACCAGTATAGGAGGAAAAAAGATCTCAGTATCTCCCTGCACAAAAGTGACAGGAATCAAGTCTGTCTGAAGACGCCCAAACGTCTAAAGTAACTGAACAGACTGTGAATTACATCAGCGGTCATAAAAAAACCTCCAGCCAACCTAAAAATAAAACCAAGGTGGCAACCAGCAGGCTTCCGAACAGCTAAGTGCTAACGTCACATAACACTAACAAAAACAAAAAAGGCTCCGGACACTTATCTGTTGATGGTGACAGTCACACAATGATGAAGATGATTATGAAGATGTTGAAAGTCAGACAATGATGGTCTAAAAACCACATCGAAGTATAGAAGAAAACTGTAGTTTCAACGCTGTATTTCAGGTGATAAGGAACCCCGACATCAGATGTTTCGCTTTTATGGCTTCTTCAGGGAGCAAAAAATCACTCGTGTGCTGGATTTGAGAAAATAAAGCGCAACGGTAAAAAGAAATAGCAGCCAAAAGACTGGGGGAGATGAGCCACGAGCCGGCGATTACAACAGCGTCTTTTGGCTGCTATTTCTTTTTACTGTTGCGCTTTATTTTCTCAAATCCAGCACACAGGCTTTTTTTGCTCCGGTGCTTCGTTCCATAGAGTCACAATTGATTTTTTGCTCCCTGAAGAAGCCATAAAAGCGAAACATCTGATGTCGGGGTTCCTTATCACCTGAAATACAGCGTTGAAACTACAGTTTTCTTCTATACTTTGATGTGGTTTTTAGACCATCATTGTCTGACTTTCAACATCTTTGGGCGTCTTCAGACAGACTTGATTCCTGTCGCTTTTGTGCAGGGAGATACTGAGGTCTTTTTTCCTCCTATACTGGTAGACGGACAGTTCTAAGTTTTTTTTGTATGCATATATGTTTTGGGGTTTATGTAGGTCATATTGATTGGGGTTGTAACTGTTTTTTTGTGCGTTGCTTTTTTGCCCCTTGAGAAGACTTTTGTTGTTATATTGGCCGATTCTAGAACAGCAGAAGTATCATTCGGAGGGAGCAAATGAATCCAATGAAGGAGAGCTTGAGTCATAAGACCCACACATACCCCACTAACTGGAAAATAAACAGCAGTTGAACACCTAATCTTCAGCAGAGCTTCCATCTTGCGATCCAAGTGGTCTTTTAGGGCCTCATCACCCTCCACTGGGATGGTGATCTGCTTTATGACCACAGTGACATGCATGCCTACCTGAGGCATGTTGAATCATGCAGTGCAATCCTCCTGTGGCAGGGCATAGAGTTTCCTCATGACCATGACCTCTTTCAACAGAGTCAAGCAGGACCCATTCAGAGCAGACCATGCTCTTGATAACCTCCGAAAAGAGAAAGGCTCTAATAGGCTTCCGAAACCCCTACAAAAGGGGGTGTACCTGCAACATCTGATCTGCCACTAGATCAGCCAACCACAAAGTGGAGGACACCTGAGAATTCAATACCATCAGATCTTCCTTCCTGAACAGGTGGGTGATCCGAAAATCACCCTGATTCTCTAAAGGCGGCAGCATTTCGTCCTCAAAATTGATGTCCTTGCAAGAGATAGCAAACTGGATTCCAGACCTTGGGCAAAGAAGAGACAGCCTGAACATTTGGACTCAGTCTCCACTGAAATCTTAGGCGGCGAAGCCTGGGTTGGGCTTTGAAAATCCTGTGTCACAGGGCCCTCTTCCAACCGAGCAGAGAGAACGAGAGAGCAAGAGGACACGGAGGACCTATTATATTTATATTTACTGCTGGTGTGAGAACACTGGACGAGTGCATACAGAAACAATCATATTTCTTGTATATTTGAAAAGGGAAGTTATCAGAAATGTCATGACCTGGTCTGCAGAGCAACTAACTTCTTCAAATCAGTTAGTTCCTTTGCCGCCTCCTACATGCCTTTCATTCCTATTTAAAGAAGATACTCTACATTTATAGCTAAAACCAGAAGCTTTGAAGAAAAGAAAATTAAACAAACACTCTTCTCATCATACAGAGCTACCAGAACACAAACCAATGCTGTTAATAAAAGAAATTAGAATGTTTTGAAACTCCATCCTCAAAGACTGGATAAATGGAATAGAGGATGAATATTGCCTGGAAGCTACCAATAGGCTGAGCTAGTAGAAGCTTCAGAAAATGTTAGATTATGAGCCAGAAGTACCCAAAAAGCTCTCATGGGAAGCTCTGCAAGAATATGAAAGCTTCTGAAAGCAAAACATACAATTAGATATAGCATACGGTGTCAAGTATCCAAACATTACTTTAATATATATTTGACACATATCAGAAAACCAGTAGATGCAATCAGAATTTTCTGTATAGCAAAGTTTAACAAATCAGTATGTGGTTTAGATGGTTCTTAAATTGTAAACTGCCTTGATATTCCTTAGTTATAAAGGTGGTATATCAAATGCTCATAAATAAATAATGCTATAGTTTAATAGTATACATTCTCAGAGAAGAATTTCAACATACATCCAACTCGACTGGATTAAAATCCCTAAGGCATGGGGTGGGGTCATTTTGGAAGAATATGCTTTTCAAGGACATTAAGCGTGAAGACTAATTGAACTAAGCTTAGTGTAGATATTTAACTGAAGATGTTGGAGGGGATATTCAGTGACGATGGCTAACACTGTTTCAGCAGCCAGCCATCGCCGCTGAAATTTAAACCCAGATATTCAATGCTGGGGTCATATCCTGTCACTGGCATTGAATATCCGAGCTGGCCGGATAGCAAAGCAGCTAACCGGGCAGTGACAATATTCAGCTACTGCCCAGTTAGCTTCTGCAGCGAATGTTAGGACAGCCTTTAATGTACCTATCCTTCACCACTTTGTGATAACTGGGCAGCAGCGATATTGAGGTGTTAACTCCTGTTTTTTATGACTAAGTGTTAAAACGGTGGTAATGTTGCTATAAGCAGTTTAATCATGTTGGTGAATAAGAGGTCCTGCTCACTTATCCAGCCTGAGGGGGATAGCAGGAGGGGAAGGAACGCCTGCAAGTACTGTCTTTATGAATTCTGAACACAGGGGTTTTACAGTGGTCTGGAATAGAGCAACAAAGTAAGACAGAGTGGCATGTCAGGAGAAATATCTTTTCCTACTAGGTGCAACACACAGAAGGGGCTACCAACCACCAATTTAGATAAAATGTAGTAACCTAAAATCAGTGATCCAAAACCTGTGTTCAGCTAGACAAGTTCAGGATATCCACAATAAATATGCATTCTTATATACACTGATTCATTGTATAAAAATTTCTCATATGCATATCCATAGCGAATGTCCTGAAGCTGGGGACCCCCCTAAGGGCAGATTTGGTCTAAACCCCATTTGCTATGCATAAAGTTGGACAAAGAGGTAAAGCTGATGTATGAGTAAATGTAGATATCACTTGTACATTCCTATTTAAAAATCCTGGTTTCTGTGCAATGGATTATATCCAAAGACAATAAATTAACAATTTTTAAAAACATCCTTTTTATTCCTTCTTTCTTATTTTCTACTAGTCAACCCAAATATGATAGAGAAGTCCAGAGCTAGTCCTAAAAGGAGCACTTTCCTACTATTATGAATGGTCACGCCAATAATGATCAAGATAAACCACCACTTACATGATATTCCTGCTAGTAGAAACAGAAAAAAAACACACATTTCTTTTAGTACTATTTACTATTACTATTTAGCACTTGTAAAGCGCCACGCACGCAGTGCTGCACAGCTAACCAAAAAGAGGTAGCTAACATACAAAGGACAGTCCCTGCCCATCAGTCATGCTCATCGGAGTTTACAATCTAAATAGAACAGTACAGAGCATTAGTCAGTTCTGCAGTACGGTGTGGTATAGTTTGGTACAGTTTGGTCTATAGTTTGGTCATAAACATTAACGGGGGTTTGGTCATGAACGTTGACGGGGTTAGGATGAGGATGGAAGTCAGGATCTGAATGCGACGGTGAAGAGATGGGTCTTCAACCTGGATTTGAAGAGGGCCAGGGTGGATGCCTGGCACACAGATGAGAAATGTTTGTAAATAGTTAATGACATGCTATCGCATGTTAATGCATTGTTATCGTTGCTTGAGTTGACTTCAATTAATTTCAAGATGTAAAAAGTTACTACAATTTGATATTGTTCATGAAAGGTTAATTGTATATAGTTAAAACGCTGTTACATGTAAAAACCTTTGTTTAATATTTTGTTATATGTAAACCGCCTTTGATCTCTGGAAAAAGCGGTATAGAAGAATAGCATAAATAAAATAAAATAAAAATATAGGCTGTTCCAGGCATGCGGTGCAGCAAAGTGAAAGGGGCGCAGTCGGGAGTTCGTGGTGTGGGTGAAAGGCATTGAAAGAAGCGATTTGTTGGCGGAGCGCAAATTACGAGAGGGGACATAGGGAGAGATAAGAGATAGGAGGTATTGAGGGGCCATAGAGTGAATGCATTTATAGGTCAGCAGGAGAAGTTTGAATTGGATGCGGAATTGGACAGGGAGCAAGTGAAGCGACTTAAGGAGAGGAGTAATGTGGGCATGGCGAGGCTGGTAGATTAGTCGAGCAGCGTGATTTTGTATAGATTGAAGGGGAAGGAGATGGTTCACGGGGAGACCAGCGAGGAGTAGGTTGCAGTAATCAGAGGCGAGAGGAGATTAAGGAGTGGATAAGCGCTTTGGTAGTGTGTTCAGAAAGGAGGGGGCGGATCTTGCTGATGTTGTAGAGGAAGAAGCGGCAGGTCTTAGCTACAAGCTGGATATGAGCGGAGAAGGAGAGAGAGGTGTCGAAGATGACCCTTAAATTGCGGGCCGAGGGAACAGGAAGGATAGTAGATCCATCCACATGGACAGAGAGGGGGAAGCGGGGGGGGGGGAGGAGTTGGATGGAAAAATAAGGAGTTCAGTCTTGGTCATGTTCAGTTTCAATCAGCGATGAGACATCCAGGCAGCAATGTCCGAGAGACAGGCAGAGATCTTGGACTGGGTTGCCAGAGAGATATCAGGTGTAGAGAAGTGGTAGATTTGGGAGTCATCAGCATAGAGATGGTACTGAAAGCCATGGGAGGAGATAAGCGCGCCAAGGCCTTGGGTTTAGAGAGAAAAGGAGGGAGCCCAAGACAGATCCCTGGGGTACACCTACATGGAGCGGGGTAGGGGAGGAGGAGAAGCTGCCTGAGTATACACCGAATGAGCGTTGGGAGAGGTAGGAGGAGAACCAGGATAGTACGGAGTCCTTGAAGCCAAGCGAGGAGAGGGTGGTGAGGAGAAGGTAGTGGTCAACGGTGTCAAAGGCAGCAGAAAGGTCAAGAAGGATGAGGATAGAAAAAAAGAGGCCCTTATATTTAGCCAGGAATAGGTCGTTGGTGACTTAAGTGAGTGCCGTTTCAGTGGAGTGTAGGGGACGGAAGCCGGATTGCAGTGGGTCCAAGAGGGCCTGGAAGGTGAGGAAGTCGAGGCAGCGACGGTGGACTGCTCGTTCTAATAGTTTGGATATGAAGGGAAGGAGGGAGATGGGTCGATAGTTAGAAGGGCATGTGGGGTCAAGTGAGAGTTTCTTGAGGAGGGATGTGACAACAGCATGTTTGAAGTCAGCGGGGACAGTTGCAGTGGAGAGTGAAAGGTTGAGGATATGAGTGATGGAGGGGACAATAGTGAGGGAAATGGGTGGAGATAGGGTCTGATGAACAGGTGGTGGGTTTGGAGGAGGAAAGAAGAAGTGTGGTTTCTTCTTCAGAGATCGGAGGGAAAGAGGAGAGGGTGGCAGGGGGAATAAGGATGGGGGAGGAGAATTGGGGAGGATGGGAGGTAGATGAGGGGGTAGGGAATTGGATGGTAATTTTGTGGATTTTGTCGTGGCAGTAGTCGGCTAGGGTTTGGGCAGAAAGGGAAGTTGGGATCGGGGGCGGGGGGACCTTGAGGAGAGAATTGAGGGTGTTAAAGAGACGGCGAAGATTAGAGGCAAGGGAATTGGTCAGATGGATGTAGTAATCTTGTTTGGCAAGTGCTAAGGCCGACTGGAAGGAGCCAAGCATGAATTTGAAGTGTAGAAGGTCTTCCAGGGAGCGGGATTTGGACCAGGCTCGTTCGGCAGAACAGGTGCAGATGCGTAGGTAACGGATTGTGGGTGAAAGCCTGGGTTGGGGAGTAGATCGTTTTACAGGACGAGGGGTGGGCAGGGCAAGAGTGTCAAGGGCTGAGGATAGTGTAGCATTGTATGAGTATAATGCCTCATCGGACTCGGAGGATAAAATGGAGGAAAGATGGAGAAATGGTGGAGGAGAGAGTCAGGGGATCAATATTATGAAGGTTTCTAAATAAGATAGGGGAGACAGGATGAGGTAGGGACGGCGGGAGCTGAAGAGTAAATGTTAGGAGGTGATGGTCAGATGAGGGAAGGATTGAATTGCGGAAGTTTGAGGGAAAGAAAATGGAGAAGAGTATTAGGTCAAGGCAGTGGACGTGTAGGTGTGTGGGGACGGTGGAGCAAGGTTGGAGGTCGAACGAGGAGGTAAGAGCGAAGAGCTTTGAGGCATGGGGGTCGGAGGGGTTGCCGATGTGAATATTGAAATCGCCAAAATGAGAGTAGGGGAGGAGGGATTCATAAAAGCAGAAAGCCAGGAGTCAAAGTCAGTGAGGAAGGTTGATTTGGAGTTGTCGGGTGGGTGATAAATAACAGCTACTCAGAAGGGAAGTGGTGTGAGGAGGCAAATGGAGAGGACTTCGAAGGAAAGGGGGGAATGATTTGGGTGGCAGGAGGGGTTGAAATTGGCAGGAAGGAGAGAGTAGGAGGCCAACGAAACCACCGCGACCAGTAGATTGAGGTGTATGGGAGAATTGGTAGCCCCCATAGCAGAGAGAAGCAAGGGATGCGGTGTCGTCGGGGGGGAGCCAGGTCTCTGTCAAGGCAAGAAGGTGTAGGGCATTAGAGATGAAAAGATGGCGAATAAAAGTTTTTTTTTTTTTTTAATGGCTGAGCAAGCATTCCATAGGGCGCAAGTAAACGGGAGAGCAGAAGGGGGGAGGAGAGGGATATGGATAAGGTTGGATAAGTTACGTGTGGATTTCTTATCAGAGTGGTGTGGGGGTCTGTTTCTAGGGTAGTACCGAGATTTAGAGGGAGCAGGGTGTGGGCGGGTATGTCTGGGTGTATGTGCTCTCCGAGTTGGACATGAGGGAGGGGAAATGAGGGATAAATTGATGGTATCAGGTAGGTTTTAGGAATCCAAAGGTGACATTTTACCTACCAGATAATGTTCTTTCCTTGAGACTTGCTAGACCAGCCCAGACAAGTGGGTTGTGTTCCCCTACCAGCAGAGGTGGAGACAAAGAAACATTCCAGAGGCTTCTTATGACATCATTATGCCATTAACAGTCAGCACCCCTAGGGGGACACTCCAGTATTCATATCCAAGCACATGGTCAAGAATTCCTGACCACACATAACCTAAGTGAAGATAACAATATTCTACAGAACAAGAACCCATGCAGAGGAACAGCTTCAGACAAAAGGCATGTCAAAGGTATGAGCCCACAGGGCCAACCACAAAGAATAGCAGACCAAAACGATTTCCAGGGGCTGGTCCTGGACTGGTATAGCAGAATTCAAGCACAGAACATTATCTGGTAAGTAAAATGTCACCTTCTATATTGGCCTGTTAGACCAGTCCAGACAAATGTGACATAGCAAAGCTAGGACTCCAATGGGTGGGAAGAAGGCAGGGCAGCTTTTAAGACTTCTGAGACAAAAAGCAGTATCTGCCTGAGCGTGGACAGTCAAGCAGTAATGCTTACCAAAAAGTGGACAGTGATGCCCATGTTGCTGCCTGACAAATGTCTGAGGGGGTAACAGAGCTATGCTCTGCATACGAGGATGCTTGCGCTCAAGTGGAATGTGCCCATAAAACCCTCTGGAATCAGTCAAGCTCCTTGATCTAGCACCCCAGAGTAGACATGGCAGCCACGTCACCCTTATGCAGTCCCACAAACAGCATAAATAGATGGTCTAGCTCATGAAAGGAGTTAGTAAACTTCAGATACCAGAGAAGCACTCTCTGGACATCCACCAGGCAAAGGTCCTTGTCCATTCTATGGCACTGGTCCCTGGTAAAGGAGGGCAAACAGACCACCTGATTCATGGAAAGAAGACACCACCTAGGGAAAGAGGGAATGGACAGCCAAATGTACATGTCCTCCATCGAGAATGGCACGTAAGGGGCCCTCTCCGCAGGATAACACCTGTAGCTCAAAGATACATCTTGCTGAGCAGATTGCGACCAAAAAGACAGACAGTCTTAAAGGTCACATATTTAAGAGAGTGGCCCCTTCAAGGGCTCCAACATTAGAGCCCAGGGCACCAGGAAGAGATTCCATGAGGGAATGACTGAATGCAGGGGAGGACACAGGTGCCATACCTACCCCCCAAAGGAAATGAGAGAGGTCCGTGTGCGAGGCTATTGACTGCCCCGCCACTGGACCCCTAAAGCTGCCACCTGAACCTTCAGGGGACTAAGGGAAAGACATTTATCTAGGCCATCCTGAAGAAAGGCAGGAAAGAAGGCAAGTCCACTGTGTTAGAGTCAACTTGACGCTCATGGCACAAATGCTTGAAAATGCACCAGTCGTGCACATAGGCAAGGCTGGTAGAACCTCTCCTCACCTTAAGGAATATGGACACCACTGCAGGGAAACAGCCCTTATGCACTAAATGATGCCTCTTAAGAGCCAAGCTGTATGTGAAAAGGGAGTCAGGTCATCCAGAAAGACCGGTCCTTTATGTAATTGTCCCCAGGCTGGGGAAGTCGCAGAGGAGGTTCCTGCAGGAGCCACATCAGGTCCCCTAACCACAGCCTCCATGGCCAATCTGGCGCCACCACAAAAGCCTAGCCTGGACGATGCTCCATACAGTATAGCACAAGCCCTACAAGTGACCATGGAAGAAATATATATAGTAGGCACTAAATTTGGCCAGGATTAATCTAGGGTGTTGATGCCTTCAAAGCCTGCCTCCCTACAGTAACTGAAGAATCACCTCACTTTGGGAATGAACCAAATCACTTTCAGATCCATCTTGGGACAACCCCAGTGGCATAGAATCTACTGAATTTGACTAATTTTTTATTGTTTATTTTATTTATTTAAAATTTCCTATATACCGCCTTTCATGATATCAAGACGGTTTACATTGAACATACTGAAATTACACTGAACAGGGCATTATAACATGGAGATAACTATTTTACAGGGAAGTTGGGCAATGGAGGGTTAGGTGGCTTGCCCAAGACCACAAGGAGCACCTGAAGGCCTAGAAACCCCAGTCCTTCCGGCCCAAGGTTGCTGTCCTCTAGTGGGATTTGAACCCCTGACCTTCTGGCCTGAGGTAACTTGCTCCAACCACTAGGCCACTCCTCCCTCCTCTATTGAAATGCCGACAGATCCAGTTTCCACTCCCCAGGATCAAGAAAATGGTGAATGAGGAAGTCCACTTCCACACTGTTGAGTCTCGCAATGTGTTGTGCCAAAAGAGCCAGGACATTCTTTTCCACCCAGGAAAACAGGAGGGTCATCTCTAAGGCCATCTTGCACTCTTTGTGCCCCCTTGCCGTTTAACATATGCCACTGCCATGGCATTGTCTGAGAACACCAGGACTGCTCTGTCATGGACTAGGGGCCTGTAGTGCAAAAGTGCCAACTGAATTGCAATTGTCTCGAGGCAGTTGATAGGCCATGCTGACTTCAAGTTGCTCCAATGGCCCCGAGATGTTCAGTTCCCACAATGGGCTCCCCTGCCAAACAGGCTGGCATTCATCGACAGGAGCAGCCAAGAATGATAGTCCAAAGGTATGCCTGTCCTCAAGTGCTGGGACTGCCTCCACCAATGAAGGCTGGACACCACCAGTGGCTGGAGAGGAGGTCTGGCATCAAAGTACTAAGAGACTATCAAAAGAGCATGGATCTCAGCAGTGGTCTCATATGAAGCTGTGCCCAAGGCACCATTGCAATTAATGCTGCCATCAAGCCAAACAAACAGCTGTAGGTAGTCTCAAAATCTGGGAGCCTGCTGAGCAGGTAACGTCCCCAGATGAGATAATAGCTTTTCCACTATCTCCTCAGATAGGAAGACCTTGCCTACATGAATGTCGAACCACACTCCCAGATATTTCAGAGAATTCTTTCAACGGTTGATCACCCAGCCAAGACTCTCCAAATATTTTTTGACTGTGACCTGGCTCAAATGAGTCGATCATCCAGATTTGGGTGAATACAGATTCCTTGGCACCTCAGTGCCAAGGCCACCACAATCATGATCTTCCAGCACATCCTTGAGGCTGTGGAGAGGCCAAAAGAAAAAGCAGCAAATTGGCCCTCATTTTCAAACATGGCAAAACAAAGAAAGCACTATTGATCCTCATGGCTAGGAATGTGGAAATAGGCCTCAGCCAGATCCAGAGAAATCAGGAATTCTCCATACCACACCACCTGGATTACAAACCATAGAGTCTCCATATAGACCTGGCGAGCGTTGACCTCACGGTTAAGAATTGGCCAAAAGGAACCGTCCTCCTTTGCCACCATGAAGTAGAAGGAGTACCAGCCTTTGGCCCACTTGGCAGGGGAAACAGGGACAAATCGCTCAAACAGTGAGCAATCTTTCCAGTGTAACCTGAAAAGGTGGCTCTTTTGGCTGCAGAACCACATGGGGAGACTATGAAGGCATTCAGGATATGTTCCCTGCAATCCAGAACATACCCATGCTGAATGCTGTCTAGCACCCAGCGATCCTCGGTGACCCGGACCCACTCCTGACAGAAATAGCACAGTCTGCCACCCACCTGAGGCATTGCAGAATGGGTCTTCAACCTGCCATTGCACCAGATGGGATGTGACACTTCTGGAGGCAATAGTTTCCTGGGGTTCATGAGCGCCACGAAAGGACTGGGTACAGATCGAAATTCAGAAGATGGAGAAGGTGGGCTTTTCGGGGCAATGCCTACAGGAGTCCAAATAATTCCAGGGTTCCAGGTATCAAGAATGAGGAAAATTGGGTGGATGCCAAAAGAGAAGGACACAGCTGTATGCTTCCCAGGGCCCTTTGGCCTATCCTCTGTGAGGCGATGAGGTTTGGACTCACCCAAATCCTTAACCAGCTTTCTTCAAGTCCTCTCCAAACAGCTTTCCCTTGAAGGCAAACCGGGTCTGCTGCCCCATAGTGAAGCCTCAACTAGCATCACATCATCTTCGAAAGAAGAATATCTTTAGCTGCCAAGTGGGCAAGATCATACATAACACTCGACAGAAAGACTTGCCGACTCCAAGAGAATGGCAGTATACTCTAGAGCGAGTGACTGAATCCACTGAAGGGCTTGAGTTGTCAGACCAACACACAGAGCCAAATGGAGAATAACAGAGGCAACGGAAAACTGACTCTTCAGAAGAGCCTCAATCTTACAATCTGAGTGATCCTTCAGGACCGCACCACACTCCACAGGGAAGGTGGTCTGCTTCATAGTTGCTGCAACTTATGCATCCACCCAAGGGATGTTGAACCACATGGCAGAGTCTTCCTGCAGCAGGACAGAAAACTTCTTAAGGACCCTCATTCCTTTCACTGGGGAATCAGGTAGGTCCCACTCAGAGTGGACCAAGTTCCTGATAACCCCCGGGAATGGAAAGGCCCTTACAGACCTGCGAACCCCCCCTGCAGGAGGGAGTGTACCTTTGTCACCTGTTCTATCACAAGAAAGTCAGTCAAACTCAGATCTGAGGACAAGAGCAATCAGAGCTGTCAGCTCTTCCTTTCTGAACAGGCAGATAATGCTGGAATAATTGTGACCCTCTGAAGGAGGCAACATTTTGTCCTCAAGGTTGGAATCTTCACCCAAAATGTCAGAACAGAACTCCAGGCCTCAGCTAAGGGAAGGCTGATCCGAATCTCCCAACTCCAATCTCCGCAAAGATCACTTAGGAAAAGGTGCTCAGACTTGGCTTCAAGTCTCCACTGGTCCCTCTTCGCGAGAAGACATGGAGGCCTCAGGGTCTGAGCTGCCATGCCAGAAGGATGCAGATATGAAAAGAATTCCAGGGAAAACAACCTGGCAACCGGGAGTCCCTGACCAGACTTGGGCCCCCATTGGCAGGGAAAGGAGTTGCTATTGGACCCTTGGTCACATGCTTGAGTCCAAGGTCTGGAGGTCATCTATCAATGCCGTGTTGCTGCCTTTATGGAAAGAGTGGTAGATGCATGGAATAGTCTCCCAGTGGAGGCAGCAGAGATGAAAACAGTATCTGAATTCAAGAAAGAATGGGACAAACACAGAAGATCGCTAAAGGAAAAACAAGGGACTATAATATTTGATATGGAAGGGTAAACTAGATAGGCCATATGGTCTTTTTCTGCTGACATGTTTCTATGTTTCTGCTGCAGCGAGGATAACAAGGCCAGGGAATCCATGTCCCCTCACTGCAATTGGGGAGATAGGCCCTCCAATGGTTCAACTGAAAATTCCATGCAAAAAAACACAGAAATCAGAATCCAGTAACAAAACTCTTTGCTTTCTGCAGATCAGGCAGCACTTCTTAGAAGTAAGCATGTGGCTGTGCCAGCAACGAAAGGCTGAGACATCATCAACAGCCCATACCAGCTTCAGCTGTGTGGGCACCACTACCATGTGCTGCAGACACATGGGCACTAACATAAGTGCACACTCTTAATCTGTGTGCACTAACACACAGCGTAGTAAGGCACACACAAAAACATACAAAGTGCAGTTAGCACACACAGACAGTTCAGTGAAGCAGAAAAATGATGGGAAAGTCGAAGTCTCACCAACAGATGTCCCAAGTGGCCCAAACCTGACAGATGTCCAAGCAGATGAGGTTGGGCAGCCCCCACAAAAGTCAGATAAAGTTTGGTACTCACCCCAGGCTCAGTGCTACTCCCCTGCTGCTAGGGCCTGCAGGTACATACCTCTGAAGAACCTTCTTCTAATCCATGGGGGCGAGCCGGGATGGGGAGGGGAGAGAAGGAGGAGAGGGGGCACTGAGCTTGTGTGTGGCTTCAAGAATCCTTTTCCAAATTCTTTCCAAACTTCTGGTTGCTCAAAACTGGCCCCTTAGCAACATAAGGATGAGAAGCTGAACCAATTTCCCTCCTCTGTATTACGGCAAAACCCCAAATAGCACAGATTTTAAGGGTGACTCTAGTAGAGCTTCCAGTGCTGCACTCAAGTGAAACAGTCACCCCAAGGGTAGTGAAACACAAGCAAAATCAATCTCTTGGATCCTTTTTTCAGATTTTATTAGAGCTATAAAAACTTGCATCCACTATCTGCTGGAGATAGAGAAATAATGGAGTGCCTTTCTAGGGGTGATGTCGTAAGAAGCCTCTGGAATGTTTCTCTATCTCCATATTTGCTGGTAAGGGAACACCACCCACTTGTCTGAACTGGTCTAGCAAATGATATGGAAGCAATATTTTAAAGTGAGAGAGAAAGATGAGGCAGGTTAAGTAATTGGTTTGAATCAAATAATATGCTTAAAATAGCAAAAAGGTCAGTGAAAGACAGGATCAAAATATGCCAGTTTTCACAATAAGTAAATTCTCATATTAGTTTAGTGTATTAAATGACAGGTATAACCACCTGTTCAAACTGCCTGCCTGCATATTGATTACCCTGACTTTGCTGTGTGTTTATGCGAAACAGGGGTTTTGCTTGTACATATCATACACCATATCAATTATGCGGGGTGGGGAGGGGGAGGCAAGCGTAATATGGCTAATGAAGAAGAAAACGAACAAATGAAAGAACTGTAATGCTTTTGTGTGTACATTGGTTCCCTGACACTGTGTAAGTGCTCCCGCAGGTCAGAGGTGCCTTTGTTTCTATTTGTTTGTGCACAATAAAAATGATTTAAATATAAATGACAGGTATTGAACAGTGACATCTGCATGGACAGCAAATATGTTAAAGTTCTTTATAGCAGTTTTCAAATAAAATATGGTTAATGCCTCAAGAAATAAATAGTTACATGAATGGAATAAGTACAAGGGAGCCTACCCAATTCTACAACACTTCTGAATTAGAGATGCCAGACATTCCCAGCAAAAGGATATATTTCACAGGTGGCATCTGTATCTTGGAAATAAACCATGCCCTTTGAATAACCACAGCTGTTGACTCTGCTATTTAGAGTGGCCAGATTTCTAAATCAAGCACATCACATTGGGGAACATTTGGGAAACAGTGAGCAGTTCCCGAAATTTTGCAGGATCCTATCAAGAGAAAAACCTTTCATGCACAGATATATCAAGACTTACTGGCAGACTAGATGAGCCATTCTGGAGTTTATCTGCTGTCATTTACTATATTAGCATCAGTTTTAGAAAGTCTGTGTGAAACGGAGAACAGATACATTTATCTGCCTGGTTGTATTTGCCAATATAAGCAAATATTAGGTTAATCATGGTTCTATGCACTGCCACGAGAGAGAAATGGGTTATATTCTTGGACCAATTTTCTACCCATTAGCTGGAGTGGAGGGGAAAATAAAGCCAAGTAAACACAACAGTGGAATCAACAAATGGGACTGTAGGTACATGCATCATGTTCTGGAGGGTTTGTTGTCTTCTGCCATACACTGTCACTGTGATGGCTGGATTATAAAGCAGAAGGAATAAAAATAGAGAAAGCCCAAAGTGAGCTCAATCAGGACCTGTTACACCTATATCTTTAGCTGTGGCAACTTCTGACTGAGATGGTAATCCAAAGGAGCATAATAAAGCTGTGGAGTAATCACTTATTTAATAAGCAAAGTATCAGAAATAAAAGCAAAGTCTTTTGTAAATAAAGATACCACAATAAATCATTTTCGTTTCCTGTGCAAGAAAGCGTAGTTACTCACCTTTAACAGGTGATCTCCAGGAACAACAGAAATCAGTTTTCACATATGGGTATCATCTGTACCAACACAGCCCACATGGGAACGCTCCCCAGTGTCCAATAGGAAAGCCTTGGGAGCACTCCACTGCACCGGCACATCTGCCTTCCCAAGTCCTCTCCTCAGTTGAGTTTGTAGATGAGCGATAGAGGGGAAAAAGAATACCCTACAACTCCTAAGGCAGGAAGGCAGGTTTTGAAGACTGATTCCTGCTGTTCCCAGAGATCACCTATTACAGGTGAGTAACTATGCTATCTCCAGGAACAAGAACGCAATCTTCACATATGGGACTCGCTAGCTCTCAGGAACCAGACTGGATTAGCAGAGGTATCCCCAAGGTTAAAGGATGGAACCAGAGGGTGTGGATACAAGTGGCCCCTTTGGACTCTATGACAGTTGACAAGAACATCAACAGTGAAGTCTGATGCCAGAAAAAAGTCCGGGACGGAGGGTAGGCGTTGCAGTTAAGTCACAAAAAGGTGCTGGAAGACAGCCTGGTAAAAGACAGCATCCCAACAGGAGTCCCTGTCTAGGCAGTAGTGAGCAGTGAAAGTGTGAATGGAGGACCAGGTAGCTGCTCGACAGATCACGTCAATGGAGACAAAGGTTAGCAACTGAGGTTGCCATGGCCCGCACACTGTGAGCGGTGACATGACCCTCGATAGAGAGTCCCACCTGAGCGCAGGCAAAAGAAATGCAGTCTGCAATCCAGCTGGAAATGCAGTCTGCAATCCAGCTGGAAATGCAGTCTGCAATCCAGCTGGAAATGCAGTCTGCAATCCAGCTGGAAATGCAGTCTGCAATCCAGCTGGAAATGCAGTCTGCAATCCAGCTGGAAATGCAGTCTGCAATCCAGCTGGAAATGCAGTCTGCAATCCAGCTGGAAATGCAGTCTGCAATCCAGCTGGAAATGCAGTCTGCAATCCAGCTGGAAATGCAGTCTGCAATCCAGCTGGAAATGCAGTCTGCAATCCAGCTGGAAATGCAGTCTGCAATCCAGCTGGAAATGCAGTCTGCAATCCAGCTGGAAATGCAGTCTGCAATCCAGCTGGAAATGCAGTCTGCAATCCAGCTGGAAATGCAGTCTGCAATCCAGCTGGAAATGCAGTCTGCAATCCAGCTGGAAATGCAGTCTGCAATCCAGCTGGAAAGGGTGCATTTCAAGATTGGAAGTCCAAGGTGGCTTGGATCAAAAGGTATTGAACAATTGTGAGGATTTCCTGAAAGCCTTGGCTCTGTCCAAGAAGAAAGCCAGTACACACTTACAGTCAAAAGTGTGCAGCACTGCTTCAGTCAGAGAAGTGTGCGGTCTGGGGAAGAAGACTGGTAGCATGACAGATTGATTGAGATGGAAAGCAGAGTCCAACTTCGGGAGGAAGTGTGGATGTGTACGGACAACCACCTTGTCATGGTGGAACCGGGTGTACAGAGGATCAGACACCAACACCTGCAGTTTGCTGATGTGGCGAGCTGAGGTGAGAGCAAGGAGGATTACCTTCCAAGAGAGGAATTTTAAAGAAGTGGTGGCCAAAGGCTCAAAAGGAGGCTTTAGAAGTTGCACCAGGACCACGTTGAGAACCCAAGTCGCAGGTGGTGGTTTGACTGGTGACTTAGACAGCAGAAGACCCTGCATAAATCGTTGCACCAAGAGGGGAGACAAAATAGGGTGCCTGTCCACCTGCCTGTGATAGGCTGAGATGGCACTAAGATGAATGCTGACTGAGTTAGTCTTGAGACCTGTCGATAAGTGGAGGAGATATTGAAAAGGAACTCCACTGGACAGGCAGAGGGGTCGATATGTTTCGGGGTACACCAAAGGGTGAACCTTCGCCATTTGAAGGCATAAGAGCGCCTAGTAGATGGCTTGCGTGATTTAAGTAAGATATCCTTGACCTGCTGAGGAAGGTTGAGATCAGCAAATATCATGCTCTCATTAGCTATGCCGTGAAACAGAGAGCATGTAGATTGGGATGGAGAAGCGTCCCATGATCCTGGGAGAAGAGGTTGGGTGCATGTCCCAGGCTGAGGGGTGAAGTCTGTGCTAGTCAAAGCAGCAGAGGAAACCATGGCTGATGGGGCCAGTAAGGAGCTATCAGAATCATGGAACCCCTGTCGGCCTGCAGTTTGAACAGAGTTTTGGATATTAAGGGGGTAGGTAGGAATGCATAAAAGCAGACCCTTCCCCCAGTGGAGAAGGAAGGCATCCGTTGCTTGACTGTTAAGGAAGGGAAGTCTCGAGCAAAACAGCTGTAGTAATCTATTCTCCAAAGTGGCAAACAGATCTATTGAGGGGTTCCCCCACAGGTGGAAGATCCAAGATGCCATGTCCTGATTTAGAGTCCACTCGTGTGGTCGCAGGATGCAGCAGAGTCTGTCCACCAGGAGAATGAGTTCACCTGGGAGGTACACCGCCTGAAATGGATGCGATATGCAATGGAGAAGAACCAGAGATGAAGGGCTTCCTGGCAGAGGGGATAGGAACCCCTGTTTGTTCACATAGAACAAGGCCACCTGGTTGTCTGTTTGGACTAAGCCCCGTTTGCCTGAAAGTTAGGGTTGAAAAACCCAAAGGGCATTCGTGAAAGCCTGTAGCTTCAGGAGGTTGATTTGCAACTGAGAGTCTTGCTGTATCCACTGTCCCTGTGTAGTGACATTGTTCAGATGTGCTCCCCACCCAAGTTTGGAAGCATCCATTATCAGGGTGCACTGAGGTGGAGGCATCTGAAAAGGTGACCCTCTGAGTAGGTGTTGAGGGGAGCACTACCACTGAAGGGAATTGACAAGAGGAGGGGTAATCTTGTCCGAGAGACACCCGGTTGCCTGGGTCCACTGAGCAAACAGCATCCATTGTGCTTGTCGCATGTGCAGATGGGCATAAGGGACGACATGGATTATGGAGGCCATGTGTCCCAGAAGGCATAGCATTTCTCGAGCTGTCATGACACTTTGACTGCCTATGGTGTGTGCAAGCTCAATGAGATGGGCAGAGTAATCTTGTGGAAGAAAAGCTCAGGCCTGACAAGTGTCTAGAAGCGCTCCAATGAATTAGAGTTGCTGGGATGGGACCAGGTGCAACTTGGGAAAGTTTAAGACAAAACCCAGGTTTTGGAGCACAACAATGGTCCAATGAAGAGAAAGTTTTACCTCTTCTGGGGATTCTCCCCTGATCAGCCAAATCATCTAAGCAGGGAAAGACAAAGATCCCCAAAAAACGAAGATAAGCAGCCATGACTGCCATGCATTTTGTGAATACTCAGGATGTGGAAGCTAACCCGAAGGGAAGCACCCAGTATTGGTAAGGGATTTGCCAGCATTGAAAATGTAGATACTTTCTGTATTGAGGGTGAATCAGCAAATGTGTGTATGCCTCCTTGAGAACATAGCCAGTCGTTCCTCTGAAGGTATGGCAGAAGCGTACCGAGGGAAATTATGAATTTTTCCTCGGAAGAGAAATTTGTTGAGATCCCTTAGATCTAGAATGGGCCTGAACCCTCCTGTTTTCTTGGGGATAAGAAAGTAAGGAGGGTAGAAGCCCGTGCCCTCTTGGGTGGCAGGAACTCTTTCTATAGCCCCAAGAACGGGATTGCCACCTCAGCTAACAGGAGATGAGCCTGCAAGGGATTTGCAGGATAATCTCTTGTGGAGGTGGGGAGATAAGCTTTGGAAATGAAGCAGATAGTCCCTTTGGACAATGTGAAGAGTCCATTGTTCCGAAGTGATGGAGGGCATAGAAACAAAATTTGCCTGCTATGTGAAGGGGCTGTGGACACTGCAGAGGCAAAGTAGCTATGCTCTCTAGGAAGGAGTCATAACCCAGGTGCAGACTGGGGCTGTGTCACTGGTTGTGGCTTAGGGGTCTTAGGCTTCTTAGTCTGGCAAGGACCCTGTTGTCTTTGCTGTTGCTGCTGAGGTCAGTAAGCCACTGCGGGTCGAAAAGGAGGATGATAATTTTTCTTTTTAGGATAGAAAGCCTTCTTTAGAGTGCTCTTTCTCCTAGAAGGGTCTGATGTCTTTCTAGAAAGACATTTGAGGGTGAGATCATCAGCCTCAAGCTCCCTAGCCTTTTCTCTCCAACCTTGACTCTACTAAGGGAAGAATTAGCTGCAATTAAACACGCTTCCTCTAGGTTACAAACTGAACAAAATCCACCACTGCTTCCACAAAGAATCAAACAGCCCAGGAACAAACGGATCACAGTGGGCTCTGGTAGGTTGCGACATGTAATGCAGACAGATCAAGTGATATCCCTGCATAATGCCTTCTCTGCCTTGGATAATGAGGGTGCCCAATCGATGGAAACTGAAGTGCCCTTAAATGATAGACTTAATGCCAAATCTACTGATAATGTACCAAACAGGAAGAAAAAAATCATAAAACAGAAAACTACTACTAATTGGAGATTCCATCATCAGAGGCACCAACTTGGGAACACAGCTCAAAGGAGAGAGGATGGTCAAATGCCTCCCAGGCTTTTCAGCCAGCAGGAATACAAACCAAATTGTTGGTATAGTTAGTGCAGAAAGTGAGCACTCCAAAACCAATATTGTCATCCACTTGGGTACAAATAACCTGGCTAGAAACAGTGCCTCTGCAGTTCAAAGGGACTTCCAGACACTGGGAGAGAAACTCAAGCCCATTGCTAACACTATAGCATTCTCAGTTCTACCTGTTCATGGTAAGGGGGCAGAAAGGCTGCATCGTATAAACAACTTTAATACATGGCTCCAATCCTGGTGTAAACAAGGAGGTTTAGATACATAGGCGACTATGGAAACATATGGATCAACTTGAGACTATACTGTACTGATGGACTACATCTCTCCGCCGCAGGGAAAAGGATCCTAAGTGAAAAGTTCAGGCATTACAGTATGTGGACAGGCATTTAAACTAGGGAAAGGGGGTAATAGATGGTACATCACGCCCAGCAAAAGAAAAACAACATTGGAAACACCCCCACGCTTGAACACCACAAGTGGGAAGGGGCGTGTAGAACAAAACCCATGCAAAAGGCAGGCAAGCCATTCAACAAATGCTGGAAAGCAATGAATACAAATGCACGAAGCCTAGTCAAAAAGTTCTTGATCTGGAAGCCCTAATGGTGGAAATGGACTTGGACATTGTGGCCATTACAGAAATATGGTTTAACGAGTCACATGAATGGGATATAGCCATAACTGGCTATAATCTATTTAGAAGAGAGATAGAGAGGGTAGAAAAGGAGGAGGAGTAGCCCTGTATGTCAAAAGTAATATTAAAGCTGGTGAAATGCAGGGGACGTGGGGAAAAGAAGAAGCGCTGTGGATTGTGTTGGTAAGAGGAGATGGCACTGTTATCCATACTGGTGTGGTCTACAGGCCTCCAACTCAAACCGAAGAAATGGATAGCGGAATTGAATGTTGATATTGCAAAGATAGCCATGAAGGGGAAAGTGATCATACTGGGTGACTTTAATCTACCCGATGTGGATTTGAGTGTTCCTTCTGCAAATCTGGAAAGAAGTAAAAAAAACAAAACAAACAAAAAAAAAACTGTGGATGCCTTCCAAGATGCATTACTTAAACAAATGGTGATGGAACCGACCAGGGTGAGCTCCATGTTGGATTTAGTGCTCACCAATGGAGATAGCGTGTCAAATATCCAGGTGGGTGCCCATGTGAGCAGCAGCGATCACCACACGGTGTTTGAGATAAAAGCCAAGAAGAAATCCAATCACAGCAAACTCAAAAAGTCTTAGACTTCAATAATGCTGACTTCAGTAAAATGTCCAAGTACCTGAAGGAGAAGTTGGTAGGGTGGGAAGGGTTAAGGGAAATGGAATTGCAATGGACTAAACTAAAGACAGCAATAAAAGGTGCAACAGATACATGCATAAGGAAAGTAAATAAAAACAAGAAGAAAAGAAAACCTATTTGGTTCTCCAAAGAAGTGGCTGCACAAATAAAGGCAAAAAAACACAGCTTTCACAAAATTCAGAAGCTCGTGAACAGGGGAACAGAAAAGAATACAAGATCAAACTAAAAGAGACAAAAAGAGAAATAAGGATAGCAAAATCAAAGGCAGAAGAAAAGATGGCTAAAGATGTGAAGTGTGGCGACAAGACTTTTTCAGGTATATTCGGGAGAGGAGGAAAATCAGAGGTGAAATTGCAGGACTCATAAGTGCTGAGAACAGATTCGTGGAAAGTGACATTGAAAAAGCGACAATGCTAAACAAATACTTCTGCTCTGTTTTCACTACAGAAAATCCTGGAGAAGGACCACCTGTGATTGACAAATATACAAATGGGAATGGAGTAGATACCACACCATTCACAAAAGATGATGTGTTAGAACAGCTTGCAAAACTGAAAGTGGACAAGTCTATGGGACCAGATGGGATACACCCCAGGATACTGAAAGAGCTCAGAGAAGTTCTTGCAAGGCCTTTAAAGGATGTTTTTAATAGATCCTTGGATACAGGAGAAGTTCCACAGGACTGGAGAAGGGCTGATGTGGTACCTTCTCCACAAAAGTGGTAATAGGGAAGAAGTGACAAACTACAGGCCAATAAGCCTTACCTCTGTGGCGGAAAAATAATGGAGGTGCTCCTAAAAGGGCGAACAGTGGACTTCCTCAAAACCAACAGGTTGCATGATCCGAGGCAACATGGTTTTACCAAAGGACGATCTTGCCAAACAAATCTGATTGAGTTCTTTGACTGGGTGACCAGAGAACTAGATCAAGGGCATGCGATGGATGTGATCTACCTAGATTTCAGCAAAGCCTTTGATACTGTTCCTCATAGGAGGATTATCAATAAACTCAACAGGTTGGGGATAAGTCCCAAGAGGGTGAACTGGATTAGAAATTGGTTGATTGACAGACAACAGTGGGTGATGGTAAATGGAACTCACTCGGATGAAAGGAAGGTGATTAGCGGTGTGCCCCAGGGTTCAGTCTTGGGACCGGTACTGTTTAATATATTCGTCAGTGATACTGCCGAAGGGCTGAATGGAAAAGTCTGTCTTTTTGCAGATGACACCAAAATTTCCAACAGAGTGGACTCCCCTCAGGGAGTGGGGAACATGAGGAAAGATCTACAAAAGCTGGAAGAATGGTCTAATGCTTGGCAGTTAAGATTTAATGTGAAGAAGTGCATTGTCATGCACTTGGGAAGCAGAACTCCAAGGGAACTGTATGCGATAGGGGGCGAGAGATTGATGTGCACGGACCAGGAGAAAGACCTCGGTGTGATTGTTTCTGATGATCTCAATGTGGCAAAACAGTGTGACAAGGCGGTGGCAAAAGCCAGAAGGATGCTGGGTTGCATACAGAGAGGAATTACCAGAAGAAAGGAAGAGGTACTAATGCCACTGTACAAGTCGCTGGTGAGGCCTCACTTGGAATATTGTGTTCAGTTTTGGAGACCGTATCTCGCAAAGGATATAAAAAGGCTGGAAGCGGTTTAGAGGAAGGCGACCAAAATGATTTGGAGCCTGCATCAGAAGACTTATGAGAAGAGACTTGAAGACCTAAATATGTACAACCTGGAGGATGAGGAGGGACAAGGGAGATATGATTCAGACCTTTAAATACTTAAATAGTATTAATGGACAAACCAACCATGGACAAACCAACCTCTTCCAAAGATGGGGAAACGGTAAAACTAGAGGGCATAATATGAAGCTGCAAGGGGGTAAACTGAAAGGCAATGTCAGGAATACTTTTTCACTGAAAGGATGGTGGATGTTTGGAATGCCCTCCCGATAGAAGTGGTGGGGGCAAACAGTGACAGAATTCAAAATAGCATGGGACAGACATAGTGGATCCCCTTATAGCAACAGGATAAAATCAAAATAAGCATAACTATCTCTTATATCTGAAGAAATAGGGGCGACCGACACGGAGCGGTGGGTTCACCCCTAAACAAAGGCATGGGGAGAAGTGACCTGCACGGAGCGGCAAGTGCACCTACTCTTGCCGCCTTGCTGGGCAGACTAGATGGACCATACTGGTCTTTATCTGCCGTCATATACTATGTTACTATGTAACCTTTTACAAAGAGGTTCTCTCCAGAGCAGAGAATATTGGCTAATTTATCCTGAACCCACTGTTCAAGGTCAGAAGCCTGGAGCCATGTCATTCTGCAGGCACTGATGCAGACTGCTGAAGCTCTACTGAAAGACTCAAAGGCATTGAAAGATGTCCTGGTAAGGAACTTTGATGTATGCTTATTCTGACTAAGGCCAGGAATGCATCACATTTGTCATCAGGAAGAATAGGAGCAAAATTCTCCAGATTCCTGAAAATATCCTTGAGATACATGCCCACCATGTAGAGCATGTAAGAAGTAATCCTGGAAGTGAGTATACATGCTTAAAAACAGCAACGCCCAAAAGCATCGAGAGGCCTGGAAACATGGAAGAATGAGTCTTAGAACGCTTGATGAGGCACATCACCGATTCCACTACCATGGAGTGGTGTGGTAACTGAGGCTTTTGAAAGCCAGAGCATGGTGGAACTCAGTACATGGTATTGAGCCATTTGCCGATAGGCGAAACCGCTAGTGGGGCCTCCCACATACATAGCATTAAATCCTGCAGGATGTGCTGTACCGGTAACATGGCCACTTCCTTGGGTGCAGAGGAATATTGGAGGATTTCCAATTCCTCTGCCCTTGGTTCTGTTTCTGATGTTACAATAATCTGGAGGCCCACAGCCATGTCACAACTGAAGTCTTGAAAGGACAAGTCCTCAGGCGGAGATCGACACCATTCATGAGGTGGAGGGGGCTCAGAAAGAATGTCTCAGGTAGCCATGGAATCCTCCAAGGTATCATCGGAATCGGAAGGAGATGAGTCTAATTCAGACCAAAAAAAAAAGTAAAGTATCAACGGTCTCATGCCGATGTCAAGGCACAATGTTGATACCGATGGTGAGCCAGTGCATTACTGGATCTGGGCAGCAGTTGGGTATCAACAAGGCCAAAGGAGGCATCAGGGGGAGAGGAGCTGTCGATACGATCTCGAGGGCTGGCACTGGCCCCAAAGGTATCGGCCTTGATCTGGAGGTCGATGCCTGCACTTCTGAAGCTGTCGATACAGTCTGTACCGAGGCTAGGTGTGTTGCCAAGCTCCTCTCAATAGCCAGGATGCACTGGTTGAGGCAGAAGGCTGATGCCTAGGTGGAATCACATACGGGGCTTCGAGCCAACATCCCAGAGCATGGAACCAGTAGCTCTCCAGAGGTCTAGGTCTCAGGAGCATCCTGGAGCCCCTGTTGAGCTTTGGAGGACTGATCCTCCCGCAGGGTTGTTTGGCAGGCCAATCCGCATCGGATGATGAAGGGACTTTACCTTGAGGATTGGCATTGGGTTTCGATGCAGATTGTTGAGAAGAACTTGAAATGGGGTACCAGAGACCTCTGAAAGAGTTAATATGGAGAATGGCTTAGAATTCACTAGCAGCCTGGACAGATATGTGTACCCAAAACCAAGGCCATGTTTAGCAGAATGGGACAGAATGTTTTTGTTTCTTCTAATTCGGCTAAGCAATATGTCTCTGCTTTCTTTGTCCCATAACAAGACTTGTAACAAAAGTGGTGCTGACAACGCAGCTTTTCTATCAATAAATGAGGTGCTCTGGTCTAGCCAGATTGAAAGGGATTTACATGAACTGCTTGAATTTGCAAGACTGTGGATGCCCTTCCCTTAAGAGTACGGTGTTAACATAATTCTGTGTGTGTAAATTGTTTTATTACTTATTATTCTCTCTCTCTCATTGCTTTGAGTGAAGGGTTGACGCCCAAGAGCCCAGGTTTTGTTGTTGGTGAAGAGTGAAGCAGGGTACATTCACTGATGACAGACTCAGATTTATGCATGGACTCTGAGGAGACCTGAGAACCAAGAGAGGAGGCAGACGTCCTCATTGATGCTACAGCTACTGAAATAGAGTCTAGGGCAAACAAAGGACCCATACTGTCCGTCCTTTGTGACAACAAATGACAAAATGAGGCCTAAAGAAAAGGGCCTGGGCCCAAACATGTCAAACGCCAGCCATGTTTGTCAGTGACAGAAATTGTACCAGAGCACGGTACATTTTTTAAAGTCACGGATATGTTTTTCCATCATGACGGAAAAAAGTAGGCCGAGGCCTAAGATGGCTGTGAAACCACCAAAAAATAAAAAGAAATTAAAAAAAAAAAAAAAAAAAAAGGGAGGAAAGAAAATTGAAATTAGAAAATATCAGGGCTGGTATCAGGGAAGATACCAGCATCAATGGAAAGACAGAATACAGAATTTAAACTAAAAAAATAAAGGTTTTTGGCAGCGACAGGAAGGGAACAACCTGCTGGCTCCACGAAAAACAAAGAACTGAGAATAGGATTTTGGAAGGCAGGAAGGCAGATGCGCCAGCGCAGTGGAGTGCTCCCAAAGGCTTTCCTATTGGACAATGGGGAGCGTTCCCACACAGACTCCATCGGTATCAACAATATCCATATGTGAAGACTGCATTCCTGCTTGTTCCTGGAGATATTAACTACTGCATCTTTTCTGTTAGTCCTAAATGATCATGTTTATGCTTAGCATTTTTAAATGCCTGTATGGTCTCACTAAGCTACCAAAGAAAAGAGTAATTTCAATTTATCCTAATTTTCCACACTATAGGCCAAATTCTCTATCCCTTAACATTTTCCCATTCCATATTTCTACTAGTTAACAGAAGAAGAAAACTTACCAAACGGTTTTCGTCAAATACTTCAAAGAGCAAGCGATGCTTTTGTGGATAAACCTAGGAAAGAAAACATCTTTTCATATAACTTAAAAAAAAAAAAAAAGGAAGGCATAAATCCACAGTACTACACTAGGTCATTTGGTTAGTGCAGGCCTGCTAGAACAAAGCTTACTCATGCTCAACCTAACTGCTACTCACTAAAACAGGTGCAACTTCAACTTCATATATTTGTTTTACCCACCAGTTTCCTCCTGCTCCTTCAGGCTTTCAAGCTCAGCTGAAACCAGGACACCAAGATCCCAGCTACAATTCTTCATCTGAGACTATTCAATTTCTGAAATTTTATCTCCACATCCCCCACTCACCCATCACTACCACAAAATACCTAGTAAAGTCGCTGCATCAATAGACAACAACTGTGGTCAAACCAGCAAGGCTTTCCAGAAACCTTCAATCATGGGCTCTGAATCTGGCCACCAATGACATTCTCTCCCTCCTCCCACCATGGGACTATAAACCCTACCTGTGCAGCATCCCCAACCCAAGTTAAATCATAGATTGAATCAAGGCCTTTCCTTAAGACAACAAGCAGCACTGCCACAGAGTCACCAGGTTAGCCCAGCTTCATATTTTTCATTTTCTAAAATTTTTATTTTACATTTTAGAGGGTTTAGTTTCAGATTGCTCTCCACTCACAAGTGGACAACTTTCAGAAGAAAATGACCCTTCAATAACATTTTCTCTGTAATTTTCAGGATCATACTGGGTGTCACTGTTCAAGCTACATACCATCTCTCTGCTGGATATATGAAGAAATGCTGCACTAATAGGCACCATAAAGTGTTGATGTGTCTGTAAAGAGATCTAACGGGCTGATATAGAAAAGAGTGACTTTTTCTGCACTTTTCCCGCACTAGGCTTGCTTTCCGATGCAGAAAGCAAGCTAGTGCCAGAAAAACACCCCAAAAAACCCAACTGCACTAAATTGCAGCACATTTGGCATGCAAATCATTGCATAATTAATTGTGCCAGATGTAAAAAACTGCACTGAAACTTAGCATAGTTTCTTTAAACTGTTTTTTTTTTTTAATGCTGGATCGTCACACCAGCTTTGGACAGGCGTAAAGATCCAGCCAGAAGCACAAATATCAAACGAGATGAAGTTTGACACTTCACCTCAGATGATTCAGGCATCAGGGAAAGCCTCTGATGCCATTAGCACATTGTTGGAGGCGGCCAATTATTATTTTATTTATTTATTTATATTCTCTTATATACCGTGCTATTCTGCATCAGTGCGGTTTACATTGAACAAACTGAAATTACATTGAACAGGGCATTATAACTTGGAGATAACTATTTTACAGGGAACATGGGCTATGGAGGGTTAAGTGGCTTGCCCAAGACCACAAGGAGCACCTGTGGGACTAGAAACCCCAGTCCTTCCAGCCCAAGGTTGCTGTCCTCTAGTGGGATTTGAACCCCCGACCTTCCGGCCTGAAGTACCTTGCCCCAACCACTAGGCCACTCCTCCACTCCACTCCCCCACGGATACAGACTACCCCCCCCCTCCAATCAAAAAATCCCTGGTGGCCCAGATCTCTCCACCCACTGGGCCATGAAGGATTTATTTTTTTATTTGGGTGGTGTTTTGAGGCCACTGGGCCACCAGGGATTTTTTGACTGGGCAAGTGGGTGGTGGGAGAAAATCAGGGCCACTCTTTCAGGGAGGGTTGTGTCCAGGTGCCGATGGTATTGGGGGCTTTCAAACCACCTCAGATGACCCTGTTTCTCAGGGACAGCATGCCAAAATGATAATTACACTTACCTGATAATTGTAGTTCCTTGAGTGACGAAAGTTCAGTCCTCCACCTCTGGGTTGTGTACCTCCTCCTGCAGCTTGGAGAATGGGCATATCAAAATCGTGACATCACTGAATGTAGTCTGCTAGTCTCTCCCATCAGCCCCAGTGAACTATTGATAAAAGCACACTCAAAAGGAGCAACAAATAAGTAGCAATCATTTAGCAAACCAAAATATTTTTTAAACTTTACACTGCAACTTAACGCAGAACTATCAACTGTGCAACCTCAATATCCCCCTAAGAAAGAAGAAGCCGCCTTGCGCCTTCCCTTTCCGCCCCTGACAGAGATAGGGAGAAAAAGGAAAAAGGAATAGACCGAAAGAGATAGTAACAGCTCAGTGCTATAGACTCAAATCCTCATAATAATCACACTCACCTGCAAACGTGCTCCTCTCCCAAACCGGATTCCACTGCTAACGATACTAGCCCGGGCGGGATTGAGGACTGAACTGTCGTCACTCAAGGAACTACAATTACCAGGTAAGTGTAATTATCATTTCCTTATCGTTCCTCCTCTGGGATGTAACAGAGCAGTATTCATTGGGAGGGACCTTTCCAGCCAGCTCGCAACAACGCCGACCCGAAACAGGCATCATTCATCGTCGAAACGTCCAGGCAGTAGTGCTTACTGACAGTATGAAGAGATGACCAGGAAGCCGCTCTACATATTTCCCCTGGCGGAACTAAACTATGTTCCGCCCAAGAAGTCGCTTGCGCTCTGCTCGAACGAGCACGCAGGCCCAAAGGGGACTGCACGACCCTGCAACAGATACGCTGAAGCAATCATCTCACAAATTCATCTAGAGATGAACGCCTTTGCCGCCTCTTCCCCTTTGCAGGGACCTCCGAACAACACAAAGAGGCGGTCCAATTTGCGAAAGGCTTCTGAAACCTTCAAACAGTGTCGTAAAACACGTTTGACATCCTAACGGCGCAAACTACGATCCGAAGCACTCCCCGCTAGGAACCCTATCACTGGCAGAGAAACAGTTTGATTTAAGTGAAAGGGGGACACCACTTTTGGCAAAAATGACGGCATCGGACACAAGATCACCTTCTCTCTAGAAAAGGACAAAAACGGTTCCCTACACGACAACGCCTGCAACTCCGAAATTCGCCGCACCGAACAAATGGCTACCAAAAACAATGTCTTCAAAGTCAAATCCTTAACCGGCGCTTGGTGTATTGGCTCAAAAGGCTCCTTAGTTAACGCCCCCTAGGAATAAGTTGAGATCCCACGGCGGCACCAAAACCCTTCGCAAAGGCCGCAGTCGGGATACTGCTTTAAGAAAAAGCGCAATATCAGCATGGGCCCCTAGAGCAATTCCCTGCACTTTGCCCCTATAGCACAAAATAGCCACCAACTGGACTCTTAAGGAACTTGCCGCTAATCCCTTATCAAATCCGTCTTGCAGAAAACTTAAAACCAAGGGAATGGATACTGTAGCCAACCGAACATTCCTCCGTGAACACCAGTCCTCGAACACACGCCAAATGCAGACATATGCCAGAGACGTGGACTGCTGTCTAGCTCTCAGCAAAGTAGCCATAACCGCCCCAGAATACCCTTTCTTCAGCCTTGCCCTTTCAATGGCCAAACCGTAAGCGAGAACCGATCCACCTGAGGCATTCGAAGCGGACCTTGTAGTAAGAGATCCTCTGACACCGGTAACCTCCAAGGATGCCCGTCGAGAAGGCGAACAAGGTCAGCATACCACAGGCATCTTGGCCAATCCGGTGCTACCAACAGCACTCTTCTTTGGTGAGCCTCAATTCGCTGAACCACTCACCCTATGAGAGCCCACAGAGGGAAGACGTACAGGGGACCTGTCAACGGCCAATGTTGCATTAGGGCGTCTATCCCCTCCGACATCCTTTCCCGCCATCTGCTGAAGAAACGACGGACCTTTGCTGACTGAAAGGACGCCATAAGGTCCAGGATTGGCGGGCCCCATCTTTGAACTATTTGCGCAAACATGTCCGGATGCAATTCCCATTCCCCCACATCCACTCAGACCCTGCTTAGATAATCGGCCATCACATTGTCCTTCCCTGCAATGTGTGCCACTGATGATATCACCGGAAGCCGTTGCTCTACCCATAAAAATAGAGCCTCGGCTTCCCCTTCCAGGGCTACACCTTCCTGTTCCGCCTTGCCGATTGATGTAGGCCACTGCCGCCGATTTGTCCAATAGCACGCGCACCGCTCGACTCGTTACTGTAGCCTCGAACCTTTGAAGCGCGAGAAACACCGCTCTCAGCTCTAACCGGTGATCGACCACTTGCTCGCCAGAATTGACCAAGTGCCTTGGGTGAACTGATCTCTGCAATGTGCTCCCCAGCCCATGAGACTCGCGTTTGTCAACAATGGAAGCCACTCCGGCTGCTCCAGAAACATTCCAGCTTTCAGTGACTCTGGGCGGAGCCACCACCAGAGAGACTTTAGCAGACAGGGGAGCCGTTTGCTCAGCGAATTGGACTGATGAGACCACCGGCAAAGCAGTGCTCGTTGTAACGGTTGCATATGAAATCTGGCCCAAGGTACCGCTTCCAGAGTCGCCGCCATCGTTCCCAGTAGGCGAAGATAAGTCCACGCTGAGGGAGCCACAGCCGCTCTGAAGCTGTGCACCAGCTGCCGGAGTGCCTGGGCCTGACGATCCGGCAGAAACACCGCTCCTTTCTGAGTATCGAACCGCACCCCCAACTACTTGAGATCCTGCGAAGGTATTAAGCAACTTTTGATCGAATTGATCACCCAGCCTAAATTCTGTAAAAAAAAACTTCACCACTCTGTCACCTGGATGCTCTCAGCTTCGGACTTTGCCCGAATTAACCAATCGTTGAGATACGGATGTACCAAAATCCCCTCTTTTCATAATGCCATCGCCACCACCATGATCTTGGTGAAAACTCTGCAGCGCCGTCGCTAGCCCGAAGGGCAACGCTTGAAATTGATAGTGTCCCCAAGGAAGAGCGAACCGCAGAAACTTTTGATGCACTGCTCTGATTGGGATGTGCAAATACGCTTCTGTGAGATCGAGAGACATCAAGTACTCGCCCTGTCGAACCGCTACAATGACCGATCTCAGCGTTTCCATCCTGAAATGAGGCACCTGAAGACAATGATTCACCCCTTTCAGGTCCAATATAGGCCGAAGAGCCCCGTCTTTCTTCGGGACTACGAAATGAATGGAGTATCGACCCATACTGTAGTCTGCAAGCGGCACCAGCACAACTGCTTCCAATTGTAAAAGCCGATCTACGGTGCAGCGTACTGCACGGGCCTTTTGGAGCCCCCTGCAGTGCGACATCACGAACGAATCCCGTACTGGTCTCGCCAATTCCAGCGCGTAACCCTTGCGAATTATCTCTAGCACCCACTGGTCGGACGTTATTTGGGTCTAGGCAGGAAAGAATTCCCGAAGTCGCAGGCCTATCTGTTGACTTCCTACCGGGACCCGCCTCCTTTCATTGTGGTTTACGAGTTTCTCCTGCTGAAGACGCTACAAAACCTCTACTTGCTCCACGAAACCCACAAAATCCCTGGGTCCTAGCCGCAAATCTTCCCCTTTGGAAACCCCCCAAACGAGAAGTGCAAAATCTCCTGAAATCTCTAAACTGGCCGCGGAACGGCTGTACAGACTTCCCTTGTTTTGACCTATCCTCTGGGAGTCTCCCGCCTTTGGACTCTCCGAGATCCTTTACCAACTTGTCGAGGTTTTCTCCGAACAGCAATTTCCCTTTAAACGGGAGCTTACTGAGGCAGGACTTGGACGACCCATCGGCCGCCCAATTTCTCAACCATAACGATCTCCGGGCAGCCACTAAGGAAGCCATACTAGTCGCTAGCGCTCAGATCAGGTCGCAATGCACATCCACTAAATATGCCGACCCCGACTCTAGACGATTAAGCTCTCTTAACTCCTCCTGCTCTAGGCGCGTAGACTGCCGCAAGCGCTGAGACCATCTGAGGCATGCTCTCGCCACCCAAGCTCCACAAATGGAAGCCCGCAGGGACAAAGCGTTAGCCTCAAAGGACTATTTCAACAATCCATCGACTTTCCTGTCCTGCGCATCCTTTAAGGCCACGCTCCCTTCCACCGGAATAGTGGTCTTCTTCGTAACCGCCGACACTGCTGCGTCCACTCGCGGAGACCGAAACTTCTCTTTATCCTTCTCTGCTAAGGGATAGAGTCTGTTCATAGTCCTAATGCCTCTAAGCCCCGCTTCCGGCTGATCCCACTCCTCCTGGATCATCCAGTCAACCATACGGTGAACGGAAAACACCACCTGCGCTTGCCGCACGGCTTGAATAATGGGGTCTTCCACCTCTTCTTCTTCCAGTCCCTGTGCAGTAGCAAGGTTCAGCGTCTGAAGAGATTCTGTGATGAGAGCTCTGAGCTCGTCCCTACAGAACACCCGAATGATTTTCGCCTGGTCCTCAGGCTCTTGTATTTCTCCTTCTTCCAAGTCCTCTACGTCTGCGTCAAGCTCCAGATCGGCTTCCTCCGGCTCCTCGCCCTCGCAATCAGTAGACAACATCTCACGCGTCCTTAACCTCTTTGGAGGTGTCAGGGAGCTAGCTGCTTCGGCTATCTCAGCCTGCTGCCTATGACCAGACACCGACAAAGACTCCGGTACCTTTCCTTGGTGTCGCAAACAAAACGCCTGATGCACAAAATCCAGGCAGAAATCCATGAGTTGTGCCCCCGATCCCGAGACTGGCTGCACACCTGACGCCCCCGCCGGAGCCTCCAGAGAAGGCTCCTGCAACACTGATCGCATCATTGCTTCTCCTTCAGCTCCAGACCCCGTATCCTGGGGCTCCTGTGCCACCTTGACCTCCATCTGCTGCTCCAGACTGGTGGACACTGTCACGCAGCCCCGGCAGATGCCTGAGTTAGCCACTGTACCCCTGCGGGTACCGCAGACTACGCACTGGGTGCGAGCTGCCATCCACCAGAGAGCCCAAGCCGCACAAGGGACTGAGCTAGCCTTCACTGTGCTGATATTTTTATTTTTTATTTTATTTTTTTTAATGAGAGTAGGAAACTACCTCAGAACAAGAAACAAAAAACACCTGCAAACTTTAGTCCCCTTAACCTAAACTTGCAGCTTAACAAAGGTAAGAAACCAAATTTAAATAAGCCTCTGCAAAACCGAACACGAGGCCCTCTAAATCTCCGAGCTGTGAACGGCGAGTGCAGAGCACGCTGCCAACGTGTCCCCTAAAATGGCTGCCGGCAATCAGGTAAGCGAAATGGCGCCAATGAGAAACCCAACGAAACTTACACCGGCCTCAAAACTACTCTCTGCCACTCAACCCCGGTTCCCTTAGCTCTATTGCACATCCACAGCTCTTACCCCGTGGCTGGAATGCTGATTGAACACTGCTGTGAAGATCTGCAGCTCCGCTCCTCAGAGCAATGAGCGGGAAGCCGCCGGCACGATCAGCTCTCCTCCGCTCACCCGTGCAGGCCACAAGCATTATCTGCGGCTGACAGGGGAGGCCTTGTGAGGGTGCCTGCTGCACAGCTCTCATCCGTACAAGCAAGGAGGAGAGATCTAGCAGCCAAAGTTGTCCCAGATAAAATAAAAAAAGGTTTAAAGGGGAATGCAGATGGGGACCGGGCAAGGCAGTAAGCTGGTTTTTTTTTTTAAAGGTATAGCGCCCCAATTTAATAATAATGCAAGGAATCACTGAAACTACAACTAATCTAGCTACTCTAACAGCTCCTTATCTGTTCCTCAAGTGAGCCCAGACCTAGGCTCACTACGTCCTCCTGCTGCATGGAGACTGGACACACTGGGGCTGATGGGAGAGACCAGCAGGCTACATCCAGTGATGTCACGATTTTGACATGCCCAGTCTCCAAGCTGCAGGAGGAGGTACACAACCCAGAGGTGGAGGACTGAAATGGAGGAACGATAAGGAACTTGTGCAGACTTCTGTGTTCGTGCTTGGCTTGTTCTCCCAATTTAATGCTTTTTGTGTGCTAATTTGCATATTGCATCCCAGCACAGAGTCAGATTAAAATTGTGCTTTGAAACCCTGCACTAGAATTTTAAGCATTGGGCTCTATCGCAAGGTTTCTGCATCGGCCTATAAGTGTGTGGCTTGCATAATTTCCAGATTAGATAGAGAAGAATAAGAGGAACATTTATTCTTAGAATTTTTTTATTTTTTTCTACTAGTTATATAGAAATATTTTTAATTTGAATTAGCCAAGTTCCCTCTGCAGTGTTTACAACACAATGTCACCTTTCTTCACTGCTTACTGAGCGATACAACATTTTCCCACAGGATACAGCAGAGGATACATGCAAATCAAGGTTTTAAAACAAAAAAACCGCCAAGATGGTCTATGCATACTTAGAAGCACAGTATTTTCTGGAAACCAACTGGTAAGCAGTGAAGATTGAAAAATAAAGCACACCTCATGCTATAATTTAGAGAAGCCATCCTTCAGGGCAGTTACAGAGCTTAATATGTCCTAAATCTGCAGAACAAAAGGGAAGTATCACTTTTTCCTGCTACCACTGAGCTCCAAATTATCAGCATTGCCATACATCGAATTGGGTCCAGTTTATGCAATATTTGTGATAGCACTACCAATATATAGCAAATTCAGTATGTATGAAATACTTATTTTGCAGCACTTACTAATATAAAAACTTCAAAGAATAAAGAGAAATTGCAAGAAAGCAGCTTAAGTTAACTAATAATAAATAAAATATGACTGCATTTCTGACATGAAACTAAGTGAATATCATACCTTATGTACTTCTGAAATACTTTAACATACATAGAAGGTACTGTATTCTATCAAATTGCTGATTTAGGATGCCCTCTAGAGGAAACTGTGGCAAATCAATGTAAGAATTAAGTAACTCCAGTGATTTTTGCTATTATCTCTCTGCTGTTACATACAATCCAGGTCTCCTAGATCTTTCAGGAAACTCCTCAGCTGTTTGGGGGATCTTCTGGAAAGCAGTAACAGAGAAGCTGGGCTGTAGGTCAGAGAGCCAAAGAGCTGTTCTACATTCTGGTTCCTAGCAAGGGCTGCCCAGTGTACACCAGGGACAGTGGATGAGGGACTGAAGAGAGAAAACAGAGCAGCTTTTCTGTACAAAAAATGACTCCAGATCAGAATAGTTACTGGGAAACAGTGCCCCAGCCAAGGATTGCCTTTGGCACTCCCTTAACCATACGCCCCCCCCCCCTCCCTCCAAGCACTTCTTAGTCTCCCTGGCTCGCTTTATGGATCCTATGGTCTGCCCCCATGATGGAGCAGACTGGGCTGCTTGACTCGCTTAGGGCACATGCAAGCATATCAGGGGGGAGGGCAGAACATAGGGAATGTGGCAAAGCAGTGCATTATCTTGCCCTTACATCCTCTGGAGACCTACAGGGAGGAGTCCATCTTGCTAACCCATATCAAGAGTCCTGTTTTAGACTTCAAGCTGTTGGCAAAGAGGAAGTAGAGGAAGTCACAATCCAGTGACCTGGTACACTGTCTGTAAATGCTGCCAGGTAGGGTGCACAGGGGAGGGGGAGGAAGAGGAAAACTGGTAAATGTGAAAAAGAGTTGGATATTGGGGAAGAGGAGGGGAGAGAAAGGTGACAAGGATATGAAAACTAAGGAGGCGGTGAAAGGATGAATCCTAGGGAGGAGAGTAGAGCAAGGAGAGGTGTATGTCAACTCCTTCTCATCTCTACATCCCCCTTCACCAGATTGTCAGCAATAAAAGCTTGGGCTTGTCTGCAAACAGCATACCTAGACAGTTCAGGAGACTCTTATGTTTATGTAGCTTGATATACCGCAGTTCCAGTTAGAGCATGGCGGTTTACAAAAATCAATCAATATACAGGAAGGCCAATGGGCCGGAAAAGGAAAGGAAGTTACAAAGTATGACAGGAAAGCACTCAAGACACTTAACTAGACATGGGTAAGGAGAGAGGAGAGGGAAGTCACACAAAAAGGGAGGGGATGTCAAAGGCAGTGGAGAAAAGATGTGTTTTCAGATCTCTTTTGAAAGTAGGATAGTGTTGCTCGAGTCTAAGGGAAAGGGGCAGAGAGTTCCAGTAAGCAGGGCCAATAAAGAAGAAGGCGGAGGAACGTGTGGATTGTAGATGGGCACGTGACGGAGATGGGAGGTGAAGACAGTTGATGTGAAGTGAACAAATGAGCGAGTGGGAGTATGAAATTGAAGTAGGTCTGCCAGATATAGGGGAGTGCGGTTATATAAGACTTGGTGAGCCAGTGTCAGGATCTTGTAGCATATGCAAAATTGCAGGGGGAGCCAGTGTAGGTGAAGAGAGGGGTGACATGATCACGAAGAGAGGAGTGAAAGATAAGGCGTGCAGCAGTGTTTTGAATACACTGAAGGCGGTGAAGTTGTGAAAGAGGAAGTCCAGCAAGGACTGAATTGCAGAAATCGATGCGTGACATTACCAAAGAAAGAAGAAGGGTGGTGAGGGCTTCAGGGGTGAGAAAGGGGCGAATGGACCGTATCTGTTGAAGGAAGAAAAAGGAGGTCTTTGTAATGTGGGAGATGTGAGCATGAAAGGAGAGGTCGGAGTCGAAAATTACACCTAAATAGTGAAAACTTGTGACAAGAGCAATCGACGAGCCTGAGAAAGAGGGGGTGATCAGAGGAGAAGGACTGCCATGAGTAAACCAGATGGCTACTGTTATTGAGATGCAGACAATTTAGAGTGAGCCAGTTAGCGACAGCTGAAAGACAAGAGTTGAGTGGGCCAAGATCAGGATGAAGGGGGGGGAGGTGTGATACAGAAAGAGCAGGTCGTCAGCGTAATAGAATGCGGAAATAGCAAACTGCTGGACCAGAAGAGCCAATGGTGCTAGGAATATATTGAAAAGAAGAGGTGCCAAAACAGATCCCTGAGGGACACCACAGGGCAGTGGAAAGGAGTCGGAGGGAGTGGGTGGGGCAGATGAGACTACTGTGCAAGAGCGGGAGGAGAGAAAAGAGTGAAACCAATGATAGACTGTGCTACGGAGACCAGCTTCGCGTAAACGAGCAAAAGAAGAGAGTGATCCACTAAATCAAAGGCCGCTGAGAGGTCTAAGGATACCGCCACCGAGAGGTCACCATGATAGCCTATAGACTAGAAGGGTGCTTCTTAAGAGGCATACAGTCAGCACTAACTGGTAGTCTAGAAGGTATCACCACCAGGGCATGAGCCACATCAGAAAAAGCCCAAATTCTTTGGCCCATGAAATTAATCTGTGCATTAGGGAAATAAAAGCACATATTCATAATCGAGAGATGTAGAGGAAGGATTCCTCCTCTTGAAATTTAAATCAGGGCAAGCAGATCTTACTTTGATTAATGTTTATGCCTCTAATAGTAGGCAAAGAAGGTTCTTAGAGAAAGTTTTGGAATTCTTGCTAGGTGATACCACTGGGTTAGTGATCCTGGGGGGCTTTCAACTTAACAGTAGACCCAGTGTGGGATAATCAGGATGGCGCTGAAGGAGGGCCCCGGGAGGAAGAGGGGGAAGATAGTCCAGCACTTTATAAAGAAATAGCAAATGTGTCATGTCTGGAGACATCATAATAGCTACTCCAGAACTGACCTGGACCAGGAAAGAGTGCTTGATGCTAGCAAGGGAGACTTAAGGAAAGAAAGTATCGTTAACCAGATCATGTAAATCAGTGACAAAACTGGCGATCTGTTGCTTTAGAATGTCAGTATAGGGCAAGATTTGCTCAGTTCTACCAAGAATTTTATGAAGAGGAGGATATGCAGGATATGGCACAAATGGAGGAATATCTGAATGGGATTGAGTTTCCTAGCCTAGGGGAAGTTCAAGCATTAATCAACTCACCCCTTTTGGCCTTGAAGTGGAGTAGGACATTGAATCCCTAATCCTGGGCAAAGCCCTTGGACTGGTTGGGTTTACAGCCTAATTTTGTAAAATCTTCTGACAGGAACTTTCACTTTTTTGACAGAATTATTTAATCACTTTTTAGAGTCAGGAGAAGTCACCGATTCTATGCAAGAAGTTTGTATTTCTATGATTTATAAAGCAGAAAAGGATGATTCTGTATGTGGGTCTCAACACCTGATCTCTTCTGAACCTGGATGTGAAGATCTCTGCTAAGGTCTTGGCATCCAAAATAAGTTCATCCCAGATAGACAAATATGGAAGATCCTTAATTTCATATAGTATGCTCAACAATCAGGCGAGTCCTCTCTATATGCACTGAAAAAGCATCTGACAGAGTGAGCTGAGGGCATTTATTCCAAGCATTCGAGAGAGCACGCAAGCTTGGGAGGGAATATTTTGAAGTGGATTTAAGTACCATAACTCATGTGGGAGATAATGACAGGGCCAGGCTGTCCACTAGGTAAACTAGGCAGTCGCCTAGGGCAGCAGACCTGGTGGGCGGCACGACGGATGATCCCTCCCTCCAAGTGTGGCACAGTTGCCGCTTCAGTGCTGTAGGGGGCCTTTAAAGCAGCAGCACACATGTGAAGTCATGGCATACCGCTCCCTGACCCCACTGACAGGAAGTTGCACAAGGGGTGCAGGAGTGGCATGTCATAAGCATGCGTGCTGCTGCCTTAAGGCTCGCCGCAGCATGGCGATTCCTCTCTGCCATGCCAACCTCTTCCCCAGGTCAGACAATGGATGCTGGGTGAGCAGCATGGCGATTCCTCCCCTCCATACCACAATGAGCCTCAAGTTAGCAGCAGCAACGTGTCCCATTTGAAAGAAAAAAAATTCTTTTGCTGTGCCTCTGATGTCCTCAATGGAGGATTATAGTAGTTTTGTCATCCATTGCATAACAGCAGATAGAGATGGTGCTAATGCGGAAAACAGGATACTCTACCCCCATTTAAGAGCTTTTTAAAAAGACTAGGTGAGGGTTATTTTTTGTCTAGGCTTACTACCCCTTGAGGCATAGAAAAACCTCCCACATTTTGAGAAGACTTGGGTGCCTTATATCAAATGAGTGCAGAAACGCTAAAAATATTTTATATAGGAATATCAGTAGGCCGTTTCATCAACATGTTTATAGCAGATTTATTGTTTTTTGATATACACTCTATTTCTCATCCCTAAGCTAATTGTTGCTGACAACAACTCACTGAGTTTGGGGGAGGGGGGGAAGAGGGAACGAGTAGAGAGTGGGTGGGTAGTGGGTTCAGTTATTGATTCTTCAATGGGGATTTAGGAAACAAATGGCTTGTACTGTGAGACAGGGCCAGCACTACCCAGTAAGTGCAGTAGGGGGACACCGATGTAAGGGAGGCACCATCGCTAGATGCCCCCCTCCCTTGTCCTCAATCAGCATAAGAAGCATGGCCAAGAGAAAGATCCTGCCAGCAGGAGCAGCAAGTCCCATGGACAGAAGACTTGCCGGCCAGATCGCACCTGCTGCAGGGCTCAAGGTTGAATGGAGGGCAGGGGGTGAGTGTGCAAAGAGAAAGCGAGAAAAGTACAGAAGGGGAACAGAGTTGGGGGACAGCAGGAGAGGGGTGGGAGGATAGAGGGAAGATACTGGACATGGGGATGGAGGTTTAGGGAGACAGAGGGAGGAACTGGACAGAGGGGAGATAGAGAGAAAATACTGAATGAAGAGGGGTATCACAGGAAAATATAGAGGTATATGATGCTGGAGGAGAGGGGGTCGTCACAGGAAAACAGGTGAAATGCTGAACATGGGAGGACATTGGGAAATGGAGGGACACGGAGTCAGAGACGAGATGCTGGATGCAGGGGTGGAATAGGGAGGTAAAGGGAACATGTTAGAAATGGTGGCTAGGGAGATCAAGAGGAGATAATGGACATGGGAAGTGGACATAGGGAGAGCAGGCACAGGGAGAAGCAAGAAGTGCAGATTTTTGAGATGGAGTAGGGATGCTGGGTGGAACAGAGGGAAACTGGAAGATGCAGGTCATGGGGTAATAAGGAGAGAGGGGAGAAGACTGACATGGGGTAAGTAAGGTGGAGAAAGAAACAAAGATGCTGGGCATGGCAGTAAAAGGAAGGGGGTGGTATAAAGATGGGAGAGATGGAAGGGAGAGGGGGGACAAAGAAGGAAAGAGTGTGGAAATGCTGGATAGAGAGAAACAGTGAGAGAAAGACAGGGGACAGGAACTGGATGCAGGGAGATATGTTAGACATGGAGGGGAAAGAGAGAATGAGCAAAAGACTGGGGAATAATAGATCAGGGAAGAAAAGGTGGGGGAATGGGAGGACTGGGATGCGGGCTGAAAAGTGGTAAGAAGATAGAGTATAAAAAAAGACAGAGAGTCTCAATGCGTGGATGAGACAATGGTGCAGAGATGAGGGTTTTGGATTTGTTAGGAACTGGGGAACATTCTGGGGAAAGGAGGGGCTCTTCCGAAGGGATGGGCTTCACCTTAACCAGGATGGAACCAGGCTGCTGGCATTAACCTTTAAAAAGGAGATAGAGCAGCTTTTAAACTAGATATTAGGGGAAAGCCGACAGTCGCCCAAGAGCGGATGGTTCGGAAGAATGTATCCTTGAAGGATACTACCAAAAGCAGAGAGGTTCCACAAAAGAGTAAAGTAGCCCAAATGCCCTCAAGTATGGAGCAGACAGAGCTTAAAGATCCCAATTTACCCATGTCTAACAATAGCCAAATTAACATGAATAAAATACATTCTCTAAAATGCTTGTATGCAAATGCTAGAAGTCTAAAGAATAAGATGGGAGAGTTAGAATATATAGCACTAAATGAAAGGTTAGATATGATTGGAATATCAGAGACATGGTGGAAGGAGGGCAACCAGTGGGACACTGATACCTGGGTACAAACTATATCGTAATGATAGAGCTGATCAAATTGGTGGAGGGGTTGCGCTCTATGTTAGAGAGGGCATTGACTCAAAGGATTAAAGTTTTGCAGGAAACAAAATCTGCTGTTGAATCTATATGGATTGAAATTCCATATAAAAGGGGGAAGGTGATGGCAGTGGGGGTGTACTATCGAGCACCTGGCCAGAATGACCAAATGGATGATGAAATGCTCAAAGAAATCAAGGAAGCTAACAAAAGTTACAGCGCAGTAATAATAATGGGTGATTTCAATTACCCCGGTATCGACTGGGTCAGTGTCACGTCAGGACATGCTAGGGAGATAAAGTTCCTAGATGAATAAATGACTGCTTCTTGGAGCAGCTGGTTCATGAACCGACCAGAGGGGAAGCCATATTAGACCTAGTCCTTAGTGGAACACCAGATCTAGTGCAAGAGATAAGGCTATTGGGGCCACTTGGCAATAGTGATCATAGCATGATCACCTTTGATTTAATTAGTGGAGGAGGAATAGTAAGGAAATCCACAGTACTACCTTTTAACTTTCGAAAGGGAGACTATGATAAATTGAGGAAAAAACAGTTAAGACAAAACTAAAAGGAGCAGTTGCGAAGGTTAAAGACGTACATCAAGCTTGGGTGTTGTTGAAAAATACTATCTTGGAAGCCCAGACCAGCTGTATTCCACGCTTTAAGAAAAGTGGAAGGAAGTCCAAAAAACTGCCAGCATGGTTTAAAGGTGAGGTCAGAGAGGCTGTTGCCAAAAAAGCATCTTTCAGGAAATGGAAAAAAGAGCCAAACGACGAAACCTGGAAACAGCACAAGCACTGGCAAGTCAAATGCAAGGCATTGATAAGGCAGGCAAAGAGAGAATTTGAGAAGAAGCTTGCTGCGGAAGCAAAAACGCGAAATAAAGACCTTTTCAAGTACATTCGTAGCAAAAAACCTGTGAGAGAGTCAGTTGGTCCATTAGATGATAAAGGGGTTAAAAGAGCACTAAGAGGCGACAAGGCGATAGCGGAGAGACTGAATGAATTCTTTGCTTCGGTCTTTACTGAGGAAGATGTAGGGATGTTACCCATGACTGAAGTGGTATTTAAAGGTGCGGAAGAATTGAAGGAAATATCGATACATCGGGAAGATGTCTTACAACTATTAGATAAACTGAAGAGTAGCAAATCACCTGGGCCGGATGGTATACATCCAAGGGTGTTGAAAGAACTGAAATTTGAGATTGCAGACCTGCTATTAGTAATCTGTGAACTATCATTAAAATCATCTCTAATACCTGAAGATTGGAGGATCGCCAATGTAACACCAATTTTTAAAAAGGGTTCCAGGGGTGATCCGGGAAACTACAGACCAGTGAGCCTGACGTCAGTACCAGGAAAAATGGTAGAAACCATCATAAAGAATAAAATTACTCAGCATGTAGATAGTCACAACCTAATGGGAGACAGCCAACATGGCTTTAGACAAGGAAGATCTTGTCTTACTAATCTGTTATGTTTTTTTGAAGGAGTGAATAAACAGGTGGACAAAGGTGAGTCGGTTGATATTGTGTATCTGGACTTTCAGAAAGCCTTTGACAAGGTCCCTCAGAGACGTTTGGCAAAACTAAAGAGTCATGGGATAGGAGGCAGTGTACTATTGTGGATCAGGAACTGGTTAAAAGATAGAAAGCAGAGGGTAGGGCTAAATGGCCAATTTTCCCAATGGAGAAAAGTGAATAGTGGTGTACCCCAGGGATCTGTGCTGGGTCCGCTGCTTTTTGACATATTCATAAATGACCTGGAAAGTGGAATAACGAGTGAGGTTATCAAATTTGCAGATGACACAAAATTATTTAAAGTTGTTAAAACGCAAGAGGATTGTGAAAAATTGCAAGAGGATCTTGATAAATTGGAAGACTGGGCAACAAAATGGCAGAGGAAATTTAATGTGGACAAGTGCAAGGTTATGCACCTAGGGAAGAACAACCCAAACTATGGTTACACGATGCAAGGTTCCACATTAGGAACCACCACCCAGGAAAAAGATTTAGGCGTCATTGTGGATACCATGTTAAAACCCTCGGCCCAGTGTGCAGTGGCGGCCAAGAGAGCAAATAGAATGCTAGGTATGATAAGGAAAGGAATGGAAAATAAAACAAAAGATATTATAATGCCTCTATATCGTTCCATGGTGAGACCGCACCTTGAATATTGTGTGCAATTCTGGTTGCCGTATCTTAAAAAGGATATAGTGATTTTAGAAAAGGTACAGAGAAGAGCCACCAAAATGGTAAAGGGGATGGAAGGATACTCCAATGAAGAAAGGCTAAAAAGGTTAGGGCTCTTTAACCTGGAAAAGAGACGGCTGAGGGGAGATATGATTGAAGTCTATAAATTAATGAACGGAGTGGAACGGGTAAACGTAGATCGATTGTTTACCTTATCAGAATATAGAAAGACTAGGGGACATGCAATGAAGCTACAGGGTAAACTATTTAAGACTAATAAAAGAAAATATTTTTTCACTCAACGTGTAATCAAACTCTGGAATTTGTTACCGGAGGATGTAGTAAAGGCTGTTAGTGTAGCTGGGTTTAAAAAAGGTTTGGACAAGTTCCTGGAGGAAAGGTCCATAAGCCATTATTAAGAAGTGACCGAAGATATCAATGCTTGACCCAGTACAAGCATTGTGGAACTTGTCTCTCTTGGGGAAACTGCTAGGTACATATGACCTAGATTGGCCACTGTTGGAAACAGAATACTGGGCTTGATGGACCTTGGTCTGACCCAGTATGGCATATCTTATGTTCTTATGGATTGAGGACTGGATAGTAAGGAATAATGAAATCTGAGTGAGATAGAAAAATAAATGAAAGAAAGCTGAAAGGAAAAGATCAAATACCCAAGAAGGAAAGAAGTGAAGAAAAACAAAATGAGGATAAGAAATGGTAGAAGAACTAGAGACCGTAGAAAGAGAGCAAAGAGAAGACAGGGGAAAGCAGAAACCTCAGAATGGGGCAGCGTAGTTACTCATCTGTAACAAGTGATCTTCAGGAACAGCAGAAATTTAGTCTTCACATACGTGTGATGTCGGTACCAACGGAGCCCACGCTAGAATGCTCCCCAGCATCCAACAAGAAAGCTTTTGGGAGGATTCATGACCTCCTGAAGCCTATCCTGAGGCAAACCTACCGGTTCTGAGATCATTTTCTCCGGCATCTGGGAGCTAGAGAGTCCCATATATGAAGACTACATTCCTGCTTGTTCTTGGAGATAACATAGTTACTCACCTGTAACAGGTGATCTCCAGGAACAGCAGGAATTTAGTCCTCACAACCCATCTTCCTCACCTAGGAGTTATAGGTTTCTTCTCTCCTTTTCTCTCAGCTACAAACTCAACTGAGGAGGGAGAGCTGGGAAGGCGGGAAGGCAGCGATGCAGGCGCAGTGGGATTCTACCAAACGCTTTCCTATTGGACGCTGGGGAGCATTCCCTCGCAGGCTCCGTCGGTACCGACGTCACACATATGTGAAGACTACATTCCTATTTGTTCCTGGAGATCAGTATGATCAGAGAATAAAACGATCAGACAACAAAGGTAGAAAAAAATAATTTTATTTTTAAATTTAGTGATTGAATTTCATGCTGTCTTTGTATTTTACACAGTACTGGGAAATACATCATCTCTTTCTTTTTCTTTGGCATTACACTGCAATACAGAGTCTCGTTTCTTGGATATTCAGTTTAATTTTTGTCTACATTTTTTTTTTTTAGGTTGTGGTCACTTATTCTGTACTTGGTGAGGGTCTGTGTTCTGAGTGTGTGACAGAGGCCAGGTGTTCTGTTAGCATGGAGTTTGCACACAAGGATCTGCTCTGTAGTAATCTGACTTGTTCAGCTTTTCAAATAGGTACATGGATGTTCTAGGACCTGATGCAATATTTACAGTACTGATTTTTTTCTGGATAGGCTCCTTGTGTGAATTCTGGAAGATGGTGCTGATATGGAATGGCATGGTATGATATGGTAGATTTGCTCTGCAGATCCTCAGTGACATTTGTAGGATTTTGAATTAGTTCAAAATATGCCCGATACTGTAGAATGTTTATGTTGTTGTTACTGAGATTATATATTAAAAAAATCTGATTCTGGTTGAGTTCTGTGAGTGAATGTCCTAGTTCTGCTTTGCACCCTTGTTGAGGGAGAGGTTTCTGTGGATGTAGAATATGTGTTCAAAAAGAAGAACCATAATGCAGTTTATAATAAAATAAAATGAGTTATAATTTTATAATCTGCCATTATAAACTGCACTGAGATTCTTGCTTTTTCATTCAGTTCCTTGGTGTGCAAGCATCTTGTATTTCCTTTGTTCTTTTTGCTGAATATATATTTACATTAACACCATGCTGGTCCAGTGTGCAGTTTCAGAGAAGTTATGTTGGGGTTGCCAAGCCCCTCTTGTTTGGCACATTTAGTGGCATGTTTACTAAGCTCCATGCTGGTAACACATGTGTGGGCTTGTAGGCCAACTGCAGGAGGGGACAAGTACATTCTCCTGCAATCACTGTGCTTGAAGTGGCATTCGTTGCACCCATGTTGCTTGCGCAAAGACATTACGTTAGTTTCTGTCAACAATGTAGGTGCCTGCATATGTTCTCTCTCTCACCTCACTCTGGAGGACAGTATAATTTTGGCTAAAAAAAATTCCTGAAAACCTAGGAGTAACATAAAAAGCATAGATCCTACTCCCTGGTTTGGCCAGAAAGTGGCCATGTTAGTCTCACTTCTCTCATTCCAGCTTCACCTCCTACTGCCAGTAGGAAATGAAGACAGAGAGAAAGAATACCAGAAGAACATAAGCTTGATCAAGAAATGAAAACACATCCTGTGATTCAGCAAGAAGCATGGATTTATTTGGGAGGCGAGGGCAAGTGATTTCATTTATTTATTTTATTTTATTGCTTTTATATACCACGCTCTTTAAAATCAGTGCGGTTTACAGATAACAGTTTTGTGCAGAACAAGGGGACTGTTATGCACTTACATTGAACGGTTGATACAACAATTTTGTGACCCCCACTTGAGCTCTGGGAGCTCTTTCAATGATGTGGGATCAGGATAGCCCTAAATAACATTTCACAATAACGGTTGACTATTTAAGGAAGTGACTTCCACACTTGAGAGTCTGCAGAAGGCTGTTTGTCTCATCAAAGCATAACACAGTAAAGAATTTTAGGGAAAAATAGTCCAATTGCTTTAATATTTTATGGACAGTAATGTTAGGGGCTTCTTGCTCCAGTTTATTAAGTGAATTGCCTAGGCACAACAAAGCATGCTGAAATGCTGGTATTTGAATATATACAGAGTATATTTTTATTTTACAGTAGTTTGACATTTTTGTATACTGCTGGCCTATTTTACTAATTATTCTTCACAGTACTGCAACTTGTAACCTACTGGTTTGACATTGAAATCTGCTAGACACGTGGTTTAAATCAGCAGTCTACTAACGTTGTCACTGTCTTCCTACAGTGACAGACTATGTTGCGACTAGCCTTTGCATCCATGTTGTGACCATCCCCTGGGTTTTCTTGGCAAAGTGTGACAGGAAGTAGTTGTCAGGCTTTTCTTCCATGCAATAAACCTATAGCTACTGGTATTCCAAAGTGGTCTCACATCATTCTAATAAGCAGGCCCGACTCTGCTCAGATTCTGAGATCAGACAAGATTAGGCACACTCAGAGTGGCATGGCTATAGTTGGTTATTTGGTAAGTGGTTTTTTCTATGGTGTTTTTTCCTTTTGAGCGTTTGACCAGGCAATTCCGTGGAATATAGAATGGACAGAGCCTATATCTATACCAAATAATCTTTGGAACCCAATGGTTGGAGGTTATAAGGGAACAATGGTTGTAAAATCTTAGCCTCCCTCCTCATGGAAGATGGCAAGGATACTGGAATCCTGGTTATGTCCACTTGGAGGCATTCAAAACCCTGTACTGGACTTTGGCTAAAGCAGCAGGTTGGGGCTTTTGGACTCTGCTGTCTGGGACAAGAGCCAAATCCCTGTGGAGTCTGCCTGAAACGATTATACCTCCTGCCTCTGATAGTAAGTCTCCCTTTGTCTCTACTACTACTAATCATTTGTATACCATTACAAAGTGTGTGCAGCACTGTACATATAGATGGAAGACACACAGTAGCTGCTCATCAGAGCTTACAAACTAATCAAGATGAAAAAACATCACAGAACTGGGGACTAGAGTATGGCAAGATTCACATAAGTAGTGAACAAGAGAATGAGAAGCATCAGGATCCAAAATCAGCCTCAGAGATGTGTCTTCAACTTGGACACGAATAGGGCCAGAGAAGGAGCACGACTCACTGACTCAGGTAGTCAGTTCCAGGCATAGGAGCAGCAAGGTGGAACGAATGAAGTCTGGAGTTGGCAGTGGCAGAGAACAGCACAGATAAAAGGGATCTTCCAGAGGAGCGGTGTTCCCAAGGAGGAGTGCAGAGTGAGATATGAGAGCAAAGGTAGTGAGGAGCTGCAGAATCAATGCACTTGTAAGTAAGTAGATGTTTCAACTGGATACGGAAAGAGATAGGAAGTGAAGTGGCTTGAGGAGGAGTTACATGAGCCTAGTGATACTAGCGAAAGAAAAGCCATCAACTGAGATTTGAACAGATTGAGGGAGAAAGATGATTCAGAGGGAGACCAATGAGGAACAGGTTACAATAATCAAGACAGGAGGCGACTAGTGAGTGGATGAGGATCCTAGTAGTGTGTGTAGAAAGGAAGGGACAAATTTTGCCAATGCTATAGAGAAAGAAGCGAAAGGTTTTACCTATCCGTTGGATGTATGCAGAGAAAGAGAGTAGAGTCAAAGATGACCCCAAGGTTGTGAGCTGAGGAAACAGGGAGGAGTGTAATGCTACCACAGAAATAGATGAAGGGGGGAAGGTGGGTTTAAGGGGAAGATAAGGAGATCAGTTTTGGCCATGTTCAGTTTCAGACGGCGGTGAGACATCCAAGCAGCAATGTCAGATGAGCAGGAAGAGATCCGGCCTGGATTCCTGGAGAGATTTCAGGTGTAGACAGGTAGATGTGAGAGTCGTCAGCATAAAGATGGTACTGAAAACCATGGGAGGAAATAAGTGCACCAAGGGACTGAGTGTAGAGAGAGAAAAGGAGAGGTCCCAAGACAGAGCCCTGAGATACACCAACTAAAAGCAGGATAGCAGTAGAGCACAGTTACTTACCTGTAACAGGTGATCTCTGGGAACAGCAGGAATAAGTCTTCAAATATGGGTACGTCGGTACCGACGGAGCCTGCGCGGGGACGCTCCCCAGCTTCCCAAAAAGGAAAGCTTTTGGGAGCATCCCACAGCACCTGCGCGGTGCCTTCCCGCCTTTCCTAACCAACTCTCCTCAGTTCGAGTTTAAAGCTAAGACAATAGAGAGAGAGAGGAAAGGAAAGATAGAAAAGAGATACAACTCCTAGGGGAGGTGGGTGGGTTGTGAAGACTTATTCCTGCTGTTCCCAGAGATCACCTGTTACAGGTAAGTAACTGTGCTATCTCCAGGAACAAGCAGGAATGAGTCTTCACATATGGGGACTCCCTAGCTGAGATGCCTGGGAGATCCCCAAGGATATGAGACCCTGAAGGGGGTCTGCGTCCTCCTATGGATCTCAGGCATCCATCCAGGGAAGGAGGGCAGGAGTTGTTTAAGAATGGAACAGGTGTCTGAGGACAGCCTGACCAAACAAGGCATCCCGGCGGGAATCCTTGTCCAAGCAGTAATGGGCTGTGAAGGTATGAACAGAGGCCCAGGTGGCTGCTTGACAGATCTGGTCGATGGACACAGAATTTAGATGAGCCATAGAGGAGGCCATGGCCCTCACATTATGAGCTGTGACATGGCTCTCCAGAGAAAGGTTCTTACTCTGGTAGGCGAAAGAAATACACTGAGCAATCCAATTGGACAGTGTTCTCTTAGAGACTGGAAGTCCCAAGTGAGAGGGATCAAAAGCAACAAAAAGCTGGGAAGACTTTCTATGTTGCTGTGTCCTATGTAAGTAAAAAGCAAGAGCTCTTTTACAATCCAGAGTATGAAGATTCCTCTCTGCACTGGATGCATGAGGAGCTGGAAAAAGGACAGGTAAATATACCTCTTGATTAAGATGAAAAGGTGAGACCACTTTAGGCATAAAGCGTGGATTTGTCCTAAGGACTACCTTGTCATGATGGAACCTTGTATAAGGTGGATTAGCCACTAAGGCCTGTAGTTCACTGATGCGGCGAGCAGAAGTGACTGCAATGAGGAAAATAACCTTCCAGGAAAGAAATTTCAAGGAGGTAGTGGCTAAGGGTTAAAAAGGTGGCTTCATGAGCTGACCAAGAACCAAATTTAAGTCCCATGCCACCGGAGGAGGCCTAATGGGAGGTTTAGTTAAAGTTAGGCCTCTCATGAATCTTGAAATAAGAGGATGAGAGGAGATAGGTTGTCCATTGATGGGCTTAAGGGATGCTGCAATAGCACTCAAATGGACTCTTACTGAATTTGTTTTGTTTTAAGTCCTGCATTGGAGAGATGCAGGAGATAGTCTAACAAAGAAGTTAAAGGTAGTGCTAGAGGGTCAAGACCCTTCTCAGCACACCAAATGGAAAATCTTTTCCACTTAAAAGCATAGGAACGCCTGGTGGAAGGTTTCCTGGAGGCATGGAGGATATCCTTCACCTGCTGCGAAAGATTCCAGTTTTGAAGGTCTAGGCCTTCAGTAACCAAGCTCTGAGGTGAAGGGACTTGGGGTTTGGGTGCCACAAAGTCCCTTCCTCTTGAGACAGAAGGTCTGGAGCAGCTCCCAAGTCCAGAGAGGGAGCTTGGGGGAGATGCAGAAGTAGAGGGTACCACACTTGGCGTGGCCAGCGTGGAGCTATGAGGATCATAGATCCTTGATCCCTCTGGAGTTTGAACAGAGTCTTGGGAATCAAGGGAATGGATGGAAAAGCATACAGGAAGCCCCGACCCCAATGAAGGAGGAAGGCATCCTTGGCCTGAACCCCCTGACACGGAATTCTGGAACAGAACTGGGGAAGTATGGCATTCCACGGACTTGCAAAGAGGTCTATGTCCGGGGTTCCCCATTCTTGGAAGATTCTGAGTACCTGATCCATGTGCAGGGACCATTCGTGTGGAAGCAGAACTCGACTGAGTCTGTCTGCCCAAGAGTTTTGGATTCCTGGGAGGTATACTGCCAGGAGATGGATTTGATGCTCTCTGGCGAAGGACCATAATCTTAGAGCTTCGTTGCAAAGCGACAGAGAGCCAGTTCCTCCTTGCTTGTTTATGTAAACATGGCTACCTGATTGTCCGTATGAATAAGGACTGTCTTGTAGCTGAGGAGGGTATGAAAGACCTTGAGAGCTAGAAACACTGCTCGAAGCTCCAAGTGGTTGATATGAAGAGAGGTCTCCTGAGGGGACCAATTGCCTTGGGTGGAGAGGTCTTGTAGATGAGCTCCCCAACCTGTTTGAGAGGCATCTGTTGTGAGGGTTGCTTGGGGTAACAACTGTTGGAAGGGGGACCCCAGCAACAGATTTTGAGTGGACATCCACCATTGGAGAGACCAAAAGAGACGTTTGGAGGTTGCTATTTGGTCTGAGAGAGCTCCTGAGGCTTGAGTCCACTGGGTGGACAAAGTTCATTGAGCTGCTCTCATGTGTAGGCGAGCATAGGGTACCACATGCACTGTGGAAGCCATGTGGCCTAGCAGTTGTAGCATCTCCCTGGCAGTTAAGTGGCTCTTTGACTGAATCTGGGAGGCTAGCTGCACTAGACGTTGGCAACGGGCCTGAGGAAGGTAGGCCCTTGCAGTGGTGGTATCCAACCAGGCCCCTATGAATTCCAGGGACTGAGTAGGGATGAGCTGGGACTTTGGGAGGTTTACTACCAGTCCCAGATACTGCAGAATGCGCCTTGTGCGGTCCAGGGAAATCTGGGCCTCTGATTGAGATGGAGCTCGGATGAGCCAGTCGTTCAGATATGGGAAGACAAATATTCCCAGAGTGCGTAGAAATGCAGCAACTATTGCCATGCATTTGGTGAACACTCTCGGAGCAGAGGCCAGACGAAAAGGAAGGACTCTGTATTGGTAATGTTTTCCCTGGAAAAGAAAACGTAGGAATTTTCTGTGAGTTGGATGGATGAGTACATGTGTGTACGCATCCCTGAGATCTAGAGAACAAAGCCAATCCTGACTTTGAAGGTATGGAAGGAGAGTGCCCAGAGAAAGCATCTTGAACTTCTCCTTGCATAGAAATTTGTTCAATTTTCTGAGATCTAGAATGGGTCTGTATCCCCCTGTCTTTTTTGGGATGAGAAAATAGGGGGAGTAGAACCCTGACCCTTGCTGAAGAAGAGGAACTTCTTCTATTGCCCCTTGGGCAAGAAGGGTAGATATCTCCTGACCTAAAAGGTCAAGAAGAGATGTGGGACAATTGAAGTGTCTCACCATGGTGTGGGGAGGAAGGTCTGAGAAATGAAGTTTGTAGCCCTCTCTTATGATGGAGAGGGTCCACTGCTCTGATGTGATTTGCTCCCATCTGGGAGCAAAATGAGCTAACCTTCCTGGAATGGTGAGAGGTTCTGGCTGTGTTAAAGCCAGAAAGGCTAAGTTCTCTAGCATCAAGTCAAAAACCCTGAGGGGGTTGGGACTGCTGAGTTACAGCAGCCCCTGTAGACTTAGGCCTGGCTTGCTTAGGTTGCTGACGCTTAGCGGTAAAGCGACCTGTAGAAGATTGTTGGTCAGAAGTGGAAGGAAACCTGCCCTTTTTGAAAAAAGATTTTTTAAAAGTCTTTTTCTTGGCAGGAAGGGAGGTAGACCTTGAAAGTCTATCCAGAGCAGAATTCTCTGCATCCATTTGAGTGGCTTTGATTTGCCACTCTTTGCCAAACAGATTTTCACCTGTACAGGGCAGATTTCCTAAACCATCCTGAACCCAGGGTTCTAAATCAGAAGCCTGGAGCCAAGCAATTCTGCGAGCAGCTATGGCAATGCCTGAGGCTCTACTGGCACCTTCAAAGGAGTCAAAGGCTGCCCTGTTTGAAAACTTGGAGATGTCCTGAGTATGCTTAAGGCACATGCGGAATTCTTCCCTTTTATCCTCTGAAATAAAAGGGAGGTAAGTGTGCAGCTTTTCTGCCACTTCCTTCAGAAACATACCCATATGAAGGCTATATGAGTTGATTCTGGCAATAAGCATACTGGCTTGGAAGATTTTTCTACCAAAAGCATCCAAGGTCCTGCATTCTCTTCCTGGAGGAGCAGAAGTGTGTCTTTTTGTACTCTTTATCCTCTTCATAGCTGACTGCACCACAATGGAATGGTGAGGAAGCTGAGTTTTCTGGAACCCAGGACAAGGAGGGACACGATACATAGTGTCCAACCTGCAAGAATGAGGAGAGAGAGTAAGAGGAGTCTCCCATAAATCAATCATGTGTTCATGAAGAATCTCATGAATTGGTAAGGTGACTGCCTCTTTAGGAGCTCTAGAGTATCCTAAAATATCTAATTTTTTGCTCTAGGCTCTGATTCAGAGGTTACTGAAATAGAGAGTCCTTTAGCTACTTCTCTTATGAAGTCTTGAAAGGACAAGTCCTCTGGAAGAGACATTCTTCTTTTTGGAGAAGAAGTCTCCTCAGGAAGGGCTATGGATACTTCAGGAGACTCATCTGATGTATCAGAATCATCAGAGGAATCGAAGTATCGCCTGTCAGGGTGCTCTTCTAACGCTCGATACGCGTATCGAGCGGTATCGACATCGGGTGTCCCCGGTACCGAGAAGTAGCCCTGGACAAGGAACCGCAGCAGTCGGTATCCTGGTCGATGTTGATGCCCTCGGTACCGGCATCGGTGCTGGTGCCGGTACCGACAACGGAGCTCGTTGCGGTACCGCCGGCGTCGCAGCTTGAAAGAAGGCTGAAATAGCCTGCTGCATGGACAGAACATTCTGATCCATCGACGCCATGAATGCCTGGAGGTCGGTACCGGTAGATTGTGCCGGTACCCCAGAGCATTCTAACAGGTGATCGGTCGAGGCCGTGCCATCGATGTCACCCCTATAGGAGGAGCTTTGGAAGCCGGAGCTTCCTGCCGGGGTTGTTTGGCTGGTGCAGGATCCTCGAGGGCAAGCCTGGAGGCATCTCGATGCTTAGAGGGAGATCTACCCTTTGAGGACCTGCTAGGTTTATGTTTGGTTACCTGAGATCCTTCAGAAGAAGACCTGGAAGATGTCGATGCTACTGCCGGTGCCTCAGCGGGAAACAGCACATGGAGCTTAGCTGCTCGGTTCTGTAACCCCCGTTTAGACATTAGGGAGCAGGACGGACAATCCGGAATGGAGTGTTCAGGACCCAAACATTTAAGACACCATTCATGGGTATCTGTAACAGAAATAGTACTGCTACACTTAGTGCATTTTTTTGAACCCGGAGGTTGGTTTTTCCATGAGGGAAATTTTCTTGTGGGCCCTGAGGCCTTAAGAAGAAAAATACACCAAGTGAGGAAAAAATATCGAAATTTTTTTTTTTTTTTTTTAAAGAAAGAAAAGACCAGCGGTACCGGTCTGGAGTCGGGGAAGGCAGACACGCGACCAAAGAAATAAAATAAAAAACTTCTTCAGCGGTGACAGGGCTCGACCTGCTGGCTCCGCGGAAAAGAAGAACTGAGGAGAGTTGGTTAGGAAAGGCGGGAAGGCAGCTCGTAGGCACTGTGGGATGCTCCCAAAAGCTTTCCTTTTTGGGAAGCTGGGGAGCGTTCCCACGCAGGCTCTGTCGGTACCGACGTACCCATATGTGAAGACTCATTCCTGCTTGTTCCTGGAGATAGTAGGATCCACCAGAACATACACAAAGAGCAATAGGAGAGAGAAGAAGAAAACCAAGACAAAACAGAGCCCCTAAATCCAAGTGAGGTCAGGGTATCGAGGAGAAGGTGGTGATCAATAGTGTCAAAGGCAACAGAAAGGTCGAGGAGGATGAGAATCGATTAAAGGCCTTTGGATTTGTCAAGGTACAAGTCACTGGAGACTTTGGCAAGAACCGATTCTGTGGAAGGTAGAGAACGAAAGTCAGATTGCATTGGATTCAGAAGGGCTTGAGAGTCAAGACAGCGGTGGTGACCCATTCATTCAAGTAGTTTTGAACCAAAGGGGAGGAGAGATATAACGAAGTACAGGTAAGATCTGTGAAGTTTTTTTGAGGAGAGGTGTAACCACAGTATGTTTGAAGGCCACAGGACCAGTTGCAATGGAAAGCAATAGGTTAAGCATATGACAGATGGTAGGGATGACAGTGGAAGAGAGCACGCTTAGCAGATGGGTGGGAATGGAATCAGAGGAGCAGGTAGTCAATTTGGAGGAGGAGAGAAGATTTGCAGTTTCCTCCTCAGTAATTTCAGAAAAGGAAGGATGACCAAATGAGAGGGAAGGATTTGGAATTGAAGAGGCAGAAGATGAGATGGACGTGACCTTGCGGAGAATTCAAAACTAATCTTCTGGATTTTGTCATGGAAATAGTCAGCCAAGGTCTGGGCAGACAGTGAATGGGGGTGTTGGGGGAGGAGGGACCTTGAGGAGAGAGTTAAGCATAGCAAAGAGATGGCAAGGGTCAGAGGCAAGAGTTAGTCAAATGAACATAGTACTCTTGCTTGGCAAGTGCTATGACTGACAGGAAAGAGGTAGCATGAATTTGAAAATATGAGTAGTCAGCAAGGGTATGTGATTTAAGCCAAAGGTGCTCAGCTCCCAAATTGCATCTCTCCTGGAAGAGGCAGTGGCTGGGTCAGAGGTGGACCAGGAAAGGGATAAGAGTATCTCATAATGCTCTTTAATGAGAAGCTGCCTCCTTTACCTCAACTATAAAGATTATCTTCAAGGCAGTGTACATCAGTGAGCCTTTCCTGCATATCATAATGAAGGTCTAAAGCCCCTATAGCTATGAGAATCTTCAGGCCCCAAACCCATTGCAGAGGCCCTTAATGCCACATCGAAAAAAAAGGTCAAACTGGCCATATGTTCTCCACACTCCTTTCCCTTGGACCACTAGTAACTGGAATTGGGCAAATTTATTCTGAGCAAGAGAATCCATGAACTCCCCTGTTATGCAGACTGTTTTGCATTTATTAGCCCATGAAGAGTTGGTAAGAAGCCATGCAGAAGGAGAGCACAGCATTCTGAAAAATCTTCCTCCAAGAGAATTCAAAGTCCTAGAATCCCTCCCTGGGGACGCTGAGGAGTGGGACTTGAAGCTTTTGGTTCTCTTGGAAAGTGGATAAGACTATCACAAAACAGTAAGCCAAAATAAATAATTGAATCCAAACCCAAAAACTTAATACCTCATATTTTTTTTTGAAAATTTGGCTGCCACCATGCAGGGCTACATTTAAGATTGTTATGCCCACAGGCAGGACTGGAAACGGCATAGATGGAGGTTTGAATGTCAGAGCAGCACTCCCTTGAAGCACATGTCTGTAAAACAGAGGACCAATTTTACACCTTTGGCAGATGCCTATGTCTAACACCGAGCCCTCCAGAGTGATGAAAGGACCATAATGGCAAGAAATGTACACTAGTGTAAATTAAACCCTTTAGGTACGGACACAGCAAATCACACAAAAATCAAACCTAAATCTTGCGACCCCCACATTAAACATTTTTTTACCGTAGGAAGGCCAAACACAAAAACGCCGTATTTTAAAATCTCATTGGGGGATTCTGCAGCTCCATGAATGTTTTAAGGGACCTCTGCGGATTGCTTTCTCAAGAGGTCAGAGCTTAGGCGATCGTTTGGTGCAAACGTCTTTACAAGAGGATCAATTGATATATCAGGAACCTACACATGGTCATGTTGCTTGTCATGCATGTAGTTATTGTGACTCTACAATGGAGGGTATCGAATGGTGTCATCCTGTAACACGTCAGGAATTTCGTCGGCGATGGGACACGAATTGTAACTCTACATATGTAGTATATATGATTATATGTCCTTGCCCTTTGATGTATGTAGGTCGCACTACTAGGCCTTTTAAACGGCGTCTAATGGAACATGCTTCTCGACAGCGATGTGGTGTTGAATCTGCCCCTATGGTATCTCACTGTTCTGCAGCATCTCATCAATTTAATCAGCTTCGCTGGTCTGTAATAGACCATGTTCCTCTGGATCCTAGAGGGGCACATAGGGAGTATCATCTCCAACGTCTTGAGCAGCAGTGGATTTTCCTCCTGGGTACTGTGGAGCCAGGCGGTTTGAATCGGGAGATTGACTGGCAAAGTCTTCTGTGAATGACGAGTCGTCATTGCTCTGTTTATCCAATCATAGCTGGGATTCCCTGCCATGTGGGGTTCTATCTGCTATTGTATTGGAGGGTTCTTCTTTTAAAAAACGGTGATCGGCCATTATGAAATAAGACCACAGCTGCTTTGACGGCGTTTTTGTGTTTGGCTGCTGTATATGCTATTCTGGGATTTTGCACTTGATACAGGGCATAGGAGCCCGAAACGTGCGCGTTGTGCATTTGGACTATATATACCAGCATTTGATGAACTGAGATAAGTTTATTTTTATCTTTATATAGATTTTGAGAAATATGAGAATTTTGGTGAAGAACCTTTCGAGAAAAAGTAGCTGCCCGCTTGGAGAAGGTCGTTTTCCATTTCGGCCTTCCTACGGTATAGCTCCGACAAAGAAATGTACACTGGCAAAACCAAAACATATGGAGTACCGGATAAGCAAGTTCCAGATAAGTTTTTCACCCTGATGCAGAACTGACTTAGTTGGTGTGGTATATATGGTTTTAATGAATGGACTTTTAAAGAGATTTAGATGAATTCAACTCTTGACGCAGTGCTTATACACTATCTATTGACATTAAAAAAAAGAAAAGGAATGAAATGGATTGTTCAGGCACACTGATGAGCTGTTAAAATGTCATACAAGCAAACATTTTCTGATTAATATGAGCTATTAAGTAAACCAAACAAATAGAGCCCAAATCCAACTTTAACAGCTCATATTTTTCAGTAAAATGTTGGTTGGACTGTTAAATTGCCATACACGCAATCAATGTGATGCCATTGTTGAAGAGGGAGCAGTAGGTACGACCATGTCCCCCCCAAGTCACCTGAGTATCAGTGGCCTGGTCTCAAGTCATTGGAGGTCGGAGCGACAACTTAAGATATTGAGGAGGTTCAGCAAATCTCTGTCTTGTGGTGCCTTGTGGGTATGGTAGCTGCCATTACCTCAGTGCTCGACAACATGCTCTGATGGGGCTGGACACCGAACTTTCTGGTCATCTACTCTATATCATGTATTCTCAGCGTTGATAAAGAGAACAAATCATTCTACTTCTTTAGGCAGGAAGTCAGTTGATGTTAGTTCCTGGTGGTCTTTATCAATGCTATCTCAATGCTGAAGCATCACCAGCATCTGATGCAGCTCCTGGACCCTTTGAGACCAATGGAATAGACTTAGGAGTGAAAAAGATTTTCATGCTGCTCTTCACAGCTCTGACTCCCTCTCTTTGTCATTTGTAAGAACAAATAGCACGGAGAAAGCTTGTGATTGGGCCCAAACTACCCACAGTTAATGTTTGCAGTACCTACACACTGGATATGATCTTGTCACAATGCTCACATTTTGTAAAGCATCTGGGGAGAGGAGAAAGAAATTATTTGTAACATTTTCCCAAAAAGACAGCCAATGTGAAGTTGAAGAACTTTGTTTTGAAAATCATGGCCAGCCAGGTCACCAATCACTTAAAACATAAAAAAAAGACAAAGGGTGGTGAGCATGACAAAACAACATAAAAAAAAAACCACACACAAGAGGTCACCACATGACATGGTCAGTGAATTAAAACCTACTTATAGTACAATCTCCAGGAACAAGCAGGAATGAGTCTTCACATATGGGTATCGTCGGTACCGACGGAGCCTGCGCGGGAACGCTCCCCAGTGTCCAATAAGAAAGCTTTTGGGAGCATCCCACAGCGCCTGCGTGCTGCCTACCCAACTGTCTCTCCTCAGTTGAGTTTTATAGCTGAGACAAAGAGAGAAAGAGGAAAGGAAGATAGATAGAGAGATACAACTCCTAGGGGAGGTGGGTGGGTTGTGAAGACTTATTCCTGCTGTTCCCAGAGATCACCTGTTACAGGTAAGTAACTGTGCTATCTCCAGGAACAAGCAGGAATGAGTCTTCACATATGGGGACTCCCAAGCTAAGATGCCTGGAGCCCTAGCATGGTGAGGATTGGAACATGCTACACCTCATATGGCCAGGCATCCTGAGAATGGAGGGTAGGAGTTGAAAGAGAGGAGCTGTGGAAAAACAGCTAACCTAAGGACTACAGGTAAGGAGTCCTTGTATGTATGATAATTATCATGAAAAATATTGAAATGAACAATCACAATATGGACCTCACCTACTGGGTTGCAGGAAGTAGAGAGGCTGATGGAGTCTACTGGAGATCCAGTAGAGGAATCTTCAAGGTGACCTCACTGAAGGGAAGGTGAAGGTCCCAATCTGGAATGGACAGGTGACCCAGGTGTCAACTGGGGTAGTAGAAAAACGGCAGGTCTTTAGTGGAAGCTTTATGGAAAAAGCTGGGAACTCTTTTGGCTACAAAGTTACTAACATTTAGGAGCAAAAGAGGAAGACTGACCGATTTTGACAAACTAGCCCAGTCCTGGAGGGAAGAAGGGGTATGGGAAAAAGCCCGTATTCCCAAGGAGGACAGATGTCTGAAGGGTTGAAACCTCAGATCTACTGAAGATCCACCCTGTCTTTCCTAACTGGTGAGAGATAGGAAAGATATTGAAACATGGAGCTTCAGGGATACCTAAACATAGGGTTAAAGTAGGAGCTGTCAGTACCACAGTAGTGGTTGTGTGCATAATACCCTAGACCAGCGATGGCGAACCTATGGCACGCGTGCCAGCTGTGGCACGCGAAGGCCTTGCAGCTGGCACGCGGGAAGGTCCGCAATCAAAATATGCGGCATTAAAAAAAATAAAAATAAAAAGCTGCCAGGGCCGGGGCCGCCGCGGCAGAATCGAGTGTGCCGCGGGGCCCCCCCGCCCCCCCCGCCCCCCCCCGCCCAGCAGAGCCTGCCCTCCGTCCCCGGTATCACCTTCTCTCAGCTGCTCTGCTGGGCGGGGGGGCCCCGCGGCACACTCGATTCTGCCGCGGCGGCCCCGGCCCCGGCAGCAACAGCTTTCTTTGTAAAAAAATATCGCTGGGGGGGGGGGGGGGTAGGAGTGGTAATGGCTGGGGGGGGGGGGTAGGAGTGGTAATGGCTGGGGGGGGCTAGGACAGGAAATGGGCTGATGGGGGGTTAGGAGTGGTAATGGCTGGGGGGGGGTTAGGACTGGTGATGGGGTTGGGGGGTTAGGAGTGGTAATGGCTGTGGGCTGTTGGGGGGTTAGGACTGGTGATGGGCTGGGGGGGCTAGGACAGGAAATTGGCTGATGGATGGTTAGTAGTGGAGATGGGCTGGGGGGGTTAGGAGTGGTAATGGGCTGGGGGGGGTTAGGAGTGGTAATGGCTGTGGGCTGTTGGGGGGTTAGGAGTGGTAATGGCTGTGGGCTGTTGGGGGGGGGGCTAGGACTGGTACTGGGCTATGGGGGACTAGGACAGGAAATGGGCTGATGGGGAGGTTAGGAGTGGTTATGGGCTATGGGGGGGCTAAGTCTATATGGGCTGATGGGATTAGGACTGGAAGTGGGTTGATGGGGGCTTAGGACTGGTAATGGGCTATGGGGGGCTAGGACAGGAAATGGGCTGATGGGGAGGGGTTAGGACTTGAGGTGGGCTGTTGGGTGGGGTTAGGACTGGTAATGGGCTATGGGGGGCTAGGACAGGAAATGGGCTGATGGGGAGGGGTTAGGACTTGAGGTGGGCTTTTGGGTGGGGTTAGGACTGGAAATGGGCTGATGGGGGGTTAACACTGGAGGTGGTCTGATGGGGTTAGGACTGGTAATGCGCTATGGGGGGGGTTTAGGACTGATAATGGGCTATGGGGGGGCTGGGACAAGAAATGGGCTGATGGGGAGGGGTTAGGACTTGAGGTGGGCTGATGGGGTTAGGACTGGTAATGGGCTGTGGGCTGATGGGGGGGTTAGGACTGGCAATGGGCTATGGGGGGGTTAAGACTGGTAATGGGCTGTTGGCTGATGGGGGCTGTCTGGTAATGGGCTATGGGGGGTTAGGACTGATAATGGACTATGGGGGGGCTAGGACAGGAAATGGGCTGATGGGGAGGGGTTAGGACTTGAGGTGGGCTGATGGGGTTAGGACTGGTAATGGACTGTGGGCTGATGGGGGGGTTAGGACTGGCAATGGGCTATGGGGGGCTGACTGGAAATGGGTTGATGGGGGTTAGGACTGGAAGTGGGCTGATGGGGGGGTCAGGACTGGAAGTGGGCTGATGGGGGTTAGGACTGGTAATGGGTTATAGGGGGGGCTTAAACTGAAAATGGGGTGATGGGGGGTTAGGACTGGAAGTGGGTTGATGAGGGGGGGCTAGGACTGGTATTGGGTTGGGGGGTTTCTAGGACTGGAAATGGGTTGGGGGGCTGCTAGGACTGGAAATGGGCTGATGCAGGGACTAGAAGGGAATGGATGCTGGGTGAGGCTGGAACTAGAAGGGAGCTGGTGTTGGGGGAGGATTAGAATGGGATGGGGCTGGGAGAGTAAAATGGAGAGGGGAAAAATATTTTGTGTGGGAGGGATAAAAAATCTACAATTGGCCGGGTATTGGGAGAATAAGTGGGGATTGAGGATGGAGGGGTAAATTTTGAGTAGATGAAATAGGAATGAGGAAAGAGCAAAAGGAGAAAGATTAGTATGTTAAAGCAGATGTAGAGAGAGAATGGAAAAAAACCCCCAAGAAGACAGAAGAAAGGACAAATGGACAGCAGATGGAGAGTTAGCAGAAGACACGAAGAAACCAGAAGAAAGTGGCTGGAACAATTGCAACTGAAAAAAAATGCACAAAAGGTAGAAAAATATCTCTTTATTTTGAATTTATTAACTGGAATATGTCAGCTCTGGGAAATGTGCATCATTAATTTTTGCGCTTTGTTTAGTACAAGAGGAAATTAATTTATAGTTTTATTTCTACAGTGTTGTTGTATATTCCAAGTTTGGCTTTTGGGGTTCCCAGTTTAATTATTGTCTTCCTGTTTCTAAATTGTGATTCCTTGTTTGGTGATGGTCTGTTCTGCATGTGTAACTGAGCTGAGGTATTCTGTTTATATAATTCCTATTTGACATTGCCACTTGTTCTTTCCCCAGTAGGTCATGTATTGTTGTTCTCTGAAATGTATTGGTTTAATATTTGCAGTGTTGCCTTTTGATAGTTAGGGTATGGTGCTTTGTGAGTCCTGGTAGTGCTGTTAGGATACGGCGGGTTTGCTATGGGTTCTAAATGGGCAGCGTTTGTAGTAGTTCCTAATGTGCCTGGCGGTTGGTACTGGATTATAGTAATGTAGAAACCTTTAGTCTTTCTTTATCCATATACTCATTAAGAGGCATGTTTACTAAAAGTTAGTGTATGGTAACATTATGCAAATATTTATGCAAATGAGGCACCTTATGCAAATGAGGCTTTAATTGACGTGCTGGCACTTTGAGGAAATTCTTTGGTTTTGTGCGGCAGTTTGGGCACTCGGGCTCAAAAAGGTTAGCCATCACTGCCCTAGACATACTGAGGGACAGTATGAACATATGCAAGCCCACTGTCTGGAACCTATAGGAAGGCAAAAACCTTTTTAAGCATTTCGACAGATACACACACACATACACATATATATATATATATATGTCTATAGTGAGATCTGGAGGGGCATAACATATGCATCTATAGAGAAGTATATAGAGATATATACATACATGAATATATATGTCTAAGATAAATGTCTGCAACTAAGCAGATAGAGATATGCCCATAAGAACATTCACATTGGAGATGTGAAGGAGAAAGATTCATCTAATAACAAGAAGGTGGAACCTACTTGAGAAGATATATAGAGAATCTATTCCCCCTGGCTAAGATGGCGCAGGAATGCTATCCAGTGAAATAACCAGGATGGTTGCGTGAAAATACAGAGGATATCATCAGTCTGTAAACAGCAAGTCCTGAGTCCTGTAGAACTCTCACATGGTAAATGGACAGAAAACGCATAGGATGAGATACCAGGTTGACCCACTGGAGGGACACAAAGGGGTATCATGCGTTATTAGTTAAATATGTGCTGTCCATGAAGGATTAGGATACCATGAGGATAAGCTGTAAGGAAAAAAAAGAGCATATTCCTTGTAGGAGCTGGATAACTCTTTAGACTTACACGCGGAGAAGGCTTATATCCTTTGTACGAAAAGGAGATAACAGGGTGTGAAGAACCCTCACAGTCATGGGGGGATGACTGAGGAAGCCTTTTTCGACCATGATGGATAGTCATTAGAGAAAAAACTCCATGCTCTCTCGCAAGGGCCCATAGTGGAAAGCTTCTCTGTAGGATTGCAGAGAGCATTATGCAGGAGAATTGGGATATAGAACTGGCTGATGGAAAAACCAGCAGCCAAGTCAACTATGCTGCCAAACCCAGGATTGGAGATGGCAAGGATAGAAGGTAATGTTAGAAGCCTGTAGTGATAAGGATTTCCCAAGAAAGATGTAAGTACTGTCTTGGAATCACTACTAAGGCCAGACCGAAAAGTGGTGGAAGACAAGACTGGAACTTGTGGAAAAGTACCAGTAGTCAAATCACTGGAACTCCTGCATGGGCAGCTACTGAATAGGACAGCAGAGAGAATCTTTCTGTGTTAAACAGAGAGAACAGACTGAAGAAGGGGAGAATCTTGTCCCTGCCTGATGAGCTGCCCAGATAAAAGAAGGGAGTTCACCCCAGAGAAAAAACTCCACAGTGGAAAGAAAGACAAGAAGTCTTTCAGTGGTATGGTACCCCTCTTACAGGGGAAAAACCTGGAGGAGAGGGTAGAGATACAAGAGCTGAAAAAAAGACTTACCATATGGTAAGTCCCTGGAAGGGAAAAATTCATGTTGGTACAGAAAAACTATCATGTGATAGTTGTTAAACCTCTCTTCTTGTCAGGAAAAGGAGGAAAAACCTGTGACCCATAGACATGAATAGCCTGACAGCTCCGCATACCGAAGAGCAAAAGGATGTCCTGAGAATAGGAATCCCTGTGTAGAGTTTTGAATGAAAAAACAGTGAAAAACTTCTGTTGAAAAGAAGATAACTGTAGGTTATAAAGAGATTAATCCGAACCCCATGGTTGCTGTGTTTATTCAGCCTGGCTAGAGTTTGGATTCTTCAGACCAGGACGAGGCTTCCCGTGCTTGGGAACATCTTAATGATGGGCAGGAGAAGAGTAAAACCTTTCTCCTAGGGAAAGAAGGTTTGGTAGGGCATTTCCTACCTACTGGGGAAGGAGAAGGCTTAGGATCGCCTTCAGAAACAGGGAGGTCAGTGGAGCACTGAGCAACCTGATGTAAAGACTCCTTATTGAAGAGATTTTCTCCAGTGCAAGGAGTATTACCCAATCTTTGTTGTGCCCATTTGTTCAAGTCTGAAGCTTGGAGCCAGGCTCTACGTCGTGCCCCTATGGCTATAGCAGAGGTTCTGCTAACAGACTCAAAAGAGTCTAGGGAAGCACGAGAAAGAAACCAAGAGATATTTTGGCTATGACTAAGGAATAGTCTGCAGCCTTGGGCTCTGATAGAAAAGGAGTCAAAAGAGATAAATTTCTTTGTGACCTCCTGAAGGGATAGACTCATATAAAAAATATATGAGAGAATCCTTGTTGCCAGCATAGATGTTTGGAAGGTTTGACGTCCAAAGGCATCCAGTGTTCTAGATTCACGACCTGGCGGGTAAGAAGAATGCTTCTTCTTGCTTTTTACCTTCCTCATTGCTGATTCCACTACAATGGAATGATGGGGAAGTTGAGTCTTTTGAAACCCTGGAGAGGGGGGCACCTGATATAGAAGATCAGTTGCTCTAGAAGGTGAGGAAACCCTTAAAGGTGCTTCCCACATTCGTAGAAGAAGATCCTGCAAGAAATGATGTAAAGGAAGCATTATATTTTCCTTTTCTCCAGAACAAAGAGAGCCTTGAGCAGGATCATAGCCAGGGGTAGGAAATAGCAAGGGATGTTGCTATGTCCAGGAGAAAATTCTAAAAAGAAGGATCTCCAACAGAAACCATCCCTGGACAGGCTAGATCTGAAGAACTAGCCTGGCACCGGAGTAGGCACTTGAGAATGTAGGAATAGAAGATCTCGCCCGGTGCAGAAAAGGATCCCTAAGGGATGGATGCTGGTACTGGAGGTCATGACGCGAGACAGTCAGTACTGCATCACCCATGCCAGGTATCGACTCCAAACTAGGTATAGAAAGGAGCGACTCTGGTGAAAGAAGCATGGAAGGAGCTGACCCCGATGCTACTGCAGGTATCGGCACCGATACCGATACCAGTAGCTGTGCCGGAATCGAAGACGATACCGACATCGAAGCAGTCATCGGAGGCTGCTCAAGTGGTACCGAGGAAACCGAAGGCCTTTGGTAATTACCCTCGGTACCGAGCATCCGGAATCGGTAAGCATCGGATCCGAGACGTGTCGGTACCCAGTCTTCCAGACTCGGCATCGAAGGAAGCGAGTCTATCGATGCATGTCTGGAAGGTACCAACGTCGGTGGTAGTATCGGCGGTGATACCGATACTGGAAAGTCAATCTGGGATGTATCGATCGGTCCCAAAGGTACCGAGAAAACCAGATGACGATCCCTGGTGAAGAGTGGATCACTCAACACCGGTGTCGATGCCGGGGTATCGGTACCGCTCGAAGCGGATGCCACCACCGAGCATGGCTCAGGTATGTTCTATGAGGGGTGAGCCTCAGGAACAACCTGAAACCCCTGAAAGGCTTTGGAGACCAAAGACTCCTGCCGGGGTTTTGAAGCCAAAGGATCCTTGAGGGCAAGGCCGGAGCCGTCATCATGCTGTGCATGAGACCTACCACTCAAGGATTGGCTAGTCTGAACAGACTGTTTGTGGGTTACCTGATCCTGTAGAGAAGGAGAAATGGTCGGTGCCCTGCCATTGGAAGGGAACTCGGTATCGAGGGAAACTCAAAAAGGGAAATCTCTTCTCATAATATGGTAGCCTAATGGCTCCGGATGGTCAGGACCCAAACAGTTTAGACACCAGGACTTGGAGTCTAAAAACAATACTGCACTGCCACAGTTAAGGCACTTCTTAGGAAAAGAAAGAGCGGCTCCATAATGGAGAGGCCTGAAGGCCCAAAAGTTTAAAACTGAAACTGAGGGAAAAAAATTCCCTGGATTAAATAAAAAGAAAAGAAAAAAACACCGGCGATACCGGTGGAGTCGGGGAGACAGCCGCAACCAGAGGAAAACAAGAATTAAAGAATTAAAGAAAAAATTTTCTGCGGTGACAGGACGATGTCCTGCCGGCTCCGCGGAAAAGCGAAAACTGAGGAGAGACAGTTGGAAAGGTGGGAAGGCAGCACGCAGGCGCTGAGGGATGCTCCCAAAAGCTTTCTGATTGGACGCTGGGGAGCATTCCCGCGCAGGCTCCGTCGGTACCGACGTACCCATATGTGAAGACTCATTCCTGCTTGTTCCTGGAGATAGTAGGTATGTCTTATTGGCCCTGTGGAAAAATGAAGACACTGGAGCTCCTACATAACAGCATTAAGTGGGAAAAAAAGAAATCACATACGTGCACAGTGGTGCCCCTTAAAGCCTTCTAGAACTTTTTTCTAAACTAAAAGGCCTTATCCGTGCAGGCTCTATCAGATGATATCACTCAACTACAAGGGCTTGATGTCCTACTTGCCCTTGAAGAAATATATCATCATTGTCAAAAGGATTTCTGGTAATATGAATGAGATGCAAGCATTGTGCATATGTACTAAAAATAGCTAAAATTGCATATAAAAATAATGAAAAGATTAATCAAAAAGTCATACTCACTCTAAATAATATTTCTTCATTCCATTTTGGATTCAAACTCTGTAAAAGGGCAGAAAAAATAACAGAAAATTGTCTTGGGCTTCTTACAATTTAGAAAGGTGAATGTCTTGGTATAAAATAGCATCTATCCCTCCCCGATTAGTGCTGCTAAGATGACAATTATACCGATAAAATGCTATAGGAGTTGAGGTTAGACTAAAACTTGATATCGATAGTGAATATTAGAAACCTTTGATGAGAGTCTTGTAGATATATGGTAATATTCATCTTTAAAAAATCTACTGCTTTTAAGAAATCTCTTGGATCTACTGATATGAGCCATTTTTGAATTTTTGTTACGTAGTATGTTTAAATTAAGAATATGAATATAAGTTGAAGTTAAAGTCATCATTATTAGCATGATTGGTCCTGCAAATTGCAATTATAGATGGAAGATTACCAATGGGTGATTTTTTTGTTGTTTGTATGTTAGTAAGCACCTGTTATTGTCTGTGGATACTAGATAATTTAGTTTTGTGCATACCATGAGTCATGAACCTCACTCAAATCAGGGTTTGTGGAGTATGATCTCAGTCTCTCAAATGTACTGCTAATGCTCGACTCCATTGATAAAACTGACCATTTAGCACACCATTTTAACCACTTTCAAATTTTACTTTATTTATTTAGCTGATGCTTTTTCATTTGCTTCCTGTCCCACGACTCTCTAAAATTTCCTCAGGAACCTTTCATGAGGGACTTTGTCAAACAGGGAGCAGATCAGATCTGTGGTATATTAAAAGTAAATAAAATTAAACAAAAACATCTTCTGGAAATCCAGATGCACATATAAATACCACTGCTGCAGGAATACATACTTCAAATGTTCTGTGTTTCAGTCCACTCCAAGAAAGCACTGCAAATTTTTGAAAGTCAAACATTAACATATTCCTATTTTTCACACTTTTACAAGGATATAAAAAAGTTTGAAGGACCCATCAGGGAGACCAACTGCAAGTGTAATAGGTTCAGATTTTGAGCCCTTATCTATTTTTAATGATTTTTTTTTCAAATCACAAGTTTGTACTGCAGCCTTGCAGCACTATAGAAATGATTAATAGTAGTAGTAGTAGGATACAACACATATGATTTATAAGTTACAATAGATAAATGATTTAACAGCAGACTATTAGTAACATCAGCTATATAGGCACCATATATGAATATTCCCCAACAGACTGCTTTGAAAGTTGTGCACACGGTGTTGGAAAATCAGCTATGTCCTCAAAGAATAACTACATTTACAGTACAGTTTAAATTTAAAATAGTTTTTACATAATGCTAAGGGCAATTTTTTCAGCAGAAGCATGAAACAGCCATAGGTGCCACCATGGCTCCTTCAGTCACATCTCATGATTTGAGAAGCCATTCCTATATAAATCAATTGGTTTACAAACATCTTCCTTTGGAGCAGTTATGTTGATGACACTGTTTTGTTTGGCAAGCAAGCCAAAAGGAATTGCTTTGTTTCATCAAGTGGTTGAATGTGTCAATTGCAACTTTCAGTTTACATTAGAAATATGAGCATCAGATGTTTTTCTTTACATATTCTAATAAAGCATAGTTACTCACCTGTAACAGGTGATCGCCGGGAACAGCAAGAATCAGTCTTCACATATGGATGATGTCACCTGGTGCGGGAACACTCCCCAGCATCCAATAGGAATGCTTTTAGGAGAGTTCCTCCACATATGCATAGCTGCCTTCCCTTCAGGTCTCCTCAGTCAGGTGAATAGCGCAGCAAAGGGAAAAGTAGAAAAAAATATGGATAAACTTCTTGAGGGGAGGTGGGTGGGTTGTGAAGACTGATTCCTGCTGTTCCCAGAGATCACCTGTTACAGATGAGTAACTACACTATCTCCAGGAACAAGCAGGAAGTCAGCCTTTACATATGGGACTCCTTAACACATGACCACCCTATGAGGAAAAAGGATTCCGGTGCAACAGAGGGATCCAACTGACTCAGCTCGCTTGAAGCACTCCTCAGAAGGCGGCCAGATGGGCGGTGGGAAAATTATCTAAATTTGAAACAAGTTATGAAGTACAGATTGACCGAATTGAGCATCATTCCTGGAGTCCTTATCCAGGCAATAGTGAGCTGCAAAGGTGTGCAGTGAAGACCATGTGGCTGCTTGGCAGATGTCTGAAATTGACAGAGATCGGAGGTTGGCTATAGTAGCAGCCATGGCACGGACATATGTGCTGTGACATGGTTTTGTAGAGAGAGATTTGCTTGCAAGTAAGCAAAGGTTATGCAGTCTGCAATCCAGTTAGAGAGAGATCTCTTGGAAACTGGTAACCCCAGATGACTCTGGTCAAAGGAGACAAACAACTGAGAGGACTGACGATGATCCTTGCTGCGTTTAATACAGAAGGCAAGTGCTCTTTTACAATCAAGAGTATGCAGTTTTGCCTCAGCAGGGGAGCTGTGAGGTGTGGGAAAGAAAGTTGGTAGTGAAATGGAGTAACAACTTTCGCTAAGAACTTAGGATATGCCCAGATGACCACCTTGTCATGGTGAAACCTGGTATATGGAGCATAGTCCACCAAAGCCTGAAGTTCACTCACTCTTCGAGATGACGTCAAGGCTACTAGAAAAGTACTTTCCATGTTAAGAACTTAAAAAGTAGTTGACAGTAAAAGCTCAAAAGGAGGCCGCATTGGTTGTGCCAAGACAACATTTAGATCCCATGCCATGGCAGGTGGGTGAAGGGGTGGTTAGTCAAGAGAAGATCCTTCATGAATCTTGAGTCCAATGGGTGCAGGGACACCTGGCGGTTATCCAGAGTATGGTGAGATGCCGATATGGCAGATAAATGTACTCGCACTGAGTTAGTTTTAAGGCCTGATGACGACAAGTGGAGGAGGCATTGTAGAAGTTTTAGAAATGGACATTTAAAGGATCTAGAGTCCTTTGTGAGCACCAGAGCAAGAATCTTCTCCACTTGAATGTATAAGAATGCCTGGTGGAATCTTTCCTGGAAGACAGTAGAACTTGTAGCACCTCTTCCTAAAGTCCTAGATGTTAGAGGACAATGTGTTCAGCTGCCAGGCTGTCAGATGGAGGGACTGGAGGTTGGGGTGTAAGAGGGCTCCCTGTTCCTGAATCAGAAGATTGAGAGAACACCCCAGGTAGCGAGGAAGAAATTGAGCTAGCTGAAGGAGAAGAGGAAACCATGGTTGTCTCAGCCAGTGAGGCACAATGAGAATCATTTTGCCCTGGTCATTCCGGAACTTGAAAAGCAATGAGAGGAAAGGGGGGAAAGGCATTAAGAAGACCTTGTCCCCAATGTAGGAGAAAAACATCCGAGCTCTCCCTGTGAGGAGATGGAATTCTGGAGCAATAACGAGGCAACTGAGTGTTGTCTGGAGAAGAAAAGAGATAAGAGTAGTGGGAACCCCCAGAGGTGGAATATTTGTTGCACTACTGCTAGGTTTAAACTCCACTCGTATGGGTGGAGAAATTGACTCAGTCTGTCTGCTAGTTTTTTCTCCTCCCCTGACAGATAAACTGTATGTATATGAATTTTGTGGGCTATTGCCTAGATCCATTGGGCTAACGCCTCTTTGCATAATGGGTGAGATACAAAACATGGCCACCTGATTGTCAGTGGAACCTACTATACAGAACATGGCCACCTGATTGTCAGTGGAACCTACCATACAAAACATGGCCACCTGATTGTCAGTTTGTATGAGGACCATCTTGCCCAGGTGAGAGAAGACCTGGATGGCATTGAATATCGCTCAGAGTTCGAGAAGACTGATTTGCAGGCGAGTCTCTGGATGAGACCACAGGCCCTGGGTTGTCAGGCCATTGAGGTGAGCCCCACCAACCGTGCTTTGATGCATCTGTTGTCAGACTACAGTGTGGTAAAGACTTTTGAAAAGGTAGCCATGTTAAGGTTCTCTCATATGGTCCACCAGAGAAGGGAGGCTTTCATCCAGGGAGAGATGATCCCTGGATTGTCTCCACTGCTGTGAAAGGTTCCATTGACTCTCTCACATATTGAGACGAGCTTTGGGTACAACATGCACTGTTGAGGCCATATGGCCTAATAAGCATAGGTATGTACTGGCTGTCACTGTTGACTGCTGCCAGATATGAGAAACTAGGGTAAGTAGTCCGATACATCTGTCTTCTGGGAGAAAAGCTCGAGCTTGAACAGTATCCAGTCAAGCTCCTATGAACTCTAGGTTTTGAGATGGAACTGGGTGTGACATTAGATAGTTGATAACGAATCCCACATTTTGCAGGATGTGGATGGTTTGCTGAAGGGCAACTGTGACTGATTGGCTGATAAAGGCAAATACTGCTCAATCATCTAAGTAAGGGAAGAGAAAGATTTCCAAGGTCCTGAGGTAAGCTGCGACGACAGCCAGTCACTTTGTGAAGACCCGAGGTCCTGAAGACAGTCTGAAGGGGAGAGCTCAATGTTGATAATGTTGGTTTTGAAAGAAAAACCTGAGGTACTTTCTGTAGTTTGGATGTATGAGTATATGCATCCTTTAGATTCAAAGAGCATAGCATTGTTTGGTGATGAGGAAGAAGAAGAAGAAGAGTTCCTAGAGAGATCATCTTGAACTTTTGATAAGGAATTTGTTGAGATTCCCGAGATCCAAAATGTGTTTGTATTCTCCTGTTTTCTTTGGAATTAAGTAGTAACTAGAGTAGAACCCTAGGCCTTGCTGAAACAGAGGAACCTCCTCTATTGCTCGAGTTAACAGAGAGTGGATCTTTTGATGAAGTAAGGTGGTGTGATGGTGGTCCAGGCCTGGTGGCCCTACAAAATGGGATTAGCGGAGGAGTAGACAAACTTATTGGACAACTGGCTACGCTCTTTAGGAAAGAATCAAAATTTTTGAGGGGCCTGAGATGTAGTGGCAGACTGTGGTTTTGCCACCTTGTGTTTCCTAGGTTGCTTGGGAGTCTGTTGCCTCTGCTGTGTTTGAGTAGCAGAATATGAATATGGGAGGTAGAACATCTTTTTCTTTGGACAAAAGGGCTTTTTAGGTGCAGATTTCTTTTTTGAAGGATCTGCTGTCTTTTTTGAGAGCCACTTCATTGTAAGGTCATCATTCTCTATTTCCCCTGATTTCTCTCTCCAGCGCTGTCCAAAGAGGTTTCCCCCATTATAAGGGATATTGATCAGTTCTTCTGGCTCCAATGCAGACTTCAGCTGCCCTGCTTTTAGCCTCAAAGGCATCAAAAGCAGCTCTTGTTAGGAACTTTGAAGTATTCTGTGTATGGGCTACTAGTACCTGATGAGCTGGTTGTTTATCAGTGGGTAGTAGAGATGTGAACTCTGCTAGATCGCTAGAGATGTCCCTTAGAAACATGCCCATATAGAGCATGTAGGAATCTATTCTGGAGGCCAGCATAGCTGCCTGGAAAGCCTTTCTGCCAAAGACATCAAGGGTTCTGGCCTCCCTGCCTGGGGGAACAGAGGAGTGATTTTTCTGACTCTTATTCTCCTCATGGCAGACTCCACCACCATGAAGTGGTGAGGAAGTTGTGGCTTTTGGAATCCTGGGAGGTGGTGGAACCCTATAAAGGGTATCTAGGCGTTTGCAGCAGCCGGTATAGAAAGCTCATTCCTCCCCCCCCCCCCCCCCAGCATTCTCCCTACTCTACAGAAATTGAACAAGTGCAGTGTGCTGAGCCATATTAGCCTCCACTGACACACACTGACCTTTAACCAACACAAGCTCTTGAAACAAAGTTCCCATAATAGGTAGAAGGGCTTGTCGAAGCGAGGAGATGGTTACACTAGATAGCTTATGGAAAGCTAACACAAGTCTTTCCAAGTCACCGACACACCAGACCGTTGGAGTGCTGATCTTCACCTGCTCTCCAGGAGAAACTCCTTCGGGAGAGAACCCCATGGCTCCACTCCCCGCAACTGATAACACCAACATCTGCTTTGAGGAGTCGCCCTCAGGAGTGTAGGAGGCTTCTCTCTGCTGGAGCACTGCCACACACTCTCCCCCCTCAACAGAAACAGTTCTGGGATGCGGTGGCAACGTCTGGACAGGGCTAAGATCCACCCCACTGCTCTAGTCCGCCAAGGCACCAAGCGGATCAGCTGAAGCCATGACAGATGCCGAGGGAAGGCAAAAATCTCGTGATGGACGGCTGCAACAACTCTGCCGAAGGCGGCAGCGCACCTGAGGGCTTTTGTGACTGCTTCCTCTTTTTCCCCCATTGGGAGACAGCTCGGCGTAGCGATCCTTCTCAAAGCTCCCTCCTCAGTGTCCTCCTCTGCCGCCATCTTGAATCCCCTCCCATGCAGTTGAGTTTTGAACAGATTGAAGGGGAGAGAGATGATTCAGAGGGAGACCAGCAAGGAGGTGGCTGCAATAGTCTAGGCAGGAGGTCACTAAAGAGTGGATTAGTGTCTTAGTAGTGTGTTCAGAAAGGAAGGGGCGAATTTTGCTGATGTTATACAGAAAGAACGACAGGTTCTAGCTATCAGTTGGATACGTGTGGAGAAGGAGAGGGAGGAGTCAAAGACGACCCCCAAGATTGTGAGCCGAGAAAACAGGGAGGAGTAGGGTATTATCCACAGAGATTGAGGAAGGGGAAAGGTGGGTTTAGGGAGAAAAATAAGAAGTTTGAAATTGAACATAGCCAAAACCTAAACGGCAGTGAGACGTCCAAGTAGCATGATAGATAGGCAAGCAGAGATCAGGGCCTGGATGGCCAGAGAGATTTCAGGCGTAGAGAGAGGTAGATCTGAGAGTCATCAGTGTAAAGATGGCACTGAAAGCCATGGGAAGAGATAAGCATACCAAGGGACTGGGTATATAGAGAGAAAAAGAGTGGGCTCAAAACAGACCCTTGGGATACACCAACTAAGAGCAGGATAGCTTCTCAGACACGGGGGAAGGATATGGAAGGCCTTCAATAAGCACATATACGTGCGCCCAGAGGTTCAAAAATCCACCGCTGACCTCAACTTTCAAGAGCTTCCACAGTGCTGTTTGTCAGTTGTCAGTGCTGTGCTGCTCTCCCTTCCCCCAAAGCCTGCAGCCCTAGGTGGCCACTAGTGATAGAGCAGCAGTACTTCCCAGGATTGGCCCTAAGTTCTACTGCCCAATATAAAGTTTGCCTTTGGTATGTTTAAAAGCATGTGCTACTACTGAACTACTAGTGGAATTTGTGAAAAATATGACTGGGCAGAGTCCATGGTCCTGCTCCCATCAGCATCTCCTCTTTCAGCTACAGCAACTGATAGTCCATGCTGCTACTGGTATTTCAGCCTCTAATTTAAATCTTTTATCAAGCCACTACTGGCACTGCAGCCTCTCAGTAAAATGTACACACATAAATACTGTGTATATGAAGTACTCTAACCTTTTTAACTGTCTTTGTTTGAACGCTGGTAAGGACTCCATTTTCTGGATCGTACACTGTCAGTTTCACATAAGGATCACTATTAAAATAAGCAAAAGAAAAATACAAACATGAAAAAGTCCATTTAATTCAAGTTCAATTTAAAAAGAAAATGCTACTTCAAAACAAATTTTACACACTTTCAAAAAATATGGTAAGGTGGCAGCACATTTTCCAAACCTGTGTTAATATCATTAACACACAAGTTGATAAATAGCAATTCTTACTACATACCTATGGGTATCGGTTCCTCAAATTCAGTCATCTTACTCTTTGAAATTAAGCACATTTAGACTATTTTCTTATGGGTTATCCAGAGGAAGGCAAAACACTCTGTTTACTGAACCCAGTTTGTCTAACTAGGAGAAAAGTAAATCATTCCTAAACTTAAGAAGATTATCTTCAAAGATGTATTGAGAGAACATTAACCTCTAAGATGTCATTTTCTTCCCAGATGGTCTGACCAGGCAATAAAAGTTCCCTGCTGATAGGCAGCTAAAGAGAAGGTACCTGTGAATTTAATTCTCAGCATTACTTTGTACCTGCAGGTGTTTCTACAGCAACTGCAGATACCTTCTCTTTCGTCTCAAACACTGAATGCATAATGTCTATTTATTCTATTTAAAAATACTTATATATTTTTATTTTGTAAACTGCTTTTGAGGTATATAAACAACAAAAAAAATACATAAGCATCCTCCAACACACTTAAACAAATACAGTCAGGCCCTTCACTTCAACTCTACCATTTTTTATCATCTACTCCAACTCACTTCAGTTCAGCTCACAATCTCCCACCACCAACATATTCACAAAATCACTGGGTGCTAGGCAAGGCCGGCCAAAGGATTTCTGCTGCCCTAGGCCAGCTCTCCATGTCGTCTCCACTTCACCATGTGCCTGAGGCACCTTCCCCACCGACATCAATCTACCCACGGGGGGGGGGGGGGGGGCAGCAAACCAATTCGTACTCTGAAGAGATAGCAGAGGCATGCTTTAAAATGCCCCCACGCGCTCACAGCCTGCGCTCCTGCCCCATCCAATGTAAAATGCATGTTTTAATTGCCTGCTGTAGTGCTGAAGCAGCGGCTGAACTGCTGACACTTCAAAAGGAGGTGCACGCTGCCCACCAGGGCCTGCTACCCTAGGCAACTACCTAGTTCACCTAGTGGACAGGCTGGCCGAGCCCAGATGCTAGGGAACTAAACTGTCTTCACTTCTTTCCAGAATACTTGATTGTTTCCCAGCATTGCGAGTTGCTGTTTGTCCTTTATGAAAAAGGCTGATGAATCTCTTTGACAAGCGAACTGTAATCAAGCTGCTGTCAAATATGTAACAATCTTACTGAACAACCTGAAGATCTGTAAAGCACAGTTACTTACCTGTAACAGGTGATCTCTGGGAACAGCAAGAATAAGTCTTCACATATGGGTATGTCTGTACTGACGGAGTCTGCGCGGGAACGCTTCCCAGCGTCCAATCAAAGAGCTTTTGGAAGCATCCCACCACGCCTGCGTGCTGCCTTCCCGCCTTTCCCAACTGCCTCTCCTCAGTTAAGTTTTAAAGCTGAGACAAAGAGAGAGAGAGAGGAAAGGAAAGATAGAGATACAACTCCTGGGGAGGTGGGTGGGTTGTGAAGACTTATTCCTGCTGTTCCCAGAGATCACAAGTTACAGGTAAGTAACTGTGCTATCTCCAGGAACAAGCAGGAATGAGTCTTCACATATGGGGACTCCCAAGCTAAGATGCCTGGAGTCCCAGCATGTCATAGGTTGGAACATGCTATTCCCCACAACACCAGGCATCCTGAGGATGGAGGGTAGGAGTTGAAGAAAGAAAGGTGCTGTGGAACAGCTAACTTAGCATAGGACTGCAGAGAAGGAGTCCATGTGTGGATGATAATTATCATCAATGATATTGAAGAAATATTGCAATATGGACCTCCCCTAACAGGATTACACAGCAGTAAGTAGGTTCATGGGATCTACTGGGGAACCCCAAGGATGAGCTCACTGTGAAGTGGAGGTAATAAACCTGTAGGAAAAAAAAAAAAGAGTGGAGGTCAGATTCCTGAAAGGTAAGAGGGGACCCCGGTGAGAACTGGGGTAGTACCAAAAACAGTGGACCTTCAGCAGAAGGCTTTATGATAAAAGCCCAACTCTTTTGGCGACAGAGTAACTCACCCTTGGGAGCAAAAGAGAAGGCCGACCGGATTGTACAAGCAGGCACAGTCCTTGTGGGAGGAAAAGGTATGGAAACCCCTTGTATCCCAAAAGAAAGGACAAACGCCTGAGGCGTTAGAGCCTGTGATTAGCTGAAGATCCGCAATGTCTCTCCTAACTGGGGTCACTAGGAGAGATACTGGAACATGGAGAGCTTCAGAGGTACCTAAACCTTAAGGTTATGGTGGAAGTTGTTAACTACCACAAGAGTGGTTGTGAGTGTGGAACCCCAAACATGCTGGATAGCATAGGTATGGGTAAAAGCCCATCTGTCAGAATCATATAGCTATATGAGCCTCGACAGTCAGGTAGATAAATGCAGGATACCTATCTACCGATAGTAAATATCTCGACAGATACATACATACATACACACACACACACATATATCATATAGATAGATAGATAGATATATGAGAATATATCTATAGTGAGATATGAAGGGCATAAAATACACACAAAGATAGACAGACATCTGTAAGATGTATGCTACAGATATGAATATATAGGCCTCTATATGGGTGTCTGCAAAGAAGCAGACAGAGATATGCCTACAGAACGGTATTCACATAGGAAAATGTGGAGAGGAAAGATTCATCTAACAAGAAGGTGGAACCTACTTGAGAAGATATATAGAGAATCTGTTCCCACTGGTTATGAGCTACAGGGATGCTAGGTAGTGAAATAACCAGGACGGTTACGTGAAAAGCAGAGGATGATATCAGTCTGCAGCCAGCAAGTTCCGAGTATTCTAGAACTCTTGCATGGTAAGTGAACAGAAGATGCATAAAAATGAGATACCATGCTGACCTGCTTAAGGGCAAAAAAGGTATCATGCGTTCTTACCATGAGGACGAGCTGCCAGGAGAAGGCCTATGTCCTTTATCTGAAAAAGGAACCTTTCTAGTCATGGGAGACATGACTGAAAAAGCCTTTACCAACCATCTAGGATAGCTATTGGAGAAAAAACCCCATGCTCTCTAGCAAGGGCCCATAGTGGAGAGCTTCTCTGTAGAATTGCAGAGAGCATGATGCAGGAGAATGAGGAGATAGGTACTGGCTCTCCAGCAGCCAGTTCTATGTCAACTATGCTGCCAAACCCAGGGGAATGGAGATGGCAGAAAGAGAAGACAATCCAAGTCTGTAGTGAAATGATTTCCAAGACAGATAACAGCACTGACTTGGAATCACTACTAAAATTAGACAGAAAGTTAGTGGAGGACAAATCTGGTTGCTGGTGGACAAGAACCAGTGGTCCAAACATTAAGGCTCCTGCATAGACAGCTGCTTGCTAGACAGCAGAAAGAATCTTACTGTTTAAAAACAGAAAGAACAGACAGAACAGGAGTAGAAAACTCTGGACATGTCTGATGAACTGCCTCAAAGCAAGATTGAAAAAGAGGAGGCAACTCAGAGAGGAAAACTCCGCACTGGAAAAGTAACAAAACTAGAGAGGCTGAAGAAAAAGCCCTCCAGTGAAGCAATACCGCTCTTACAGAGGAAAAGCTTGGTAAGAAGGTAAAGAGAATGGAGCTGAAGAAGACTTACAAAGTAGTGAGTCTATATAAAGGAAAAAAGACATGCTGGCACAGGAACTATCGTTTGATAGTGGTTAGACCTCTTTCCCTAGCAGGAAGAAGAGGAGAACCCTGTGCCCTATAAGCATGAACATCCTGATAGCTCATAGAACATAGAAAAAATGGATGTCCTTTGGGAAGAGATCCATGTCTAGGGTTTAGAATGAGAGCAGTGGATTGCCTCTATTGAGAAGAAACAACTGCAGATTCTAACCCCAGAGTCTCAGAAACCCTGCAGTTGCTGGGTTTGCTGAGCCTGGTGAGAGGTTGAATTCTGCAGACCAGGACGATGCTTCCCCTGTTTGGGAACATCTGCATGATGGGCAGATGATGCATAAAACCTTCTTCTCCTATGGGAAGAAGGTTTGGCAGGACATTTACTACTTACTGGGACAGAAGAAGGTGCAGAACAGCCCTTAGGAACAGGTAAGTCAGTGGACAACTGAGTAACCTGACGTAAAGACTCCTTGTTGAAAAGATTGTCTCCAGTGCAAGGAGTATGTCCCAGTCTTTGCTGTGCCCATTTGTCTAAGTCTGAAGCCTGGAGCCAGGCTCTACGTCGTGCCCCTATAGATATAGCAGAAATCCTGCTAGTAGACTCAAAAGAGACAAGGGAAGCACGAGTAAGAAAGCAAGAGATACTCTGGAGATGCTTAAGCAGTGAAGAATAGCCTGCACTCCTAGACTCTGGAAGAGGAGTTAAAAGATGTAATTGCTTTGTGACCTCCTCAAGAGATAGACTCATAAAAATATATGAGAGAATTCTTGCAGAAAGCATAGATGTCTGGAAGGTTTGACGTCCAAAGGCATCTAGTGTCTTAGACTCACGACCTGGCGGATAAGAAGAGTGCTTTTTCTTACTCTTTACCCGCCTCATTGCTGATTCCACTACTATGGAATGATGAGGAAGTTGAGTCTTTTGAAACCCTGGAGAGGGGGGCACCTGATATAGAAGATCAGTTGCTCTGGAAGGTGGGGGTACCTTTAAAAGGTGCTTCCCACATTCCTAGAAGGAGATCCTGCAAGGAATGATGCAAAGGAAGCATTATGTTCTCCTTTGCTTTGGTAGAAACAGAGCCTTGTGCAGGATCATGTCCAGGGATAGGAATGGCAAGGGATCTTGCTATATCCAGGAGGAAACTCTGAAAAGAGGGATCCCCAACAGGAATCTCCCTTGGACAGGTTAGATCTGAAGAACTAGCCTGAGCACTGAAAGAGCTATCCAAATATATAGGAATAGAAGATCCTGCACGGTGCAGTGTTGAATGCTTAAGGGATGGTCGCCAGTACTGGCTGTCAGGAGCAGCGACCGTCATTACCACATTGTCCATGCCAGGTATCGACTCCAAGCTTGGTATAGAAGGGAGCGATCCTGTTGGAAGAAGCATGGCAGGAGTTGGCCACGATGCTACTGTGGATGCCGGTACAGATGCTAATACCGGTACCGATGTCGGAGCCGAGCCCGACACAGACATTGGAGCAGCCTTTGGCAGTTCAATCGGTACCGAGGTAACCGAAAACCTCCGGTCGTTATCCTTGGTACCGAGTCTCCGGTATCGATCGGTGTCACTACCAACGTGCGTTGGTACCCAGTCCTCCAGACTAGAAATCGATTCCAGACTCGGCATCGAGGGCAAAGAGCCTGATGAGCGAAGCATGGAAGGCACCGACTGCAAGGGTAATGTGGACATCGGTACTGACTTCGGTACCGTGTCTGATACTGGTGGAAGAAGGCCAACCGGCGGCAACTCAAACGGCCTCAGGGGAACCAAGAGTTGTGGATCCGAAGTATCGGAACCGAGCCTTGGGTACCGCCCGGAGCCGGTACCAAGGTGAGTCGGTACCCAGTCCTCCAGACTGGAGATCGATTCGAGACTCGGCATCGAGGGTAGCGAGACTATTGATGCACGTCTGGAGGGTACCGACGTCGGTGGTAGAATCGGCACTGGTACCGATAATGGAAAGTCAGTCTGGAGGGTATCCACCGGTCCCGAAGGTACCAAGGACGTCAGATGACCATCCCTGGTGAGGAGTGTATCATCCAACACCAGTGCCGATGCCGGGGTATCGGTACCGCTTGAAGCGGATGCCACCACCAGACATGGCTCAGGTATGTTCTGGGTGAACCCCAGGAACAACCTGAAACCCCTCAAAGGCTTTGGAGACCAAAGACTCCTGCCGGGGTTTTGAAGCCAGTGGGCCCTCGAGGGCAAGGCCGGAGCCGTCTACATGCTGTGCATGAGACCTACCACTCGAGGTCTGGCTAGTCTTAACAGACTGAGGGTTACCTGATCCTGTGTAGAAGAAAGGGACGGTGCCCTGACGTTGGAGGGAAACCGTGTATCGAGGGAATCTCGACGTTGAAAACCTCTTCTCACAAAACTGTTGCCTGACGGCTCCGGAGGAAAAAGGTCAGGACCCAAATAGGTTAGACACCGATATTGAAGGTCTAAAAATAAAGTTGTACCGCCACAGTCTGAACATTTCTTGGAGGAAGTGGCTGGGGGTTCCATGAAGGAAAAAGGAGGCCTGAAAGGCCTGAGAAACCGTGAAACACTATGAAGAAAAAATATCCCTTGAAAAAGGAGATTTCACAGGAAAAGAAAAGAAAACACCGGCGATACCAGTGACGTCGGGGAGACAGCCGCGACCACAAGAAAACTAAAGAAATAAAACAAGAATTTTCTGCGGTGACAGGAGGACATCCTGCCGGCTCCGCGGAAAAACGAAAACTGAGGAGAGGCAGTTGGGAAAGGCGGGAAGGCAGCACGCAGGCGTGGTGGGATGCTTCCAAAAGCTCTTTGATTGGACGCTGGGAAGCGTTCCTGCGCAGACTCCGTCGGTACCGACGTACCCATATGTGAAGACTCATTCCTGCTTGTTCCTGGAGATACCCTAGCTCTACTATTAGGTTAGATAATTTCACATAAATTGCATATGCCCATACTGGATTATATTCTTTTCATAACTTTTTAGTTATTTTTTTATATAATGTTTTATTAAAATTGATTGAGATATTTTCCAAGTTTTGTTAAGTGTTTTTCTACTTTGGTATTTATGGGATTGTTTTTCCCTCTAACATACACAACAAATTTATTTAAAAATATTTATAGCCCACTGATCCGATGTCCTCAGCGGGTAATAAATGAACATACATAATACATTACAAAACAGAAACAGAGAAACAAGTCGTCAGACAAAGACCACATAGCCTATCTAGTCTGCCCTTCCACATGAGAGACATAAAATATGCATATTGTTATCTCCCCAGTGCTTAAAGTATCTTCTTAAAATCGAACATGTCAAACTGCTGATGAAGAGAATCAGACAACCCATTGCACAACTTTGAGCCTATGCATGACAAAGTGCAGTTCCAGGTTCACACCAATCAAGCTACCTGCAACAAGGGGCCTTCCAGTAAGTTCAGATTCTGAGCGCGCAAAATATGGGAATAGGGTAATAGTGGAACAGTCAATGACAAAGGATAACCCAAATGTAGATGCTTCCACACTGCACGAAGCTCTATCCGGAATTTCATCGGCAGCTAATACATAATAGTGGGGAGTTACAAATAAAATGCTTCAACCCTCCAGTGGTTCCCTTCCTACCCTCAGTCAACACAAGCTACAAGTAAAGTCTAACCCCAACAACTCCAGGATACTTGACCAACCACAAGGAATACCTCAGGGATCAATGCAACATTGAATCTATGCTGCTGATATAATAGTCTTTGCCCCATTCCACACAGCTCAATCCAACTTCTCCATGATTATATCCTGTCTGGAAACAATGACCAACTAGCTACATCAACAAAACCTCCACAAAGTATACCAAATCAGAAGCACTCATCTTAACCCATAATAGCTCATTTACATCCCCGAATTTAAAATACATCAGGGCGACAGAGATCAAGCTGGAAGTGAGGTATCTTGGAGTCATACTGGACAGTAACTTAAATTTACAAACAAATATATCTAAAGCAACAAAATCAGCATACCATAAACTACGAAAAATTCAGATTCCAACCACTAGTAGATGAGATGAGTTTCAGTACCGTCTGCCAGGCTATGTCAATACTGGATTATTGCAACTCCATTTATCAGGGTCTGCCAAACCATAGTATCCAACCCCTACAACTAATACAAAACACAGCAGCAAAAATAATATCTTGGGTAGCGAGGGGCACACACATCCCTTACATTAAAACAACTGCACTGGCTCCCAATCCTTCAAAGAACCAAAACTCAAATCTCTCACAATCATCTTTAAGATAATTCACCAAATGGCACCAATCACCCTCCAGCCAATAGTCAAGAGAATTCCAGAAATGAGGAACCGTTGAGCTTCTACGAGAAACCTATTGCTCATTCCTAAGAAAAAATCTAAAGCCGAACAGCTAACCTGCAACAGAGCACTCTCCCTCTAGGCACCAACGCTTTGGAACTAGTTACCTGAAGCTATAAGAGCTACCATGGACCTACAAGATTTTCGCAAAGCCATAAAGACATTCCTATTCATGGAGCATTATGCCAACACCACCTGACAAACATCTTCTTGTCCTACCCTACACAATCAGTCCCCTTCACATACCCTCCCCACTACCCCCTGCAATACTTCAATATAACAGACAATCGAACACAAAGTCAGCGTAGTTACTCACCTGTAACAGGTGTTCTCCAGGGACAGCAGGAATCAGTCCTCACATATGGGTGATGTCGACAAAGCCCCCATGTGGAGCAAATCCCCAGCTTTCGAAGAAAGCCTTTGGGACTGCATCACGCATGCGCAGTCCCCTTCCCGCCCAAGGGTGCCATCTTGCTCAGTCAAATGACATAGCTAAAAAGACTATATAAATGTGATGTACACCCCACAATGTCTTCAGTGATAGGCAGCTCTATCTAAAAACACTCACTCTGCCAGACTCCAATAAGCAAACATTATTATGTAAATTATAAATGGGTCTCAGACTTATGGACGACTAACCACATGGCTTGGTTTGTGTGTCCCAATAGCATCAATGACCCAAATACTTATAACAACTTTCAACTAAAGTGTAACGTATCTTATCTGATTAATGTGCCGTTGTCTCAATGTTGCCAACCCTATTCCGACGCCAACTAAGAGTACTGCTGATGCGTTTCACTCCATGTTTCTTCAGGGGTTTTGATTATCGGAAACTGTGGCAATCTATGATAGTTCCGCGTCTTATAGACAAATCTGCGATGAGACAAAAAATAAAAAATAAAACTAGAAACCAACTAAACAATGCTGCCTATCCCCACAGTATTTATGTACTTTATCTCCATGTTACTGACCTCCGCAATCCGAGGAGAGAAGAATTGATGCTGCCCATGTCTCAAAAGCTCCAACTTGCTTGCTCACGGTGCCACTGACACCCTAAAAAAAATGCCACGCATGCGAGGACCTGCAAACTTCCTGCTTTAAAAAGAAAAGCTTGACTGACGTCACTCACAAAACGCCTCCTTGCAATGCCCTCCAATTCCAATTGGCGCCATTGTTTAAATAGATGTCACACTGCTATATGTTGTAAAAAAGAACCTCTTCACCCCACACCCGCTCTCCAATCTATATAACCGTTTAGACCCCTGGGCTCGACTGTTCCAAGTTCAAAAATCCAGCATTTTTCTTTCACGATGAGCCACTGGTCGAGGGGCTTCCCCCTAGCCCCTCGCTCAATCCGCTCAATACAAAAGCATCTAAGATCTTCAAAAGTATGCCGAAACGTAAGGCAATGCTGTACTATGGGGGCCTCAACGACTTTGTGCTTAATTCTGCTCTTATGTTCAGCCAGAAGGAACTGTTCAGATCAAAGGGATTTCAAATCGGCTTTGCGAATGTTGGCCATCGGCTTTGGAGAACGTGGTTATCCACCACGAGTGGTGAAACAGGCCTTTCAGAGAGCCCTGCACAACAATAGAGCCCTACTCTTGCGGGATAACCCTGGGGGAGGTTATAAATATGACGACATTAATATCAATCTCATCACAACTTATTCTCCTCTCAGTTTGTCCATCCAGAGGATTTTCCGTAAGCACAGCAATGTGCTGGGTAGTATCCCAGCGTTACAGCACAAGAAGATCCGATGTGTGTGGCAGAGGAGTAGAAACCTGAAGGAACATCTCAGTCCAGCGATATTAAAACCTGTAGGACAGCAGGAGATGCCAGTCAATGAATCTTTGGGACATAAAAAATGTGTCATGTGTGGCATTTGCCACATCACTAGAGAGATCAAAGAATTTCAGTACCGTGGGAGGACCCATAAGTTGAAACAAAGCACCACATGCGAATCTACTCACACTGTTTACATCATTCAATGCCCCTGTGACCTACTTTATGTAGGAAAGACCACCCGGGTTTTTAAAATTTGCATGGCTGAACATAAGAGCAGAATTAAGCACAAAGTCGTTGAGGCCCCCATAGTACAGCATTGCCTTACGTTTCGGCATGCTTTTGAAGATCTTAGATGCTTTTGTATTGAGCGGATTGAGCGAGGGGCTAGGGGGAAGCCCCTCGACCAGTGGCTCATTGTGAAAGAAAAATGCTGGATTTTTGAACTTGGAACAGTCGAGCCCAGGGGTCTAAACGGTTATATAGATTGGAGAGCGGGTGTGGGGTGAAGAGGTTCTTTTTTACAACATATAGCAGTGTGACATCTATTTAAACAATGGCGCCAATTGGAATTGGAGGGCATTGCAAGGAGGCGTTTTGTGAGTGACGTCAGTCAAGCTTTTCTTTTTAAAGCAGGAAGTTTGCAGGTCCTCGCATGCGTGGCATTTTTTTAGGGTGTCAGTGGCACCGTGAGCAAGCAAGTTGGAGCTTTTGAGACGTGGGCAGCATCAATTCTTCTCTCCTCGGATTGCGGAGGTCAGTAACATGGAGATAAAGTACATAAATACTGTGGGGATAGACAGCATTGTTTAGTTGATTTCTAGTTTTATTTTTTATTTTTTGTCTCACCGCAGATTTGTCTATAAAAGACACGGAACTATCATAGATTGCCACAGTTTCCGATAATCAAAACCCCTGAAGAAACATGGAGTGAAACGCATCAGCAGTACTCTTAGTTGGCGTCGGGGAATAGGGTTGGCAACATTGAGACAACGGCACATTAACCAGATAAGATACGTTCCACTTTATTTGAAAGTTGTTATAAGTATTTGGGTCATTGATGCTATTGGGACACACAAACCAAGCCATGTGGTTAGTCGTCCATAAGTCTGAGACCCATTTATAATTTACATAATAATGTTTGCGGATTGGAGTCTGGCAGAGTGAGTGTTTTTAGATAGAGCTGCCTATCACTGAAGACATTGTGGGGTGTACATCACATTTATATAGTCATTATACACTCTGAAGAACGACCTTATTTTTTGAATAGCTAAAAAGACGGATAAAGGATAAAAATTAATCAAAAGAATGCAGCTCCAGGGGAGGAGGAAGGGTCGTGAGGACTGATTCCTGCTGTCCCTGGAGAACACCTGTTACAGGAGAGTAACTACGCTTTCTCCAGGAACAAGTAGGAAGTCAGTCCTCACATATGGGACTCCCCAGCTATAGGTTACCGAGAACCCATAACTGAAAAATAGGCTCCCTCTAGACGAGCTGCAGCAGCCATGATAGGAGTTCAACCGGGAATGTAACACTCCAGTAGCCTGACACCAAAGGGTCGGAGGGTAGGAGTTGCCTAAACCTCGAACAGATTACAGAGTACAGCCTGGCCAAAAGCACTGTCCCGTTGGGACTCCCTATCCAGGCAGTAATCGGCTGCAAAAGTCTGGCTTGAAGACCAGGTTGCGGCCCGGCAGATGTCTGTCAGCGGAACAGAATGGAAGTGAGCCACTGATGCGGCCTTAGCCCTGATCCGGTGGGCCGTGACTCAACCCTGCAACGGGAGATCAGCCACCCTGTATGCCCAGGCAATGCAATCTGCCACCCAGGTGGATAACGTACGCTTGGAGACCGGCATCCCCAGCTTACTGGGGTCATAAGAGATGAAGAGCTGAGGAGCTCTTTGATGTCCCCGCGTACGCTCCATGCAGAAAGCCAATGCCCTCTTACAGTCCAGGGTATGCAGAACTGCTTCTGCCTGGCTGGCATGGGGCCTGGGAAAGAAGGTCGGAAGCACCACCTCCTGGTTGAGATGGAATGGGAAGACCACTTTCGGAAGGAACTTGGTGCGTCCGAAGCACCACCCTGCTCCTATAGAACCTTTACGGTTTATCGGACACCAGCGCTTGCAGCTCACCTCACTCGTCTAGCCGATGTGAGTGCCACCAAGAAAAGCACCTTCCAAGAAAGGAAGCGGAGATGGCAGGTAGCCATCGGCTGAAAGGGTGGGCGACTAAGCTGCTGTAAGACCACATCCAAATCCCATTTGGTCGCCGGGGGGTGGACCGGGGGCTTCAGCAGAAGCAGACCTCAGGAATCTGGACACTAAGGGGTGTACCGAGAGAGTTTGCCCTTCCACTGGAGAGTGGTGTGCTGATAAAGCACTAAGGTGAACTCGGACCGAGTTTGACTTAAGGCCTAAATCTGAGAGGTGAAGCAGGTACTGCAACACCACAGGTACTGCAACACCACAGCCACCTGGCAGGAGAAGGGGTTCTCACTCTGTTGAGCACACCATACCTCAAACCTACGCCACTTAAAAGCATAGGTTTTCCTAGTCGATTGCCTTCTAGAGGCTAGCAGCACATCCTCTATCTTTTTAGGGAGAAAAAGTGGGGCAAGGACTACCCTTTCAGCAGCCATGCCATCAGGTTGAGGGACCTGAGATTGGGATGCAGAAGAGAGCCCCCCTCCTGAGACAGGAGATTGGGTGAAAAACCCAGAGGAATTAGAGTCTCCTCCACCAGCTGCAGGAGGAGCGGAAACCAAGGCTGCCTCGGCCACCTGGGGACCACCAGGATGACCGAGGCTTTGTCTTGAAGGATATTGAATAAGGTCCGAGCTACCAGTGGCATGGGAGGAAACGCATATAGGAGTCCCCCAGACCATGATATTAGGAAAGCATCCGCTGCCACCCTGTGTGGGTACGGCTGTCTGGAACAGAAACGGGGCAACTGGTGATTTTGCAGGCTCGCATACAAATCTATGGATGGTCGCTCCCAACACTGGAAGAGTTGTTGGGCTATGTTCGGATTCAGTTGCCATTCGTGCGGCTGGAGAATTCTGCTCAGCTTGTCGGCTAAGAAGTTCTCCTGACTTGGCAAGTAAACTGCCTTGAGGCACATACCCTGGCTGACTGCAAAGGAGCATAGGTCCAGGGCTTCCCAACATAGGATGCGAGAGCCTGTGCCCCCTGGTTTGTTCACATAAAACATAGCTACCTGGTTGTCTGTCTGAATTAAGACAGATTGATAAGCCAAGGCTTGGCAAAAAGCTTGAAGAGCTAAGCGGATCGCCCGAAGCTCTAGGAGATTGATTTGTTATGTGCTTTCCCATGGAGACCACACACCTTGAGTGCAAACCTGCTAGCAATGCGCACCCCATCCCAGCAGGATGCATCTGTAGTCAGCACTCTCGAGTGCGTGGGAGGCTGAAAAGACACTCCCTCCAGAAGGTTGTGAGTGCAGCCATCATTTCAAATGACTATCAGGCGCTGGGAGACCTTGATGTTGTCTCTGAGCCTGCCCATGGCCTGTGTCCACTGGTCTCTGAGGCACCACTGAGCAGTCCTCATGTGTAGTCAAGCATTGGGTGTCACATGTACCGTGGAGGCCATGTGACCCAGGAGGTGAAGATAGTGTCTGGCTGTGATGCGGGATCTGAGACTCATCTGCTGTACTAGGGCCACAAGTCTCTGTGCCCTTTCATCTGGTAGATAAGCCCTTGCCTGAAGGGTGTCTAACCTTGCCCCTATGAACTCCAGTCCTTGAGAAGGAACCAGACTAGACTTTTGTAGTTGATCACGAAGCCCAGGTGCTGGAGCAACTGGATAGTGCGGAACGTGGCCCGTTGGACTTGGAGAGCTGACTGGGCTCTTATGAGCCAGTCGTCCAGGTAGGGGAACACAAAATACCCCCTGGGTTCTTAGGAAGGCCGCCACCACTGCAAGGCACTTTGTGAATACCCTGGGTGCTGAGGCTAGGCCAAACGGAAGTACTTTGTACTGAAAATGGTTTCCTCCCAATACAAATCTTAGATACTGTCTGTGTTCTGGATGGATCATGATGTGCATATACACACCCTTGAGATCTAAGGAGCATAGCCAGTCTCCCTGGCGGAGATAAGGCAGCAATATTCCAAGGGAAAGCATCTTAAACAAGTTCCTGGTGAGGGAAAAGTTAAAGTTTTGCAGGTCGAGGATAGGTCTTAGGCCTCCAGTACTCTTTGATATCAGAAAGTACCTGGAGTAGAACCCTGTGCCCAGTAGGTGGTGGGGCACCAGTTCTACTGCTTGATCCTTGAGAAGGCTCCTGTGAAGAGGGGGTCTGAGAGGCTCCCCTGGGAAGTAGGAGGGAGGCACCTGGGTGAGATGTAAGCGATAGCCCATTTGGACTATCTGGAGAACCCAGGTGTCGGTTGTGATGGCTGGCCATCTGTGGGTATACAGGGTCAACCATCCTCCTCTGCAGGGCCTTGCATCCTTTGAGAGAGATACTATGCACTGGGAGTCAAAAGCCCTCTCCAGGCTGGGCCGGAGCCGGTACCTGGGGCTTGGGGGCCTTTGGCTTACGCAGGCCTTGTCCCCGTCCCTTGGCCTGCTGCCTCTGCTGGGGGAGCTGGGGAGGCCTGATATGTGGGGTAGTTTTGGTAAGCCGATCCTTTCCTTGGGAAAAAGGGCTTCTTCCCCGAGCCCTTCTTCTTAGAAGGGGCAGATGTTTTCTCCTCGTGTCTTGTCCGGGTCAGGTACTCTGACTCGATCTTAGCAGCCTTCTCAGTCATGGGCTTGCCAAAGAGGTTTTCACCCCAGCAAGGGACATCGACCAACTTGTGCTGAACACATGGCTCCAGGTCTGATGACTGTAGCCATGCCTGGCGTCGTGCACCGATGCTGGTCGCAGCTACCTGGGCCGAAGCCTCGAAGCCGTCATAGGCTACTCGAGTCAAACTTAGAGCACTCTCGGATCCCGGTGGACAAAAAACTTGGAAGCGCTGCAAAGGACCCTCGGAGAGACCAGCTGAGAACCCAGCAATCTCCTTTACCAGGTCTCAGAGGAACATGCCCTTGTAAAGCTGGTAAGCCTGGATTTGGCATGACAGCATCGAACCCTGGTAGCACTTTCTGCCGAGCGCATCCATGTTGCAGGCCTCCTGGCCAGGAGGCACCAAGGAGTGCGTCTTTTGGCTCTTGAGCCGGCGCATGGCCGATTCCACAACCATGGAGTTGTGCGGCAGCTGTACCTTTTGGAACCCAGGGCTCTTGCGAACCCGATAGATGGAATAGATTTGCCTGCTGAAGACCAGCACCGAGGCCGGTGTCTCCCACATGCGGAGCATCAGCCGTTCCAGAATGGGGGGCACTGGTACAGTAAGGGCTTCCTTTGGAGGAAAGTCATACTGGAGGACCTCGAGCTCTTCAGCTCAAGGTTCCTCCTCGGCATCCACCGGGAATGGCAAAGCCTTTGCCATATCCCAGATGAAGTCCAAGAACCGGGTGTCCTCTGGGGGTGACCACCTCCGAGGTTCAGATCCTGGGGAGTCTGATGGGACATACTTGGTACGGTGGGTGTCCGGGGACTCCTCATCCTCCGTCTCCCAACCGGACCCCTCCGAGGTGTCGTCGAGCAGCTCCGGCCTTGAGGGCTTCGGTCTCGACCGCCCCGATGCTGAGGGAATCGGCGTCGACAACCTCGGTCCCGAACGGGAGGTCAAGGGGGACCTCAGTCGAGGATCGGCTCGGCCTCCCAGGTCAACTTGGACGTCGAAGTCCCGATGGTTGGGGCGGACGGACGTGTGAGACCGGCCATCAGCGCAGACACGCTGCGCTCCAAGGCCGCCAACCTGAGACCGAGCTCAGGAGGCTCCGCAGCCCCCGGGTCGGGTCCCGACACAAGCTCTCCCAGAGAAGAGTCAACAACGAGGACATGGCTTACTTTCCTCGGCGTCTCTGGTTCCTTTCGAGGTAATTTGGCAGGCCTCTCCGACTCCGAGGATCCGGGGCTGTGAGCTGGGCTCCGCGACCGAGCCCACGAGGGACCAGGCCGTTTGGAGCTCTCAGATGGCACCGCCCTCACGGACATTTTCTTCCTCTGGTGTTCCCGCGAGGGAGACCCCTTTTCAGAGGAAACCCAATGTTGCTCGGGATCAGACAGCTCCGAAGAGGTTGAGGCCTCTGACGAGGTCTGGGCCCAGGCAGGTGCGTACTCGGGGAAAATCCTGTCAAGTGCTGCTGCCTGCTCCTCAATGCCTTGGAAGACATTTTCTTGCACGGGCCACAGGGTCGTGGTCGGGCCCGAGGCAGTGGAGGCAGCAGTCATGTGTGTCGGTGAGAGACACAGGTTTCGTGCACCGATCACACTTCTTGAAACCACTGGCAGCCATCAGGGAAAAAAGGGCCCCTGCAAGGTCAAAGGACCGGACTGCCAGCTAAAAAAGCGTGCGAACGCTAGTCTAAGGACAAAAACGAAAAATAAGACCGGACTCGATGCCGGTGTACCGAGCTGAAGGCGGGAAGGGGAACTGGCATCGAACCGGCGAAGCAAGAAAACAATTTTCCCAACATTTTTACTACTTTTTCCCCAGGGAAACTGGGACGACGTCCGTTGGGCTCCATGGAAAAAAGACAACTGAACAAGATGACACCCTTGGGCAGGAAGGGGACCGCGTATGCGTGATGCAGTCCCAAAGGCTTTCTTCGAAAGCTGGGATTTGCTCCACATGGGGGCTCCGTTGACATCACCCATATGTGAGGACTGACTTCCTGCTTGTTCCTGGAGAACTAATGTTTCACATTATAATCCTACTTTATAATAATTGCTCACTGAGGTTCATATATGTTATATGCATATATCTCCAAGTTTAATTCCCTGTTCAATGTAAAGTTGTTATAATGTAAACCTCCCTGAATGGAAGATAGGGCGGTATAGAAGACAATAAAAAATAAAATTAAAACCCAGCAACTATCCAGGTGGTCACATTTTGAACCATTTTGATAGCCATACGTTAAAAGTCGAAAGCCCCAAATCGTCTATATTTGTAATGCACAGGCCATCATGCCAACTGCTCCCTGAGCTACTTCAAGAGGGGAAGGGCCTGTTCAAACAGCTCCGAACATGGAGACTAGAGAGACGATCAGTGTTTCTGAAGTGAATGCATGCGTGCCATGGCCCACAGGACGAACTCCAGAGTCAACAACATGGACCCTAGAAGCTTGAGATAGTCCCAAGCTGAATTAGTTATTCTGGATATTTTGAATGATTGTTGGTATATAGATCATAGTCAGGAAGTTTTAATTTAAGTGCAGCATTTGATACTATAGATCATTATATCTTATCGCAGAGGTTATCTGATATGGCAGTTTCAGATTTGGTACTTACTTGGTTTAAGTCGTTTCTGACTGATAGGTGTCAATATGTAGTAGTAGGAAAGTGTAAATTAGACTTACCTGCTAATTGTAGTTCCTGAAGGAACTCCAGTCTAGTCCCGGAAACTCTGGAGTTGTGATCCTCTTCCAGCAGCTTGGAGACTGATCAACGTCATTCTTTGATGACACTGGTATAAGGACTCAGGCACCACCTCCTCCCTCTCCAGTAACCTATTGACAAAGCAGACTCACCGGAGCAACAATTAAGTATAAGAAAAAACACATGAAAACCAACCATATGAAAACTGAATCCTTTAAACCTTGTACTAATATAGTCATGACCTTGAAATTCATCTGTGAAGGCCCTCGCTTCCCTTCTCTTGGAAGCCCCTACATATCAAATGTTATCTACATTCCCCCCACCTGAATGTGAAGCCGCGGCATGCACCACAATCTCTTACCTGTAACATCTTGCGCTTCAGGCTCCACTTCAGGCAAAGAAACGGGACGGGGTCCGGGACTAGACTGGAGTTCCTTCAGGAACTACAATTAGCAGATAAGTCTAATTTACACTTCCTTATCGTCCCTCCAGTCTAGTCCCGGAAACTCTGGAGAAGTAACAGAGCAGTAAAAGAACTCACTGGGCGGGACCTGCCAGACCAGCCTGAAGCACCGCCGATCCAAAACAGGTATCCCTACTCGCCTGCACATCCAGACGATAATGCTTGACAAACGAATTTAGGGAGGACCACGTCACTGCCTTACAAATCTCTACTGGCGGCACAGACTTGTACTCCGCCCAAGACGCGGCCTGCGCCCTAGTCGAATGAGCTCTTAACACTTCAGGAACCTCCTTTCCCTTCAGTAAATACACCGATGCAATCACCGCTTTTATCCATCTGGCAATGGATGCCTTAGACGCTGCCTCCCTTTTGTGAGGCCCCCCGAACACCACAAACAGCCTATCCGAGCGCCTGAACTCCGCCGTTCTACTGAGGTATTTCTTCAACGCCCTCCAGACGTCCAACTGATTCAACTGCCGATTCAAGGACTCCTGCGAATCCGCGTGGAAAACTGGCAAGGACACCATCTGATTCAGATGAAAGGGCGACAGCACCTTTGGCAAAAAGGACGGCACTGGCCGCAAAACCACCTTAGACTCAAAAAAGGTCAAAAAAGGCTCCTTACACGACAGCGCCTGTAACTCTGAAATCCTCCTCGCTGACGCAATAGCCACCAAGAATACCACCTTCAAAGTCAAATCCTTCAACGTTGCCTCTGCCAAAGGCTCAAACGGACGCCTTCCTAAACCTTCCAAGACTAATTGCAGATCCCAGGTAGGCACAAGATTCCTGCACGGAGGCCGTAACAGCCTTACCGGCTTCAAAAACCTCCCCACATCAGGGAGAAACACCCAACGCTTGGCCCTTAACCTTTCCCCTGTAACAGGAAATCGCTGCCACCTGCACCCATAAGGAAGTGGCTGCCAATCCTTTTTGAAAACCGTCCTGAAAAAACGCCAAGATCTGAGGCACAGATGCTCGCAATGCCTCCCAATGCCTGTCACCACACCAAGCTTCAAAAATTCGCCACACTCTAACATACGTTAACAAAGTGGATCTTCTACGTGCACCTAGTAAGGTGGACACCACTGCCTCCGAGTAGCCCTTAGCTCTTAACCTTGCCCTTTCAAGAGCCATGCCGTAAGCGAGAACCGAGCTACCTGTGTGGTATGAACGGACCCTGCACCAGAAGGTCCTGCCTGACTGGCAGGCGCCAAGGCTCGTCTACTAGCAATCTCCTGAGATCCGCATACCATGGCCTCCGCGGCCAATCTGGCGCGATCAGAATCACCACTCCTCGGTGACGTTCGATGCGACGCACCACACGTGCGATTAGCATCCAGGGCGGAAACACGAAAAGAAGCTGACCCACCGGCCAGTCCTGGATGAGGGCATCCAGCCCTTCCGACATTCGACGCCTGCTGAAGAACCAACCGACCGACCGACCTTCGCAGAGTGAAATGTGGCCATGAGATCCATTATCGGAGCCCCCCCAGCGCTGCACCACCATGTCGTACACCTCTGGATGAAGGCTCCACTCCCCGGGGTCTACCTTTACCCGACTTAAGAAGTCAGCCGTAACATTGTCTACTCCTGCCACATGCGCTGCCGATAGCGCCTGCAGATTTTCCTCGACCCACAGGAACAAGCGATTCGCTTCGTCCTCCAAAGGAACACTGCCCGTGCCCCCGTCTGTTGATGTAGGCCACTGCAGTCGCATTGTCCGACAGCACCCGGATCGCCGCCCCTCTCAGATCTCGCTGAAAACTTAGCAGCGCCCGGAACACGGCACTGAGCTCCAATCTGTTTATCGACCAGGCCCTCTCCTGCGCTGACCACTGACCCTGCGCAAACTTGCCCTGAAAATGCACTCCCCAACCGAACAGGCTGGCATCCGTAGTCAGTGGAATCCAATTCGGTGTTTCCAACGGCATTCCTCTTGTCAAGGACTCTGGACGCAACCACCATTGCAACGCCTCCCGAGTCCCCTCTGGACAGACCAACTGCCGAGACAGCGGGTCGTTTTGGTGAGACCACCGTCGGAGCAATACCCGTTGCAGCGGCCTCATATGAGCCCTCACCCAGGGCACCAACTCGATCGCCGCCGCCATCGTTCCCAGGAGCTGTAAATAATGCCATGCTGTGGGACGTGGTCTGTCGAGAAACCTCTGCACCAAACTTCCGTAAAGCAACTGCTCGAAGCGGAGGCAAAAACACTCTCCCTGCCGCCGTATCAAACCTCGCGCCGAGATACTCGAGATTCTGAGATGGAATCAGACTGCTCTTGGCCATATTGACGACCCAGCCTAAGCTCTGAAGAAAGCCGACGACCTTGGCCGTCGCCTCCTCGCTTTCCTTGCGGGACTTTGCTCGAATCAACCAGTCGTCGAGATACGGATGAACCAGAACCCCATCCTTTCTCAACGTCGCCGCCACGACCACCATAACCTTGGTAAAAGTGCACGGCGCAGTGGCGAGACTGAACGGTAACGCCCAAAACTGAAAATGCCCCATCGGTACCGCGAACCGGAGGAACCGCTGATGCTCCGGGCGGATCGGAATATACAGATACGCCTTGGCTAAAATCGAGCAACATCAGAAACTCCCCCTCTGACTGCCATGATGACCAACTTCAGTGTCTCCATACGAAAATGGAAAACTCAGACACCTGTTCACTCTTTTCAGATCCAAAATGGGCCGATAAGTCCCTTCCTTTTTTGGAACCACAAAATAAATGGAGTATCGACCTAAGCCGCAAAGTTCTGGCGGCACCGGCACAACCGCTTTGAGCTCCAACAATCTGTTTAACGTCTGTTGAACCGCATCGCGCTTGTGACACGCCTTGCAAGGGGACAGGACAAAGGAGTCGGTCACCGGTCTCAAACTCCAACGCATAGCCCTCTCGAATCACTTCTAACACCCACTGACCCGTTGTAATTGCGGCCCAGGCAGCATAAAATTCCTGTAGACGACCTCCGACTGCAACCGCTACCTGGGCCTCCCTGACTTCATTGCGGCTTTTTGGCACCCGCAGAGGAGGCTGCAAATCATATCTTATAGACTAGTGTTTTTCCTTGTAAATTCCTATGTAAATAGTTAATCTCTGCTTATTGTAATTAGTTCTCTTTCACATTCATTGTATACCTGTTACCTGTTCCTTGTAAACAGTTGAAACGCACTGCCAATTGTTATATGTAAACCGTCTTGACTTGTAGAAAGACAGTATATAAATCTAGATAGATCCTCTGTTGGCCCCCCAGAAACCATGAAACCCCTGGTTTCTATAAGGAAAACGCCCTCTCTGAGCAGGAGGAAACCTAGACGTCCGCCAATGACGAAAATCTCTCTGTACGCTCCTAGACAGGGACGGAAACCTTCCCGGTTTCTGCTTGTCCTCTGGTAGCCTACCCCCTTTGGACTCACCCAAATCCTTAACTATCTTGTCCAAATCCTCTCCAAATAGAAGCTTCCCTTTAAAAGGAAGCTTACTCAACCTGGCCTTAGAGGAGGCATCCGCTGCCCAATTGCACAACCACAGATACCTCCTCGCTGCTACCACCGAGGCCATACTGTTGGATAGCCCCCTGATAAGGTCATAATGAATATCCGCAAGGTAAGCTGCTCCGGACTCCAAACGAGCCGCCTCATCCAGCGATTCCTGCTCTCGAGCTCCCTGGATCTGCTGGGCCAAGCGCAAACAGGATCTTGCCACCCAAGCCCCACAAATAGATGCTTGAATGGAAAGCGCATTCACCTCAAACACCTGCCTTAACAAGGCATCCATCTTTCTGTCCTGAGTGTCCTTGAGCGCCGCACTCCCTTCTACGGGAATGGTCGTCTTCTTAGTCACCGCTGATACCGCCGCATCCACTCTCGGTGACTTAAAGATCTCCTTATCCTGCTCCACCAGGGAGACATCACCCTAGAACCCCTAAGGGTAGCCTCAGGCATGTCCCACTCCCCTTGAATCATTTCCTTGATTACCCTATGCATAGGGAAAGCTCTTTGCGTCTTCCGAAAAGCCTGCAGAAGCGGATCCTCCAACGCCCTCTTCTGCTGGCCCCGATACCGGCACATTCAGCACCTTCAACGTTTCCGAGATGAGAGCAGGCAACTCCTCTCTACGAAAGATCCGCACCACTCTGGCCTGATCCTCCTGCTCTGCAATCTCACCTTCCTCCAATTCCTCTTCCAGGTCCGGATCCTGCTCACCTTCCATACGCAAATCCTCGGAAAATCCAGACAGACTCTGCTTCTCAAACTCCCCTCGCGCTCTCTTCGGCAAGGGCGCCGAAGCTGCTACCGACAGTGGAGTTCCTGGCCTCTTATGTCCCAGGCTCCCAGCCACAGGCCCTAGCCCAGCCGCCGATGACACCTCCTCCCTGAATGCACCACCAAACGCCTTCTGGATCAGAGCCACAAAGTCTGGGGAGAAAATTGAAGCCAACTCTCCCGGAAAAGATGCCCGAGCTACCGGCCCATCAGGCCTCGAGGATGGGCCCGGTACTGGATCCTCCAGCTGCACTCCCAGCGACCGAGAACCCTCGAGAGGCCCATCAGGAGCCTCCCCCTCCTCGTCAAGCGTCTGATCCGCCAGGGCCGCTTGGCTACAGCTCTTACACACACCGGCCTCTGACACCACTGACCTCTTCACGCCACAGAGCAGGTATAACACCTTTCCTGGCATATTGGCTGTTCTGACTCAGAGACCTGCTGCCTGGCCTGGACCCCTCTAGAAGACAAACTACCCTTCGCAAGGAACCCCAGCAGTAGCGCTTCCAACGAACCCCTAAATCCCAGGCCGTTTCGGGGTTTTTTTTGTCTTTTTTTTCAAATCACACCAGTAAGCAGGACCCCGTGGGAGTTGAATCCCACCAGAAAGAAGGAAAAACGAGGCTCCAGGAACAAGCTACAAGCGCTTGTTGCCCCGCTCCCGGCGTTTCCCGCCGAAAACAACCACGCACCACGGCCTGCTTCCAGCCCTGGCGGTAGGAAGGCACTCGCTGACAGGAAGAAATTCAGGTCTTACCTGCTGCCCGATGCAAGCCTTAGCCCTGCATCTTGTCGAGCGACTGCCCACTGCGCACTGATTCTCGCCCTCGGGCCCGACTTCCCCGATGCAGAGAACCGGCAGATAACGACAGCCGTGCAGCCGCGTCTTCACACACTTCTCCTGCCCAACTCCCCAGACGCAAACAGGCAATCACTTCTGTGTGGCGTCGGGAGAGGGCTGACAAGCAAAAGCACACATCTGCCCCCGCAGATTCGCACCCGGGCTCTTCCTCCTTCACCGGAGTGTCAAACCTAGCTCCCGATTAAGAAACTAGAGAGGGAGGCCCTTCACAGCCAAATTTAAAGGCACAGACCCTTAAAATTTGAGTACCCCCCCTCAACCCGAGCAGACTCTAATTTTCTCTGCCAATCAAACCAACCAAAACAAATAAAGAAATGAAATCCCCAATTTAGTACACTCTAAAGCCTTAACTGCTCGTCTAGTGAACCGGCACTCCAGCTCACAACCTCCTAGCTCCTTGGAGACTGATCTAAACTGGAGAGGGAGGAGGCGGTGCCTGAGTCCTTATACCAGTGTCATCAAAGAATGATGTTGATCAGTCTCCAAGCTGCTGGAAGAGGATCACAACTCCAGAGTTTCCGGGACTAGACTGGAGGGACGATAAGGAACTTGATCTCTAATTCTAGGCCGTTTAAATATTGTGTTCTAGAAGAGGCTTTGTTATCACCTCTTCTTTTCAACATTCATATCAAACCTGTAATTGTTGTAATTTCCACCCAAGGGGTTAGAGTACATTCTTATGCTGATGATATTCAACTTTATTTCCCATTGGGCGCAGATCAAGACTCTGGAATTACCACATGAGTGTCTTGTTTGGATATGATTAAACAATAGATTGTACAGAATAAGTTGCAGATTAATCCTTCAAAAACTGAGGTATTGTGGATTCATCGTAACAGCTCCTCCCCTACCCCATAAGCTTTTTTTTTTGGGGGGGGGGGGGGGAGTAGAGCTTCAGATTAAGAGTCAGGTTCGCAGTTTGAGAGTCATTACAGACAGAAATCTCTCTGTTAAGACCTGTTTCTATTATTTGCAACAATTATATAAGATTCATTAGTTTTTCTCACAATCTGGTGTTACAACTTGTATATGCATTTATAATATCAAGGCTCGATTATTGCAACTCTCTATTTTATGGATTGACTGCAAAATCAAAAAAGTGATTACAATGGATACAGAATGCCTGTGTGAAGTTGATTTTTCATTTGAGGCCTAGAGATCATGTGTCTCCTTATTTAAAATGTACGTCGCTGGCTACCGATTGAGAAGCACTGTATCTTTAAAATGCTTGTTTTGGCTTTTAAATATTTTCATAGTCAACTTTCAACTTATGTTGTACTTAAATTGCAGAGATATACCCCAGTTCATACTCTGAGGTTTCAATCAGATTGTTTGCTAGTGATTCCCTCTTGCAAACATGCTCATCTTGAATGTGCACGTCGTAATGCTTATTCATGCTCTCTGCCATTACTGTGGAATGGAATACCAAAAATGTACCGTTCTATGTTCAATCTGTTATATTTTCAGAAGGCAATAAAAATATACCTTTTTCCTGAGACATGATGGACATTGTAGGATTTTGGAAATCAATTGCCATGGGGTTTTTTTTCCCTTTTTTTAATTTTATAAAAAATAGATATTGAAGGCACTGTGCTAATCCTGAGCTCATCAAGTAGCAAATCCTGACCTCGGTTCTTGGGCTTCGATCCCGGCACTCAAAGCAATGGAGAAAGTAGCAATAATAATATTAATATATAACTGTGTGAATTATTTTAACTGAAGCTTCAGGAGGGAGTTGCCATGCAAAGTTCTGAATTCATTTGCAAGGCCCTGCCCCCGTCTTCTTCAGCAGTCTTTTATTGGAAAAAAAATGATACATTGTATAATTTTCACTTTCTTTCCTCAGCAAACATTGCATTGCATTTTGCTAATTCAAATATATAAACTACATCTATATGTTATAGGTCAGGTCTTCTTGTTGCAGGTCACCTGGACACAGAGACACTCCACCCTCTCTAGACAATTTCTACGAAATATTTTTAACAGCAAGCATTTTCTGTCTCTGCAAGAAGTTGGGTTCTTTTCTGTAGCCTGGTTGTCTCTTGCAATTCTGAAACTCAGAGAACCAGTCAAGAGTATTTTCATAGTAACAATCTCTTATAGCTAGACTGGAATTCCTAGGCTACTCAATCTCATGCAGTATACCATGAAACGCAATGCCACAGAGTGCATCGAGCTTCTCCGTTCCCTTACTGCTCGATGGCCCCCCAGGTTTCTCTCATACTGGGGCCAGTTGGAGTCCATTAAAATGATGTTAGTACCCAAGATCAATTATATCCTTGGAATGTTCCCAATTCTTGGAGTGGAGGAGTGGCCTAGTGGTTGGGGCAAGGTACTTCAGGCCGGAAGGTCGGGGGTTCAAATCCCACTAGAGGACAGCAACCTTGGGCCGAAAGGACTGTGGTTTCTAGTCCCACAGGTGCTCCTTGTGGTCTTGGGTAAGCCACTTAACCCTCCACAGCCCATGTTCCCTGTAAAATAGTTATCTCCAAGTTATAATGCCCTATTCAATGTAATTTCAGTTTGTTCAATGTAAACCGCACTGATGCAGAATAGCGCGGTATATAAGAGAATGTAAGTAAATAAATTCTGTATCCAGACTCCTTTTATTGGCAGCTAGAGAAACTTCTGCTGAACTTCCTATGGAAGCATAAAACTCCTCCCCCTAATCACTTGCACATTCAGTTCTCTTTCAGTCATTTCAAAGCTCAATTCAATGGTTATCTTTTTGCACGGACTTTTCCATCACCCACTCCCTGAGTCGCTTATCCTTGCTTTGACCTACTTCCAGACAGCAATTCCAGCTGCATTGTCCCTTTGTCTCCCCCTTCTTTTTGTGGTCTTATGTAGCTGTACTGATCTTCTAACCTAGACCTTCTGCTCCCTCCTGTCCTTGCATCCGTCTGTCCGTCATTTTTGTTTTTGTTCTGATTTTATTGTACATCGCAAAGATATGGTTCTTGACTGGTGGTATATCAAGCTGATACCTATACAGTGCCTCAAGGTATATGCAGCACTGTACATACAAGCCCTCTTACAGATATTGTGTGCTGTGATGAGGTATTGTCAGTCTGTACTAAGTTATTTGTTATTACTATATATGTAATTTGTAACCTGCCCTGAGCAGTTTGCAAGGAAAGGACAGGATAAAAACTGAATAAAATAAAATAAAAACAAAAATAAAGCCCTGGGAGCAAATTGCAGGCAAAATTCTGTCAGTTGTGTCTGTAGCTTGAGCATCCTCTGTCATGAGGAACACACACCCATCGTATGCTGAAATGCATCCCCCAAATACTCCAACTCCTGAGAGGGGCTGAGATTCAGTGGCTGTAACAGTTGGGGCAAGTAATCAATTACCTCAAGAGATCACCAGTCTTAACCATTCCAGTCACTGAATCACCAGGGCTGTGTCAGTCTTCAACTTCTAGAGGATCCAACCGAATCAGCCAGTCATCCAGGTCCAAGTGAACCTGCATCTCCTGTCTGCGTAGGAATGCCACCACTATCGCCATCACTAAGCCAAAGGGTAGAACTTGGAAATGAAAGTGCTGACCTAGGACACAGAAGTGAAGAAACCACTGAAGCCGGTCTCTGATGAAGTTGTGAAAAAGTACACCTTAGCCAGGTCCAGGGAGGTAAGAACCACCGGATGGACCTCAATACAATCATCAAGCCGATAGACCAATACAATCACCGAGCGGATGGTCTCCATTCGAAATGGGGAACCAGGAGCTTAGCACTGACCACCTTCAGGTCAAGAATGGACCAAAGGGCCCTTCTTTCTTTTCTTTTACATTTTAAATGTTTATTATCAATTTTTCTAAATAGAACATAGCAACAACAAAACACAGTATAACACCCTTGCCACTACCTACCCCCTTCCCTCCCTTCCTCACCCCCTCTTCTCTCAGTCTTCCCACAGATCAGTTATGGTACACTACTTTCTCCTTCTGTCTTCCCCTCCTAGCTGACCTCCTGGCATTCTTACCACCACTACTACTTAGCACATATAATAAATGTAATTTGTAACCTGCCCTGAGCAGTTTGCGAGGAAAGGACAGGATAAAAACCGAATAAATAAAATAAAATAGAATTCTGCCTGCAGTTTGCTCCCAGGGCTTAATTTTTGTCAGTTGTGTCTGTAGCTTGAGCATCCTCTGTCATGAGGAACACACCCATCGCATGCTGAAATGCTTCCCCAAATCTGTTTTCCACACTGGCCATAGCACAGACACTATCTTTCTTTCCCTGCTCAGTGAAACAAACACTGCTCATGAACAAGGCAACATCTCTCTTGCAATTTCCTTGGATCTCTCCGAAGCCTTTGATTTGGTAGATCACCCTCTTCTACTTTCTCGTCTCTCCGACTGTGGACTTCGGGACACAACCCTTCACAGGTTTCAGTCTTTCCTGTCCTCACGTTCCTTCTCAGTGCTTTGCGGTTCTGCCTCGTCCCCCCCCCCCCCATCCCACTAACCTGTGGCGTCCGCCAGGGCTCAGTTCTGGCCCCCCTCCTCTTCAACATTTTCTTAGCCCCCCTTGCACTACTAACCCAGCAACTTGGTATCTGTCTACTTTTATGCAGACGATATCCTCCTCCTCTTTCACAAACGCTTGCTCCCCGGATATAACCTCCTTAAATGCTTGTTTATCCTCTGTCCCTGACTGGCTTCATTCCAATCATCTCTCTCTCATTCCCTCCAAAATGTTCCACAGTATGGCATACCTTTAATATCCCACGACCCACAATAGCCCTTTCTCTGTCCAACTCCCCAGTCCCCCTTGTTCACTCCCTCCACTATCTTGGGGTCATTCTAGATTCCTCTGTCATTTCAAGGCCACATTTCCTCCCTTGTCCAATGGTCTTTCTTCCTCCATCGGATCCGTGCTCTTCATTCTTCTCTCGACCAGCACTCCCTTACTACCCTCCTTCTATCACTAGTAATTTCTAGAATAGATTATTGCAACAGTGCTCTTGTCGATCTTCCCAACTACCAACTTCGTCGATTGCAACTTCTCCAAAATACAGCAGCCCGGATTATCATTTACTCCTCGCACCGTGAACACATCACTCCCACCCTGATCAGACTTCAATGGCCTCCCATAAAATTTTGCATAAATCACAAAATTCTCATATCCACTCACCAGGCAATCCACACAGGCATACCGCAATACTTGGCTGACCTTCTTCATTTTCACTCACCCCACCGTCTCCTCAGATCCCTCCACGCTCACCGCTTGGCCCTCCCCTCCGTTTCCCATGCGCATCTGGAACAAACGCATCATTCCGCTTTCTTTTTCCTTGCTCCTGCCTTATGGAATTCCCTACTTGCCTCACTATATGCAAAGACCTCCTTTCTACAGTTCAAATCTCAGCTCAAAACACAATCTGTTTCAGTTGGCTTATGACCTTCCCTCCCCTTCCTCTCAGCAGTCTCCCCCTTAGCTCGTTCCTTTAGTCTAAGTTCTTCTCTTCTCCTCCCCATCTGTCCATTGCTCTCTTCTTCATTCTCTTTCTTTTTTTGTCCAGTCCTATATATGATTGGCATTCTTTTCCTTTTCCTTATTTTTAATTTAGATTTTTGTAAACCGCTCTGCCGCCTTGCTGCCTAGGGTGGCATATCAAATGACAATAAAGATATGGAACAGGCTCCCTCTCTCCCCTCATTGCCGCCAGCAAATGCTAGAGGGCAACAAGCCAGCTTTATGTAGCCTCTTGGGGGTTAAGTACCAGCGTGGATGCATCTTATATCCATCTTTGGTCAAATTGGCGGCCACTGAATTTGGCAATCCCTTGAACCAATCCACCCCAGTCTTCCTCCCCCCAAACCGCCCCAAGGTCTCTCTCTAACTGTAGCATGTAGCTTAGTTTTTGGGGCCCTTCCATATTCAGTCCCTTAAACAACTGTGACAGCAGTCGCTTCTTCCCTGATGCTCCCAGGCAAAGTACCTCAAACCATGTTTTTTTCTTTCAACAAGTCTGCCCTTACAGCCTTCTGTGACATAGAACGTCACAACTGTATGAGGCTGTAGTAATCACACCCCTCTAGTTGGTATAATCTTGCAGCCTCTCGAAGGGCCATGTCATTACGTGATTAAACATGAGATCTGGCTCAGGTCCTGATGGTCCCATTTCTTTAAGGCCTGCGGACCAGGATCCTCCTCCTCCCAAAAGCAGGCCGACCAATGCCATCTCATGGGACACATTCTTCCCCGCTAATAGGTGTAGGTGGTGCCTAAGCCACACCTCCAATGTATGACGCATATAAGGATTGTTTTCTCCAGTCAGATCCCCCCCCCCCATATTAGGACATCCAATGATGGCTCCTTTGCTAAATCGCCCTCTAATATTACCCATTACTTATGTTTCTCCCACAACCAGGAATATATCTCCTTTAGTTGTGCAGCAAGATAGTACCATTTAAAATCCAGTAGACCCAGGCCCCCCTCCCCTCTAGTCCTTTGAAGGACCCTCTTATCAATCTTAGGGGCCCTACCATTCCATACAAACTGGTCTACTTTATTTTGCACTACTCTCAGCACCCAGATCTGAACCTCCACTGGGAGGCCTGGAACAAGTATAAGAACCGAGGGAAAGGAATCATTTATCTCCAGGAATGTACGGCCCTGTTTCGTACAAAAATGGACCACAACCTAATTATTATTATTACTATTATTACCTGAAATGATCAGATCCAAAAAGTCACTACCTCTACAAGTACTTAAACCCTACAACTACTTAAACCCTACAGGAACAAGCAGGAATGTAGTCTTCACATATGGGTATCGTCGGTACCGGCGGAGCCTGCGTGGGAACGCTCCCCAGAGTCCAATTAGAAAGCTTTTGGGAGCATCCCACAGCGCCTGCTTGCTGCTTTCCTGCCTTTCCCAACTGCCTCTCTCCAGTTCTTCGTTTTCCGGAGCCAGCAGGTCGTTTTCCTGTCACTGCAGAAACTATCCCATATTTTTTTATTCTTTTCTGTGGTAGCGTCTGCCTTCCTCGACGTTATACCGGTACTGCTGGTTCTCTTTCTTTCTTTCTTTCTAAAAAAAATTTTTTTCTAATCTTTTATCTGGATTTTCCAGCCTTTTCTCTCTCAGGTGTCACGCGCCATTTTGGGCACTAGGCCCAAATTTTTCCTCAACATGGAAAAACACGCTTCGGGTTTTCAAAAATGTGTTCCAAGTGTGGCGGTACTATCTCCATCACAGACACTCACGAGTGGTGCCTCAAATGTTTAGGTCCTGACCACTCCATCTGAGTGTGTTGCCTGTGGGATGATGTCGAAGAGGGGTCGGCAAAACCGAGTTGCTAAGCTTAGCACCCTTTTTCCCTTCGATGCAGCATCTGTGGCATCGACGTCTTCCAGGGCTTCGTCTTCCTCCCATGGATCTCAGGTAACCAAACATAAATCTGGCCGGTCCTCAAAGGGTAGATCTCCTTCCAAGCATCGAGATGCCTCTGGCGTTGCCCTTGAGGGACTTATACTGGCAAAATTGCCCCGGCGGGAGGCTTCGGCTTCCAAAGCACTATCGGGGCTCCAGGATGTTCGAGGCCTCAACCTCGGCAGAACAACTGGTGCCATGCTCTGGGGTACCAGCCACTTTGTCCGGTACCGATAACCAGGCATTGGCAGCATCAATAGACCTGAGGTTCTTGGCTATTGAACGCAGTCTGGCGGCTCTCCTAGCGGCTTCGGTATCGTGCTTTGCAAGAGCACCCGGACAGGAGATATTTTGAATTCTCCGATGAGTCTGGAGGATTCTGACAGCTCTGTCGATACCGGAATACTTCTCTCGGAGGAGCCTTCCTCTCCTAAACGTAAGATGTCTCCTCCAGAGGATATATCCTTTCAGGATTTCATCCGGGAGGTGGCTAGAGGTCTTTCCATTACAGTGGCTCCTGAAACAGAGCCCAGAGCAAAGGAGTTGGAGATTTTACAATATCCTAAAGCTCCTAAGGAGGCAGCTACTTTGCCTGTTCATGAGATCTTGCATGATCTCATGTTAAGAATGTGGGAGACACCTCTTACCACTTCTCCTCATTCCCGTAGGCTGGATACCATATATCGAGTACCTCCTTGTCCTGGATTTCAAAAGACAAGTTACCACACCACTCCATAGTGGTGGAGTCAGCTATGAGAAGGATCAAGAGTGCAAAGAGACATGCATCTAATCCTCCAGGACGTGAATGTAGGACTCTTGATGCCTTTGGGCATCGAACCTTCCAGGCCTCTATGCTTTCTGCCAGGATTAGTTCCCACATCTTATACATGGGAATGTTCATTAAGGAGGTTATAGGAGATCTAGAGCTTATGAGTCCTCTCCTTCCTGATGATAAGAGGCAGGATTATCTTACACTTGTCAAACATGCCCAGGATGTTTCCAAGTTTGTTAATCATGCAGCTTTTGACTGCTTTGAGTGCATAAGCAGAACCTCTGCCATTGCCATAGGTGTTCGTAGGATTGCCTGGCTTCAGGCATCTGATTTAGAACTCTGGGTACAGGACAAACTGGGGAATATCCCTTGCACAGGTGAAAATCTCTTTGGCAAAAATTGGCAAGAGAAAGCTAATGAGCTAGATGCTGATAACACCACTTTGGATAGACTATCCAAGGCTACAGCTGATCCTGCAAGGAGAAAATCCTACAAGAAACCATTCTTCTCTAAAAAGAAGAGGTTTTACCCCTCCTATACACCCAGTAGGTGCATTCTGCAGGTCAGTCTGCCCGAAAGGGACAGCAGACCCCAAAGCAAAGGAAAACAAAGGCTGCTAAGCCTCAACCAGCCCAACAGACTCAGCCTCCACAGGGGCTTTGACTCCCACCTAGAGAACTTGGCCTTCCTGGCCAGAGCCTTCCACCATCCGAGGAAGACTGTCATTTTGCCCCCAGATGGGGGCAAATAACAGCAGAAAAATGGACTCTTTCCATTGTAAGAGAGGAGTACAAGAATTAATTAGACCTTACCTGCTAATTAGTGTTCCTGAAGGAACGACAGTCCAGTCCCTTACTTCTGGGTTGCGTAACCCTTCCAGCAGCTTGGAGGTTGAGTCTATCCTTTTGAGGATGGGACGGGATAAATACCACTGGCACCACCCACTGATCCCAGTATTATAATGACAAGTAGTTTTAAATAGAAACCAATATATTAAACAACCAAACGACCAAACAAAATTAGGAAACACAGCAAACTAATAAGCCTTAGTGGCATATCCCCCATCCTCCCTCTTCCAACTGTCGAAGGTAGAAAGGAGAGAGAGGAGGAGGGAGGAGGGGGTGGAAGGGACGGAAGAATCCTTGTCCGGCGTTTTTCCCCACGACCCTCTTGGTTAGCTTCAAGGGCACTTATGTTGTTCTTCGGTTCTGACTTCGGTCCACCGCTCCCCACGTGGTCCCTGAAATACTCAGATACAAGGCAAACTGGGAGGGAACAGAGACTGGACTGTCGTTCCTTCAAGAACACTAATTAGCAGGTAAGGTCTAATTAATTCTTCCTCATCGTCACTCCGGTCCAGTCCCTTACTTCTGGGATGTAACAGAGCAGTTCAAGTTTGGGCGGGTTTCGCTATCCCGGACCGAAGTACTGCCTCCCCAAAATGAGTATCTGCTGAACTCTGAACATCCAGCCTGTAGTGTTTGGAGAAGGTATGCAGTGAAGACCAGGTGGCCGCTCGGCAAATGTCCAGAGGCGGGACTAAGCTATACTCCGCCCAAGAGGTAGCCTGCGACCGTGTCGAATGGGCGCGCAGACCTCCTGGAACCTGTTTCCCCTTCAGGATATAGGCCGACGCAATGGCTTCCTTGATCCACCTGGAGATAGAAGCCTTTGCCGCGGCCTCCCCCTTATGGGGCCCTCCAAATAGAATGAATAAGCGTTCTGACCTCCGGAAGGGCGCCGTACGGGAGAGATTTTATTTTTATTTATTTAGTATACATTTGTATACCGCTACTTCCAGTGATCAGCAGCGGTTTGATTACAGATTGGAAATTGTCAAATCATGACAGGAAATTTTTGAGGTATAAACACATTGATTAGACAGGAAAGCACAGCACACAGAGAACTATTTTACAGGAAACATGGGCTATGGAGGGTTAAGTAGCTTGCCCAAGACCACAAGGAGCACCTGTGGGACTAGAAACCCCAGTCCTTCCGGCCCAAGGTTGCTGTCCTCTAGTGGGATTTGAACCCCGACCTTCCGGCCCGAAGTACCTTGCCCCAACCACTAGGCCACTCCTCCACTCCTGTCCAAAAAGCTTCAACGCTCTCCTGACGTCCAGGAGTCGCAACTTTCCGGCATGAGCCTCTTGCTCCTCTGCCGCAAAGGCCGGGAGCGTCACCGACTGGTTCACGTGGAACGGCGAGATGACCTTGGGTAAGAAGGAAGGAACCGTCCGCAAAACCACCTTATCTTTGGAGAACGAAAGAAAGGGGGGCTGAGAGGACAATGCTTGCAGTTCGGAGACGCGTCTGGCTGAGCAGATGGCCACAAGGAATACCGTCTTGAGAGTTAGGTCCTTTAGGGATGCCCTCTTAGCCGGCTCGAAAGGCTCCCTGGTCAGGGCATTTAACACCAGATTGAGCTCCCAAGGAGGGATCACCGACCTTTGTTGCAGGCGCAGACGCCGAACCGCTCTTAGAAACCTGGATACGTCCGCGTGATCCCCTAAAGGCTTGCCACGCACCTTACCCCTATAACAAGAGATAGCAGCTAGCTGAACCCGCAAGGAACTGTGCGCTAGTCCCTTATCAAATCCCGCCTGTAAGAAGTTTAGAACCTCCGGAACCGAGGCAGAGAGAGGTTTCTTCTGGCGTTCCTCGCACCAGGCTTCAAAAATGCGCCAGACTCGAATGTAGGAGAGACAGGTCGAACGCTTTCGTGAGCTCAATAAGGTGGAGATTACTGAACCCGAGTATCCCCTTTTCCGGAGCCGCACCCTTTCAATAGCCAGGCCGTAAGCAAGAATCGATCCACGTGAGGCATCAGCACCGGCCCCTGAATCAAGAGGTCCTTTCTGCAGGGGAGACGCCAGGGGCGGTCGGCCGATAATCTCACTAGGTCCGCATACCAGGGGCGACGGGGCCAATCCGGGGCAATGAGGACTACCAGACCTCGGTGGGCTTCCACTCGCTGCAGGAACCTTCCTATGAGGGCCCAAGGGGGAAATACCTACAGGAGACCCTCCGAGGGCCACCTCTGGGCAAGAGCGTCCAAGCCCTCGGACATCCTTTCCTTCCTTCGACTGAAGAATCTGCTTGCCTTGGCCGAAGCATACCTTGCCATGAGATCCATGACCGGAGGACCCCAAATGGCTACTACCTGATCGAATACCTCCTGGTTCAGCTTCCATTCCCCGTGGTCGATCCTGAACCTGCTGAGGTAATCTGCTGTCGAGTTGTCTGTTCCGGTCACATGCTGAGCCGAGAGAGCCAATAACTTGTCCTCGGCCCACCGGAACAGGCTGTGTGCCTCTTTCTCCAAGGAGGGACTGCTTGTGTCTCCCTGGCGGTTGATGTAGGCTACCGCGGTGACGTTGTCTGAGAAGACGCGAACTGCTCTCTGATGGACTAAGGGCTCGAGAGCCCTTAGCGCCAAGGATACTGCTCGAAGTCCAGCCTGTTGATGGACCAATGAGACTCCATAGGGGTCCACAGACCCTGGGCGAACTGATCCTCGCAATGTGCTCCCCATCCCGCTAGACTGGCATCTATCGTCAGCAGTAACCAATGCGGAGGTTCGAGGGGCATCCCGCGGCCCAGATTTTGAGGACACCGCCACCACTGAAGAGCACTCTTGGTGCGAGGAGCACAAGGTAGGCGCATAGCTAGCGGGTGAAGTTGGTGAGACCACCGCCGCAACAGGGCCTGCTGCAGGGGGCGCATGTGAGCTCTGGCCCACGGGACTACCTCTAAGGTTGCCGCCATGGTTCCCAGCAATTGGAGGTAATGCCACGCCGTAGGGTTCCGCCTGGACAGGAATTGTTCCACCAGTATCCTTAGTTCCCTTGCCCTCTTTTTGGACAGAAAAACTCTTCCTATTCTGGTGTCGAATCTCGCTCCGAGGTACTCGATCTCTTGAGAGGGCACCAACCTGCTCTTTGCCCGATTGATGACCCATCCTAACTCTTCCAGGACTTCCACCACTCTGGCAGTGGCAGAGCGACTCTCCTCTTCCGACTTCGCCCGGATAAGCCAATCATCCAGGTAGGGATGAACCAAGATTCCCTCTTTCCTGAGGGCCGCCACCACCACTACCATTATCTTGGTGAAGGTCCTCGGGGCCGTTGCTAGCCCGAAGGGTAATGCCCTGAATTGAAAATGACCTTTTGGTACCGCAAATCTCAGGAATTGCTGGTGAGAGCTTCGAACCGGGATATGCAGGTAGGCTTCCGTCAGATCCAAGGACGTCAGGAACTCTCCGCTCCTTACGGCCACGATAACGGACTTCAGGGTTTCCATCTGAAAATGAGGCACTTTGAGGCAGCGATTGACTTGCTTTAGATCTAGGATAGGACGAAACGCACCTTCCTTCTTTGGAACCACAAAATAAATTGAGTATCGACTGGACCCGCGTTGGTGCTGAGGGATGGAAGATACCGCTCCGAGTGCCCTGAGTCTTGAAAGTGTGATTTCTATCGCCGCTCTCTTCTCCGGAGATCCGCATGGAGACTGAACAAATGCCGGGAGTAATTGCTTTGCAAATTCGAGAGCATAACCCTCTCGGATCACTTCTAGGACCCATTGATCGGACATGACCCGGGACCAGGCGGGGAGGAACTGCTTTAAGCGGCCTCCCACCGGCAGCTCTCCCCCCTGGACCCCCGTATTCTCATTGTGGCTTTCTAGGGCCAGCGGAGGAGGAGGAGGCCCCAAAACCTCTCCCAGCTCCCCGAAACCTTCTGAAACTCTGCCCCCTTGAAGAGAAACGGCCCCTAGCCAGGGGAATCGTTCTGGCTGGCCGAAACCTCCGGGAATCCCTAGGCTGGCTCTGCCCCGGGGCTAGAGCCCGAGCTTGCTTCGGTCTGTCCTCCGGCAGTCTGCCCCCTTTCGAATCGCCAAGGTCCTTGACTAATTTCTCTAAGTCCTCACCAAACAACAACTTCCCCTTGAAGGGGAGACGACTCAGGCATGCCTTTGAAGAGGCATCGGCTGCCCAATTTCGTAGCCATAAGTATCGCCTGGCTGCAACTACAGATGCCATGTTTTTGGCCAGGCTCCTGATGAGGTCATATTGGCTATCCGCTAGGTAGGCAGCTCCGGACTCCAGCTTAGTTGAAATAGATTGAGCCTCCCCGGGGGAACACTCTGCCAGCTGCTGAGCCCATCTCAAACAGGCCCGGGCCACCCAAGCCCCGGACACCGAAGCCTGTAAGGCGAGAGCACTGATATCAAAGGCTTGCTTCAGCAGCGTGTCCAATCTTCTATCCTGAGAATCCTTCAAGGCCGCGCTCCCCTCGACCGGGATCGTAGTCTTCTTAGTCACCGCGGATACCGCTGCGTCCACTCTGGGCGACTTCAGCAGATCTTTGTCAGGTTCTGGCAAGGGGTAAAGCCTTGCCATCGTGCGTACGCCCCTTAGACTGGATTCTGGCTGATCCCACTCCTCCTGGATCATCTGACGTACCACTCTGTGCACGGAAAAAACCTTTTGGGATCTCCTGACCGCCTGGATCAGCGGATCTTCCAATGCTTCCTCCACTGAGGGAGCGTCTGAGGTCACATTGAGCACCTTGAGGGACTCGTTGATTAGTGCCGGGAGCTCCTCCCGCCGAAACACCCTCACAATCCGGGATTGGTCATCTTCTGGAATCTCTCCCTCTTCGAGTTCCTCCTCTTCTTCTCCCAGCTCCTTGTCGGAGACCTCCCCCTCAGGGGTGTCCTGGGAAAGGGAGGAAAGGAGCTCATCGCTCACCAGCCTTGCGCGCTTGGGAGGGGCCTCAGAACTGGCGACTAGGCTTCAGAGGCCTAGTGCCCAGACTTTCCAGCCCTGGGACAGAGTCCGCAGCTCCAAATCCTTTCTTGCGCATACAATATGCCTTGTGCAGTAAGAGGACAAAGTCCGGGGAGAATAAGTCAGTGGCACTTCCCTCCTCCGATGCCGCTAGTGGAAGGGGAGGGGGGGGCCGACAATCCCGAGGTAGAAGGAGTAGGAGAGTGGGGTTCCCTTTCCAGAGGGTCCCCAGCCGTCTGTGCCGTATGGGATAAAGCTAATTTGAGATCTTGTTCCACCGAGGCAGCCTCTGTCGCACACACCCTGCAGACTCCTGCCTCGGCTGTAGTACCCCTGCGAGTGCCACAGGAGGGGCAACGCGTTTTGCCAGTCATGTTCAATGCTGGATCAGATCCAAATTTGTGAGTCAATCTTCAAATAAGCAATCAGCAAAGGAACCAATAAGCAAGTAACTCAAATTAAATAAATAAATTAACCTAAAGTGAAATAAATTAGCTTGTGGAAGGGAAGAGCCAACCTCCCCCCATGTGCTCTAACTCCGCGCTGGCAAAGCACCGCAACGGCGTGAGATCAGGAAGCAACAAAAAACAAAACAAGTAATTTAAAATGAATTTAAAATGTATCTAAAATGTATCCCTCTGCTAAACGAGTACTTGCGAATTGAAGATTTGAAGCTTTTCAAGCAGCGCGCTGTGCGGCGGAAGGCCGCTTTCCTCCGGGGGCTCCCACGTGGTAGGCCGCAGCCACGTGGAGTGCTACCCGGTCGGCGTTTCTGCCGGACTCTCCTTCCTCACTTGCAGGGTCCCATCCGTAGCAGAAAACCGTCCTTGGAAGATGCGAACGCCCCGACGCTCCTGACTGCCTGGGGCCCAGTCGAAGGAGTGGAGTAGCGTCGCGCTGCCGCCTCAAGTGCTCAGCCGCCAGAGGGCTTCGGCGCGAGGCAAGGCAGTACTCCGGGGAGAATGGGGCCCCAGCCGGGGGATGCGATAGCGGTTCTTTCCCCCGCTGGACGGCTCAGGCACAGCAAAACACCACCCGCTCCTCTGCCCCGTGCCGGACACGAATTCTTCAGCCGTGCAGGAGAGGGGGGGGGGGGGGATTAAAGGAGCAGGTACAAGGCAATGCTAAACTAAGGCAAGAGGGATTCAAATAAACAAATTAAAGGTAAATTAAAGTAACTTAAAGTAAATGATGAAAGTAAAGGAAAATAGCTTAAATCAGAAGTAGATAAGGAGACTCCAGTAAGCCCTTGGCTTACGGAACCCTCCAGCTGCTTGGAGGCTGAGAATACTGGGATCAGTGGGTGGTGCCAGTGGTATTTATCCCGTCCCATCCTCAAAAGGATAGACTCAGCCTCCAAGCTGCTGGAAGGGTTACGCAACCCAGAAGTAAGGGACTGGACTGGAGTGACGATAAGGAAGCTTCATTTCTTCAACATGCCCCCTCCTACCGTGGTAAGACAGTTCAATTCTCAGACTTCACTCAACACTCAGTTGGGTCAAGAGGTCAGTTTACTTCTTGCCCAGGGGGCAATAGAAGACGTACCCATTCCCAACAGGGTTTTACTCCCCCTATTTCCTTATTCCAAAGAAAACAGAGGGACACAGATCCATTTTGGACCTCAGAGAATTGAACAAATTCCTGTTCAAAGAGAAATTCAAGATGATTTCTCTAGGAACTCTGCTGCCATACCTTCAGAGTCAGGATTGGCTTTGTTCTCTAGATCTCAAGGATGCGTACATTCATGTTCTCATCCATCCAACTCACCGAAGATTCCTTCGGTTCCTTTTTCAAGGAAAGCACTACCAATACAGAGTGCTTCCTTTTGGCTTGGCCTCAGCACCAAGGGTGTTTACGAAATGCATGGCTGTGGTAGCAGCCTTTCTTCGCACTCTAGGAATATTCGTCTTCCCCTACTTAGATGACTGGCTCATTCGAGCCCCATCAGAGTCAGAGGCCTGGATTTCTCTATCTTGCACAATGCGTATCCTTCAGTATTTGGGCCTGGTCAAAAACATCCCAAAATCCAGCCTAACTCCCACTCAGTCTCTAGAGTTTATAGGGCCTTGCATTTCTGGATACAGGACAAGCAAGGGCCTATCTTCCACAGGCCCGTTATCTCCACATTGTGCAGTTAGCCTCCCAGGCAGTGTTAAAAACTCATCTCACTGCTCGGGAGATGTTACAACTACTAGGCCACATGGCATCTACCGTGCACATGGTTCCCTATGCTCGCTTCCATATGAGAGCAGCCCAATGGACTCTATCCACTCAGTGGACTCAGGCATCAGGCTGCCTATCAGACAAAATAGCAAACACAAGTCGCCTTATTTTGTCTCTACAATGGTGGCAGTCAACCCAAAACCTGTTGGTGGGGTCCCCTTTCCAGCAACCCCTACCCCAGTTCACTCTAACAGATGCCTCACAGATGAGTTGGGGAGCTCATCTGCAAGCTCTCTCAACCCAAGGCACCTGGACTCCACAGGAGACCCACTTACATATCAATCTCCTAGAACTCAGAGCAATCTTCCTTGCTCTTCGAGTGTTCCATACCTAGCTCAGCTACAAGACAGTCCTAATTCAGACGGACAATCAAGTAGCTATGTTCTATCTAAACAAGCAGGGAGGAACAGGCTCTCTGTCGCTTTGCAACGAAGCTTTGCAACTATGGGCCCTTGCCAGAGAGCATCAGATTCATCTCCTTGCGGTGTATCTGCCAGGCATTCAAAACTCTTGGGCAGACAGACTCAGTCGAGTTCTGCTTCCACACGAATGGTCTCTCCATGCAGACCAGGTAGCAAAAATTTTTAAAATTTGGGGAACTCCAGACATAGACCTCTTTGCAAGTCCGTTGAATGCCAAACCTCCCTGGTTCTGTTCCAGAATTCCAGCTCAGGGTTCTCAGGCCAGGGATGCTTTCCTCCTCCATTAGGGTCAGAACTTCCTATATGCCTTTCCACCCATTCCCCTAATTCCCAAGACCCTATTCAAGCTTCAGAGAGACAAAGGCCATATGATTCTCATAGCTCCACAAAGGCCATGGCAGGTGTGGTACCCTCTGCTTCTGCATCTCTCTCAAGCTCCATCTCTGGAGTTAGGAGATCTGGAACCAGACCCTATCTCAGGAGAACAGAATGTTGTGGCATCCCAATCCCCACTCTCTGCATCTCAGGGCCTGGTTGCTGAGAGCCTAGACCTTCATGGTCTTAACCTTTCTCAACAAGTAAGGGATGTCCTTTGTGCTTCCAGGAAACCTTCCAGAAGACGCTCTTATGCTTTCAAGTGGAAAAGGTTTTCCATATGGTGTTCGCAAAAGGGTCTTCACCCCTCTGCGATACCTCTGGAATCAATATTGGAGTATCTCCTTCATTTATCTAATGCAGGACTTAAGACTAACTCAGCAAGAGTCCATTTAAGTGCTATTTCAGCTTCTTTAAAGCCTTTAAATGGACAACCTATTTCCTCTCATCCTCTCATAGCGAGATTTATGAGGGGCCTTCTTCTGACTATGCCTCCCATTAGGCCACCTCCAGTGGCATGGAACCTGAATCTGGTTCTTGAGCAGCTCATAAAGCAGCCTTTTGAACCTTTAGCTACTACCTCCTTGAAATTCCTTTCCTGGAAAGTTATCTTTCTCATTGCAATCACATCAGCACGTCGCATCAGTGAATTGCAAGCATTAGTTGCTGATCCTCCTTACACGAGGTTCCATCATGATAAGGTAGTCCTTAGGACTCATCCACACTTTATGCCAAAGGTGGTCTCACCATTTCATTTAAACCAGGCGGTTTACCTACATGTATTTTTTCCAAGGCCTCATGCTTCAAATGCAGAAAGGAATCTTCATACTTTGGACTTTAAAAGAGCACTTGCCTTTTACTTAGAGGACACAGCAACATAGAAAGTCCTCCCAACTCTTTGTTGCTTTCGATCCTTCTCATTTGGGACTTCCAGTCTCCAAGAGAACGTTGTCCAACTGGATTGCACAGTGTATTTCTTTTGCCTATCAGAGTAAGAACCTTTCTCTGGAAGGCCATGTCACGGCTCACAATGTGAGAGCCAAGGCAGCCTCAATGGCCCATCTACACTCTGTGTCTATTGACGACATCTGTTGAGCAGCTACTTAGGCCTCGGTTCATACATTCACAGCCCATTACTGCTTAGACAAGGACTCCCGCCGGGATGCCTTGTTTGGTCAGGCTGTTCTCCAACACCTGTTCCATACTTAATCAACTCCTACCCACCATTCCCGGTAGGATGCCAGAGATCCATGGGGGGGGGGGGGGGAGTGGAGCCCTTTCACAGGGGCACACAATCTCTCCCTGGCATCTGTAGCTAGGGAGTCCCCATATGTGAAGACTACATTCCTGCTTGTTCCTGGAGATAACATAGTTACTCACCTGTAACAGGTGATCTCCGGGATCAGCAGGAATTTAGTCTTCACAACCCACCCACCTCCCCTAGGAGTTGTATCTCGTCTTTTTTTTCCCCCTCGCTCTCTTTGTCTCGGCTATAAAACTCAACTGGAGAGAGGCAGTTGGGAAAGGCAGGAAGGCAGCAAGCAGGCGCTGTGGGATGCTCCCAAAAGCTTTCTAATTGGACGATGGGGAGCGTTCCCGCGCAGGCTCCGTCGGTACCGACGATACCCATATGTAAAGACTAAATTCCTGCTGTTCCCGGAGATCACCTGTTACAGGTGAGTAACTATGCTTTACTGCAGCGATTTCTACCGAGCCATGATAGGTATCCCTACCCCCACCGACACTATCTCTCCCACTAATCTTTTATAGTTCAAGTCATAAGAACATAAGATATGCCATACTGGGTCAGACCAAGGTCCATCAAGTCCAGTATTCTGTTTCCAACAGTGGCCAATCTAGGTCATATGTACCTAGCAGTTTCCCCAAGAGACACAAGTTCCACAATGCTTGTACTGGGTCAAGCATTGATATCTTCGGTCACTTCTTAATAATGGTTTATGGACCTTTCCTCCAGGAACTTGTCCAAACCTTTTTTAAACCCAGCTACACTAACAGCCTTTACTACATCCTCTGGTAACAAATTCCAGAGTTTGATTACACGTTGAGTGAAAAAATATTTTCTTTTATTAGTCTTAGTTTACCCTGTAGCTTCATTGCACGTCCCCTAGTCTTTCTATATTCTGATAACGTAAAGAATCGATCTACGTTTACCAATTCCACTCCGTTCATTAATTTATAGACTTCTATCATATCTCCCCTCAGCCGTCTCTTTTCCAGGTTAAAGAGTGCTAACCTTTTTAGCCTTTCTTCATAGGAGTATCCTTCCATCCCCTTTACCATTTTGGTGGCTCTTCTCTGAACCTTTTCTAAAATCGCTATATCCTTTTTAAGATACGGCGACCAGAATTGCACACAATATTCAAGGTGCGGTCTCATCATGGAATGATATAGAGGCATTATCATATCTTTTGTTTTATTTTCCATTCCTTTCCTTATCATACCTAGCATTCTATTTGCGCTCTTGGCCGCCGCTGCACACTGGGCCAAGGGTTTTAACATGGTATCCACAATGACGCCTAAATCTTTTTCTTGGGTGGTGGTTCCTAATGTGGAACCTTGCATCGTGTAACCATAGTTTGGGTTGTTCTTCCTAGGGGCATAACCTTGCACTTGTCCACATTAAATTTCATCTGCCATTTTGATGCCCAGTCTTCCAATTTATCAAGATCCTCTTGCAATTTTTCATAATCCTCTTGGGTTTTAACAACTTTAAATAGCTTTGTGTCATCTGCAAATTTGATAACCTCACTCGTTATTCCACTTTCCAGGTCATTTATGAATATGTCAAAAAGCAGCGGACCCAGCACAGATCCCTGGGGTACACCACTATTCACCTTTCTCCATTGGGAAAATTGGCCATTCAGCCCTACCCTCTGCTTTCTATCTTTTAACCAGTTCCTGATCCACAATAGTACACTGCCTCCTATCCCATGACTCTTTAGTTTTGCCAAAAGTCTCTGATGAGGGACCTTGTCAAAGGCTTTCTGAAAGTCCAGATACACAATATCAACCGACTCACCTTTGTCCACCTGTTTATTCACTTCTTCAAAAAAACATAACAGATTAGTAAGACAAGATCTTCCTTGTCTAAAGCCATGTTGGCTGTCTCCCATTAGGCTGTGACTATCTACATGCTGAGTAATTTTATTCTTTATGATGGTTTCTACCATTTTTCCCGGTACTGATGTCAGGCTCACCGGTTTGTAGTTTCCCGGATCACCCCTGGAACCCTTTTTAAAAATTGGTGTTACATTGGCGATCCTCCAATCTTCAGGTATTAGAGATGATTTTAATGATAGTTCACAGATTACTGATAGCAGGTCTGCAATCTCATATTTCAGTTCTTTCAACACCCTTGGAGGTATACCATCCGGCCCAGGTGATTTGCTACTCTTCAGTTTATCTAATAGTTGTAAGACATCTTCCCGATGTATCGATATTTCCTTCAATTCTTCCGCACCTTTAAATACCACTTCAGTCATGGGTAACATCCCTACATCTTCCTCAGTAAAGACCAAAGCAAAGAATTCATTCAGTCTCTCCGCTATCGCCTTGTCGCCTCTTAGTGCTCCTTTAACCCCTTTATCATCTAATGGACCAACTGACTCTCTCACAGGTTTTTTGCTACGAATGTACTTGAAAAGGTCTTTATTTCGCGTTTTTGCTTCCGCAGCAAGCTTCTTCTCAAATTCTCTCTTTGCCTGCCTTATCAATGCCTTGCATTTGACTTGCCAGTGCTTGTGCTGTTTCCAGGTTTCGTCGTTTGGCTCTTTTTTCCATTTCCTGAAAGATGCTTTTTTGGCAACAGCCTCTCTGACCTCACCTTTAAACCATGCTGGCAGTTTTTTGGACTTTCTTCCACTTTTCTTAAAGCGTGGAATACAGCTGGTCTGGGCTTCCAAGATAGTATTTTTCAACAACACCCAAGCTTGATGTACGTCTTTAACCTTTGCAACTGCTCCTTTTAGTTTTTTCTTAACTAATTTTCCTCATTTTATCATAGTCTCCCTTTCGAAAGTTAAAAGATAGTACTGTGGATTTCCTTACTATCCCTCCTCCACTAATTAAATCAAAGGCGATCATGCTATGATCACTATTGCCAAGTGGCCCCAACACCCTTATCTCTTGCACTAGATCTGGTGTTCCACTAAGGACTAGGTCTAATATGGCTTCCCCTCTGGTCGGTTCATGAACCAGCTGCTCCAAGAAGCAGTCATTTATTTCATCTAGGAACTTTATCTCCCTAGCATGTCCTGACGTGACACTGACCCAGTCGATACCGGAGTAGTTGAAATCACCCATTATTATTACTGCACTGTAGCTTTTGTTAGCTTCCTTGATTTCTTTGAGCATTTCATCATCCATTTGGTCATTCTGGCCAGGTGCTCGATAGTACACCCCCACTGCCATTGCCTTTCCCCTTTTATATGGAATTTCAATCCATATAGATTCTACAGCAGATTTTGTTTCCTGCAAAACTTTAATCCTTTCTGAGTTAATGCCCTCTCTAACACAGCACAACCCCTCCACCAATTTGATCAGCTCTATCATTACGATATAGTTTGTACCCAGGTATCACAGTGTCCCACTGGTTGTCCTCCTTCCACCATGTCTCTGATATTCCAATCATATCTAACCTTTCATTTAGTGCTATATATTCTAACTCTCCCATCTTATTCTTTAGACTTCTAGCATTTGCATACAAGCATTTTAGAGAATGTATTTTATTCATGTTAATTTGGCTATTGTTAGCCATGGGTAAATTGGGATCTTTAAGCTCTGTCTGCTCCATACTTGAGGGCATTTGGGCTACTTTACTCTTTTGTGGAACCTCTCTGCTTTTGGTAGTATCCTTCAAAGATACATTCTTCCGAACCATCCGCTCTTGGGCGACTGTCGGCTTTCCCCTAATATCTAGTTTAAAAGCTGCTCTCTCTCCTTTTTAAAGGTTAACGCCAGCAGCCTGGTTCCATCCCGGTTAAGGTGAAGCCCATCCCTTCGGAAGAGCCCCTCCTTTCCCCAGAATGTTCCCCAGTTCCTAACAAATCCAAAACACTCATCTCTGCACCATTGTCTCATCCACGCATTGAGACTCCGGAGCTCTGCCTGCCTTTTGGGTCCTGCGCATGGAACAGGAAGCATTTCGGAGAATGCTACCCTGGACGTTCTGGATTTCAACTTCCTACCTAAAAGCCTAAATTTTGCCTCCAGAACCTCCCTACCACATTTTCCTATGTCATTGGTACCGACATGTACCAAGACAGCAGACTCCTCCCCAGCACTATCTAAGACCTTATCTAGGTGGCGTGTGAGGTCCGCTACCTTCGCACCAGGCAGGCATGTTACCAGGCGATCCTCATGTTCACCAGCCACCCAGCTATCTACATGCCTAATGATCGAATCACCAACTATAATGGCTGTCCTAACCCTTCCCTCATGGGCACATGGCCCTGGAGAAACTTCCTCGGTGCGAGAGGGTTTTACATCACCTGGAGGACAGGTCCTAGTTACAGGATCACTTCCTGACACACCAGGGTGATGCTCTCCTGTCACGTGACCTCTCTCCTCCATGGCAACAGGGGTGCTGCCAGAATGGAGGTGGGACTTCAGGACTATATCCCTGTAGGTCTCATCTATGTACCTCTCTGTCTATGTTTTCCAAGTCTGCTACTTTAGCCTCTAGAGAACGGACTTGTTCCCTGAGAGCAAAAAGCTCCTTGCACCTAGTGCACACGTAAGCCCTCTCACCAACTGGGAGAAAATCATACATGTGACACTCAATGCAAAAGACTGGAAAGCCCCCATCCTGCTGCTGGACTGCTGTCTGCATCTTAGTTTTAAGTTTGTGTCTAGATCTTTAAGTTCTTACTTAGTAGGGGTTGCTATGGGTATTTATACCAATAAAACTGTACCTAAAACTTTTAATATACCTTGTTCACCTGAAGCTTAATTAATCTCAGGTCCTTAGTGTATGACTGATTTGGGTAATGAGCTTCACCTGAAAGCACCTCCTGTCTTTTAAGATGTGTAAGTACCTATAAAGCTATGATTATCCCAGGGGTGGGTGGGTGTGGGGAGGGAGGGAGCGAAATAACACTTATTAAAAGAGGGCTGCTACACAGTACCCTGTCTTGTGCTGCTGAGGTAAGCTAAATTCTGATTTGATTTAAATTATAGCTCTTAGCTGCTGCTAGGCTCTAACTTCTTATGAAATTTAAACTACAAGCTCTCTGCTGGGTTCTAAATTTAACCAGAAAGCTCTCTTCTGTGTTTTAAAACTAAAAGTACTTTTCTGATGCTAGGCCCTGAGTGACTATTAAATGTACACTACAAGCTCTCTGCTGGGTTCCAAATGTAACCAGAAAGCTCTCTTCTGTGTGTTAAATTTAAACTAAAAGTACTTTGCTGTTACTTGGCCCTGAGTGACTATTAAATTTAAAATACAAGCTTTCTGCTGGGTATGAAATGTAACCAGAAAGTTCTCCTCTGTGTTTTAAATGCAAACTTTAATTGCTGCTACTAGGCCCTAACTGATCCAACAAAAAACAGTGGGTTCACAGATTAAGTAGCTTTAATACAAATTATTATTTTTAGAAAATTACCAGAAGTATACACTCACAGCTGCAGATTTCTCTCCAGAAGTAACAGTCCCCCTTTCTAGTCCTTCAAGTATCATACAAATCCTTTTGATGGCACCCCATCTGGATCCCCAGATATCAAATCCCTTTTGTCATCCACTGAAAAGAAGTGGAGTTATAGTTGTGCTTTCAACTCTTCAGGGACTGAGAGTTTTAAGATCTCCGATTTACCCCAGTTCAACTGGAATCCTGACAAGCGCTCAAACTCAAAAAGTTCCCAAATAATTCATGTCAGAGATATGTGTGGCCTGGACATAGCCAAAATGATATCTGCAAATAATGAGATTCAGTAGATGGTCTCCCACCTGCTCAACCAAATGCATGCTGCTAGGGACTCAAGTATCAGGACACCCCTGCTGCATGCCACTCCCTACTGGAAAAAAAAGAAAAAAAAAAGGGAGAGTAGCCGCCCCCATTCAACGTAATGCCTGCACATTGATTCCTGTATAATGCCCATACCCAATTCAGAAACCCCTCCTCAAATCCTATTTTCTCAAGTATACAGAACATGAAACCCCATGACACATGGTCGAAGGCTTTTTCTGCATATAGGGACAACAAGAGTGCAGGCTCCTACCTTTGTTGGGCCACCCAGAGTTTTTTTCCAGACATTATCAGGTGCTTGCCTACCGGACAGTAACCCTGCTTGGTCATCCTGAATCAGCCCCAAGATCACTCTATTAAAGTGGGTGGCCAAGCTCTTTGCAAGTAGCTTTGCGTCCATATTCAGAAGGGAGATAGGACGGTATGAGGCGCATGCCTGTGGGTCTTTCCCTTCCTTTGAAATAAGTGTTATACCTGCCCACCCCATGGTATCAGCTAACTGGCCCCCAACCCTTAGTAAGTTGGACAGACAACAGTGGACCTGTCAACTGCCCCTCAAAACGTTCTATAAAAGCATGCTGTAAGGCCATCAAAGCCAAGCACATTGTCTATCTTGGGCTTTGATCACGAATCTGACTTCCTCCACTCCTATCTCCCTATCCAACCCCACTTTTATCTCAAGCTCTAATTTAGTCAAGGGTACTGAATCAAGGAAGCTATTGACATGTTCCACAGGAGGTTGTGGAGAAGCTACAAATTCTTACAAAAGCTCATATATTCCCCCCTCTTATCCTCTTCTTTTCTGAGCACAATACCCCGAGTACCCTTAATAGTCAATATTCGGAATTGCAAATTCCTCTGTCATAGCTGTCTAGCCAAAACTTTGCCCACCGTATTTCCCCCCTCAAAAACCACTTGCCAAGCCATCTGCATTTGGTATCGAATCTCATCAACCTCTAAAACATTAAGCTTAGCTTGGACTGCCAGAATTTGTCCCCAGAACCTCCCCGTTTGGTCTTTCATGTCGGCTTCTATTATTTGCAGCAGTTGGCTATGCAACTGGCGGAGTTGTTCTCCCTTTTTCCACTTTATTTGGGTCCCTCACTTGGGAAAAAGTCCCCTCAGGGTGGCTTTGAATCTATCCCAAACCAGGCACCATCCCACTTCCTCATTATCATTTATCTCAAAGTATTCCCGAATGAGGCCCTCCACCTCTCAAGCATCCTCTAACAGAGACTCATTTAGATGCCAATAGCAGGTCCTTCCGCCATATCGCCAGTACCACCTCCACTGGGGCATGGTAAGAAAGCGATGGCATCTATATCAGCCCCCTTGATGTTTGATGCTCTCTTCTTCCCTACCCAAACCATATTTATTCAGGAGTAGAAGCCATGGACATGTGAATAAAATGAAAACTGCCGTTTACCTAGGCATGTGAGACACCAAGCGTCTACTACTTCCTAACAAATCTTTTATATCAGCTCTGTCCGCCTTGCATCTAACACTCTTCCCCACGTCTTTCCGCCTCGGATCACACGTCATATAGAAATTCCCCCTAGGATTAACAATCCCCCATCCATGTTCCCCAATTTGGCCACCACCTCTTCAAAAAACTGCCCCTATGACCTAATAGGAGCATAAATATTGGCAGATTTAAACCACTTATTCTCAACCCATAATCCCACCAACAGGTACTTTCTGGCCCTGTCCCAAATCACTTCTCCCAACTCCACCCGTAGTTTGGTGTCTAAAAATATTGCCACTCCCCCCTTTTTCTTTTCCACCATATTCAATGTACATAGCTTAAAGGCATAGGGCCCAATTTTCGAAGGCATTTACACAGGTAAATTCCTCACACAATTTGTCCATGGCCACCAGCTTCTGTTCCAAAGTTCCAGAGCTCTCACTTTGCTCATCGAGGTGCTCCTCAATTTCCTCTACTCTGTTGCCCAGCTCCCCCAGGTCCATTCTTAGGCCCTCAATACTGCGCACCACCTCCTCTTGGCCCTAGGATATATCTGCCTTGAGGTCCTTGAACTAGGCTCTCACTTCGCCATCTCGTCCTCAGTCCCAGCCCTCCCATCAGTAGCAGTAGCTATATCACTGCTGTCTGTGCCTTTGGAGCTACATCCTTTGCTCTCCCTGCTCAGGAAAGTGGTGGTCGCCATTTTCTTGGGGGGTCTCCTCAGCGTGACCAGTGCTCCCAGGTAGGCAAAATCTTTTAAATCTGTTTTTTTCCCCCCTTTAGCAGCCATTCAGCCACCTTCTCCGAGTGGTCGAGGGCAGAGTCAGGCATTTTTCTCGTGCAGCCAGCCGGAGTGCACGCTCAAGTGGCCATCTTAGCTAGTGATGTAAGCAGCCTCCCTTCTTTCTTTTCTTAAGACACTATGAAAAAAATGGAACGACAGCCCTGACATTGCTCTGTGGAAAGCATGGGTATATTATAGCCTGCAACTACAGAAGGCATAGCAACAGGTCTGTGATAGCCACTCGTTTGAGTGGGCCACAGGGAATCTCCACAAAGGCATGTCAGAGAGAGTCTGAAAATTCCAATGTGAACCCCTGCCCCAGGACATCTGGTAGTTATTGGTCCAAAGTCTTGAAGGTCTACCAAAATGGACTGCTACAAGGAAATAGATCTACATCTGTGAGTATTAATCTTCTGAAATAAACTAAACCTTGAGGGTAAAATGGAATTCTTGGGTTAAAACTGATATCTGTGTATTTTAGAACTGGGTTAAAACTGATTATCTGTGTAGGAGTGGAGGAGTGGCCTAGTGGTTGGGGCAAGGTACTTCAGGCCGGAAGGTCGGTGGTTCAAATCCCACTAGAGGACAGCAACCTTGGGCCGGAAGGACTGGGGTTTCTAGTCCCACAGGTGCTCCTTGTGATCTTGGGCAAGCCACTTAACCCTCCATAACTATTTTACAGGGAACATGGGCTATCTCCAAGTTATAATGCCCTGTTCAATGTAATTTCAGTTTGTTCAATGTAAACCGCACTGATGCAGAATAGCGTGGTATATAAGAGAATGTAAATAAATAAATAAATTTTACAATTCAGTGTTTTTGCCAAGTCAGTCAGGTCTTAGTACCACCAGTTTTGTATTTATGTAAAAGCAGAGTACAATTTAGCAAAGAAAGTAAATTAAAAGTAAACAAACTCTGAAATTTGTTTCTAGGGAGCTTTTCATTTCAATCAAATCAGAATATTGCTTAAACATAAAAAGTTAATAAAGTAAATAGTTACTGAAATAAAGTTGTTTCTAGAGAGCTTTTTTATCTAAATCAAAGCAGAGCACAACTTAGCATACAGGTAGAATAGTCCTGAGTAGGAAGAAATAAAACTTGTTTCTAGTGACCTTTACAAAGAGGACTTCCAGTTAGGAGGCAAAAGGTTATGTGAAGTTCTCTTGAACAGGTGTTAAAGGCAAGTGACAGATCAAAGGGGCAATTTAAAAAGCCCCATCTATCAAACCAAGGGCTGCGTGAGTCACCCAGGAAATTGATAAGCCTTTACCTTAGAAGCAAGCCAACGTTTAATAGGTCTTCATTTCCTTCCTCCCTCCCCACTCCCACCCACCCCTGGGATAATCGTAGCTTTCTAGGCTCTTAAACTTCTTAAAGGGAAGGAGGTGCCCATATTCACTCTCAGGTGCAGCTGTTTATCCTCATCAAGCATACATTAAGGACCAGAGATTAATTAATCTAGAGGTGAACAAATCCATTAAAATGTATTAGAGATAGTTTTATTAGTATATTTATCCCAACTTAAATACATAAACACAACCTTAAAACTGAGATGCAGACAGCAGTCCAGCAGCGAGATGGGGGACTTTCCAGTCTTTTGCACTGAGTATCACATGTATGATTTTCTCAAAGTTGGTGAGGAGTCTTGTGTGTACTAGGTGCAAGGAGCTCTTTGCTCTCAGGGAACGAGTCCAACCTCTGGAGGCTAGAGTAGCAGACTTGGAGGACATAAAGACAGAAAGGTACACAGATGAGACCTATAGGGATGTAACACTGAAGTCCCACCTCCAGTCTGACAGCATCCCTGTTGCCATGGAGAAGAAAGGTCACATGATAGGAGCATATCACACTGATGTGATAGGAAGTTATCCTGTAGCTAGGACCTGTCCTCCAGGTGATGTATAACCATCTCGCACCAAGGAGTTTTCTCCAAGGCCATGTGCCCACAAGAGAAGGGTTAGGAGAGCAGTTTAGTTGATGGTTCGATCATTAGGCATGTAGATAGCTGGGTGGCTGGTGGACATGAGAAATGCCTGGTGTGAAGGTAGTGGACCTCATGGGCAACCTAGACAAGGTCTTAGATAGTGCTGGGGAGAAGTCTGCCGTCTTGGTACATGTTGGTACCAATGATATAGGAAAGTGTAGTAGAGAGTTTCTGGAGGCCAAATTTAGGCTTTTAGGTAGGAAGTTGAAATCCAGAACTTCCAGGGTAGCATTCCTTGAAAAGCTTTCTGTTCCACCCGCAGGGCCCAAAAGGCAGGCAGAGCTCCGGAGTCTCAACGCGTTGATGAGACAAAGATGCAAGGATGAGGGTTTTGGATTTGTTAGGAACTGCGCAACATACTAGGGAAAGGAAGGACTTTTCCCCGAAGGGAAAGGCTCCACCTTAACCAGGATGGAACCAGGCTGCTGGCATTATCCTATAAAAAGGAGATAAAGCAAATTTTAAACTAGATAATATGGGAAAGCTGTAGTTCGCCAAAGAGCACATGGTTCAGAAGGATGTATCCTTGAAGTAAAAGACTGAAGTTAGGGCATATCGACAGAGAGGTTCCAATAGAGACAAAAGTAACTCAAAAGCTCTTAAGTACAGAGCAGACAGAGCTTAAAGATTCCAAATTACCCATGCCTACCAGTAACCAAATTAATATGAATAAAATAGAGCCTCTAAAATGCTTGTGTGCAAATGCTAGAAGTCTAAAAAATAAGATGGGAGAGTTAAAATATATAGCACTAAATAAGAAGTTAGATATGATTGGTAACTCAGAGACATGATTGAAAGAGGGCAACCAGTGGGACAGCTGGGTACAAATTACATTGCAATTGTGGTGTTCTCTTCAATCCTCCCTGTTGAGGGTAAAGGCCAAGGCAGAGAAGCTCGCATCAAGGAGATGAATGCATGGCCGCGTGGATGATGTCAGAGAGCGTTTTGGTTTCTTGGACCATGGGATGCTGTTCCAAGGGTTGCAGAGCAGAGATGGCATCCATCTGTTCAAGAAAGGTAGACATGTTTTCAGTAGCAGACTGGCTAATCTACTGAAGAGGGCTTTAAACTAGATCCATTGAGGATGAGTGAAGAAAGCCCCCAGGTAAGTGATCCATTAAAAACCTTTATGAAAATGGGTAAAAGGGGCAACATATGGAAAGCAGTATGTATAAGATCCCAGATGTTGAAGCTTTAATGGGAGTGGCTGACTTGGATTTAGTAGCAGTTACAGAAAGATGGTTCACAGAAAACCACGACTGTGATATAACTATACCAGGCTATACTTTATTCAGGTAGGAAGAAGGGGAGGAGGAGTGGCACTATATGTAAAAAATATTAAAGCTTTGGAATTACAGTGCTTAAAAGGGAAAGAGGAGGCACTGTGGGTTAAACTAGAAAGAGGGAAAATCTATTTGCATTGACATGATATACAGACCTCCCTCACAAGAGGAAGAGGTGGATGGAGGAGTTAATTGAAGACATACGCAGCATTGCTAGGAAAGGGGAAGTGATACTGATAGGTGATTTCAATATGCCAGATGTTGATTGGCACATTTCTGAAGCAGTATCATCTAGAAGCAAAGAGATCCTGGATTCTCTACAGGGAGAACTATTCAGGCAATTGGTAACAGACCCCACACATGAAGGGGCCATACTGGACTTGGTGTTTACCAATGGTGAAAGTGTTTCCGATGTTATAGTGGGAGATCATTTTGCACCCATTGATCACCAGATGGTGTGGTTCAGTATTAGGACTAGGGCTGAGAGAATCCATTCAAAAGTGAGGGTCTCAGACTTTAGGAAAACTAACTTTGCCGAGATGGGCCAATACCTCAGGGAGTCTTTAGCAGGATGGAAACAGCTGGGGATGTAGTAAAACAGTGGGCAAAACTGAAAGGGGATATTTTAAGGGCAACCAACCTTTTTGTTAAAATGGTAAATAGAGGTAAATGGAAAAGGAGGCTGCTATGGTTCTCAAAAGAAGTAGCTGAAAAGGTGAAGAAAGAGAGGGAGGCCTTCATGAAATACAAGAGATCACAGAGAGGAAGACAGGCATCTATATTTGGAAAAAGAGAATCTAGAAAGTACTCAGGAAAGCAAAGAATAAAAAAAGAGGAGGAAATAGCCAATGCAATAAAATGGGGGGGATAAGACATTTTTCAGCTATGTTAGTGAAAGAGGAAGGGCAAAGTGGTATTGTCAGACTCAAGGGTGAAGGGGAGGAATATGTAAAAACTGATGAGGATAAAGTGGAATTGCTTAACAAAAATTTCTGTTCTTTGTTCACAGATGAAGAACCAGGAACAAGACCTCAGAAAACACCCACAAACAGGAACAGAAGCGAGGGGGGCATCTTGAAGAATTTTCAGAAGACTGTGTTCGTGAGAAACTAGCTCAACTTAAAGTAGACAAATCAATGGGACCGGATGGGATACACCTTAGAATACTGAGGGAACTTGAGGACGTTCTAGCAGCTCCAATGACTGACCTTTTCAATGTCTCGGAGTTGGGAGTGGTGCCAAAGGACTGGAGAGAGGCTCATGTGGTCCCTTTACACAAAAGCGGAAGCAAGGATGTGGTTGAAAACTACAGGCCGGTTAGTTTAACTTCGGTGGTGAGCAAATTATTGGAAACTCTGCTGAAAGAGAAAATGAATAAATTAGGCCTTACCTGCTAATTGTGTTTCCTTGAGTATTCTCCGGGCCAGTCCAGGAAACAGTAGGGTAGTCAACCTTCTTCAGCAACTGAGGACTGAAATCTCAAAGCTTTGCTGACAGCCTATCTAGCTCCCCCTGGTGTCAGAGAGTCAGTCTACTATTGTCCAAGCAGAAATGCAAACACTGAACACTATGGAGTAAATCTTTGTCTTTCAACAACCAAACTTAGAACTTTGAATTCAGAAAAAAACCTCCCCGGCACACCTTGCTACATCTGGCAGCAACAGACCCCCAGAAGCACAGCACCGAACCATCTGGGAGCCCCCCTAGCCAGGCCTGTCGCAGAGTACTGCGAAGTCTCGTCCAACACCGAACCACCTGCACTGAGAACCGCGCCTTCGGACAGCACCATGAACAGTTCATAGCATACGGCAGGGTCAGTGAGGCCATCGAACGACCCGCCTTCAGAACCTGGGTGGGTCCTGGACTGGCCCGGAGAATACTCAAGGAAAGACAATTAGCAGGTAAGGCCTAATTTATTCTTCCTTTTCGTCTCTCCGGGCCAGTCCAGGAAACAGTAGGGTAGTAACCAAAGCAGTACCTACGCTCGGGAGGGTCCCAACAATCCGGCCAAAACAGCCGCCGCTCCTACTTTAGCGTCCCCCGTGGCCTGCACATCTAATCGATAATGTCTCGCACAAGTATGCAAGGACGACCACGTCGCCGCTCGACAAATATCCACAGGAAGAACCAACGCCCTCTCGGCCCAGGACGCTGCCTGTCCCCGAGTGGAATGAGCCAGCAGACCTTCCGGCGCTCCCTTCCCGCTGGCCCGATATGCCGCTGCTATTGCATGTTTCACCCAGCAGGAAATGGAGGCCTTAGAAGCTGCATGTCCTTTTCGCGCTCCACCAAACAGCCTATCTGACTTGTGAAAAGGCTGCGTCCGTCTGAGATATTTGTGGAGCACTCTGCCAAGATCCAATTTATGAATAGACGCAGCTTCGTCAGACACCTAAGCCAACCGAAAAGTAGGCAGAGAAATCGACCGATTCAGATGAAAACTGGACACGACTTTCAGAAGAAAAGAAGGTACCGGACGCAAAACTACTTTCTCCTCTAAAAACTAAAAAGGTACGATTCCTCGCAGGACAGCGCCTGCAAATCCGAAATCAGTCTGGCGGAACACAACACGACCAAAAAAGCAGTCTTCCACGAGAGCTCCCTCAACGCTATGCCCTTCATTGGTTCAAAGGGAGTGCGCGTCAACGCCCGCAGGACCAAATTCAAGTCCCAGGGAAGAACAATCAGCCTCCGCGGAGGCCGCGCGTTGTTAACCGCTCGAAGAAACAAACAATTGCACATCACTATGCAAAGACAAGGCACGGCCTTGCACCTTCCCCTGATAGCAAGCGATAGCCGCTAGGTGCACCTTCAGCGTACTCAATGCTAAGCCTTTATCCAGCCCGTCCTGGAGGAACAACAAAATATCCAACACAGCTGAAGTTCTTGGCTGAACCGCATGTCTTGCGCACCAGCCTTCAAAAATCCTCCAAACACGGATATAAGCCAATGCCGTCGATTTCCTCCTAGCCTGAAACATGGTGGAGACCACCGCCACGGAATAGCCTCTACGCATCAACCGGTCCCTCTCAAGAGCCAAGCCGTAAGCAAGAAGCGATCCACCTGCGGCATGAGAATAGGCCCCTGGTACAACAAATTCATCCGGTTCGGCAACCGCCAAGGACGGTCAGCCAACAAGCGTACAAGGTCCGCATACCACGCCCATCTCAGCCAGTCCGGAGCTATGAGAATCACCATTCCCCGATATTGAGTGATTCTGCGAACAACTCGACCTATCATCGGCCACGGAGGAAAAACAAAGAAGCTCCCCTGCCGGCCAAGGTTGGACTAAGCCGTCGAGACCTTCGGACATGCGCTCCCTGCGCCTGCTGAAAAATCTGCCTGCCTTGGCATTGTCGAACGTTGCCATCAGATCCATAATCGGCTGACCCCAACGCCTCATTACGTCGTGAAAAACGGCGTCATTCAGCCGCCATTCCCCGGGATCCAAAAACTGTCGACTGAGAAAGTCCGCCTGCACACTGTCTTCCCGCTACATGCGCCGCCGACAGTGCTAGGAGATGTTCCTCCGCCCACTGCATCAGCGCCTGACTCTCCTCTAATAAAATAGCACTGCCCGTGCCGCCCTGTCGATTGATATAGGAAACGGTAACCGCATTGTCCGAGAACAACCGTACCGCCTTGCCGCCCACGAGCGTCTCGAACTCCCGTAACGCCAGCGCCACCAATCTCATCTCCAGCTGATTGATGGAACAGTTGGCCATTTCCTCCAGCCATCGCCCCTGAGCCACTTGAGACATACAATGAGCTCCCCAACCGGAGAGACTGGTATCCGTCGTGAGCAACACCCAATATGGAGAGACCAGCGGCATTCCCACGCGCAGATGAGCGGGATAGCACCACCACTTTAGGCTGTCGGAAACACAGGTCGGGCAACTCAAACATCGACTGAGAGGGTGCTACTGCGGCGACCAACGGGAGAGTAATGAGTGCTGAAGCAGCCGCATATGCGCTCTGGCCCACGGCACCAAATCCAACGTCGCTGCCATGGACCCCAGAAGCTGCAAGTATCTCCATGCTGTTGGAGCCTTGAGACGTAAAAAGGCGGTTACCTGCCACAAAATCTTTTGAATCCGGACTTCCGGGAGAAACACTGCCCCCGTCTCGTGTTGAACAAAGTCCCCAAATACACCAGGGACTGCACGGGCGACAACTGACTTTTGGCACGATTGACCACCCAACCTAAACTCTCCAGAAAAGCCACCAAACGAGAGGTGGCTTCCTGTGACTCCGGAACCGTTGAAGCCCGGATGAGTCAATCGTCCAAATAGGGATGTACGAGAATACCCTCTTTCCGCAACGCTGCCGCTACCACCACCATCACCTTTGTGAATGTGCGAGGTGCAGTGGCCAAACCGAACGGCAACGCTCGGAACTGAAAATGGCCCATAGGAACCGCAAACCGCAAGAACTTTTGATGCCGAGGATTGATGGGAATGTGTAAATATGCTTCTGTCAAATCTATAGATGAGAGCACCTCTCCCGGGCATACGGACCGGATAACGGACTGCAGCGTTTCCATCCGAAAATGCGGCACCCTTAAACAGCGGTTCACCAGTTTGAGATCGAGAATAGGCCGAAAGGAACCTTCCTTTTTGGAAACCACAAAATAAATGGAGTATCGACCTAAACCGCACTGGTCTGCAGGTACTGGAACGATCGCCTGGATCTCCAGCAACCGCTGCAGCGTCTGTCTCACTGCCATCGCTTTTGCGGGAGACCCGCATGGTGACTTCACGAATGCGCCCGGCAGCGGCTGCTCGAACTCCATAGAATAGCTGTCTGGAATTATCTGCAATACCCAGCGGTCCGAGGTTAGGGCGGTCCAGGCGGAAAGGAAACTCTGCAACCGACCTCCTATTAGCTCCACCGCCTGGACCTCCCTCATCTCATTGTGGCTTCTTAGAAGCGCCCGACTGAGGTCCGCTAAACCCCCGTCCGAATCCTCGAGCCTCACACCCAGTTTCTTCACCAATTTCTCCAGATCCTCTCCAAGCAACAGACTGCTCCAAAAGGGGAGCTTGCTGAGATGCAACTTGGCCATGTACACAGACCAGTTGAGGAGCCATAGCCATGGTTTAGCTACCACCACAGCCGCCAGAGATCTGGAGGCTTCCCTCATCAGATCATGTAAGTTGTCCACCAAAAATGTGGCCCCTGATTCCAGTCCAGCCACTTACAGACTATCCGGCAACTGTTTAACTCAGTGCAGAAGTGGTCAGACCACAAGACTAGCACACAAGGCTGTCTGTGGGCCCAAGACATCGGTCATGAAGGCATTCTTCAGGAGGTACTATTGTGAACTTCCTTCAGGGGTGCACCACCTTCTACTTGACTCGCCATGCATTTTGTCACTGCTGTGACCAGGATATCCACTTGTAAAAACCCAAAAAGCTGATTCAGTTTACCCCAAGACAGCAGATACAAGCAAACCAGAGGCATAGCCTGAGACTTCGCCCCCTTGAAGAGCTAATTCCGGATTCTCCCCCTGGGAGACCAGGACCTTCTCCAAGGGCTTGGACAATGGGAAGAATCATGACAGGCAACTGATGCCCTACAAAATGAGGTTCCCCCTAGCCAGCAGGTCAGCTGTAGGTCCTCTTGGTGATAAAGGTGGACCACTGATGGATGCTTGCCCTCCTTGAAGGGGAAGACCTATTCAGACATGAGGGATCATCTTCCACTGCCCAGTCATCCCCATAGGAGCACCCAGATGAATGGGTGAGATAGACATTTAGCTCTAAAATCTGCCTTGGCAGTGCTACCCGAGGCTCCGAACTTCCCTGCAGGGGAGGTCGGAGCACTGGATCCCTGCAAAGGGGGTTGCCAAACAGAACTGAAAACAGCTGAGAAGCTGTTTCAGCAGCTACTGGTCTCTGCCAGGTGAGAGGTTTTCCTGTGGCCCTGAAGGGCCTACGAGACCTCACTGGCTGAAGACCAAGGCCTCCTCAGCCCTCTGCAGGCAAAAGATGGAACAAGGAGGCCACAACATTGCCACTGTACCTTGGGGCCCCCTACAGGGGGTCCTGATGATAAAGTCTGGGCTCTTACTGTACCATCACACTGGGAACAAAAAGGAGCCCATTTCAAAGCTGATCCTGCAGGTGCCACTCTGGGCAGAGTTGCGGGCACATGGTACCATTGCCCTGCTCCACAACACAAAGAGACAGTGAAAAAAAGGCTTCCGGGGGGGGGGAAAAAAAAACCAAACAGCGCAGGCTGCAAAAAAACATGGCAGTGGCAAGTGCACTGAAGCACAGCAAAAAGGGAATCCCAAATTTTGAGTCTCTGTACCTGTCAGGGAAACCCGATCTGGGTTTCTGCAAAGGCCTACACAGGCCAGGGAGGCTTCACTACCTGATTAGGCCTGATTGGAGGTGGGGGCTATTAAAAGCTGTATTATGCAGTACGACAATCAATTAAGCCCATTAAAGTTATGGGTAAAAAAAACCTGCAAAACAGCCAAAAGGTTCAAAATTTGGAAAAAGAATCCTAGAACTTTTTGACAGACAGTAGGAGGAAAGGGAGTCCTAGGCCCAACTTACCAGTCCTCTCCCCCCCCCCCCCAAGTGGCTGTCAGTTCAAGCAGTAAAAGGGCATACCCCTCACTTCAAGCACCATAAGGCCCTATCGGGCTCAATCCTAGGCCTCTTCACCGTGGTGTGGGCAAGGAGAGCCAGGCCCATTAGGACAGTTCACACACACATCTTGTCACCTACTGGAGGCAGACAATTACTGGCTTCTCTCAGTGTTGGACCAGTGGTTATACCTCCTGATTAAAGATGCTCAGGTCTGCCTCTACCTGGAGCATAACCCACTCGACTGGTCTAGCAGGATATGGAATAAACCTACAAAAAATGCCCCTTTTGCATCATTATTTAACTATTTTTATAGACCACATCTCAAAGTCAAAAGCAGTTTATAGATTAACTGGAACTTAACTGTATCTCACATTTTATGTAAAAGTATAGAGTTAAAGTTCTTAATTCAATCTTCTACATAGGGCGATAGGTAGCACAAGTAGGTAACAAGAACAATCTAACATCTATAGCAAATTTTGCTTTGTAGATGTACATGTGTCTCAGGATGGGATTCTCTCAAGTTTCGCTACCAGAGTCTTCAAGGAAGAGATGAGACTTAAGCTTTTTGCTAAATTCTGTCAGGTCAGTAATGGCTTGTATACTGTCCAGGAGTGCATTCCAGATACCTAGTTTGTATAGCGAAAAGGCTCAACTAACAGCAGTTTGGGTGCTCCTGACTTTTGAGGTGAGGATGGTGAAAGCATTTTGCCCTTTTCATCCGGTTCCATTATTTGGTTTTCTGTATAATAAACACTGCAGGTAGACGAATGATAGATTGTGGGATATTCTGAATATGGGTCAGTATGACCTTGTATTTTGTTCAAGTTATAATGGGAAGCCAGTGCAGTTGCCTAAAGTACTGGTATTATGTGTGTGGTTCTGGGAGCGCCATATAGAGTGCGGGCAGTAGTGTTCTGTACCATCTGCAGTGGGTATAGCACATATTTCAGTATACTCTGGAGAATTATTTTACAATAGTCAATATGCAGTAACATTAGGGCCTGAAAGACTGTCTGGAAATCATGGACTTCTAGTAGTGGTTGTACGTACTGTAATGTTATCTTGTGGTATATTATCCTTATGGTGTTTCCGATACGAGATTGTAGGGTTACACGTTGGTCTAAGGTTACTCCTAGGTGGCGTACTTCACTCTTGACCTCTAATTCCGCTTCTGAGACTATTAATGCCGTTGGATTGAAGGTTGATTCTCTGGTGATATAGAGAACTTTATTTCTTTGAATGATTCACATACAAATTGTGAATGGATAGCCAGTGTGCAACTACATTGAAGCATTTTATTAAGGGGGCATACATGGGCTTTATTGTAGACAAAGCTATGCAGAGCGTTATATCATCAGCGTATGTGCTGATGAATTTATACTATGTGATAGTATAAATTATGTGCCTAACAATTGTGCAGATGGTAAATGTTGTAGGTAAATGTTAATAGGAGTAAAGCTAGTGCAGAACCCTGTGGTACTCCTTGCTGTTGGATATATGGATTGGATCTTTGCGCTCCTATTTTAACTTGTATGTCCTGTTAAGGAGGAACCAAAACATTTCGACGTTATATTCAGTAATCCTATGGCTTGTAGGTTGTGAAGAACAGAGTCAAAGACTGATGTGATATCTAGGAATAATAGAATGAAGCCTTAATGTGGCTTTTTGATGCCTTGTATTAGTCTGTCCATAAGTGCTATTATGAGGGTTTAGACTCCATGGTTGAGTCTGAAGCCATATTGTTGTGGGTCAAGGGGGGTGCATGTGAGTTAATGGGGGTCTTGGGGCTGGAGCTGTACTGCTTTTTTGATTATTTTATAAAGGAAGAGTAGGCTAGAGATGGGTCTACAGGAGCTAGGGAGTTTTGGATCCAATAGGATGCCTTTGAATATTGGATGGAAGAGGCCTTCATGTGACTGTTAGGCATATATCCTTGTAGTAGCTGGGTAATATAGTAGTTTAGGGGTTAGTTCAGTTAGTGCTAGTTTGATCTAGCTTAGTGTGCATGGGTCAAGTGAAGAGGTGGTGGTGTTGAGATTGGTGATGTTATCTAGGGGTTCAGGGGAGACTGGTCTGAAGGCTTGCCACAAAGCGATGTTGAGATTCTTTTGTTGAGCTGATGGAATTGTGCACACTTTACTGTTGTTCCTGCGAGTATTGCTTTGAAGATATTCGGCCAGTGTTTGTGGGGATTAGAGCAATCTTGTATCCCAACAACAGATACTGCCAACATTAGTTGGAGAGCTCAACTCAGTTCTCAGCTTACTCAGGAAGCCTGATCAAAAACTGTGAGAATGTTCCACATCAATCATCTGGAGTGGAGAACAATTTATTTTCTTTGAGGCATGTTTATTAATCTGGGCTAATGTTTAACACGTGCTGTTTGTTGCTAGGTCCCATGCTATTCAATGGAACCTAGCTACAAATGGCGCATGCTGTTAGCCCACCTTAATAAACATGCCCCGGTGAGTGTCTGACCATCTGACTTAGAAACAATCAGGACGAACTCAGCTGGACAATCAACTTGCATAGCATATTACACTCAAGATAAAAAAGAATGCTCAATTTATACAATGTTATAAAATGCCCTGTATTTTGATTTATCTGTGTTCAGTTCTGTACATTCAAAATGATGTGCATGCTAGCTTGTTTGTTTGTTTGGGGGGGGTCAATTAGGCCCAACAGTTTCCTTCTGGTTCCTCTTGGTTTCCAGTTTGGCAGGAATTGGCCTTCATTCATTAGAGATTTTTTTCCTCTATTGGTTCTGCATTGTCAGCTTTCTTTCACCCGTTTCAAATCACAACTGAAAACCCATTTCTTTCTCTTGGCCTGGCCTTCCCTTCCACTACCTCCCCTTGACTCTCACTCGCTCCCATTGCCCGCCTTTGGTTGTATCCAATGGCTGGTCTGGATACAGCACCAGTCCCTGGTTAGCCCTTGTCTATGTTTATCCCCATCCTTCCTTTTGTATTTTTGTTAGCTGAACATTTCTGGAATTGTAACCTAGGCCCTCCCTTATCTAGCCCATTTGTCCTGTCATCTTGTCTCTGTCTCCCCTGATTCGTTTTTTTATTTTAATTATATTTTGTTATTGTTGTCTGCCTAGCTGCCTTTGGCAGTATATCAAATAAACACAAACAAACTGTTATATTCTCCAACCAACTCAGCTCATCAAAGCTCCCTCCAGAACCTGGTAACATGAACCCTAAATAGCCATTAGGTGTGCCACTGAGCAATGGCAAACTCCTGCCCCATCAGGAGCTATGTATACTAGTTCTGGGGCACCCCAGGCCTTCACCGCCACCAGAAGCAAAGTCCTGGTGCGGGAAGCAAACCAGGTCTTCCACATGGCAATGTGCAACATCTGCCATTGAACCACTGATCCACCATTTTCAATAAAAAATTTTGAACCAAAAATTAGAATCAACTTTTTAGTTTATTTGCATCTGGTCACACAGTAGTATAATTTTAGTGAGCTAGACGGTGGTGAAAAATGCCAGATTAATGGCACTGCAAATTGAAATACATTACACTTCAAAATGTTTCCATAGTAACCATCATACAAACACAATTAAATGTTTTCTAGTGCAGAATTCTGTCACTGCCAGAATATAAATGTGCAGCTCTGCTTAACAGTTTATTTTTTCTATCAAGTCAGTATTCCAAAAATGGTCAACTTAATAAATATTTTAAAAAGGATCAAATAAGTCACTACAGTTCAGGTTACAACAGTGTTAATGTCCAAATTTTGGATGTAATTTCTAGCCAATACCCAAGTACATAAATGTAAAATATATAGTACATACAGCACTGTAAACGCTTCGAGGACAAGAAAATATCTACTGAACCTCAATTCAACTTGCCTTGGGCTACTACTGAAAAAGGTGTGTGCTAAACCTAAAATCTCTTCCCTTCCCTTTTACCAATGTGAATTACATTTACATACGCCAAAATTATTTAGGTATATTAATCCTTTTGCTCTGCAGTTTAAACAAACACTTACTTGGCTCCTAAGATATCCTTCTTTGCCAGACCAATTGCAGCTATAACCTTTACCCTTAATACTCGCCCATTTTCCTGCAATTGAAAAAAATATATATTTTTAGATCCATATACATTTTTAGTATTCACAAATGCATCTATTCAAATGAGCCCTGTTACATAATGGTGCTGCATTCTAACAGCAAAAATACTAAACCATTTACAAGATATAGGGGTATGTTTACTAATCAGTGGTAGCAGCTTCCATGCGATATCGGAGCCGTGGCTCCAATATCGCACGGAAGCTGCTACTGCCGATTAGTGAACGTACCCCATAGTGTTTTACTCAAGATAAGCATTACATTCAAGCTACATAACATACGCATTACAAAAACAGTGGTTACTCACCTGTAGCAGGTGTTCTCCGTGGACAGCAAGAATATGTCATCACATATAGGTGACGTCATCGACAGAACCCAGTGCGGGAACACTCCCCAGCTTCTATTGGAAGCTTTTGGGAGGCTCCACTGCACCTGCATGCTTGTCTTCCCCACCTGCCACGATGCCATCTTCTCCAGTAAGATAATAAAGCTGAAGCAGAATACAACCCCTTGTAGAGGTGTGAGGACTGCTTTCAACGAAAAACACCTATGAGTAACCACCGTTTCTGCATGGACAAGCACAAATGACGTCCTCACATATGGGTCTCCCAAGCTACAGGCTGCCGAAAATCGGAAGAGGCCAAAAAACCCAACAGGGGTAAATTGAAATAAGAACTGAGAATCAATTATGTAAAACAATGGTAGTCCCCAAATGGGAACTCATCTGATTCAGCTTTGTCACCATACAGTTTATCATCATTCATGCTCTGGTAAAAAAACTTTTTGGTAGCCTGGGAGGATGGAGTTTGATTCTAATTCCCAAACAGATGCCAGAGTACAGACTGGCCAAAGCTGCTGTCTCATCGGGAATCCCCATCCAGACATTAGCGAGATGTGAATCTGTGGACAGAAGACCACATTGCAGCCCTGCAGATCTCTGCCATAGAGACAGAGTGCAAGATGGCAACTGACGCAGCCATGGCTCTGACATTGTGAGCTGTGACATGATTGGAGTGGAGGAGTGGCCTAGTGGTTGGGGCAAGGTACTTCAGGCCGGAAGGTCAGGGGTTCAAATCCCACTACAGGACAGCAACCTCGGGCCAGAAGGACTGGGGTTTCTAGTCCCACAGGTGCTCCTTGTGGTCTTGGGCAAGCCACTTAACCCTCCATAGCCCATGTTCCCTGTAAAATAGTTATCTCCAAGTTATAATGCCCTGTTCAATGTAATTTCAGTTTGTTCAATGTAAACCGCACTGATGCAGAATAGCGCAGTATATAAGAGAATGTTAAAAAAAGAAAATGATTATTAAGACTCAGGCCAGTATGGGCTTAAGTGGAACAGATGCAGCCAAACAGAAAGAGTGTGTTTGGAAACAGCAGTCCCAAGCTTACTGGGCTCAAAAGAAACAAGCTAGATGGAGTTTTGGTGGGCCTTTATCTGCTCTAAGTAGACAGCTAAGGCTCGTTTGCAGTCCAACATGTGCAGTGCCACTTCTCCTATATGGGCATGAGGTCTTGGAAAGAAAGTCGGCGAACAACTGACTGATTAAGATGGAAAGCTGATTCCACCTTTGGGAGGAATCAAGGTTGACTGTGCAGGACCACTCTATTAATCCTAACTATAATCAACTTGAAACATGCCTGAACGAGATGTTACAATGGTTACAACAAAACATGACGATCAACCATAAGAAAACTGAGGTAATGTACATCTCCAGTAAACCAAACTTTGAACCTCCTGCAACAATCAACCTGTGTAACAATACGTACAACACTAAGAATGAAATAAAATATCTGGGGGTCACGTTTGACAGCAACCTAAAGATGGAAAAGCACCTACGCAAAACAAACAAGGCCATTTTCCACAAACTTAGAGTACTACAACCTCTACGAAGCATCATTGAACCTCACGATTTCAGGTCTGTTGCGCAAGCACTCATTATGCCACACTTAGACTACTGCAACGCCATCTTACAGGGTCTTCCAAAGAAAACCCTAAACATCCTGCAAATGGCCCAAAATGTGGCGGCTAGGATCATCATGCGAAAAAACTTTGCTGAGCACATCACGCCTGTATTGATCAAGCTGCATTGGCTCCCCATTGATGCTCGGCTAAAATATAAAACACTGATAACCACTTTCAAACTCATACATAACATAGCACCATCCTTTCTCTCCACCCTGATCAGCACGCAACCACCCAACAGAGACAGAAGAACCGTCAACTCAGACATGCTCCATGTTTCAACCAATATCAGATCTGTCAAATCCAGTACTAGCCGCCGAGCATACTCATACTCTGCCCCGACCCTGTGGAACCAACTACCACCTGAGCTACGAGCGAGCAAAGACCTTATGGTTTTCAGAAAAGAACTCAAGACACATCTATTCCAATGTCAATACAATTTGATGTAAATCCCAGAGGACTACAAGATGTAACAAAATGGAACATGGATACTGGTATGTAAAATGTAAAAATGTAGAAATGTACATATATGTAAATTCTGTCTCCTCTCCTTAAGACCTAATTACTGTGTGCTGTGCTTTCCCTTCAAATCATTGTGTTTATACCCATGATTCTGTCATGATTTGACTAGCTCCAATTTGTAATCAAACCACTACTGATCGCTGGAAGTAGCGGTATACAAATGTATACTAAATAAATAAATGATGGAACCTGGTATACGGCAAATGAGTTATTAGAGCCTGCAGTTCACTAACTCGGCTTACTGAGGTAACTACCACCAGGAACAAGACTTTCCAGGTCTAGAACTTTAAAGGGCAAGAATCAAGCTGCTCAAAGGGAGTTAACATGAGCTACACCAGAACCACACTGAGGTCCCCAAGCCACCTCCAGATGCCTGAAGGGAGGTTTTGAGAGGAGCAAGCCTTGCATGAAGTGAACCACTAAAGGCTGAGTTGATGGCCTTTTCCTCCAAACCGTGATGGTAAGCCCTAATCACGCTAAGGTGAACCCTAACAGAGTTGAATGAGAACCAATTCCGAGAGGTGTAGGAAGAACTCAAATAGTCTGTCGATGGAACAATTAAAGGGATCCAGTGCCCATTCTGCATACCAGGAAGCAAATCTCTTCCACTTGAAAGCATAAGACCTTCTCGTCGAGGCACTCCTAGAGGCCATCCGTTACTCCATTAGGCAGGTTAAGCTCAGACAGGACTAGCCTCTCAACATCCAGCAAGGGCCAAGGATTTGACATTGGGGTGCAGCATTCTCCCTCCTTCCTGTGGATATAAGAGCCCAACCGCAGAGGTTCCTACTGGTAGAGTTCAAGCAGAAGGAAAAACCACAGCTGTCTAGGCCAATGCAGCATGATGAGGATCATTGTACCCCTGTCTGTCTGGAGTTTCAGAAGGGTCTTTGCTATGAGAGGTATGGGAGAGTATGCTTCTAGCAGGCCCTTCCCCCCATTAAGGAAGAAAGCATCTAGAGCCAGCCTGCTGCGCGAGGTGACCCTGGAGCAGGACTGATCCACCCGTGCATTGTGCTGAGTGGCGAAAAGATCTATTGAGGGGGTACTCACTTCCAAAAGATCTGGGCCATGACATCCCTGTCCACAGTCCACTTGTGCAGCTGGAGGACACAGCTCAGCTGGTCCGCTAAGGTATTCTTTTTCCTCAGCAGATATATGGCCCTTAACTCCATACCATGAGTGATGGGAGGTGGCCTGGTTATGGAAGTTTTGCCAGCACAGGAGATATGAACCTGTGCCCCCCTCCCCCACTTGTTTATGTAGTACATGGCAACCTGATTTTTGTTCTGAATCAGTACAATCTGGTTGGCTAGGCAATCTAGGAAAACCCTGAGAGCATTCGCTATGGCTCATAATTCCAGGAAATTGACCCGGTGCAGGTTCTCCTGTTCGGAGCAGGCACCTTGAGTGTGGAGGCCATCCATATACACTCCCCAACCCAGCTTGGATGCGTCTGTTGTCAGGGTCTTCTGGGGTGGCACCTTCTTAAAAAAGGAGACCTCTGAGCACGTTCCAAGGATCCAACCACCAATGCAGGGACTAGACCGCCACCCAGTCCCAAAGGGGCTGGTGGCCTGTTTCCACTGAGTGCTCAATGTCCATTGAGCTCGTCTCAATAGACAAGCCATGGGAGTGACATGCACCGTGGAGGTCATGTGGCAGAGCATGGTCAGCATCCCACGAGCTTCTATCCGACGACTCTACTGGGTATTGCAGACTAAAGCCATCCATCTCTTGAGTCAGTCCAGTGGGAGAAAGGTATTTGTTTGGGTCGCGTTGAGGAGAGCCCCTATGAACTCCAGTTGCTGAGTGGGCTGAAGGTGGGACTTTGGGTAACTGATTACGAACCCCAAAAGCTCTAGCACCTGGATGGTCAACTGTGTTGATTGCTGGACTCAGTCTGAAGTGGGGCTTTTTATGAGCCAGTCAGCCAGATAAGGAAGACAAAACCCTCTAGTGTTCTGAGATTGGCCACGGCGCCCCGAGTCTTCACAAAGTGCCTTGCAATGGTAGCAGCCTGTCTGAAGGGTAACATTCTGTACTGAAAGTGCTGTCCTCTCAGAATGTATCTGAGATACTTCCTGTGGGCAGGATGGATCAGTATGTGGATGTATGCGTCCTTTAGGGAGAGCAGAAGCTGACATCAGAGGCTGTGATCGGGAGTTCCTCATCTCTGGAGCCTGCCAATCAGATCACAATTCCATAGCTTTAAAATCGCCACTGCAGGGGCGCGCCCGTGCCTGAGGGCCTCGCCAGAGGGCCCTTTGGCGTAGCCCTTAGGCATAGGACCTTGGCGAGAAGAAAGAAAGAAAGATAACAAAAGTGATAACAATTATTGGAGACCTGATCAATATTGTAGTCGCTCAGATATTAATAACAAACTCCTCTGTGGAAAGAGATCTACTTCTGTATACAACCTCCCTACACTGCTGTTTCTTCTTGATTTCCTCTCACTATATTCCCTCTCTCTTTTCTATTCTATAGATGTTCTTTTCATATATTCTCTATTTTATATTGTTTTCTCTACCTCTTTCCTATTATACAATGACGTTGTTTTCCTCTTTTCTGCAGTATTTTGCTTTTATTGTAAACCTCCCTAATGTATCAATAAAGATAAAGATAAAGGAGCATAACCAATTAAGCTTATGACGATAAGGGAGCAGGGTGCCTAGAGATACCATTTGAACTTTTCTCCCAGCAGAAAGGTGTTAAAGTTTCTGAGGTCCAGAATGGGCCGAACACCCCCCCCCCCTCCCTGCCCACCCAATCTGCTCTTAGGGTATAGGCTAGATGGCGAGATTTGGACCTACTTCAGAAGGAAGTCTCTACCAATGCAGAGGGTCGAGAAGATATGCCCTGGAGGGGGGGGGGAGGCAATGAGGCGGCAGCTCTGCAAGGCGCAACATGTAACCACTTTGGACTATCTGTAGCACCCATGAGTCTAAAGTTATAAGAGGGCACCTGTGGGCAAAAAGAGTGAGCCATCCCCTCACCAGAGGGTTCCTTTCTGTTGTCACTGGCAGATTGGCTATGTTCCAGAGGAAACCAGTCAAATCCCTGCTCCCGGCTTAGGTTGCCGGTCAGGCTGAGCCTTTTGAAACTTCTCCCGACGCTGCAGACGAGGAGCATGTATCTTTTGCTTGGAGGTTTGAGGACCAGAAAAGTACCTTTGCTTACGCAGGTATGAGGCCTTCTTCTGGCCTCCATCTCCTGAGATAAGTAGCAGGATCAGAAGTGCATCTCGAGAGTCTGGTGAGGGTATTGTGCTGTTTCTCTATGATGCCAGTTTTCTCCGCCATCTGCTCTCCGAAGAGATTCTCTTCCTGACACAACATATCCACAAGTTCATTTTGTGCCAACTGTTCGAGGTCGGAAGACTGAGTCAGGCAAGCCTGCAGGCTTCAATGCTCACTGCCGCCACTCTGGAGACTGCCTCAAAGGTATCATATATCACCCTGACCAGGAACGTCAAAGCAGTCTTTGCCATGGCCCCCACCAGGGCACGATAATGCTCCTGTTTCTCCAGAGGGCGGAACGGGCCCAAGTCAGCAAAATCACACATGAGGTCCTTCAGGAACATGCTCATGTAGAGCTGGTAAGAGTGTACTCTAGCCAAGAGCAAGGAGTTCTGGAAGCACCTCCTGCCAAAGCAGCCCAATGTCTGAACCTTCCTACCAGGGGGCATTGAGGAATGAGTCTTGGTGCTCTTAATCCTTTTTAAGGCAGACGCCATCACTAAGGAGTGGTAGGGGAAACTGAAGCTTCTCAAATCTAGGGGCCTTCTGAAGCCAGTAAACTGAGTCCAGCTCCCTACTGGCAGAGTGAGGGGGGGGGGGGGTGGGCTCTCCCACATTCTCATTTGCAGCCTTTGTAGGATTTGGTGCACCGATACCACTTCCTTAGGAGCTGAGGAGTACTGGAGGATCTTCAACTCTTCCACCTTCACCTCTAGTGTAAATGGGATGGCCTTTGCCATCTCTCTCATGAAATCCTGGAAGGACATGTCCACCAGAGACTTTCGCCTTTCGGGCAGAGGGAAGGGGTCTGACAGGAGTTAAGGAGATCTCCTCTCCAACAAGTTCTCCAATTCCACATCGATCACCCAGCCATCACAGTCAGGAAGGAATTTGAAGTACCTTTGAGACTCTGCCTGAAGCTCCCTCTGGCCTCGAGGGGAACGGGAGTATTGACAAGATCGATGACATATTGAATGCTTCCAGAGTTTTGTTGAGACATTGGAACCCAATACATGAGAGAGAAAGATGGTCCCACTGGGAATAAACGTTGGATCTCTTTGATGCACCGATATTGAGGCCTCTATAGGCAGAACGTGCATCTCAAGGATCAGCTGCACAATTGTTTGATGATGATGCCCTGGGCACTGAAGGACCAGCCAGCTGTTTCTCCAATATCAATGCAATGCAGGCCTCGATCGCCTGAAGGGCGTTCCTCCATGGCCGCCAATTCTGAAGGTCTTGGGGCCTGGACAGCATTGACCAATGTCTCAGACATCCCTGCAGGGCTATTAGCATGGTCTCTGTTGTCAGGGAGACAGTCGGTGTCCCTCCAGAACTCTGGAGGTCTATTCTTCTTCCTAGGGCACTTTGGCAGGCTGTTCACAGCCATTGCTCTTGCCATCACATCAGGAAGGGCTCCAATGCCAATGCACATGGGGCTTATCGCAGTGCTTGGAAGGGTCCCCCTTCAACACCAATAGAGCAGAGGTAGAGTTCTTCTTTGATTCCATGCGGAGACCAACCAATAGCTGATGCTCTGGGGCACTATGGGCGCTCAGCTCCAACTGAGCCTGGGAACCTCTCAATGTCGATGCACCTTCATACTGTAGATCCTAGGGGAGCCATCGAGATTGATGCCGATGCCAAAGATGCTGAATCAGACCTCTGGCCAAAGAGGGATTCTCTCTACCCCCTCAGACCTCTCCTTGTCATCTGAAAGCACAAATTGCAAGAAGAGGGCTGGTGATCGGGACCCAGACAATGGAGACACCAATTGTGCTGGTCTGTGACAGACATGATCCCTAGCATATTCGATGCATTTCTTAAACCCGCTGGCTGGTTTCTGGGACATGTCTGGGAAGATGACTGACTAAATCAAACAGCTCAATGGTGACCAGAGTCCCAGCTGGTGCATGGGAAAATGACAATAAAATAAAAGTTACCGAAAAAGCACCAGAACCGAAGGCGGAACCATGATCGATGAACCCAACACTACCAACTGCAGGCAGAAAGCAAAACAAGCACAAAAAGAGATCCCCAAAGAGAAAAAAAAATTAAATGTTTACCAGTCGATGACTGATTCACATCTGTGGGGCTCTATGGAAAACGAAGACTGGAGAAGATGGCACAGGTGGTTGAGCCTCCCAAAAGCTTCCAATAGATGCTGGGGAGCTCTCCCATTTGAGGACTATTATTAGTCATTTATAGAGGCTACAAGGTGTACACAGCACTGTAGAAACATGAAAATAGACAGTCCCTACTTGTAGAGCTTACAATCTTGAAGACAAACATACAGTACAATATAAAACAAGAATTAAGGGCAAAATGGAGATGAAACACAAGGGAGAGAGACTATGAACCAAAAGGCGGCCTCAAAGATGTGAGTATTGAGCATGGACTTGAAACGGGAAAAAGAGGAGATATGATGTAGTTTGTTCCAGGCAAAAGGAGCAGCAAGGTGAAAGATATGAAGCATGGAGTTGCTACAAGAAGAGAGGGGCACAGAGATTACGAGGAAGGTTATAGGGGGAGAGGAGAGAGGAAAGGTAAGGAAGGGCAGTAGAATGAATGCATTTACAGGTCAGGAGAAGTAGTTTGAACTGAATACGGTAAAAGAAAGGGGAGCCAGTGAAGGGATCTCAAAAAGAGGGGCTATGCATGTGTAATGTGTCTGGCGGAGAATTATTTTATTTATTTTTTATTTATTTACATTCTCTTATATACCGCGCTATTCTGCATCAGTGCGGTTTACATTGAACAAACTGAAATTACATTGAACAGGGCATTATAACTTGGAGATAACTATTTTACAGGGAACATGGGCTATGGAGGGTTAAGTGGCTTGCCCAAGACCACAAGGAGCACCTGTGGGACTAGAAACCCCAGTCCTTCCAGCCCAAGGTTGCTGTCCTCTAGTGGGATTTGAACCCCTGACCTTCCGGCCTGAAGTACCTTGCCCCAACCACTAGGCCACTCCTCCACTCCCATGCAGCAGAGTTTTGAATAGATTTTAGAGGGAAGAGATGACACTGAGGAAGACCAGCAAGGAGGAGATTGCAGTAATCAAAACAAGAGGTAATTAAGGAGTGGGCAAGAGTTTTAGTAATTTGATCAGAGAGGAAGGGGTGAATCTGGTTAATGTTGAACAGAAAGAAATGAATATGTGAGGAGAATGAAAGAGGAGTCAAAAATTACCCCAAGTTTACAAGTGGAGGAAATAGGAAGAAGGGTATTATCAACAGTGACAGAGAAAGGAGGAAGGAGTGAGGAAGGTTTAGGGGGAAAAAGAAGCAGCTCAATTTTGGCCATGTTCAATTTCAGAAGTCACTGAGACATCCAGGCAGCAATATCAGACAAACAAGCAGAGATACATGCCTGGAGTGCAGGAGCAATGTCAGGCGAACATATATAGACTTGAAAGTCATCCACATAAAAATGATACAGAAAGCCATGGGAAGAGATGAGGGCACCAAGAGACTGCATATACAGAGAAAAGGAGTGGACCAAGAACAGACCCTTGGGGTACACCAACAGAGAGGGATGGCAGAAGAGGAAGTACCATATGAGCAAACACTAAAGGAGCGATTAGAGAGAGATAGGAAGCAAACCAGGACAGAACAGTCTCTAAAACTGAGAGAAAATAATGTCACGAGGAGAAAGTGGTCAACAGTATCAAAGGCTGCAGAAAAGTCAAGAATAAGAATTGAGTAAAGACCTTTAGACTTGGCAAGGAACAAGTCACTGGAGACCCTGGTGAGAGCTGTTTCAGTGGAATGAAGAGGATGAAGCCAGACTGGAATGGATCAATGAGGGAATGTGATGAAAGAAAATCAAAGCAATGACAAAGAACACCACGTTCAATGAGTTTGGAGATAAAAGGGAGAAGGGACGAAGTAGCAGTAGGGTCAAGAGGGTTTATTGAGAAGTGATCATAACATTCTTATAGGCAGCAGGGAAGGTGGCAGTGGAGAGAGAAAGGTTGATAATATGGAGACATGGTAGGGATTACAGACGAGGAGATGGAGTTGAGGAGATTCGTTGGGATGGGATCAGATGAGCAGGTAGTTGGCTTAGCAGATGAAAGGAGACTGGAGGTTTCCTCATCAGAGATATTAGAAAAAGAAGAGGGAAATCCAAATACCGAGAAGAAAAAAGGTTAAAGTCAAATCCAGACTTATCTAACAGCTCTAGGAAGAATCAATAGCTTTTCTAAATGCTAGGCGATTAGAATCCTCTAATAGCTGAGAGGGCTCAAAAAATTCATAGGAAACAGATTGATATCTGACCAGACATTTACATGGGTGTTTAAGGAAAAAAAGCCCGCCCAGCTGCAAGACCCCAGGACGGAGCAGTAAAAACTTTCTGCGCCGTTTCTGGGTGTCTCTTGACAGATCTGGATACATACGAACAGCTAAGCCCTGAAACGGGAGCTTTCTTTTCTGAAAAAAAGTTTTAACATCCACTCTTTATCTGATAACAAAGCAAAAGTTATTAAAAGTGTAGAAGGCTCCTGAGATTCAAGACCAGAGTTTTCCAGCAAATCTGTAACATTCAAAGCGTCTCCTTGCACCAACCCACCCCCAATGGTCCCACTAAAGGGGACACGCTTAGCTTTGGGGAGATGGTAGGATTTTAACCAAAGGAGGCATTAGGTCTGAAGAAACCCCCAATACCTCTAATAGATATTCTTTAAACATATCCCTAGCAGAGACAGAAATCACCTTGGGAAAATTAACCACTCTCAAGTTGTTCAAACGAGAGAAATTATCAAGCTGTTCCAACTTAGCTTGCACCAAGATAGAGTTCTTATGCAGAACATTCAATTGATCTTCTAGGTTGGTAGTTCTATTCCTTTCAAGTTCAGTGGAGATCCCAGAGACCTTCTTTTCCAAATCCGCTACAGTCTCTGTTGTAATCTTCATATTAGAGGATAAAGCCGTAATTTGCGGTAGTAAAACATCCCCTAAGGAGACTATGGTGTTCCAAATTGATTCCAATGTAAAGTTTGCGGGACGCTGAAGAGTGAAAGCTCCCTCCGTTATAGCTGCCGCTGCACCTTCCATCTTCAAAGTCAGCGATGAATCCTCCCGTCGCATAGAAAAGACGAGACCTTCCCTATGAGTTCACTTCCATTAAATGCCGACGATGGTAAAGAGCATTGGGCAATCCCAGCCTGACTCACAGGCTCCTCGTGCACACCTTTCCCCGTCCCTCGCAAGGTAGCTGACTCTCCCGACACAACAGGAGAGGGAACCTCCAGGAAGCCTTTCGGCAGCAAGCTGCTGCGAGGAATCTTCGGCGCAGGACTCAAAGCTGGGGAGCTAGATGACGCCGAGGCTGCCGCTGAGTATTCCAACTCCAACGGCACCAATCGGTTTCCTCCCCCAGCAACGACTGGATCCCGCGGAGCACGAACCAGAAAAGGATCCAAAGGACCTAAAGCAGGAGCTACCGGAGTCGAGGTAAGAGTGGGCTGCGAGGGCGTTTTGTGTGGAAGTTTCTCCCCCGAGTAGTGGACTAGGGAGAGTTGACACTGCTAAATTTTCCTAATGTAATTAATATTGTATATTAATTTGTATTGATTAAATGGTATATTCTTTGTGTCGCTCTATTTCTCTAAGAAGGGTTTTGTTGTAAACCTTCTTGAATATATTGTAAAATTGCATAAATATAATTTAAAAAAAAAAAAAAAAAAAAAAAAAAAAAAAAAAGAGGGTGGGGGAATTTGTGGGGAAAATATGAATTTGAAGAGATGAAGGAGAAGTTGAAGAAGAATTAGTACGGAATTGAAAAGTAATCTTTTGACCTTATCGTAGAAAGTGGAAATAGTTGGAAAGGGTTTGGGCAGAAAGAGGAATTGGAGGAGGAGCCTTAAGAAGAGAATTGAGAGTAGAGACGAGACGACGGGGGTTAGAGGCCAGAGAGTCAGATGAACAAAATAGTTTTGCTTAGCGTGTGAAATAGTAGACTGGAAGGAAGTAAAGAGAAATTAGACTTACCTGCTAATTGTCGTTCCTTGAGGAACTCCAGTTCAGTCTCGCACCTCTGGGTAGTGCACCTCTTCCAGCAGTTTGGTGTCATCAAAAAGATGACCTGCTCAGTTTCCAATGTACTTATGCAGCTAGCACTGCATACAAAGGTCGTTGCTCTGCCTGCTGTCCTGGACTAAAGTGTATTATAGATTGAAAGGCTTGCTGTCCAGCCGCGGAGCGTAGGACATTCCTGGCAGTAAATGTCAACTGAGACAGAGTGACACGACCTCTTTTGCTTGAGCTATTACCGTGACATCAATCACGAGCTTTATGGTTTGTGTTTTGCAGATCTGGCTGCGGGGGACTTTGCAAAGGAGAAAAGAAATGCAGCCTATTACAAGTACTCTGCGGAAAGAGAATGTGAGATATCGTTGATTGTATCCATTTGGTCTGTTCTTTAGTGTGGGGAACAAGAGTTGGAGAGTGCGTAACTATGTGGAAGCAAAAAAGGCAATGGAGGAAGCAGGGTTTAAGGAAACTGAAAGATCAGCAGCGAACAGAGCAGCTGGAAGGAGGTCCGGATGTTAGGAAGCAGCTGATGGGGAACAGTGGAGGGAACACTGAGCAGTTCCAAGAAGACGAGGGAAAAGCCAACCAGGGCAGCCCCAACCTGAAAGGAGGCAAGCAAAAATGAGTTGGAAGATAAAAGACTAAAGGACATTGAGGGTTTGCTGTTAGAAATTATTAAAGTTTAACTGATTGATAATTGAGAAGGAGGGCGAGAAGGGGGTGGAGGGTATGCAAGTTGTGGGGGATGTTGAAAGTTAAAAGTTAAGAGTTACTGTTATATTAATGCCGAGAGAAAGATGAGGCGAGGAGGTGGAGGGAGTGGTGGGAAGGGGAGAGGGGGTATACATAAAAGATGAAGGGGGGGAGAGAAGGGAAGGGATCCAAGGTAAAACAAATGGGGTTGGAGGAGTAGGACGAGGGGGGTTGCTCCAGGCTGATGGACACTACTCCAAAGGAAGCCTCAGGAGGGAGGGGAAGGGAGGGAACAGGGGGGATCAAAAGTGGGAGAATATAAAACGAGTGTGGTCACAATAAATGTGAAGGGATTGAGAATGTGGAAGAAAAAGAAGGCTGGTGGAAAAAGAAGGGTGCAGATTACGGGCAGATTTTATATGCCTTCAAGACACCTAAAAGTGGGACAGGAGAGAATGCTGCAAAGAAATACCCTAAGGTAATATTAGCAGGGCAGAGAGCGAAGTCTAGGAAATGGGGGGTGGGTATAATGGTAGGGGTAGGAATGACAGAGAATGTGGTGGGGGAGTACCGGGATAAAATGGGAAGGTATGTAGGTGGGAAAATTCAGGTGGGAAAGGAACAGGTTTGGGTTCTCAGTTTGTACGGGCCCAATGAGAAACAAGGGAAATTTTTTTGAGCGTATAAGGGGGGATTTGGAGGCATTGGGGGAGACACCGATAATTCTAGGTGGGGATTTCAATTTAACGATTAACCCAAAATTAGATAATGGGGGAGGAAGGGGATTGGGGAAGAGAATAGAGAGAAAATGATGAAAATGAAAAAAGGTCTAGGTCTTACAGATGTTTGGAGATGTAAAAACCCGGGGAGGAAACAATATACGTATTGATATGATATGGGCGGGAGGTAGGTGGATGAATAGAGTGGAGGAAGTGGAACACGGGTCCATAATGTGGACTGATCATGCCCCAGTGAGCGTGACGCTCAATATGGGATATACAGATGAAGGGATAAAGTTTTGGAGACTTAATGAGTCTCTACTGGAAGAACCAGAAATAGTAGAGAAAAGTAATAAAAGAATATCAGGAGTTTAATGGGGAGGTGGGTATAGGACGTGTGGGATGGACTAAAAGCAGTGGTACGAGGGCATTTGATCGGGGAGGCGGCGAGGATGAGTAGAATGAAGGGGGAGACGGAGAAGCAAATATTGGGAGAGATTAAGAAATGGGAGTGTAGTCACCAATGTGATAGAAGGCCAGAGGTGTTACGTGAGTTACAATGGCTGAGAGGGAGGTTAGGGCAGCTGAGAGCAAGTAAGATGGCCCATAAGTTAAATGTAATGAAGCAAGCTATGTTTGAGGGTGGGAATAGGGCAGGATGCATCTTGGCCCATAGACTTAGTGCGGGCTTCGCAGAATTGCATATGTGGTATAAGAAATGTGTCAGGGCAGCTGGTCCACGGCAATAATGAAATTAGACAGGCGTTTAAAGAGTATTACAAAAAAACTATACAGTAGTGAGGTTAAGGGAGGGAAGGAGAAAAGTGAGGAGTATCTGGCTGATTGTAAGTTACCAACGATAAGTCAGGAGGAGGCAGAATGGATAGATAGGCCTATTGGGGATGGGGAGGTAAAGGAGACCATTAAGTCTCTGAAACTGGGCAAAGCACCAGGGCTGGACGGTCTAACGGGGAAATTCTACAAAGTATTTCAGCTTTCCATCAGACCCTTAATGGTGGAGGTGTTTAAATGGCGGAGGGAGGGTTACCGTGCTCGATTACTAAAGTAGAGGCAGGGGATTACTGTTCTGCCGAAGCCTAGGAAGGACCCCATGGTGTGTGGGTCTTATAGGCCAATATCGTTATTGAATGTGGATGCAAAATTGTTGGCTAAAATATTGGCAAATAGGTTGCAAAGGGTAATGCAAAAGTTAGTAAGTCAAGACCAAATGGGATTTGTAGCGGGACGACAAGGGGGGGGGGGGGGGACAATATTTGAAAAATTTGTAATCTAACGTGGGAAGTACAGTGGACGGGTCAAAAGGCAGTGTTAAAGAAACATAGAAACATGATGACAGAAAAAGACCACGAGGCCCATCTAGTCTGTCCTTCCATAACAACAACTACAACAGTCCACTTTTTACCTTTAGAGATCCTCTGTGTTGGTCCCATGCTTTTTTGAATTCAGTTACTGTCCTCATCTCTACCACCTCCACTGGGAGACTATTCCACGGATCCACTACTCTTTCCGTAAAGAAATATTTCCGCATATCACTCCTGAATCTATCTCCCTTCACCCTCATCCCATGTCCCCTTGTCGCAGAACTTGCTTTCAATTGAAAGAGGCTCTCTCCCTGAACATTTATGCCACGGAGGTATTTAAACATCTCAATCATATCACCTCTATCCCGCCTTTCCTCTAAGGTGTACATATTAAGATCCTTAAGTCTGTCCTCATATGCTTTATAATGAAGACCACTAATCATCTTAGTAGCAACCCTCTGCACCGACTCCATCCTGTTCACATCCTTTTGAAGGTGCGGTCTCCAGAATTGCACACCATACTCCAAATGAGGTCGCACCAAAGACTTATACAGAGGCATTATCACCTCCTTTTTTCTGCTAGCCATTCCTCTCCGTATGCACCCAAAGCATCCTTCTAGCTTTTGCCGTCGCCTTTTCTACCTGTTTAGCTACTTTAAGATCATCGGACACAACTACGCCTAGGTCCCGCTCTTCTTTAGTGGACAAAAGTACTTCACCTCCTATACTGTATTGCTCCCTTGGATTGCTGCAGCCCAAATGCATGACCTTACATTTTTTAACATTAAATCCCAGTTGCCAAATTCTAGACCATTCTTCAAGCTTAGCCAGATCCCTCCTCATGTTATCTACACCTTCCTGGGTGTCTACTCTATTGCAGATTTTGGTATCATCCGCAAAGAGGCAAACCTTACCCGACAGCCCTTCCGCTATATCACTAACAAAGATGTTAAAAAGGCCTTCGACAAGAGTTGAGTGGCCGTTTATGATACAAGTATTGGAAAAGATGGGGTTGGGGATGAATTTTGTAAAATGGATAAAGGCCCTCTGAGGCACCTAAGGCTAGGATAAGGATAAATGGGAGTTATTCCAACGCTATCAGTTTGAAGCGGGGCACTAGACAGGGATGCCCATTGTCACCATTGCTATTTGCACTAGTGATAGAGCCCCTTGCGGGAAAGGTGCGGATGCAGGAGGATATTAAAGGGGTGATAATGAATGCATGGGAATCGAAGATTGCGCTTTTTGCTGATGACGTTAGCTTTACAATAAGGGAACCGCTGATTTCTCTACTGGTCCTAATGCAGGAAAGAGATATAGTGCCATGGCGGGATATAAAATAAACTGTAGTAAAACGGAGCTATTGGGTTTCAATCTTAATGAGGAGTTGGTTAAAGGATTGAAGGAGGGGCTTGCGTTTACTTGGGTTGAGGAAACTTATAGATATTTAGGGATCCAAATGGGGAGAAACATTCAACATCTATGGAGATGGAACTATGTCCCGTTGCTGAAGGAGGTGAAGAAGGATCTGCAGAAATGGAGAGGATTATTCCTAACATGGCTCGGAAGAGTAGCAGTTATAAAGATGAATGTAATGCCAAGATTTCTTTTTTTGTTCAGCTCAATCCCATGTAGGGTTCCACGTACATACCTGAAGCAGATTCAAAATTTACTGTTGGATTTTAAATGGGTGGGAAGGGCTCTGCGGGTGTCTAGGTACACGATGTTCCGTGATAAAGGGGAAGGGAGGTTGAGGGTTCCATGGATGGAGAAATATTATTTGGCAGCGCAATTAAGAGCTTTGAAGAGCTGGCAGGGGTCAGGAGAGATACCATTATGGGTACAATCAGAACAGGAGAGACAGCAGGGTAATAGCTTGGATAGGGAATCCAGTAGCAAAGAAGGAGAGGGGGGGGGGGGAAGGAGGGTAATCCCTATAGGGAGTTTACTAAGGCGATATGGATGAGAGTTAAGGGCCAACTTTTGAGTGGGAAGAGATATTTGAGGGAAACACAAATTATGGGTATGGGGGATTTTCAGCCTGGCAAAGAAGGAGGGATATATAAGGAATGGAGGAATAAAGGGATGAGGACGTTAGGGCAAATAGTTAATAAAAGAGGAGAGATTTGTAGTTTTGTAAAGCTTCAAGAGGAGAGGAGTATGGGGTGCAGAGAAAAGGATTACTATGCCTATATGCAGCTGGTATCATATATATGCATGAAGGGGGTTCGTGAAGACTTGGAGGGTAGACACCAAGTTTGAGGCAGTAATGAGGCATGCAGGAACAAGGAAGGGGATGATAGCAAAACTATATGCTGACCTGATATCACAGGAAAAGGGAGGGATAAAGGAGGGAACAGGTACTGGAGGAAGAATGGTCTAAGAGGCAGGCACCAGGAACGGCATACTCAGAAAATAGTTTGAAAGTGAGATACCAGGTGTATTGGACACCCTGGAAGTTAAGAGTACTCAATGAACAGGAAACAGGAGAATGTTGGAGGGGGTGTGGAGAAAGAGGGGACTTGAAACATATAATATGGGATTGTCCAGAATACAGAGGATGTGGAAAGCACTGGAGGGGAGAATACACGAAATGGTTAAAGTAAATGTAATCTTGACAACTTCCATGGCTATATTAAACGAAATGCAAGATGAAGGGGATAGAAATATACAAAATGATAAGATATTGTATTGGGGCAGCAAGAGGGGAGATTATGGCCCAATGGAGGCATCATGGAGGCGCCTACAGTGCAAGACATAATGAAATGCCTGGAAAGGTTGTGGAATGTGTGAAATAGCAGCGTATAAGCAGCACAAAATAAAAGTATTTTGGGGGCAATATGAGGAATGGAGAGATGGAGGGACGGGTAATGTGGAGAAATAAGGGGGGGGAGGGGGATATTTGAAATAGTATTTGAAAAAAGTAAATGGTAATCTACATAGGTAAGGGAGGGGACGAAGTACGAGTAAAGAGAATAATTGGTTGTGTGTGTCCTCGGCGAGATAAAGAACAGTTGTAATAGTATGTTAAAAGTTAATATAAAAGTTCAATTATAATTATTAGGGGGAAAAAACTAGAGGAGGAGGAATAAGAGAAACAACAATGGAGAAAAAAATAGACAGGTTAATATGGAAGTACTAATGTGACATTTAAAGACGGAAGGTTACAAAAGTATTATTAAAGGTTAAAGAATGGAGGCATGGGTCTTAATCGAGTATCTCAATGAGGTGCAATTGTTATATAGAGATGTAAAAGTTTGCTATTTATATTTCTGGCCTTAGCAACAGTAAGTGTTGCTAGGCACCATCCAATTGTTCCATTGGAATACTGACATTGTTGAACATAACCTTATTCATAACATTTTATCATTTGAGCGCGATTTGTTGTTTACAGTAACTTGAAAAATTCATCTCGGGCGAAAAATGGAATTAAATCGTGAACATTTTCATGCGATTATTTTTCATAACTTTCAACGTGGATTATCAACGCTCATCCTCACCAAGACGAACCTCCATTTCCACATGATTAACTCCACTAGCAACATCAACCTTGATGCAATAACCATCGCAAACAAGCTGTGCTCCATCATCCTGTTATACAGAGCCCCGTCATCCTCCTCCTCCGACCTCCCAACTATATTAGACCTAGCCGCCAACATTCACAATCCTAGCATACCAAACTGGATACTGGGAGATTTCAATCTTCCATCTCTACAACACAACCAGTCGACCGCCCTCCTTGAAGCTATCAAGGACCTGGGTTACAAACAAATAAATCAAGGAATCCACACATCTAAAAGGTAACATTCTAGACCTGGTCTTCGCCCCATTGACAGTTCCTGATCCAAGCCATGACCTAGTGACGTCTATTACCTCCGTACCCTGGTCAGATCACAAGCTCATCAACTTCCTGATACCCATTCACGACAAACAATCGAAAGATAACACAAGGCAGAACAGCTCCACAAGAGCCTCAGCACGGAGTTTCCGACCATTCAACAGAGAACTCATATTGTCAGAAACCGGCCCACTCCTCAACGATACAACACTCAACCTCGATAACATGATCTCGTCTTGGAACAGCAACCTCAGTGCTATTGCTCAACGCCCTTATCATAACAACATCCCAAGGAAAAGAAAGTCTGCACCATTGTACTCCCCAGAGCTGAGATCATCTCTCGCACATTTATGTAGGCTTGAAAAACAATGGCGCCGATCGCGCTCTATGGAAGACCACGCATCCTACAAACTCCACCTAGCAATCCACCAGGATGCAATCACGATGAAAATGAAGCAATTTCACACAGACACACTCAAAAGATCACTAAACAAGCCACGAGACCTGTTCAACCTAGTCAACACTTTATCGAAGGAACCATCCCTGGAGCAGCAAGATGAGATTCACCCTCAAGAATTCGCTGACTACCTTCAGTCTAAACTACTACAGACTGACAGGATCTCAGTAGTCACATCACAAGAGTCAACCTGCACAATGTCCTTGTCAACGTTCTTCACACCTTCCAGGAAAAATGTCGAGGACACTATCACATCTCTCAATACCACCACAGCACAAACTGACCCCTGCCCAGCCTACTGGATTAAGGAGCTACGCAACGAGTTCAGTCCCTTCATAACAAGACTTATGAACCTATCTTTCACAACTGGATCGTTTCCCACAGCCCTTAAACATACTTCCATTAGACCTCTATTAAAAAGCACCAAACTAAACCCCCAGAAGGCTGACTCATATAGACCTATAGCCAGCATACCTCTCCTAGCTAAGATTATCGAGAAAGAAGCACAAAGACAAATACAAGAGCACATAGACTCCGTAGGCCCACTAGACCACTGCCAACATGGTTTTAGGGAGTCTCATGGCGTAGAAACCCTCCTTACCACCCTCTTCAACAACATAATCACAGGCATCGACAACATCCGTCAAGGATTCATGCTTCTTCCTTGACATTGCTGCAGCATTCGACTCGGTGAATCACGAGCTTCTCCTGGGACGGCTTAAAGAGAAGGGCATCTGCGGCAATGCTCTAGAATGGTGTAAATCATATCTGGCTGAAAGATGGCAACATGTAAGATCTGGAACAGCAACATCAGAACCATTCCACCAAAGCTAGGGAGTCCCACAAGGTTCCTCCCTATCATCACTATTTTTCAACATATACATGCAACCCATCTGCAATCTCATCAGATCTTTCAATGTGAACTGCCTGATATATGCCGACGATATCCTACTCTACACACCGTTCTCTACAGAGCATCTGAACCTCTCCCCTCTGATAGAATGTTTCAACGCAGTCTCCAATTGGCTCCAATCCCAAAACCTCCGTATCCAACACAAGACAACGGAGGTGCTATTCATCTCAAGAGACCACAATTTCACCCCACCACCCCACATATGCATTAAAGAAGCAGAACTTCAAACAAAATCCACAAAACGATACCTGGCGGTTACGTTGGATCAGCATCTTGATATGAAGACGCACATAGGTAACATAGTAAGAGCAGTTTATTTCAAGATCCGGACTCTCAGGCATTTGCGCTCCTTACTAGATCTAGAAGATTTCAGGACAATTTACCAGGCGTTAATTCTACCACATTTTGACTATGCCAACGCAATCCTACAAGGCCTCCCACAGTCTACCATTAACCCTCTACAACTCGCCATGAATACTGCAGCGCGAGTCTTCAGGGCACCGCTAGAAACGAGCACGTGACGCCTATCTTAAAGCAGCTCCACTGGCTCCCCATACATGGAAGGCTCGTTTTCAAGATCTTATTGTTGACCTTCAAAGGCCATCAACGGTCTTTCATCCTCCTCACTAACTGAACTCATTCATGCCACTCCACCTAATAGATCCAGAAGGCCGACAGCAATAAACACACTAATAACTCCGAAAGCAGTAACAAAATGCGCCCAGACAACAGCAAACAGGGCATTCAGATTTTGCGCCCCAAGATGCTGGAATGCTCTTCCATCGAACATTCGTGCTATCACCGACTTAACCCAGTTCAGGAAAGCACTCAAATATCACCTATTCCTCAAATACTACCCACTCAGCAATATCCCAATCCAATCCCACCAACAAAAATAGCCACACCTTCATTATCAGATAGCCTCATCAACTTTCTCAGTACAATATCTAGGATCACTGCGCATTGTCATGACACCTGTATATAATTAATACTTGTAAATAGTTACCCTATGTTACCCAAGTTTTTACACCTGTTCTCTGTAAACACAGAATAGCTTGTTATTCTGTTGATTTTGTTTTCATGTAAACCGCGCTGATACCGAATAGCGCGGTATATAAAAGGAGTGCATCGATGAACTTAATTTTTTATAAGGCGATAAAAGTACCATCCTACAGCACTGTAAAAAACTGGTATAACGAATTCAATCGTGGCCGACGTTCGCTCCGGGACGGATTCCGTCAGCATCATCCAAAATCGGTTGTGCCAGAAAATATCGATGCTGTGTGTGAACTGATAAAGCAAGAACGTCATGTGACATACCGTGAAATTGAGGCATCTTTGGGCATTAGTATGACAAACATCAATAAGATATTGCATGATCATTTGGCCGTAAAAAAGATTTGTTCACGTTGGATCCCACATAATTTGACAAACGCTCAAAAGAAGGCTCGTGTCGATTGGTGCAAGGAAATGTTGAAAAAATACGTTCAAGGTGCATCAAAGACTGTGTATAACGTCTACACAGGTGACAAATCATGGATCTATGCATATGAGCCCGAAACAAAACAGCAATCGACCGTATGGGTCTTCCAAGACGAGCCAAATCCAACAAAAGTTGTTCGCGGAAGAAACACATTGAAGCAAATGGTTGCCTGTTTCTTCGGCATTACCGGTCACGTGGCGACAATGCCGTTAGAGCAACGTAGGACGGTCAATTCTGAATGGTACACGACCATTTGTTTACCAGAAGTCTTCGGAGAAATTCGGAAAAAGTCAAAGAAGAGGCGAATAATTCTTCATCATGACAATGCGAGCTCTCACACATCGGCTCAAACAAAGGAATTTTTGACCGGCCAAAACATCGAATTGATGGGTCATCCACTGTACAGCCCTGATTTGGCATCCAATGACTTTTTTATTCTTTTTATTCCCGCACATCAAAAACAAATTACGTGGTCAACACCCGAAGATGCGGTTGATGCATTAAAAACGCATGTTTTGGAGTTACCTCAATCGGAGTGGAAAAAGTGCTTCGAAAATTGGTTCAAAAGCATGCAAAAGTGTATTGATCTTCATGGAGAATATTTTGAAAAACAATAAAACCAATTTCGATCATAAAAATGTGTTTTTTCATTATTAGGCCAGAAATATAAATAGCAACCCTCATATATATGTTAACTGTTGATATCGGATGTATAAAGGCTCTGTTTATAATTTTCAAAGTTAAATAAAATTTTCAATTACAAAAAAAAAAATAAAGTGAATTTGAGCACTCTAATCAATGTCAAGAATTTCTTTGTAATTGTGCACCTTGACGGGATTTCCTTTCCCTCTTCCCATCGAACCTGCTCCCTTTGAATAAGAACAAATTTTAGCTGAGCAAAAGAATTGGAGAAGACCCGGAAAGTAATTTGCTGTGTGTGGGTCCTCAGGGTATGAGATGCCTTGTCACCAAAGGAAACACTGCTACATATAGCATTAATTTATATACTGATATTATAAAAATATAGCCAATCATCTTAGAAGAAAATGGCTATGCATTTCATCACAGAAAAGGTTTTTTGCAAAAGTACATTTTATACCCAAGAAGACAAAACCAACAAGAAAAGCCCACTGCCTACATATTCAAATTCCTTGTGCAATGCTAAATGTTACAAAGTTAATTGTTAACCCCTATAAAAAAGTTGTCAAATCATTAAAGCAATGGACTTACAATGAGAGAAACCAGGTTCAAATTCCACTGCTGCTCCTTGTGATCTTGGGCAAATCACTTAACCCTCTATTGTCTCAGCTACAAACTTAGGGGTCGATGCAGAAACCTTGTGCTAGAGCACAGCACTAAAGCTCTAGTGTAGCGTTTAACCCTGATTTTTTAAGCAGTAATGCTGTAAGTGAACAGCATGCAAAGTAACTGTGCACAAAAAGTCAGGGTTAAACTTGGAAAGCAAGCCAAACACATGCACACAGGGGTCTGCGGCACCAGCCCCTGTATGTTGCACAAGTTTTTTTGGCATGCTGTACCTGGAGAAACATGGTCATCTGAGATGAGGTTTGACAGTTCATCTCAGATGATCCAGGCACTGAGAAGATCCCAGGATATACTATGAAGGGGAGAAGGGTCAGTCTGCCAAATAAGGATTTTTTTTCCTTATCTGGCAAGCTAAGCCTCCCCCCCCCCCCAGGAAAGTGCATTACCAGGATGCACCACATAGGGTCAGGCGCTGTCATTTTGAGAAATAGCGGTGGGGAAGCAGGAGCATGTGAGCATTGCTTCTGCTCAATTAAAAGGGGACGTAGGGGGTAAGAGGAGTGTTATAGGGCTGTTGTAGGTCCATGGAGCCACCAATGACCTTCTTGTAAAGCTGGGGGGGGGGGAGCTTCAGGGCACACAGGGCCATCAACGATTTGTTTTGAGGACATGGCCATGGCTCATGGGGCCACCGATGCCCTTTTGTGAGAGAATGTGGGGGGGGGGGTGGAAGGAGGAATTGGGGCTCACCAATGCTTTTGGTACTGGGACAGGTTTGGGTTAGGTATCCAGGGGGGGGAAGGGGGAGGGGGAAGGGTAACAGCCTCCCTAATACTGTGTCTTCCCAGTGCATGGATCATTTGAGATGAAGTGTCAAACTTTAACCCAGGTGATCGTTTTGCTCCCCAGTGGATCTTTACACCTGCCCAAAGCTTGCATAAAGATCCAGTGTTAAAACATTAGTCAAAAACTGCTAAGTTTCAGTGGACATTTTTTTTTTTTAAACACATCAGGCAAAATTTAAAAATCTGTATTTTGCACACGATTAGCACACCCACTATGATATGGCTTAGTGCAGAAGTGTTTCTGGCAATTTTCATGCACTAGCTTGCTTTCTACATCAGAGACCAGGCCTAGCACGGAGAAAAAATAAAAATGATCTGCAGCAAAATGCTGTGCTAGAGCAAGAGCAGGGTATCTGCATCAGTCCTCTAGGAACAGTAAATACTTACAATACCCGAACATAACTGCCCTGAATTTCTGAGCAACGTGAGAGATGAATCCGATTCCCCTTTTCTTAAACTTATTTTAAAAGTTTTTAGAAAACATAGCTGCCAACCAAAAATTTAGGAGCAAAAGAAAAGTGTTTTCTGCCTTTTTTTTTTTTCTATTTTGTCTCATTTTGCTTATTTTCCTTTACCTTTTGCTTTTCATAGCCCTCCTTTTTCTCCTTCCTTCCAAGTACTTTCACACCATCTTCACCACCCCCCCCCCCCTTCTTCCCCAGTTTCTGACCTCTTTTAGTTTCTTCTCCTCTTCCTGTAGCTGCAACATCAATCAGCTTTTCTGGGCCCACCAACAGCAGCCATGAGGACACTCTGCTCAGGGCAGGACTAGTCAGTTGCCACAAGTCTCTCACAACAGTCTTGGCTCCAGTAGCCACTGTAAGTCTACCCTGGCCGAGGCCCTACCAAAAGAGTAGCTAGCAATGCTCTGCATCTCTAGGGAAATTAAGCACATCGAATCTATAGAGCCTGATACCTCGCTTCTCAGAGAAGAAATGACAAGCAAAAAGAAAATAATGGACCTCACAGAACATGCCTTTGACTGACCAGGAGTACCAAAAAAAAAAAACAAACAACCCTAATATGGCATCGGCAGAGACACAACAGCGCCAAATGGGTGGCGAAACATCTGACGTTTATGGAGGCAAGCAGCAAATCCCCATTAGCATTCAGGCAGGAGAGCTGCGACAATGGATAGCAGAGATGAAAACAGAAATGCAGCTTTTAAGGGGAGATGTGGCCACGATGGCAACAGAATTACATTCAGAGATGTCCGAATTTGGTCGGCGCATAGAAGACATTGAGCAGCAGATAGAAGAGCAAGCTAGTACATGCAATGCCTTAAAATAAAAAAAAATAAAAAAAATAAAAAACCCAACTAAAGGTGCTGGAGCAAGCACAAGAAATGATGGCAGACAAAATGGAAGATATAGAGAACAGAAGTAGACAAAACAACCTCAGCTTCAGAGGTATTCCATAGGAACAGGCATACACAAATTGCTATAAAGTAGTCCAAGAGGTTATCGCTACTATATGAGGAAGCAGAATGGCCAACAATTATTTTGGACCAAGCCCATAGATTATTGGGACCAATAAGGGCCAAGTCTCCCAAGAAATATTATAGTGTGCTTTCATAATTATACACACAAGGAGAAGATCCTAATAAAGGCAAGCAAACAAGGCTTTATTAATTGGAACTCTCAAAGTGTGGAGATTTACGAGGATCTCTCGCCAACCACACTATGCAGAAGGTGGGAGCTGCAAAAAGTAACACAAAAATTAAGGAAGGCTGGAATAAGATATAAATGGTTGCATCCATTAGCAATGGCGATTAATAAGGACGGCTGCATGGTGAGGATCAAGACAAGAGTGGAAGCTTGTGCGGTGTTGAAGGACTTGGGGATTGAAGGAGCAAAAGACATACAGGATGTGTCTGGCACACTACCGCACAAGGAGTCCGCATGGCAGAGAGTCAAAGGAGATTGAAGAGGCAGAATGGGCAATCTGCTGATGACCCAGGAACGAATGGACTGGGCTGAATGGTGCTAATTGGTCATAACAGCTGACAGAAATGAACAAGAGACGCTCTTAGAAGACAGAGGTTTGGACATCCGAGTTTAACAGTTTTTTTATACCGCTTTATCATTTCAATCAAAGCGGTTCATATTGTAAATGTAAACTTGGTAAAATGTACATTAAACAGGGACATTGATAACTTAGATTTTTCTGAGTTGTACTGGGGAAAGGGAAGTATGTAAGAGAAAATGAGAACGGGATAAAGGAAGGATGAATGGAACTAGAGGGTGACGGGGGAGTCAAAACAAGTAATAAGTAGTATGGAGGGGAAGCTGAATGGGGCATGGAATGAATGAATGAGGGATGGCAAACATTGAGGGGAGGGGGACAGGAATTAAAGGGGTGTGGGAGGTAAAACGAATGGGGGAGGGGCATAAGGCAATAATAGAGGATTAAAACTGTGGAAGAAGGGGGGAGGAGGCATGGGAACTGACAAGTGACATCAATGGAGGCGAACATAAGAGCTACCTGAAATGTAAGGGTGGCAAATGGAGACGGGGGGGGGGGGGGGAGAATAGAAATTTGGGTTAAATTGGGAGTTTGAAGACTGGTTCCATCAATGCAAAGGGGTTGAATATGCTTCAAAAATACCAATTGCTATTTAGAGGCATAGAGATTGATCGGTAATACAGTATGTGTACAAGAGACACATTTAAAGGTACAAACCCAAAGATTATTAGTCCATAAATATTTCTAGTAAATATATAGGGTACCTCCCCTAGGGGACTAGGGAAAAAGGGCAGAGTATGGCTATCCTACTATGAAACACAATCCCTTGGGAGGAGGTAGATGTTATAGTGGATAAAGGGGGAAAGATACATAAAAAGGGAAGAGTCCTGGGGAGATTGATAACATTGATTTGTATATATACACCAAATTGGGGACAGGGACAGTTTTTTAAAATAAATGCAAACAGAGTTGTCAGGTTTCCTGGAAGGCCCGGTAATTCTTGCAGGAGACTTCAATATGACAGTCAATCCAGAATCAGATCACCCTAAGGGAAGGGAAGGGGGAGGAAGAATGCATAAGAAAAGTCTAGCAGAGCTTATGAATATATGGTAATTACTTGATGGATGGAGGGTAAAAATCCAAGGAGCCAAGTGTACCCCTTCTACTCCATACCGCATGATATATACATTCTAATAGATAGGATATTGTTGAGCTCCCAGTTGGTGCAGGCCATGACAGGAGAATATGAGCCCATCACTTTGTCAGATCATGGATTAGTATGGTTAGAGCTATGAGGGTGGTGATCTCAGCTGGTGATTAAATACTGGAGAATGAACAACACATTATTGAAAAACCACAAAGAAGTCAAAGCACTCTGAGGGGATATTTGCAAATTTTTTGACAAAAATACAAAAGGGGGAAAACAGAGCTTGCAGTGTTTTGGGATGCCTTTAAGGCAGGGGTCACCAACCTGCGGCCCGCGAGGCTCTACCCCGGTGCGGCCCGCCAAGGAATTTAGACGATGGGGAGCGAGGAGGAGCTTACCTTCCTGTTCCCTGCAGGTCTCGTCATCAGTCCAGTGGAGAAGCAGCAGTTTTGCCTTCATCAAATACAGGTTAGAGCGTGGTGTAATTACTCCCGTGAGCATTTTTTTTTTTTGCGGGGGCGGGGAGAAGGGGGGTGCGGCCCGCGAGGCTCCCGGAAGTCGGCTGTGCGGCCCGCGGCCCTCTGGAGGTTGGTGACCACTGCTTTAAGGCATACCTTACAGGGCGATTTACAGGCTGGGGGGCATTCCAAAAGAAACAGACGTTAGAGAGAGCATATATCCAGTTAAAAGAGCTGGAAATGGCCCACACACGAAGAGGAGACACAGTATCTAAACAGGCCCTTGAAGTAGCAAGGAAAAGGGTGCGGGAGATGCAACTAGGGTCTCTGGCCTTTCAACTCAGCAAGCGAAACAGTGGCTCTATGAGCATGGTAATAGACCAGGGAAGTGGTTGGCGAGGAGCCTTAAGACTGAAGTCGCTAACACAGTTACAAAAATTAGATCTAACATGGGCGAGTGGGTTTGGGGTGATGAAAACTTAAGAGCAGAATTTGGACAGTTCTATAAAGACTTGTATCGTAATGAAAAAATGGGAAGCACAAGCGAGATAGGCAATTCAGCTCTTGCTAAGTAATTTTCTAAGCTCCCCAAGCAGGCCCAAAAGAGCCTTCACTAGCCCATAACAGCTGACAAGGTAGAAGCCATAATTAGATCATTAGTGAATGATAAAGCACTAGGGATAGACTGGTTGACAGCATGGATGTATAAGATCTTTAAAGTGGAATTAATACTCTGGCAGGTACAGATTTTTAATACTCTAAGAGAGAGCAACAGATTACCCAGCACAATGAGACAGACAGGCATAAATGTTCTCCCTAAGCCAGGGAAGGATGCAACTGGGAGGGAGGAGTTGGCTCAGTGGTTGGGACAGGTTGGGAAGTTCAATTCCCGCATGGGGACAAGCAACCTCAGGCCAGAGGGACTGGGGTCTCTAGTCCCATGGCCACTCCTTGTGGCCTTGGGAAAGCCACTTAACCCTCCATTGCCTCAGGTACACTTAGATTGTGAGCCCTTCAGGGACAAGGGAATAAAAAGTACCTGTTAGTATATGTGTAAACCGCACTGATTCTAAAGAGCGCAGTATTAAAAAAATAAATAAAACTCTGTGTTCCTTGCACAACCAATTTCATTGATCAATCTAGATGCTAAAGTCTTGGCAAAGATATTGACTGCTAGAGTGGGAAAATATATGCCGTGACTGATTAACCCTGACTAAATGGAATTTATCCATGGCCGCCAAGCAGGGGACAACATCAAGAGGGTAGCAAATTTTATACGAAAGATTCAGCAAACACAGGAACAGGCTTTAATTTTGGCAGTCAACACTAAAAAGGCTTTTGACCGAGTAAGGTGGGAATTTCTATGGGCAAGCATGACAAAGTTGGGTATAGGGACTAACTACACCAGATGGATTAAAGCTTTATGCACAGGTCCAGTGGCTGCAGTAAAGGTTAATGGGGGGTACTCGGGATTTATTCCATTGTATAGGAGCACCAGACAGGGATGTCCATTATCACCCCGTTATTTGTTATCTCCTTAGAGCCCTTTGCAGAAAGCATTAGACAAAATATAGATATACAAGGGATACAAGTAAGCAGATAATTTTATAAGATCTCTTTTGCTGATGACATCTTACTCACCCTCACAAAACCAGAAACCTCACTACAAGCAATACAAAAAGAACTGAGAACATATCAATCAGCGTCGGGCTTCAAGGCCAACTTAGACAAAATGGAAGTGCTAAATATTACAGTAAAGGGAACTAAGGAAAAGAGACTGCGGAGTATTTTTCCCTTTTAAGTGGGCAAGGGGGTCAATTAGATATCTAGGGGTGCAGTTGAGCGCAAACAATTCCCAATTATATAGATTGGATACCTTTCTCCACAGAGAAATATAGTTTAAAGACTTAGAGATGGTTGGGAAGAGTGGCAAGCATAAAGATGACCATCCTGCTCAAGATTATACATTTATTTCAAACACTCCCGGTAGCAGCACCGAGGAAAGATATCTGTATAATATAGCGCAAGGTGTTCCATTATAGCTGGAATCGTCGCCGTCGTCGCCATCCTATAGGCGGCCAACAAATATGGCCCCTTGGCCACTTCAGGAGCCATCTGCTGAGCACTGCACCATAGCGCAAAGAGGTACCAGATCTGCACACGTGCCAGACCTCCTCTGGGTTCCGAACAGAATAGAGACCACCACTGGAGAGTAGCCCTTACATGCTAGACCTTCTCCTTTCAAGAGCCCAAGTCATAAGTGAAAGGGAGACAGGTCCTCCAGGACTATCAGTCCCTTCTGCAATAGGCCCCGAGACAGAAGCAACTGAAGGAGAGGCACCTGCAGGAGCCACATCTCGTCTCTGAACCACTCTCCTCTGCCATCAGAAGAATCCTACCAGGGAAGAAACACATACGAGTGCTGACATTGCCAAAGTTTGGTGAGGGCGACAATACCCTCAGACCCCATGTCCATGTGACAACTGAGAAAGCAGCAAACTTTGGCACCGAAGCAGGTTGCCATCAGATCCATTTCAGGACAACACCAGAGGCATTAAGTCAACTGAAACACCTCCTGACTTGACCCCCACTCTCCAGGAACCAGAGAGTGCTGACTAATGAAGGCTGCTTCCACACTGATCACCCCGGCACTGTGCCGAGCCGACAAGGCTAAGAGGCTCTGCTCCACCCAGGCAAATGGAGAGAGAGTGATCTCCAGAGCTGCCCCGGCACTCCTCATGCTCCCTTGCTGATTGACAGAAACCACCACCATGGCATTGTCTAAAAACATTCAAACTGCCCGGCCCTCAACCAGGGGCCAGAAACGCAGAAGAGCCAACCCGATGGCCTTCGCCTCGAGACGGTTGATGGACCACACCGCTTCCCTGAGGTTCCAACAACCCTGGGCCATACAGTCTTGGAAATGAGATCCCCAGCCTGAGAGACTGGCATCAGTCATCAAGAGGATCCAGGAGAAATTGTCCAGTGGTATATCCTTCCTCAGATGACCAGGCTGCTGCCACCATCGCAGGCTGGACCTCACCATCAAGGAGCAGGAGCCTATGCTTGAATTCCTAAAACCTTGAGGACCACTGAGTCAGCAGGGACCGCTGCAGCGGTCGCATGTGAGCTCGCACTCATGGCACCATCTCTATGGTCACTGCCATCAATCCGAGCAGCTGAAGATAATCCCAGACTCTGGGAGCCTGCTGTGCACAGAATAGCGTCAGGCAATCCAACAATCTTGGCTTTCTCTAGCAGGAAAATTCTGCCCACTAGAGGGTCAAAACATGCTCCAGAAACTCTGGGGATTGGGAAGGCAACAGCTGGCTCTTTCCCTGATTGATCACCCAGCTGAGGCTCTCCCAAAAAAGGGACACCACTCGGGATGCCATCCAAGACACCTCTGAAAGGAATAGACCCAGATAAGTCAGTCGTCAAGATATGGATGGACGTAGATTCCTTGGCACTACAGCCACTACCACCATGACTTTAGACAATGTCCTTGTTGTAGTAGATAACCCGAAAGGGAGGGCAGCGAACCAAAAGGGAGAGCCAAGCACAGCAAAAAACACAGATACTGCTGCTGAACCAGACAGAGATATGAAAATGTGCCTCAGTCAGATCCAGAGAAGCCAAGAACTCCCCTCGATACACTGCTTAAATCACAGATCGCAAGGTTTCCCTTCAGAAGCGCAGGATGTGCAAGTGCTCATTGACCTCCTTGAGGTCCAGATGGGCTGGAACGAACCGTCCTTTTTGGGCACCACAAAATAGATGGGTGACAGGGTGGACACCACTGCCTTCTCCATGTCGGCTCCAGACAGACACTCCCCCTTAAAAGCCAGTTGGACCAACCGGGCTTTGGAAAATGAGCCCACCACTCAGTACCGAATCCAAAACCAATGCCTTGACACCATCCCTGGCCACCAAATGTACCAGATCACCCACTGCATAAGAAAGGAAGGCTGCAGCAGATTCCAAAAGAGGGTTAGTAATCAGTCGGCAGGAGAGACGGGATTCACTGGAGCAGGGCTCGAAACATCAGGCTGGTACATACTGTCAGCTTCAGAATAGCTGCCACCGTGACTAACTGGCTCCCCAACAATGAATCCACACTGCAGTACAGAAACTCCTTTGAGGCCAATCCGCTTTCCACGGGAATGGTGGTCTGTCTAGTAACTACCATGACCAGCACATCCACCTTGGAAATGCCAAACGACTCAACACATTCCTCCAGGAGAGCATAGACCTTATTACACCTCTTAGCCAGGAAATCAGGAGAGTCCCACTCCGACTGAATCATATCCTTGATCACAACTGGAAATGAGAGGACAATAGTGGATTTCCACACCCCTTGAAGGAGCGGGTGTACCTTCGGCTCCTGCTCTGTGCTGGAAGCATCCACCAAGTTCAAAGGCAGTTGAGACTCTGGCCATCAATGCCGCCAGCTCCTCCTTCCAGAATCGCAGATCACTCCGACCTCTTCACAGTTTTCTGAAAGCGAGAATACTTCTTCATCCACGTCAGAGCCCAATACCGAGCCATCTGAATCATAGTCAAAAATCTTAGACAATTCCCAGCTGTTCCCCATCTTCAGGGGGCACCCCTCACTGGGGACGCTTAGCCAAGGGTAATCAGACAGGGCTTCCATTCTTAGCTTGCCCTGCACAAGATTGCAACTGGGGGCACCCCGAGGCCACAAGGTCTGAATTTCCATGCTAGGACGACCAGGCCTACTGCAAAAAGAAAGATTTCCGGGGAGGATAATCCTGAGTCTGGAAGCTTTCCTCTAGGAAATGATCCAACACCAGGGGGCACAGTTGCCACAGATCCCTTAGAGGACGACGAGTGGTGCACAGCACGGTCACCAGATCCTCTGGTTGGCTGAACAGTCCTACCCAAAGCGCTATCCGTCACCTCCTGCTCTAAGGCAGGTAAGACTGGTCTAACTGCATCCTCCGGCTGGGAGAGGGGAAACAGACCCTCCAGGGACGACTCAGAAGCTGCCATGCAAGATAAGCAGAGTCCAGAAATGAGGCACCTCGCTTGCCACATTTCCTAGAAGACGACAAACATTAAGGCAGGTATCACAACAGGGCACGCTAAGGCTGCAGCAACCCAAAGGTGTACATTAACTGCGTTTTTACTGCAACGCATGATACAGATGCTAGGAAAGGAGCACGCATTGGAACCAGTTGAGTGAATCGCACTAGGACCACACAACCACCAGATGCACAATAGGTAAAAACACTACTAACATTACCACATATGGGCACCCGAAGACTTTCCATTTGCGCTTTCCAGGGATGTGTGCATGGGTTCCCTGGAAGGCGTGAATGGAAAGTCTTCAGGTACCCGTGTGTGATAGTTTGTTTTGAAGAAGTCTTTAATTCATTTTGGGTTATGAGATAGGAGGGATATATTGGACTGGGGATGGAAGGGGGAGGCAAAGGGAGAGAGAGAGAGAGAAGATGCTGGACTGATAGGAGAGATGCTGGAGAAAGGGAGGGGGATAGAAAGCTGTTGGTCTATGGGTTGGGGAAAGGGAAAAGAGGGAGGGGGAGAGAAATAGAGTTGTTGGACTTTGTGGGGGGGGGGAGGGTGAGGGAAATGGGGTGGTGAGAGAGAGAAGTGATATGGTGGGCATGGTGTAACTATGTGAAAGAGGCCATGGGAAGTTGATAAGGAGATGAGTGAGAGGAGGATGGCAATTACTGAGCATATAGATATGTAATAATGGTGAGTGAGTGAAAGACAAGGGAATAAGAGGCTAGGAAGAGGACATGGGCTGGAGTGAAAGGGGATTGAAGGTAGAGGGGTGAAATTTGAGTGGATGAAAAATGAGTAAAGAAAGAAAAGCAGGAAAGAGCAGAAGGGGAAGATCAATATGTTAGAGGCAGATTTAGAGAGAGAAATGGAAAAAAAATCAGAAGAGAGGAGACAGGACAAATGGGAAGCAGAAGAAAGTGACTGGGGCAATTGCGACTGAAAAATAAAAACGCCCAAACAACAAAAGGTAGATAAAAAAAAATATTTTTTTTATGAATTTATTAATTGGAATATGTCAGCTCTGGGAAATGGGTCCAAAAAAAAGAACACACACACTCGCAGAACAACATCGAGAACAACCAGAAGCGAGGTGTAAAATTAGGAATTCTTTTATAAAGTAAAAAACCCTGACATGGCTTTCGGCAAACGCCTTCATTAGGAGGAATTGGAATATGTCTTTATTTCTCTGTCCCCTCCTTTCCCCATGGCAAAAATACTGTGTGGCACCATCTCCTTTTTCTCTCCCGATCGGGGTAGAGCACGCCTGAGCAGGCAGCAGCCATCTTAGCCTGCTCAGGAGACCTCCGGCCCAGTCGGGGCTGTGGGAGGCGGAGCCCTTAGGCAAAGGCACTCTCAAATGTCACCGAGTAACAGCTAAGCCAAGTCGTCTGCAATCACACCCGACCCCCAACTTGAACCCTCAGTCGTCTCCAGCGTACTGTCCGACCTCACAGCAAGTATACTTCAGCTCTCTAACCAAGAATTTCACCCAGCAGTTCAAAGCAATCCCACTTACTGCCATATATACTCTTACAGTTGTCTGTATAGCATTCTCACACACACACACCTGACACCTGTTACATTTGTCTAACCCTTACAGTTGCCTGTATTGCATTCTCATTTGCCTAACCCTTACAGTTGCCTGTATTGCATTCTCACACCCTCACACCTGACTCTCTCCATTGGTCTTACTCTTACAGTTGTCTGTATAGCATTCACACACGCACACACACATCATCTGTTATATTTTGCTATAGTCATTACTAGCCTTGTAACATACACCTTAATCAGTGATATCTTTGTTACCACCTAATAGTCTGCATACTGTACTGTGAAATTACTGTACTGTGAAATTACCTGTATACTGTATTGTGTATTCTTACCACTGTATTGTGTATTCTTACCACCCAAAACTCAATTACCACCTCATACTATATCCCAGAAACCAAAATGTCTCCCCACTTCATTACTCTCCTCAGTTTCTATCTCCTCACAGATTGGCTCGGAGCCACCATTGCCTACTCCCCCTCCTACAGTCTTATCCCCATCCTCAAAAACCACGGAAAGCAATGGGCAGGCAACCCTTTTCAGTATCCGACTAGGGAAGCGCACATCCGACACTCCCACCTGATCCACATTGCAATACAGCAATCCAGCAACCTGAAGCAACACAAACCATCGCCCTCAAAAAACCTAAAATGTGCCCTTATAAATGCTCGATCAATTCGAAAAAAATGGCCTGTAATCCTAGACATAGTTACCCTCTATGATCTTGATGCTCTCATGATCACCGAAACCTGGTTATCTAAAGAAGACAATGTCCTTATCAACCAACTCATTCCACCAAACTTCACTATACACACAACCCACAGAGAAAACAAGAAAGGAGGAGGAGCACTCATACTCACCAAGTCTGAACTCCTCTTCAACATGACTAACTCCCATAGCACAAACAATCTGGACATAATCACCATAGCCAATAATCAATGCTCCATAAACCTGGTCTACCGAGCCCCCTCGAGCTCCCCAGACGATCTGCCCACTATATTGGATCTGGCCGCTGACACCAGCAACCCCAACACTCCCAACTGGATTATGGGAGACTTGAACCTCCCATCACTACAACAAAACCAATCCTCCTCACTCCTCAATGCCATCGAAAATCTTGGTTATAAACAAATGATCACTGAACCCACTCATTCCAAAGGAAACATTCTTGACATGGTATTTGCCCCACACCATGTCGCCGAGCAAAACAGCAACATTATAACATCGGTCACTGATGTACCATGGTCTGACCATAAACTCATAAACCTACGAATCCCTCTGAACAACAGTCATAATTTGAACACCAGCAAACTCGCCAATACATCCAGAGTAACACGGGGCTTTCGACCTTTCAACAGAGAACTTATTCTGTCAAGTACCCAACCAATCCTCAACAACACATCACTCAACCTCGACGAGTCAATCGCTGCCTGGAACGACAGCCTCAACGCTGTTGCTCAACTACCAAACAAAAAGACCTTATCAGGGAAAAGAACCTCTGCACCATGGTTTTCCCCGGAACTACGGGCCTCTCTTACGCACCTACGAAAGCTAGAAAAACGCTGGCGCCGCTCACTAGCTACCGACGACCACGAAGCCTACATTCTTCACCTCTCAACTCACCGCGAGGCAATCGCAGCCAGAAAGAAGCAATACCACTCAGATATGCTCAAAAGATCATTGAACAAACCACGCGACCTTTTCAACCTGGTTAAGTCACTATCAAAGGAACCATCTTCTGAACAAAATAATGATATCCACCCGCAAGAATTCGCTGATTACTTGCAATCAAAACTCCTACAGACAGATGAACTCTCAAAAAACAATATACAAGAAACGACCTGCCCAACATCCCTATCCGCACTTCACACGCCTTCTTCTAAACACATTGAAGACACCATCTCCTCACTCAACACGACCACTGCACAAACCGATCCCTGCCCAGCCTTTTGGATAAAGGACCTGCGGGGTGACTTTAGCACCTTCATTGCAAGAATCATGAACCTCTCTTTCACTACTGGCGCCTTCCCATCTGCATTAAAACTCACATCCATCAGGCCACTACTGAAAAAGGCTAAACTTGATCCAAAACGGCCAGACTCCTACAGGCCAATAGCCAGTATCCCCCTCTTAGCAAAGATCTTTGAAAAAGAGGCACAGCGCCAAATCCAAGACCACATCGACTCCGCAGCCCCTCTAGACTATTCTCAACACGGTTTCAGAGAATTCCACGGCGTCGAGACACTGCTTACCACCCTCTTCAATGATATTCTCAATACCATAGACAACATCCGACAAGGCGTCGTGCTAATCTTCTTGGATATAGCAGCAGCGTTTGACTCGGTAAATCACGAGATTCTCCTTGGTCGACTGGAAGGAAAAGGCATTTGCAACTCAGCACTTGAATGGTGTAAATCATACCTCGACACCAGAATGCAATACGTCAAATCCGCAACAGGAGAATCAAAACTCTTCCATCAAAGACAAGGCGTTCCGCAGGGGTCCTCACTCTCATCCCTCTTGTTCAACGTCTATATGCAGCCTATCTGCAATATCATCAGGTCCTTCAATGTGAAATGTATGATATACGCTGACGATATCCTACTCTACATGCCATTTTCCACAATGCAAATGGACTTACTGCCTATAACAAACTGCTTCGATGCAGTATCACAATGGCTCCTGTCACAGAACCTCCGCATTCAGCATAAGAAAACTGAGGTTCTCTTTATCACAAGAGACCCCAACTTCACCCCACCACCACATATAAGTGTCAAGGGAGCTGACCTAGGCACCAAGGATACAATAAAATACCTCGGAGTCACACTAGACCATAGGCTCGACATGAAATCACACATAAACAATATCGTAAAATCTGTATACTTCAAAATACGCACTCTTAGACACCTGCGTCCCTACTAGACCACGAAGACTTCAGAACCATCTACCAAGCACTGATACTGCCGCACTTCGACTTCGCCAATTCCATTCTACAAGGACTCCCACAATCCACAATAAGCTCCTTGCAACTCGCAATGAACACCGCTGCCAGGGTTCTTCTAGGAGCGGCCAGAAGTGAACACATTACACCTATCCTCAAAGAGCTACATTGGCTCCCTATACACGGAAGACTTACATTCAAAACCCTCCTTCTCACATTCAAGGCCTTAAATGGTTTATCGTCCACATCACTTACCAAACTCATCCAATCCGTCCCATCAAATAGAAATAGGAGACATGCAGCATTAAACTCACTAACAACCCCAAAGGCTATAACAACGTGCAGCCTATCAACATCAAACAGAGCTTTCATGTTTAGCGCACCAAAATACTGGAATGCTCTCCCACCTGATCTCCGCGCCATAACCGAACTAACCCAGTTCAGAAAGGCCCTTAAACTGCACCTTTTCATCAAATACTACCCTACATGAACCGTAACATAACAGCCTCACCCTAGTATAATCCACAATATCCCTCTTGTTCCAAGCAGCACTGCTAATTTTATGTAAATAGTTCGAGCATGCTATCTATCTAATAGATTAATACTCCATGTAAATAGTGTAAATAGTTCTCCCATGTTATCCAAGTTGATACTCCTGTTATATGTAATACCAAACAGCCTGTAGTTCTGGTTTCTTTCTGTTATTTGTAAACCGCGCTGATGTCAAAGAGTGCGGTATATAAGAAGTTGAAATAAAAATAAATAAATAAATAAATAAATAAATAAAACAGAAAGATTACATGGCACCATCCCTATCTTATCTTTCTCTGAGTCAGCATGAAGCAGCCAGTGCTGCCTGTAGCATTCATTTCCAGTGCACAGTTCAGTGGCTCCATGCAGTGGAAGTGAATGCTACAGGCAGCACTGGTTGCTGTTGCCGACTCAAAGAAAGATGAAGCTGGGGATGGTGCTGCATGATGCCATGATCTTTCTGCTGCTGAAGCTGCATGCACAGTGCATTGTGCCGGCAGCCCTGGACCTGCCGCCTGAGTTGCAACTTATTCTCCCAGTAGCCAGTCATTCTTAAGAGTTTGTCTTCTTATCTCCACCAAATTTTAAAGTCCCAGTCCCTACTCTCCCCATCCCTCTCAAACAAAATATCTGTCCTCCTCGCCATCCTCACTCCCCCAAATTCTGCTTCTTTTTCTCCACCCTGATTTCAGCATCTGCACTCTTTCAGTCCCCCAGCATCACCACTTTTCTGTCTTCCACAGCATCAGCTCCTTCCAGTCCCAGCCCTCCCCCCCCGCATCAGCTCTGTTCCAGTCCCAATCCATCCCAGCATCAGCTCCTTTGTGATTCCACCCCTCCCAGCAACAGCTCCCTTCCAGCTTTTTCTCCCTTCTAACCTCAGTCCCTCCCAGCATCAACTACTTTAATTCCAGCCCCCCCCCCAGTATCAGCTCCCTTCCAGCTCCCCCCAGCATAAACTCCCTTCTAGCATCAGCCCCTCCCAGAATTAGCTCTTTACTAGTCCCTGTCCCTCCCAGCATCATCTCCATTCTAATTCCAGCCCCACTCCAGCATCAGTCCTCCTCCAGTCCCAGACCCTCCCCCTTCCAGTCCCAGTCTCCCCCATCTTCTTCAAGTGCCAGCCATCCCCACCAAAAGCAGTCTTCTCGTGCCAGCCGCCTTCCCCACACCCCGCAGCATCGAGCCGACCCTGTCACCTTCTCTCCCCTCGGCCCTGTCAGTCTGCACTCATTGAACATCTGCAGGAGCAATTTCCCTCGTTCTGCGGCTGTGCTAAGTTGCAGCAGCTGGGACCACAGAGTCTCTAGAAGTGAAACAGGGCACTTCCTGACTTTTGCACAAGATAGGAAGTGCCCCGGTTTCACTTTTAGCGAGTCTGTGGTCCCAATGGTTGCAACTCAGCACAACAACGGGAATGAGAGAATTGGCTCCTGCAGCTGTAAAGTAGTGAACAGATGAGAGAGACTTCAAGTCTCACTGGCACACCTCTTAAGCCAGCGAGGCTGCGGGGCCCCTCAGGGGCAGGGTCTTGTGCAGGTGACATTCCCGCACCTGCATAGAGCCAGCCTTGGCTACTAGTGAGAGATCAACCCACAGGCTGTCATTCACAAGCATTTAATCAATCTTCAGATTTATTTTCCTTCAGAGAGGAGAAAATCCATCCACCATCTCTAGAGACAAAGTAGTACTGCAGGGACCTCTGGTGGCTGAGTCAGATAGAGGCATGGGAGTAATGTCATTGAAATCTGGGCATTTCATTGGTTCTTTGTCTCCACTAATCTGCTGGTAGGGGATCCACTTGCCTTGACAGGTCTAGCAGAATGATATGGAATCATCATTACTGGGCACAGAATTTCTGTGCAGACTAATAACTGTGTTTATAAACATCAAAATTATTCTGAGCAGAACTTCTGTGCAGAAATAGAAATTACACTTACCTGGTAATTGTCGTTCCTTGAGTGATGACAGTTTAGTCCTCCACCTCTGGGTTGTGCACCTCCTCCTGCAGCTTGGAGACTGGGCATGTCAAAGTCATGATGTCACTGGATATAACCTGCTGGTCTCTTCCATCAACCCCCAGTGTACTATTGACAAAGCAAACTCAAAGAAACAACCAACAAGTAGTTATACTCCAACTTTAACCAAACTATACATTCCTCAATCTGAGGGACCTTCTGCACTTTATTATTCTTTTTTTTTTTTTTAACGTTCACGTTTCTCTCATTTTATCACTTTTCCCGTGACACTCCTTCATTTAAACAAGACAGAGAAGAAAGCAATATATCAGAGTGGAATACTCACTGCGATCCAGAATCTGAAAGGATTTCTCCACTCCTTGAAATTGATGTTCCACTCCGTCTGAAAAACTCTGAAGAAATCACCCCCCCCCCCCCCGGGCGGGAATGAGGACTAAACTGTCGTCACTCAAGGAACAACAATTACTAGGTAAGTGTAATTTCTATTTCCTTATCGTTCCTCCAGTTTAGTCCTCCACCTCTGGGATGTACCAGAGCAGTAAATATTGGGAGGGACCTTTCCACCCAGATCGCTACTCCACCTAGCCGCCACAGACATTGCTCGCCACCAGAACATCCAGGTGGTGAAAGTTACTGAAAGTAAAAGAGACAGACGACCATGAGACCGATCCACAAAATGCTACTGGCGTACCCAATCTGCATTCCGCTCAGAATGTCGCTTGCGCTTCACTAGAGTGAACCTGTAAGCCCAGTGGCACTGGACAGCCTAGCAACATATAGGCTCAAGCCCTCGGCTCTACCATTCCTCCGGCGATGAAAGCCTTCACCGCCGCTTCGTCTTTACGAAAACCCCCGACTAGAAAAAACAGACGGTCGCAACTGCGAAGATTCGCAAACTCTTAATAGTGCCGCAGCACTCTCTCTATGTACAAGAAGCACAAACCACGGTCCAAGACGCACCCCTGCGCCTAACCTAGAGCTAGAAGAGCAACCGCTTGCCCCTCAAACCATGTTGAGATTCCACAGCGGAACCAATACGCTACCCAACGGCAACAGCCTGGATTAGTGCTGTAAGATACGCAACTCATCTGCGTGATAACCCATGGCCAGCCCCTGAACTCTGCCGCTACAGCAAGACAGAGCTGTTACTGGAAAATTCAAAGACCTGGCTGCCAGCCCACACCTGGAAATAAATTATTGTAAGCATTTACGTTAGAGACACCCTGGGCATTACCGGATCGCCAACCTATCCTAGACCATTGAAATGGCTTGATCCAAGCAAATTCGCAACTTAGCTTGCTAAGCCCTCCTGGACTTCCGCTCTTAACAAGAGCAGAGACAAATCTAGAAAATAGCGTTTCGAATATGAAAATCAAAATGACTTCAAGTCCCCCTGGATGACTGAAGTTAGTTTGCTGGCCTGAACTTAGCTAAGCCAAACCGCTTGGAAGCTTACCTGTTGCCTATGCTTTTGCACCCTTTGCTCACCCTGAACTTTACACTCCCAGCCAAATATCTTGGTGTGGGAAAGCAGGACATAGCTCGTAACACCACGCATTTTTTTTTAAACTAAACTAGTGCCTCACTGGTTCCTCATGACAACTCCTTTAATCCAATCCCAACCAAGGAATCACCCAGACTCAAAATTTAAGGTGCCCTTATCTGTGAATCAGAGGAAGGGAAACTGCTGCAGAGTAACTCTTGTTCACCTAACCTTGACATGGCAAAGACCACGCCGTAAGCGAGATCAGATCCCCCGGAAGCATTCGAAGAGGACCCTGCATCAATATATCTTCCAACGGCGGAAACCTCCCAGGATTCCCGTCTAGCAACCCTACGAGGTCGGTGTACCCTGGACGACTCAACCAGCCCGAGTTCCCCAACAACACCTCCCCCCGAAGGGCTTCGATACGCTGAACCGCTCGATTCAGGAGTGCCCCCAGAGAAAGGACACAAAGACGACCGGACGACGGTCCTCGCCATACCAAAGCGATGATGCCGTTCAACATCCCTTTACGTTGTTTGCTAACAAAGCAACCTGTTTTCGCAGGCTGAGACATCACTCCGAGGAGCATTACTGACTGTCCCCTTTTTGCGACCGACCAGTGCGAACACCTCCGGAGCAACGTCCATTCTCTACTCAGCCACTGCTGAGGAAATTCGCCGTCATCTCGTCCTTTCCCATGACATGCGTCACCGAGATCGCTGGAAGTCGAGGCACTATGCCCGCAACCAGACCCCCTGTCGCGGCCTCCAGGACCCCATTTCCAGTTCTGCACTGCCGGGTGTTGAACGTCATTGCCGCGGAATTGTCGGACAGCCCTTGCCCCGCCCAACCTGTCACCGTATCATTGAACGCCTGCAACACCAGTCATTACGCGTGCAGTTCCAGTTGGTTGATAGCCCACTGGATCCCTGGCGTACTCCACGAGCCCTGCATGAAACGACCTGCACCATGTAGATGAGTTCAAGAAGGGTTTGGCCAAGCTCCAGAAGGAAAGGCCCAGAACCTTTATCAAAAAGAAACTGGAACCATTACAAATGTATTTACTTTTTTTTTTTTTTTAGATCTACCATCTTCCTTCAACTCAAGATGGTCTAACAAGGCACATCAGCTAACCGAGTGCCACCTCTGTTGCACATGTTTGACTATGAGCCTGAACTCACTGCTTGCTGTGACACCAGTATTGTGGGGCCTAATCGTCGCATTGGGCACTGACAGGTAATTGAGACACGGATTGGCCACTATTGGACACAGGACCCTGAGCTCGAGAGAGCCTGCCTGCCGCAGTAGGTCATTACTTGCCTTCTGATGGATGGACCCTCCACAAGGTCTCTCCCTTGGATGTAACCGGCTGCGCCTAGCCCTAGGACCCTGTGGCTAGCCCACCCGGGCAGGAGACTGTTAAACAGAAGCAGTAAGGCCTCAAGATCTCTTGCAGAGAGGGGAGGGCTAGCGGTAGAGTCAGGCTGATCGAGGCCCCAGGGTTTGACTCCCACTCGAGACTAACACCTCTGGTTCATAAGAACCGTGGTTTTCTGGTCCCCCAATTGGACCCTCTGGCCTTGAATAAACTACTGAACCCTCTTTGCCTCAGCCACCAAAACTCAAATTGTGAGCCCTTCAGGGCCAAGGATATAACTACAATAACGTAACCTATGCCACCTTAACTTGTACCCAGGCCTGGGAACATATGACTGTTAAAGAACTCTGGCAATGACTTGACAGTAGGGCCGGTGCTGGTCTGTGGTCTCTTTTTCCTGTTCCCCTAATCCTTCTGCCCAACTTTGTGAAAAGATGGGGAATAGATTGTCCATAGGACCTGGAACCCCTGGACAGCTGAGACGTAGAGGGGCTAAGAATTGAGGCAAAGCCAAAGGGAAAGTGAAGTTGGTGCCTGTGACCCTGCATTCCCTCAGGCCGGCTCATTCCATACCGGTTTCCACGACAGCACCTCCAATCGTGTGCAACATCGGGAAGACCTCCCACATTATCATATTGGTATCCCCCATTGCTGGCAAATCCTCCTAGGCTGAGAATACAGACTGAGCAAAGGCACTCAGTCGCACCCTACAGTGAGTGCCCACAAAAATCATGCCTAAGGCCATCCGAGCACAAACCAGATGTACATTTACATACCCGGGTGACCCCGCGCCTATCACCCAAAAACCAGGGCAGTGAGCATACATGACCCTAGATGGAATTTATAGGGCAGAAAAAGTAGTGACTTCAGCCAAGAAACTTTCCAGTGCCCTGGAGCAATCAGCCCCAGGCAGTGGTCCACAGAAGGACTTCTCGTCATCCTTCACGGGCCATGTAACAAACCGGTACAGACGGGCCAGTGGCCCTGCTAGGTGCTTTAAATTCCGCTCTGATTTCACTGGTTACGGACACAGATGAGAATATCCTGTACCTGCTTGCACCCAAGAGGACCTCTTATCTGCTGACCAAGCGGAGGCAGCTTCTGTACCTGGGATGGGTATGCTGAGAACCGCTAGGAACCACATACGTACCCCTCCCCCGGCAATCCTGTAAGCAGAGGGATAGGTGTGGGATACACGGACCTCCTTGCAACCGGCAGCCTTAGACGATGCTGCCTGTGCGAACCGGAAGATGAGTGGACTTCATGTCTTACCAACCACCACCGAGGGATCCCTGAACAATATATGCAATTTTGTGAGCAGCGCTGCCATCTTGTGGCCGAAAGGGCACTTCAACCCAAGGCACGATAAAGAAGATCACAGTATTTTACATTTACAAAAACCAAACCTTAGCATGCCCCCTCCTCAGCCTGAACGTTCAGCTGATCGCCGGTGCTGTCATGAAGCTGCGGAACTCGGGAGAGGCTCTTATCCCGCGCTGCTGTTATTTCATGCTCAAACGGCCTCCACCACTCAAGCTGCACCGGCAGGGCTTCACAGGCCCGGCAGCCATCCTGCCGATTTGACCGCCACAGCTTCCACAAATGGAGATGGAATCGCCAATCAGTGAGCGCTACGCTGCTCGATTCCAGTGCGAGCAGCGTGCACCAGGAGGCCCGGGAATGGCGATCTGTCAGCTCATCCCACTGCCCCGAGCAACTTGGGGCAGCGTGAGCGCCGCTCATCTCGTTCTCTGTCGGGCTCCCCTCCATAACGTCCGCGAGGGGAGAGCCGACCCGCATAAAGCGAAGACGTCTTGGGGAAGCAACAACAGCAATTACCCGAAGCTGGAGGCCGCTAAGGCCGCACCCCCAAACGGTCACAGAAAGTAGGTGGGAAATGCTTATTTCAAACAGACCGCTCTCAAATAAGCTAAGGTAATTAAACTAACTTAAAAAACCAAGACAGAATAAGTTATTAAAAGAATAAAATATTAACATTAAAAAAGTATTTAAAAAGTATTAAAGTGGAAGGGATTAGACTAACTTTAAAGCAATTAGGCCAAAGACACTTAAAACTAATAATCAATAAATTCCAAGAGAAGTTCGGCCAAAATTAAAACCAAATTAAAATCCAGACTAGCTCCTGTCTAGCTGTTCCCTATCTGATTCCCAAGTGAGCCCAGAAGGTTAGTTCACTACGTCCTCCTGCTGCATGGAGACTGGACACACTGGGGGCTGATGGGAGAGACCAGCAGGTTATATCCAGTGATGTCATGACTTTAGACATGCCCAGTCTCCAAGCTGCAGGAGGAGGTGCACAACCCAGAGGTGGAGGACTAAACTGGAGGAACGATAAGGAATAATAATATTTCTCTTTACATGCCATATAGCAAACCAGCACATGTGCACAAGTGCCAAACTATTTTTTTGTGTGTGTGTGCAGGATAGATGCTAATACATATTATCCCTGTGTATATGTGTGCAGAAAGTCTGCGCTAATCAAGGAGAGCAAACCAGGCACAACTTGTTTGCATGCCGTTTGCTTACAGCATTGCGGAGAAAAAACTACTGTACTAAACTTGTGTTGAGAAACCCTGCACTAGAACTTTAGTTTTAATGTCTAGAGCAGAGTTTCTACATTGAGCCCTCAATACTTCCAGTTTGACATGCATCACAACCCATGAATTCCAGAAGTAAGATCTCTGACACAACTTAGGTATTACAGCAAGAGTTAGCAATAGATTTGAGAGATCGAGAGCATACTTCCACATATGCTAGATTAGGCATGATGATCATTAATGTTATGGTATGCTCAGAACTAACCCATTTGGAAATATTGCCCCAAAGAATAAGGCAGAAAAGATCCATGAGAAAGCAGAAGAGGGAAACAAACAGAAAATAATCATGAGAAAGACAGATGACAAGATCAACAAGGAAAATAACCGTTCAGAAATATGATATATTGCATTTGTAGATAAAATAATTCAACCTCCTCTAGTTAACATTATTGCGAGATGTCACGACAGTTGAAAAGAGCAGGCTCTCTCACTGATGGCTGTAAACGAACTGCTAAAATTTGTCCATATATCCTGAAAAGAATTTACAGAGACACACTAACTTTGGCCTCGGGGCTTAAATGTATTTCCACATTCCTATGTAATATAAACAAAACGATTACCCAAACATGCTGCATTGGTTCTACATAGGAATACAACTCAAATTCTAAGAAACCCTCATAACCACGATCACAGTTTTACCACGGTCAATAACCTTCTTAACCACTCCACCTATCCCACACCTACATTGTCATCAACCCCATAGTTTTACCGTACTCCCTAACGCTACTAATAACAGCCCAGGGCTTCGAGTCCAGGACAGGATCCAACCCATGGATGGGTGTGGCGACCTCCTCCCAAATGCTGAGAGTGGGAAAGCGAAATTACTACAACTCCCCCCACCACTGATGACTTCTTTACTTTACTCTTTACCCCACCAAAGTAAGCAAGCACACTAGACCAACTAATCTTGGTCCGGTCCATCGCACAGCAGCGAAGGCGCAACGAACAAATACCACAAATTCTGCTAGTCACCTCATCGGCCGGCAGTCCGAATACATCCAGAAACGAGGCCATCCTAAGCGGAAAGCACGAACAGCGATCACTGCTGTTTCTTCTTCGGTTCGGTTCACTGGGGAAAAGGAGGGGAGCGCCGGACACTACTTCCTATGCGCCAGCCTTCTCACGTCCATTGGACTGCCACCGCAGTGTGAAGTGAATAGACTGAACGCCTGGTGCCGCTCTTCTCCGAGTGGTACAGTCCGGAGGATTCCGCTCGCGGCCTCCCTTCTTAGCCGAGACCGTGACTGTTTGGACTGCCCCCACTGTCACGCGCCAGTCTCCGGCGGCTTCTGACGTCACGCCCCTTCCTCGGGCTGACGCGATAGGTTGCGTTGCTGCGTCCGCCCGCCAAGCGAACTTCCCAGAAAGGTCTGCGTGAAATCTCGCGTCATAGGGTATCGTACCTGCTACCTGGCTTTTTTGTGACGTCAGTACGGCGTTCTACTGTTGGCGAGGAAGTTGTGTCACTGTCCTTGCCTGCAGAGGAGTGAGATAATGAAGCTTAGCTTGGTGGGAGTGTTCGCCTCTACTGCTGGAAGCAGACTAGCTCGGTAACCACTACTGAGTGATAACAATATGGGCAAATAAAAATAGTCTTTTTAAACCAAGGGTTGCCTACAGCGAGCGGCATGAGGAAATGAACCTTTAAATTCTGTGCAACCGAACAGGCGGCGAGGGGTCTAACTGTAAAGAAAGGACTGGAGATGGAGAAAGTGAGTTATGAGTTAACAGTAGCTTGTACTTCACAATCATTTCCAGGTGTAGAGTAGATAATGTTTACATATTTAGCCTGTAAATGTAACTTCTGCAAACTGGCTTTCCCCATAGAGATCCACACCGTACAGAGATTTCAAAGGGAGGGGGTGTGGCTGGGCGGGCCAAATATCTAGATATGCCTGCCCCATTTTACAATTAGAATACATGCATATGGGAAAACATTTTCCTTTTGCGTTTTAGACCAGTTCAGAGACACGAATAGATTTTTAAAAACTGCTTATCTCTGCCTGCATGTTAAAGGAGTAATTTTTAAATCCCTCTTATTTATTTCTTCCTTTAGTCACTGTTGTCTGTAATAAATGCCCTACAATTACTGTTGCCAGTATTCAACTAACTTGAAAACTGTAATTACATAGCAATTACTGTTGCTAATAAAAAAGGATATACTGTTGCCAGTAGAAAAGGATATACTGTTGCCAGTAGAAAAAGATATACTGTTGATATACTGTTGCCAAAATGTCTTGCTCAAATACCTTCTGTCTAAAACTAATATGCAGCTGTTTAATAATTTTGACACTTATCACACTGACAAACAGTCAAAACAACAATATTTACAAACCAATCCCAATAATTCAGAGAAGCATCCGCCCAGATCCCCCTTCATCTCAAATGCATATTGGCATCAATATAAAAATAAATCACCACAGACTAATACATATAAAACCTACTACATTCGCCCATCTACACACTCAACCAACAACCATTCAAACTTTGTCCTGTATATTAATAAATGCAAGATCTATGAAAAATAAACTACCTATCTTCACTGACTTACTAAATGATAAAAAGCCAGACATCCTATGTGTTACTGAAACTTGGCTAACTGACTCTGATGTTGTTTACCTGAACCAACTCAACACTAACATCTATGACATATCTCATACACACAGAAACTCTAAAAAAGGAGGTGGTGTCCTTATAATGACAAAAAAAGAACTAAAGGCGAAACCACATACATCTGATCTCCCAAATAACATTGACACCCTCATCTTAAAAATAGATCATTTCAAAATTTGCTTATTATACAGGCCACCGGATCAAAAATCTGAAAACTTAGATGCCCTAATAGAACTCCTCAGCTCATCCACAGTCTCCAACCCTATAATATCACTAGGAGATTTTAACCTCCCATCCCTGCCACCTTCACACTCAGCTCTTTTCTTGGAATCAATAGCAGATATGGGTTTCCTCCAAATAATCAATACAAAGACTCATAAGAAAGGTGGAACCCTTGATCTAGTCTTTCTACCTGAAGCTTTCCAAAAACACTTTAACCAGTCATCGCTTGAGTGTATACCAGTTCCTTGGTCAGACCACCACCTGATCAAATTCACCTTAGCCTACACTGGAAGAGACAACAAAAATAACCTACAAATTACCCCTCCACCTAGATTCACAAAATTTAACGCTGATGAATTCATCAATCTAACTATCCCCTATCTCACCCTTGTACCAACTGACCTAGATGAAGCTGTCGCAACATGGCACAAAACAATTAACAATGCAGCTGCCTATAAACAATCCATTAAAAAGAAAAGCTACTCTAGAATAGGAGATGCCCCCTGGTTCAACAGCACCTTAAGACGTATGAAGAGAGAATTGAGAAATATTGAATCTAAATGGCGCAAAACCAAATCCATCCCTTATTACAATGCGTATCACAGCCACCTTAAAATGTACAAAGAAGCTTCTGATGGCGCAAAGAAAAATTACCACTCAACCATACTTAATAAATCCATTAATAGACCAAGAGAACTTTTTAGTATCGTCCAAAACTTAACTAATAACACATATGGGACCAGCAACGATACTATCGATATCTCTGCCCAGACTCTAGCAAACCACTATATGAATAAAGTAAAATCTATTGCATTCACACCAAATCCTCTATCCCTTTCCCACCAACATCAATTAGAAAAATGGTCCGACTTCCACCCTATAACCAAAGACACTATCAAGACTACTATTTCAAACCTGAACACTACGACCTCTCAACTTGATCCATGTCCGGTAAACTGGATCAAACATACCCTCACTACACTATCCCCCTTTATCCTTCCCATAGTCAACCTATCGCTGCGCCAAGGATACTTACCACCTTCCCTCAAACATGCACAAATCCGACCAATAATTAAAAATAACACCCTTGACAAAACATCACCCAACTCCTACAGACCTATCTCTAGCATTCCATTTATGGCTAAACTGATTGAAAAGGTCGTCCAAACTCAAACACAAGACCATATAGAAACCTCAGCCCCACTTGATGACCAACAATATGGCTTTCGCCCCTACCATGGTGTGGACACTCTATTAACTGTACTCCTCGATACATTAATACGAGGTATTGATAACCCTAAACAAGCTTTCATTCTCCTCTTTCTAGACATCTCTGCAGCATTTGACAGTGTACACCATGCTCTAATGCTTAACAGACTAAAACAAATAGGAATCCACTCAACTGTACAAAATTGGTTTAACTCATATCTAACTGATCGAACCCAAACCGTCCGAACTAACACAGAAACTTCTAAAACATACAAACAGGAAATTGGTCTCCCACAAGGCTCCGCCCTCTCTGCCCTCCTATTTAATATATATATTCAACCAGTCTGTGACATTTTCAAGAAATTTAAAGTCCACTATCACATATACGCAGACGACATGATGATGTACATACCATTCACAATCCCAACACTCCCACTACAACTGTTAACAGAATGCTTCTCTGAATTAACAATCTGGCTAAAGGAACACAATCTCCATATCAATCATTCTAAAACGGATATATTAATAGTAACTAAAAATCAATCCTACATACCTCCAACACACATCACTCTCCAAAATCACAACATTACTATAAAAAATGAAGTGAAATACCTAGGTGTCACCCTTGACTCACACCTTAGTATGGACACACATATTAGAAACATCACTAAGAAAATCTACTTTAAACTCAAAATTTTAAAACAACTACGTCCTCTTGTACTTCTACATGATTTTCTGAGCATTGTCCAGGCCATCATCACACCACACTTTGATTTCGCAAATCTCACCCTACTAGGAACAACAAAACAAAACATTAAAAGACTTCAACTTGCCCAAAATGCAGCAGCAAGAATTGTAATGAAGGTTCCACCATTTGAACACATTACCCCTATACTAGCAAACCTTCACTGGCTCCCAATTCAATCCAGAATAAATCACAAATTGATTATCACTACATTTAAGACACTAAATACAATGGCCCCAGTCCCCTTAACAAAACTTATTACTAAAGACACATCCCAAACTATGCTACGGAGAGGCCACACGAATAAAATTAGGATCCCGAAAGAATTCACAACTACTAAAAAAACTACTAATAAAAAAGCGTTTTCACATGCAGCTCCCACCCTATGGAACTCCCTCCCCGAAGAAATAAGGGCATTAAATGATGCAAAGGAACTCCGCAAGAAATTAAAAACATATCTATTCATCTCCCATTTTGGCACACTTGAAAATACCTTACCTCTAACAGGTAATGGTTAATAGCGACCTAAGGTACACCAACTCCAATTCTCCTACCTAACTACAATTAAAGTCGATTAAATAACTACTTGTAATTCTTGTAAATAGATATATGTAATAGTTCAAAATATGTAAATAGTTCGATTGTTATTTAACAAATTCTACTATATTTAATCCATTCATGTTTAATGTATTTAGCAAAATTGTACCTAGTTAACTAATGTTCCATGTAAAACAGACTTGTAAATCTGTTCATTCCTTGTTCACTGTGAACCGCACCTGATCTGTGGAAGGTAGCGGTATATAAGCAACTGTTAAATAAATAAAATAAAATAAATAAATAACATAATAACAATGGAAAAAGCATGCAGAGCGTAGCTCCTGGAATTCCTCCCGACCCTTCTGCGTTTGTTTGTACTTGAGTGTCTTTTGTGTTTTTCTGGTATTTTTATCCCGGTTTTTTTCTGTAATTGCTATGTTACTGTAAATCAGTGTTTGTATGGTGCAGCTATTGGAACTGGTTTTCGTATTGAAATGCATTGGGGCATTGGCTTAATTTCTCTCCCGTCTCCCACCAGACGCTAAAAGTAAACTTCTACAGCACAGGTCTTCCCCCAGCTCATCTCTTCCCTTTCTGTCACTAGAGCAGCTTTCTCATTGGCTGGATTCTACTGGCAGTCTCTGTTTCTAGTTGCCTTGGAAGCAAGCACAGAAGATTTATTCAGGCAGTTGGGAGGTTTAAAGAATTGCAGCTAACTCTGAAAAATGTTGAGACATGTGAGCCTTCCTTCTAGTTTCTAAATATTAATGTAAAAATCAGATACATGAAAAAATCCAGACCATTGCCAATCCTAACCTCCCAATTGCTCAATACATTTGGCAGTACCTACGGCTGGTGCAAGGAGATGGCACAGTAAGCATACCCCATCCCTTGCACCTCCTCCCCACCTACCTCTCATTACTGTTTTCCCTCACTGGGACCTACAGTAGGAGCAATGGATTGAAACAGCCACTCCTGCCCTCATGCCAACAGGAAGTCTGTCATCAATGGAGGTGGAAGAAGACAGCCTGATGGCACCAAAGTTTGCAAGTAAGCGCTATGGGGCTGTTTCATTCTATTGCTGCCGGTGTAGGTTCCAATGAGGGGTGACACCCCTCCCCCCCCCCCAAAGGCTAGCACTCTAGGCATCCACCTAGTTTGCCTAATGGTAGCACCAGCCCTGACAGTGTCCCCCCTAAACTTTGCACCCTAGGTATTTTTTCTAGTTTGTCGTTGCTTTTCATCTATACCTATCCAGGACAATATGAAAGAAAATTAAATATATATGTCAACACTATAAAATGCAGTACATCACAGCTAGGGAATTCTTTGTAATCCCTTTGTGTGTATATGTGGTGGGTGGGTGTATCTTTGTTCTTTGTGTGCTATCCATATGTTTTTGTCTGTGGTGGAGTTGCTAGGGGTGGTGGTGCATTTCCAGTGAATGTAGCTTTGAAGGTTGGTGACAGTTGTGGGGAGGTACTTTTGAAGGTGGGATAGTTTGCAAGGTGGTGGGGCAATTGTAGTTGCAGGAGTATAGTTCTTGATGGTGTGGCAATTACAGGGCAGTACTTTTAGAAGCCACAGTTATCCAGGGAGGGGGAAAGGGACACCTTAGTCCCAGGTTTGAGCAACAAAGTGTGGAAGAGGAGTCATTACTCTGATTTCACCCCCCCCCCCATACATACATACATACATTGAAATTGTAACAGTGATGTATTTCATCCTTACTGTGCAAAGTATAAAGATAAAAGATATAAATTATAAAACTGACACATTCAAATCACTACACTGAAAATAATTATTTTTCTACCCCTGTCTTCATTGAGCTAAATGTATCTGAACGAAGAATGTAAATAGTTCCCCCAAGTTACTTCCATGTTGACTCCCTGTTCCATGTAGACGACGGTCTAATGCAACTGACCAAGTGTTATATTGTTCAATGTAAACCGCACTGATGTCAAAGAGCGCAGTATATAAGAGATGTAAATAAATAAATAAGCAGGAATAAGCAGGTGATGCGCTCTTTGGCAGTTGTCCATTTTTGGGCACCATGGGCTCCGCAGTGTTCTCAGATGAATGATGTCATGACCGAACTTGCAAAGGAACATGGACAAGTCACATTTGTGAAGCATATCTACAGTACTTCGCACACAACAGGAACTCGCAAAATGGCCCTCCAGCTCTTCGCCCTTATCAGCTTTTTCCTACTTACTCACTGGCTCGGAACCTCCCAAGCCCTTTACATATCTCATGGAATTATCCCCATCTTAAATAGCCATGGAAAAAGGTGGTCTGGACCCCCATACTCCCACCCAGGAAGTGACACCTACACACGCCGCTCCCATTTGATACACATAGCACTCCAGCTGCCCAATACACCCACCCAGGAAGAACCTCCGAACTACCGACCCCTAAGATGTGCCATCATAAATGCGCGTTCTATTCGCAAAAAATGGCCTGTGGTTCTTGAAACAATTTCCCGCTATGACCTAGAGATACTCATGATCACAGAAACCTGGCTATCAGCGGAAGATAACGTTCTCATCAACCAACTTCTACCACCCAATTTCGCCATACACACAAGACATAGAGAAAACAAAAAAGGAGGAGGGGTGCTCATAGTCTCCAAATCGGACCTTAACTTCCACATAACAGATTCCTCTAGCTCAAACAATCTAGACATACTCTCCATTACAAACCAGCAAATCTCCCTCAACCTCTTATACAGGACACCGTCCACGTCTCCAGATGACCTCCCAACCATTATTGACCTTACTGCCAGCACCCTCAATCCCAATAAACCAAATTGGATAATGGGTGACTTCAATCTCCCATCGTTATCCCAAAACCACGCAATTGCCTTCCTTGGTGCTATGGAAGACCTGGGACTCAAGCAAATTATCAATAAACCCACTCATATAAAGGGAAACATTCTGGATTTGGTATTTGCTCCTCAGACAGTCTTTGAACAAAACCACAACCTACCAATATCAATCGTTGATGTACCCTGGTCAGACCACAAACTGATCATTTTCCAGATCCCCATCATCAATGAGAAGCTGCACAGAAGCCAAAACATGCACAGCACATCACGGACGCCCACAAGAAGATTTAGACCATTTAACAGGGAACACATCTTGGCTGAGACCCAATCACTCCTCAACAAAACCATGCCAGACCTCTACGAACTAATCACCTCCTGGAACTCCAATCTGCATGCCATATCACAACCTCCAATTTCCAATAACACAAAGAGGAGAAAAAGAAGCACCGCCCCATGGTTCTCTCCTGAATTGCGATCCTCTCTGACTCAACTCCGCAGACTGGAACGCCGCTGGCGCAGATCACTTTCCACTGAAGATCAGACCGCCTACCGTACTCACCTCTCCACACACCGTGAAGCAATCACAACCACAATGAAACAATATCACACAGACACCCTAAAGAGATCACTGAATAAACCACGTGACCTCTTCAACCTGGTCAAATCCCTCTCAAAGGAACCTTCTCCCGAACAACACAGTGAGATTCATCCACAGAAATTCGCTGACTACATGCAATCCAAGATAGTGCAAACTAACAAGGTGTCAACAGTCCCGTTCCAAGAACCAACGAATGCAACCCCACTAAATAACTTCTCTACACCATCCACTAAATGCATCGAGGACACCATAGCATCTCTCAATACCTCCACTGCACAAACGGACCCATGCCCGGCTTTTTGGATTAAGGAGCTACGTTGTGCGTTCAGCCCCTTCATTGCAAATCTAATGAATCTCTCATTCACAACAGGGTACTTCCCTGCAGCACTCAAGCAGACTTCCATCAGGCCACTTTTGAAAAACTCCAAGCTAGACCCGCAAAAGGTCGAATCTTATAGGCCTATAGCTAGCATTCCCCTCTTAGCCAAGATAATTGAGAAGGAGGCACAACGGCAAATCCAAGATCATATAGACACCACAGCTCCCCTAGATCACTGCCAACATGGGTTCAGAGAATATCATGGGGTCGAGACCCTTCTCACTAACCTATTCAACGACATTATCACAGGCATTAACAACATCCGACAAGGATTTGTACTCGTCTTCTTAGACATCGCTGCGGCGTTCGACTCGGTAAGCCACGAAATTCTCCTCGGACGACTGAAAGAGAAAGGTATCTGCAACAGTGCATTAGAATGGTGTAACTCTTATCTGGATGGAAGATGGCAATATGTGAAGTCCGGTACAGAAGAGTCAAAACGCTTCCATCAAAAGCAAGGTGTGCCTCAAGGTTCCTCATTGTCTTCCCTACTATTTAACATATACATGCAGCCCATCTGCGACATCATAAGATCTTTCAAAGTCAACTGCTTGATATACGCAGATGACATTCTCTTATATATGCCTTTCTCTACAACTCAATTAGACCTGGCACCGTTGGTAGACTGCCTCAATTCGGTCTCAGAGTGGCTCCAATCACAAAACCTTCGCATTCAACATAAAAAAACAGAGGTGCTCTTCATCTCCAAAGACCCCAACTTCACCCCTCCAGCCCACGTCAGTGTCAAGGAAGCTGACCTACAAGCTAAAGAAACAATAAGATACCTTGGAGTTACATTGGACCAACGTCTGGATATGAAACATCACATAAATAACATAGTCAAAGCTGTATACTTCAAAATACGCTCGCTTAGGCATATGCGCTCCCTGTTGGACCCGGATGACTTCCGAACCATATACCAAGCGCTAATCCTGCCACACTTCGACTTTGCAAATGCCATATTACAAGGTCTCCCTCAATCCACTCTTAGCCCATTACAGATGGCCATGAATGCCGCAGCAAGAGTCCTCTACGGAGCCTCCAGAAGCGATCACGTAACTCCCATTCTTAAACAGCTTCACTGGCTCCCCATCCATGGGAGGATCATCTTTAAAACCCTAGTCCTATCATTCAAGGCAATCAAGGGTATCTCATCCTCCTCACTCACAGATCTGATTCACACTGTACCCCCCAACAGATCCAGAAGAACAACAGCCGTAAACCTACTGACAACCTCGAAGGCGTTGACAAAGTGCAACATGACAACCTCAAACAGAGCCTTCAGTTTCTATGTACCCAAATGCTGGAACGCTCTAACCCTCCGACATAAGGGCCATTACTGACCTACTCCAGTTCAGGAAGGCACTCAAATACCACCTCTTCCTTCAATACTACCCTACCAGCAATTGAACCAGAGGAAGTGACCCACTCATGAACACACCATGCCGTTCTTGATATTATTAAGACTCTATTCTGTTCTATGTAATTATCTCATGTATATAGTTTACCCCGGTTCTCCAAGTTTGTACTCCTGTTCGATGTAAACCAAACAGCTTGTTGTTATGGTCTTTATGTTATAATGTAAACCGCGCTGATGCCGAATAGTGCGGTATATAAGAACTTGTAATAAATAAATTGGGGAAATTGGGGACAGGAGATTGCCAAACAGTTGCGAGTCGGAGGCACAGCTCTGAAATCAAGGACATTCCTTATCGCCTCTCCAGGCCAGTCCAGGGAACGTTAGGGTTGTCAATCCCGTTCAGCAGCTGAGGACTGACAAACTTGAAGTTTTTGCTGACAGCTTAAGCCACTCCCCCTGATGCCAGCTCTCCAGTCTTTCAGTCCTCAGCAGCTGAACAGGACATCGATGCTGACAGTCTCCCTGACAGAGCACATACTTTTTGTTATTTTTGTGTGGGTTTGAACAGGGGCGGCCCAAGGGGGGTGCGGGGCCATGTGCGGAGACTCAGTGCGGGGCCTCATTTGCATAAGGTGCCTCATTTGCATAAATATTTGCATAATGTTACCATACACTAACTTTTAGTAAACATGCCTCTTAATGAGTATATGGATAAAGAAAGACTAAAAGGTTTCTACATTACTATAATCCAGTACCAACCGCCAGGCACATTAGGAACTACTACAAACACTGCCCATTTAGAACCCATAGCAAACCCGCCGTATCCTAACAGCACTACCAGGACTCACAAAGCACCATACCCTAACTATCAAAAGGCAACACTGCAAATATTAAACCAATACATTTCAGAGAACAATAATACATGACCTACTGGGGAAAGAACAAGTGGCAATGTCAAATAGGAATTACATAAACAGAATACCTCAGCTCAATTACACATGCAGAACATAGACCATCACCAAACAAGGAATCACAATTTAGAAACAGGAAGACAATAATTAAACTGGGAACCCCAAAAGCCAAACTTGGAATATACAACAACACTGTAGAAATAAAACTATAAATTAATTTCCTCTTGTATTAAACAAAGCGCAAAAATTAATGATGCACATTTCCCAGAGCTGACATATTTCAGTTAATAAATTCAAAATAAAGAGATATTTTTCTACCTTTTGTGCATTTTTTTTCAGTTGCAATTGTTCCAGCCACTTTCTTCTGGTTTCTTCGTGTCTTCTGCTAACTCTCCATCTGCTGTCCATTTGTCCTTTCTTCTGTCTTCTTGGTTTTTTTTTTTCCATTCTCTCTCTACATCTGCTTTAACATACTAATCTTTCTCCTTTTGCTCTTTCCTCATTCCTATTTCATCCACTCAAATTTTATCCCTCCATCCTCAATCCCCACTTACTCTCCCAATATCCGGCCAATTGTAGATTTGTCTTCCCTCCCACACAAAATATTTTTCCCTCTCCATTTCACTCTCCCAGCTCCATCCCATTCTAATCCTCCCCCAACATCAGCTCCTTTCTAGTTCCAGCCCCACCCAGCATCTGCTCCCTTCTTGTCCCTGCATCAGCCCATTTCCAGTCCTAGTCCCCCATCAGCCCATTTCCAATCCTATCCTAGCCCCACCATCAGCCCATTTCCAGTCCTAGCTCCCCCATCCATTTCCAGTCCTATCAGTTCCTCCATCAGCTCATTTCCAATCCCAGCCCCCCATCAGCTCATTTCTATTCCTTTACTAGCCCCACCATCAGCCCATGTCAAATCCTAGCTCCCCTCCACTCAGCCCATTTCCAATCCAAGCCCCCCATGAGCCTACTTCCAGTTCTAGCCCTCCATGAGTCCATTTCAATTCACCCCCCCCCCCCCGCCCATTTCCAACCTTAGCCCCCCCAACACCCCATGTCAAGTCCTATCCTGGCTCCTCCATCAGCCCATTTCCGGTCCTCGCCCCCCCCCCCCCCAACTCAGCCCATTTCCAGTCCTAGCTCCCTCTCCTCATAGCCCATTTCCATTCCAAGCCCCCCTCCCCATCAGCTATTTGCAGTTCAAGCCCCCTTTCCACTCAGCCCATTTCCATTCCAAGCCCCTGTCCCCATCAGCTATTTGCCGTTCAAGACCCCCTTCCACTCAGCCCATTTCCAGGCCTAGCAACCCCCCATCCCATTACCAGTCCTAGCTCCCACATCAGCCCACTTCCAGTCTGAACCACCTATAGCCCATTACCAGTCCTAACCCCCCCATCAGCCCACTTCCAGTCCGAACCCCCTATAGCCCATTACGTCCTAACCCCCCCATCAGCCCATTTTCAGTCTTACCCCCCCATCAACCCATTACCAGTCCTAACCCCCCATCAGCCCATTACCAGTCCTAACCCCCCATCAGCCCATTACCTGTCCTAACCCCCCCATAGCCCATTTCCAGTCCTAATCCCCCCATCAGCCCACTTGTAGTCGTACCTCCCCATAACCCATTACCTGTTGTAACCCCCCCCTAGCCCAGTACCTGTCCTAATGCCCCCCCCAGCCCATTACCTGTCTTAGCGCACCGCCCCATAGCCCGATTCCAGTCCTAATCCCCCCATCAGCCCACTTGTAGTCGTAGCCCCCCATAGCCCATTACCTGTCATAACTTCCCCCATCAGCCCATTTCCAGTCTTAGCCCCCCCATCAGCCCACTTCCAGTCCGAACCCCCTATAGCCCATTACCAGTCCTAACCCCCCCCATCAGCCCATTTACAGTCCTTACCCCCCCTCCCTCCCTCCCTCCCCCCCCATCCATCAGCCCATTTACAGTCCTTCCCCCCCCATCAGCCCATTTACAGTCCTTACCCCCCCTCCCTCCCCATTAGCCCATTTACAGTCCTTACCCCCCCCATCAGCCCATTTACAGTCCTTACCCCCCCCCCCATCAGCCCAGCTAAGTTAAAAAAAAAAACAACCCAGAAACCGGCTGCTGCTGCCACTGCCGCCGCCGCCATGGCAGCGGCAGAATGGAGAATCCCGTGGGGCCCCCCTGTCCTGCAGTCTTCTATGCAGCCTCAGCGCGGGCTTTTCAGAGCCGCGCGAAGGGAGAGTTTCCCTTTCTCGCGGCTCTGTTAATCCCGCCGCGGGGCTGATGGGATTTCCCATCAGCCCCGCGGCGTGATTAACAGAGCTGCGAGAGGAGAAGCTCTCTCTCTTCGTGCAGCTCTGACAGCCGACGGAGATCGCATAGAAGACTGCAGGACAGGGGGGCCCCGCGGGATTCTCCATTCTGCCGCTGCCACGGCGGCAGCGGCAGCAGCAGCCGGTTTCTGGGTTGTTTTTTTTTAAACTTAGCTGGGCTGATGGGGGGGGGGTGGTAAGGACTGTAAATGGGCTGATTCTCGATTCTGCTGCTGCACGGCGGCAGCCGCAGCCGGTTTACGATTTTTTAAAACTTTGCTGGGATGCAAGATGTTTTTTGCGCGGGTCCCCCTGAAACGCGGGGCCCTGTGCAAAAAACATTCTTGCTCAATGGACGGGCCGGCCCGGCCCTGGGTTTGAATAGCGGGTTGGCTCTAGCAGGGCTGATTGTGGCTATAGTCCCCTTTCTCTTATAAAGTTCAGTGTAAAAATAAATAAATAAATAAAAGAACGGAGGGACGTAGATGCCCGTAGCTGCACTCTTTAAGCAGCAGCTGAAGGCAGAGCCTGCTTTCTCTCAGGCGAGATTCTCCGTTGCTGAAGAACTGGTCCTGGGAGCCCCAGTACCATTCTTCCTGCTGCACCGCCGGTTTTTCTCTTCCCCCGCTAGCAGCGGGTAAGTGGGAAAACAGTTCTGCGCCGCTCCGCTCTCATCAGGTGAGCCTTCGGGGCAGGCAGAGGCCTTTCTGTGATTCGCCCGCACGTTTTTGTAGCGGCGGGGATTTCCCTCGGGGGGCATAGCACCAGCGGGGACTTTAAGCAGACAGGTTTCACTTTTCAGTTTTCATTACAGTTCTTTTCTCTTCCGATTAAGGGGCAATGGACTCCAAGTCTTCGGGGGAGTTAGACAGGCCTGTTATAGCCTCAGAAAAGGCGGGAATGGCAGCCATCTTAGGAGAGCCGGCCGTTTCTCCCGCAGGCCCACACAAGCCCGGGAAGCGAAAATCCAAGTCTAGCAAGGATCCTCCGGCGGTGGTGCAGCCTAAGCAGAAGTCTCCTGAGGCTCAGGAGGGTCTATCTGCGTTGTTTTCCCCCGAGTTTATTTTGGCCCTGCATAGGGCATTTTTGTTGAAGTCCTCTCAGGCAGGGGCTTTGTCCTCTGGTGCTCAGGCTGTGCAGGGGATGCAACCTGACGGGACTGTGGTAGATCCGGGGGAGGGCACTTCCCAGAAGGGGTTGCTTAAGGAGTCCGCTGCGGAGCCAGCGGGGTCGCTAGGCGCGGAGCCTCAGTGCAGAGATGATGGGGATTTCCTCTCAGAGGCAGGCTTGGATCATTGGCAGGAAGAGCTTGAAGAGGGGGAGATTGCACCAGGCGAGGACCCTAATGTTTTTAGGGTGTTTCGCAGGGAGGAGCTGGGTGCGCTTATATCTCAGTCCTTAACTGCCTTGAATATTTTACTACCCTTGGTGTCTCAGGAACCTCTTGAAGATCCGTTGTTGCAAGGTTTTAAAGCGGAGCAATGCTGTTTTCCTGTGCATCGTGTCATTAAGCAGATGATTGAGTCTGAGTGGGAGTGTCCGGAGGCTACCTTGAGGGGTAGTCAAGCCTTGGGTCGTCTGTACCCGCTGCCCCAGGAGGAGAGAGAATTGTTCAGAATGCCTAAAGTGGATGCCTTAGTTTCGGCTGTAACAAAGAAGACGACCATTCCAGTGGAGGGCGCTGTGGCGCTTGAGAATCTCCAGGATCGTAAGTTCGAGGTTTTCCTGAAACAGGCGTTTGATTCTAGTGCTCTAGCGCTGCAACCTTCCGTTTGTGGAGCGTATGTGTCCAGGGCTTCCATCCGGTGGCTTCAAGGGGAGGTCACAGCGGATTCGGCAGAGGCTTCTTCCGTGGAAGGGGCGAAATTGGAGTCAGCTGCAGCTTACTTGGCGGATGCCTTTTATGATTTGGTGAGAATTACCGCAAAGTCTATGGCTTCGTTAGTAGCAGCCAGACGCTTCCTGTGGTTATGGAATTGGGCAGCTGACGTATCCTTTAAGTCACGCCTCAGTAAGCTTCCCTATAAAGGGAAGTTACTTTTTGGGGAAGCCTTAGAAAAGATTGTAAAAGATCTCGGAGACTCCAAGGGGGGTCGTTTGCCGGAAGATTGTCCCAGGGCTCCTAGAGAGGGAGCGGCGCAGCGCGGACAAGGGAGAGATGCTCGTCAGTTTCGCGGAGCACGTTTTGTTCCCTATCCTCGGGGTCGTTTCAGTCCTCGAGGGCAATCCTTTCGCGGAGCGAGAGGGTTCGGTAAGACCTACTTTAATTCTCAGCAGCACGCAGCTAAAAAGTCGCAATGAAGGTCGGCCGGTCCAGGCAGAGATTCCTGTAGGAGGTCGCTTGGAGGGCTTTCTCTCTGCCTGGACTGCCATAACCTCAGACAAATGGGTGCTGGAGATCATTCGAGACGGGTATGCGCTAGAGTTCGCTTGTCCTTTGTCAGATGCCTTTGTGGTGTCCCCATGTGCTCTGGGTCAGAAGACGCAGGCAATTGCCGACACGCTGGGGCGGTTGTTGCGGCTGCAGGCGGTGGTGCCAGTGCCTCGCGACCAGTGCGGCTTCGGTCGATACTCGATATATTTTGTGGTCCCCAAGAAAGAGGGCTCTTTCCGGCCAATTCTCGATCTCAAGCATGTCAACCACGCCTTGCGGGTTCCGCATTTTCGGATGGAGACCTTGCGGTCCGTTATTCGAGCAGTGCGACCGGGGGAGTTTCTCTCGGCCATAGATCTCACAGAGGCTTATCTGCACATTCCCATCAGAGCAGAGCATCAGCGGTTTTTGAGATTTGCCGTACCTATGGGTCATTTCCAGTTTCGCGCTTTGCCCTTTGGTCTGGTCACGGCTCCTCACACCTTCACGAAAATGATGGTGGTGGCGGCGGCTCTGTAGAAGGAAGGTATCCGAGTGCATCCGTACTTGGATGATTGGCTAATCAGGGATGATTCCCAGTCCGACTCAGAGGTGGCCACGGCTCGAGTGGTTCAGGTCCTCGAGCAGCTAGGTTGGGTCATCAACCAGACAAAGAGTCAGTTGCGGCCAGTGAGGCAGCTAACTTATCTCGGGGCCTTCTTCGACACGGAACGAGGTTCGGTTTTCCTGCCCGAGTGCAGAGTACAGAAGATTCTGCAGCAAGTGCAAGCGTTTTTGCGGATTTCGGCTCCGTCGGCGTGGACCTATTTGCAACCTTTGGGGTCCATAGCAGCAGCCCTGGACCTGGTTCCATGGGCCAGAGTGCATATGCGGCCTCTTCAACAGGCTTTGCTCGACAGGTGGTCTCCACAGCTTCACCCTCTCTCACAAAAGCTCGCCTGTCCGGATCCAGTTCGCCGGAGTCTACGGTGGTGGCTGGATCCCAGTCGTCTGTGAGCAGGGGTTCCCTTGCAGGAGCCAGAGTGGATACTGCTAACTACGGACGTCAGTCTTAGGTGGCCCAAGGCTTCTGGTCCCAGGAGGAGAACGTGTGGTCGATCAATTGCTTTGAGCTGCAAGCGGTCCGTCTAGCACTTCTTCATTTCGGACGCCTGCTCGAGGGGGCGGCAGTTTGAGTCTTTTCCGACAGTGCGGTGGCAGTGTCATATATCAATCGACAGGGCGGTACCAGGAGTATATCGTTACTGGAGGAAAGCCTGGACTTGTTCGGGTGGGCAGAGACTCACCTTCTCGCCATCTCGGCGGCACACGTCGCAGGCAGGGACAATGTGCAGGCCGATTACCTCAGTCACAATGTTCTTGATCCGGGGGAGTGGGAACTGAATGCGGCTGTGTTTCACGACATACGGTTCGCTGGGGGCAGCCGGTGATGGACCTCATGGCTACCCTCGGCAATGCCAAAGTGTCTCGGTTTTTCAGCAGACGCAGAGAGCATATGTCGGAAGGCCTGGATGCTCTGGTGCAGCCCTGGCTGCTAGACACCCTCCTGTATGTGTTTCCGCCGTGGCCGATGCTCGGCCGGCTCATACAGCGCATAGCATGTCACAGAGGAACGGTGCTACTCATTGCGTCGGATTGGCCACGTCGGCCGTGGTATGCCGATCTGGTCCGGCTGTTGGAGGATTCGCCGTGGTGGCTACCGTCCCGACTCAATCTGTTGAGTCAGGGGCCGGTGTTCATGCTGCACGTAGATCGCTTCTTACTTACGGCTTGGCTCTTGAAGGGAATCGGTTAAAGCGTAAGGGTTACTCGGAGTCGGTCGTTTCCACCTTGTTGCTGTCTAAGAGATCTTCGACTTCGCTAGCGTATGTGCGCGTTTGGCGAGTCTTTGAGGATTGGTGTACGAGTTGGGGCTTCCAGCCTATGTCTACTGCATTGCCGCAGCTGCTGCTGTTCCTTCAGGACGGTCTGGACAAAGGTTTGGCTCTCAATATGCTGAAGGTGCATTTGGCGGCTCTGTCTTGTTTTAGAGGTTCGGTTCAGAGTCGGCGTCTCTCTGCGCATGCGGACGTGCAGCGTTTTTTTCGGGCGGCCAAGATCATCAGGCCTCCATTGCGCAAGGTGGTGCCTCTTTGGGATTTAAATGTAGTTTTGGAGGCGTTAACACAGCCTCCGTTTGAGTCCGCTTCCGCAGTGAGTTTGAAAGAATGTTCCTGGAAAACGGCCTTCTTGGTGGCGTTATGTTTGGCGAGGAGAATTTCGGATTTGCAAGCATTGTCTTGTCGAGAACCCTACCTTCAGTTCTTGCTGGAGATGGTGTTGTTGCGTCCTGTACCTTCTTTTCTGCCTAAAGTAGTCTCCTCCTTTCATGTGAATCAGTCGGTGGCGTTACCGAGGTTTTCCAATCTCTCCGGTTCCCCGATGGATCGCGCGCTACGAAAATTGGATCTCGAACGTGTATTGCAGAAGTACCTTAAGATCACTAAGCCTTTTCGCAAGTCGGATAGGTTGTTTGTCTTGTTTGTGGGCCGCCGTAGGGGTGAAGCGGCTACGAAAGCCTCAATTGCCCGATGGGTGGCACGGGCTATAGTGGCGGCTTACGCGGCCAGAGACAAAGAGCCACCGGAGGGCCTCAGGGCGCATTCCACTCGTTCTCAAGTGACGTCGTGGGCAGAGTACGCGTTGGTCCCTCCGGTGGATATCTGTCGAGCGGTGACCTGGTCCTCTCTGCATACTTTCACTTTGCATTATCAGTTAGATGTTCACGCGAGAGGAGATGCGAAGGTGGGGGCCTCGGCCATTATCGCAGGTCTTGCGGGTCCCTCCCGAGTTTAGGTACTGCTTTGGTACTGCCCTAACGTTCCCTGGACTGGCCCGGAGAGGCAATAAGGAAGGAGAAATTAGGTCTGCTAATTGTCTTTCCTTGAGCTCTCTCCAGGCCAGTCCAGGGTCCACCCAGTCTTTTCGATGCGAACAGAGTAAATACGCGGTTTGTAAGTCTATCTGAGTGCCAGAGCGGTAGCAGAACTGTTGAATTGCAGTAATCTCTATGAGCAAAGAGAAAAAAAAAAAAAGTAAAATTCCAAAAAAAAAAAATTTGTCGGAAGTTGAGGCACTGACTCACTTTGTGTTAACGGGTGTAGTCTGTCTCTGGGGAATCTGGTGCATTTTCAGTTCATGTTAGTTCCTTTCTTGGTTGTGTACTTAAGTTTCTTGTTTTTCCAATGTTTTCGTTAAGCTGCTTTGTCAATAGAAGACTGGAGAGCTGGCATCAGGGGGAGTGGCTTAAGCTGTCAGCAAAAACTTCAAGTTTGTCAGTCCTCAGCTGCTGAACGGGATTGACAACCCTAACGTTCCCTGGACTGGCCCGGAGAGAGCACAAGGAAAGACAATTAGCAGGTAAGACCTAATTTCTCCATTCCCCAAAATAGGGGATATCTGGGAACCCTAGCTGCCACATCGTCCTGCTAGACCAATCCAGACTAGTAGTGTGTTATTTATTTATTTTATTTTATTTTATTTATTTACATTTTCTTATATACCGCGCTATTCTGCATCAGTGTGGTTTACATTGAACAAACTGAAATTACATTGAACAGGGCATTATAACTTGGAGCTAACTATTTTACAGGGAACATGGGCTATGGAGGGTTAAGTGGCTTGCCCAAGACCACAAGGAGCACCTGTGGGACTAGAAACCCCAGTCCTTCTGGCCCAAGGTTGCTGTCCTCTAGTGGGATTTGAACCCCCGACCTTCCGGCCTGAAGTACCTTGCCCCAACCACTAGGCCACTCCTCCCCTATCAGCAGAGACTGAGAATAGTTCCAGAGGTTTCTTATGCCATCATTAACAGCCTGTGCTCCTAGGGGCATAATCCACTTCTCTGTCTCTAGCAGATGGTGGATGCAAGTTTTTCAGCTCTGAGAAAATCTGGAAAAAAAGAGAGAGACTGAAGAGTCTTTCTCGCAGGAACGCAACTCCACTAGGTAATCCATAAAACTGGTGCTCTTTTTTGGATGCTATAAGGAGGAGGGGAATTGGTTCAGTAGTCAGAAGATTGGAAAATAAGTTGAGAAAGGATTCTTCAAAGCCTCACAAAAACTCAGTGTCGTCTCCCACCCTGCTCTCCCCCAAAGATTTGAAAAAGACTCTTCAGAGGTATTTGACTGCAGGTCCGGCAACAGGAGTAGTGCTGACCCAGCAATGTTTTACTTTGGCTTCCCGGGGGTGAGTACCTAAACTAAGATTTTCTGTCTGATTTGTTTTGTGGAGGGCTGCCGACCTTGTCTACTGGGTGGTGCTCAAGTCAGGTTGGGCTGCTCGGGGCATCTGTTGGCTTAGTGCTGATGTTTTCCTGCCTTGTTCAACTGCCTACACGTGTTGGTTGCATTTTCCTGCATTTTTTCCTCACTTCTTTTATGCCTTCTCTCTGTACGTATCTGTAGCCATGGTGCATTGCCCCTGCAGCTTTAGCATGCACTATTGCTCTCTGTGCAGCCCTGGCATGTGGCACATTTTGCCATTCCTGTGTGCTTTGAGCCTGCATTGCCCAACTGTCAGAGGCATTGGAAATCCATATGCCTACCTCTAAGAAGCACTGTATAGTCTGTGGAGAGCAGAGAGCCTTGTCACTCGATTCCGGTGTCTGCAATTCTTGCATGGAAGCTTCTGAAGCGCCCTTGGAGGGCTTGTCTCTCCTCTTGCAGTGAGGAGAGACAGGTGCCCAGGCCTTTTCGTCTTCACTGCAGGAGATGTTATATGACACCATGGAAAAGAATGATTGACATGCCCTGAGTTCAAGTGCGCGCTCCTTTGGCCACTCCCCTTTTCGCAAGGGTCTGGTAGCAAGTGTTTCCCCCAAGCATGGGGGGCCATATTTCTGTCAGGGAGCTCCCGGTTTCTGGGTTGTCCTCCCTGGAATCTTTTCTGCAGCAAGCTGGGTCTTGTACGGGAACTCAGACTCTGGAGCTTCTGGATCCTCTTGATTTCCATCCACTCGCTTGGAAGAGGGGCAGGTGGCGAGACAAAGCCTTGCTCAGGCAAAGCGTTCTAAGCGAGGATTGGAGTCTGGAGATTCAGATCAGCTGTCCTTTGAGGCCTAGAGTCCAGTCCAAACACCTCAGGCATTGATTCCAACCTGGAGGATGAGATGTCTTCTCCTTTTGTAAAATCACAATGAATCTAGTATTATCTGCCTGTATAGGAAAGACAAACTAGTGTTTGATTGCTCAAGTGTAGTCCACTCTGTATTTGACTGACCCTTCACTGGTAGAACAAGTGCCACAGATCCATCCCCTCCTGCAAGAGATTCAGAAATCTACAACGGCCTTTGCTTTTCTGGAAGTTATCAAAAGCATGATCCACTCGGAGTGAGACTTGCCCGACTCACATGTCACAGCAGTCACAAAGTGGATACCATCTTGGTGGAGGGTGGTACAGCCCTAAAAGACCCCCTGGATCATAAGAGAAATTAGTTCACAGCTACTGCGGTTATCCTCCAGTTGGCTGTGTAAGCGGGCCTGACAAGTCAAGCTGTTCTCCAGTGGATTTAATCCCTCACCCCAAAATATACTACTCCCCTCTTGGAGTTGGCAACAGCCTTCCTCCTCTTGGCAACTAAGGAAATTGCTCTCTCAACAGTGATGTGATGTTGGCTGTGGCTTTGCCACTGGGTGGCAGATACATCCTCTTAAGTCCCGCTTGACTCAACTTGCCTTTAAAGGGATGCTTTTGTTTGGGGTGGACTTTGAAAAATTGGTTAAGGATTTGGGTGAGCCCAAATCTCATTGCCTCTAAGAAGATAGGCTGAAGGGGCCTGGGAAGTGTATGAGTGTGTCCTCCTCCTTGACATATGTCCGTTTTCCTTGTTCGCGCTATCCAGACTTTTGAGAAACTCATAGGTACTGCTCTGGAAAGCCCATCTTTTCCTCTTCTGGTTTTCAGTCCCAGATTCCATCCTAAGATTCTACCAGCTCTAGAAGTACCACCTCCCTTCCAGTGCAATGTTGGACTGGGGGTCCATTTCAGGATGCCTCCAGTGGGCGAAAGGCTATGCTTTTTTTTTTTTAACCAGAAGTGGGCCTGGGTCACCATAGATCACTGGGTGCTGGACACCAATCAGCAAAGCTGTGTTCTAGAATGCAGAGAGCCTATCCTGGATGCCTTCCTTGTCTATCCATGTGGTTCTGCAGCCAAGAGAACCGCCATTCAGATGATGCTGGGAAGGTTGCTCTATCTACAGGCGGTAATCCCATTCCCCCTGCCAAGCGGAGCAAGGGCCACTACTCCATCTACTTTGTAGTGCTAAAGAAAGACAGACAGTTCCATTTGGCCAGTCCTCAACCTCAAGGGAGTCAACACTCACCTGCATACCCTATACTTCAGTGGTCATTGATCCAGACAGTACACCACAGGGAGTTTCTTACATCTTTGGATCTAGCTGGAGCTTATTTCCACATTCCTATCCATGAAGATTAACAGTGCTTTCTCCATTTCACCGTGCTTGGCTCTCATTTTCATTTTGCCGCTCTGCCCTTTGGCTTCTCTACCACCCCAAGGACGTTCTCGAAGGTCATGGTGCTGGTGGCTGCTGCACTGAGATGCCAAGGAATCTGTGTTCACCCATCGTTGGACAATTGGCTCATTTGAGTCAGTAGCATCTTGGGTTTTGACCCATGTGGTGCAGTTCCCAAAGAGTTTTGGCTGGGTGGTCAGTTGAGGAAAGAACCCCTTAGAGCCTTTGCAGTAGCTGGAATACCTGGGAGAATGTTTTGACACTCGGAAAGGCAAGGTCTTCTTGCCCTAGGAAAGGATGAAAAAGTTGTTGGCTTGGCTAGTAGCCTTCCGATCTCAGCAGGCTCCCAGGGTTTGGGATTATCTTCAGCTTCTTGGTTTGATAGCAGTGGCTATTGAAATGGTGCCTTGGTGCAAGCTCATATGAGGCTATTCCAGGGGTCCTTGCTGACTCGTTGTCGCCAAGCTCTCATGAATTCGAGGTCAGGCTTCCCCTCCAGTCGGAGGTGGTGTCCAGCCTGTGGTGGTGGCAGCAGACACAGCATCTGAAGAGGGATATGCCACTGGACAATCATTCATGGCGTCACTTGTCGATGGATGCCGGCTTATTTTGGTTGGAGAGCCCATTGTGAGAATCGAACGGCTCAGGGCTGTTGGAGCATCAGTGAGTCAGTATAACCCATCAACCGTCTTAAGGCAAGGGCCATTTGTCTGGTCCTTTTGCACTTTTGGACCCTAGTCAAGGGCAGAGCAGTCCGGGTGTACTTGGACAGTTCTACAGCAGTGGTGTATGTCAATCAGCATGGGAGCACAAAAAGTGCTTTAGTGGCGTTGCAGATGACCCTCTTAGACTCCTGGGTGGAAAGGAATCTCCTGGCTGTTTTGGTGCAAAATATCGCCAGAATTGTCAGTGTGGAGGTGGACTTCCTCAGTTTCCACTTTCTCGATCCTGGGATCTGAGTTAGGTGGCATTTCAGCAGATTCTGCGCCTCTGGGATCATCCTGAGATGGATCTGATGGGGACCCAGTCCAGTATCAAAGTGCGTAAATTCTTCAGTCACCACAGGGAGGCTGGCTGCAAGGGCGTTAGCATCCTAGTTCAGTCCTGGCCAAAGCAGTGCTTGCTGTATGTGTTTTCTCCATGGCCGCTCATGGGTAGTGTGCTTCACTTCATAGAGCAATATCCGGGCTGGGGTAGCACTGGATTGAAAAAAAGAGGCTATGGTTCGAGGACCTGATATAGCTCCTACGGGAGCCTCCTTTGCATCTGCCTCAGCCTAGGGGCTGTTACATTAAGAGCTAGTCCTTCTGGATGACCTGGCTCTTTTCCTGCTTACAACTTGGCTCTTGAGAGGCGTCATTTAGCACATAAGGGCTATTCTCTTGCTGTGTTGTCCATGCTCTTCAAGACAAGGAGAGGATCTTCTAGCCTGACTTAGGTGCACATTTGGTGTCTTTTCCAGTATTGGTGCTAAGCTTCAGGCTAAACCTATTATTGCAGACTTGCCTTTCTTCAGAATGGCCTAGACAGGGTCTTTCCCTGTGTTTGTTTATCTGACACATTTTTTATACCACTAAGATAAGTACATCTGAGAGATCCAAGATGGTAGCTTAGTGAGTGCACGCTTCTGACCGCTGTTTCTGATGAAACGGAGTATGCTGCCCCAGGCTTCTCCGGTGACCTCGACTCCCGTGAGTGGTCCTTTGGATTCCTTTGTATTGCGACGTCAGGAGCCTTTGCAGCCTCAACCGGGAGTTGGAAGCTCGGCTGGTAGATTGCAGGGGCTGGGTAGTTCGGCGTCTCCTTCGAGCAGTGATCTTACGCTCCCGGATTTGCAACAACCCTCTAAGCAACTACACCCAGATTTGTCTCGGCGGATTGTGGAGGCCACGGTATCCCCGGTGTTGGGAGTTTCGGAGGCTTCGTTGGGGCCACACCTGCCTAGAGAGTCGGAGGGAGTGAGCTCTTCGATGGATCAGCGGGCTCTTGCTGGTGAGGCTGAGAACTTGCCTGCGGCGGTCAATGTCAACGCCGAGACCCCTCAACAGCTCCCTGAGTTTGGTGAAGTTTTACCGGCTGAACAATCCAGGTCTACTGTTTCCTTTTCTTTGCCAAGACCTGAACAGTTCACTCTTGAGTCTATATGGACAGCGATTAACCAGTTGGGACAAACTTTTTTTACACATACAAATGGAATTCAATTGGAGATGACATCAAGAGACTGTTGAAAAAACTAAACTGTTGCAGTAGGTGGCCAGGAGCAATTTGATGCTTTAAGTGTTTCTGCTTTATTAGAAACTTCTGACTCTTTTTGTTAGTTAAGACAGCGACTTGTTTAGTTACCTTTGCTTTAATATCCGACCGTGAATGGCTGCTCAGGCTTTTCTTTCGTAAAAGGAATGTATTGTTTAAGGGTTGTTCAGTTCGAGTTTTTCCGGATCTAGCTCGGGAAACCCGTCGGCGCAGGAGTGAGTTTTTGATCCTGCGACCGCGGGTTCTCCAGCTGGGGGGTTTATTCTTTTTAAAATTTCCTTGTAAATGCTTGGTGAAACTTCATGGTAATTCGTATGGTTTTTTTTTTTTCCTTCGCAATTGCTTTCCTTTTTGAATTCCCAGGGCTCTGTTGGGGGGGAATGAGCAAGTACTCTTGTTGTTGTAGTTAAATTGGCTGCTATGTTGCTCTCTTTTTCTTTCTTTTTGTGTAATTTGTATTTTCCAGTTCATCTTGGATCTAAATCATTGTGGGCTAGTGGTGGGGTTCTGCTTCTGATTGTTATTACCTTTGATTATTTTGTATTTGTTTGGTTTTCTTGGAAGCGTCCCCCTTTTCCATTGCAAGTTTGTTTATGCTTGTAATTTTTGTTAAAATTAATAAAATATAAATTAAAAAAAAGATAAGTACATCTAAGCAGTTTACCGGCAATGTTCAGGGAGCAGAGGACAAAACATCTGTTTGACAACAGACTCTGACTAGGTACTTTAGGAATTGAATTGGAGGAGGACAATATCTGCCAAGACAATTTCAGAAAAGTACAGACATATTATGGAATTAGAAGGGCAGAGGTTTGAGAAAAGAAAAAAGGACAAAGTAGCAAATCAGGGCATCATTCAAAAACTCGAGTAAAAAGCCAGGTTTTTGAGCCAGTCTTAAATTTTTTGTAAGATGATTCAAGGCAGAGGTGCAAAATAAGAGAATTCTAGAGCGAAAGTACAGTAAAAGAGAAGATGATGGGCTCTGTAAGTTTCAAGGTACAGAGTGGCTGTGGTGGGGACAGTAAGGAGATTCTGATTTGCTGAACAGAGAATGTGAGATGGAGTGTAGGGGGTAAGTTGCGCATGAAGGTAGTAAAGCAGATCCAAGTAAAAGGCTTGGTGTGTCATGAGGAGAATTTTAAAGTGAATCCGATGTGAAACAGGAAGCCAGTGTTGTCCAATTAGAAACGGAGTGACATGGTAGGACTTTTTAGCACCATAAATCAATTTAACAGCAATGTTCTGGATAATCTGAAGTCATTGGATCTATGATTTGGAGACACCTGCCAGTAAAAGAATTATAGTCGTCTAGTTTGTTTATTATCAGAGAATGAATGACCATTTTCTGGGATCTAAGTAAGACCTGGCTGAGTTTATTTGTCACAGGGAGAGAAAACAGCCTCTCATGAGATATGATGCTTCAAAGAGAGGTTGTCATTCCCAAGGTTTGAATAAGACTTTGAACCTGGATAGGGATGGAGAATATGAGAGGGTGGAAAGGGATTGCGCTCTGTGCAATAGCCATAAAGCTTCATTTTTCATTTAACACCATTTTCTGGTTTTGTATCCAGTCTGCAGTTGTATTCAGTTTTGATTCCAGTTCACGTTGAAAGACAGCATCCAGTGGTCGTGGGCTATAACTAGCTGGACATCATTCGCATAGAGGTATGCAATGATATTAAGATCCTGGATCAGAAGAGCCAGTGGAGAGACGAATAGAATAGGTGAAAATACAGAATCCTGGGTCAGCTCCTGAAATTCGAGGATAAGGATCTGAAAGAACGTCTTTTATATACACCTGGAAGGAATGTTTGGATAAATAAGATGGGAACTAGTTTAGGGCCGAATCCCTAATCCTGGAATTGAACAAATGGTCAAGAAGGAGGGAGTGGTCGATTACATTGAAAACTGCACTTAAGTCAAGCTGGATTATCAAAATATCTTTGAGACTGTCTAAATGTAAAGCAACCTCGTTTTGAAGGGCAATGAGCATTGTCTTGGTGTTGTGATATGATCAGAAACCCAGTTGATATGGGTGGAAAGAATTATTTGCCTCCCAAAATCTGGAGACTTGTTCGAGGACTGCTTTTTATAGTTTAGTCGGTAAAGGGAGATTGGAGATGGAACTTTGTCCTCTGCAAGACTAGTATTTATCAGGTCTAGGAGCTGGAGGGGGGATAAGGGAGGTCCAACAGTTTTTAATAAGAACGGGGGAATAACATATGCCTTGAAGTTCCAGAGGTTAATGGACTCCAGGAGTTTTGCGAGGTGGAGCAAAGAGAGTGGTGGAAATTGGGTAAGCAGGCTCATAATTCCCCAAAAGTTTAGGTTGCTGTTTTATCCTGCTTTAGAGGACTGTTGATGAGGTGGTCCATTGCCTTGCACCCAGATGTATCCCATTTCATTTAGAGGCTACAACACCTGCATCCTCCCTTGTGTTTGGTTGATCCCGCTGGTGCTTTGTCCTGATGTCGGAGCTCTTGAGGTCAGCTAGGCTAAAAGATCTGACACTTAAGACCGTCTTCCTGGTCGCAATCTGTTTGGCAAGATGTATCATTGAGCTATAGGTGTTATCATGCAGGGCCCCCTACTTATCATTCTTAGAGGAGGCCATGTGTATTTGGTCCATCCCTTTCTTCTTACCCAAGGTGGTATCTTCCTTCCATGTGAATCAGGTGGTTTGCCTGCCCTCTTTTTCCAAGGGAAGTACAAGGACCTTTGCCTGGTGGATGTCTGGAGAGTTCTTCTCCAGTACTTGAAGGTTACTAATTCCTTTCACAAGTCGGACTATCTATTGGTGCTGTTTGTAGGACCACATAAAGGTGATGCAGCTGCCAAGTCTACTCTGGGACACTAGATCAAGGCAGCTATTGCTTCAGTTTATCTGTTGCAGAGCCAGCTGGTTCCGGAGGGTTTGCATGCACATTCACTTGGGCACTAGCATCCTCATGGGTGGAGCATTGCCTGGTCACCCCCTCATACATTTGTCAGGCGACAACATGGGCATCACTGTCATCAAGCACTACTGCTTGGATGTCCATGCTCAAGCAGACATGGCCTTTGGCTCAGAGGTCTTAAAAGCTGCCATGTCTTTTTCCCACCCAGTGAAGTTGTAGCTTTTGTACGTCCACTTGTCTGGAGTGGTCCAGCAGGACAATATGGGATGTGACATTTTACTTACCAGATAATGTGCTTTCCTTGAGTCCTGCTACACCAGTCCATGACCTGTCACTGGAACCTATTTTGTTCTGCTGTACTCTGTGGTTGACCCTGCAGGTTCATACCATTCTGACAAGTCTTCTGTTGAAGTTAGTCTTGTACATAATTATGGTTTCTATTCTATTGAACCTTGTCTTCACTGAGGTTGTGTGAGGTTAGAGATTCCTGACCATATATTTGGGTACGAATACTAGACTATGCCCCTGGGAAACAGGCTGTTAGTGGCACAATGATGTCATAAGAATCTGCTGAAACTTTTTTCTGTCTCCATATCTGCTGGTAGGGGAACACTACTTGTCTGGACTAGTTTAGCAGGACTCAAGGAAAGGACGTTATCTAATAAGTAAAATGTCACCTTATGGGATGGTGGGGCAGTTGGCAATATGGTTGGAGAGCTTCGGGGGGGGGGATACGTTTTGAGAATGGGGGAGTTGCAGTAGGAAGGCTTTGTGAATGTGCAGTTTGCAGAAGCTTAATGGGGTTGTGGGGGTATGCAGTTACAGAGCACTAGATTTTGGGAGTGGGGCAGTTGGCAGGCTGGTGAGACAGATGCAGGAGCATTTGGTGAGGTGATGAGGCAGTTGCTAGGAGTAGCTTTGGGGATGGGACAGTTGTGGTGGTATTTTTTTTAGGAGTTGGACAATTTGCAGGGCAGTATGGCAACTGCGAAGGAGTGTGTTTTAGGGATAGGGACAGTTGTGAGGGGGTAATTTTGGAGGATGGGATGGGGCAAATGCCAACCACCCCCTGCAAGATGGTGGGGCAGTTGTGGGGGTAGATATTGGGGGATGGGGTAGTTTGTGGGCTAATGGGGCATTTGGGGATATTTTTTTATGTTTTGGGGCAGTTTGTGGTTGGTAGGGCAGTTGTGATGTCATATGTTGTAGGAGTAGGGACAGTATGCAGGTTGGTGGGACAGTTGCTTGTGGTGGGGCAGTTTGCAAATGTTAGTTTTTGGGGACTGGGAGTTATAGGGGCATTTTTTGGGGTCATGGAGGAGTTACAGAGAGAGTTTTGGAAGTGGGACAGTTTGTGGAATAGTGAGGGAGTATTTTTTTTTTAGGGGTGGGACATTTGCAGTAGGTTGTTTATTGGAGTGGTGGCAGTTTGTGGTGAGAGGATATCTTCATGGTAGAAGATATTTGGTAGATTGGTAGGGCAATTCTGAGGTAGTATTTTTTTGGGGAGTGGGGCAGTTTGCTGAGCCTTTTGTAGAATACCTCCAGAATTGAGCATGCCCTAACGTGGACGTCTCAATTCCAATCTTAGTACTAATAAACCATAATATTCTATGTAAAATGGACCTTCAAAATTTTAATGTGAAAGAACAATTTTGTAAAAATATTCAAAACGTAATTAAGAAATCAAAATGTCTTAATTACCTAAGTCTTTGCACCCCCTTGACTCAATACTTGATGGATGCTCCTCTTGCAGCAATAACAGCTTTGAATCACTTAGGATACATGTGTTTGCTAGCCTTGCAGAGCAGGAAGGCACAGTTGTTTTGCCCATTCTTCTTGGCAGAATAGCACTGCAGTCTTCAAGTCTTGCCACAGATTTTCTGTTGGTTTCAAGTCTACGTTTTGATTGGGTATTCAAACATTACTTTCTTCTTCTTGAACCCACTCTATTGTTGCATTTACTTTGTACTTAGGATCATTGTCCTGCTGAAAGGTGTATCTTCTGCCTAGTCACCAGTCGGAGGTAGACTAGAATGGGTTTTCCTTGAGGATATGCTTGCACTTTGTACCGTTCATCTTTCCCTCAGTCTTCGCAAGTCTCTCTGTTGCTGCTGCTGCAAAGCATCCCCACAACATAATGTTGCTACTGTAATGCTGTTCTATGGGTTGGTGTTAGCAGGGTGATTTGCTGTATTTTACATCACATTTATCTCTTAGCATTCAGAAGAAAAAGTTTTACTTTGGTTTCATCAAAATTACAAAATCTCTCACATGTGTGCAGTGGTCCCCTAAGTGTTTCTTTATAAACGTTATGTGGCACATCATATGACTTTTTCCTTTTATGAATAGTATATCAAACGCAGTTTCCTTCTTGCCAGCTTCTGATATAGGCAAAATTGATGGCAGCCTTAACTAGAGACCCCTGTAGTTCTTTTATAATAATGTGGGGTCTTGGACTGGAAGAGTAGCCTAGTGGTTAAAGCAGTGATCTTGCCAGCAGGAGACCAGGGTTTGATTCACAATGGCATTCCTCACGGCCTTGGGCAAGTCACTTTACCCTCCATTGCCTTGGAAGAAAAGCCTGGCAATCTACTTCCGGTCACACCTTGCCAAGAAAGTCCAGGGGCTGCTGGGTTGCCAGGAGTCAGCTTTGACTCAACCACATACATTGCATTGCTTACAGTGACCTTTCTCAGTGGCAGTTTTCTTAACCCACAGCTACTCACTTTGGAGAGATGGCATGACCAAGGCAATGCCTAGGTCAGGACTTGACAAGTGCCAGGTTGCCTTGGCAACTAGAGATTTGCATCTGGTACCTGGGATTTATTTCCTTCCCCCTCCCCCCCCAAAAAAAAATCAGTCATGAGGCAAGAACCCTTCTGTCTGCCCAGAGGACAGCTTGCATCAGCCCCACAATCTTAGACAACCTCTTCTGCCTGTGGGAGATCAGATCCCCGTGGATAGAACAGATGGGGAAGGCCAGGATCACAGCCTGGAAGGCAGAATTAGAGAGCTGATGGGGGCAGCAATTTAAAAAAAAAAGAGACAGGGAGGGAAGGGGAAGTAAGACTGCAGAAACGTAAATGGCCAGTAACAAACAAAAAAAAAAGGAAAAGAGGATGGGGGAAGTAGGACAGGGGGAGGGAGAAAGGAAAAGAGAGTGGGAGGGGTTGGATGGGGGGAAGGAAGAATGCAAGGTGTTGGATGGTTAAGGGATGAAATCATGGGGACAAAACACGCACAAAAGCACACCACACCACACACACACACACAGGCACCCCACCTCAATAGAATAGACATATATAGACCACCTCCGCTCCGCGCAGACACTCACATTCACACACAGACACTGCATATTACACACAGAGGCTCCCCAGCACACACCGCATGCACCGCAGTCCTGCACCCCACCCACACAAAGGCACCCACCGCCACATTCCATACACAGACAGTCACACCACCGTTGCATCACACACCCACATAGAAACTTGTTATCTGAAACTGTAACTGTTGTCATCTTATCTAAAGATGACACATGGTGTAGGAACTCTGGTGCTGGTCTCATGAGACTTGAAAACATGAGACCAGCATCAGAGACAACAGGGGATGGGATGGAGGGGTGCATAAGGAAGTCACAAACACTATCTCCTAAGATTTTGGCCAGGCTCCTAAATCCACACACAATTTGTCAAGACCCAGTCTTGGTGATACCAAACTTTTCATTTTATAGTGATCAATCTGACAATGCTCCAAGGGATATTCAAACACACTGAAATTTTCTTATGGCAGAAAGATGCCGAGTTACTTCCCATCGTGCTGAGTGCCACAGGCTTGATTAAGAAGAATTACCAAGCACACTGCGATAAATTACCCATCCGTGTTGCTTCCTTTCATAGGAGTAGAGAATAGCCTATTGCTTAGAACACAGGCTTGGTAAGCAAGAGACCAGGGTTAGATTCCCACTAGCACTCCTTGTGGCCTTGGCAAGTCACTTTAATTCTCCATTGCCTTGGAAGAAAGGCCTGGCAATCTACTTCTGGTCACATTGTCAAGAAAACCCAGCAGCTGCTGGGTCACCAGGAGTCAGCACTGACTCAAAGGCGCACATTGCATTTTTGTTACATCTTACAAACTCCAGAAGGAGACTCTTTGGCACAATGCAAGTACTACGTCGAGCATTAGCAGTAAACCTGAGAGACTAAGATGATACTCCACCTACCCTGGCTTAGAAGTGAGGTTCATGACTGTCATGTTTTGCACAAAACTAACCCGTTTTGAGAAAGTGCTCTTTCCTTTGAATATCTTTATTAAATCAAGATAAATAACTTTAACCCCAGAGTTCTTTCAATAGCTTCACGTTCAGCATGGTTAGACCTTTTGATTCAAATTCACTTTATACAACAAAATAGCTTGATTTCTTATTAATTTGTGATTATATCTTTAATTGTTCTTTTACATTAAAAGTATGAAGTATAGTGTACATTAGTGAAACAAACTTGTGCTTTAATGCATTTGAATTCTGCTTTTTAGACAGAAGTTATTTATTTAGCGTACATTTGTATCCCGCTGCTTCCAGCGATCAGCAGCGGTTGCTATACAAGGTAAGGGTGGCTGTACGGGCCAAGAATTAGAAGGGTATATATTGAGATTGGGGGGGGGGGAAAGAGCACGGCAATCATAGAGTTACATTTTACAGTTGATTGTTGGGAACACTTCAAACAGGAAATATTATATGCATATATACATATAGGCTGAGTGCATTACCCTTTGGGCTAATACTTAGGGTAGGGTGGCTTTCCCATTCACAAGGTATATGGTTAGTGGTGGAGTAAAGAGGAGGCGGGGTACTGATGCTAGGTTACATTGAAATGGGATTGGAAGAGGTGCGTCTTAAGCTTTTTTCTGAAATCTTTCAAATCGCAGATTGCACGCAGGTCCCATGGCAGCCGGTTCCAGAGTAGAGGTGCTATCAGTGAGAATGCTCTTTTACTTGTGCAAACATTAACATTTCTGATGCATTTCAGGAGACAGAGGGTATTGAGGCTTGCTGTTCTTCTACTTCTGTTGTTGGGTAGATTGGAGATTAGGCTGTTGAGATGTGAGGGTGCTAAATTGTGAATGAGTTTGTAGGTAGTGACTATCATTTTGTATTGAATGCGGGCCACGATGGGGAGCCAATGCAACTCGATTAGTACGGGTGTAATGTGCTCAGAGAGGCCTTTTTGCATAATGATTCTTGCAGCGACATTTTGTGCCAGTTGTAGGATATTTGTGGTTTTCTTTGGTAAGCCTTGCAGTATGGCATTGCAATAGTCTAGGTGTGGAATGATGAGTGCTTGTGCGACTGACCTGAAGTCGGCATGATCCAGGATGTTACGTAATGGCTGCAATATTCTCAATTTATGGAAGATAGCCCGATTGGTATTTCGAAGATGTTTGTCCATATGTAGGTTGCTGACAAGCAGCACTCCTAAATATTTTATCTCAGTCTTGATGTGGTAGGTGGTGTTGTTCATGGTGACCGTAGCTGGGGGCTTGAAGCCAGAGTTCCTGGATATACACATGACTTCTGTTTTTTTGTGATTTATGGTCATGTTGTTTCGTTGTAGCCAGGTTTGCAGTTCAAGTATGCATTTTTCAAGACTGTTGAGGTTTGGGTTATTCACATCGAGTTGTGTATGTAGCATCAGGTCATCAGCGTATATATGGTAGTTGATCTCATGTTCCTGGAAAACCTTGCACACAGGTCGTAGGTATAAGTTGAAGAGGAGGGAGGAGAGGGCAGAGCCTTGCGGAATGCCTTGAGTTTGTAGGAAGGGGGCTGCCTTGTCATTGTTGAATTGGACCTGCTGCATTCTGTTTGTTATGTAGGAAGAGAACCATTTTAATGGAGTACCAGAAATGCCTATGGTTGCGAGACGCTCCAGAAGTGTGGGGTGGTGTACGGAGTCAAAGGCAGCTGATATATCGATAAATATAAGCATATACATCTTACTCTTGTGAAAATGTGAAAAAGATACAGAAATGGGAAGACCCTTACAAGGACTGAAAATGGATTTAGGTAATTTTGTTAATTTACAGTTTGATGAATTAAAAAAATGACTGACATCTATATTTAGTTCCTTCATTATCCCTCATTACATTCTCTTCTGATCAGAAGGTGGAACATCACAAAAATAAGTCAAAGGAAATTTTCAGCTATGGTACCAGTTAAGGCTGACTGTATTGTCACCACATTCCTCACTGTTCAGAGCACAGCAAGCAAACTTGAATTTACCAGTAGAGAACCAGAATGAACGTGTGTAGGGAGTGAACCTCTTTGGTTCATAGCAGAGCTCTATTTACAGAACACATTAAATATGAGGCAACACTTTTTACTGCTGTAGTGAACCTTGCTGCCTAGGGTGGGTATACAGAACTAGAGTGCATTATAGTATATTAGTAAGACTAATGAGAATCATCAGGATATCGGTGACTTCCCTTTCCAAGTTCCACAGGCCAGCATGGTTGAAGTGGAGAGTTTCAATTTACCCATTTTGATGCTGGAATGCAGACCAGGGAAAATAGCTATGGAAAGGCAGATGAATAAAACAACATTATTCAAAAGCAGAGTAGAAGGATGAACAGAAGACTGAGAAACTGCATATTAGGCGAGAATGAGCATATAATGAATTTGGAGCCGATTCGATCCTTGGACTGAATTAGCCACTTCATTTCCCTATGCATGAAACTGATCATCCCTCTTTGAACATGCACAGTTGCTTAAGTATTGTTGGTCCATTACAGACAAAACAAAGAAGCCATGTGAGTGTGCCCAAGATGTGATGTCAGCATTAATTTTGAGTAAGAAAGCAAAACACTCCTGCTGCATTTCAAGTTCCGTCATCTCATTGCATATCTTCTGAAACACATTCACCCCAGCTCTGTATGATTCGAGGGGCAAAGACAATGGCCATTAATCTAGAACAATTACTGATGACTTAACAAGATACAGTGTCTGAGGAATTGCAGGTATGCAAAGGAACTTGTCAGAATTTATTTTTACAACAGTTCTATACGTTTTTCCATATAGACCAGTCCAAACTAAGTGAGTTGTGTTCTACCAGCAGATTGGTGGAGACAGCCAGCCAATGAAATGCCCAGATTTCAATGACATCACTCTTATGCATCTCTCAGCCTGAGCCACTAGAGGGCATCTCCGTGTTCTTTTGTCTCCAGCATATGGTGGTTGGATTTTCTCAACTCTGATGAAAATCTGAACAATTGAGAGGAAAAAGATTGATTTTGCTTCTGTATCGTCCTGCTAGATTAGTCCAGACTGTATAAGTCTCTGATGCGACCCCATTCGGAGTATTATGTGCAATTCTGGAGACCGCATCTTCAAAAGGATAAAAGCAGGTTGGAGTCTGTGTAGAGAGTGGCTACTAAAATGGTTAGTGGTTTTCGTTATGTAGCATATGAGGACAAATTTAAAGATCTTAAAACATGTATACCTTTAGAGGAAAGGCGGGATGGGGTGGTATGATAGAGACCTTCAAATACCTCTATGGCATAAATGCACAGAAGAGTCTCTTTCAATTAAAGGCAAGCTCTGCTATGTGGGGACATAAGATGAGAGTGAAAGGGGATAGACTCAGGAGTAATGTGCAGAAATATTTCTTTACAGAAAGAGTGGTAGATTTGTGCAATAGTCTCCCAGTGGAGGTGGTGGACACAAGGACAGTATCTGAATTCAAAAAAGCAGGGGATCTCTAAAGGTAAAAAGAGGACTATTGTAGTTGATATGGAAAGGCAGACTAGATAGAAACATGATGGCAGAAAAAGACCACATGGCCTAAGTGGGTTGTGTTCCCCTACCAGCACATTGTTGGAGACAAAGAACCAATGAAAAGACAATGCCTCAACGACATCACTCCCAGGCCTCTATTCGCCTCAACCACCAGAGGTCCCTTCAGTATTTCTTTGTCTCCAGCAGATAGTGGATGGATTTTCTCCTCTTTGAAGAAAATTTGAGGATTGAGAGGAAAAGTGATTAAATGGTTCATTAAAAGTTTTGGTATACTGCTCTTCGAACATAGTATCAGAGTTGTTTTCTTTTTTTTTTTTAGTTGTATTTTTATTAAATTTTCCATAATTCCGAGAAAGTTAACAAAAATAATCCTGTACAGAAAAAAAGCTTTCATCAAAAACAAAATCAGCAAGAAATTAAATACCCCAAACATAAAATAAATGGCCACTCACACTAGCCCACAAAGAAGGGAGAACTCAAACAGAAAAATAAATCAACCAAAAATGAAGGCAATAAGGAGTATACCAGTGGAGAATTATATCACATTTTGCGACTCATCCTAGATGGAGCCAATGGAGGCTTCCAGTCTCCTCGCATTCATGAAGACATGCAGTTGGGAAGGCTCATATACGACAGAGACTGGTATTTCACCAGACATTTAGAGGGGTGCTTTAAGAAAAAAGAGCCCACCCAACTGTAACAACCCAGGCCGCATCAAGAGAAATTTTTTACGGAGATACTGAGTTACCCTAGCCAAGTCAGGATAAATATACACCCACTGATCCCGAAACAACATATGCCTCTTGCGTAAAAAGAGTTTTAAAAGCCACTCTCTATCCGAAAGAAGCGCAAAAGTCACAATCATATTAGTTGAAACCACTTGCTCATCTCGGGAGGACTCAAGAACATCAATAAAATTCATAACATCCACATGAGAAACTGGAGAAGGTGGAAGAGATTCTTGAAGCACCGGCAATATGTCCACTAGATATTCCACAAATGTATCTTTTGCAGAAATAGTAGGCAGTCTAGGAAAATTAATCAGCAGACGATTACACGCTCTGTGGGCATTTTCCAAAAGTTCCAGCTTCTTTTCAACCACCTCCAAATTCTTAACAAATGAAACTGCTTGAGTATCCATAGAAGCCAACTTATCACAAAGATCACTGGCCTCAGTTTTAACAGATTCCACCGAAGCAGCCACCTGCTGAATCCCAATTTCATTAACAGACACTTGCACCACCAACGATGAAACTTGAGGAATCGAGACCTGGTCAAGAGAGACAATAGCTTTCCAAATATTCTCCAAAGTAAAATTCTCTGGCTGCACAAATGTAAAGATACCAAAATCTCCCAACTGAGCTGTAGGTGCTTTCATTCCAGCGGATGTAGGAACTCCCCTCAAAGACACAGCCTCACCTGTCATCTGGTCTCCAGCTGGTGATTCTCGATTGTCAGCGTGCATGAGCTGCTCTGGGTCAGGCAAACCCGCCACACTTATCCCCTGGCCTGGCCCTCTCACCGCTCTCAGCACAGAACCTCTCAGAGATTGCACCTGCACCAAGGCTCCGAGGGATTGTTGCAGGCATGCCTGCTTCAAGACCAGATGCAAATCAAGAGGAGAGAGCTGAAATGTCCGAAACAGAAGGTGGGCTCACTGGTCCCGGTAAAACTGTAGCCGGCAATACCTTCCCTGTGGCCACTGGGAACTGCAGAGGCTAGGCAAGAAAATGATCCAAAGGACCACCAGAAACACACGGTATGCCAGAGGGTGGTAGAGAGGGCTGCAAACCACCCCACGTCTTCCGTTAATGCCCCAGCTCTGCAGCTCCACTCCACATTATCGCCATCTTCAATGTTTTATTATTGTAAAGAATGATATTTAAAATTAAGAGACCGTATAAAAGATAGGTTAGCATGGGAGGGAAAGAGAGGATAGGGGGAAGTGCAGAGTATGGGGAATCCTGGTTGTGGGAATAATTGAGGGCCCGGAATCCTCAAATACTAAGGGCCCCATTCCAGGATGCGGATTGCGGGGCTGCAGCTCCACAAGCCATCTGGGCCCAATTCCCACTCTGGCTCTCTCCATACATCCTGATGCTCAGGACGGGGAGAGCTGGCAGGGGGCAGGATCGGGGCCTGGCCAGCCTGGCAGGACATACAGGGCTGATTGAGGTCATGGCCTTATAGGTCCTGCCAGGCCCGTGGGGGGGGGGGGGGGACACTGCTTATACCACCTCAAAGGTGGAATAAGCAATGAAAACCTGGCAGTCGGGGCCTGAGTATCCCTTTCTAGGGTCTGGTTGAGGGAGGTCCCTGCCGCCCGATCCAGGCCACAGCAGGCTAGCCCTGGGTCGGGCGGCAGGGAAAAGGCAGGCCGGAGCCACGGGAGTCAGGGGCACATGCGGGGAGGACGTCCCCGCAGGCGGCAGAGGCACGCCAGGCCATCCTCAGGTCCAATTCTGACCACCGCAGGAATATTTTGTTTCTGTGGTCCAGAATTGGGTCCAAATGGCCTATCTTGCTTGGGACCGTCTGGACGGCCCGGACGTGCTCCTCTCTTAATTGGCTTCACATCATATCATGGGCTATATTAAAAGCTTGATGAACTGGATGGGTTTTAAGAGCCGTTTTAAATCTGGGAAAAGAGGATTTAAGGCGAAGGAATGCAGGGAGTGAATTCCAGAGTGAGGGTGCTAGGAAGAAGAATGCAGTGTTTCGGGTGCCTTCCAGATGGGCATTTGATGGGGATGGCAAATATAGATGATGTGCATGTATTGAACGGAGTGAGCGAGTGAAGGCATATGGTGGTGAATGACCACCTTGAGAAGCAAAGGTGACTCTCACTTGAGCATGACATGGGAGGCTCCACTAGACTGTGCTAGTCTTTTAGTAGCCATAGGAGAAGGGAAAATTAATTCAGCTTCACGCTGTTACTCTGGATAAGAGCCTGCTTCGCAGCCAGAAAATTGGAAGGATCTGGAAGAGTGCAGCAGGCTCACACAACCTCAACACCCATTCCCCCCTCCTCTGTCCCGAAGATTGCAGAAGGCTCTCAGGGGGATCTGCCTACCAGCCACTTTAAACACGGTGCTGCAAAATCAGAGAAACCGTTTCAGGGGAGTAGAGCTGAGCCCAGCATGGATTCTTGACCTGGGGCACTCAGGGGGTAAGTACCAAGGCTTGACCTCGTCATTGTCCATGTTGAAGGCTCCCGATTCTATCTTTCTGGGCTGAAATTCAGGGTGGACTGCTGAAGACCGTTGGTGCGGTGTGGAGGTTTCCTACCATTTTTTGCACACGTTAATAGCATTTTTGCCTATTGTGTGCCTAGTGGTCTTGCGGTTCTAACGTGTTCCACCCAAGAGACTCCAATGTGCACACCTTCCCTAGTACCTGTAACGCTGATAGCAATAAAAGCAGTTGACATGCACACCTTTGAGTCCCTGCAGTCTTAGCACGCGCTGTCGAGATATTTGCCTTAAGTTAACACTTTGTCTTCTTCCAGGAAACGTTTGACCTGTGGCAAGCGAGGTGGCCTTATTCCTGGATTTGGGACTCTGCTCTTCTTGCATGGCAGCTTATGAGTCAGCCCTGGAGGGCAGACTTCCCCTCTCCCAGACAGGGGATATTAATTAGTCCGACTTTAACTGCTTCAGGGCAGGAGGTGAAGAATAGCACTATGGATAAAATATCCAGCTGGCCGGAGGATCTGGCAACTATGCTGTGAACCACTCATCATCTTCTAAGGGGTCTGTGGCAGCTGTGCCCCCTGGTCATGGGGGTCATTTCCGAGAGGAGAGTTTCCAGACCCAGGATTGTCCTCTCTGAAATTCCTTTCCTTTTTGCAACAGACCTGGTCCTTCTTGCGGGTAAATTCAGACCCTGCAGCCTCTTGGTGCCCCCGGGTGCAGTCTCATGTGGGGCAGGTTGAGAGTGGAAGCCCTGTTCGATTACCCTTGGCTAAACATCTGCGGCAATGGATGCCCCTTGCAGATGAGGAACAGCTGGGACCGGTCCAAGACTTTGACTCTGGCTCAGATTCAGATGTCTCAATATTGGGCTCTGATGTGGATGATGAAGTACTCTCACCTTCAGAAGATTGGGAAGAGGCTGGAGTGATCCGTCTATTCTGGAAGGAGGAGTTGGTGGCGTTGATTGCCAGGGTCTCATCCACCTTGAATTTGATGGATGTTTCCGGCTCAGAGCAGGAGCCGAAGGTAACCCGCTCCTTCAAGGGACGCAGAAATCCATTACTATCTTTCCGTTAGCAGATATGATCCAGCCAGAGTGTGACTCTCCAATACCCTGCCTAAGGGGCTCAGGGTGTGTAAAAGATCTATGCTCTCCCTGATAAGGAGTGCATCGAGTGGTTTGGCATTTCCAAGGTGGATGCGAAGGTTATGATGGTTACCAGACGTACCACCATTCCTGTGGAAGGTAGATTGGCCTTAAAAGATGTTCTGGACTGCAAGGTGGATTCGTTGTTGTGGAGCCAGTTCACCATCTGTCCTGCAGCTGGCTGTATGTACCAGCCTGACATCTCAAGCCCTGCTCAGGGGGATTCAATCTCTTCCACCAGATGATACTAACCCTTTTTTGGGGTTGGCTACGGCCTTCCTTTCTGATGCCATCTATGACCTGGTACATTTGGCAGTTAGGGATGGTGCTCTGACGATGGTGTCATGGCGTTGAATGTGGCTCAGGCACTGGGCAGTAGACACATCTTTCAAAGCCCGCTTGACCCAACTGGCTTTTAATGAGAAGTTCCTGGGCAAGACAAAATCTTACCACCTTTCAGAGAATGGGTCCAAGGGCCTTGTAAAGCGGGCTGGTGCCCCTTTCTCAGCAGCCTATGCCCTGTCACCAAGGGTGCACTGTCCAGATTCCCATGGCTCTCGATATTACCCACCTGGAAAACCTTTCTTCCCTTCTGCTTCTGGGCTTCAAGCTCATTCTCAGTCCTTCCATTGAGCATGGGGACCCAGGGCACCCTCCAGAGGACAACCCTCCCGGGCTACACAGTGGCTGTTTGTAGGCCCATTCCCAAATTCCTGCAGTTGGAGGCAGGCTTCACCTTTTTCTTTTAGGAATGAGTCTAGGTTACCAAGGGTCGCTGGGTGCTAGACGCCATTCAGTTTGGCTGTGTCCTGGAATGAGCTGATTTCAGATGCCTTCATCATCTCCCCGTGTAAGTCTTTGAGCAAAAGTGTCACTGTGTAGGCCACCTTGGACAGATTGCTTTGCATAAAGGCATTGGTGCCCATTCCGCCAGATGAGCAGCACAAGGGCAGATAATTCATGGTGTCCTAAAAGGATGGTTCCTTATGGTCCATTCAGGACCTCAAGGGGGTCAACAAGCACTTGTGCGTTCTGCGCTTCTGAATGGAAACACTGCACTCCGTGATTCAAGCAGTGGCTTCTCCGGATCTGGCCAAGGCATATTTTCATATCCTGATCTGGGCAGATTAGGAGAAGTATGAACATGTAACTCCCTTGTTTGAAGAACTTCATTGGCTTCCAATCACTGCAGGATCAAAGTACAAAAATCTGATGATCATTTTTAAAATTCTTCATGGACCATCAGCAGATATTCTAAAATCTATTATTTCTAAAGACACAAGCTCAAGACCCAGACGTTCCCAAGCTACCAACAGACTTAATACCCATCTTAATTTTAATAAATCTAAACAAATGACTTCTAAAAGGACTTTTTCATTTATGGCACCAAAACTATGGAACTCTATTCCTGAGGAATTAAGATTTCAGACCAACATGAAAGACTTCCGCAAGTCCCTTAAGACATATGTATTTATTTATTTATTTAACAAGTTTTTTTATACCGCCTTTTCCTTCAATCAAAGCAGTTACAAAGACATACAAAGGTTAAACAAAAGCAAGGGAAACATGCACTGCTTAATCAAAACATCGAAGTAGAAAGGTGGGATACATAACATAGGTAAACCATTACAGACAATCACATTACATAAAGGTTACAATAAATGGAATCTAGTTAGGTGTTTGAGCCGTAGTGCTCTGTGAAGAGTACAGTCTTTAATTGCTTTCGGAAGTCCTTTATATCCTCAATTGATCGTAAGTCGGGAGGGAGAGAGTTCCATATTAATGGGGCCGCTAAAGAAAGTACTCTTTGTGTAGTGAATTTGCATGATTTTGTGTAGTTACTTGGGGTGCTGAGGGTGTCTGATGTGGTTTTCCTTCTTGGTCTGTTGTTGGTGTTAGGGAGTATGAGGGCTTGGAGGCTGATTTTGAATATATTTATGATCATCTTATATTTGATGCGGTGGCTTATTGGGAGCCAGTGGAGTTCTTTGAGGACATATCTATTCATTGAGGCTTATGGCAAACAACCTATCACATAAAAGTTCAAGATACCTTATTAACTGTTTCTACTCAATTTTATGTTATAGTATAATATTATCGTTTATCTTTATTGTAATTTATTGTAAATTAATATGATGTAATTTATTACAATATCTTGTCTCTCTGTTCTCCATGCCCCAATGTAAACCCTTTTGTTGTCCTGTTAACCACTTTGATTGAAGGATAAGGTGGTATACAAAACTGATTAAATAAATAAATAAATATCTGCATTTTGCCATGCTTGGCTCTCGCTTTCAGTTCGCCACCATCCCTTTCTGACTATCCACCACCCCAAGGATGTTCTCCAAGTTCATGATGGTGGTGGCGGCGGCGGCAGCTGTGGCACCAAGGGATCTGTGTCCATCCATATTTGGACAACTGGCTTGTCCGGGCCTGTTCCCTTTCAGAAGCATCTCAGGTGATATCCCAAGTGGTATAGTTTTTGGAATGCCTCGGCTGGGTGATCAATCAGGGAAAGAGCCAACTGTTGCCTTCCCAGTCCCTGGCGTTTCTGGGAGCACGTTTGACATTCAAGAGGGCAGAGGTTTTCTGCCAGAGGAGAAACTCAAGAGGCTGTTGGATGCCTGGTGCTGTTTTGTGTGCAACAGGCTCCCAGAGTCTTGGATTATCTTCAGCTGTTTGGATTGATGGCAGCAACCATAGAGATGGTGCCATGGGTGCATGCTCACATGCGACCGCTCTAGCGGTCTTTGCTGACTTGATGGTTCCTGAGTTCTCAGGAGTTCAAGCACAGGCTTCCGCTCCCATTGATGATGAGGTCCAGTCTGCAGTGGTCAAAGCAGCCTACTCATCTGAGGAAGAGTGTGCCGCTGGACGATTTCTCCTGGATCCTACTGACGACAGATGCCAGTCTCTTGGGCTGGGGAGACCATTGTCAAGACCGTATGGCCTAGGGCCATTGGAACCACAGGGAAATGATGTGGTCCATAAACCACCTTGAGGTGAGAGCCGTCAGGTTGGCTCTTCTGCGTTTCCGGCCTCTGGTTGAGGACCGAATGGTTTGATTGTTTTCAGACAATACCACAGCAGTGGCTTATGTCATTTGGCAAGGCAGCATGAGGAGTGCCGGAGTAGCTCTGTAAATGGCTCTAATCTTTGCCTGAGTGGAGAAGAACCTCCTAGCCTTGTCGGTTCAGCACATTACCAAGGTGGACAGTGTGGAAGCGGACTTCCTCAGCTGACAGACTCTGGATCCTGGAGTCAGGAGGCATTTCAGTTGATTCTGCACCACTGGAGTCACCTTGAAATAGATCTGATGGCAAACCACACCAGTGACGAACTTTGCCACTTCCTCAGTCGCCAGAGACAGGATCCGAGGGCTGACCCAGCCTTGGCCAAGTCGGCACCTTCTGTATGTATTTCCTTGGTGGCCCTTGGTGGGGCGTGTGCTTCAGTGTATAGAAAACCATCTGGCCAGGATTGTTCTGGTGATGCCAGATTGGCCAAGGAGAGTGTGGTTCGGAGATCCGATGTTGCTCCTGCAGCTGGCTCCTCTTTGATTGCCTCCATCTTGGAGCCTATTACGGCAGAGACCGATCATCCTGGAGGACCCTGTTCCCTTTTTGCTTACGGTTTGGCTCTTGAAAGAAGACAGCTAGCACATAAGGGCTACTGTTCTGTGGTGGTCTGTACTCTGCTCGGAGCCCAGAGGATGTCTACCAAGCTGACATATGTGCGGATCTGGTGCCTCTTTGAGCAATGGTGCGGAGTTCGGCAGTTGGCTCCTGAGGTGACCATGGTGCCATCTCTATTGGCCTTTATACGGGATGCCCTGGAGAAGGGCCTTTCCCTTAGCTCCCTGAAAGTTCAGGTGGCAGCTTTATCCTATTTCTGAGGTCCAGTGGCTGGTAAGTTCTAGCCTTGCACACAGACATATCACACTTTCTCCAAGGGGTTGGCATCTGCATACTCCCCTACAATCTGTGATCCCTTCCTAGGATCTGTGTCTAGTGCTCAGGGCCCTGATGGCGGCACCCTTTGAGTCTTTGAAGCGCCCTACCTTAAAAGATTTGACACACAAGATAGTGGTCTTGGTCACGATTTGTTCTACAAGCGCATTTCGAAGCTGCAGTCTCTGTCTTGCCGAGATCCTTATCTGTATTTATCAAAGGAGGCCATTTTTATTTGTCCTGTGCCTTCCTTCTTGCCTAAAGGGATTTATCCCTTTCATGTGAACCAGATGATCTGTCTGCCCTCCTTCTCGAAGGATCTGTGTCGGGGGAAGGATAAGGATCTTTGACTTGTGGATGTCCAGAGAGTGCTTCTCCGGTATTTGAGATTGCAAATTCCTTTCATATGTCCAACCGTTTTTTGTGTTATTTGCTGGCCTGCGCAAGGGTGACACGGTGGCATTGGATTAAGGAGGCCATTGCCGCGACGTATCTGTTGCGAGACTGGCTGGTTCTGGAGGGTTTACGTGCCCATTCTACCCAAGCACAAGCATCCTTTTGGGTGGAGCAGAGCTCAGTAGCCCCTGCAGACATTTGTCAAGCTGCAGCATGGGCATCACTTTCCACTTTTGTCAAGAATTACCACTTGGATGTCCATGTTCTGGCAGACACGGCCTTTAGCTCAGGGGTTTTGTGAGCTGCTGTCGTCTTCTTGCCTAGTGAAGTATTGTAGCTTTGGTACATCCCATTTTTCTGGACTGGTCTAACAGGACGATATGGAAGGTGACATTTTACTTACTAGTTAATGTCTTTTCCTTGAGTCCTGCTAAGCCAGTCCAGGGCCCCTTCTTCTGCTGTGGTACCCTTGGGTCTGCAGATTCATCTTCTACTGACAGCCTTCTGTTTATACTTTCCTATACATATTTCTCTACTGTTGATTACCCATTTTTACCCACAATGGAGGTTGTGTGAGGCTTGCCATATTTCTCCCATATGCTTTGGGATGAATAGGGACCTCTGGTGGCTGAAGCGAATAGAGGCATGGGTGTGATGTCATTGAAACCTGGGCTTTTCATTGTTTGGTTAGTTGTCTCCACCAATCTGCTAGTAGGGGAAAACAACCCACTTGTCTGGACTGGTCTAGCAAGACTCAAGGAAAGGCAGTGTCTTATCATCTTTTCCTTCTTTGGCCTCCGCTCATCCATTGCGAGAGCGCTGGACTGACTTCCAGGGGTCTCAGGACACCTCGCATTTCATACTGAAAAATCCTTCTTTGATTCTGGATTTCAGACTCATAATTATTCCTTTCAATGGGGCTTGTGGGCCCAGAGACTCAATCCCCTCCAGAGGGGGTTCCTCCCATTCATCACTATGTAGGTTTTGGGGCCCATTCCTGAATGTCATCAAGGATATTTATTTATTTAACTAGGTTTATATACCGCTTTTCTCCAGGTCAAAGCGGTGTACAAAGAACAAAGATTATAATAATTACATTGAATAGAACATATACATGGAGAACATTTAACTTGTTTACAGGTGCATTGATGAGAAGAGAACTAACTTATTTACATGGGTTTAGTTACTAATTTACATGGAACATAAGCCTTTGGGGGGGGGGGCAAAGTGTTCAATAAAGAGATACATCTTTAGGTGTTTTCAGAAGGATGGTAGGTCGGCAGTGCATCTGATTTGGGTTGGAAGAGTGTTCCACATGGAAGGCGAGCACAGTTCGAAGGAGCGTGTGCAGGCTTGTTTGTTGCTCTTTGTCCTTGCATGGGGGATGATGAGTGTGTTGCTCATGGATTGTCTTGGTAGCTACTAAAATGGTTAATGGTCTTCGTTATAAAACATATGAGGACAGACTTAAGGACCTTAATATGTATACTTTAGAGGAAAGGCAGGACAGAAGTGATATGATGGAGACGTTTAAATACCTCCATGGCATAAATGCACAGGAGGAGAATCTCTTTCAATTCAAAGCAAGCTCTGCTACGAGGGGACATAGGATGAGAATGAAAGGGGATAGACGCATGAGTAATATGCGGAAATATTTATTTACGGAAAGAGTGGTAGATGCATGGAATGGTCTCCCAGTGGAGGTGGTAGAGATGAGGATGGTATCTAAATTCAAAAAAGTATGGGACAAACACAGAGGTTCTCTAAAGGAAAAAAGGGAACTCTTGTAGTGGGTGATGTGGAAGGGCAGACTAGATAGGCCATGTGGTCTTTTTCTGCCGTCATCTTTCTATCTTTCTATCTTTCTTTGTTTCTATGTCTTATAGTCCAGTTGGGTTTGAATACTTGGAGTAGGGTATGAAGGTGGGATGTAGTGTGGGCATGAATAGCTTTGTGTGTGAGGAGGGTCTTGTATTTGATGCAGCTGTCTAGGGGGAGCCAGTGCAGCTGTTTTAGGATGGGTATGATGTAGTCTTGTTTTGCAGCTCCTTGCAGTTGTATGGAGGGCTGTGCGCAGGGGGATGAGTGTGGATTGAGGTAGACCTTGGTAGAGAGAGTTGCAGTAGTCGAAGTGGGGGAGAATCATGGCCCGGAGTGCTGAGCGGAAGTCTTGGGGATCAAGGAGGGGACGTAGGCATTGGATGGTTCTGGCTTTGTAATAGATCGCTCTGGCAATTTTGTCTACATGTGGTTTGAGAGATAAGAGTTTGATCTAGGCTGATTTAGAGGTATTTTATTTGGGTTTGAGTTTTTATTTGGGTGGTGTTTAGTGTAAGATGGGTTGGGGGTGTGAAGATGTCATTTTTTTTGTTATGAATAGGGCTTCAGTCTTTTTGTAGTTGATGGCGAGATTCTTGTCGGTAAGCCATTATGGAACTTCGGTGAAGCATTGTAGGAAGTGGGTGGTTTTGAATGGTCCATACAGCATGATTCAGTCTACATAGATGTGGAAGTTGATGTTGTGAGATTTGATAATGGAACAAAGCGGTTAAAGGTAGATGTTGAAGAGGAGTGTAGATAGGGTGGATCCTTGCTGTACTCTTTGACGATAAGGGGTAGATGTGTTGGTTCTTATTTTTATTTGTTGGTGTCTGTCGGTCAGGTTGAATTTAAACTATTGTAGTACTGTGCCTTGGACTCCAGTGGATTGTAGATGATAGAGGAGGATGTTTTAGGAGACTGTATCAAATGTGGCAGAGATATCTAGGAAGATTAAGATTTATCCTTGTTTCTTGTTCTGAATCCCCTTTATAAGGGTATTCACAAGGGAGACCATGAGTGTTTCCACCCCATGGAGCGTCAGAATCCATGTTGTTGGGGTCGAGGAGGGTGTTTTTGTCAATGTGGTCCTGGAGCTGTAGCTGGTTGGCTTTTTCTATGATCTTCGCTGCAAAGGGGAGGCTGGCAATCAGTCTTTAGGAGGTGGGGGTCCAGTGGGTCAAGGTTGGGCTTCTTTAGAGTAGAGTGTATGGAGGATAGTTTTAGGAAGTTGGGCATTTGACCTTGTTGGAGGGCTGATTGGGCTGGTCTGGCAAGCATGGGGCTAAGGTCTTGTTTAGTTGCTTTGACCTAGCTTACTGGGCATGGGTCAAGGTGGTTGAGTTGAGTGAAGAAATGATGGATTCTATGTTCTCTTTGCTGATTGGGTTGAAGGTGGACCATGTGTTGGAAGTGGACATTTGAGTGGGGGAAGGGATGGAGAAGAGATTGGGGTGGGGATGCAGTTGTTTGTAATGGTTGGCTAGTTGTTGGTGGTCGATGGTAATATTTGGGGTGATAGGGGAAAGGGTTTGTAAGTTGTTTGATTAGGTCATAGAGTTCTCAGGGGAGATTTGAGTAGCTTTGTGTGGTAGTTGCATTCCTTAATGTCTCTCCAGTCCAGTCCCTCTCCACTGCTTGTGGCCACCTTCCAGCAGCATGTAGACTGAGCACGTCATCCTTTTGATGACCCTGGGGTATGTAAACGGGGCGCTGGTCATGAAGGGCCACAGTCTTAGCAAAGGCAAAGTATTATTATGACTTGCAAAGGATTGTGGGGAATGTAATTCACTTATACCAGAATCAGCCGTTCACAAAATAATGAGTTGTGATGCTCGAGTGTAAGCAAAGAAAAACATTTTATTCTTGGGGTTAATTCTCCCACACAGATTACACTTGGTAACACAAAAGGACACTTGCTTCCAGTATTGTACTCAGGAAAAACAAAACATAATATAAGGTAACTGAACTTCTTAAGCAAAAATCAATAAAGACCTTGATGGGAAACAGAAAAGGTCTTTTTGATGGCTCCTGCTAATGACATTCTTAGCAGTGCTTCAAAAGGCAAAAACAAAACCCAAAAGTAACAAAAAAACTGTTCTTTATCAAGGATAACTTTCTTCTATTCACACACACAAAAAAAAGAAAAGTTTCCTTCCAGAGCTCACGTGCACTTGTGACTGGCTCAATTACCAATAATTAGCCAGCTGCAAACCCCTTTGCTGGTTCACTCTCTCTATGTGGCTCAATCCTACCCTAAAGCTTTCTTGCAGACTTTTCTGGGTAGATAAAAGAACAAGTTACAGTTCCTTTTGGTGGTGGTTGTATTAGTGAGAAAGTACTTTAAAACAGCAGCCTAGACAGAGAGCAATCCATGTATTCATTCTGATCATTTGATATATCTCCTTCTTCCTCAAATATCATGGAATCAATATCAGGGTCTGGCTCAGAGGAATTCCTTAATTGATCATTCTCAGGATAATATTTGTTTCCCTGCTGTCTTCCAGATGAAGAGCTAGGGCCTAGATCAAAGTTCATACCTGAGCTTCCCTTGCTGTTAGGTTTCCTCTCCAGGTATCTTGGCCAGTAAGTAGTCCAGCTTTTATGTCCAGCCTTCCAATCAAGATCCCTGGACACTGGGTCTCTCTTCACATACCTTCTTGCACCGGTCTTAGGGCCCCTTCCAAATGCAGCCGTCTCCTTCAAAGGTGATGTCTGGGAATTCCTGGCTTTAAAACCCCACTCCTCTGGCTTCCTCCAGTCCAATGGAGTATGCTTGCCTCTGGAATCACTCCTAACACACGTACTGCTGTGGGCTCCTTCTTTAGACCTCCAAGATGTCTTTCTCTTCTTCCTTCCACGTTGCTTCTGCTGTTGTAGTCCTCTCTCCTCTTTCTGTCTGCTCTCCTGGTTCTTTCTGTTCTGTCCGCTCTCCTGATTGAACACACGTTTCCCCACTTCAGCTCTTCTAGAGGCTGTTTGAAACCTGGTGCATTCTGGGACTGGTAGTCTTTTATGAAAACATTCTGTTTTATTATTTCTACCAGCAAAGACAGGTTGCTTGTTCAAAGCCAATTCACCTCTTTTATAGCTCCCTCCTGAACTATGATAAGCTTCCTTATCACATATCCCCCTGCTTAAGTTATTACGGACTGATGCAACTGGTGAAACTTCTTCTTTACAGTCCGTAATACCTACGAGAGTATTATCTTTTTGACGCTCACCTACTTCTTGGCTGGCTTCAGGGTCATTATTATTTACAGGCCTCTCCTTCCAAGATTTTAGTACATTAATGTGGTAGGTCTGTCTACAACCTCTTGTATTTTCTACCACATAAGATACTGGGCTCACCTGTCTAACAACCTTCCCATGGCCCTTTCCACTGTACTTCAAATTTTGGGACTGTACTTGCTACTTGAACCAAAACCTTTTCACCAATACTTAATTGGCGGCTTTTGGCCTTCCTATCATACCACCCTTTCTGGCGCACTTGACGGTCCTGCAGGTTTTTCTCAGCAACCTGCGAGGTCCTTTTTAAACGTGCTCTCAAGTCACGTAGAAACTGTGGCACCTCCTGATTTCCTGGTTCAGGATCAATCCATTGCTCCCTCAAAATATCCAACAAACCACGTGGAGCCCTACCATACATCAATTCATATGGTTACACCTAGGGACACCTGAATTCTTTCCCTGCAGGCATATAAGGCAAAGGGCAATAACATATCCCATTCTTTTACCTCTCCTGTTAACCCCCTTCTCAACATTTGTTTGAGAGTTTGGTTGAATCTCTCCACCAAACCGTTTGATTGAGGATGGTAGGCTGAGGTTTTCACGTGATGAATGCCAAAGGCATCCCAGACCTGGGCCAAATATTTGGATACCAAATTGGACCCTCGGTCAGTCAACACCTCTCTTGGGAATCCCACTTCTCAAAACAATTTGACTAGCTCTAAAGCTATTGTTTTTGCAGAAACATTCCTCAATGGTATGGCCCAGGGAAACCTTGTTGCCTGATCTACCATAACTAGAATGTATTGGAAACCTCGGGGCGTTTTGACTAATGGGCCTAAAATATCCATAGCAATGCGACCAATTGGGTCTGTGATAATTGGTGTGGGAATCAAAGGCACCACCGGTGGGTGAGTCGCTGTAACTCGCTGACACGCTGGACATGCAGCACAAAACTGGGCAGTTTCTTTGAATATACCTGGCCAGTAAAAACGTATAAGTATTTGATCCAGCGTTCCTTGCATCCCTTTATGACCTCCAACTGGATGATCATGTGCTAATCTAAGTACTAGTCCTTTGAAAGTTGTGGGTACCACCAACTGTTTACGTATGGTCCCATTTCTGTGGTCCTGACTCTCTCTATATAATATTTCATTATCTAGTCTGAATCTGGGCAACTCCTCCCTGACCTCCTGAGCATACTTAAAAGCTCGGGTGAGAGCTTGATCAGCTTGCTGTTCTTGTGGAAAGTTAGGAAACTTTGCCACTAAATCAGCTGGCACACAGGGTAAACTTTGACCAGCCAACATGTCAGCCCTACCCTGTGCCCTGCAAAGTCTCTCACGACGCTTTTGTGCTTTCAACTTTCTTACTTTCCCAGATGGTGGAGTTATTAAATCATCATGAGAGGGTAAGTCTCCTAATAACTCTGCCTGCTCCCCCTCCTCCTGGCTCTTTACCTTAGCCTGTGAACGGGTGGATACAAGGCCCCTCTTCTTACCTATTTCCTTCTTTATAGTTTGGTCTTCTGGAAGCTTAACCATCTTTTTAGCTAGGGACTGAGGACTTCCAAACAAAAGCCCAAGAGCTTTTACCATCATTCCTTCTCCCTCCTTCTTTCCTTGTCCTTTCACTAGTCCCTGCTTAAATCTTGGCCAGTCCCTTCCTATAACCAAATCAAATGGCAGCCTAGGCACCACTGCTAAAAGAACTTCCTCTTGTTCCCCCAGGCACTTAACCATTAGCCTGTAGGTGGGATATGATGTTGCAGCACCATGAATGCATCTGATGTGAACCTGGCTTTCAGGGGTTCTAGGCTCAAATCCTTCTTGGGCCTCTATCCTCTTCGACAGCATACTCTGGTCTGCCCCAGAGTCTAACAGAGCATTTGTGGTAATTCCCTGCACATCAACCACCAAAAGGAATCCTTCTTTGGGCTGTTTTAAATCAACACCCATCAAGCTAGTGTGTATCTGGCATCCCCTTTCCAAATGTCCCCATTTTCCACATTTCTTTTTACTCCACTTTGTAATTTGGGTTGGCAGAGAACAATTATTCACAGAAACATTTTTAACCATTTTCTTTTCTGATACAGCACAGCTTGCCTCAGCACCAACCTTCAGAGGGCCACCCATTCTATGGCAAGCCTTCGTGGCTTCCAAGAATCTCTCTGCTAGCATGGTTGCCTCTCCAAGGTTCTGGCAATTTTGCTGTATAAGGAAAGTGTGCAGATCTTTAGGCACAGCAGACATAAATTGTTCAAGCATAATAATGTCTAACAACATTTCCAGTGTCTTTCCCTCAGGCTCCAACCATTTTACAGCCAATCCTCTGATTCTCTGACTCAGAGCCCTGGGTGTTTCACCCACTCTTAATGCAGTAGCTCTAAACATTCGCCTATACTCTGAAATAGACAACCCTAGGCGATCTCTTATAGCAGCCTTTACATCTCTATAATTCAAAGCTTGAGCTGCTGGCATTGCCCTATAAGCCGCAAGCGCCTCCCCAGTTAATGAGGCTGCCAGCCTTACTGCCCACTGGGTCTCTGGCCATGCTAATGCTTGTGCCACTCTCTCAAAAGATTCAAGGAAATCATCAACATTATCATCTGGAGTCAGCTTCCCAAAACTAAATGCTCCAATTCCCTGATTGAGTCCCACATTGTCCACATGTGGTATACCAGTTGTTACTGCTGGTCTTGCATCCGGTCCACTTTGGTTATGAAGAGCAATTAAGGCTTCTACCAGATCAAGCACTGGCTTCTGCTGGTCCCTTAATGCTTTAATTGCAGTGTCCTGAGCCTGCTGCGCTAGCTCCTGTTGCCTGCTAAATTGGGCTGCCATCCAGCCGGCCAGTTCCCTTGGATCCATCTTGTCTCCCTGCAAGAAAACAAAAGAAAAAAAAACACAGAGCAGCACCCTCCAAACAGGTGTTTTTCTCCTATTTTTTTTTTCAATTACCCCTGTGTCTTACTCCCATCCACCACTAGACATGCCCAGGTACTTATTACCTTATGCCAGTGATGAATCCAGCTTACACAGGGTCTTTTCCTCCTTGGAACAGCCACCACTTTTTTTTTTCTCCAAAGTGTTGTTAAGGGAAAAATCCACTTTCCAGCTTTTGACTTGAACTTTTTTCTTTCAGATTTCAGTTGTAATCCTTATAAATCTTGTAAATCCTTTCTGTAAAAGCAATCCGAACTACTACGCCACTGTAAACGGGGCGCTGGTCGTGAAGGGCCACAGTCTTAGCAAAGGCAAAGTATTATTATGATTTGCAAAGGATTGTGGGGAATGTAGTTCACTTATACCAGAATCAGCCGTTCACAAAATAATGAGTTGTGATGCTCGAGTGTAAGCAAAGAAAAACAGATTTTATTCATGGGGTTAATTCTCCCACACAGATTTACTTGGTAACACAAAAGGACACTTGCTTCCAGTATTGTACTCAGGAAAAACAAAACATAATATAAGGTAACTGAACTTCTTAAGCAAAAATCAATAAAGACCTTGATGGGAAACAGAAAAGGTCTTTTTGATGGCTCCTGCTAATGACATTCTTAGCAGTGCTTCAAAAGGCAAAAACAAAACCCAAAAGTAACAAAAAAAACTGTTCTTTATCAAGGATAACTTTCTTCTATTCACACACACAAAAAAAAGAAAAGTTTCCTTCCAGAGCTCACGTGCACTTGTGACTGGCTCAATTACTAATAATTAGCCAGCTGCAAACCCCCTTTGCTGGTTCACTCTCTCTACGTGGCTCAATCCTACCCTAAAGCTTTCTTGCAGACTTTTCTGGGTAGATAAAAGAACAAGTTACAGTTCCTTTTGGCGGTTGTCGTATAAGTGAGAAAGTACTTTAAAACATCAGCCTAGACAGAGAGCAATCCATGTATTCATTCTGATCATTTGATATATCTCCTTCTTCCTCAAATATCATGGAATCAATATCAGGGTCTGGCTCAGAGGAATTCCTTAATTGATCATTCTCAGGATAATATTTGTTTCCCTGCTGTCTTCCAGATGAAGAGCTAGGGCCTAGATCAAAGTTCATACCTGAGCTTCCCTTGCTGTTAGGTTTCCTCTCCAGATATCTTGGCCAGTAAGTAGTCCAGCTTTTATGTCCAGCCTTCCAATCAAGATCCCTGGACACTGGGTCTCTCTTCACATACCTTCTTGCACCGGTCTTAGGGCCCCTTCCAAATGCAGCCGTCTCCTTCAAAGGTGATGTCTGGGAATTCCTGGCTTTAAAACCCCACTCCTCTGGCTTCCTCCAGTCCAATGGAGTATGCTTGCCTCTGGAATCACTCCTAACACACGTACTGCTGTGGGCTCCTTCTTTAGACCTCCAAGATGTCTTTCTCTTTTTCCTTCCACATTGCTTCTGCTGTTGTAGTCCTCTCTCCTCTTTCTGTCTGCTCTCCTGGTTCTTTCTGTTCTTTCTGTTCTGTCCGCTCTCCTGATTGAACACACGTTTCCCCACTTCAGCTCTTCTAGAGGCTATTTGAAACCTGGTGCATTCTGGGACTGGTAGTCTTTTATGAAAACATTCTGTTTTATTATTTCTACCAGCAAAGACAGGTTGCTTGTTCAAAACCAATTCACCTCTTTTATAGCTCCCTCCTGAACTATGATAAGCTTCCTTATCACAGGTATAAGTAGACCTGGCACTTCCCACCAGCTCCAGTGTTGTGCTCAGTCTTTTAGCAGCTGGAAGGGGTTCAGCAAAAGATATTCTTTAGTGCTTCTTGTTTGGAGACTCCCCCCCCTCCCCCCCACCTGTGGCTTGCTTGGGGGTGCGGTGAAGGAGGCTTAACTGCCAGCATTCTCAGGCAGCGGAAGACAAGAAGAGAGCAATTAGAAGGACTCTTTTCCCCGCCGTTAGCAGTTGGAGGGGAGCCTGTGCCGTCCTTCCTGCCTTGCCGCGGACGAGCGGGAGGACGAGGAGTCGGCATGGCGCTTCAGGAGCTGAAGGTACTGCAGAGAGAAGGCCTCAGTGGGGTTGGCGCACTAAAAGTAAGTCTTCCGGTGAGTGGCGGCATTTCACAGAGGCAGCAGGTAGCTGCACGAATGTTGATCTCGTGTTCCGCGGTGGCCTACAGACCGTTGCAGCGCCAGCTTTTAGAAGAAGGTGATGCGTCTTATTCGCGTGCTTTTCAGACAGCGTGGGCCCGGCTCGGCAGGCACAGAAGGCCCTCGGTAGGAGCCCTAAGGGCTAATTAGTGCTCCGGAAGGGCGGAAGAGAGGAGGGAGACACTTTGAAAAAAAAAAAGTTTGTTTTTAGTACAGCCTAAGGATTTCCTCTTTTTTCTCTCCTTGAGCTTTGCAGGGTTTTTTGCTGCCCCTGCTACAGACATGCTGGCTAGGCCACAGTGCTTGCTCTGTGGGACTCACAGAGGGACGGTGTCCAAGGCAGGCGTTTGCAGAGGCAGCCTCTTTAGAACTGGAGATCCAGGCGGGAACAGTACAGGATCCTCCACCTTCCACTTCACAGGCCTCGGAAGCTCCTGTGGAGTTATCCCGGCCTGAGTCTCCCACCTTGTCTCTGGATCAGTCCACCCTGACTCGGCCTCAGCCCAGCTCCTCTAGTACTTTGCCTGGAATGGAGGGTGAGCTGGGGGGTGAATTTTCCCCTAAATTCGTATTGCTGCTGCACAAGGCTTTTTGCCTGCAAAGGCAGGGTCTGCATGGACAAGGGTCAGCGCAGGGAGGTACTAAGACTCAACTGTCTGACTCTAAGGAGCAGGAGGAAGCCAGCCCCCCCTCCCCCAAAGCGGGCACGGCTCGCACAAGAGGAGGTTCTCTGCTCCCCTCGGTCAGAACCCTTGGAAGGGGATCTGTCAGACAGGGAGGTGGAGGATGAAGAGGAACTCGAAGAAGGCGAGATCCCTGAGGAACAAGCCAAGATTGTTTGAGTCTAATGCCGGGAGGAGTTACCGGCTCTCATCGGGGAAGTGCTGAAGGTGCTGAACATGTCGGCTGGAGTCCCAGCGGAAGAAGAGGCGCTGGAGGACCCATTGATTCAAGCACTTAGGAAATCGCAAAGGGGTTTCCCGGTGCATCGAGTGGTGCAGCAGATGATCCAGGAGGAGTGGGATCAGCCGGAATTCGCTTTGTCAAGGCTGTATCCTTTACCGGAGGGAGAGAAGGAGCTGCTTCGCTCGCCTAGAGTGGACACTGCGGTGTCGGCGGTCACTAAAAAGACCATGATTCCAGTCAAAGGCAGCGCCCTCCTTAAGGATTCCCAGGATAGAAAGTTGGACACCCTGTTGAAGCAGGCATTTGATGTTAGCGCCTTAGCACTACAGCCTTCGGTCTGTGGGGCATGGGTGGCCCGAGCTTGTCTGCGCTGGTCCCAGCAGATTCAGCTGGCAGGGGATCCTCCCAGTGAAGGCACACAAGAGGTCTCAAGAATTGAGACGGGCGCAGCGTATGTGGCTGACAGTACGATCTCATAAGAAATCTAGCAAAAAACATGGCGTCAGTGGTGGTGGCCCGGCGTTACCTCTGGCTCTGCAATTGGTCTGCGGACAGTTCTTCTAAGGCCCGACTCAGCAGGCTCCCCTTTAAGGGTAAGCTGCTCTTTAGGGAGGACCTGGATAAGCTGGTAAAGTTGCTGGGGGAGTCTAAGGGAGGTGGGCTACTGGAAGACAGGCCTAAGCAGAATTGGGGCCCCACTCCCAGGCGGACTCAACCTCGTGAGGTTCGGAGGTTTCAGACGAACCGGTCTTTGTCCTTTCAGAGAGGGTGTTTCCCTCTAGGGGACAGGGCTTCCGGGGGTTTCGAGGTGCGGGAAAAGGTTTTGGAGCCTCTTCCTCCGTCTTGAGCGCTAGGAAGCCACGGGGGCCCAGGGAGGAGACCTGCCAGTGGGAGGCTGCCTTTGGCAGTTCCTTTCTGCCTGGGCCCGGGTCACGACAGACCAATGTGTTTTGGAGGCAATATGATAAGGTTATGCTCTCAAATTCACAAGACCCATCTTTCCTTCCTTCGTTCAGTCCCCGTGCAGGTTGCCTTCCAAGCTGGCTGCGGTGGAAGCGACGCTCAAAAGGCTGGGGGCGGTGGAAGCGACGCTCAAAAGGCTGGGGGCGGTGGTTCCTGTTCCCTCAGGCCAGCGCGGAAGTGGTCGATACTCCATCTATTTCGTGGTATTCTCGACCTGAAGGGGGTCAGCCGGTGCCTCCGGGTCCCTCATTTTCGAATGGAAACTGAGGTCAGTGCTGGTAGCGGTAAGGCAAGGGGAGTTTTTGACTTCCCTCGATCTCACAAAGGCATACTTGCACATTCCCATCCGCGAGTCCAATCAACAGTTCCTGCGGTTCACGGTTCCACAGGGACATTTCCAATTTCAGGTGACGCCGTTTGGCTTGTCGACGGCGCTGCGCACCTTCACAAAGGTTAGGTTGGTGGTAGCAGCGGCTCTCCGCAAGGAAGGGATCTTGGTCCATCCGTATCTCGACGATTGACTGATTCGGGCGAAGTCCGAATGAGAGAGTTGAGAGGCCACATCCTAGGTGGTCGACTTACTGAGGAGTCTAGGATGGGTTATCAATGTAATAAAGAGCAAGTTAGTTCCCTCCCTGGAGATCGAGTATCTAGGGTCACGGTTCGACACGGGCAGAGGCAGAATATTCTTGCTGGATCGGAGGGCAGGGATGTTTCGGGACCTGCTGTGCCAGTTCCAGGACATGAAGGCGCCTTCAGCGTGGCACTATCTTCAGGTGCTGGGCACCATGGCGGCGACCATAGAACTGGTTCCGTGGGCCAGGGCTCACATGCGGCCCCTTCAGCGATCCCTGCTTCGACGTTGGTCCCACCAAAGGCAGCCCTTGTCGCTGACTCTTTCTTGTCCGGAGGCGGTCAAGGATTCGAGTGGTGGCTCCGCCCAGGTCCTCTGGAGCACGGGATGCCCCTCAAGCCGCCGGATTGGTTGCAACTGACGACGGATGCCAGTCTCTCTGGTTGGGGGGCCCACTGCGAAGGACGGATTGCCCAAGGACTTAGACCACTGTGCCTCCTGCACATTCCAATCAACAGACTAGAGTTGAGGGTGGTCTTCCTTGCCCTCAGAGCGTTCAGAAACTGGATGGGTCACAGGCGGTTCAGGTGCTTTCCGACAACATGACTACGGTAGCATACATCAATCGTCAGGGCGGAACGAGCAGCCTCTCCCTGGAAGAGGAAGTGGAGGCGCTGATATTATGGGCCGAAGCCCATCTAGTGGCTCTGTTGGCGCAACACATGGCAGGAGTAGAAAACGTAATGGCAGATTACTTAAGTCATCACAGGGTGGATCATGGAGAGTGGCAGCTCTCTCAGGAGGTGTACCAGAGGATTGTGCACAGATGGGGGCCTCCCATCATGGATCTGATCGCGACTTGGGAGTTGGCCAAGGCAGGCTGGTTCTTCTGCCAAAGAGAGGAGAAGATGCCGGAAGGCTTGGACGCCCTAGTTCAAAGGTGGCCGACTGGCGGTCTCTTGTATGTGTTTCCTCCATGGGCGCTTATAGGCAGGATCATTCAATGGATAGAGGCACACCCCGGGCTGGTGGTCCTTATTGCCCCGGACTGGCCCTGCCATCCGTGGTATGCCAATCTCATGTGCCTACTGGCCGATCGGCCATGGGGTCTGCCAGTGAGGGACGATCTCCTGGTCCAGGGTCCAGTGCACATGCCGCAGGTGGATCAGTTCTCGCTTACGGCCTAGCTATTGAGAGGGCTCGGCTGCGAAAGCGAGGTTACTCGGGAGCAGTGATTTCCACCCTGCTAAGTTCTCGCAAGCGCTCGACCTGCCTTTCCTATGTAAGGGTCTGGCGTATATTTGAAGGCTGGTGTATGGAGAATTGGAAGAAGGCCCTTACGGTGTCGGTCCCAGAGGTTCTAGATTTCTTGCAGGCAGGGTTTGAGAAAGGCCTGGCGGCCAGCTCGTTGAGAGTTCAGTTGGTGGCTATTTTCTGTTACAGGGTCAAGATCCAAAGCAAGTCCTTAGCCGAGCATGCGGACTTTGGGTGGTTTATGAAGGCTGTATGGAGGCTTCGGCCTCAACAGAGATCACTGGTTTCTCCTTTGGACCTCAACCTAGTGTTAGATTCCCTGACCGCAGAGCCCTTTGAGCCGATGCAGTGGGCGTCTCTCAATATTTATTACTTGTCTCTCCATTAAGTCTGCTTTGCCAATAGGTTACTGGAGCTGGTGGGAGGTGCCAGGTCTACTTATACCCCAGGGTCATCAAAAGGATGATGTGCTCAGTCTACATACTGCTGGAAGGGGGGCACCATCAGTGGAGAGGGACTGGACTGGAGTTCCTTCAGGAACGCTAATGAGTAGGTAAGGTCTAATTATTCTTTTGGCATTGTCTGTTGCAGATCGGTAGTTGTACAGCATGTCCGTGTAAAAATTTGGTCAGAGTTGAGTGTTGATTTGCATCATTTTCTCTCGAGTCTTCGTAGTTGGGTTTTGAGCTTTCAGAGGGTGGAGGTGTACCATGAGGTTTTAGGTTATTTGTTGGTTGTTCATGGTGGAATAGTTTTTGCGATCGCAGCTTTGTTGATGTGGTTCCAGTAGTATGAGAGTATGTTGGGGTCTGTTGTGTCAGTTTGTAGCTGGGGGAGGATGACTAAGGAAAGTGTCCTTGTCAAACTGGCTGAATCGTCATTTCGGTTGATTGTGTGTACGGTTGATGGGGCTTTGATGGGTTAGGGGGAAGATAATGAGTCTGTGGTCTGACCATGGTAGTTGAAGAGTCTGTGGTGTGAAGGTGTTGCCATTGTATGTTGAGAGGTTGTTGAGGAAGACTAGGTCCATTGTGTTTCCTTTATCATGTGTGGGAGTCTGGATGGTCTGGTGTAAGTCTATGGCTTTGAGGAATGTGGCAGCATGCTTGGGCTGTACTGATGGGAGGTTGAAGTCGCCCAAGAGGAGGGGATCTTTGCTCAAGTTGGATATTTCAGGTGCTTTTTTTAGTATTTTGGAGAGGTCAGTAGCTGCTGTGGTAGGGGATCTGTAGATGATGCAGATAGCGAGCAGTTTATAATGCTGAGGGTGAATGTTTCTTCTGTGCTTTCTGTAGCGAGTTAACAGAACTGTAAGTGGGATTTTGCCACTATTAACAATATCCCTCCTCTGCTGTGAGATCATGGGCAGTGGAAGAGGCTGAATCCATGGGGAGGGAGTTGGTTCATGAGAACAGTGTCTGTGTCTGCAAGCCAGGATTCGGTTATGCAGAATATGTCTAGGTGGTAGCTTGTGATGAGGTCTCTGATAATAGGGATTTTGTTTCTCACCAAGCGAGCATTTATGAGTGTACAGTGGAGTGATAGCATGGGGGGCAGGAGAGTTGCTTTGTTGCAGTATGTGGGGTTGCAGTAGCTATGTTTGAGGTTTTGCAAGTTTTGATGCTTGTTGTGGTGGTGGAGGGAATTTGCAGGTTGTTGGGCGTATTGTATGGAGGGTAGGATTGGGGATTGTGTGGGTATGGTAGGTAGAAGCTGTAGGGAGATTGTGGGCAGAGTGTATAGGCTTGCGTACAATGGAAGCATGGTTTTGAGTATGATTTATTTATTTATTTATGTAACAAACTTTTATATACCGCGACCTTCCAGTGATCAGGTGCGGTTTACATATAACAGATTAGGGGAACAGAAAGACAGTTCTGTTTTTACAATGAACATTGCGTGAACTATATACATTAACAATTAAAACTTAAAACTTTTAACTTTGGAGAACTATGTACATTTAACTATATACAGATAGTAGAGATGAGGTCAACAGTGTAGGTAGTTATATCAAAGACAGTGTCAAAGGTCATAATATCATAAGGCAGTTACGAAGTTGGTTTCTATGTGTATATAGGTTATCCCTTTTCATTTTGGTATTGAGAGTTTGCCAGTGGGCCGTAGTGAGAGATAAAGAGGTGGGTTTTTAAAGTTTTACGTAGGGTTTTAAGTTCAGTTGAGGCTCTGATTTCTTCTGGTAGCGAGTTCCAGAGTATAGGAGCAGCGTGGGAGAATGCTTTTTTATTGGTCGCTTTTTTGGTCTTAGTGAATTCTTTTGGAATCTTTAATTTATTAGCGTTGCCTCTTCTATGTGCAGAGTGGACTGTGTCTTTAGTGAGTAGCTTATTAAGGGTGGCTGGAGCAGTGTTATTTAATGCCTTGAATGTGGTAATTATTAATTTATAGTCTATTCTACATTGAATCGGGAGCCAGTGAAGTTTGGCTAGGTAAGGTGATATGTGTTCAAAAGGGTGTACCTTCATTATAGTTCTGGCTGCAGCGTTTTGAGCTAATTGGAGCCTTTTGATGTTTTGGTTAGTGGTGCCTACTAGAGAGAGGTTGGCGAAGTCAAAATGTGGTGTGACAATGGCTTGAATGATGCTTAGGAAGTCTTGCAGGTGTACTAGAGGGCGTAATTGTTTTAATACTTTGAGTTTGATAGACTTGTGGAGTTTTTGGAGTCAGTGGATTGTTCTAGAGAGTGTATTTGAGTCGTTTGAGAGAGTCCTCACTGACATGGTAGTCCTTTGGTCAGTGGGGGATGTGGTTTTTGTGATGTTTGTCTGTCCTGGTGGGGTGTGCGACGGAGTGATGGTCTCTTAGTAGGGTGAGAGGCGGCAGGAGTACGAGAGCAGTCTTTTGGTGCCAAGCAGGGTGTAGCTTGCCTGTGATCAGAGTTGTTTGGTGAGTCCAGGTGTATCTTGCAGTGGTCCCTGCCTAAGGGCCACGCCAAAGGATAGAAGGGTGCTAGACGCCATTCAAAGTAGCTGTGTCCTGGACTGCAAACAGCCGATCCTGGAGGCATTTGTCATCCCTCTATGTGGTTTTGCAGACATGAGAGCAACCGCATGGGTCACATTGGACAAGTTACTGTACCTAAAGGTGGTGCTGCCAGTGCCCCTAACCAAGCAGGGCAAGGGCAGATATTCCATTTCTCTCAGGATGCCACAGAAAGATGGCTTCTTCCGACCAATGGCCTCAAGGCAGTCAGTACTCCTTTGCGTGTGTTGCGCGCTTCCGAATGGAAGCTTTGAGATCTGTGATTTCAACAATGTTCCAAAGGGAGTTCCTAGCATCTCTGGTTTTGGTCAAAGCATGTTTTCCTAACCCAATCTGGGAGGATCAGCAGAGATATCTGAATTTTTCTGTGTTTGGCTCACACCATTAGTTGACCGCCCTCCCTTCGGCCTCTCCACTGCCACGAGATTGTTCTCCAGGGTCATGGTGGTGGTGGCTGCTGCACTACAGCTCTAAGGACTATGTGTACACCCATTTCTAGATGACTGGTTATCTGAGCCCGTTCTCTGTTGGAGGCCTCTCGGATTTCAGTCAAAGTGGTGTCCTTCTGGAAGGCCTTGGCTGGGAGGTCAATCAGGGAAAGCGTCCATTGGAGCCCTCCCAATCCCTGGAATTCCTGGGAGCATGGTTCGATGCTCGAGTGGGCAAAGTCTTCTGCCAGAGGAGAGAGTGTAGAGATTGTTGGAATGACTTGAAGTGTTCTGTTCTCAACAGGCTCCCAAGTTTTGGGATTATCTCCAGCTTCTCAGCTTGATGGCAGTGGCAGTCAAGATGGTGCCATGGGTGTGTTCATATGTGGCCACTCCGACGGTCCTTCCTGACGGGAGTTTGAGCTCAGGCTTCCGCTGCAGCTTGGAGTGAGCACCAGCTTGTGGTGGCAGCTACACCCATATTATCTGAAGAGGGGCATACCATTGGATGATCACTTGTGGATTCTTCTGGCAACAGATGTCAGTCATGGGCAGGGAAGCCCTTGTCAAGACTGAACAGCCCAGGGTTGTTGGAGCCGCAGGCAGATGGTATGGTCCATCAACTGTCTTGAAGCAAGGGCTATATGGCTTGCCTGCTTGCGTTTTCCCACCCTTGGTCGAAGGCAGGGTGGTGTGAGTTCTCAGGCAATGCCATGGCAATTGACATATGTCAGTTGCCAAGGTGGCATGAGATGTGCAGGAGTGACCCTGGGGATGGCGCTTTGGTTTGCCTGGGAGGAAATGAGCCTCCTAGCTCTGTCGGATCAGCAAATTGCCAGGGTGGTCAGTGTGGAAGCGGGCTTCTTCTGTCATCACTCTCTTGATCCCAGAGAGTGGGAGTTGAGTCAGGAGGCATTTCAGATGCTTTTCTGCTGTTGGGGTCCCACTCCAGTGACCAAGTGTGCCGTTGCTTCACTCACAACACGGAAACTAGGTCCAAGGGCAGTGGCACCTGGTTCAGTCCTGGCCATGGCAGTGGCTGCTGTTTGTGCTTTCTCCATAGCTGCTGCTGGGGTATGTGCTTCAGTGGATAGAGCGCCATCCAGGCTGGATGATTGTGGTAGTGCTGGATTGGATGAGGAGAAGAGTGGTTTTGAGACCTAATGCAGTTCCTGCAGGTTCCTCCTCTTCATCTGCCACATTTTGGAGCCAGTTGCATCAGGTGCTGTTTGTCCTGAATGACCTAGCTCCTTTCTCACTTACGGCTTGGCTCTTGAAGGGAGTTTGCTATCATGTAAGCATTATCTCCTGCAGTAGTTTCTGCTCTGCTTAAAGCTTGGCAGGGGTTCTACCAGCCTGGCATATGTGCATGTTTGGTATCTCTTTGAGCATGGGTGCGGCGTATGTCATCTTGTTCCTAACTCTGCCAAGGTGCCAGCTCTGTTGCTCTGAAAAAGGGGGTTTTCCCTTATCTCTGACAGTCCAGGTGGCAGCCATATTCTGTTTCAGAGGTCCAATGGTTGGAATGCCTTCAGCCTTGCACCAGGATTTTTCACATTTTCTTCAAGGAATCCACTGTCTGCATCCTTCCCTCTGGTCATTTGTCCCTTCTCTGGGATCTCTGGGGCTCAGGGCCCTGGTGTCGGAGCCCTTTGAGCCTCTGAAGTGTGCTACTCTGAAAGACTGTTTGTTTTCTTGGTCGCGATTTGTTCAGCAAGGCAGAATTCCGAGCTGCAGGCTCTGTCTTGCCAGGATCCATATTTGTCCTTTTCAGAGGTGGCAGTTTCCATTTGGCATGTGCCTTCCTTTTTGCACAAGGTGATATCTCCCATTCATGTAAACCATGTGGTTTGCTTGTCCTCCTTTTCTAAAGAGCAGTATAGCGGAAAAGATAAGAATCTTTGCCTTGTTAATGTCTGGAAGCTGCTTCTCCAGGACTTGGAGGTTACGAATTCCTTCTGTAAATCCAGTCATCTTGTTGTGCTGTTTGCTGGCCCACACAAGAATGTCACGGCAACCAAGTCTACCTTGGGCGCTGAATCAAGGAGGCATTTGCTTCGGTGTATCTGTAACGGAACCGGCCAGTTCCAGAGGGTTGACGTGCCCCTTCATCTTGGATGCAAGCTTCCTTGTTGATGCAGCATAGCTCGCTATCCCCTTCAGACATTATTGGGTGGCATTGTGGGCATCACTTTTCATTTTTTGTCAAGCATTACTGCTTGGATGTCCACGCTTAGGCAGACATGGCCTTTGCCTCAAGGTTTGTGAGCTGCTGTGTCGTCTTCCCACCCAGTGGAGGCGTAGCTTTGGTATGTCCCATTTGTCCAGACTGGTCTAGCAGGATGATATGGAAGGTGATATTTTACTTACCAGATAATGTCCTTTCCTTGAGTCCTGCTAGACCAGTCCAGGACTCACTTCTGGAACAGTGTTTAACATGGTTTTTATACCACTATCATTTCAGTCAAAGCGGTTTACATTGTAATTTAAACTTTGGTAATGTACATTAAACAGGGACATTGATAACTTGGATTTTTCTGAGGCAATGGAGGGTTAAATGACTTGCCCAAGTCCACAAGGAATGTCATTGGGAATCGAACCCTAGATCTCTTGGTTCCCAAGCCAGTGCTCTAACCATTAGGCTACTCCTCCACTACGATTTATATGCTTGGCTCTCCATATCCTGACAGCCCGCTGTTCGTTCTCTACTGTACATAGTTTCTCTACTGTTTGATTCATCATTATTGCCCACATTGAGGTTTGCCATGCTTTCCTATATGCTTTGGGATGAATAGTGAGGTGCCCTCTAGTGGCTCAGACTGATAGAGGCATGGGAGTGATGTCATTGAAACCTGGGCATTTCATTGGCTATATGTCTCCACCAAGCTGCTGGTAGAGGAACACAACCCATTTGTCTGCACTGGTCAAGCAGGATTTAAGTAAAGGACGTTATCTGGTAAGTAAAATGTCTCCTTCTAACATAAATACAATATATATTAAATAGTGTGGTAAACATTTAACTAAAAACCTTCTTAAATAAAATGTCTTTAGCTGCTTCCTAAAAGCTTGGGAGTAGCAAATTGTTGATAGTTAAGGTAGAATGTTTAGGGGGAAATTTTAAAAGTGTTTCTGCATGTTAAACAGGGTTCAACATATAGAAAAAAATCTTTTCTCCCAGCATGTACATACATGAGTTTTGCATAATTTTAAGATGAGAAAATATGTGCATTCTTTCTCTTAGAAAATTGGTGGCGTTTGTGTGCATACTTGCCACAAACTCCTCTCTTAGGAGGTTTAAGTGGTTTTTGTGTGAGAAAAAAAAAGTTTACATACGTCAGGGGTCTCAAACTCAAATTGCTTTGAGGGCCAAATGAGGACTTGTAGAGTAACCCGGGGGCCGCACAAGACGCAGGCCTCATTTGCATAATGGCATCATTTGCATAAGGGCATCATTTGCATAAATATTTGCATATACACTAACTTTTAGTAAACATGCAGAACATACACCATCACCAAACAAGGAATCACAATTTAGAAACAGGAAGACAATTAAACTGGGAACCCCAAAAGCCAAACTTAGAATGTACAACACTGTAGAAATAAAACTATAAATTGATTTCCTCTTGTATGTAAGGGAACAATCATGGAGAATGGGCCCCTGGGCCTGTGTCCACTCCCATATCTTTTCTGGTCACATGGAGGGGGATGCTCTCACCTTTGTGGCTCGAATCTCTGGCCCTGTGTTCATTCTCTGCTTGAAAACCCTAAGGAGGGGATTTCCTAGCTCTCTGTTCTCTCTGTTCCTGATGTCTGGAGAGAGAAATCTTTTGGTTCTGTGCAGTTTCTCTCCTTCAAGGTCCTGGGGGGAGGATTCTTCTGCCCCATGTTCCTTCTCTGCTTATGTTGATCCTATACTCACGATCTTCCTTTTATGCTGTTCAAAGGGTGGCATCCAGCTTTATGCTCGCTTTATTCTTCTGTGAGGAGAGGATCTCTGGTTCCTTCATTCATCCTGTCTCTTTTTGGGTCCCAGGGAAGGGATCCCTGGCCCTGTGTTACTACATTCTCTGTTTCTGGGATTTGGGAATGACATCTCTGGCTAGTTGCTTGCTTTTTCTCTACTTCAGGAGCAATGGGAGAGGATCCCCAAGTCTTGCACTGATGATATGACCAAAGAGCTCATGTGCACTCTGGCCATTTTTACACCAGCTGTTGCACAAGCCTTTTATTTTGATGTTTATAGACTCTCCTACCTTTTTTCTTAAAACTGTGTTTTTCTTTTATTTTCCAAAATGATGAGCTCACTATTAGTTGCATGAACAGACAGATGGGTCTATGAACCAATGGCAAACTCACACAGACAACATAGTCAGCCACAGAGAAATTTGAGTAGTGTCAGTTTTTCACCCGGGACTATTATTTTTTTAAAACATAGCCACTATTGGCAGCAGTCAGTCCCTGATCCCAATGCCAACAGTATTAAGCGTCCCGCGGCCCCTCTGCCTGCTCTGAGTCCTCTCCTCCCTGCAGCATCAGCTCAAAAAGTGGCGGCTTTCAGAGCCGCGAAGAGAGAGAGTTTCTCTCGCGCGGTTCTGAAGAGCAGCGAGTCTTCAGAACCGCGCGAGAGAAACTCTCTCTCTTCGCGGCTCTGAAAGCCGCCACTTTTTGAGCTGATGCTGCAGGGAGGAGAGGACTCAGAGCAGGCAGAGGGGCCGCGGGACGCCTAATACTGCGGCGGCAAGTTTGGATTTATTTTTTTTTTTTAGACACCGGTAAGTGCTTCGCGGGCCGCACAAGATGCTCTCGCGGGCCGCATGCGGCCCGCGGGCCGCGTGTTTGAGACCCCTGACATACGTGATGGGCAGATGTGAAAGTGATGAGTTTGGAAAAGTCACTATTTACTCATGTATGTCTGCAGCATACAAAGATTCCAAGGGGGCAGGTCCTGGGGGTGGTATGGGAAAGCTATTTCAAAATCTTTACATTTTCTGCATTAATGTGAGCTAACTGCTTGTTTTGGACCTGAGGTTTAGATAAATGAGTGAAGAGCAATTGTGCTTAGATTTTTATTGTAAACAGCATTGATGTTTTATACCATATATGGTTTATCAAGTGCTATAATAACCCATAAACCATCTCTCTGGTCTTAAAAAGACTTCAAAAAGCCACAAATTTGAGATTTAGGATTCAGCTTTTTAATTGGCTCCTCTTCTACATGTATTTTTGCAAAGTCTGTCACTTACACCGTTAAGTTACAAAATCAGCATTTCTGCATGTAATACTCCCAGTGAAGGCACTTTTGTTAAGCCGACTGTTCCTGCTGTACATGTTGGCTAATACATATATAATTTTGTATGTCATTATACTGTATTTTACAAAAGGCTTCACACATTCAGATAGCCTTTGGAAAAACACCCAAGAAATTTTAAATACCCAAACTTAGATGACATTTTGGTGGCCTAGACATTCTAGGCAAAATGGGCTTCATGTTACACAGCTTCTTGCCTATAAGCTGAAAGGTCATTGAACTGAAGGGGTATTAGATACACTTTTATTGGTATAAGCATCTACACCAATCCTTAGTATATACAGAATTTAAAAGACCTAAACACAAGCTTTAAACTAAGATGCAGACAGAAGTCCAGCAACGAGATGGGGGTTCTCCGGTCTTTTGCATTGAGTGTCGCATGTATGATTTTCTCCCAGTTGGTGAGAGGTCTTACGTATGCACTAAGTGCAAAGAACTCTTTGCTCTCAGGGAGCGAGTCCGTTCTCTAGAGGCTAGAGTAGCAGACCTGGAAGACATAAGAAAGACAGAGATGTACATGGACGTGACCTACAGGGATATAGTCCTGAAGTCCCACCTCCAGTCTGGCAGCATCCCTGCTGCCATGGAGGAGAGAGGTCACATGACAGGAGAGCATCACCCTGGTGTGGCAGGAAGTGATCCTGTAACTAGGACCTGTCCTCCAGGTGATGTAAAACCCTCTTGCACCGAGGACGTTTCTCCAGGGCCACGTGCCCATGAGGGGAGGGTCAGGACAGCTGTTATAGTTGGTGATTCAATCATTAGGAATGTAGATAGCTGGGTGGCTGGTGGACGTGAGGATCGCCTGGTAACATGCCTGCCTGGTGCGAAGGTAGCGGACCTCACGCACTGCCTAGATAGGATCGTAGATAGTGCTGGGGAGGAGTCTGCTGTCTTGGTACATGTTGGTACCAATGACATAGGAAAATGTGGTAGGGAAGTTCTGGAGGCTAAATTTAAGCTTTTAGGTAGGAAGTTGAAATCCAGAACTTCCAGGATAGCATTCTCCGAAATGCTTCCTGTTCCACGTGCAGGACCCAAAAGACAGGCAGAGCTCCGGAGTCTCAATGCGTGGATGAGACAATGGTGCAAGGATGAGGGTTTTGGATTTGTTAGGAACTGGGGAACATTCTGGGGAAAGGGGGGGCTCTTCCGAAGGGATGGGCTTCACCTTAATCAGGATGGGACCAGACTGCTGGCATTAACCTTTAAAAAGGAGATAGAGAAGCTTTTAAACTAGAAATTAGGGGAAAGCCGACAGTCACCCAGGAGCGCATGGTTCGGACGAAGGTATCCTTGAAGGATACTACCAAAAGCAATGAGGTTCCAAAAGGGAGTATAGTAGCCAAAATGCCCTTGAGTAAGGAGCAGACAGAGAATAAAGATTCCAAATTACCCATGCCTACCAATAGCCAGATTAATATGAATAAAATACAGTCTCTAAAATGCTTGTATGCCAATGCTAGAAGTCTAAACAATAAGATGGGAGAGTTAGAATATATGGCACTAAATGAGAGGTTAGATATGATTGCACTCTCAGAGACATGGTGGAAGGAGGATAACCAGTGGGACACTGTGATACCTGGATACAAACTATATCGTAATGATAGAGCTGATCAAATTGGTGGAGGGGTTGCGCTCTATGTTAGAGAGGGCATTGAGTCAGAAAGGATTAAAGTTTTGCAGGGAACAAAATTTGCTGTAGAATCTCTATGGATTGAAATTCCACTTATGAAGGGGAAGGTGATGGCAGTGGGGGTGTACTATCGACCGCCTGGCCAGAATGAACAAATGGATGATGAAATGCTCAAAGAAATCACAGAAGCTAACAAAAGTCACAACAGAGTAGTAATAATGGGTGATTTCAATTACCCCGGTATCGACTGGGTCAGTGTCACGGCAGGACAAACTAAAGAGATAAAGTTTCTAGATGGAATAAATGACTGCTTCTTGGAGCAGCTGGTTCATGAACCGACCAGAGGGGAAGCCATACTGGACCTAGTCCTTAGTGGAACGCCAGATCTGGTGCAAGAAATAAGGGTGTTGGGACCACTTGGCAATAGTGACCATAATATGATCATGTTTGATTTAATTATTGGAGAACAAATAGTAAAGAAATCCACAGTACTACCTTTTAACTTTCAAAAGGGAGACTATGATAGAATGAGGAATATAGTTAGGAAAAAACTAAAAGGAGCGGTTCCAAAGGTTAAAGACTTACAGCAAGCTTGGGCGTTATTTAAAACTACTATCCTCGAAGCCCAGACCAGCTGTATTCCACGCATTAAGAAGAGTGGGAGAAAGTCCAAAAAACTGCCAGCATGGTTTAAAGGTGAGGTCAGAGAGGCTGTTGCTGCCAAAAAAGCAACCTTCAGGAAATGGAAAAAAGAGCCAAATGATGAAAACTGGAAACAGCACAAGCACTGGCAAGTTAAATGCAAAGCATTGATAAGGCAGGCAAAGCGGGAATTTGAAAAGAAACTTGCTGCAGAAGCAAAAACACGAAATAAAGACTTTTTCAAGTACATTCGTAGCAAAAGGCCTGTGAGAGAGTCAATTGGACCGTTAGATGATAGAGGGGTAAAAGGGGCAGTAAGAGGAGACAAGGCTATAGCGGAGAGACTGAATGAATTCTTTGCTTCGGTCTTTACTGAGGAAGATGTAGGGATGTTACCCAAGACTGAAGTGGTATTTAAAGGTGATACTGCAGAGGAATTGAGAGAAATATCGCTACACCGGGAAGATATATTACAACTATTTGATAAACTGAATAGTAGCAAATCACCTGGACCGGATGGTATACATCCCAGAGTGTTGAAAGAACTGAAATATGAGATTGCAGACCTGCTATTGGTAATCTGTGAACTTTCATTAAAATCATCTGTAATACCTGAAGATTGGAGGGTCGCCAACGTAACACCAATTTTTAAAAAGGGTTCCAGGGGTGACCCGGGAAATTACAGACCGGTGAGCCTGACGTCAGTACCAGGGAAAATGGTAGAAACCATCATAAAGAACAAAATTACGCAGCATGTAGATAGTCATGGCCTAATGGGAGACAGCCAACATGGCTTTAGACAAGGAAGATCTTGTCTTACTAATCTGATATGTTTTTTTGAAGGTGTGCATAAACAGGTAGACAAAGGTGAGTCGGTTGATATAGTGTATCTGGATTTTCAGAAAGCTTTTGACAAGGTCCCCCATCAGAGACTTTTGGCAAAGCTAAAAAGTCATGGGATAGGAGGCAGTGTACTATTGTGGATCGGGAACTGGTTAAAAGATAGAAAGCAGAGAGTAGGGCTAAATGGCCAATATTCCCAATGGAAAAAGGTGAATAGTGGAGTACCCCAGGGATCTGTACTGGGTCCGCTGCTTTTTGACATATTCATAAATGACCTGGAAAAGGGAATAACGAGTGAGGTTATCAAATTTGCAGATGACACAAAACTGTTTAAAGCTGTTAAAACCCAAGAGGAAAGTGGAAAACTGCAGGAGGACCTGGATAAATTGGAAGACTGGGCATCCAAATGGCAAATGAAATTTAATGTGGACAAGTGCAAAGTCATGCACCTAGGAAAGAACAACCCACACTATAGTTACTCGATGCAAGGCTCCACATTAGAAGCCACCACCCAGGAAAAAGATTTAGGAGTCATCGTGGATAACATGTTAAAACCCTCCACCCAGTGTGCAGCGGCGGCCAAGAAAGCAAACAGAATGCTAGGTATCATAAGGAAAGGGATGGAGAATAAAACAAAGGATATTATAATGCCTCTGTATCGCTCCATGGTACGACCGCACCTTGAATATTGTGTGCAATTCTGGTCACCGTATCTTAAAAAGGACATAGCGTTATTAGAAAAAGTACAGAGAAGAGCCACCAAATTGGTGAAGGGGATGGAAGGCTACTCCTATGAAGAGAGGCTAAAAAGGTTAGGGCTCTTTAGCCTGGAAAAGAGACGGCTGAGGGGAGATATGATAGAGGTCTATAAATTAATGAATGGAGTGGAACAGATAAACGTGGATCAATTGTTTACGCTATCAGAATATAGAAAGACTAGGGGACATGTAATGAAGCTACAGGGTAAACTATTTAAGACAAATAAGAGAAAATATTTTTTCACTCAACGTGTAATCAAACTCTGGAATCTGTTACCGGAGGATGTGGTAAGGGCTGTTAGTATAGCTGGGTTTAAAAAAGGTTTGGACAAGTTCCTGGAGGAAAGGTCCATAAACCACTATTAAAAAGGGACCCAGGATATCAATGCTTGACCCAGTACAAGCATTGTGGAACTTGTGTCTTTTGGGGAAACTGCTAGGTACGTATGACCTAGATTGGCCACTGTTGGAAACAGGATACTGGGCTTGATGGACCTCGGTCTGACCCAGTATGGCATGTCTTATGTTCTTATGTTCTTAACTTTTCCATATCTACTAACTTTGGGGATAAAGTCATATTTGGGTATAAAAAAGCATTTTACATGCAGAAATAGACACTTCTAAAATTGCCTAGGTGTGCATACACACATAAAAGTATCTACTGCTGATGCATAGCGTGTACATTTATCCCAGGGCTCTATAAACCCCAGGTGCCAGATCACCATGGCAAGCAAAAAATCTGACCTAGCGCTTGGGGTTCTGACAACATGAGCAGAAGAGCAGGAGGCAGTGTCTTCCCACAGAGATCTCAACCCCCACGGGCAGAAGATCTGGGAGGTCTGGTGTCTGCCCACAGGGATCCCATCCCCCATGGGTAAAAGCGGTGAAGAGCCAGGAGAGTCAGTGTCTGCCTGAGGAGAGTCCGGTGTCTGCAAAGTCTTCAAAAAAGAAAAAAAAGGTTAGTAAGTTTGCTGCACAGACAGTTGAATAAATTAAAGGGGCAGTAGGTGGTAGTTAACTAAAATCTACTGCCTTTTTAATTTAATCAGCCATCTGTGTGAATGGAGGGGGGGGGGGGTGTGCAAGGGTGAAGGTTGAAGGGGAGAGTTGGGGTGAGGGAGGGACAGCGGGAGAGGGTTTGGACTGGGGAGGGAAGGAATGAATGCATTGGAAATAAAGGGCACAATGTGTGTGTGCAAAAAGCACACCCCTCTCCTGCCACACTCATACACGCAGGCACCCCTACCTCTGCACCACACACACACGGGAGTAGCTTAATAGGTCAGTGAGGGGTGGTGGGAGAGGGAGGAGAAGGAGTGGGGCCACTGCCTTTTGTTGGCACTGTGCAGTGGCCCATTAAGAGCCTGATTTATTACGCTTTTTTCTATGGAAAATGGGGAAACAGTCTTAGTAAATCAGGCCCTAAAACTTAAAAATTAACTGTGATACACCTTTTGGGGGGGGGGGGGGGAGGTGGGGCATGCACTTTGACATAGGTTTTGATGGCGGGCTCCTAGATTTCAAGAAAATTTGTTGCCTGATTTGTGCTGTATGCATGTAGGTGTTCAAAGGGCAGAGACTGGGTGAAGCTGGAGCGGAGTTGTAAGATAGACACATATCTTATACAATACACTCTTATCCGTAAAACCTTAATGGAAACGTTTTATATTCCTTGAAACAGATTTAACTTTATACAGGAGCTTTAGGCTCCTATGTTGTCTTTATGAAATAAGAAAAAAGACATGCCTCTATGTGCTTTCACAGCCTAGGCCAGCGATGGCGAACCTATGGCACGCGTGCCAGCTGTGGCACGCGAAGGCCTTGCAGCTGGCACGCGGGAAGGTCCGCAATTGAAAAAAAAAAAGAAAACCTGTCTGCTGCCGTTGTCGGGGCCGCCGCGGCAGAATCGAGCGTGCCGCGGGGCCCCCCTGTACCCACCCGGCAGAGCCTGCCCTCCCCGTAGCAGCTCTCTCTTTGGAGCTACAGTCAGACGCGCCGGCTTGCAGAGCGCGAAGGGAAGAGTTTCCCTTTCGCGACTCTGTTAAGCCCGCGGGGGCTGATGGGAACTTCCCATCAGCCCCCGCGGGCTTAACAGAGCAGCGAGGGAACTCTTCCCTTCGCGCTCTGCAAGCCGGCGCGTCTGACTGTAGCTCCAAAGAGAGAGCTGCTACGGGGAGGGCTGGCTCTGCCGGGTGGGTACAGGGGGGCCCCGCGGCACGCTCGATTCTGCCGCGGCGGCCCCGACAACGGCAGCAGACAGGTTTTCTTTTTTTTTTAAATTTTCCCTGGGCTGGGCTGGGCTGGGGGGGTGGGGGTTAGGAGTGGTGATGGGCTGGGCTGGGGGGGGGGTTAGGAGTGGTGATGGGCTGGAGGGGGGGTTAGGAGTGGTGATGGGCTGGGCTGGGCTGGGCTGGGGGGGGGTTAGGAGTAGTGATTGGCTCGGCTGGGGGGGTTCGGAGTGGTGATGGGCTGGGCTGGGCTGCGGGGGTTAGGAGTGGTGATGGGCACTGGGCTGGGCTGGGGGGGGTTAGGAGTAGTGATGGGCTGGGCTGGGCTTGGCTGGGGGGTGTTAGGAGTAGTGATGGGCTGGGGTGGGGGGGTTTAGGAGTGGTGATGGGCACTGGGCTGGGGGGTTAGGAGTGGTGATGGACACTGGGCTGGCTGGGGGGGGTTAGGAGTGGTGATGGGCACTGGGCTGGCTGGGGGGGTTAGGAGTGGTGATGGGCGCTGGGCTGGGGGGGTTAGGAGTGGTGATGGGCGCTGGGGGGTTAGGAGTGGTCATGGGCGCTGGGGGGGCTTAAACTAAAAATTGAGTGATGGGGGATTAGGACTGGGAGTGGGCTGATGGGGAGGTTAGGACTGGAAATGGGCTGGTGGGATTAGGACTGGGAGTGGGCTATGGGGGGCTAGGACTGGTAATGGGTTGAGGGGGTTGCTAGGACTGGAAATGGGCTGAGTGGAAGGGGGCTTGAACTGCAAATAGCTGTTGGGGATGGGGCTTGGAATGGAAATGGGCTGAGGGGAAGTGGGGGGCTTGAACTGCAAATAGCTGATGGGGACGGGGCTTGGACTGGCAAGGGGCTGAGGGGAAGTGGGGGGCTTGAAGAAGGGAATGGATGCTGGGTGAGACTGGAACTAGAAGGGAGCTGATGTTGGGGGAGGATTAGAATGGGATGGGGCTGGGAGAGTAAAATGGAGAGGGGAAAAATATTTTGTGTAGGAGGGATGAAAAATCTACAATTGGCCAGGTATTGGGAGAGTAATTGGGGATTGAGGATGGAGGGGTAAAATTTGTGTGGATGAAATAGGAATGAGGAAAGAGCAAAAGGAGAAAGATTAGTATGTTAAAGCAGATGTAGAGAGAGAGAGAATGGAAAAAAAACTAGAAGAGAGAAGAAAGGACAAATGGACAGCAGACGATGGAGAGTTAGCAGAAAACATGAAGAAACCAGAAGAAAATGGCTGGACCAAGTGCAACTGAAAAAAAAATGCACAAAAGGTAGAAAGATATCTCTTTATTTTGAATTTATTAACTGGAATATGTCAGCTCTGGGAAATGTGCATCATTAACATCTGCACTTTGTTTGGTACAAGAGGAAATTCCTATTTGACGTTGCCACTTGTTCTCTTTCCCCAGTATTCTCTGAAATGTATTGGTTTAATATTTGCAGTGTTGCCTTTTGATAGGTAGGGTATGGTGCTTTGTGAGTCCTGGTAATGCTGTCAGGATACGGCGGGTTTGCTATGGGTTCTAAATGGGCAGCGTTTGTAGTAGTTCCTAATGTGCCTGGCGGTTGGCACTGGATTATAGTAATGTAGAAATCTTTTAGTCTTTCTTTATCCATACACTCATTAAGAGACATGTTTACTAAAAGTTAGTGTATGGTAACATTATGCAAATATTTATGCAAATAAGACCACTTATGCAAATGACGTGCTGGCACTTTGAGGAAATTCTTTGGTTTTGTGCGGCAGTTTGGGCACTCGGGCTCAAAAAGGTTAGCCATCACTGGCCTAGGCACTCTTACAAAATTACCCTCTGTTGAGGAAAACAAATGCTGAATTCTGTGCACTTCATGCAGTTTTTCTTTTACGGGCCCAACAATCCAACTATTTTCAAAAGACAGAGTGGTATCTGGCGTCCAGAATGGAAAAAAAATCCAGGCAAATACCTTTTTCAGCCAAACAGAATCAGTATTCCAGCAAGATTTCCTTTTCCCCTAGCAGAAGCTCTCTTGAACTTATCTCCAACCAAAGGTTCAGCTAGTGTCTTGGAAACAAAAAGGTCAACATTCGGAAGCACTTTTCTTGCTAGCAGCACCTTGTGTTTGGATAAGTGCAACTGGCTGCGAGTATCCAGCTAGTGCCACTGCATATCTTACAGAGCGCCTTGGCATGATCGGGATAGAGGAGGTAGGGCTGAACTGCAAATTATCCAGAGAGCAGCAATATTTAGTCCGCTATCAGGATAAAGTTGGATAGCCTTTTTGCTGTCCTAACTCTGTGTGGATAGTTATCTAGATAATGCCTCTGGTCACTGCATTATCTGGAAACCTGCAGTGAATATTTGGTTTAATCACCATGGCTAGCCTTTCCCCTTCACTCTCTTTCTCACTCCCAGCCTGACCCACCAGCATTTTTCTTCCTCCTTGGTCTGTTCCAAACAGTCCCTTTCAGCTTGCCCTCATTAGTCTCTCTTGTTATTCATCTAGCACTATAACTTCCTTTTTCCCCCCTCCTCTTACCACTCTATTCCACTCTCCGGGCCACAAAGGATCTATTAACATTCAAAAAGGCCCTCAAGACTTACCTATTTACAGCCTACTTCATTATGGACAAAACATAATGCCTTCATGCAACCACCTCTGTCTCCTCCCCCCCCCCCCCTAAGCATTGTTCTCCCCTTATATTAACTCCTCTCCCAAGTTCTTTGCCCTGTTATAATGTATCAAGTTGGGTTTTTTCAATGTAAACTACCTTGATCATAGGATAAAGCGGTATAAAAAGCCTGTTAAATAGAAAGGAAATAAGACAATCTGTGACTCTCCAAACTCATCCTCATTTCTTTGCCCCACATAACCCTATTAATCTGTCTCTTTGTTCTCAGCTTCTGCTATTCTGGCCCCTGAGGGTTGCTGCCGGTCCCATTGTCATGGTCCACGCAATTGATCCTGTCCCCATGACTTTGTTCCTTTAGGCCTGTGCCATTGCTCAGCAAGTCTCTCTCCCACAGCTGTGCTATTTCTAACCCATGCAGCCAGTTCCACTGCTGGCCGTGTGACTACCACCAATCCCCAAGAGATTGCACTGTTCTGTTTTTAACTCTCCTACTTCCTGTTGATCTCCTGTGCTGTCTTAATGGACTACAGGATAGGAACCACTGCAGTATCTGAATTAAAGAAAGCATGAGGGAGAGGTAGAGCTGAGCAAGTTGGTTTGGATAGGAAAAATAGATAGGCTATATGCCCTTTTTCCGCCATCATGGTTCTTTATTTCTGCGCTCAGAATTAACTACAACACTGACACATTTCTAAACTTTATGAGAGAATTTTTCTTTACAAACAAACAGGGCAGGTGCAAGGGTAATAGGCATCCTGTGTAAAACTTCAGCCTTGTGCCCCCTTGCAATTAGCTATTAGACTTCCAGTGCCCCTTCCTTCCCAAAATTTTGATGATTAGATTCAGTTGTAAGCATCTCAACACTATCACTCTCAGAACAATTGTATAAAAATTCATATGTGGACATCACACTTTTAAATATTAAACTTGTTTTGTAAATAAATACATAATGAGGGAAATTTCAAAAAGCCATTTAAAAGGTAAATTGACTATGTGCATATTGCTTATTCTTCTATCTTTCTTCCAAGACAATGGAGTGACTTGCCTAAGGCCACAAGGAATGTTAGTGGGAATCAAACTCTGGTCTCTTGGTTACCAAGCCAGTGCGTGAACCACAAGGCTACTCCTCCACAAGGAAATAAATCTGGCAGTTCTTATCTGACATCAAAATGTGAAAAACATTGAAAGAAGGTGAAATCAAATGTTTCTTTTGCAGGAAGCATAATTAAATAACTTAATCAGGTGCCATTTTAGTGTATCTGTGTGTATAAGCTGTGCAGTGCTTCTATGATAAACTAAAACCGCCAGAGCAGTGGTTCTCAACCTTTTTTGTACCGTGACCCCTTTTACCATTGGTCAACTTGTGACCCCCAATGATAAAATCAAATGCGTCTCTCTTCCTTTACCGTTAACGCATTGTCGCTGTAATCATTTGTTGAATTATTAACATATTATAGGCCTTTGCAATATGTTTTTATTTATAAAATTTACTTATTTAAACCACAATAATTAATCACAATAAAAAGTAACAATATTTGATTTCAAAATTATTATGATTTTGTAGTCAAATCACTAAATTGAAATAAAATTATTTTTTCTACCTTTGTTGTCTGACCAATTTATTCTCTGATCATGCTGGTCCCGATCTGAGGCTTCTGCTTTCCTGTCTTCTCTTAGCTCTCTTTCTGTGGTCTATGGTCCATCTGCCATTTCTTATCTCTTCTTTTGTTTTCACTTCTTTCCATCAGCCTATTTCCAGTCCCCTTCTAGACCAAATACCATGGCAGCCCCTCTCAGCATTCACTCCCTTCCAGTCCCATTCTCCCATCCCCTCGCATCAGCCCATTTGTAGCCCTAGCCCCCAGTTTTCTTCCAAGGCCAGCAGCTCTATCCTCCCCTCCCCACCATCAGCCCATTTCCAGTTGAAGCCTCTCCCCCCATCAGCTCACTTCCAGTGCTAGTCCCCCCCTCAACCCCATTACCAGTTCTAGGCTCCCCTAATCAGCCCATAACCAGTCCTACCCCCCCCCCCCATCAGCCCATTTCCAGTTGAAGCCCCCCCCAATCAGCTCACTTCCAGTGCTATTCCCCCCCTCAACCCCATTACCAGTGCTAGGCTCCCCTTATCAGCCCATTACTAGTCCTACCCCCCATCAGTCCATTTCCAGTCCTAACCTCCCCAATCAGCTCATTTCCAATGCTAGCCCCCCCATCAGCCCATTACCAGTCCCAACCCCCCCCCCCATTGATCCGTCCATTCCCAGTCCTAGCCTTCCCTAATCAACCCATTACCAGTCCTAGCCCCCTCACCCAATCTGCCCATTACCAGTGCTAGCCCCTCATCAGCCCATTATAATCCTAACCCGCACTGTCTCTCCCCTCTGTCCAGCATTTATCCCCTGTCTGTCCAGTATGTCCCCCTGTCTCTCTTCTTTGTCCATGTCAGCCCCCTCCCTCCATCCATATATCCATGTCAGCCTCCCTCTATCCATGTCAGCCCCTCCCTCCCTCCATGTCAGTTCCCCCTCCCTCCCTCCCTCCATCCATCCATGTCAGCCTCCCTCTATCCATGTCAGCCCCCTCCCTCCCTCCATGTCAGCCCCTCTCTGTCCATGTCAGCCCTCCCTCCATGTCAGCCCCCTCCCTCCCCCATGTCAGCCTCGTCCCTCTCCCATGTCAGCAGGGTCCCTCCCCCATATCAGCCCCGTTGCAGGTTCCCTGCCCCCTCCTCCCCTCTCCCTATGTCTGCCTGCTACTGCTCTGTTCTTCTGCAGCTGCGATTCCCTGTCTCTTAGGGAACCGCAGCTGTGCCTGTGAAGCCGTTGCGGAGCCTTTCTGTCTTTCGACGGGCTCCATGCAGCATTGTCCTGCCTCCAAAGGAAGTTGTTTACCACTTCCTTTGCAGGCAGGACAATGCTGCACGGAGCCCGTCGAGAGACGGGAAGGCTCTGCAACATTTTCACAGGCACAACCGCGGTTCCCTAAGAGGCAGGGAGCCGCGGCTGCAGAAGAAGGGAGGCAGTGAGTGCCGAGAAGCGGACTCGGCAGTGGCAGCAACTTGTGCAATTTTTTTATTTTTTAACTGGAGTGAGGCGACCCCTGCTAAATCCTGTGGCAACCCCCGTGGGGGTCGCGACCCACAGGTTGAGAACCGCTGTGCCAGAGGATTATATACCATTGCACTTCCCATGCCAAGAACTGAAATCCAGTGCTAAAGTTCTTAGGATAATGCTAATAACAAAAATCTTCTCTTCCCCGATGTCATGGTTCATAAACTCACTGGATAGAAATCATTAACAGGTTTACTAGCTGCTTGAGCAGTTAAATGATCCCTAACCAATGGCCGCAGGACAACAACATGGGCATGCCAATTCTAATTTAAAAATTTGCTCTAGGGTGCCAATTTCACCACGTAGCATCCCCTAGTTTAAGTAGTTAATATCTTACTGTGCTATTTTAATTTACAAAGGGTCTAATAAACGCAAAAATATCCAGCTGTGTTTATTGAGCTTGCCTATCAGCTTTTCTGGCAATTTATCATTGTGATCCACAGTTTAAGCTGTGTTACTGTTATGAAGCTTTCTTTCCTGAAAATGTTTATGCCCTCTCTGTTCATTAGGCTCTCTTGGTCCTTATCTTCTATATATATACAGAACTGGCTTATCCTGATTGTACCAGGAAAACCTGAAACATACATGGGCCGCAGGGCAGTATTCTATCTGAGGCAAACTGGTGCGTACAAGAGAAAAGCCACATTTTACAAAAAATACATCACAAAATAGGTCTGCAATAGGGCATATAGAGAAGGGAAAATCGTTATCAAACTCAGAAGGAACATCTAAAGATTGGCTTCACTAGGGTCTCCAAGGCAGAGCCAAGGAAAAAGAGCAACTGATTAAAAAATTAGGCTAGGGTGGCAGACCCTTGAGGTCATTTAAAGTGTAATTTTATAAAGTTTTTCCATGTTGAAAGCCTGTTTTCAGGATAGTACCAAAGGCTGTGCGAGCAGTGCAACTGCACAGGGCAACAACTACAGAAGGGGCGCTTATGTCATCACTTGATTTCCAGGAAGTCTAACAAGGGAATTCCTGCATGTGGCTGGGTGGGGGAGAGGGGCTCCAGGTTTGTGAGTGGCACAGGGCACATTTGTAGCTTGGTATGGTCCTGCCTATTTTACATGGAGAAAAAGGCTTCCATAAAATTGTGCAATGACATATGCTTGTAAAAAGTTGATGCATGGAATATCTATGTCATCTGCAATAGGCATTCCTGGGGTGTAGTTTGGGTGGAGCAGAGGCAGAGTTGCCATCTACACCCATTTTATAAAATACACAGGTACATCCATAGAGTATCTGTACATATTTATCCCTTTTTCAGAGCAAGTGTAAATTTGTGTGTGGGCATTTGTATGCTATTAGATCTGGTTCTGGGAGCAGGGCCGGCTTAAGAGCTGAGCCGGTGGCACAGTGTGCATCACCATAGGGGCACAGGAAGCCTGCCTCCCGGGCCATGGCTGTTTCAAACATTAACACATCCATGAGAACATTTGTTTTTACTCTCCCGGCTGTATTAATGCTCAGCACAGCCACATGAACATTTGTTTTTGCTGTCACAGCTGTGCCGAGTATTAATACAGCCACAGGAGGAAAAACAAATGCTACCTTGGCTATAGTAATATTCAATACCAGCCAAGGTAGCACTGGCTTTTGCTCCCGCGGTTGTAATAATGTTTAATACATCAGCAGGACCAAATGCTCATGAAGCTGTATTGCTGAAGGGAAGGGGTGGTTGATATTGGGGCTGTAGTTGACTGATACTGAGACTCAAGGAGGGGATTGGGGCAACTAGATATGAGCCAATTCGGGGCTGGAGGAGAGCTCGTATTGCAAACGGATTTATGCTGGGGGGGGGGGGGTGGCAGTGGGTTTATACTGGGGCTGGGGGACTGACTGATACTGGAATGGGTTGGTATTGGGGCTGGGGGGGGACTGGAAATGGGCTCATATGGGGCTTGGGGGGACTGCAAATGAGATGATACTAGGTCTAGGGAGATGGGATTGGGGTCTTGGGACTGAAAGGTGGCTGATGCTGGCAAATGCTAGGGTTGTAGTAGAAAAAAGATGGAGATGCTGGAGGATTGTGAGAGAAGAGGAGAACATTGTGGGGAGTGAGAAAAAGATAAATTCAACCAAGGAAAGGTTGAGTGGGAGAGGTATAAGAATGCATGCTGGGATGAGGAGGAGGAGGAAAGGCAAGGTTAATGAATAGTGGAAATGGAAGTAAATGGGTGGGTTCTAAGGAAGGGGCATAGTAGGCAGGAGGGCAGGTACTAGGGACATGGGATGTGGGACAGCAGGGACTCTGACAGGTGGAGACTAAGATAGGCTGGGTATTTGGAGTTTAAGTGAGGATTCAGGGCTTGAGTGGGAACTTGGAGTTAGTTGGGTGGATAGTGGGGACTAAGAAATTGAGGAGAGTGGAGGCAAAGTGATTGGGCGAGGAGAACGAGTAGGACTATGAGACCAAGTGCAGAAATATGGGGAGGGGAGAAAGTTTGAAAGACCTAGAAGGTTTGGAGGGGAGTGGTTGAGGGGCAGTTGAAAAAGACAGAACGTTATGGAGTGGATGAGAGCCATGGGAAGGGAAAGGTCTTCCATGAAGCAGGTGAAAGAGAGTAGAAATGGGGGAAGTAAAAAGGGGAATTGGAAGCCTGGATGGGTATAGGACACAAAGGGCCTGGAGGTGAAGAGAGGATGAGTGCTAGAGAATGAACTAAGGCTGATGAAAGGATGAGAATCAGAAAGTGGTAAATGAGATTGGGGAGGAGATAAGTACAGAGGAAGTAAATAGCAAACTAGAAAGTGGGTGAAAGACAGGACAGGGGATAGGATGCTGGAAAAAGGAATGAGACAGATATGGAATGGAATGGAAGGACTAGGGAAGTAAGATTAGGAAATGGAAAGCTGGTAAGTAGGTGAACGATGAAAAGAGGAAGACTGAAGATTGTAAGGAGGAGAAAGGAATGGAATGAAGCTATAGTTAGATAGAAGGATCAATGTCAGGGAGAGATATGGCAAAGGATGAAGAAAACAGGGAGTGTGAAGAAACAGAAAATGGAAATGGGATCTTGGAAAAGGACTTAGAAGAAAACCAACGAGAGGAAGTAGAAAAGATAGACAGGGACCATCCCAACTGGAAAAATAAGGCAAGAAAGATAAAAAAAAGAGTGCCAGTTTTTAGAGAATAAAATATGCCAGCTCTGAAAATATGCACATCTTATAGTTCATTACAGGAGGAAATGCATTTCTGTTTCTCTTTTGTGTTTCACAGCTTGCTGTCTGATTTTGTAGTTTTCCCATTTCAATTGGTCTTCTGTAGTTTCTTAACCTTTAATTAGTGATGGTCTGTTTTCCATGTGCAGCTGAGATAAAAGATTCTGTTAACATGTAGGTTCTCTTTATGAATTTGTAGTAGTTCAGCTTGTTCTCTTTTCCAGCTCGGTGTTACTGATGTTCTAGAATATTTGTAGTGCTGATTTTCCATAAGTAGGATTGGTGCAATTTGAGCTCTTGATGCTGGTGTCGAGTGTCTATTGGCAGGGTTTTGTGTTATGGCACATGGTGTCTAGCTGTGGAGGGAGTTAATGGTGGTGTCACAGATGTCAGACTAGAACTTGAATATAATCTTTTTCTATGTTGAGATGTAAAGTGCAACACCCTACTTCTGCTCTGCATCTGTTGTTGACAGGGTTTTATTTATGAGTCTGGGAGTGTTCCATATGAATAAATAATTATGTCTTATCAGGAAATTTGGAAGACACATTCATGGGCAACTGACTGGAAAAGATCTGTGTTGATACCAATACTGGAAAAAGGTGATCCGACTGACTGTGGAGATTATTGCACAGTCACTCTGATCCCACATGCCAGCAAGATTTTACTCAAGATCATTCAGCAGAGACTACAACCATACCTGGAATGAGAACTGCCGGAAGTGCAAGCAGGGTTCAGGAAAGGGCGAGGAACAAGAGACATCATCGCGGATGTGAGATGGATCCTTGAAAAGACAAAACACATATGGATATTCTTTTGGTATTCTTTTATCAAATAAAGCAAGGCTTTTGATCATGCAAACTATGCAAAACTCTGGGCCACATTAAGAAGCTTGGGTATACCAGAACGCCTGGTAGTTCTCTTGCACAACCTTTAAATTGATCAAGAAGCAACAGTTTAAATGGAACTAGGAGAAACCGAATGCTTTAAAATCAGCAATGGTGTTTGACAAGGCTGCAGACTTTCCCCCTACCTCTTTAAATTTATATGCAGAACAAATCATCAGAGAAGCAGGACTGTAATGAAGACAGCTGATGTGTGAAGATTGGTGGAAGACTCATCAACAACCTTAACTATGCTGATGATACCATATTACTGGCTGAAAGTGAAGACAATCTGAAACATTTGCTTCTCAGGATCAAGGAACAGTCTTAAATTGGGCCTGCATCTTAACATTAAGACGACAGAAATCTTGACAACTGGCGAAATCAATAAGTTCATCATTGATGGAGAAGAAATTGAAATAGTTGAAAACTTTAACCTACTTAGATCAATAATCAATAAAGAAAGGACAAGCGGAGGTCATGTGATGTGCTGAGCTAGCTCAGACGTCTACTGGGTTAGTTCCGGAGCTCCCTCCACCCTACAAACCCTAAAAATGCCCTAAATAAGACAATATGCACTGGGAAGGGTGGTTGAGGATCTCGTAGTCATTGTAGCAGCCCAAACATTGTAAGTTTGCAGTGTAGAATGAAGCAAGCCCGTCGAGACTGGGAGAAAGCTTCTACAGCATCTACAAAAATGGCTGACGGACCTCGCTCACCGGGCCAGCCAGTGTTGTCTTCGGAAGAGGTGACAAATGCTGTAGTTAGTGCACTGAATGGTAGATTTGATGGTATTATGGGACAATTAGACGGCATTAGTAAACAACTGGAGGCTGTGGGAGCGCGGATGGCTGCATATCGCAACTGGAAGACGAGCTTCAAAGCGTGGGAAGAGAGATTACATCCCTGCAGGCAATAGTCAGTAAGCAAGGAGGTAAACTTGACGATCTGGAAAATCGCGGTCGTAGGAAAAATCTCCAGGTTATCAGTATACCAGAGAGAGTAAAAGATGTGGACCTACGCAAATATTTCCTGGATCTGATATCCAATTTGCACCCCCCCCTACCCTCTGACCACCAACATACAAAACGATGGAATTTTCACATGGACGCACTTTGAGCGGGAGGTGGGCGAGACTGTTCTCCAAAGTCTCCAGCTTACCGACAACCCAAATTCAGGAATCAATCACAGATACAATACTCACAACGAGAGAGAAGACGGAGCCAGGGCCTAATGTCCAAGAGACATCTAGACTGGGACCTGTAAATACAGTTATTAATCTCTCCAGTCATCCTCTCACAGATTTAGAACTTCAGGTTTTGGATAAAGGTCTTTCATTTGTACCCACTAAGACACATGATAAGTTTTCTACACATGTTGAATTATACTACAAATTCTTCCGTAAATTGAAAATTATAGATTATTTTACAAACCATGATTCCGACACACCAGATCCTTCTATAGCAAGAAAACCTTCAACATAGGTTCCTCCATCCAAAACAAATGCTATGATTACTGCATATGAAAATGTCGTACTCACTAAAGTACACAAGTTATATCAAAATAATACAAAACATCCATACTATAATTTAACAGGCCCACAAAAATTAGCCTTAAAGGGCTTAAGGTCTAACAATGCTATCATAATTAAGCCTGCAGATAAAGGGGAAGCCATTGTAATACAAAATAAAGATTCCTATATAGAGGTATTGCGCCAATTGAATAATAAGGAGTTTTATCATAAGATTTATGATGATCCCACTATCATTTTGCAACAAAAAGTAGATACACTATTATATATTGGCAAAGAAGCAGGATACTTAACATCTAAAGAAATTTATTTTTTAACTGTCTCCCATCCCGTTATACCCACAATTTATATGGTCCAGAAGATACATAAATCTCTTCATAATCCTCCTGGATGGCCAATAGTGTCTGCCAGAGGGTCCCTTTTTGAACCATTATCCAAATTTTTGGACATTTTTTTGAGACCATTCGTCACATTAGCACCATCGTATGTACGAGATTCGACATACATTATCAATACTTTACAAGATTTTCAAGGTTACCATGAAAAATTGATACTAGTTACTTTGGACATTCAGTCCTTATACACTAACATACCTCAACAAGCAGCCCTGGAAGTACTGGCTAATGTTTTGATCAAAAGGCCTAAACCGGTACGTATACCAACCTTCTATTTGACACAATTGGCAGCTTTAGCTATGACCGAAAATTATTTCAGCTTTAAGGGCATTTTTTATAAACAGATAAAAGGGGTCGCCATGGGTTCTCCCATGGCGCCTGACATAGTTAATCTTTATGTAACTGACTTTGAAACTAAATTTTTATCTTTTCATCCTTATAAGTCACATATTTTGCTTTGGAAACGTTACATTGATGACATGCTTATAATATGGGATGGCACAGAAACCACATTATACACTTTTCATACATGGCTTAATTCATTAGACCCTAATTTACAATTTGAGGGTTCATACAGCATGGAGTCCATTCCTTACTTAGACATTCTCATTAAAAAAGATAATAAGGGATTCATTACTGATTTATATCGTAAACCCACAGACAGAAACACTCTATTAAAATACGATAGTTGCCATAATACCTCCTTGAAAAATAATCTTCCCATCAGTCAATTCTTGAGGATTAAAAGATTGTGTACTAAAGACACAGATTTTCAACGTCATGCAAGAGACATGCATCAGAGGTTTAAAGAACGTGGCTATCCTAAATGCATTCATAACGCTTATCTTAAAGCATGCACTACGGAGCGCTCTACATTGTTAAAAAAGACGGCACGGCAACATACAGATAAGGTCATCTGTGCTCTTACATTTTCAGTTCACTCCAAAGCAATCACAGATATCTTAAGACAAGAGTGGCATCTCTTAACATCACTGCCCTCATTTTCATCGAAACGTTTAATGGTAGCGTACAAGCGTAATCCCAATTTGTCCAATTTTCTAGTACCATCTGCACTCACACAGTCCAAGCCTTCACCCAAAATTATAGGACATTACTGCTGTGGAAACTGCTCGGTATGTATTCACGTCATTCCCACTAAAGTTAGTTTTACACACTTATCAACGGGACACAAAATATATTTACAGAGTTATTCTAATTGTAAAACAACAAACGTAGTTTACCTGATCCAATGCCTATGTAATCTAGTTTACATTGGCAAAACTAAAAGGGAGATCTGCACACAGATTATAGAGCACAGGAGTTGCATTTTGAGACAAATTCCTGAAAAACCATTGGTTGCACACTGGGTTGAAAAAGGACACACAATCAGTGATTTAAAATTTTTGGTATTAAGAACAGTGGTTCCTCACTGGAGAGGAGGGGACACTGATAAGTCGTTATTAAAATTGGAACGTTTTATTTATGAATTTAATAGTTTGGCACCTCATGGTCTTAATCAAGAAATAGATTTGTCAGTATTTTTGTGATTTATTGTTTGCAGTTATTTCAGCACCTCATCTGTTATGGGGTTGCATCATTCACATACATTGTTTTTTTCATTATTTATTCTTTATATCTTAACCCTATATGCGTTTCAATTTGGGTTCATTGTTTTCTACACGACAATTTTATATTCAGGGGTTTACATAGAAATCTAATTTATGATTAGTTTATAATAATATTTGGACATAATCCCTTTTACAGTTTTACATTGATTATGGTCATCCACTTACAAGTCATTGTTTTACAATTTTATATACTTATTTTACTATTGAATATTTTAGTCTCAGTATATACTTTTACATTCAATATCCAGTTGACTTCAAATGATGTTTTTAGGCAATCTCACTTCAATTTTAAACGTAATTCTGTTGCATACTTTATTATCAGTAGAATGCTTTTCACTTTTACTTTTACATCCGTTCGTCTTTCCCTCCCCATTTTGGACACAGTTGACTCTGCCCACAAGATCGTATTTCGGCGCGAAACCCGGCGTCCTTATATACTCAAGGTTTTTCACTGATTTCTTTCTTAGCTTGCATTACAGCGGACACCTTAAAGACAGTGGCTCTAGTGAAGGTAGTTGCTGAATTCATCGTTTTTTTGACATTTCAGTAGTTCTGTAAGCCTTGACTTATAAAGTATCATTATAGTTTAAGTTTTAAACATGATTTTATTTTGTAATTTTTATTTTTTCAGTTTAAACTATGTTCTTCTTTGAATAATCACATTCGCCAAAAAACGATTGAACTTAGGTGAGTTCTCTGATTTCTCTTCACGAAGCACATGGTGCCGTTTTTCAACTTTTTTTATACTCATTTCAATATTAATCACGAGTCCTCTTGCATGGCTATTTTACACAATACATTGAAGCATTTGCCATCTTTAGGCATACGTTTACATATACCAAGTTAGGTTTCATAGATAAGATATTTTTTAAAAGTTTTTTGCTTATATTCTGTTTTTACTCACTTTTTTAAGTACTGTAATCCATGGCATTTTACAGGTTATGTCAAATACTATGTTTTAGGTTTTTTCACAAAATTAATTATATGTAAATTTAGTATCATAGAAAAATTTTCCTCCTCCCCCTCCCTTCCTTTCTCCCCTTCCCCCTCCCTCCCCTGTACCATATCCCCCCTTTCCTCCCCCTTCCACCTGCTCTTGCCCTAGTTTATCAGTTCGTACACATGTTCTTACTGCATTATATATGCTTTTAGTTCATTACACATGCTTTTAGTTTATTATACATACATCCAAATGTGTACAAGTGTTACACTGTTTTTGATTTTTAATTTATATTCATTTTAATACTAGTACTAACTTGAGTTTTTGTTTTCAATGTATTAGTTGTTTTTAAGTACACACATTATGTACCACGTCCTGTATGTGACAACTATACAGTTGATACTCGTAAGTATTTATTTCACATAATTATTTATTTTTTAACCTTATATCTGTTTTTGACTACATTGTTCTCTGTTGCCCTGCATTTTGTGTCTTCATTTTATATATATTCATCATCATGAGTATTCAATTTTATCCTTTTATCTGCTTGACATTAATTTTTGTTTACATGAGCTTTCTTTTAATGTATATATTTGTTATGTTTTTAATTATTTCAATGTTATTTATTTAGCTATACGCCCCCTGAGGAAGGCAATTTGCCGAAACGCGTTGGGGTCTTATCAATAAAGTCATCTTCGACCACCACACGTCTTTTGCTCATTGTGTCTTGGACCTTACTGCAAGAGCGAGTGCTCCTTTTTGTGTTTCCTCTTTCTACAACTTCTTTATGTACTGTTCAGGAGTGGGGGAATAGGATGGGTCACAATTCTATAATAGGATACGTCCCTGGGTGGGTAAGAAGGTTCCCAGTGGAGCAGGGAGATCTTCGGTTAATATGAAGGAGGGGTGGACAAAAGGAATAGCGGGAGGGGTTATAGAGGAGGGCCCAACATCAAGAGTGACTAATGGTGAAGGAGAGGGAGGTGCATGATACAGGGGTTAGGGGAAGGGCAAAGGGGGGGAGGGGTAAGGGACAGGGAAAGAGGGAACAAGGGGCATAAAGGGGTTCTCAGTATGCAGAGACAACTTGAGGTTCAGAGGGGAGGGTTGATTCTAGTGCAGTGGATCGGGGGGGGGGGGTCTTAGGCTGGGAGAATTCCCCCAATAGTTATGGAAGAGGTGCATCTTTAGGTAATATACAACAGATATCCCAGTTAAGCTGAGAATACTCTCCTGGAATGTATGTGGGTTAGCTAGTCTGTTGAAACGACGTAAAATACTGCATGCGCTGGAGCGACACAAGGGGGATATTATATTGTTACAGGAGACCCATCAGACCACAGGGGATTTGAGTAGGTTGAAGAGGGTAGGATAGAGCAAATTTATGGGGCGGTCAGTGCGTGGCAAGAAAGGTGGGATTGCAATTCTAATTAGGAAAGGAGTAGGATTTAAGGCCGCACACACAGAGGATGCTCCTGAGGGTCGATTTTTATTGGTACAGGGTGTCTTGCAGGGGCGGAAGGTGATATTGGGTAGTATATATGCTCCTAATGTGCCAGACCCAAAGTTTTTTGCCACAGCAGAAATTGACACACTGCCTGAATCCCCAATAATTGTAGGGGGTGATTGGAATGGGGTATTAGACCTGACTGTAAATGTTTCGGGACGACAAGAGGGCAGTCATTTATACACTAAAGAAGGTTTTGCCAGCAGTGTCAAATAATAGATGCATGGTGAGCCCTCCATCTGACAGAGAGAGATTACACGCATCTGTCCAGGGCGCATGGGTCAAGTGCTTGACTAGATGCTATATTAGTATCAGAGGAGCTCTTTCAGGCATTAACTGGGGCGACAATTGGGCCCTATGAATTATTGGATCATGCCCCAGTGTGGATAGATTGGACCTGCTGCCACTAGATTTATATCAGGATGATCAGTTCCAAGGTTACTCGATAGATAAATGGAATGATTATGATAAACATAATCAGGCTCATCGGGTGGACTTGGCGCTTTTTTGGGAGGCGTCCAAGGCAGTATTTACGGCGTGACATCAGAGCATACTGCATTCACCAGAGGCAAAAAATGGCGGCGAGGATTTTAAGATTGGAGAAGCAGATCTGTAGGGAACGTTGTTCCCTGGCAAACCACCCTACAGCTGCTAACAGGGCACAGTTGTTAGTAACTCAGACAGCCCTCAACTCTCTGCTACACCAGAGAGCAAAAAAAATCCTTAACCTACTATAATTATCAATTATATCAATTTGAGGATAAAGCCAGGAAACCTCTGGTGCGTTGCCTTTCGCGCAACCAGGGATCCCGATTCGTGTCACTGTTAAGGGGATAGGGCTGGAAGGGCTCAGATGGATGCTACAGCTATAGGAAAGGTTTTTGTGGACTATTATCGTACGTTGTATTCGAGCGAGGATATCTCATGTTCGCGGATTAGACAGTTCATTGCGGGGGTGGCTCCGCCGCAGCTGACACAAGAACAAAAGGGGCACCTGGCGACCCCAATAACAATAGAGGAGGTTCAGCGTGGTATTGACAAGGCAGCCACCTGCCGGGCCCAAGGACCAGATGGGTATTGAGCCGAATATTATAAGCTTGTAACAGCACAAATTACGCCAACTTTAGTGGCAATGTTTAATTCTTGGCTGGATACTGGAGTCCTCAAGTACAATAGTAATACAGCCCATATAGTGGTTTTACCTAAGCCAGGGAAGGACCCAACAGAAGTGGGGTCTTACCATCCAATTTCACTAATTAACTATGATCTTAAACTATTTGTGAAGATCTTGGCTGAACGCTTGGCTTTGTACCTTCCCAGCCTGATCCACACATGTCAGACGGGGTTTGTACAGGGGTGCTATCCAACTAAGAATGTGCGGAGAATAATAGGGGCGCTCGAGTGGGTACGCAGGCAGGATATCCCTTCTTTGTTGGTTAGCTTTGACACAGAGAAAGCCTTTGATAGGGTAGGATGAACATATCTATTTGAGACTCTTGAGGCATATGGGTTGGGAACCAGGTTTATATAAGATGTACAGGGACTCTATCAGCGGCCGCGGCCGGCGACAGTAGTGGGTATTAATGGAGTGGTCGCCTCTAGTTTTGAGATTGAACGTGGGGCACGGCAGGGATGCCTGCTTTTCCCATTATTGTTCATACTTTCATTACATCCACTGCTGAGAATGATTTACTCATGAGATGACATACTGGAGGTAACACTAGGGCCCTGTACGTTCAAGATCTCGGCTTTTGCTGATGATTTACTGGTCATATTGACCGATCCACAGAGCTCCTTGCCCAAGCCTTTAGAGGTTGTAGCACAGTATGGGGCACTGGCAGGTTTAAAATTGAATATGGCCAAGTCTGAGGCCTTGAATGTCCTAGGTGGGTTGTAGGATAAATGGGGCAGACAGTTTCCCCTAAGGTGGGCAGAGAATAAATTTAAATATCTAGGAATATGGTTGCCACGCGACCCGAGAAGGTTGTACCATTTAAATGTTCATCCTCTACTGCAAGAAATTCAAAATAAGCTAAGAGACTGGATGCCGTTTCCGCTCTTCCCCTTGGGTCGGGTGGCTGCATATAAAATGATGCTTTTCCGAAACGTTTATATGTTCTCCAGCTGCTTCCTCTGCAGGTGGTACGGAGGGATATCCAAAAACTAGAACGGTCACTACAATCTTTTATTTGGAGAGGGAAAAAGCCCAGACTTAAAATTGATCGGTTATATGGTTGGTGGCAACAGGGAGGAGTAGGGCTGCCAAGATTGAATAAGTATAACTTGGGATGTATATTGCAGCACGTGCGAGATTGGTTGGGAGGGAGCTCAGTATATACCCTCATATGACCTTGAATCGGCACTGGTTGCCCCCCCATTCCCTTTTGTCAGTGCTGCATGTCCCCCAATTACAGTTACTCAAACATCTTCGAAATAATATTTTACTTAAAGAGGTTCGATGGGGCTGGCGATCTTTGTGTGGTCAATTAGATATTCCATTTGAGATATCAGGTTATTTGCCCTTACAGGGAAATTTGTCTTTTCTGCCAAGCACAGAGTCTAGTTTTTTTTAGAAACTGGGCAACACGGGGCCTCGTTCAGGTGAGGCAAGTAGTAAATAACGATGGTGAACTTAAGCCCTTCCCGGAGCTGAAAGAGTTAATATGATTTATCTAGTGGACATTTTTATGCATATTTACAACTAAAGCATTATTTGGCCTCTTTCAAGGAAGGAAAGCGAGGCTTACGACAGGAGAATTTTGATAAATTAGTAGACTGGTTTGAGCTGGAGAACAAAGAACAGATCACAGTTGCTAGTTACTGTAAGGCCATAAGTGGGTGTGCTCCGGATAAGTGTCATGTCCAACTCACCACACAGTGGGGATTGGAATTGGGAATAGATCCCAATGCATTTGTCTGTGGAGCTGCGGTGAGGAGAATCCCTAGATTGATAACAGGGGCTAGACTCCGAGATATGCAATTCTGGATTTTAGAACGCGCCTATGTATCACCCCATAGAGCACGGGGAGCAGGATTTGCAGAACATAGCAGATGTCCATGGTGCGGGGTGGCGGGGGCACACTTGGGGCATATGTTTTGGGGGGGGTGCAGATGGGCAAGTTTTGGAACAGAATCCAGCAGCATCTGGGGGATTTATTGGGGCAGGCTTTGACACTGACCCCGGGTTGGCTATTCTAGACACCTCTGATCCCCCTGGGTCTTACCAAGGCAGGGAATAGATTGATGGTTAGGAAAAGCTGCCTTGTTGGCTTAACAGTGGACAGTAGGTGGAGAGACCCGGATGGTCCAGGCTACTGGGAGTGGCGGAATGCACTGCACCAATTGATTTTGTGGGAAAGGGAGGCCTCTAGGCGCCACATGAAGAAGAGAGAACTTTTTCTTGTTATATGGTCCCCATACTTGGATGGTGTTTCTGCTAAGGCGAGAAATGATATCTTAAATATAGATTAGATGAAGTGGCGGATATGGATTGCCCCTTAGGGAGGGGAGGAGGGAAAAGGAGGGAGGGAGAGGTAAATATGTTAATTGATTTACAGATTGTATTATGATTGGCTCATCTGTTTAAGTGTTATTATATGGTAATGACTGTTATAGACCTGTGTGTCAAGTTGGCCTATGTGTTTACTGTGTTAATAAAAAAGTTTTAAACATAAAGAAAGGACAAGCAGTCAGGAAATCCGACGACACATTGCTCTTGGCAGAATGGCTATGAAGGACCTAGACAAGATTCTCAAGAGCAGAGATGTCTCTCTCCATACAAAGATTAGACTTGTCCAGGCTATGGCATTTTCAATAATATCATATGGATGCGAAAGTTGGACAGTGAAAAAGATTGACAAAAAAAATTGATGGCTTTGAATTATGGTGCTGGCAAAGAATACTGTGTATCCCATGGACTGCAATGTGCTGTTCACTCTCACAGTCCCTATGTTGATGAGCCATAGTTTTGTATTCCTCTAGGCACACACATATAAGTTTTATAAAACCCAATGCTGTATTGAAGACATTTGTCAACAGCATAGTTATTTTTATTCTTCTACACATTGTGCTGTCATTTTGTTGTCACATCTAAGTTTTTTTTTAACTTACATTATTTATTTATTTATGTGTGTGTTTTTTATACCGCTATTTCAGGTAATCATAGCAGTTTATAATTGAACAACATGTACATAGAACAGTTTAAGAAAGAACTAGTGTTGTAACATAAAGTAACAGGTTTGCATATTTAACTGAGTTAACATATACATTTTTACATTATGACGACACTGTTTTTTTTGTTTTTTTAGATTAGGTTTGGTGGGAGGGGAGGTTTGGTGAAGGGAGTAAGAAGGGGAGGTTTGGGGAGGGGAGTAAGAAGGGGAGAGGAATGAGGTGATGGGGGGGGGTATTAGTTGTTGTTAGTTGGAAACATGTTATTACCGAAATGTTCTGTAAATAGGTAGGTTTTAAGGTGGGTACGAAAGAAAGTTAGGTCTGTGATACTGCAAAGATTATCTGGTATTATGGCTGTTCTTTTTATTTGATACCATATTTCTTGTTTTAATGTCATTGATTTATTGTTTTATATTATTATTTTTTTAAAACTTTTTATGTTTTTATTTGTTGGAGATTGGAAACACACCCCCTGATGAAGGCTTGTGAGCCAAAACACTATCAGTATAGGAGTGGTTAATAAAGGCTTGTTCTACAAATGAAGAGTCAAGTCATTTCTCGCCTTGCTTTTCTGTTGGTTCGCAGATATTATCTGTATACATGTGGAGCATCTTAGGCCAGAAAATTATTCAGATAGTGGTAATATTCAGCCCTATTCAAGTAAGTTACACATTTAGTTTAGATCTACAGAATATCAGGCCTAGACTAAACAGATCAGGCCTAGCCTAAACAGATAATAAAATGACCACGCCATTATTCTCTGTATATTCAGCCACTATCTATATGGATAGTGACACAGAATGCACAGATTAAGTTAAATGGGAGGGTGGGTGACATTTAACAAGCTAGTGGGCCGAAAACTTACCCCCATTTGCACTGCAAGATCGAACCCGGGGGGGGGGGGGGTTGGGAGTGTAGAAGCAAAAGTTGGCTGAGGGTGCTACAACCCCTTGTGCTGTCCCTGTCTGAGAGCATAGTTCATATAAACATACGTAGATACTGATGTGGCTCTTATAAAATATACACTTTTTTTTTAAAGAAGAAATGCCAAGGTCAACCAGCTTAGTTTTGATTTCAGAGCTGGAGTAGGCTAGATTGCTGAATTTAAAACATGGTTAAAGGAGGTTTCTGAGATACTGGACCAGTTTTGTGCAGTTTGCTTTTATCTATACTCCCTTTTTTTCTCTCTCTCTCTTGCATGGCCTATTACGCTAGTAATACCAGAGACTTCCATTGTATTTTATAGTTTGTTTGTCAACCCTGGGAAAGAGAGACTGTGTGCTAAACCAGAGAGTGAATCAGTTTCCAATGAGTCCCTAGGACCTGCACACTGCCAGATAAGACTTATCACAGGGTTTCTGTCACTATGCATGCCACATTGATGAGACATTAAAATATAGCTTTCAGATGGTATTTATATTATAACTGCATGATGAATTGACATTAGTGGCTGAAGACAGAACTAAAAATGGAGAGAGATGTGGTGTAACAGCATTGTTCTAGGGAATGCCATCGTTAGGGACATTTGTAAATTATTTTTTTTTATTTATATTTTATATACATATACAATGACCCATAAAACATATCAACATTCTTTTAACATTCTTGTCTCTATCGAGACCAATAACAATAGGTTAATACCCTCTTATCTTGCGAACTATATATTTTCATAACTTGTTTACATTTTCCATAATTTTTTCCCCTTCTTTTCCCATTCCCCCCCTCCCTCCCCCGGATCCCTATCTTTCCCATCTTATAACTTATTTACATGATTCCCACTTTAGATACTTTCCCCCATATACTGAGAAATCTTTGTGGTCTGTTATTTTTTAACGCTGTTAATCTACTCATCAAATAGATTTGCCCCAATGAGGTTGTGTATTCCCCTGTATTAGGCACCGTTCTTTGTTTCTATTTTCTCGCAATCAAAACCCTTAAAGCTATACACCCCAAATTTAGAAAGATACTCTCTTTGGCATTCAATGCCTCAGGCTTCATTCCCAGCATCGCTACTGCAGGATGTGGTTTAATTTCTTTTTCCAATATTCCACTCATTAACATAAAAACCCCCTCCCACACTTTATGCAGCTCCTTACAGTTCCACCATATATGTAAATAGCTTCCTTTTTCTCCACATTGTCTCCAACATTTATCATCCAAGTGTTTATGCATACCATGTAATTTCTCTGGAGTCAAATGCCACCTATACATTATTTTATAATTATTTTCAATTAAGTTGGTGGCTAACAATCCTTTATATCGATTTTGGAATATTTGCCCCCACGTTGAATCCTCCCAACATTCACCAAAGTCTATCTCCCATTTCTTTTGGAAACCTTCTTTCCCATTTTCCCTAGCCATCATATCATACAATTTTGCCAATACTCTTTTCCTTTGTCCTATCAAGAAGATCTTCTCAATTTTGGTAACTTCTCCCCTAAGTTCTGGTATTATCTTATGCCGTATATAGTGACATATCTGATTATATATGTCTTTCTCCTCTAACCCATATTGTTTTATCAAGACTTCAATTTTTTTATTTCTTTACCATCCAAAAGCTGTCCTATCCTTACCAATCCCCTTGTTTCCCACTTCTCAAACTCCCCCTTCTCCATTCCAGGCGGAAAGCCTTGGTTTCCTCTGATAGGAATCAATCTAGAAATCCCATTCCTCCCTAACCATATCTTATTACATTTATTCCACAAACAGAGGGTCCGGTATACATAGGGATTGCTAACTCGGCCCCTTGCCGTTACATCCTTCGGCAGCCACATCCATTCCCCTATCTTCCTATCCATCCACTCCTCTTCCTCAGTATGGACCCACTCCTTCACGTCCTCCGCCCCCCATTCCAGAGTGACGCTCAACTGTGCCGCCTCTAGATATCTTGTTATATCTGGGATGGCCATCCCACCTCTCTCCTTCCTCTTCGTAAGAATCTTCCACCCCACTCTATTGTTTTTCCCCCCTCCTATAAATTTCATAATTGTCCTCTGCAATCTTACCAGATACGTTTTAGATACCCATAAAGGCAAGGCCTTAAAAATATAAAGCCATTGTGGTAAAACCATCATTTTAAAAGCAGACATTCATCCCATCCATGACAATTGCTTACTGTCCCACATTTCTAGTTCTCTCTTCATCTTCTTTTCCATCCTCACAAAATTTAACCCAAACAAATCTGTTTCATTGGCGGTTAAGTTTATTCCCAGATATATTATACTTTTTTTAGCCTACTTGAATGGAAATTGATCTTTTATCTGCTTTTGTGTTCCTCCTTCAGCTGATATATTCAATATCTCAGATTTAGTAGCATTTATCTTAAAATCCGAACATTCCCCAAATTCCCTTAATATGTTGTATACCGCTGCCACTGATTCTACCGGTCTTGTCATCATAAAAATCAAATCATCCGCAAAAAGTTAAATTTTACTCTCTATTCCATTCCTTTTTACCCCATATACCTCCTGACATTCTCTTACCCACTGCACTAATGGTTCTATGGATAAAACAAACAAAATCAGGGAGAGTGGGCATCCTTGTCGTGTTCCTCTAAATAATTCAAATGCTTGAGTATATTCACCATTAATGCGAATCTTTGCCATAGGGTGCGCATATATAGCTTTAACCCATTGCAAATAATTACCTTCTATCCCCATACGTTCTAATACTTTAAAGAGGAAGGGCCACGACACTCGATCAAACGCTTTCTCAGCATCTATGGTCAGTAAAACCATCTATTCTGCTCCCCTTCTCCCCTCCCATATTGCATTTAGTACTCTCCGTATGTTATCCGTTGTTTGACATCCAGGTACAAAGCCTGCCTGGTTCTCATGCACTAACTTGGGAATATATACCAGTATCCTATTGGCCAATACTTTAGTGAAAATTTTAAAATCTGTCCCCAATAGAGATATCGGTCTATATGATCCACAAAGATTCGGGTCTTTCCCTTCTTTTGGTAATATTGTTATATGGGGTTAATCATTTGAGGCATGACGATCCCAGACCCGGCCTTCCTATCTATCCACTTCAACATATTCCTGCTAGATTTACATAGTAAATCCTCTCATTTTTACATAACACTCCATCTGCGTTCTAGTACAGACTGGTCGCTCCCATACTGCTGATCATTAGTTACTGTCCACTCTTTCATCCTCTCTCCTCTGACTGGAGCATATTCTTCTGCCGCCGCAATCATTTGTCGCCTTGGTTTGCCCACCTCCAGCCACCTTCTTCATTCAGTCTCCTCACCATTGTGGTATGCGGTGTACTATCCACAGCAGGTACCTCTAGCCAGCCTGCTTTCCTCATCGCATTAGCAGCTTCTTCAGCCGTCTTCACATGTGTGGTCACTCCCTTGATACAAAATTGTAATCCAAATGGGAAAGTACATTTATATTTAATTTACTCATCTCTCAGACGTTTCGTTATCATGGCCAGCTCTCTCCTTTTCCTCACAGTAATTGCCGATAGATCCGCATACACTTTGATGCGCTGGTTCTCCCATCTAATCTCAGATGCTTTCCTTGCTGCTTCCATTACAGCATTTTTTGTTGCATATTCATGGAAGCACGCCACTATGTACCTTACGCGGCCATCTCTTTTGGGTCCCAATGCTCTATGGGCTCGATCTATTTTCCAGCTCAGTACATTTTTGTCCATACCTGCTTTTTCCAGTATCTGAGTGAACATAAGAACATAAGATATGCCATACTGGGTCAGACCAAGGTCCATCAAGCCCAGTATTCTGTTTCCAACAGTGGCCAATCTAGGTCATATGTACCTAGCAGTTTCCCCAAGGGACACAGGTTCCACAGTGCTTGTATTGGTTCAAGCATTGATATCCTGGGTCCCTTCTTAATAATGGTTTATGGACCTTTCCTCCAGGAACTTGTCCAAACCTTTTTTAAACCCAGCTACACTAACAGCCTTTACTATATCCTCCGGTAACAAATTCCAGTGCTGATTTCCTCAACTAACTTTGTACAGTCTTCTCTGTCAGTGCTTTCCAGGACCCCTCTGATCCATATATTTGCACGTCTGGACCTATTTTCAAGGTCTTCTACTTTGGACCACAGCTCCTCTTGTTCTATCTCCATTGCATCGGTTTTATTTTGGAGTCCTTTCATTGTGCCTTCCTGCATCTCAAATTTTTTTTCCACGTCCTCCAAACGCTGCCCCACTTCTCTCACATCCATTCTTAGTTCTTCCATCCATGTCTCTACTTCAGATTTAAAATGTGCAAGATCCTGTCTAAGGGTAGTAAACCACCCCTTCAGCTCCCCTCTCAGCCCTTCAAACTCACTTCCTTGGGCTGCTCCCACATTTTATTTAGCACTTGTCTTGCCCTCCGTCACAGCACATGCTGCCGCCATTTTTCTTTTCCCCGCTGAGCTCCCTGCCGCGTTTTTATAGGCAAAGGATTTTAGATCCACCGCACTTTTCTTCATTTCTTCGCTGTTCTGTACCTGCTCTCAAGTTCATTGAGCCTTATTTGCACCTTTTTTATTCCCCTCGGAGTGCTTTATTTCGCAGGGATTTGCTTGTTCTCCCGGAGCTCCGCGTTTAAGCAGCCGTCCTGCCTGGTGACATCATTTCCTCATTTGTTTGTAATTTTTTTTAACCAACCTTCTACTCCCAGCCCATTTACTACTTCTCCATCCAGTTTGAGCCTGAAGTATTATGTTAGTCACCCTGATTTCTGATGTCGTCATTCATCCCACTGCTAGCTCCAATACAGTTCAGTCATCAAAGCAGTAGTCATCTGGCTGAGGGGCATAGACTATGGTTAGTTACTTTGGCAACAGTGTTTATTCTGGGAGGTGGGTGAGAGAATAAGACATAGAAAAATGACAGCATTGAAAAAGACCACATGGCTTATCTAGTCTGCCTTTCCATATCAACCACTACAACAGTCCCCCTTTTTCCTTTAGAGATCTTCTGTGTTTGTCCCATGCTTTTTTAAATTCAGATACTATCCTCATCTCTACCATCTCCACTGGGAGACTATTCCACGCATCTACCACACTTTCTGTAAAGAAATATTTCTGCATATTACTCCTGAGTCTACCCCTTTCACTCTCATCCTATGTCCCCTCTAAGCAGAGCTTGCTTTGAATCAAGAGGCTGTCCTAGTGTGCATTTATGCCACAGAGGTATTTAAACATCACAATCATATCACCTCTATCCCACCTTTCCTCTCAAGTATACATATTAAGATCCTTAAGTCTGTTCTCATATGCTTTATAATGAAGATCATTAATAATTTTAGTAGCCATCCTCTGCATCGACTCCAACCTTATATCCTTTTGAAGGTGCAGTCTCCAGAATTGCACACAATACTCCAAATAAGGTCGCACCAAAGACTTACAGTATACTGAAGTGCTATCACCTCATTTCTTCTGCTGGCCATTCCTCTCTCCCTATGCACCCAAGCATTCTTCTAGCTTTCACCATCGCCTTTTCTATCTGTTTAGCTACTTTAAGATCATCAGACACAATCACGCCTAGGTTCCGCTCTTCTTTTGTGGACAGATGTACTTCAGCCCCTATACTGTATCGCTCCCTTGGACTGCTGCAGCCCAAATGCATGACCTTGCATTTTTTAACATTAAATCTCAGCTGCCAAATTCTAGACCATTCTTCAAACTTAGCTAGATCCCTCCTCATGTTATCTACACTTCCTGGGTGTCTACTCTATTATTGTATATAAGTTGCTGTAGTATAGTTTTGTAGCAGTTAAAATGCTAACGAGTGTATTCTGTGTTATAATGTAAAGTTATCATATTATGTTTGATGTAAACTGTCCTTGATGTCTGGATGGGGGGATATAGAAAAACTATTAAATAAATAAATAGAACTTACCTGACAACCCTTCTGAAATATCACTAACAAAGATGTTAAAAAGAATCGGACCAAGGACAAATCCCTGCGGCACACCACTGGTAACCTCCTCCTCTGAGTCGCCTCCTACTCAACCATTTTCTAACCCAAGCAGTAACTTTAGGGTCCATCCCAAGGGTGCTTAGTTTGTTTATAAGTCGCCTGTGTGGAACTGTGTCAAAGGCTTTACTGAAATCTAAGTATACCACATCTAGGGCCCTCCCTCGGCCAATTCCCTGGTCACCCAGTCAAAGAAATCAATCAGATTTGTCTGACATGACCTGCCTCTGGCGAATCCATGCTGCCTTAGATCCGGTAATCCATTGGACTCCAGAAACCATACTATTTTCTCTTTCAGCAGTGCTTTCAATAATTTACTCACCACTGAGCATAAACTAACCGGCCTATAGTTTTCAACCACATCCTTACTTCCACTTCTGTGTAAAGAGACCACATGTGCCTCTCTCCAGTCAGACTCCAAAGATGCATTGAAAAGGTCAGTCAGTGGAGCTCCTAGAACATCCCCAAGTTCCCTCAGTATTTTCGGATGTATCCCATCTGGTCCCATCGCTTTGTCTACTTTTAGTTTAGCCAGTTCCTCACAAACTGAAAATCATTCAAGATGTCTCTCGCTTCTGTTCCTGTTTGTGGGTGTTTTCTGATGTCCTGCTCCTGGTCCTTCATCTGTGAACACAGAACAGAAATACATATTCCTCCCCTTCACCTTTGAGTCTGACAATAACACTTTTGCCCTTCCTTCTCTCACTAACATGTCTGAAAAACGTCTTAGCCCCCATTTTATTGCATTGGCTATTTCCTCCTCTTTTTGAATATTTGCTCTCTTGACTACTTTGCCAGATTCTCTTAAGATTTTCCAAATATAGATGCCTGTCTTCCTCTCTAGTATTTCATAAAGGCCTCCCTCTTTTTCTTCACCTTTTCAGCTACTTCTTTTGAGAACCATAGCAGCCTCCTTTTCCTTTTACCTTTATTTACCATTTTAACAAAAAGGTTGGTTCCCCTTAAAATATCCCCTTTGTTTTGCCCACTGTTTTTCAGCATCCCTCAGCTGTTCCCATCCTGCTAACAACTCCTTGAGGTATTGGCTCATCTTGGCAAAGTTAGTTTTCCTAAAGTAAGACCCTTGCTTTTGAATGGATTTTATCAGCCCTAGTCCTAATACTGAACCATACCATCTGGTGATCAGTGGATGTGAGATGAAACAACAGAAACACTTTCACCATTGGTAAGCACCAAGTCCAGTATGGCCCCCTTCATGTGTTGGTTCTGCTACCAGTTGCCTGAATAGTTCTCCTTGTAGAAAATCCAGGATCTGCTTACTTCTAGATGATCCTGCAGCAGGGATGCACCAATCAACATCTGGCATATTGAAATCCCCTGTTAGTAGCACTTCCCATTTCCTGGCACTGCTGCGTATGTCTTCTATTAAATCTCCATCCACCTCTTCTCCCTGTGAGGGAGGTCTGTATATCATGCCAATGCAAATGGATTTCTCTTTCCCTCTTTCTAATTTAACCCACAGTGCCTCCTCGCTCCCTTTTAAGGCTTGTATTTCCATAGCTTTAATATTATCTTTTACATACCGTGCCACTCCTCCTCCCCTTCTTCCTACCCTGTCCTTCCTGAATAAAGTATAGCCCGGTATATTTATGGTTGTCCGTGAACCATGTCTTTGTTACTGCCACTAAATCCAAATCATCCTCTCCCATTCAAGCCTCAGCATCGGGATCTTATTTCCCATGCTACGGGCATTTATTTATTTATTTATCACTTATTTCTATACCGCTCTTTCCCAAGTATCAAGTGTGATTTACAAAGAACAGTAAATTATATGGTATGTGGAAGCACATACCTAGTCGTATTACATAGAACAGGTAGAACTATTTACAAGTAACAATATAACATTTGAACGGTAAAAAGTTAGAACGTATTTACATTATGGGTACTTACAAATTATATCATCAAAATTGTGATGGGTACATATATTTTGTGTGTGTTGTAGTATTGTTGCTAACCTGTGTCTCTTTGTGTATTCTGATTAGGTAGTGTAGAGAGAATAAGTGGGTTTTTAGTTTTTTTTCTAAAATCTTTTAAGTCTGATAGTTGGCGAATGTTGTCAGGCAGTGTATTCCATAGAATATACCCACTGCTTTCCATATGTTGCCCCTTTACCCATTTCCATAAAGGTATTTAAATGTTTTACTTACCTGAGGGCTTTCTTCACCCATCCCCAATGAATCCCTCTTCAATAGGTTAGCCAGTGTGCTACTGAAGACACGTTGACCCTTCTTGGATGCCACCTCTGCTCTGCAACCCTAGGAACAGCATCCTAGGTCCAGGAAACCAAAACGCTGTCGATGACACCATCCATGCATTTATCTCCAGGATGCGAGCTTCTCTGCCTTGGCCTTTACCCTCAAGAGGGAGGATTGAAGAGAACACTACCTGCACATCTATATGCTTCACCCTCTGTCCCAGAGCCATGAAGTCACTTTTAATATGCTCAGAGGGAAACCTGGCAGTATCATTTGTGCCAACATGGATGAGCAACATCAGGTAATAGTGAGTGAGCTTGATGAGTCTCGGCAAACTCTCCATAATATCTCAGATTTTGGCACCTGGCAGATATCATACCCTCACCGGCCATCATGTCTAGTCGGCAGATAGATGTCTTGGTGACTCTCTTCTGAGAGGTTCTAACTACCACTACCCTTTGCTTCCTTGTGGTCACTGATTCTGCAACTTTGGGGTGCTCGACCTCTGGTTCTTCCCTTTCCTAGGATGCTTTCACCACCTCCACTTCCAGGGCTGCATAATATTTCTTCAATTCAAGGGTTGGAGGATTGGTGGACATGAGTCACCAGGGCCTGCAGAATCAATCTTCACCACTTCTAGAGAGTTTGGATGTTTCAAGAAGCATCTCATCATTGTACTTCTCACTGTCTTAAATGCTCCTGAGCCTCACCACCTCTTCCTCGAGCTCTTGCACTTGTTTGCTGAGAGCTTCAGCATGCAGGCATCCTGCACACAGAACCGGTTCTTCAACTGGCATTGGGATCTCTGGACAGAGGCAGAAGCTGTAACAGGGGCAACAGCTTTGGTGATACAATTTTTTCCCAGCCATTGTACAGTTGGTGGGGCTTTGGTACCTGTTGAAGCAAAAGAGAGACAAACCTACCAAAGTACCAGCCTGTTTTTCAGCTGTCCTTTCAGAGAAAAAGCAGTTAACCTCTTTAAGTGTGTTCTAAATGTGCTGTTCTAAGTCCCTTTGTGTAGCTAATTGGGGAGTTGCCCTATAAAACAAGTGTAGGGTAGGGAGGAAACTAACACCTAATGAGGCGTCAGTAGCTTCGTGGAACTGGAAAAGAGAAACTAAGAGCAGAGTTTTAAACCTACACCACTAAAGAAAATATTTCCCCTTTTGAACTAAAGCACCAAAAAAGAATGTAACTTTATTTAAAAAATGTACAAAACCCCTTTTAAGGGCTCTCAGGCAGAGAGCTAGTAATTAAAAAAACACACACTTTTACCTTTTGCTTGAAATGCAGAGCCCCTGTTAAGAATGCCTTAAAGACAACTTAAGAAAATTAGTAACTTATTTTCAGTCAGAAAATATCCACATTTTCCAACCATCTACATAACCATGAACAGCATCATAGATCATCTGAAAACTGTGAAATGCTTCTAAAGATGATATACCTTTATCAAAAAGAATTAGTTTCATGTAAGTGAATCTTCTGTTTTTTGAGACTAAGGTAACTCTACTTCAGATTTTTCAGCAAAAATATATTCACGGTGAGCTGCCTTTTGTTACATCATCTTTCTGTTCCTTGTAGATCCTGGCCTTACTCTTTCAGTATATAGTAATTTATGTAGCTATTTTCATATTATTCTTCTTCTACAGTGTAAACAAGCTAGGAAACACCCTATGAATCTTCTCAGTTCAATAATGCAGCAACTGCGAAGAATAGATAGTGCTTTTGTATGTGTAACTGTATGTACTGAATACACTGTAGCTTTCACTTTTAATACATACTCTGGGTCCCCTAGTTTTTTTTAAACTTTTTGAAGGAACAAACAACTAATCTACATTTACTTAAAAACTAGAGGAGAAGGAAGCCTTTGGTTCTCCAAAGAAGTGGCTGCTCAAATAAAGGCAAAAAACACAGCTTTCACAAAATTCAAAAGCTTATAAACAGAGGAACACAGAAAGGAATACAGGATCAAACTAAAAGAGACAACGAGAAATAAGGAAAGCAAAATCAAAGGCAGAGGAAAAATGGCTAAAGATGTGAAGTGTTGCGACAAAACCTTTTTCAGGTATATTCGGGAGAGGAGGAAAATCAGAGATGGAATTGCAGGACGCAGAAGTGCTGGGAATGGACTTGTGGAAAGTGACATTGAAAAAGTGAAATTGCTAAACAAATACTTCTGCTCTGTTTCCACTAAAGAAAATCCTGGAGATCTCCAACTATAACATCAGAAACACTTTCACCATTGGTAAGCACCAAGTCCAATATGGCCCCTTCACATGTGGGTTCTGTTACCAATTGCTTGAATAATTCACCCTGTAGAGAATCCAGGATCTCCTTACTTCTAGATGATACTGCAGCTGGGATGTGCTAATCAACATCTGGCATATTGAAATCCCCTATCAGTAGCACTTCCCCATTCCTCGCAATGCTGTGTATGTCTTCAATTAACTCTCCATCCACCTCTTCCTCTTGTGAGGGAGGTCTGTATATCATGCCAATGCAAATAGATTTCTCTTTCCCTCTTTCTAGTTGAACCCACAGTGACTCTCCCTTTTAAGCTCTGTAATTCAAAAACTTTAATATTATTTTTTTACATATAGTGCTACTCCTCCTCCCCTTCTTCCTACCCTGTCCTTTCGGAATAAAGTATAGCTACATCCCAGTCATCGTTTTCTGTGAACCATGTTTCTGTAACTGCCACTAAATCCATCCGCCACTCCCATTAGAGCTGCAACATCTGGGATCTTATTTCCCATGCTACGGGCATTTGTACATACTGCTTTCCATATGTTGGCCATTTTACCCATTTCCATAAAGGTATTTAATGTTTCACTTACCTGGGATCTTTCTTCACCCATCTCCAATGAATCTAGTTTAAAGCCTTCTTCAGTAGATTAGCCAGTTTGCTACTGAAGACACGTTGACTTTTCTTGGACAGATGGACACCATCTCTGCTCTGCAACCCTTGGAACAGCATCCCATGTTCCAGGAAAACAAAACGCTCTCAATGACACCATCCACACAGCCATGCATTCATCTCCAGGATGTGAGCTTCTCTGCCTTGGCCTTTACCTTCAACAGGGAGGATAGACTTCTATCATATCTCCCCTCAGCAGTCTTAACCTTTTAAGCCTGTCCTCATAGAGGTATCCTTCTAGCCCCTTTATCATTTTGATCATTCTTCTCTATATCATTTCTAATTTTGCTATATTCTTTTGTAGATATGGCAACCCTAACTGCACATACTATTCAAGGTGCAGTCGCACCATGGAATGATAAAGACATCCTTGGTTTTATTCTCCATTCATTTCCTTATGAAGTCCTAGTATTCCATTAGCTTTCTTTGCTGCTGTTGCACACTGAGCAGAGGATTACAATCTATTATCCACAATGATGCCTAGAGCCTAATGTGGCATCTTGCATCATGTAACTGTACCTAGGGTAGAGCAAGCTGAACTCCACAACTTTGCACTTGTGCACATTAAGGGACATGCCTACTAAAACGCTTTAGGAATGTGATAGCAGCTAATGTGGAATTATCATCTGGTATTAGCAGCTAACGCAGGTGCTTTTCTACACTATCTGCATTTTGCACAGTTGAGCCTGGGGGGAGGTGTGATCAAGGTGAGAAATGGGCATTCCAATTGGTAGCCAATACATGGAAATATTTTATGCAATGGCTACCAAAAATGGTATGATTGCGACCACAGCTACCACCACCTCTTGAGGGCCTCTTCGCAGCTGGATTGCTGCCCCCGATTGGATCCCCCTTGGCCTGTCATCATTGTCTGTGCCGAGGATTTACAGATCTGTGGCACCACGTGCAGGACCCAAAAGGCAGGCAGAGCTCTGGAGTCTCATTGCGTATATGAGACAATGGTGCCAGGATGAGGGTTTTGGATTTGTTAGGAACTGGGGAACATTCTGGGGAAAGGAGGGGCTCTTTTAAAGGGATAGGCTTCACCTTAACCAGGATGGAACTAGGCTGCTGGCATTAACCTTTAAAAAGGAGATAGAGCAGCTTTTAAACTGGATAATAGGGGAAAGCCGACAGTCGCCCAAGAGCGCATGGTTCGGAAGAAGGTATCTTTGAAGCATACTACCAAAAGCAGAGAGGTTCCAATAAAGAGTAAAGTAGCCCAAATGCCCTTGAGTATGGTGCAGAGCCTAAAGATTCCAAATTACCCATGCCTACCAATAACCACATTAATATGAATAAAATACGGTCTCTAAAATGCTTGTATGCAGATGCTAGAAGTCTAAAAAATAAGATGGGAGAGTAACAATATATAGCACTAAATGAGAGGTTAGATATGATTGGAATGTCAGAGACATGGTGGAAGGAGGACAACCAGTGGGACACTGATACCTGGGTACAAACTATATCGTAATGATATAACTGATCAAATTGGTGGAGGTGTTGCACTCTATGTTAGAGAGGTCATTGAGTCAGAAAGGATTAAAGTTTTGCAGGAAACAAAATTTGCTGTAGAATCTCTATGGATTGAAATTCCATGTAAATAGGGGAAGGCGATGGGGGGGGGGGGGGCGGGTGTACTATCAACCGCCTGGCCAGAATGAACAAATGGATGATGAAATGCTCAAAGAAATCAAGGAAGCTAACAAAAGTTACAGCACAGTAATAATAATGGGTGATTTCAATTACCCCGGTATCGACTGGGTCAGTGTCATGGCAGGACATGCTAGGGAGATAAAGTTCCTAGATGAAATAAATGACTGCTTCTTGGAGCAGCTGGTTCATGAACCGACCAGAGGGGAAGCCATATTGGACCTAGTCCTTAGTGGAACACCAGATCTGGTGCAACAGATAAGTGTGTTGGGGCCACTTGGCAATAGTGATCATAGCATGATCACGTTTGATTTAATTAGTAGAGGAGGGATGGTAAGGAAATCCACAGTACTACCTTTTAACTTTCAAAAGGGAGACTATGATAAAATGAGGAAAATAGTTAAGAAAAAAACTAAAAGGAGCAGTTGCAAAGATTAAAGACTTACATCAAGCTTGGGTGTTTAAAAATATTATCTTGGAAGCCCAGACCAGCTGTATTTCACACATTAAGAAAAGTGGAAGGAAGTCCAAAAAACTGCCAGCATGTTTTAAAGGTGAGGTCAGAGAGGCTGTTATTGCTAAAAAAAGCATCTTTCAGGAAATGGAAAAAAAAGCCAAATGACGAAAACTGGAAACAGCACAAGCACTGGCAAGTTAAATGCAAGGCATTGATAAGGCAGGCAAAGCGAGAATTTGAGGAGAAACTTGCTACGGAAGCAAACACGCGTAATAAAAACTTTTTCAAGTACATTCGTAGCAAAAAACCCTGTGAGAGAGTCAGTTGGTCCATTAGATGATAGAGGGGTTAAAGGGGCACTAAGAGGCGACAAGGCGATAGCGGAGACACTGAATGAATTCTTTGCTTTGGTCTTTACTGAGGAAGATGTAGGGATGTTACCAATGACTGAAGTGGTATTTAAAGGTGATACTGTAGAGGAATTGAAAGAAATATCGCCACTCCGGGAAGATGTATTACACCATTTGATAAACTGAAGAGTAGCAAATCACCTGGACCAGATGGTATACTTCCAAGGGTGTTGAATGAACTGAAATATGAGATTGCAGACCTGCTATTAGTAATCTGTGAACTTTCATTAAAATCATCTGTAATACCTGAAGACTGGAGGATCGCCAATGTAACGCCAATTTTTCAAAAAAGTTCCAGGGGTGATCTGGGAAACTACAGACCGGTAAGCCTGACATCAGTATCGGGAAAAATGGTAGAAACCATCATAAAGAACAAAATTACTCAGCATGTAGATAGTCATGGCCTAATGGGAGACAGCCAACATGGCTTTAGACAAGTAAGATCTTGTCTTACTAATCTGTTATGTTTTTTTGAAAGTTTGAACAAACAGGTAGACAAAGGTGAGTCGATTGATATAGTGTATCTGGACTTTAAGAAAGCCTTTGACAAGGTCCCTCATCAGAGACTTTTGGCAAAACTAAAAAGTCATGGGATAGGAGGCAGTATACTATTGTGGATCAGGAACTGGTTCAAAGATAGAAAGCAGAGGGTAGGGCTAAATGGCCAATTTTCCCAATGTAAAAAGGTGAATAGTGGAGTACCCCAGGGATCTGTGCTGGGTCTGCTGCTTTTTGACTTATTCATAAATGACCTGGAAAAGGGAATAACGAGTGAGGTTATAAAATTTGCAAATGACACAAAACTATTTAAAGTTGTTAAAACCCAAGAAGATTGTGGAAAATTGCAAAAAGATCTTGATAAATTGGAAGACTGGGCATCCAAATGGCAGATGAAATTGAATGTGGACACGTGCTAAGTTATGCACCTAGGAAACAACAACCCAAACTATGGTTACATGATGCAAGGTTCCACATTGGGAACCACCACCCAGGAAAAAGATTTAGGCGTCATCGTGGATAACATGTTAAAGCCCTCCGCCCAGGGTGCAGCAGCAGCCAAGAGAGCAAATAGAATGCTAGGTATCATAAGGAAAAGAATGGAAAATAAAACAAAGGATATTATAATGCCTCTGTATCGTTCCATGGTGCGACCGCACCTTGAATATCGTGTGCAATTCTGGTCGCCATATCTTAAAAAGGATATAGCGTTATTAGAAAAGGTACAGAGAAGAGCCACCAAAATGGTAAAGGGGATGGAAGGCTACTCCTATGAGGAGAGGCTAAAAAGGCTAGGGCTCTTCAACCTGGAAAAGAGACGGCTGAGGGGAGATATGATAGAGGTCTATAAATTAATGAACGGAGTGGAACGGGTAAACATAAATCGATTGTTTACGTTATCAGAATATAGAAAGACTAGGGGACATGCAATGATGCTACAGGGTAAACTATTTAAGACAAATAAGAGAAAATATTTTTTCACTCAACGTGTAATCAAACTCTGGAATTTGTTACCGGAGGATTTAGTAAAGGTTGTTAGTGTAGCTGGGTTTAAAAAAAAGGTTTTGGACAAGTTCCTGGAGGAAACGTCCATAAACCATTATTAAAAAGGGACCCAGGATATCAGTGCTTGACCTAATACAAGCATTGTGGAACCTGTGTCTTTTGGGGAAACTGCTAGGTATGTATGACCTAGATTGGCCACTGTTGGAAACAGGATACTGGGCTTGATGGACCTTGGTCTGACCCAGTATGGCATATCTTATGTTCTAAGACCTCCCCCTTCCATCATGAAACCCTCCCAGATAGCTCCTGATCCCTATTGAGGGTGGGGGTGATTAGCACACCCCTTGAGAAAGTTGAAAGTCTAGCTAGACCCTCCCCCCTCCAATGTACAAATGAAAAGCCTGGCTTGCCAGTTAGGCCCCTAAAGTGAAATCAGCTAGCCAGTTGGGCCCCCTTTCCAAAAGGGAAAGACCCGGCTAGCCAGTCAGCCTAGATGGGACCTCCTTAGGCTCTCCCTAAAGCCCTTACCTCAACTCCTTGGTGGTCTAGTGGCCACTGGAAGCAGGAGTGGTCCTTTTTCAATAGTACTACAAAAATGGCTGCGATCTTGTGGCCATTTGGTTTAGCTGCAATACTGGAGGTATGAGCGCTTCTTCCCCCAGTGGCTGCTAGATCACCAAGGCATTAAGGTAAGGGCTTGGGAGTGGAGTGGGCTGAGAAGACCCCATCTATGCCTACTGGCTATACAGGTCTTTCCATTTTAGAGGGGGAGAGAGGCCCACATCAAGAGGGAGGGGTACCAGACTGGCTCGCTGGACTTCCAATTTTATCAAAGGGTGTACTGATTTCCCCCTACCCAGACAGTTCCTAATAGAGATCAGTGCTGCAAAACTGTATATCCTTGGGCTACAGACAATGTTGCCAACTTGGGGAGTACCCAACTGGGGTCTGGTTCTGGGGAAATTAGTAGCAATTGGGGGAGGACAGAGCTATTAAGAACTCTGTCCTCCTCCCTTTTGCACTTAGCTATGGATCCCACAATCCCTGCATCAGCAAGCACTGCAGGACTCCACCCCCTCCCCACCCTCCTCCAGTACCTACTGATGCAGGGATCTGCAGGGGGAAAGCTGGCAGCTCTCCCTACGGATACCATAGGCCTTTTGCAACAATTGCTGTTTGGTTGACATACTCCAAAATTTCATCTGTCATTTGAACACCCAGTTTTCCAATTGCTAAAGGTCCTCTTGCAATGTTTCACAATCCTCGTCTGATTTAAAGACAGTCCTCATCCAGACTAACAACAAAGTCTCCATGTTCTATATCAACAAACAAGACGGCACAGGTTTGCTCCAGCTTTGCCGCGAAGCCTCCCATCTATGGGCCTTTGCTCTTTCCATTGGTACATTTTGTGCAACCTGCCTGGCGTGGTGTTCAAAATCAGCTAGCAGACAAGCTCAGCCACCAGCTAGACCCACACAAGTGGTCTCTTGACTCAAACATGCTTCAGTCTGTCTTCACTGCCTGGGGCATGCCAGGACCTCTTTGCTTCTGCTGAGAATGCCAAATGCGCGATCTTTTATTCCATCAGACCTTGCCCTCAGCGTTGGGCTCCCAATACCTTTACCTTGGACTGGTCCCGGGGCGTTCTGTACACCTTCCCTCTGTTACCACTCATCACACGAGTTGTGATCAAAATCAAATGGGACTCGCCCTCAGTGATCCTCATCACGCCAAAGTGACTGCGACAGCTCTGGTTTCTCCATCTGCTGATGCTCCTACAAAACTCCACAATACCACTGGGGAACAGGCCATTTCACCCAAGATCAGAGCTGCCTGCTGCATCCCAACCTTCAGAGTCTCTCCCTCACAGTGTGGTGCCTTCAGGAACCACTCAATAGTAGACTCCTTGCCTCCAGAGGTCCTCATGATATTCTCTGCATTGCAGAGGCCAGCAACACAATATTCTTACTGCCATAGGGTATATTTTGTTGTTTTTTATAAATAATCTGTTTATTGAAAAACCACAGTACAGCAAACCGATATTACCACATAAATATTTGAATTTTACAAGGAAACACCTCCCGGGCGAGGTTGTGTCTGATCCATCACCCAGGAAGAACACAACAAGAAACCACAAACAAGGCAACACAATAGGATACAATACAATACAGAATCCCCCATATCTCCCGCCCCCCATCCCCCCATACTTTCTCATATACTGTTAAACCCAGGAGCAACACTATCCAACCTTAAGCACCTCACTGCGGGCAGTAGGTCCCAAACTCTGAATGTAGGGCATCCAGATCAGTAAAAAAGTGGCCCATCGCCGGGGTGACCCCTGTGCACTTCTCCGTTCCATAAGCATAAGCTGGTGAAGGCAATTGCGCCACTCACAAAATGTGGGGGCCATCGACTCTCTCCATCGACGAAGAATAGGACCCTTACCCACCAGACAAGCCTTTCGCACCAGGATACTCTCCCACCTCCCCTTAGGGTGGAGCGGTCCCATCCAGTCCAGTACCACCAGCAACCCTGTCCAACAAACCCGCTGCCGCAACAGACCACCAAGGTACTCTCCAATACACCGCCAATAGCGATGGATGGGGGGGCAACTCCACCACATATGACCCAAGTCCGCTAATGAACAAGAGCATTTGGGACACCCACCAGAAATTGCAAGACGACTCCGCAGCGCCCGTCTCGGAGAAAAATGTGCTCGAAGGATAGATTTATATTGCACCTTTCTCCAGCGGGCCCCCTCCACCAAGTGCACAATCTGACTCAGAGCAGCGCAAAGAGAACCCGGGCCTATTTCTCGGCCCAGGTCCTGCGCCCATGACCTTTCCCATGCCAAGAAGTCCGGGGGTTCTTCAAGCTTGTCCAACCTCTTCTTCAACTCAGCAATAGTCGGAGAAAACTCCGCCCCCAAGGTCAAAAACTCAAGGATCCGCGCGGAATGTTCCACATGGAGTTCTTTTTGGGACAGGGAGCGCACATAGTGGGACACTTGTGCATGTGCAAATCCCGACACTCTCAAATTCAATCCATATTCCTCACAGAGCACACCCAAGGTCTTACACCTCCCGTCCGGAGCTACCACATTCCCAAGGCGCCGGATACCCAACCACTCCCATTGCCGAAGGGAGGGCGAGTCAGAGCCAGGGGTAAAACAAACATTCCCCTGCAGAGGCAACCAACACGAAATCGCGGGGTCGCTACCCCAATACTTATTGAGCTGTTGCCAAGTCCGCCACGTCGCCTGTATCAAAACACTATTAGTCAAGCGAGCAGGCAACACAGCCCGCGGCAGATGCAAAGCCGCTTCCAAGGCGTGCGGTGCTACAAAGGCCCGCTGCAATTCACGGGGGGTGTAAACGTCAGTATCTCCCAGCCAATCACTAAGATGGCGTGCTTGGCAAGCCACCGCGTACTTCCAAAAGTCAGGGACCCTAACTCCACCAGTCCGCCATCCCCCCCGCAACCGAGACAGTGGTATGCGTGCTCTAGCCCCCCTCCATAGGAACCATCGGATCTCTCGCTCAATACGGAGCACATCCCGTCGTAATAACCACACCGGGAGGGTCTGCATCCAATAAAGGATCCGTGGGAAAGTCACCATCCCCAGAGCAGCCACTCTACCAAGCAAAGACAATGGGAGGGGCGCTCAAGCCCGCAACTGCGCCTGAAGCTTAGAAAAAACACGGTCGAAATTGGTTTTATACAGCAACGTGGGCGCTCTAGTCAATAAAATGCCCAGGTAAACAAAAGCCTCATCCGCCCAACATAACGGGAAACTTCCCGGCCAGGTTCCTCGCAACGTACCCCCAACATCCAAGGCCTCAGATTTGTCTGTATTAATACATAGCCCTGCAAATTTACCGTAAGCCGAAAAGGCTTCGAGCAGGCAAGGCAAGGATCGTTGGGGAGACGTAAGATGAACCAGCATGTCATCGGCAAAAGCTGCCATTTTAAACCCGGATACCCCAATTTGCACGCCACTAATGACCGAAGACTCCTCCACCTTGTGAATCAACGGGTCCAAAGTCAATACAAAATGTAGTGGTGAAAGCGGGCACCCCTGTCGCGTGCCCCACTCCAGACGAAAGGGATCCGACAACACCCCGTTACATAGAATTCCCGCCGTAGGATCCGCATAGAGCAGCTCCACCATCCTACAAAACTGATCCCCCAGTCCATAATAGGGCAAAAGACACTTCAAGTAGTCCCAGTGTACCTGGTCAAAGGCCTTTTCAGCATCGAAACTGATCAATAAGGAAGGCAAGCCGCGTTCCCGGACCCATTCTAAAGACGCCAGAATCTTCCGTAAATTCCGCACCGCATAACGTCCTTTCACAAATCCAACCTGCGACTCATGCACCAAGCTCCCCAAAACAGAGGCCAACCGATCTGCCAAAACCTTCGCTAAAATCTTCAAATCAAAATTCAACAGAGAAATAGGTTGATAGGAGGCTGCCAGAGTAAAGTCCTTCCCCGGTTTAGGTATTAAAGTAACATAGGCATGGTTAGTTCCCCAGGTAAACTTCCCCTGCTGCCCTCTACGGCGATATACATCCACTAGGACTGGGGGAACCAGCTCCCCTAACACTTTATAAAACTCTGCCCCAAACCCATCAGGCCCAGGCGCTTTACAGCACCTCGCACGTTGAATAATGCCATAAACCTCTGCTTCAGTAACCGGGGCATCAAGGCAAGCCCGCTGTTCTGCCGTGACTTTCGGCAGTTGAAGATTCCGCAAATAGTCTTGCATCGCAGACAGAGACCCCTCCCTCCGCACATACAGTTGTTGGAAAAAAGAACAAAACAAACCTACGATTGCTCGGCTATCCTTATGCAAGGAGCCCTGCTCATCCTGGAGAGCCGCCACCAATCGAGCACCCCGGCTGCTGTGCAGGCAGTGAGCTAAAAGGCGTCCGGGTTTATCACCAAAACGGTACAAACAGGGTATATTTTGTTTTTAATTGGGTGGGTGGGTGGAGGTTTGGTTCCTAGGGGGGTGGTTTCAGTATCAGGGGCACCAGCTTCCTGAAAGTACTTTTACTGCATCAGGGTCCTTCCCTGATGCCTGGATTAGCTGAGGGGAAGTTTGACACTTCACCTCAGATGATCCAGGCATCGGGGAAAGCCCCAAATGCCATCAAAATACTGTCTGGGGCACACGCAAAACATTTAAGCCACCCCAGAACAGGCGTAGAGATAAGGCGCTTCGGCTTGTTCCGTAATCCTTTATGCCTTTGTCTGCATCGGACACAGACAATATTAGCGTGCCATTTTAATACATACAGCTCATTTGCACATAATTTAAATATGCTTGGCATTACTGTGTGCGCATACTTTTCCTTTGCTGTTTACATGTGCATCAATCTCTTCTGCATTTGGCATATTGGAACTTGTGTGTAAAAGTTGCGTTATCTGCGCACAAAGGGCACATTAGTTTTTCTGCATTGGTTCATATAAGCGAAATTGGTATAATGTTGATGCAAAGAATAGTAGCAGCATAGTCTGTCACTGTAGGAAGACACTGACAACATTAATATACTGCTAATTTAAGCCACATGTTAAGCAGGTTTCAACAACAAACCAGAAGGTTACAAGTTACAGCACTATTAAAAATAATTAATAGGCCAACAGTATAGAAAAGCATGTCAGGCTGCTGTAAAATAAGAAAATTTACTCTGAATAGATTATTCTTATGCCAGCATTTCAACATGCTTTGCTGTGCCCAGGCAAGTCATTGTTTAATAAACTGGACCAGGAAGCCCAAACATTAGTGTCCATAAAATATGTTAAAGTAATCTGACTATTTTTCCCCTAAAATCTTTTACTGTGCCATGCTTTGATAAGACAAACAACTTTCTGCAGACTCCCAAGCATGAAAATCACATCCTCAAACAGCCAACTGGTATTGCAAAAGATGATCATTCAGAGCTATCCTGATCCAGCATCTTTTAAACAGCTCCCAGAGCTCCAATGGGGGTCACAAAATCGGTCGCCCTTCCCTCCTCAATAAATACATGCTTTCTCCTTTATGGATCACAGGATTTGTTTTCATGGCTTGATCAAGCCCGTTATTCTAGCTTTCTCTTGCTCTAGCTTTACTTCTTACTGGCAGTCATGCAGTCAATGTACTAACAGTAGGAAGTGAAGCTGGAATGAGAGAAAAGTGAGAAAAACACGGCCACTTTATGGACCAGGGAGTAAGATCCATGCTTTTTCAATTACTCCTAGGTTTTCAGGATTTCTTTCCAAAAATGATACTGTCCTCTAGAGTGAGGAGAAAGAACTCTCAGCACAGGCACTGCACCCTCCACCAGCACACCGCCAGCCTGATCGCCATCAGGGAGTCGAGCGGGAAGAAGGGCTCCTCCCCGATCGGCCCCCCCCAAGCACCAATCAGGTCAGAGGACAGCTGGTAACCTGCAGGGCGCACCTTGTGCCTGAGGGCCTCGCCAGAGGGCCCTTTGGCGGGAGCCCCAGGATGTGAATGGACACACGCTGCAAGACAAATCCAAACCTCATGCCAATACCGACAAGATAGACTTTCGACCTTCACAACTACACAGCGAAATGAGCTACCAATACTAAACGGCTCACACCATCAACTAAGACTCCAACACTACTACTACCTCAAATATCACACAAGTTCTCACAGACAGTAAATAGCTCAATCCACATGGCTGAAACCAACAAGGAACATCACCTCCATCATACTCCTCCTGCATACAAGACCCACAAACTCCAAGGCAATCAACAAATGTACAAACGGACGTTCCTCCAACAGATATATGCTATTATACTAATTTTTATCCTATGCTCTCACCACACAAATGCTTATTACTACACTATCTACTTTACAGCCCTACAAGCCTCCCCTATATATGTATCATACCTCCCTACCATATACCAACTTATCTACATATCTGCTCCCTACAAACATACAAGTAAGAAACCTACCAGATACATACAAATAGAGCCACCTTAACAAACATCTACATATCAAGCACACTCCTCATATAACACTCGCATAACCATAGGCCTGATCAACGCGAGATCAATATGCAACAAAACAAACACTATTATCAATCACATCCATGAAAATAATATTGACATCCTATGCATTACTGAATCATGGCTCAAGAATTCCGACCAGGTGATACTGAATCAAATAACACCGCCAACATTCACAGCATACAACTGTCCCTGAACCCACAAACGAGGAGGTGGTGTACTAATTCTTGCTTGATCAGACCTAAGGCTCAAAACATCTACCTCAAAAAGCTCTGAATACTATGAGTTCATCAGCACTGAAAATAAGTACCTATCCATCTGCCTTATCTACCGACCCCCCAAGGCCTCAACTGAAGACACGTCCAACATTCTAGATATGATATACACAGCGAATTCCCCACACAAGACTCTCATTGTTCTAGGAGACCTGAATTTCACATCTGCACCTACACCACTTGAAACAGCATTTCACAAGGCAATGGAATCCGTTCATCTCAAGCAAGTCCTCTCCGGTCCATCACATCGCTCTGGCTCTACACCAGATCGTATATTCATGCCAACTAACACCTTGGATTACTTTCTCATGAAACCACCTAAAACCACACCAATACCATGGTCAGATCACCATGCTGTACTATTCAAGCTCCATCACAATACTCACCATACATCTCGTAGAACTGAACAACCAACCAGACGCTTCAAAGCTTTCAAGAAAGAGCAATTCCTCAAAGACACTATTCAGTCCCTATCCCAAGATTTCACCGACCTGGACGAGGCTGTCAACACATAGAATACCACTATCCTTGCCGCATATCAACTCCCACCTCTAAAGCGCTCACACCACAACAAAAACAGACCTAGATCTACACCATGGTATTCTAACTCCATAAGAGAATCCAAAAGGAAATTACGACAACTGGATCGCCGCTGGAGATGGAACAAATCTGAAACTACATTGAAGCAATATCAGGAGATACAAAAAGAATACAATAATCTAATTAACAAACATAAACAAGAATACCACACAAACCTTGTTCTAAAAGCTTGTAACAAACCCAAAGAGCTCTTTAACATTGTGCGCACTCTTACAAATGACCCGACCATGAAAGATGAAAGCAAGATTCACCCTCAAACCTTTGCTGATTTATTAATATCTAAGAACAGTCCCAATCACAACACACCCCATACGAGCATCCCTCTTATGGACATACCATCTACAGATGCTGACTGCACGACTACCAATCAATGGAAGAACTTCAGCATTCCATCAACGAAACAAATAACTCAAACCATTACCACTCTAAACACCACCACTTCTCCATCGGATCCCTGCCCGGTGACATGGATTAAATCCACCAAAGAAGACCTAAGCACATACATCCAAAAGATAGTAAGCACCTCTCTCTCAGGATTACATGCTCAAAGCACTCAATCTACTATACGCCCTATTTGTAAAACCACATCAGCTAATAGTACCGACCCCTCAACCTACCGCCCAATATCAAGCCTTCCATTCCTAGCAAAAATAACCAAAAAAATTGTTCAGAGACAGCTTCAAGAACATATCGATGAATATGCCCCACTAGACCCTCACCAGCATGGATTCCACCCAAACCACAGTGTTGAAACACTTCTCATACATCTTTTCAATAACATAATCAAAGGAATAGACAAGATAAAGAAGGGCTTCTTACTAATCTTTATCGACATATCAGCCGCCTTTGATACAGTCTCTCATCACATTCTACTAAAGTGCCTAATGGAGATTGGTCTCCAAGACACTACCATAAAATGGTTTCAATCATACCTTGAAGACAGACAACAAAAAGTAACATCCAGTAACCTCACCTCAGCACCCTTCCGTACAACTCTAGGAGTTCCCCAAGACTCCTCACTATCTGCACTCCCCTTCAATATCTATATTCAACCTATTAGCAAAATATTTAATAAATACAAGATACAATATGCCATATATGCCGACAATATCATGGCATATACTCCTATCCACCTGGATGCTCCAGATTATACCGCCATATCAACCTGCATTCATGAAATAATGACCTGGCTTACTAACAACAACTTAAAAATCAACATAAAAAAATCTGAAGCAATCATCATCACAAGGGAATCCACATTCACTCCTCCTACTACTATCGACATCTCAAATATACCAATCACTATAAAAGAAGTAGTTCGGTATCTTGGAGTGATACCAGACAAACAACTTACCCTCCAAGCGCACATCAACAAGACGTCTAAAACAGCCTTGTTTAAACTAGAATGCTCCGAAGACTAAAACCTCTTCTCAATAAAGAACACTTCCGTAGAGTATGCCACGCCATCATCACACCAGTGCTGGACTACTGTAATCTCCTCTTCCAAGGTCTACCCAAATAATCCACTTGACCCCTTCAAATAGTCCAAAACACTGCTGCCCGCATTATAGCTGGTGCATCAATACAAGACCATATAACTCCCATACTACATGATCTGTACTGGCTGCCAATCTCTTCACGAGCAAAATATAAATCAGCGCTCACCATCTTCAAGATCAAAAATAACATGTCAGCAGGAATACTACAAGAGCTCATTGGAACCAAAGCAAACAAAAGACTGGACAGAAACAGCACTAAAAACACAATACCAACTCCTAGTCTATTCACAAAAAACAATAAATTCAAATCCATGAGAGCTTGCTGTGCCTGCTATTTGGAATGAACGCCTGGAAAAGCTAAGATCCACAACTGATCTAAAAGATTTCCGGAAGTTACTCAAAACCACCCTATTCATTGAAGATTTCAATGAAGATCCCCAATCTCAGTAACCTTTACATGGAACCTTGTCTATTCCACCACATAAGCCGATTTACACAAACCAAGCTATCTGCACCACTCCCCCTCCTATTACTTATACTACGATGTATATAGTTTTACTCCCACCTAACCCTACCCTTCGTTTACATAAAAACTCTTTGGAGATTATTTATATCTTGAAGTATGAAGTTACAAGAGTCTGTTTAAGTTTTTGATATGTGATGCTACTGTTACAATTGAAAGTTCTTTGTAAAAGTTATTGTTTATAATTGAATGTTCTTTGTAAAAGTTGAAGTTAATGTAAAACGCTTTGATTAAATGAAAAGGCGGTATATAGAAACTGTTAAATAAATAAACTGTTGGCAGAAACTAGCATAATGGCTCGGTGCACGCAGTATGGGTGCAACTAATGCCACCAAGTATGGTAATTGCAGGGCGATGTACCTGCCCCCTTCTGCAGTTAGCCTGCAGTCCCGTGCTGGTTACGCAGCCCATACATGTATTACCAGCGCAGAGCTTAGTAAACATGCCATTAAATGTGCCAAACAGCCAAAGGAGCTTGGCAACTCCAACATAACTCCTCTGAAACAGCACACTGGACTAGCTTGGTGTTAATGTAAATATATATTCTACAAAAAAACAAAGGAAATGCAAGATGCTCACACACCAAGGAACAGAAAGAAAAAGCAAGAATCACAGTGCAGTTTATAACACCAAATTATAACTAATTTTATTTTGTTATAAATTGTGTTATGTTAAGAACCATATCTTCTGCATCCACCAAAACCCCTCCCTCGACAAGGGTGCAGAGCAGAACTAGGACATTCACCCATAGCACTCAATATATATATATATTAAAAAAATCTGATTCTGATCTTCTCAATAACAAACATTCTCCAGTATCAGACATATTGGGAACTAATACAAAACTCTACAAAAGTCACTGAGGATCTACAAAGCAAATCTACCATACCAGCATCAACTTCCAAACTCGCACAAGAAGCCTACCCAGAAAAAAAGCAGCACTGTAAATATGTAGCATTTATTTGAAAAGCTGAGCAAGTCAGATTACTACAGTGCAGATCCGTATGTGCAAACTCGGTCACACACTCAGAACACAGACCTTCACCAAGTACTAAATAAGCTACCTCAACCTAAAAATAAAAATATGTAGACAAAATTTAAACTGAAACATCAAGAAGCCAGACTCTGCATGCAGTGCAGCATCAGAGAAATAGAAAGAGATGCATTTCCCTGTACTGTGTAAAATATAAATATAGCGTTATCCGATCACTAAATTAAAAAGAAAATTATTGTTTATACCGTTGTCTGGATCATTTTATTCTCTGATCATGCTGGTCCTGATCTCAGTTTGTTTTCCTGTATCTTCTCTTAACTCTCCTAGGATCTCTAGTCCATCTGCCATTTCTTGTCACCCCTTTTGTTTTCGTCACTTCTTTCCATCTTGGATATTGATCTTCTCCTTTCAACTTTCTTCCATTTATTTCTCTCTCTCTCTGTCCATTCAGATTTCACTATTACTTCTTACTATCCATTCCTCAGTCCCTCTCTTTTTTTACTCCATCTTAATACCACTTTTCAACCCTCACCCCAGTCCTCCTATTCCCCTTCTCTTCTTCCCTGATCCATTATTTATGTTATTTATTTAATTAACATTTCTTATATACTGCCTTTCATGATATCAAACAACCACAAGAAAACTTCCCCTGAGCCAAAAATTCACCAAGCTCCTAAACAATCCAAAACAATAGAAATAGTGAATTAAAAAAAGATGGATGATTACCCTTGCTTTGGTATGCAGTTAAGCACAGTTACTTATCTGTAACAGGTGATCTCTGGGAACAGCAGGAATAAGTCTTCACATATGGGTACATCGGTACCGACGGAGCCTGCGTGGGAACGCACCCCAGCATCCAAAAAGAAAGCTTTTGGGAGCATCCCACACGCATGCGTGCTGCCTTCCCGCCCATTCACTTCCCTCTCATCAGTTGGGTTTGTACCCGAGACTGAAGGAGGGAAGTAGACAAATTAGAGAGAGAGAGAGAAACAACTCCTACGGGAGGTGGGTGGCTTGTGAAGACTTATTCCTGCTGTTCCCAGAGATCACCTGTTACAAGTAAGTAACTGTGCTATCTCCAGGAACAAGCAGGAATGAGTCTTCACATATGGGGACTCCCAAGCTAGAGATGCCTAGAGGAGGTCCCAGCATGTTGCAAATCTAATCGATGGGCCATGCTATTTCCCAGAACCTCAGGCATCCAAGGGATGGAGGGTAGGAGTTGAACTAAAAAGGGTGTGCTGTGGAACAGCTTGCCTAAACAAAGCGTCTAGAGGGGAGTCCTTGTGTAGATCATAAATGTTAGTAAATATTGGATTCCAATTTTCTAATGTGGACCTTAGTCAAAAGTATTGCGAAAGTATTTGTTGAGGCTAATATGGGTCTGGTGCTAAGAGCCAGTACATTATCCTCAAAGAAAAATACCTTACTGTGAAGTAGAGGAAAATATTTTTGCAATACAGGCAAAGGTCAGAAGCCTAAATAGCTAGAACTAATCCCAGAAGAAAAAACTGGTACCGATGGATTCATCCCAGTCATCGGGATCGGAAGACTTGAAAGGATGAAGCATCAGATTTTCCTTAAAGCGATGTCTTCGGTACCGCCCGAGGTCGGTACTGAGATGAGTCGGTACCGAATCCTCCCTGCTAGAGATCGATTCCAGGCTCGGCATCGAAGGAAGCGAGTCTGTCGAAGCAAGCATGGACGGTACCGACACCAATGCCGATACTCGAGGAATGGTCTGCAGTAACTCTAACGGTAGCGAAGTAGCCGAGAGCGCTAGACTGCGTTCATCAGTGAGGAGTGTTTCATCCATCACCATAGCCGATGCCGGGGTGTCGGTACCACTCGAAGCGGCCACAACCACCGAGCATGGCCCAGGTATGTTCATCGAGGTAAGAACCCCGGGAACAACCTGAAGCCCCGTTAATGCTTTGGAGCCCGAAGACTCCTGCCGGGGCTTTATTGCCAAAATGTCCTCGAGGGCAAGGCCAGAGCCATCTCGATGCTGAGAAGGAGATCTACCACTCGAGGACTGGCTAGTCTTTACAGACTTTTGTTTGGTTACCTGATCCTGTGAAAAAGAAGATAATCTAGCTGGTGACATCGAGTGCGATGTGAACCGGGTATCGAGTTGTGCTCAATCCTGAAGGCTTCTTCTGTTTGAGCGCCAGCAGGAGAGACACTCCAGTGGGCAATGGTCAGGACCTAAACATTTTAGACACCAAGTATGAGTGTCTGAAAATATATCTGTACCGCCACACTTTGAGCATTTCTTAAGGATAGTGGCTGGCTTTTCTATAATGGAAGGATAGAGGCCTAGTGGCCTAGAAACCATCAGGCACTAAACAGGAAAAATTTCTAAAGAAAAGAAGAAATTCTTTAGTGAAAAGAAAAGCATCGGCGGTACCGGTGGCGTCGAGGGAAGGCAAATGCGACCACAAAAAACTAAGAATAAAAAGAAGAATTTTCTGCGGTGACAGGAATACGTCCTGCCGGCTCCGCGGAAAACTGATGAGAGGGAAGTGAATGGGCTGGAAGGCAGCGTGCATGCGTGTGGGATGCTCCCAAAAACTTTCTTTTTGGACGCTGGGGAGCGACCCGTGCAGGCTCCGTCGGTACCGACGTACCCATATGTGAAGACTCATTCCTGCTTGTTTCAGGAGATAGTGGTATACCCTTTGATATACTTTAAGTTTTGAAATTAATATTTACAACTTTTAAAATTCCTGCTCGACTGCATGACTCTTTTGAATAAAATGGACACATCTGCTTTTTACCAGAGCGTTTATTTGGCTCTTGGGCAAGTGGAGCTTAGTCTGACAAAAAATGTAGTTTAGTATTTACTTTTCAATCTTTTTAGTGAGCATCTTTTTTGAATTCACTATTTCTATAGTTTTGGACTGTTTCATGATATCAAGGCAGTTTACATTGAACAAACTGAAATTACATTGAACAGGGCATTATAACTTGGAGATAACTATTTTACAGGGAACATGGGCAATGGAGGATTAAGTGGCTTGCCCAAGACCACAAGGAGCACCTGTGGGACTAGAAACCCCATTCCTTCCGGCACAAGGTTGCTGTCCTCTAGTGGAATTTGAACCCCCGACCTTCCGGCCTGAGGTACCTTGCCCCAACCACTAGGCCACTCCTCCACTCCCAGTCTTTCACTCCCTCTCCTCCCCATCCATTGTCTCTCTTGCTCTTTTCCCTCCATCCAACACCTCCACTCACTATCTTCAGTGTCCCCCTCTCCCACTTTGTCCAGCATCTCCCCCATCTCCATATCATCCTCTCCCTACAACTCCCATGCCCAGCATCTGTTTCTTTCTCACCCTTACCCCATACGTCAATCTTCTCCCCCTCTCTTATTACCCCCGTGTCCTGCATCTCCCGTTTCCCTCTGTTCCACCACCCCCCGTGCCTAAAATCTTTCCAGTCTCCCTATATCCCCATTCCATCTCAAAAATCTCCACTACTTGTTTCTCCCTGTGCCTACTTACCATGTCCAATATCTCTCCAGCCCTCATGTCTAGCATGTCTCCTCCACCTCCCTATTCCACCCTGCATCCAGCGTTTCCCCACCCCCGTCCAACATCTCCTGTTTTCCTGTGACCCTTGTCCAGCATCTACTGTTTTCACTTGAAGGTGGAGAGAAAATGTTGGGTTATCATTTCCCCTCCATCTCAGTCTCCCTAGCCTTCCATCTCCCCGTCTAGTATCTTCCTTCCATTCTCCCACTGTCCCCCTTCCCAGACTGTGCCTTTTTCACTTCCCCTTTGCATTCTCACTCCCCCCCCCCCCCTCCATCTTGCACTCTTACCTTGGGCCCTGCAGCAAGTGCAATCTGGCCAGCAGCTCTTCTGCCCGTGGGACTTACTGCTTCTGCAAGAAAGATCTTCGGTTTGGGGCCAGGACTGTGGCCTTGTGTAATAATTCTGCCTGCAGGAACAGCAAGTCCTATGGGCAAGATCTTCCATTCAAGACTGCGATTGTAGCCTTGCTGCTCCCATGGGCAGAAGAAATGTGCAAGGTTGCAATTATGGCCCTGAACGGGGATCCTACAGGCAGAAGAGTTGTGCATCCCGCAGTCACTATCCTCTGTTCAGTTAGCCTTGCACAATTTCGCCTGGGGAGCAGCAAGTCCTACGGGCAAGATCTTCCATTCTCTCCTGCCAGCGGGACTTGTTGCTGCCATGGGCAGGATCTTCTGTTCACAGGGTGGGAGAGAGAAAAAGGGAAGGGGGACAGCTAGCACTGGTACCCCTTGCTGCACTTACCGGGTAGCACCAGACCTGCACAGGATCCCAGCTGCTATCCAGGCTTTGATTGTGGCCTCCCCCTCATGGCACTTTTAAAAATTAAAAAAAATAAAAAACAACATTTTCAAGGAACTTGGAACTTCATTTGCTTTAACAATAGCCAAGAGTAAAGTGGAATCAAATTATAAAATTTCAAGATAATATTGATTCAACATCTACTTAGCATAAAGCTTGACAAATACCTGGTGCCTGGGATTTTCTGCCCGGGGGGGGGGGGGGGGCAGAAATACTATCTATTTGTTCTTCTTAATGTGAGGAACGATAATGTGAGCAAGTGAGGCTGTTTAGCGTTAAGCCCCTTTTTATGTATGCTGTTCGAGCCCCTTCTTTTCATGTGTTTATGAATGTGAAGGGTATGTGAATGATACTTTTTGCATGTATTAAGTTTAACATTTCATTGGGATAATTATAAAATATTTTTATTTTTGTATAATAATTGATACTTTAAAGCTTGTTTATGAAGTAATTCAGAGAATACAGTTTTAAAACTTGCAGATAAAGCATAGTTACTCACCTGTAGCAGGTGCTGTGGACAGCAGGAATAAGTCCTCATGTATAGGTGATATCACTGATGGAGCCCCACATAGAAATACTTCCCAGCTTCCAGTGGAAGCTTTTGGGAGGCTCCATTGTGCCTGCCTTCCTGCCTGTCACGGCATCATCTTATCCAGTAGAATACAAAAGCTGTAGCCCAAAAAACAACTCCTTGGGGAGGTGGAAGGGTTGTGATGACTTATCCATACTGTCCATGGAGAACACCTGCTACAAGTGAGTGTGCTTTCTCTGTGGACAAGCAAGAAGTCCATCCTCACATATGGGACTCCCAAAGTGCAGGTCACCAAAATCAGAGGAGGCCAAAAGCCCAATTGGGGCAACAGAATCGGAGAACAGAAACAGCATGAGTAGTCCCCTCTAGGGGACTCGACCGATTCAGCATACAGCATCACTGAGGAACACACTTTCGTTAGCCTGGATACACAGAAGGGCTGGAGGGAAGGAGTTGGAACCTAATACCTAAAGAGATGCCAAAGCACAGCTTGGCTGAAGTTGCTGTCATGTCGTGAATTCCCATCCAGATATTAATGAGCTGTGAATGTGTGGACCCAAGACCATGTTGCAGTCCTGTAGATCTCCTCCATGGATACTGAGCTAAGTTGGCCACCAACATAGCCATGACTCTGACACTGTGAGTTGTGACATTACTATCAAGTCTCAGGCCTGCCTGGGCATAAGCGAAACAGATGCAGTCTGCTAGCCAAATCGACAGAGTACATTTAGAAATGGCAGCCCCCAGCTTGCTAGGGTCAAAAGAGATGAACAGCTGGGTGGATGTACGGTGGACCTTTGTCCACTCAAGGCAGAAGGCCAAGGCTCGCTTGCAGTTCGACTTGTACAGTGCTGCCTCCCCCCTATTGACGTGAGGCCTGGGGAATAAAGTTGGCAGTAAGACTGACTGATTGAGGTGGAAAGCAGAAACCACCTTTGGCAGGAAACACAGATGTGTACACAAAACTACCCTATTATGGTGGAACCTGGTGTACGGCGAGTGAGCCACCAAGGCTTGGAGCTCACTTACATGGCGTGCCAAAATGACTGACACCAGGAAGAAGACCTTCCAGGTCAGGAATTTCAGAGGGCAGGAAGCAAGCAGCTCAAAGGGAATTGACAAGCTGCACCAGAACTGCATTAAGGTCCTAAGCCACTGGCAGGAGTTTGACTGGAGTTTTAGAAAGGGGAAAACCCCACATGAGGCAATCCACCAGGGGCTGAGCTGAGGTGGGCTTCATCTCTGAGCCATGATGGTAGGCCCTAATCGCATTCAGGTGGACTTTAACAGAGTTGGACAAGACCTGAGTCCGAAAAGTGCAGGAGGTACTCCAGAAACCTGTCCACAGTGTAGGAGAAGGGATCTAGGGCCCAGTCCGCATACCAGAATGAGAACACCTGCCACTTAAACACATAAGATCTTTGCGTAGAAGACTTGTGAGAGGCCAGGAGTTCCTTAACATTCTCAGGCAGACATCCACACCATTGAGATGCCACAAGGTCCTGTCCTGAGAGACGAGATCTGGGGAAGCAGGGGCAATGATGGATGCCGGGGCTAATAGGGGGCATTGAGAATTGCCATGTCACTGTCAGCCTATAGCTTCAGCCAAGTCTTTGCCATGAGCAGAATGGGAAGGCATATAGCAGACCCACTCCCCAGTGTATAGGAAGGCATCCGAAGCCAGCTGGCCACTGGATACAACCCTGGAGCAGAACTGACCCATCTGGGCATTGTGGGGATTGGCAAAGAGATCTATCAAGGGAGTGCCCCACTCCTGAAAGATCTGCCCTACAACCTCCTTGTTGAAGGTCCACTTGTGTGGCTGGAGGACATGGCTCAGCTGATCCACCAAGGAGTTAAGTTCCCTGGGCAGATAGGTAGCTCTCAGCTCCATCCCGTGAGCCATGGCGAACTTCCACAAGCGAACTGCTTCCTAGCATAGGAGGTACGACCCCCGTGCTGCCCTGCCTGTTGACACAATGCATCGCCACCTGGTTGTCTATTTGAATAAGCACAGATTGGTTGACCAAACAAACCTGGGATGCTTGGAGGGCATTTGCTATGGCCTGGAGTTACAAGAAATTGATCTGGTGCAGGCTCTCCTGCTCATACCACAAGCTCTGTGTGCGCAGGCCATCCATATGAGCTCCCTAGCCAAGCTTGGATGCATTAGTCATCAGCGTCCGCTGGGGGGCAATGCCTTAAAAGGAAGACCCCTGAGCAAATTCTTTGGCTCCAACCACCAGAGGCACGGTGACCGCCACCCAGTCTCAGAGATGGCCAGTGGCTTACTTCTACTATGTTCTCAGAGTCCATTGAGCTTGTCTCATCAATAGATGCGCTAGGGGAGTGACGTACAGGCCATATGGTCAAGCACCTTCAGCATCTCCCGGGCCATCACCTGACGCTGCTAGCAGGTATTGCAGACCAAGGCCGTCATCCTCTGAGGCGGTCCATCAGGAGAAAGGCCCAAGTTCGAGTGGTGACCAGGAGGGCTCCTATGAACTCCAGCTGTCAAGAGGGATGGAGGTGAGGCTTGGGGTTGCTGATGATGAACTCCAGTTGCTCGAGCACCTGGATGGTCAGATGGACAGACTGACTGACTCCATCTGGAGTGGAGCTCTCTATTAGCCAGTTATCCAAGTAGGGGAAGGTAAGTGACCACCACTGCTAGACACTTAGTGAAGACTCGAGGTGCTGATGCCAGGCCGAAGGAAAGTACTCAGTACTAGAAATGCCAAACCCCCAGGACAAACCTGAGGTATTTTCCGTGAGCAGGGTAGATCAGGATGTATGTATACATATCCTTGAGATCCAGGGAGCATAGCCAATCATCCTTTAGGAGGTATGGGAGCAGGATCCCCAGCAAGACTATCTTGAATTTTTCTCTCACGAAGTAGGTGTTGAGGTCTCTGAGGTCTGGGATGGGCTGAAATACCCCCCTCATATTCTTGAGGACCAAGAAGTACCTGGAGTAGAAGCCCTATCTGACCTGAGCTGAAGGCACCAGCTCTGTGGTGAGATTGGTTATCAGAGCAGAAACCTCTCCCTGTAGCAGGTTGAGATGCAGAGGGTCTAGGGGATACTCCCTCGGGGGGAAAGGAAGCAGCAGCTTGGCGAAGTGCAGCATATAGCTGTTTTGGACTATCTGCAGCATCCACACATCAGAGGTGATGAGATGCCACCTGTGGGCAAACAGGATGAGTTGCCCCTCCACTGGCGGTCTGTCCTCTGTGGAGATTGGCAGATTGACTGGTTCCTCCAGAGTGTAGCCAAAGCCCCGTGCCAGGTTTAGACTATTGGGCCAGCTGGGCCTTTGACTTCTCAAGCTGCCTGTACTCTTAGCGAAGAGCCATGTGGACTCAGGAGGTACCGATGCTTATGCTGGAAGTAGGTCTTCTTTACCTGGTACTTCTTACAAGAAAGATTGGCCATCTTCCTTGAAAGCCTGGTAAGGGTGACATGCTGTGTCTCAGTCTCATCAGCTTTAGCCACCACCTGCTTCCCAAGCAAGTTCTTGCCTACGCCAGCTTATCCTGGACCCACTGCTCCAGATCCAAGGACTGAAGCCAGATGAGCTCGCTGGCTCCGATGTCCACCATTGCTGCCCTGCAGGCTGACTCAAAGGCATCTTAAGTCACCCGGACCATGATTTGGAACAATCCTTGCCGTGGCACACCAGGGCGTGGAAGGCATCCTGGCACTCCGGGAAAAGGAGCATGCCAGACTTGGCCAGATCTCACATATCATCCTTGAGGAACATGCCCATGTACAACTGGTATGAAAGGGCCCTGGTCACCAGTATGGTGCTCTGGAAGCACCAGCTGCCAAAGGAGTCCAAGGTTCTCACCTCCCTGCCCTAGGGTAACGAGGAGTGCGTCTTGCTGCTCTTGATCCTTTTTGTGGCCAACTCCACCACCAGAAAATAGAGCGGGAGATGAGGCTTCTCAAACCCTGGGGCCTTTTGGACCCAGCATATCAAGTCCAGCCACCTGCTGACTACTGGCACCATGAGGTGGTTCTCCCACATCCTTATTTTCAGGTTCTGGTGCATCGGCACTGTCACAGCCTCCTTGGGTGCTGAAGGATCTCCCTTTGTTCTGGGCTCATCCTCCGACTCCAGGGAGGAATGGCCTTGGCCATATCTTGCACAAAGTCCTGGAAGGATATATCTCCCAGGGGTGACTTCTGTCACTCATGAGGAAGAGAGGGGTCCCCAGGGGAGCTCGGGAGATCTGTTCCCGGATACCTCCAATTCTGCCTTGGTCTACCAGCCATTGGAGTTTGACTCCGAGAGGAAGCTGAAGTAACGTCGGTCCTCATCCCAGCATAGACTCCAGCTGTGCGGAGAGAAAGAGTGCCTCTTGGACCAATGGTGCTTAGAGTGCCTCCATGGCTTCACTGGGGTATCGGACTTTGATACACTTGATAGGGAGATGGCCGTAAGAACTGGTATAGAGTCCGATCATCAGCTCGATATACCTGCATCGATCTTGAGGATCAGCTGCATTGCCTGCAGTGGCGATGCCCTAGGCACAGAGGGACTCGCTATTTGCCAACACTGCCACTATATGGGCCTCGAGGGCTTGAAGGCATTCCTCCAAGACTGCTGTCTCCGAAGGCATCAGGGTCAGAATTATGATGCTGGCCACCAGCTCTGATACCCCTGTGGGGAAATCCATGCCAGTGAGAACATCAGGGGATTCCCAGCACTCCTCCAGTACCCTGGATGACTATTCCTCTTGTCAGGGTACTTTAGCAGGTCACTCCTGGTCATCGCTCTCCCTGTCGTGTTGGGAAGATCTCCGATGTCGGTGCACGTGGATCTTGGTCCAGTGCTTCGATGCCCCCTTCAATGATGACAGGGTCGATAAAGTCTATTCTGGGTGAAGGTTGACAGAGATCATTCGCTCCAGGGCACCACGATACCGAGTTCGCTCGGGCTCCTCTTGATGCCAATGCCAATGCCTCTGCGGTGTCTGAGGACTCTGGGGTTCATGCCGGGGTCAAAGACACAGAATCAATCAGCCCAAAGAGGGACTCCCGCTGCTTCTCCCGACCCTTCAGGCCCCTTCTTGTCATCTGTTAGCACAGGTTACAAGAACTGGGCTGGTGGTCGGGTCCCAGGCATTGAAGGCACCACTTGTGCTGGTCAGTGACAGAGATGGTCTGGGCATATTTGGTGCACTTTTTAAACCAGTTTGCTAGCTTCCGGGACATGTCCAGGAACACAGCCATGCAAGGTCAAACAGCTTGATGGTGCCAGCCACAGAAAAACAAGAAAGAAGAAAAAGGACAGAAATATGAAAGCGAAGGCACGGGCGTGGCACTACCGATGACAGGCGGTAAACACTAGATGAAAAGAGAACTCCAAAGGGGCAAAAGCAAAAACTAGATGGTGCCGTGGCAGGTGGGACTCCATTAGTGATGTCACCCATACATGAGGACTTACTTCCTGCTTGTCCACAGAGAATTTTCTTATGACACCATGAACACTGATAAACAGTTAAGAAATGCGAATTGACCAACTACAGCATAGTTGACCAACTAACAGACCAGGTTAGTTCATATTAACCCACTGTGAACAATAACCTCAGCTTACAGTAAGGCCACAGCATTTCACAATGTTGTGGTGACAGTGAATGTGCCAGTAATAATGTCACATGCCTTTTTCAATGAGCAGAACATAAGAACATAAGATATGCCATACTGGCTCAGACCAAGGTCCATCAAGCCCAGTATCCTGTTTCCTACAGTGGCCAATCTAGGTCATACATACCTAGCAGTATCCCCAAAAGACAGGTTCCACAATGCTTGTATTGGTTCAAGCATTGATATCCTGGGTCCCTTTTTAATAATGGTTTATGGACCTTTCCTCCAGGAACTTGTCCAAACCTTTTTTAAACCCAGCTACACTAACAGTTCTTACTACATCCTCCGGTAACAAATTCCAGAGTTTGATTACACGTTGAGTGAAAAAATATTTTCTTATTTGTCTTAAATAGTTTACCCTGTAGCTTCATTACATGTCCCCTAGTCTTTCTATATTCTGATAGCGTAAACAATCAATCTACGTTTACCCATTCCACTCCAGTCATTAATTTATAGACCTCTATCATATCTCCCCTCAGCCGTCTCTTTTCCAGGTTGAAGAGCCCTAACCTTTGTAGCCTCTCTTCATAGGAGTAGCCTTCCATCCCCTTTACCATTTTGGTGGCTCTTCTCTGTACCTTTTCTAATAACGCTATATCCTTTTTAAGATACGGCGACCAGAATTGCACACGATATTCAAGGTGCGATTGTACCATGGGATGATACAGAGGCATTATAATATCCTTTGTTTTATTTTCCATTCCTTTCCTTATGATACCTAGCATTCTTTTTGCTTTCTTGGCCGCTGCTGCACACTGGGCGGAGGGTTTTAACATGTTATCCACGATGACTCCTAAATCTTTTTCCTGGGTGGTGGTTCCCAATGTGGAACCTCGCATTGTGTAACCATAGTGTGGGTTGTTCTTTCCTAGGTGCATAACCTTGCACTTGTCCACATTAAATTTCATCTGCCATTTGGATACCCAGTCTTCCAATTTATCCAGATCCTCCTGCAGTTTTCCATAGTCCTCTTGGGTTTTAACAACTTTAAACAGTTTTGTGTTGTCTGCAAATTTGATAACCTCACTAATTATTCCCTTTTCCAGGTCATTTATGAATATGTCAAAAGACTGCAACCAGCAATTATGTGAAACTCAGAGCAGGCGCATGTAATATTCAATTCGCAAAAGCAGCTTTCAAAGGTGTGGAAGTAATTAACATCCTGATTTATTGCTTACTTTTCAAGTAAGATGGCTGCCACTAGGTGGAGGTCATCTCAACCAACTAGCAACTGTGAAGGTGTGCCTTAGTCTGCACAACTATGAAAGTTCACAGTTAGCCATTCCTCTCTAGAGAAAATTGAAAGCACAGGACAAGAAAGATGAATAAAGATGTACATTTTGGGAGGTACTTTTTTTTTAAACATTTTCAAATAAACAAAGTATCATCTGATTGATTTCTTAGACTGGGTGACCAGGGAGTTAGACCAAGGGAAAGCCCTACTGTAGACGTGGTGTACTTGGATTTCAGTAAAGCCTCTGACACTGTTCCGCACAGGCAGCTTATAAACAAACTGAGCACTCTAGGGATGGATCCTAAAGTTACTGATTGGGTTAGAAACTGGTTGAGTGGGAGGCAACAAAGGGTTACAGGTAAGTGGAGCTCACTCTGAGGAGAAGGAGGTTACCAGTGGTGTGCTCCAGGGATCTGCCCTTGGTCCAATTCTTTTTAACACCCTTTTAGTGATATTGCAGAAGGGCTGTCGTGTAAGGTTTGCCTCTCTGCAGATGATACCAAAATCTGCAATAGATACCCAGGAAGGAGTTAAGTGAGGAAGGATCTAACTAAGCTTGAAGAATGGTCGAGAATTTGGCAGCTGAGATTTAATGCTAAAAAATGCAAGGTCATGCATTTGGACTGCAAAAGATCAAAGGGAGCAGAATAGTGTAGGGGGTGAAGTACTTCTGTCCACAAAAGAAGAGCGGGACCTGGGCGTGATTGTGTCTGACAATCTTAAACAGGTAAAAAAGGTGACGGCGAAAGCTAGAAGGATGCTTGGGTGCATAGGGAGAGGAATGGCCAGCAGAATAGTGTCTCTATATAAGTCTTTGGGTCAACCTCATTTGGAGTATTGTGTGCAATTCTGGAGACCACACCTTCAATAGGATATAAACAGGTTGGAGTCTGTGCAGAGGGTGGCTACTAAAATGTTTAGTGGTCTTCGTTATAAAGCATCTGAGGATAGACTTCTTAATATGTATAAATTAGAGGAAAGGCAGGATAGAGGAGATATGATAAGAGATGTTTAAATACCTCCATGGCATAAATGCACAGGAGGAGAACCTCTTTTGATTGAAAGCAAGCTCTGCTACGAGGGGATATAGGATGAGGGTGAAAAGGGATAGACTCAGAAGTAATATCCGGAAATATTTCTTTATGGAAAGAGTGGTAGATGCGTGGAATAGTCTCCCAGTAGAGGTGGTAGAGATATGGAAGGGCAAACTAGATTTGGCCATGTGGTCTTTTTCTGCTGTTCTGTTTCTATGGACCTTATGCTAGACAGCTTAAGAGTGCAGCAGCATCTTAATGTACAATTACCTTGACTTTTTTTGAAACCTTAATTTAAAAAAGAAAAGGCTAAAGAAGTTTCACTTCATTTCAACTAACTGATGTTCATCATGTGTATTAACTTTTTATTCTCTAATAAATACACAATTAATTCTCCTCACTCTCACTAATTAATGCGATCTGGTTGGTGGTGTCAGTTCTTAATAATGCTCACCTTTGATAATGTTTTTGAATTAAACAGTTATTGTTTGCAAAACATTAGTCTAAGAATTCCCTATAGTTGCATATGATTACTTTAAAACACGGCTACATCTCAGTTTAATATAAAATATTTTTATTGTTTGAAAACATTTAAAAAAACAATTTTCAGCACTTTCAATAAAAAAACATAACTGAAATGCTACTGCAATATTAAACTACTGTAGTTTCAGCAGTACAACAGACAACAGAACACGAAGGGACGGGGGAAAAATTGAACATTGTATTAAATGAAAATGTGAATTTTTTAAAAATTATTCCTTATGTGCTGTAAAGAAAGCACGGTATAGTACATGAGTCGAAGATGAAACTTGGTTCTGAAGCATGAGACGCTTCTTCCTTCAGTTCAAAGGTCAGTGCTTATTGCAAGTAAAATCTTTATTTCATGAAGTCTTTCATGATAAGAGGATGCCAAATATTTTCTTCAGAAAACCCTGAACAGTGAAAATAATGTGAAAAAAAGAACATACTCCATGATAACAAAGCAGAGTTGGTAACGTAAAGAGAAAATAACTTGCGAGTAACTATATTTGTCTGGTTAATGCAGAACCAGTTCCAATACAGGAAAAACAAAATAAAAAAAAGTGGTTACAGGAATATATCTAATACTGTACACATCAATAACACCCATGCACATTTTGTGATCATGTATTAACATGGTGAAGCAAACTAAACTTAATTTCTTCCTGCTTTAATTCTCATGTAAGAGAATAAGAAATATAAATATCTCACTGAGATCAATGCACATTGCTACATAAGACAATTTTATCTGTCTTTTTATGACATTTCACCTTTTTATAATGGAACACATTAAAATTGTTTTGCTTTTAGCTGTGGGCCAAATGTTTGCATTTTTCCTAAGAGATGTGCCATGCCACAGGTTAAACAGTAGATTAGTGCAATATATCAATCCTAGAAAGTCTGTTGGACTAACTATCCAAACTTAAACTGTTTGCTGCAATACTGTACATTGGCGGCAAATTCTTTACACTTGAACCGATGTAAAATAATATGAAAATTTACTTTTCTTTTCCAGAATAACAGGAAGTGAAGGTAAACAAGGCATTAACATATTTTTCAATTGGATGTAAGAGCTCATACAGTATAGGCTCCATGAATTAGAATCACAGATCAAATAGGTTTCCTTTGGGTATTCAATACTTTGGTGTGGAATAGTGCTCCATCTCAATGTACAGTAATGACAACTAATAAGAAAATAGGTTTTTAACCAATCAGTGACAGCAAACACACACGCACAACCAGTGAACTTTTAGGGCAAGTTTACCAAGGTCTGAGTTGGCCCTAGCACCTTTATTTAATGAGAAAACGTTTTCATTTTTTACCATGTGTACTAAACAAATGCTCACTAAAATTAAACACATAATCATATTTGTTAAAATTCTTTGATTGTACTGTACGATTTCCTATGGTCTTTCCAGTTTTGTACTCTGTTCATCAGCAATGCTCATGCCTCTTGTCCCTTTAATGGGTCAACAGGCATGTGCAATTTTGATGACTAGAAACCTCAGTGCTAGGAAAGCTTTCTAATAAATTCAAGATAGCACATATCTAAAAATAAACTAATATGCAGTTTAAAAAGATTAAGTAACTGCACCATAATTTTGATTGACAAATGTTTTTGATTTGCTCATAAGACTCTCTGAAATGTATCCACATTTTGCCTATAATCCACTTCTATTCCTTCTAGATGAAAGTGCCCACTGCCAATCTCAGAAGAAAATATACTGAGAAAAATATTCTTTTTTTTTTCAAATGATATATTTTTCTCAAGACCCTAAAACCCTCACTTGCACCCCTATCATATGATAAATGAGGGGTATTCTATTACTGGCATGCAAGCATCCTACTTAAAATGGAGAATGTGTTTTTAAAGTTCCTTTTCTAGCTCTGGGAAAAATGGTAAAACATGCAATGAAACAAATACATACACACATACATTAGAAATTTCAGTGCTCAATATCATTACTGTGCCAAACACTAAAAAAGTGACAGAGATTTGCAAGAGTATCAAACTCCTATGTGTGCATTACAATAAAAATCAATGGAATGCTCCACTGAATCCTGCTTGTGCAACTGATCTAGGTCAGGTGACAATCCTATCTGTGCCTCACAAATCCATGTCACTTTCCAGCACGTGATACGGTAACTGTTCAATGTGTTTTAAGTTCACAGGAGAAACTCAACATAGAAAATAAGCACTAAAACATCACTGTGAGGTCACAAATGCACAAGGTTAAAAACATAGTAAGATTTTATAAAATATTAGTGCATCTTTATGTTTTGTTGGTTTTATTTTTCATTTTGCCTCCCTACTCCTGTTTCAACCCTCCTCCTTGTAATTATGTATGGCACAGATGTCACCAGGATAATACTCTAGAGTTCCCTCACAGATCCTCATTCAAAAATCAGCCATTTTAGCACTTTGTGGTCTAGTCAGGGCTGGCCCATCCACTAGGCAGCCGCCTAGGACAGCAGACCTCTGCGGGCGGCAGGCCATGTGCTTCAGCACACTTGGCCGCCTCCCCCCATGTGCTGAGCCATACTGCTGCCGATTCTGACAGCGGGGTCAGGGAACGACAGGCTTGGGGGCAGCAGCCCGCAGCAGGCCATATGCTTTGGCACACATGGCCTGCCACTTCTGACCCCCCAAAATAGTGTCAGAAGCAGCAGGCCTTGTTTGTCAAAATCATATGGCCAGCTGAGTCAACCCTCCCCCTTACATCAGCTGCAGTGCAGCAGGGCTCAGCACAAGGGGGGAGGGGGGGTGGCTTGGCACGTAGCGGGAGGCACAGCAGGGGCTTCTGCTTGGGGCAGTAGAAACCCTTGGGCTGGCCCCGAGTCCAGTGCCAGCATGCCCTCTACCTAGTTGCTGGTGTAACCTTTCTCAAGGGAAACCTGCTTGTCTGCTTTGAAATTTTAACATTAAAATGTCTATAATACTAAAAGTTAAAACTGTAATAAGCTGAAGGGACAGCTCAGCTGGCAAAGATTAAAATGAAAGCAGGGCCTAGATGTAAATACATGCACACACATTTTTCTTTCTAGATATATAAAAGTAGCATTAAAAAAAATGACAAGTGAAATTGAGAGAAAGAACTAGAGGAGCAGCATCCCTAAAGATTCAGTTGCCAAAATACTGAAGCAGAAGGTCAGCACCTCATCAGACTGTTAGAAATACACTACTTTAACTGCATATCAAACGTCAAGACTAGACAACTACTGCATAATGTGAAGTAAGGGCATTAACGTCTCCTGCCCCTGAGCACCCTGCATACCTTCAGCATCCGTAGCCAGAAAGCAATACAATGATTTTTTAACAGTCGGCTGATGTGTGGGGACCCTCTTCTGTTGTTTTAACTAAAATGAGTACCCATGACAATGAGTACCAATGGTTACTGTTTACATAGCACTTACACACAACTGATTCTAAAATAAAACACAGTGCTTCATCCATTCCTCTTCTACAGATTCCTGGTCATCTGTGTTACACTTAGTAATTAGAAACCCTGAGGCCAATATTCTGCAGGACAGTATACTATATAGTTAATGATTAGTTATTATTTAATGTTATTATCTTTGATTTGTCATGGTTTTCTTTGTCATTTGTCCTTTTGTTTTGTTTGCATGATGTTACAATTCTTTCCTGTTTTTAATGGCCTTCCTATTCTGACTTTTAGTGCTTTCATTGCTCTGCCAAGACCCCTTGAAGGGCGGTTTATCAAGCGCAGTAAACCATAAGTGGTAAAATTATTCAGAAATATTCAGTGACAGACTTAACTGGTTAAAACTGCCCAGATAAATTTTAGGCCTGACATTTCAGTGGCTTGGACAGTGCTGAACATCAGCACTGCCTGGACAAAAATTCACCGTGCCCAAGAAATGTCCCCAGTGCTACTTCTTTCTAGCGAGCTAAATGTTTTGTGGCCAGCAAATTTGCTAGACACTCGGTAGGGGGTATGTCAACCTAAAGATTTGTCCAGCTAACTCTCAACAGCCAGAAAAATATTTTGAATACTGACCTCACCATTTCCTTAACAGCAGCAGCTGGAAATCGACTGCTAACTGCTTCCTTCTTACACCACCATCACGCAACAGGATGGTCAGAGTCTGATCAGAGCATGAGCAGGGAAACAAAATTCAGTCCATCGTCACTCTTATAGTGAAAACTATTCCAGTTAGAAAACAGAGCAGGCATGACATCTCAGTCTTACCCAACATACAAACTTTAGCAATTCAAAGACACTTGACAGCAAAAGCAATGGTGAATGCTGTTTAAAGAAAAGCTAGCAATGTCAATTGGGAGTCCCTAAGGCAGAAGACCAAGATGCATCCAAATGAACTGATAAAAACTAAGCTGAGTTAAAACAAAAAAAAGACCTTTAAAACAAAAGTGCCTCCATGAGCAATCTTTAAAATAATGTAAAATGCTAGACAAAATATCTTTGGTCTTCCTCATTTTTTCTGCATTGCTTTCTTCAGAAAATGTAGAGAGAATTTATCTTTCCCTTCTTAGGCCCCTAAGGAATGGGTCTGCTGTGCCCTGTCTCAGCCCAGTGCATCTACTATCAAGAGCTGGAAGAAGGGTGGGGCAACCAAGGCTTTGCCCTGAGTGATATATTTTAAAATGAAGCATGAAAAAAAAGAAAAGCTACTATTCTTCAAAGCAAACCACCAAAACAGCATTAGAGGAAACTACAAAAACTTGCAGTCAAACATGGAAAATTAACTGGGCAAAACAAATTCATAAAAATACTTTTAAGTCACAAAAATCTAAATTAAAAATCCAATATGGCCATGTTTCTGCGACACGCCTGCATCACTTGTTTGACCTGGAATACAACTAAATGAATCCAATCATAAATACAATCAGATAAAAGTAATAATTCTAAAAATGCAATAAAAGTATAGCATGATTTTGTAGATAAATATCCATTGCAAAATTTGGCTCCCTCAAGGCCGGCTTGCCTCAAAGTTTGTTCAAGATGTTGGCACCCTAGGCAAACCTTAAGCCTTATGCGCATGCACACACACACCTGGCAGTCAGAATCTATTCTTTAGCTTTGAATGCCCTGCTCTTTCTACCCTCCCCCCCCCAAAAAAAGGAAGCTGCCACTCTAGGCAACCGCCTACTTTGCCTAGAAGGTGGGTCAGCCCTGCCTTAAGGGACAGGCACAAATCCAAAAGAAAAATTGCAGGGGTTTATAACCAAACAGCAGACACAAACAGAAAAGAAGAAAAACGAACAAAAAGGCCTCTTATAAAATTAGATCATGCCTGAAAGTAGATGCTGTGCACTCATAAGTGTGCTTGTAGAGTAGGCATGCTTGGGGAAGAGATGTGATTTCTGTGCCTATTTCATAAAATACGCCAGGTATGCCTGTACTCTACACACTAACAGGCATAAATGTCAGCAGGGCTTGCTCAAGAGTTTCTGCCACCCCAGACCAGCCCCCCTAGCTTCCATCTTTTTCACCTGTGGGGGGGGGGGGGCAGCATAGCTATCTCTTGCTTCTTTGGAAGCAACAGCACAGCCACTGCTTCAGCGCCATAACAAGCCGTAAAGCACGTGTGTGCATACAGTCATGGCCTCCTGGTCCTACTCCCCTCCAATGCAATTTCATGTTGGACGGAGGTAGGTGTGGCAGGGAATGACCAGGCGCGCGGGTGTTTTAAGGCCTGCTATGGCACTGAAGCAGTGGCTCTGTTACCATTTCCAAGAAAAGAGGGATCACACCATGCCCCCTACCAAGGTTTGCAGCTCTAGGCAACCGCCTAGTAGATGGGATGGCCCTGAACGTCAGTTCCCACAATCTAGGCACTATTTGTGCTACTATTTTATATAGGCACAAAGGTACCTGGGTGATTTGAAAATGGCTCCTTTGCGTAAATATAAAATCAGCTAAAAATGGACACCTACTGCCAAAACCTAGGTGCCCTGTTATAAATTCCCCTCAGAAGATATCTACCAAGAGTATGACCCACTCCCTTAGGGCAAGAGACCCCTTCCACTCAAGGACAAGGTGTACCTGAAAAAGGGACACCAAAATCATTAGAGCCAAACAAGGTATACACCGAAAATAATAAATAGGAATCAAAATATTTTATTAACTTATTTGTCAAATATGATAAAATAGGCTCCAAATACAGAAAAGTGAAAATCAAAAATGGCAGTGCACAATTTTAGCATTAAGTAATAGAATCCCAAACAACTCCAGAAAGAAGAAAACAAAGTTATTCAATTATTGCTGGTGTATACATGTTTTTGGTCCTAATGATGTAGGTGTCTCTGTTTCAGGAATGCTTGGCCCTTAGACAGAGGTGAGCCACTGCCTTTTGGGAGGGATCTTACTCTAGGGAGGCACCTTAGTTGTCACATTTTTGAAGTTTGGTACGGTATTTTTTTTTTTATTTCTTCCTACAATTCAGTTGTGCATCTCTGCCTTTTTCTTATTGGAACTGTGCCTGAACAAGTTTTTCGCAATGAGTATTTACCTATATAAGACCATGCTGTATCTTTATTACTTTTGACTGTATTTATGATTGTATTTACTTGTATTTTTATTGTGTATTACATGTTATGTTAATTTTAATTTAGTTTTTCATGACATTCAATTGTATAATTTTTACGTATTTATTTTTCAGTGTTTCTTTGCACGCTTTTTATTTGTAATTGCCTCTGTTATGGTAGCTGTGTTTTAAAAAGCACTTCCAGTGCTGCTTCACAGATTCTGGAGGACATTTCCCACTGCATGCCCCAAGCACCAAAATACCTTGTTCCAGAACATGCCTGCAATATCGCTAATCTTCTCTTTTCATTTTCAAATTTTATAATGCCAAAAAAGAGGTATAGCTATCAATATCCTACGAATCCTGAGAAACATGGGAGCAACTGTCTGAATTACTTTACCAGAGGATCATTGTGCATCTTATTAAAATTTTATACAAAAACAGAGTAGGAGAAACTACTGTTAAAAAGACAGAGGCCCTGTCCACAAATGAGCTCTTTAAAACAATTAAACCTGTTTAAATGTATTAACATTGCAGCCACACTGTATGGGGGTGTTAAAACTTTACTCCACACAAGCTCGACTGATTGCCTCCATAACAGAAAACTGTTTTAAATAAAGCAGTTCAGGGGGTAATTCCAGAACTGCCCACACAAGTAAAACGTACACACAAACTTTCCCCTGTGCAGGCTGCAATGACTTTTTTAAGCAAAAGGTATCCCAGGAAATGTATGCATTTACATTTACACTTACTGTTTGCTATGCACACACTTTCTAGGTTAATGTGTCTAAAATAGACTTTTAGAAAATATGTGCATAATCACAAATCTCCCCCTAACCTCACCTCCAAGAATGCCTTTGCTCAGTCTGGGTAAAATTACTTGCATTTAGGCTGCTTGAATATGAGCTTATGCACATACTGGGTGAGCAATTTCATAAAACTATTTCTATGCACACAGCACTGTTTATCCCAAGAAATGCCTTTGAAAATTCCCTCGAGACTAATTTTATTTGCAACTTGAATGTGTAGAACAGTGGTTTACACAATCAAGTAGGCGCTTATAAAATTGCTCCAGCATATAAACACATAAAAGTAGGTCCTAGGAATACACAGCACCTACCTTTATACAATATACATGCATTCCCAGTGGCAGGATCGGCACTTAGGCTTGTCTCTTATAAAATACACTAGTACAAAATAGTGCTTTAGGAGACCCCAATAAAGATCAATAGAAAACAAACACACTACTAGAATGCTCCACCACAACTGTTACATAAATGTTGAAAAACCTTTTACTCGGCAGCTTAGATTAACCTCTATGAGGCATTATGGCATCAAACTGAACTGATCTCCAACACCCTTCTATATTATCATCTATCTCCCAGGCTAAATTTTTATTCTTAATATTCAAGTGAACCTCACTTTCCACACTCAAAGCGTCATCTTATTTTTAGAAAATGTAACAAACCTTAGCTTGGAGCACTGTCCAGCAGCAACTTCTCATAAGAGTTCACTGGCCCTTGTAGACAAGACAGCATTCAGGAAGCAAATACTCATAAATCGCTGAAAACTTCATTTGTACTATAACATGTTACGTCCTTGTCTTCAACTGCCATCCATGCGCTCAAATGCATAATTTTTTCTGGTGATTGTTCTACTGTAACAGTGGTTATCTTAATGCTTGTCCATGCCCTTTATTATACGTTGGCTAAACCTCTCACATGCTTAAAATGCAGCTTACAAAAAACACAAAAGCCACCTTAGCACAAGAAATCTGGACGCACCATTGGTTGCACACTATTTAATTTGCACATATTTTTAAATAGCTGAAGTGTTGCTGCAAAGAGAACAGTATTGGATTCACTGGCTTTGGACTTTCAGCTGATATGGTCTTAACTGTAATTTAGAATAGATGGCTTTTTATTAGATTTACTGTGAACACCTTGTTATTTTTTGATTGGTTCTTCTACAGATGATGTATCTGAAAGAGATCCGGTCTGTACCACTCTAATAATAGATTGTTCTGTTTGAGGTCCAATGAATACCTGGCTCAATTTTGACTAGCTCTGCTGCAACATGATGCAAATGAAACGGGTGTGGCATTCTGAATTAACACACAGAAGAAAGCCGGACCTTTAATGATAGCATTATTTTTGTTTCAGCAGGACAACTAAAGCAAGCTGAAACATCAACGTAGTATGGTTAATTACCACTGACAGATGAAGAAGACAAGAGCACAACATGTTCTAGCAGAAGGTGACACTTTTTGCTGCTAGACCAGTCCAGACAAGTGGGTTGCGTTACCCTACCAGCAGATTGGTGGAAACAAAGACCCATTGAAAAGTCCAGGTTTCAAGGACATCACTCCTGTGCTTCTATTTGCCTCAACCACCAGAGGTCCCTTCAGCATTCATACCAAAGCATATGGGAGCAACATGGCAAGCCTCACACAACTTCAATTATGGGCAACAAGGAGTAATCAACAGTAGAGAACTATGTACAGGAAAGTCTAAACAGAAGGCTGTCAGTAAAAGATGAACCTGCAGAGCTAAGTATAAAAATCATAGGGGACTCAAAGGTACTGCAGCCGAAGAACATAACAAATACAGTTTCAAGAGCAGGCCCTGCACTGGTCTGGCAGGACTCAAGGAAAGGACATCAACTGGTAAGCAAAATGTCACCTTTTATATCGTCCTGCTAGACCAGTCCAGATAAATGGGATGTACCAAAGCCACAATTCCACAGGATGGCAAGTAGACAGCAGTTCGCAAAACCCTTGAGCCAAAGGCAGTGTCCACCCACTTGTGGACATCCAAGCGGTAATGCTTGATAAAAGTGGAAAATGATGTCCACCTGCTGCCTGACAAATGTTTGCAGGGGCTACAGAGCCCCGCTCTGCCCAAGAGGATGCTTGTGCTCGGGTAGAATGGGCACACAAACCCTCCAGAACTGGCCATTTCTGCAACAGATACACTGAGGCAATGGCCTCCTTAATCCAGCACCCCAAAATCAACTTGGCTGCCGCTTCACTCTTGCATGGGCCAGCAAACAGCACAAAAAGATGGTCAGACTTACAAAAGGAATTTGTATCCTCCAGGTACCAGAGAAGCACCCTTCAAACATCCACCAGGCGAAGATCCTTATCCTTCCCCCAACACAGCTCCTTTGGAAATGGGGGCAGGCAGACCGCCTGGTTCATGTGAAAGTGAGAAAGCACCTTAGGCAAGAGGTAAGGCACAGGCCAAATGGAAACAGCCTCCTCTGAAAAGGACAGATAAGGATCTCGGCAAGACAGCCTGCAGCTCAAAAATCCACCTTGCAGGACAAATTGCGACCAAGACAACCATCTTGAGTATCAAATCCTGTAAGGTAGCATGCTTCAATGGCTCAAAGGGCACTGCTATCAGAGCCCTGAGCACCAGACACAGATCCCAGGAAGGGATCACAGACTGCATGGGACAACATAGATGCTGGACCCCTGGAGAAAACTTGCCTGCCACTGGACCATGGAAACAGGCCAGAGCAGCCAACGTTCAGAGAGCTAAGGGAAAGGCCTTTCTCTAGGCTATCTTGTAGAAAGCCCAACAGGGACACCTTGGCTGCCTCAAGAGCCAACTGCTGTGCTCAGCACCAGTACTCAAAGAGGCACGATATCCGTACGTATGCTAGCTTGGTAGACCTCCTAAGGGCACTGAGCAGAGTAGAGATCACCGCCTGAGAGCAGCCCTTATGCGCTAGCCATCTCCTTTCAAGAGCCATGCCGTAAACAGAAGAGACCTGGGTCCTCCAGGATGATCAGTCCTTGCCTCAATAGACCCCGAGAAGGCAACCGAAGAAGAGGCGCATGCAGGAGCCACATCAGATCTCCAAACCCCGCACTCCTTGGCCAATCTGGCGCCACCAGAACAATCCTGCCTGTGTGGCATTCTATACATTGAATCGCACACCCCACCAGGGGGCCAAAGAGGAAAACATATACAGCAGTTGCTGACTTGGCCTCATCTCAGTGTGGCAATTGAAGCAGCAGTAAACTTTGGCATTGGGGAGGGTCACCATCAGATCCATTTTGGGACAGCCCCAGTGGTGCAGAGTCAAGTGAAATGCCTCCTGGCTCAATTCCACTCTCCAGGGTCCAGAGAGTGTAAGCTAAGGAAATCCGCTTCCATACTGTCTATCCCGGCAATGTGCTGGGCTGACAAAGCTAGGAGTTCTTCTCCACCTAGGCAAACAGGCGAGCCATCTGCAGAGCTATCCTGGCACTCCTCATGCTGCTCTGCTGATTGAATGGCAGAGCTATCCTGGCACTCCTCATGCTGCTCTGCTGATTGACTAAGCCACCGCTGTGGCACTGTCTGAAAACACTCAAAATGCCTGGCCCTCAACCAGGGACCAGAAATGCAGAAGAGCCAACCTGATGGCCTTAATGTTGTTGATGGACCATACCGCTTCCCTGTGGTTCCAATAGCCCTAGGCTATATGGTCGTAGCAATGGGCTCTCCAGCCTGAGAGACTGGCATCCATCATCAGCAGGATCCAGAAGAAATTGTTCATTGTATGACAGGGCTGCCACCACCACCACCACCACAAGCTGGCCTTCACCATTAGTGGGAGCAGAAGCCTGTGCTCAAACGCCTGAGAACTCAGGAACCACAGAGTCAACAAGGACTGCTGTAATAGTCATATATGAGCACATGCCCATGGCACCATCTCTATGGTCACTGCTATCAATCTGAGATGATGAAGATAATCCCAGATTGGGAGCCTGCTGCGCACAGAACAGCGTCAGGCAAGCCAACAGTCTTTTGACTTTCTCCTCTGGCAGGAAAACTCTGCATACTCAAGTGTCGAAATGTACATCCAGAAACTCCAGGGACTAGGAAAGCAACAGCTAGCTCTTTCCCTGACTATTCAGGACTCCATCTGGAGATGCTTCTGAAAGGGAACAAGCTTGGATGAGCCATACAGGGATGGACACAGATCCCTTGGGGTCGCAGTGCTGCACACATCACCACCATGACCTTGGAGAACATCCTTGGGGTAGTGGGAATCCAAATAAGGGAGGATGGCGAACTGATAGCAAGTGCCAAGTATGGCAAAACGCAGATACTTCTGCTGATCCGCCCAAATTGGGATATGAAAATACACCTCGGCCAGATCCAGAGAAGCCAAGTACTCCCCTCGATGCAGTGCTTGAATCACAGAGCACAAAGTTTCCATCTGGAAGTGCACGACGCGCAAGTGCTCATTGACCCCTTTGAGGTCCAAAATGGGCTGGAAGGAACCATCCTTTTTGGGCATCATGAAATAGATGGAGTATCTGCCCTTGCCCCACTCATCTGGGGGTCGGGCACCACTGCCTTCAGGCATAGCATCTCATCTATGGTCCATACGTCGGCACTTTTGATTGCATTACCACAAGGGGAAATGATAAAGGCATCTGTAATTGGTTCTTTGCATTTCAGGACATAGCCAAACTGAATGGTGTCTAGCACCCAGCGATCTTTGGTAACACGGGCCCATTTTTGAAAGAAAAGGCAAAGCCTGCCTTCCACCAGAGGAACCAGGGGATGGGCCCCCAAACCTTCACTGCGCAACCTGGGAGGGTCCTCTCTGAAGGGGACTGAGTCCCTGCACCCATGCACGCCACAAAAGCATGGAGAACAACCCTAAGGTCCAGAAGCAGAGGGGAAGAAAGATTTTCCAGGTCAGTAATAACAACAGTCTCGAGACCCCCGGGAATCTGGCCAACGTGCCCTTGGTATATGGGTGGGAGCTGACAAGAAAGGGACACCAGTCTGCTTTACAGGCTCCTTGGACCTGTCTTCTGGAAGGTGGTAAGATTTTGTGTCGCCCAGGTCCTTCACTAGCTTCTCCAAATCAGCTCCAAACAGAAGCTTCCCCTTAAAAGTCAGTTGTTCCCACCGGGGGTTGAAGGACGAGTCCGCAGTCCAGTGCCACAACCAAATCATACCAGGTCTTTCATGGCATGAGCAAGGAAGTCCATAGCCTACTCCAAAAGAGGGATAGTATCATCCTACTACTGAGCATGTGCATAGCGCTACAAGATGTACGCAGTGCTGCAAAGACACATGTAAGAGACAGTCCCTGCTCATCAGAGCTTACAGTCTAGTCAAGACAGACACACATTAGCTATAAACACGGGATGCATCTAGGGAGAATGTTAAGGAAACACAAAGGAGAGCAGGTAAGTCAAGATCCAAAATTGGCACTGAAGAGGTGAGTTTTCAGCCTGAATTTGAAAAGGGCCAGAGAAGGCGCCTGACGTACATCCGGTGGAAAAGACTGAATTCACCGGAGCAGGGCTCAAGACATCAGGCTGGTACATATCACCTGCTACAGAATAGCTGCCGCCATAGCAAGCTGCTCCTCAGCAAGGAATCCATCTTACGGTCCAGAAAATCCTTTAAGGCTGACCCACTTCCCATGGGAATGGTGGTCTCTCTGGTAACCGCCGTGACCTGTGAATCCACCTTGGGAATGACAAAACAATTGATACACGCATCCTCTGGTAGAATGTAGATCTTCTTATACACCCATAACCCTTTTGGGGTAGGGAGTCAGGAGAGTCTCACTCCAACCGGATCATATCCTTGATCACATCTGGGAATGGGAAGACAGTAGTGGACTTTTGCATCCCTTGAAGGAGCGGGTGTACCTTCGGCTCCTGCTCCATGCCGAAGCATTTATCATCTTCAAGGCAGATGAGACCCTGGCAATCAATGCAGCCAGCTCCTCCTTCCAGAATAGGTGGATCATGCCGGCCTCTGCATAATCTTCTGAAGGTGAGAGCACTGCCTCATCCACATAAGAGCCCAGAACCGAGCTATCTGAATCAGTGTCGCCCAGCTGTTCCCATCTCCAGGGGGCACCCGACGCCAGAGATGTTTATCCAAAAGTAATCAAATAGGGTTTCCACTTTCAACCTGCCCCGCATGAGACTGCATCTGGAGGCACCTGAAAACACCAGATGACCAGGCCTGTTGCAAAATGAGAATTCCAAGGAGGGCAGTCAGGAATCTGGAAGTTCTCCTCTCAGACATGACTTCCCAACACCAGGGGGCACAGCTGCCAAAGACACCATAGAGGACAATGAGCGGCTCACAGCACAGTTGCTGGAACTCTGGCCGGCTGAATAGCCTTACTCACAGTGCCATCAGTCACCTCCCGCTTTGAGGCAGGTAAGGCCGGACTAACTACATCACTTGGCTGAGAGGGGGAAAAGTGAGCCCTCCAGGGATGACTCAGAAGCTGCCATGCAGGAAAAGCAAAGTCCAGAATCTAGGGATGAGGCACCTCGCTTTTCACAAGTCAAGCGATGTTTCCTGGAAGAAGATATAGAGGAGATAGGGCAAGCATCACAAAAGCACGTGCTAAGGCTGCATCTGACCATAAGCGCGTGTTAACTGCGCTTTTACATTACACACGTTACAGGTGCTAGGGAAAAAGCACGCGTTGAAGCCGTTTGGGCAGAATGCGCATTAGGACCACGTGACCCCCAGGCGCACAAAAGGTAAAAATGTTACTAACGCATGCAGAAAACGGAGGGAAAACCCCACACCATGCCAGTGATCACCAGCTGTCCACCCTAAATTGTATTCCAAGACAGAAACAGGAGCCCTCAACAAGGACAATGAGGTGGTCAAGCCTTGGTACTCACCGCCTGAGAGCCCCAGGCAGAGGATCTGGGCCAGGCTCAGCTCTATTCCCCTGAAACTGGTTTCACTGGCTGCATTTGCAGCACTGTGTTTAAGATGGTTGGCAGGCAGATTGATCCCTCTTGAGAGCCTTCTGCGATCTTTGGGAGAGAGCAGGAGGACAGAGGAGGGGGGGGGGGGAGGGAGCATTGACGTTGTGTGAGGCTGCTGCACTCTTCCAGATTCTTCCAAATCCTTTCAATTTGTGGCTGCTCAACAGGCCCTTATCATAAGGGTGTGGAACTCAACCAATTTTTCCTTCTCCTACAAAAAAGACTGCAGTCTAGTGGAGCCTCCCACGTCGTGCTCAAGCAAGAGAGTCACCTTTCTGTACTTAGGTGGTCATTCACGATCATTTAATCAATCTCTTTTCCTTTCAATCCTCAGATTTCTACAGAAAGGAGAAAAATCCATCTACCATTTGCTGGAGACAAAGAAATACTGAAGGGACCTCTGGTGGCTGAGACGAATAGAGGCACAGGAGTGATTCACTGAAATCTAGGCTTTTCATTGGTTCTTTGTCTCCATCAATCTGCTGGTAGAAGAACACAACCCACTTGTCTGGACTGGTCTAGCAGGACGGTATGGAAATTATGTTTTCAGCAAATGAGGTATTTCCTTCCTGGACTCTGCCTTGACTACAAGGGCCAGTGAATTCTTACGAAAAGTTGATGCTGGACAGTGCTCTAAGCCAAGTATTCTTGTTGTTATATTTTCTAAAAATAAGCTGACACTTTTTGAGTGAGAAAGTGAGGACTTTGGAGATTAATTCAGTTTAATCCCTTAACTCCTCATTGATGTCTCCTAGAAATTTATCCAAGGTGTCATGTAAAAAGCTTTCAACATTTATGATATAATTTGAAGCATCCTTGTTGTGCTTTTTCTAGTGATCTTATAGAATGCATGCATAAATGCAGATACTTAGCAGCACATACACCCACAAAGTTACTCCTGCCTTGAAACAGGTGTAACTGTATGGCAGCTTTTCAGGAATCTATTTTATAAAGGCACAAAGGCGCATGTTGCCTTTACAAAACAGGCACAACATAGGAGTTTCTCCATCTAGGCATGTTACAATATTACTCTCTGAAGGGATAATTTTATAAAATCATTTCCCCACATTATGTGGCCATATACTTGCATAAATGGCCTCTTATTAAATACTGATAGGGACAAAAGTATGCATTTTGGTATAAATGTGCATACTTTGCCGACAGGCATCATCAGGGGCACAGTCTGGGCTGAGCATGGGCAGAGTTTGTAAGTACGTAACATTAATTATGAAATAGCTTAATCTATGTTCATACTTACGTACTTTATGCATGTTCACTTACACCTGGGCTTAAGCAGGTATAAATGTCCATGGGGCATCTCTGTGTGTTTTTAGAAAGTAGCACTTAAGTTGATGCCTACTTGCCCTCTTAAACTAAGTGCCCTGTTAAATTATCTTCTTAGTGTCTGTGTGGATGAAACAGTGCTTTAAAATCAGAATACCAGCATCACTGAACTGAGAAATTCTGTCCAGATTCTCAGAAGACAAAGAAGCCATAATGCCATGAATTCTCTCAAATCTCCCACGAAGAGATGTGAGCAGCAAAGTAAGGAAATTCTTCCTCAAATAATAAGGCACAGCTCGGATGGGACATCATCTTCTACACTGCACTCTTCTTAGAGAGGGAAGGCTTTCCTTGTCCTGCTACTGCCTTCTCTTTGAGGAACTAAAGGACTCCTCTGCCCTGCTGCTCCCTTATCTTTGGGGAAACGAGGGATACCTCTGTTCTGCTGATTCCTTCTCTGTGAGGGTCAGAGGGATTCCTTTGCTATACTGCTCTCTTACTGGGGGGAAGGGGGATATGGATTCTTCTGCCCCACTGCCTCCTTTTCTTTGATAAAAAGGTACAGCTTCCCTTGCTCATTGTTCACTGCTCTTCAGAGATACCAAATAGGTGGATCAAAATTGTTGAAAAACATGAGGAAGAGAGAGAATATAAAAAAAGAAGGGAACAATAAAGAAATGGCAGATGGAAAGTAAAGATAGCAGTAGAATGAAGACTACAAAAACAGGACATTTAGAAAAAAAGAGAGGTTGACCAAGCAAGAGGAGGTCAATATAACCCAACATTGTACTTTTTAAACCATTTTAACCACTCTGATATGAATACCCTCGTAATCAGTTACCAGTTTGGTCAAGTGTTAGCATGGATGAAATGAAACAAAGGGGAATGTTTACTAAACCGGGCTAACGGTTAACCCGGGCTATCTGCAACTAGGTTCCATTGAATAATATGGGACCTAGCGGCAGATAGCCCGGTTTAGTAAATATACCCCAAAGTTAGCTGCTCTTGAGCACACTTATATGCAATATGCGGCCCTTAAACTGTGAATGCTGGTTTGCAACAACTTTCTTGTAAGATAAATTTTGTGAAATGGGCATAAGTAACAATACTGACTCTTCAGCTCCCCGACCACTTAAGAGATGAGAAAACAGCTTATTCCCTGCATAAAAATGAATGGCATGTGCAGCAATCCCATTGACAATGCCATAATTAATAGCAAGTGTTTCTGCTGCGGGAGGCACTTCCATTAAGACAAATACAATATACGTCTGGTTTTAGATACAGTGTGCTACATTATAAAACAAAATCAACCCAACATTTCAACTGTAGGATGGTCTTTGCTTTCCATCCACTCAAAACCTGATGAGGTCATAGAGTTAATTGATTCACTGCATATCTGTTGGAATAATGGGTCATTCTTTAATTCCTCCAATGTAGCATCATCATCTTGCCCCTGCTGCCGACCTGGATCAAAGAGCAGATTTGGGTCTAAAGTGTTCAGATCACTAATGCTGCCCGAGAGTTCAGAAGACAACCTGATATCACTAGTGAAATCAGGTGCAACATTGAGATCGGATGCCACCTGACCCACCAGCTGCTGGTTTGCTTGCAGATTATCCCCACTCAACAGTTCTTTGACAGAACTGCTGAAGTCTAGCTGCTGCTCCTCCATCTCAGACTGTGCTTGATTATCACCAGGGAAAAAAATGATCTCATCAGTGCTGCTGTTTTTTGTGAGGTAAGCTGGCGTTTGGAATTCAAAAACTGAAGTGCTGGAATTGATTGTATTTTGTTGGTTGGCACTGACAAAAGTAGCTGTTGTTTCTAAAATCTGAGTCAGATTCATTCTTGCTGTATAATTAGAGGGTAGGTTGTTTATTCCTAAGCCTCTTACGGCATCATCACTATCAGAATCCAATTTGTTTAACAGCACGTGCGTTATTTTCTTATTGTTTGTTTGCTTTTGAAGAGAGGGGAATGCTGTCTGCATCATGACAGTCAATGGGACTGACTGACTTCTTTGAGCCAGGCTATTGCCATTGGTATCTGCACCGGCATTTGCGACCACATTATGAACATCTGGTGTTACCAGGCTTCCAAAAGGTGCCAAGCTGGTTCGCGGTATATTAGAAACAGAGTAGGTAGTACTTCCACTAAGGTTGCGCTGGCGATGAACAGCTGGGCTTACACTTCGACACCTGAAACTGTTGTTTGCAGAAGGATTTACTCCTTTGTTGTCAAGAGGAGCAGGAACGGCAAAACCTTCCTGTTTGCTGGAACTATTCACAGAAGTCACTTGATGCTGCACAGGTGAAATGGGAGTCAAACGACCAAAGTGTGCATCATGATACCTTGACTGAGATTGATATGACTGGCCAGGTACTGCAAATGCATGTGGTTTCCTGAAACGATCTTCTACCAGTTCCTGGTAGCTTGGAAGAATACCATGACCTGAAACTGAAGAATTGCTGACACTGCTGTATCCATTATTCATCCACTCTAGTTTGGTTTTGTCAGGATGTGTAGCCATTGGTCTCTGCATTGGTTTCACTGGACTACTGGAAACAATGCTAGCATCATGATATGCCATGCTGGAGCTTATTGGAGTAAAGGCAAATGGGTTCCTACATTCAACAGGACTAGGTGGTATACTACTACTGCAATTAGAATGGGGTGTACCAACAGGTGTATGCCGGCTGCTTCCTAAAGTACTGTCTACCGGTGTAGTCTGAACCAGTCTTGAACACGGGCTTTCCCGTGATAAACTCTGAGTTCCACTCAAAAGATCTGATGTTGGTGTTGGAGTTGGAGTGGGCGTAGGAGTTGGGGTCAAGGTAGGAGTGGGAGTCTGAGCTGGAGTGCCACTACTATGGACTGGATGGTAGAAGTGTGTGCTGCTTGGATGGGATGACACTGAAGCTCCTGGAATTGCTGCTGTTTGGCTCTGAAGTGTCATTCCTAAGCAGTTGTTATAAGTTTGAGAATTGTTGTTCATTGACATTTGCTCTTCCATAAGTGCCAATTCTTCCACAATACTGTCCTGGGTAAGCTCATCATCAAATGAAAAAAAGTTATTGGCGTGAGGGCTAGTGTGTTCAAATTCTTTCAGTTCAGACTGCAGAGGCAATGGATTTGAAGAATGTGCCTGTACCTGACTTAGCGAAGACTCTTGTATTTGGCCCTGTAACTGCTGGCTGTATGTATCCTGCTGCGTTCCCTCAAACTGCACTGGTTCCCACACAGATTTATGTGAGTCGCTTGTAACAGAGTTCTCAATGGTAGTTATAATACTGATATCATGTTGCTGTTCACAGTTACTAGATGTGAACTCTGGGTTTTTATTGACATGCTGCCATTCATTTTGATCGAAACTACTGTCTAGTTTTGAAACATTTTCAAAATTAAACGCACTACCTTCTAATTTGATTTTTACATCTGGAGATGAGGATGACAGTTGCTGTCCTAAAGCAGAATTACTGGCATTTATGTTGTTAGTGTTCAGTGGAGAGCTTCCCACCCCGTGTGTTGAAGCTGCTGCATTGACCTTCAAAGTTACCTTGCTAGGAATCTGAGCTGCTGCTACTACATTTCCAAGTTTTGTTACCAATGTCACTTTTGGGATCTTTTTAGCAATGTTGCCAGTTACTTTTTGACCTTCCATGCTTGCTGCTGAAAGCTGCCCCAGAAGTGTCTTCTTCGTAGGTGGTACCTGGGATTCCTGGGATGCAGTGGCCAATCGCTTTCGTGGACTTTTAATACACAACTTGTCTTTTGCAGAGGATTCATTGCTTGTAGGTGAAGTGGTGCTGGTGAAATTTTGATTTGCAATTGATGGTGTGACAGTGTTTTGATTATTGCCTGTACAGGATACTGGCATAATTTCTTTAGGCTGGGGTTTATATTTGGTCCTTAATGCTTCAACTGTATCATCACAGATCTCCACTGTCTTCCCATTAATGGTACCCTCAGCTGATAATTTTAGGGTTACACCCTCATAATTGCTTTTCTGAAGAGGTGAGATTCCAGACACACCCTTTCTAACCTTAGAAACATCAGAACTATCTTGGCACGGTATTGGGTTTTCTTCTAGTTGTATTTCCGGTTCCATTTTAATCTCAACTGCAGAGGTAGCAGACACATTATTGGCTTTAGATCCAGGAGTGTGCAGTGAAAGAAGAGAGCCATTTTTAATTTGTAGGACAGTCCTCATTTCATCTGTTGTTCCTGTATTTGTACTCACTGCAGTAGTATGTTTGAGGGCAGCACTGGTGTTGCTGGGTGCCAGAGATATTGCTGTCATTTTAACCACATTTAGAGAACTAACATGTGGGGTTGGTACAACAGTCTTGATTGGGCTACTAGTGAAGAGTACAGTTGTGGGTGAACGGATAGAAAGAGCACTGGTACTCGCTGGCTTAGGGAGGATCTGGGGGTAACGATGCCTCGCAGAACGATCAGAAACTGGACTGGCTGGGACATTCTGTGGAGTCTTTGGCGATTGCTTAACAGACTGCATGTGCTGTGTGACGACCTGAACATTGAGTGGAAGGACCTTGCCATCTGATGAGCCCACAGGACTAGGAGATGTCACCAACTGTCTGGTTCTTTGTACCTTTTGAAGAAGAAAAGAAAATACTTTATTTAATTTATTAAAATTAGATATTTTTCAAAAGTAAAGACAGACTTCTCTAATGTAGGGTTTCCTGCAGACCTGTCCCCCAATATATTATCCAATTATATAAAAAATGTGCTAGGAGGGTTATGATATTTTAGTAGAAACACTGCTTTAGCTAAGGTTTTTGTATTTCATAGTTTAGTTACAATAAATATATTCCATAAATTGCTGATAACTACGCTAGAAGCGCTTGCATTTTGTTCCTCATCTGTCATACTTTCCTTCTGATTCTGACACTTACTAGGAATCAAATTGCTCTCTCTTGGTAAAATGTGCTCCTTGCATTTTGAAACTTCTTCTAAAAAAACGTAGGTTCCTAAGAATCTTTGCTAAAGATTCAATGTTTTATGGGTCAGGAAGTATCCGAAAAATAATCAACATTCTGACTTCTACAATAATGATCTTGCAGTTTTTTAGCCTACTTTCCGAAGAGATGGAATGCTTAGTGTATGTTTACCTTTCTATTTTGTGTTCTATCAACACAAAATTTGGAGAATAGGTCAGGGGAGACTTGAAGATTTTAACTGTGGTGTTCTTTCTGGAATCACTGATGTGTGTGGACATCCATAAAGTAGGCTGGATTAGTTTTAAGAGTACTTGTAAATTAATTTAATTTCATGCAACTGATTAAGTTTAACATTTATAAAGGAAAACACAAATGGAAATATATTTTTCTAATTGCCAAATTTATATTGGGCACATTTGCTGACATTTTCTTTTAAACTTGTTTCAAATATTTTCTATACACAGAAATCCAAAACTATTGTTGATACTTTTTTTCAAACTTATTACTGAAAGTGCCATTTCCACATTCTTTGCAAGTTGTGGAGTTGTCCAAAGATGCTGCTGCTGGGCATCAGGCCCCTTTCTTCTGAACTCATTTGAAGGGGCACTCATATGGTCCCCATAAGCTGATGTACATCCTTATCTCTGGTTAATTCCTTATGTTGGGCTAATAATGGATAGCACATTACAAAATATACTGGTTGATATGAGAACAGTTTCTGTTAATTAAACATACAAAGTAATTTGATTGACATAAAAAAACCCACAAAAGAAATGAACCCAAAGGTTTAGAAGGAAGGTTTAAAAGGCAAGTTGCCTTTTTTTTAAAGCATGAATGTAAGAATATAAATTAAGCCATTCTGAGTCAGCCCAAGGTCCATCAAGCACAGCATCATCTCTCCGACAGTGGTCAGTCTGAATCACAAGAACACAGCAGATCCCAAAAGGCAGATCAAATCTTTTATAGATCACTTCAGGAAACAAGCGCTGACTTTCCCCAATTCTACCTGGTTAATCAAGTTTTATGGAATTACCGGTATAGGGCTGGGCACGGCTGCCACTACGATGCCGATGGGTTGAGGCGACAGGATTGCAGGGCTCCCATTAGAAAGACTAGTCATTCCACTGGTTGCAGTGCCTTCTGCTTTTTTGGCTGGTGGCTCTCCCGGCAAAGGAGACTGAAGTTTCTGTTCCTGCTGCTTCTTTTGGATCTTTCGCTGTAGTTGCTGCTTAGCATCGACAGAGGATGGCAGAGTTTTCACTTGAGGCTGGAAAGAATTGCATTCCGCTGTAGGTATAAAAGCTGAAGGCTGGGTGACTCCTTTCACTCCTTAAAACAGACACCATATAAAAAGTTAAAATCATGAGTAAATAATTTATAAATAAGCATCTATGAACCTAATATATATTTACTCCCTGGAGGTTTTGGGTTATGTTTTAGTACTCCCTTAACAGTGGGGCAGGAGTCAAGCATCCTGACAATCTGGGGATAGGGACTGAGTAATTCTTAAGCATTCCTTAATACTTCTGCAGATGGATGCCCGTAATTCTACTGGTGGATTACTGATGATGTCTAAGGCAGCCATATTAAATAAGCTGAAATATCGCTGCTTAATGTTAGATAAGTTGTAACAATTATTCACAGTTTTATCAGGACTAATAATTAAGATATTCTGTTGTTTAAATGAAATGTGGTGGGGGTAGGCTGAAAATGTGATTTAAAAGCAGTTGTGCCCTCTTTAGTATTTGACATCAGTCTTAGAGGATAGGAAAGAGTTGCCCTAATTTTCACTTCTCCATCCCATAACCTGAGCTATACTTCACCAACAATACACAATTGGGCAGTTCTTGTGGATAAAGATAGGGTCTTTTTTCATTTAAATTTGTATTACATTTCTTCCCATACAAGTGTACAAGTTACAGAATCAGAACATTTGCATAAGAGTTCAAATATATAAAAAAAAGTGCACTGACAAAATGGAACAATCAACATCATAAATCCAAATACCCCCCTCCACACACACACACCCTTCTCCTCCCAGTAAAGAATCATCAAGATCTCTCAACCAGACAGAGAAAAAAAGGCTCGTAGATCCACTATTTACCTCACAGCAACCCAACCTCTCCTGAAAGGGCACCCACACTTTATCCTGTGGCTGTCGGTCTCATTAGCCAATACATAGGCCTCATTATCCCCACCACCTCTTCCACTTTTGGTGGATTCACCTATCTCCGCTACTACCATTTCAGCAGCAGCTACAGCAAAAGATAGCAACCTAGCAGGCTCCCTCTTTAGAAAAAAAGGCAGGGCCTTCTAGTTCAGCAAAACCATTCCCACATAGATTTTGGGTTAGCTCTACCCAACAATTTCCCTATATACTCCAACATCAAGACCCAGAACACTGTCATTTTGCCTTATTTCCACCATATATGTATGAAGGTCTCCTTAGCACCACATCCATGCTGGCATTCACTCACTCAAGTCACATACATCCCATAAATGGGCTCAAGTGTGAGAGAACACCTAAACATCATCTTATATCCATTCTCAATCATCGCACTCAAAGGTCACATCACTAATCCGCTCAAAACTCATCACCCATTCCTTTTCATCCACAACCTTTTTCCAGGTCATCCTCCGATTCCTCTATGTGCTTAGGTCTCCTGTGCTCCAAAGACTTATTAACCAAAGCATTAAGCATTGATTGTTCCTTTTTTGGCTGACTGATGCAAAAAAGCATTTCAGATTCCTCTCTTCCAGTATCTTCCCCCATATGTAGTATATAATTTGCTGATACTGATAAAAATCAATAGCTGGCAAAGAAAATTATTCATTTAGCTTCTCAAAACTCAACATCGTATCCTGTTCCACAAATTGCCACAAGGTAACAAGGCCTAGCCTGTCCCATTAGGTGGCAGTTGTATTAATCTCACCTGGGAGGGGGGATTTCCTTATTATACTTTAATGGGGTCATCCTATCATAGATGAGATTAACATTATTGGCACTCTTGCAGTTCAACCCTTAATGTCCAATATATCCTAAAAAAAAGTGGCCAGTGAAATGGCTTTAGACTATATATGCACACATTTGACATATAAAAGAATCAAATAAATAAAACTTCTCAGAGAAGTTTTGTGGGCAGATAGTTCAGATGTTTCCGGATGTATCCAGGGCCACGCAAGTGCGACGCAAGGCATTTTTAGAATTGCGTCCGCGGGTGTTGGCCCTTGGAGCTGTTTTCCATCTTAAGTTTCCATGTAAATGTCTGATACTTTTTCAGGGTGAAAGATTTGGGTTTTTTTGAAGCTGCTCAGTTGTTAGAATTTTTAAAAGATAAGACTTAAGATGGTGGTTATAGGAGTATGGGTAATGTAAATTACTCTGGGAATCAGATGGGGGAGATATTTTTGGATGCACCTCCTTGAAGTGGTAGTACACTTTTCTTTTCTTGTGTCATTTCATCGGTTGTTTGATGATATTGAAGAATTTGTTTTTTTTCTTGTATGCATAAATTTTCTCATAAATAAAAAGTTAAAAGAAAAAAAGAATCAAATAAATAAGACCAATTAAAAAAAAAATATATTAGGAAACAGTATAAAAACTGGGATCTTGCCATGACATGATTATTCAAAAACCTCAGGCCTTGAGTTTGTAAAATCACTCCACATCAATGTTACAAGCTCATTTCAGCAATCTAAACAAATTCTTGCATTAATATATACTTCAATTATCTGTTGTTACTGATCTGTTAATTTTTGTCGGATCATTTTCCTTGGGCAGTTCCACCACCCTCGCAGCAAACCCTCCTTTTACTTTATTATCTGCAAATACAATTGCCACACAAATAAAAACTAAGGACCTGTACACAGTGAGTGCTCAGTACACATCTGTTATCAAGTCGCTTATAACGTTGTCCACTCAAAAGCGGGAGAGGTTTGTTCCACCACTTTCCGTCCCAGTAATCACTGTCCCCTGGATCGGCGTGTAACCTCATTCACTGGCTGTGGCTCAGCGTAACTTCTCCTATGGAAACTCCTCGCAACATGGCACCACGTTTCCAGCCACCATATTTTCACAGCTCTTTTTCAAGCGAAAAATCGCAATCAAACTGAAGAGCTCCTCTGAGGGTGAAGGGAGATAGATTCAGGAGTGATATGCGGAAATATTTCTTTACGGAAAGAGTAGTGGATCCGTGGAATAGTCTCCCAGTGGAGGTGGTAGAGATGAGGACAGTAACTGAATTCAAAAAAGCATGGGACCAACACAGAGGATCTCTAAAGGTAGAAAGTGGACTGTTGTAGTTGTTGTTATGGAAGGACAGACTAGATGGGCCTTGTGGTCTTTTTCTGTCATCATGTTTCTATGTTACTCCCAAATTGGACAAACAGGGATACTCCCAATGTCCAAGTTCCCTGTTTGTCCAAGACCTTATAAGATTTTGCAGTGAAGGCATGCAAGCCCAGTATCTTCCCTGTCTTAAGGGACTTAATAGCCACTTGCACTTCCAGAGGTGATATAGGTGTATTAGGAATCCTCTGATCCTCTTCCCTCAATGTCGCAAGCACCCCCCCAGCCAAGTAATGATCAATCTGCTACTTCTGCACACCCCCATGTTTTCATACAGTTATCTGTAGAACTTGATAAAGTGATCCTTAATCCAACCCCCTCTTTAAAATCTAAGGATAGGTTCCTGGTCCATAGCTTTTTATAGTTTGTGAGCCAAATTCTTGCTCACCTTGTTAACATGCTCATAATATATGTAATGTAGAAGCCCCTACTGAGCCCATGAAGATAGGGATAGTAGAAAATTCCACCTTAGAATCTGACAGGCAGTCTGAGCACATGGCTCAATGTTTACAAGAAGAAAGTTGTCATGCAGCAGACCCTCTTGAAAGAAAAGAAAATGTTTTAAACGGAGAAAAAGACGTGCACAAGCTGCATTATTCGGAGGAACCAGCTAGAGGGAGCCAGAGCAACTTCAGAGACATTGAGGAGCCACGCCCCGCTGGTCACAAGGTAATGCCAGCCAGCTTCCAATCCTCGAAGGCAGGAAGTGCTTCTTAAGGATAGTGTGGAAGACTGGAGACAGTTGGGCAGGAAGGAGAGAGAGAAGAGCAGCAGTGGAGAAAGAGAAGCAGGCCAAGGAGGCAAGTCCAGCAGAAGCAAGGGAAGGATCACTTGCAGCGCAGAGAGAAAGAGGTTAGAATGGAAACCTATTACTCTACCGCTAGCAAACCACCCCGAGTGGAAGGTGATTTCCCTGGAGCTAATGAAGGACCTGGGAAGGTCTCAGTTCAAACAAGAGTGAGAGCTGTTTGTCCAGAGAGGCGAAAGCATTGCTGCAACTGTAGTCTAAAGTCAAATGAGAGACAGCTGGAGAACCTAAGCCGTGCTGCACAGGCAAGCCAGAAGCTAAGCCGGTACAGGCCCAGACTTTTTCTTGGAGAAGGGACTCCAACCTCACAAGGTAAACCATACTTTCCTGGAAAAAGATTCCAGAAAGCTGCTGTATGGGAAAGACAGGCAGTAGAAGAAAAACGTTTGTCTGAAGGTTCCTACGATACAAGGTATGAAAAATGTTTACCTAAGAAGAAAGTTCTGAATGAAAAATGTTTATATAGAGCTGCTATAAAACCTCTGAATAAAGAGGAATCTTTTCAGTATAAAACAGCACATAGCCGACGCCCTAGGCTTAGCCCAGAACATGGGGAAGTGATACAGGAACTGTATAAAAAGCCTGAATATATTTTACCTGAAACCAGGGGCACAGATTCAGAGGCTTCAGAAGAGGAGCCAATGCAAGTGGAACTAGCAGAGGATATTTCAGATCCAGAAATGGATTGTACATACTGTGTTACAGGAAGCCTAGAATCCTTGTCAGGCTTGTGAGCTGTGTGACTTGCTGAATTGAACATTCTTGTTTTGTGTAAATAGCACCAGTCCTGTGAAAGTAACAGTTTTTGGTTTAAACCTGAGTTTTTATTTTCCTCACCTGAAGGACATTTTGCTTTATAGTTGTATTCCAATCATTCGAACCATTGCGAAGAAGGGAAATAAAAAGCCTTTATTTTTCCCACCACTCTGAGCAGTTGTTTTCATTGAAGATTGGTATCAAGGAAACTACTAGGACCAAAAGTCAATTGGGCCTGTGGAATACTTGCCAATCTCAACTTTATAATTTTTGTGTCTGACCTGCCCTGACCTCTACTAGCCACCAGGGTAGCCCTCACGACAAAGTAAACAGAGAAAGTCAGGAGCCGAATGGACACGCCCAAGCTGTGATGTATCACCAAGCTTAGGGGTTAATGAGAAACACCTGTTCAGGGGAAGGGCAGAGCTAAGCCCTGAGAAACAGGACTATAATAATTGGTCATTAGCTTTAAAAGGGAGAGACCGAGAGAAACACAGAGGCAAGGAAGAGAGAGAGAGACCGGGTGAAGGTCCCAGTCAGAGACCAGGTCAAGAGAGAGCCGTAGCAAGAGCCAAGGAAGCCAAAGCCCGAGAGCCTGAAGGAAGCAGCACAAGAGAGGTGCCGTTCAGGAAAGGCAGGAGAAAGGAGAGACCTCCTGTGAGGCAGGCTTGGAAAAGCTCGGAGGCTCCAGAGAGAGAGAGACGGTGGCAGGAAAATACTTATAGGTCTGAGGCAGAAGCCAGCAAGCTAAGAGGAAAGAAAACACAGCCGGTGTTTGGAAACCTGCCTGAGCCAAGAGAGCAGAGAATTCCTCCCTCCTTAAAGCCAGAAGGTAGACTTCAAAGTTTGCCCAGCTATGAATCTAGTTTAAAAGTATTTCCTTGTTGTTGCCAAGAAGTAGGAAACAGTCCAGGAAGGAACTCCAAAGTACAGGGTGGTTTCAAGCCCTGCTGTTTAGAATGGTATAAAGCAGGGGTCTCAAACATGCGGCCCGCGAGACAACTTTGTGCGGCCCGCGACGGAGGAAAACAAAAAAACCCCAAAACCCTGGCTTCTGCCGTTGCCGCCGTGGCAGCGGCAGAATCAATTGTCAAATTTTAAAAAAAACTGACTTCTGCTGCTCAAGCAGCAAAATCAGCTGTCCTGCGGCCCCTTCCCCTGTGCCCGGAGATCCGAGTCTGCTCTATCAGCGGCGTGATTTTCAAGCCGCGAAGAGAGTATTCCCCTCTCGCGCGGTTTCAAGCCGCGCGAGAGGGGAATACTCTCCTCGCGGCTTGAAAAGCACGCCGCTGATAGAGCAGACTCGGATCTCCGGGCACAGGGGAAGGGGCCGCAGGACAGCTGATTTTGCTGCTTGAGCAGCAGAAGCCAGGTTTTTTTTTAATTTACCGGGGGGGGGGGGGGGTGTAGGACTGGAAATGGGCTATTGGCAGAGGGGGGGGGTATGACTGGAAATGGGCGATTGGCGGGGGGGGGGTTTGACTGGAAATGGGCTATTGGCAGGGGGGGGGTATGACTGGAAATGGGCTATTGGCAGGGGGGGGTATGACTGGAAATGGGCTATTGGCAGGGGGGGGGTATGACTGGAAATGGGCTATTGGCAGGGGGGGGTATGACTGGAAATGGGCTATTGGCAGGGGGGGGGGTATGACTGGAAATGGGCTATTGGCAGGGGGGGTTATGACTGGAAATGGGCTATTGGCAGGGGGGGGGTTATGACTGGAGATGGGCTATTGGCAGGGGGGGGGTTATGACTGGAGATGGGCTATTGGCAGGGGGGGGTTATGACTGGAGATGGGCTATTGGCAGGGGGGTTATGACTGGTAATGGGCTATGGTGGGGGCTAGGACTGGAAATGGGCAGGTGGGGGTTAGGAAGGACTGGAGGTGGGCTGATGGGGGGAGTTAGGACTGGTAATGAGCTATGGAAGGGCTGACTGAAATGGGGTAATGGGGGTTAGGGCTGGAAGTGGGCTATTGGCAGGGGGGTTATGACTGGTAATGGGCTATGGGGGGGGTAAGACTGAAAATGGGGTGATGGGGGGTAAAACTGGAAGTGCGCTATGGGGAGGTTAGGACTGGTAATGGGCTATGGGGGGTCTAGGACTGGTAATGGGCTGGGGGGGGGGGTTGCTAGGACTGGAAATGGGCTGAGTGGAAGGGGGGCTTGAACTGCAAATGGCTGATGGGGAGGGGGGCTTGGAATGGAAATGGGCTGTGAGGGGAGGGAGCTAGGATTGGAAATAGGCTGATGGGGGGCTAGGATTGGAAATGGGCTGATGGTGAGGCTAGGATAGGACTTGAAATGGACTAATGGGGGGACTAGAAGGGAGCGGATGCTGGGTGGGGCTGGAACTAGAAGGGAGCTGATGTTGGGGGAGGATTAGAATGGGATGGAGCTGGGAAAGTGAAATGGAGAGGGGAAAAATATTTTGTCTGGGAGAGAAGACAAATCTACAATTGGCCAGGTATTGGGAGAGTAAGTGGGGATTGAGGATGGAGGGGTAAAATTTGAGTGGATGAAATAGGAATGAGGAAAGAGAAAAAGGAGAAAGATTAGTATGTTAAAGCAGATGTAGAGAGAGAATGGAAAAAAAACTAGGAGAGAAGAAAGGGCAAATGGACAGCAGACGATGGAGAGTTAGCAGAAGACATGAAGAAACCAGAAGAAAGTGGCTGGAACAATTGCAACTGAAAAAAATGCACAAAAGGTAGAAAAATATCTCTTTATTTTGAATTTATTAACTGGAATATGTCAGCTCTGGGAAATGTGCATCATTAATGTTTGCGCTTTGTTTAGTACAAGAGGAAATTAATTTATAGTTTTATTTCTACAGTGTTGTTGTACATTCCAAGTTTGGCTTTTGGGGTTCCCAGTTTAATTATTGTCTTCTTGTTTCTAAATCTTTTAGTCTTTCTTTATTCATACTCATTAAAGAGGCATGTTTACTAAATGTTTGTGTATGGTAACATTATGCAAATATTTATGCAAATGAGGCCCCGCGTCTTATGCGGCCCCCGGGTTACTTTACAAGTCCTCATTTGGCCCTCAAAGCAATTTGAGTTTGAGACCCCTGGTATAAAGGGAAGATCCCTGAATGCCTAGAAGAAAGTTACTTTAAAACCCACGATAGCAGCTTACAGACACACCCAGCTAACGCTGAGCCGGAAGAGATGCAGATAGACTCTGATGTTTATGACGCAGCTGATATACAGATGGATTGCACCCTATGTATAGCTGACCATATTGAATCCCTGTGCTGAGCATTACTATAAGAGTGCTGATAAAGCGGCAAAGAAAAGAGGAACATTTTCCTTTGCTGTCAGAAGCTGTTTGTTTGCTTTTGCTTTTGTGACGAGCACTGCACGTTTGGAAGCCTGAGAGTGAAGAGGCACATTTACCTTAGTTCTTGTATGTATTCCTCCTACCAAATATATGGAAGTTGTCCTAATTTCATCTGCACTTAAGTTCTGTTGGGAGGGGAAATAAAATCCTTGTCATTTTTGCCTTTAACACTCGACTGCAACTCCTTCTTGAATCAGAGGGTGGAAAGGGAACTACCATTCCCACAAGGCATTGCAGGAGCAAATGCAGTGTCATACTCCCTGAAGATAGAATATCAAGGCAGACCAACCCTACTTGCCCTAGGCAGTAGGCTGGCCTGATGACAAGTGGCGTAGTCTCTAGGATTTTTTTGTGTGGAATATAAAGGACATTCCAACGGAAGGAAAAAAAAAAAAAAAAGGAACATCGGGATATACCAGAGATTTTTCCCACGAGAGCACCCGGGAAGACGCGGATGAGTTGTAGGCTGAAAAAGCTGTGGGAATTTCGCTGGCAAATCGGCCAGGAGGACCAGAGTCCGGAGGGCAGACTCCTTTTCTCAAGGCCGGAATCTCCACTGTGCTCAGGTAAAAGGTATATGGGCACGGGTGTGGGGGATTCGAAGTGAGAAAGAGAGTTCCTTTTGCTACAGATAAACCCCAACTAGGTTTAGGGGAGGTAGTTGTGTGCCGCACTTGGTGGGCCTTTCTTTTTGTTTTCTCTTTGCAGAAGAAACAAAGCCATAAGGATGGAGCCACAGGAAGTTCTGCGCTGGATGGCCAACCAATTTGAGAAGCAAATTGAGCTGGCTCAATGCACCCAAGAGCAGACGGCTGCTGCCATGCACACACAGCAGAAACCCCTTGTAGACTTGATGGAGGCTCTGCTTGCCGGCCAAAAGGCTACGGAACAAGCAAGACCCTCGCCTGTTGGTGTGGTAGGACCACGAGACTGTGAAGCCTTAACTTTTGGACAGTTAACAGCAAATGACGACATAGATGATTTCATTGAGGCTTTTGAAAGGATTGCACTTGCTGTCAAGTGGCCGCTAGAGCAATGGGCAGTAAGGTTCGCCACGTCCCTAACGGGAGAGGCCTTAGCTGCCTATAAAGCCATGCCCGCTGCTCTTGCGACTAACTCTGAAGAAGTTAAGAAGGCGGTTAGAGATAGGTTAGGTTTGACGCCAATGCTCTACAGGAGAATGTTTAGGGAGGCTAGGCTAAAGCCTAACGAAACACCCAAAGCCTTGTTCCAAAGGATTAAGAGTTTAGCATGGAAATGGCTTGTTCCAGAAAAAAAACCTCTAGAATCTGTGATAGATACCATTGTTTTGGAACAGTTCATGGAGGCAGTTCCCCATGAAGTAAAATCATTCTTGATCTTGCAAAGTTGCCAGACCACAGCAGAGGCAGCCGTCCTTACTGAACGCTACTTTGAGGCAGAGTTGGCTCATAGGCCAAAAGGAGGCGCTCTGAAAGTATCTAAGGTGGCAAGCTTTGAAAAATCAGGAAAAGGTTTAAGAACCAATGTTTCAAGTGTGAATGCTGTTTTGCCAATGTCAAAAGGGAAATGTTATAAGTGTGGAAAAATAGGGCATTTTCAAAGAAACTGTGTGATCCGTACAGCATTAATAACTGCCAAAGAAAAGAAGATGCAAGAAGGTTTTCTGTTAAAAGTAGAAGTTCAGGGCATTTTAGCCAATGCGTTGCTCGACTCCGGTGCAGACCAGAGCATGGTCTCAAAAAAGCTGGCAGACCATAGAAGCTCACATGGGGTCAGTACCGAGCCGACCAGAAGGCCAGGTGAAAATCCGCTGTATACATGGTGCATCCTCTTATTATCCAGTATATAGGCTCTCAGTAAAGGGATTAGGAACCCAAAAAGAGGTTATGGTGGCAGTTGTCCCACGACTTCCTCATGATATTGTGTTGGGGAGGGACTAGCCCCCGTTTTGTAGAGGGATGGAGAAGGGCCTAAATGCTAAGACAGGCACGGTCTCCACTAGGTCCCAGGCCGGAACCTCTAGAGTGAGGGTTGAACCCCCTGAGGAGAGAAAGGAACTTCCCGAAGAGAAAGATGAACTCCCCGAGGACAGGGAAGAACATCCAGAGGATGAAGATGAACCTGTAGAGGAGGTAGTAGAAAGGCTTCCTATACATGAGGACCTGATCAATGCCCCTTCAAAAAAAGTTAGAAAAGGCAAGGCGGATAGACGCCGGGAGAGACAGCAGAGGGCCCAAGGGAAGGCAGAACTGGAAGCTGGACAGGGGTTGCCCTGGGATCCTGCTGATATTGTCAGAAAATTCCCTTCCTTCCTTAAGGAGCAACAAGCTGACCCCGCTTTAAGACGAGCATTTGAGTACGCCCAAACTGAGAGGGATACCCTTCCTAGGTTCCTCCTAGATAAGGGGATTTTATATAGGGAGAGCAACGACCCGCAGACAGGAGCGGTGAGGAAACAATGTTTATGTTTATTAAAATTTGATATACCGCCCATCCAGAAAGATCAGAACGGTTTACAATATAAAATCACATAAAACAATCAAAAACAAAACCAATTAAAAACAGGTTTAAAACATAGCCAGAAAAAGAGAAGCGAAATACAATCTTAATAGGAAAGAGGGGATTAAAGAGCACAACATAGACTGCAATGAATAGCTTATACGAAAGGGGAGGGAAGGTCAAAGGCAATGGAGAAGAGGTGAGTTTTTAGATTACATTTAAAGGTAGGATGGTGAGGTTCAAGTCGAAGGGAGGGAGGTAGGGAATTCCAGAGGGCAGGAGCTGTGAAATAGAAGGCCGAGGAACGGGTAGATTGGAGGTGCGCCAGAGTAGGGGAAGGAAGAGTGAGGCGGTTGAGGTGGAATGATCAAGGTGTACGTCTAGGGGTGTGATAAGTGAGGAGGTCGGCCAGATATTGCGGGGTGCTAGTATGAAAAGCTCAGTGGACCAAAGTTAGCAATTTGTAGTGGGAGCGGAACGGTAGGGGCAACCAGTGGAGACGGAAAAGAAGGGGTGAAACATGATCACGAGAGGAAGAATGGGTAACGATACGGGCAGCAGTATACTGAATACGTTGGAGACGGTGCATTTGAGACTTAGGGAGACCAAGAAAAAGAGAATTAGCGAAATCGACACGGGACATAACCAAAGAAAGAAGTAAGGTAGCAAGTGCAGGAGGAGTGAGAAAAGGCCGAACAGCACGAATTTGACGTAAGAAAAAGAAAGATGTTTTGGCAACATGGGAAATATGATCATGGAAAGAGAGGTGAGAGTCGAAAATAACGCCGAGGTAGCGGAAGGAGGAAACCAGTGGGACAGGGGAACCCGAAAAAGAAGGGGCTAGGGAGGGAGGGGAACCATTACGAGAGAACCAGATAGCTGAGGTTTTTGCGAGATTAAGATGTAGACAGTTTTGTGATAACCAGTTAGCGACCATGGTGAGACAGGAGTTGAGTGGAGAAAGATCGGGATGAGATTGGGAAGTATGGTGAAGGAGGACAATATCGTCAGCATAATAGAAAGCACTAATCCAAGTTTGCTGGATCTGAAGGGTGAGGGGGGCAAGAAAAAGGTTAAAGAGGAGAGGGGCAAGTACAGAACCCTGTGGAACACCACATAGCAAAGGAAAAGGATCAGAGGGAGGGATGGAGGAGGAGGAGGAGGAGAGAACTGAACAAGAGCGCGAAGAGAGAAAGGAATGAAACCAGTGAAGAACCGTGTGACAGAGACCTGCCTCTTGGAGACGGAGGAGAAGGAGGGAGTGATCAACAAGGTCAAAAGCAGCTGATAGATCAAGTGCAACCGCCATCGAGATATCACCACGATCGTGTGCTACGTGAAGAGCGTTAGTGAAAGCAAGAAGGATAGTTTCCACACTGTGACCCTGACGAAATCCAGATTGACGCGGGTGAAGAAAATTGATATTGTCCAAGTGGTGAGAAAGCTGAGCGAAGACGAATTTTTCCAGGAGCTTAGAGATGAAAGGAAGATTTGAAACTGGGCGATAGTGTGAAGGAATCATAGGGTCAAGAGAGGGTTTTTTGAGAATGGGGCGGATTAATGCGTGTTTCCAGGAACGGGGAAAGATACCTGAAGTAAGACTAGAGTTGAGCATAGAGAGAAGAGGAGGAAGAAGCCCCAAAGATGGATCCAATAACCAAGTGGAGGGAATCGGGTCCAGGGAGCAAAAGGTCTTATTAGAGGAGGAAATAAGTTGATGGAGTTCAGCTGAGGTTATTAAAGAAAAAGAAGACCAGGTGTGTGAGTGGGTGAGAGACAGCGGGGGGGGGGGGGGGGAGGCAATGGGGGGTGGGGAGAGAATAGGTGGGGGACAGGAGGGAAGGGAGGCTCTGAGATTGGTGATCTTATCACTGAAAAAGGTAGCAAGGAGTGAGGGGGAGGGAGATGGATGGAGAGGAGGGGTAGAAGTGGAAGGGAGAAGGGAGGTAAGTGAGCGGAGCGTATTATAAAGGTGTCGAGTCTGATTTGGGGCATTTGAAATGGTAATAGAGAAGAAATCCTTTTTGGCCGAATGTACCTGAGAACGGTAGTGAGAGCAGAGAGCCTTAAATGAAGAAAGAGTAGATGGGGAAGGAGCCTTACGCCACTGTCGTTCGGCTCTACGAAGCTGGGAGCGAAGCAATCTGAGACCAGGGTGGTACCAGGGCTGGGAGGGACGGCGTGTTGGGGGGCAAGGCCGAAGAGGGGCCAAAACATCGAGAGCTTCAGATAAAGCAGAAAACCAGTATGTGGCCTGGGAGTTAGGGGAAAGAGAAGGAAAGTCAAGAGGGAAAAGGAGAGATGCAGAGGGAAACAGTTGGATAGTAGAAGGAGTAATATGACGAGAGAGACGTTGGGGGGGAGGGGACCCCGGAATGGATGACTGAGGTTCAGAAAAAAAACAAGAGAAGAATAAGCAGTAGTGATCCGACCAAGGGAGAGTGAGAGAGGATACTGTAGAGAGAACAAAGGCGGGAGAGGAAGGGGTGAGGAGGAGATCAAGGGTATGACCTGCTATGTGAGTGGGACAGGAGACATGTTGGATAAGGGAAAGGTCATGTATAAGAGAGACAAAGGTGTGATCCCTGGAGGAGGCAGGGGAATCAAGGTGGAGGTTAAAATCCCCGGCAATAAGAAGTTGGGGAAAAGCAAGAGTTAAATCGGAAATGGTGAGGATTAAAGAATCCCAGAGATCAGAGGGGAATAGACGAGGAGGAGGTGCAGTGGGGAAGGAAGATGAAGATGGAGGAGTAGCGCCTCTGGGTAATGGAGCAGAGGGGAAAAAACTTGGGTGAAAGGGAGAGTAGGGCGCAGGATGGCAGCCACCCCGCCCCCAGAACGGCCCGAGCGTGAAACAGAGACTGCTGAATAACCGGGAGGGAGACAGCGGGCGAGAAGGGCAGACTCACCATCCTTTACCCAGGTTTCGGTAAGAAGAAGGAGACCAAGGGAGTTCTGGACAATAAGATCCTGAATAAGAAGAGATTTAGTCCGAAGTGATCTGCAGTTAAGGAGACCCATTCGAAGAGGGGGAGAGGGAGACGAAAAGGAGGGGGGAATCCGAGAGGCAGCAGTGGTGAGACAGGGAAGAAGATAAGCCGCACAACGAGAGCGTGTAGGTACGGAGGAAATGGGACGACGCCCCCAAAAAACAGGTATGGAGGTCATCAGAATGGACCAGGAAGAGCGAACAAAGCAGACTGGAGGAGTGGAGAAAAAAGGAAAAGCTATTAAACCTGGGGGAGGGGCTGCTACAGAGAAGCTTAGGGAGGAGTAAGCCGAGGGAGGCAGTGAAGGCACCGGCAGTGCAAAACGGCAAGAAGGAACTAGCAGAGCGAAAAGCAGAGAGAACCAGGGAACGGCAGAGCCTGCACGGCCGGAGCGGCCCCAAGGAGCGCACCCACGTCGCGCGCCGTGGCGACGAGCGCCACAGGCGCTGCGAATTTATGGGAAGCGCGCAGGATACCTGTTGGGACGCGGGCACGCTCACGCGGCCGCGATTCTGCTGGGGGAGGGACCAGGCAGGAGCAGTGGATGACAGGCAATTCTGTTGGGACGCGGGCACGCTCACGCGGCCGCGATTCTGCTGGGGGAGGGACCAGGCAGGAGCCGGATGTTAGCAGGAGCAGTGGATGACAGGCAATTCTATGAGGGAGACACAGATAGGCACACAGTAATGGCAGGCAGAAATACAGCATACAGAGAGGCAAATAATAACAATTAGTAGTACCAACTACATTCAAAGCAGTGGTTTTATGTCTGGCCCATGACCACCCTGTAGGGGGCCATAAGGGGATTCAAGGGACGTCGGACCAGATTTTAGCCCGTTTTTATTGGCCGGGGTTTTTTTAAGAGACCGCCCGCTTCTGTGAGTCATGTCCCACTTGTCAGCGAGTTACCTCTGCCAAGCCACGAGCTGTGCCCATGATATCCACGCCCACGATATCAACACCCATTCGCCGAATGGCAATGGATATCGTAGGACCTCTGATTAAGACACCAAGAGGGTTCCAATATATATTGGTGGTAACAGACCAGGCCACTCGATTCCCATGGGCCATGCCTTTGCGGAGTACCTCGGCTAAGACCATAGCCTTAGAACTAATTAAATTGTTTTGCAAGGTAGGGTTTCCCCAAGAGATGCTCACGGACCAGGGTAGTAATTTTATGTCAAAGTACCTGGCCCAAGTATGGGATGCGTTTGGGGTACACCATATAAAGACCACTGCATACCATCCTCAGTCCAATGGACTGGTTGAAAGGTTGAATCAGACCATCAAACAAATGTTGAGACGTGGACTGAACGGGAAAATGTCTGAATGGGATATTTTGCTCCCATTTGTGTTGTACGCCTGTCGCGAGCGTACGCAGACGTCCTTAGGAGCATCACCTTATGAACTATTGTTCGGCCGTGCTCCCAGAGGGGTGCTAGACATTTTATGCAAGCAATGGGTGGAGCCGGAAATCGAAGATATAGGGGTGCCTAATTTTCTAAAGGATCTGAGGAGTCGCCTGCAGAGAACTTCTCAAGCATCAGTAGAAAACTTGCAGGCTAATCAAAGACGACAGAAAAAATATTATGACCGGGGGACGAGCCCTTGACAGTTAGCAATAGGAGATAAGGTAGTGATTATGGTAGCAGACGCGGGACCAAAGTTTGAATCCCAATGGAGAGGCCCATGTAAAGAAGTAGAACAAGTAGGTCCAGTTTCCTACGTGATGGAAAACGATAGAGGACGCCGTCAGGTCTACCATCAAAACGTCCTGAAGCCCTGGCATGAGAGGTCAGCAACAGCACGTCTGGCCAAAGTGGAAGAGCATATTAGCGCCCCATTAGTGATTCCGAGCTGTCCGAGTATGAGCTCGTCAGCCCGGAATATCTTAAGGGGGGGGGGGGATATGTAATGTAGAAGCCCCTACTGAGCCCATGGAGATAGGGATAGTAGAAGATTCCACCTTAGAATCTGACAGGCAGTCTGAGCACATGGCTCAATGTTTACAAGAAGAAAGTAAACAGAGAAAGTCAGGAGCCAAATGGACACGCCCAAGCTGTGACATATCACCAAGCTTAGGGGGTTAATGAGAAACACCTGTTCAGGGGAAGGGCAGAGCTAAGCCCTGAGAAACAGGGCTATAATAATTGGTCACTAGCTTTAAAAGGGAGACCGAGAGAAACACAGAGGCAAGGAAGAGAGAGACCGGGTGAAGGTCCCAGTCAGAGACCAGGTCAAGAGAGAGCCGTAGCAAGAGCCAAGGAAGCCAAAGCCCGAGAGCCTGAAGGAAGCAGCACAAGAGAGGTGCCGTTCAGGAAAGGCAGGAGAAAGGAGAGACCTCCTGTAAGGCAGGCTTGGAAAAGCTCGGAGGCTCTAGAGAGACAGAGAGAGACGGTGGCAGGAAAATACTTATTTATTTATTTATTTTATTTTTATTTACATTTCTTCTATACCGCACTATTTGCGATCAGCGCGGTTTACATAGAACTAACAGTTTCCGACAAAAAACAAGAGTCAGGTCATTACAAAGAACAGGAGCATCAACTTGGCTAACCAGGGAAAACTATCTACATGTGTGGAACATTGAAATAAGTAATTGTATGCATGTGGGATGGAGTTATTGTGTGTTAGTCATACATGGTGGCTGTGGTTCGGAGGAGTCTATTAGGTACTTAGTAAAGAGGAGGTGTTTTAAGGCCTTCCTGGTCTGAGGCAGAAGCCAGCAAGTTAAGAGGAAAGAAAACACAGCCGGTGTTTGGAAACCTGCCTGAGCCAAGAGAGCAGAGAATTCCTCCCTCCTTAAAGCCAGAAGGTAGACTTCAAAGTTTGCCCAGCTATGAATCTAGTTTAAAAGTATTTCCTTGTTGTTGCCAAGAAGTAGGAAACAGTCCAGGAAGCAACTCCAAAGTACAGGGTGGTTTCAAGCCCTGCTGTTTAGAATGGTATAAAGGTAAGATCCCTGAATGCCTAGAAGAAGGTTACTTTAAAACCCACGATAGCAGCTTAGAGACACACCCAGCTAACGCTGAGCCGGAAGAGATGCAGATAGACTCTGATGTTTATGACGCAGCTGATATACAGATGGATTGCACCCTATGTATAGCTGACCATATTGAATCCCTGTGCTGAGCATTACTATAAGAGTGCTGATAAAGCAGCAAAGAAAAGGGGAACATTTTCCTTTGCTGTCAGAAGCTGTTTGTTTGCTTTTGTTTTTGTGACAAGCACTGCACGTTTGGAAGCCTGAGAGTGAAGAGGCACATTTACCTTAGTTCTTGTATGTATTCCTCCTATGAAATATATGGAAGTTGTCCTAATTTCATCTGCACTTAAGTTCTGTTGGGAGGGGAAATAAAATCCTTGTCATTTTTGCCTTTAACACTCGACTGCAACTCCTTCTTGAATCAGAGGGTAGAAAGGGAAAGCACAGTTACTTACCTGTAACATGTGATCTCTGGGAACAGCAGGAATAAGTCTTCACATATGGGTATGTCGGTACCGACGGAGCCTGCACGGGAATGCTCCCCAGCATCCAATCAGAAAGCTTTTGGGAGCATCCCTCGCGCCTGCGCACTGCCTTCCCGCCTTTTCCACTGCCTCTCCTCAGTTGAGTTTCATAGCTGAGACAAAAGGAGAGAAAGAGGAAAGGAAGATAGATAGATAGATACAACTCCTAGGGTAGGTGGGTGGGTTGTGAAGACTTATTCCTGCTGTTCCCAGAGATCACCTGTTACAGGTAAGTAACTGTGCTATCTCCAGGAACAAGCAGGAATGAGTCTTCACATATGGGGACTCCCTAGCTATAGATGCCAGGGGGAGATCCCATAAAATGCATGTTCCTGGATCAGGACTGCAGTGCCCACACATGGATCTCCGGCATCCCATGAGGGATGGTGGGTAGGAGTTGAAAGGAGAGGAGCTGTAAGAAAAAACAGCAAAGCTAAGGACTACAGGAGAGGAGTCCTTGGTATGTATGATAAGTACCATTAAAATTAATTAATGAACAATCATAAAATGGATCTTTCCTACTGGATTGTAGGAAGTAGATAGCGTGATGGAGTCTACTGGAGATTCAGTAAAGGATCCTCAAGGTGACCTCACAGCAGTGAGGGTGAAGGTCCAAATCTGGAATTGGCAGGTGACCCAGGTGTCAACTGGGGTAGTATAAGAACGGCAGGTCTTCAGTGGAAAGCGTTATGGAAAAAAGCTGAAAACTCTTTTAGGTACAGAGTCATTAACATTGAGGAGTAAAAGAGGAAGACTGACCGATTTGGACAAGTAGCCTAGTCCTGGAGGGAAGAAGGGGTATGGAAAAAAGCCCGCATTCCCAAGGAGGACAGATGTGTGAAGGGCTGAAACCTCAGAACTACTGAAGATCTACACTGTCTTTCCTAGCTGGTGAGAGATAGGAAAGATATTGAAGCATGATGTTTCAGGGATAGCGAGACCTAGAGTAAAGTGGAGCTGTTAGTACCACAGTAGTGGTTGTGTGCATAACAGCCCCCACATACCGAGTGACAGTATGAAGATATGCCAGCCCACTGTCTGGAACCTCTAAGAAGGTAAACCTTTATAGCATAGACAGTTAGGGAGATGGTATGTAATACATATCTACCTATAAAAAGCATCTCAACAGATACATAGATAGAGGGATATATATCAATATAAATATATATAGGGCATAACCTATGCATACACAGCTTACAGACATATGTATGTATAGAATATATAGAGATATATACATACATGAATATGTAAGTCTGAAGATACATGTCTGCAACTAAGCCCCATGAGAACATTCACATGAGAGATGTGAAGGAGAAAGATTCATCTAATAACAAGAAGGTGGAACCTACTTGAAAAGATATATAGAGAATCTATTCCTCCGGGCTAAGAGGGTGCAGGAATGCTATCCAGTGAAATAACCAGGATGGTTGCGTGAAAAAACAGAGGATAATATCAGTCTGTAGGGAGCAAGTCGTGAGTTCTGTAGAACTCTGACATGGTAAATGGACAGAAAAACGCATAGAAGGAGATACCAGGATGACCCACTGGAGGGACACAGGGGTATCATGCGTTACTGGTAGAATATGTGCTGTCCATGAGGAGTAGGATGGCAGGAGGGCAAGCTGTAAGGAAAAAAGAGCATATTCCTGCAGGATTGGGAAACTCCTTGGACATTCACACAGAAAAAGCTTGTGTCCTGTATTATAACAGGAGACAAGAGGGTGTGGAGAACCCTCACAGTCATGGAAAATGACTGATAAGCCTTTTCTACTATACAGAATAGCCATCAGAGACAAAGTTCAATGCTCTCTAGCAAGTGCCCATAGTAGAAAGCTTCTCTGAAGATTGCAGAGAGCATTATGCAGGAGAATTAGGAGATAAAACTGATTGTAGGTCAGCTGTGTTGCCACATCCAAGGAAATGGAGATGACCAGAAAGAAGATAATGTGAGAAGCCTGAAGTGAGTAGGATTATCCAAGATAGATGAGGACAATCTTGGAATCACTACTAAGGCTAGACAGACTGGAAACTTGTGGGAAAGTACCAGTAGATGAATTACTGGAACTCCTGCATGAACAGCAACTGAAGGAGACAGCAGAGAGAATCTGCCTGTGAAACACAGAGAGAACAGACAAAGGGAGAGGAAATGGACCTGTCCCTGTCTGATAAGCGGTCCAGAGAATTTAGTCAAAGAAAAACTCTACACTGAAATGAAGGTGTACCGTATGGTACCACTCATTCAGGAAAAAACCGGGATGAGAGGGTAGAAGAACAGGAACTGAAGGGTGACTTACCATATGTTGAGTCAGCTGAAGAAGAAAATGTTCATGTTGGGATAGAAACTATCATGGGATAGTAGTTAACTTCTCTTCTTGGAAGGAAGAAGAGGAGAAATCTGTAACCCATAGACAAGAATACCCTGACAACTGAGTACATCCTGAAGAAAGGAAGCCATGTGTAGAGCTTTAAAGAAAAAAACAGTGAACAAACTTCTGCTAAGAAGAGGTTAACTGTAGGTTGCAACTTTTAGGAACCTATGGTTGCTGGGTATGCTTAGTCTGGTTAGAGTTTAGATTCTTCAGACCAAGACGAGGTGTCCCCTGCTTGGGTACATCGGGATGATGGGCAGGAGAAGAGTGAAACCTTCTTTTCTTAGGGAAAGAAGGTTTGGTAGGACATTTCCTACCTCCTGGGGAAGAAGGCGGCTTAGGATGGTTCCTAAAACCAGGAAAGTCAGTGGAGCAATGAGCAACCTGACGTAAAGCCTCCTTATTGAAGAGATTTTCTCCAGTACAAGGAGAATGACCCAGTGTGTGTTGTGCCCATCTGCTCAGGTCTGAAGCTTGGAGCCAGGCTCTACGACGTGCTCCAATGGCAATAGCAGAGGATCTGCTAAAAGACTCAAAAGAGTCTAGAGAAGCACGAGAAAGAAACCAAGAGATATTCTGGCTATGACTAAGAAGCAAGGAATAGTCTGCAGCCTTAGGCTCTGATAGAAAAGGAGTCAAAAGAGATAATTTCTTAGTGACCTCCTGGAGAGATAGACTCATATAAAATATATAAGAGATAATCCTTGATGCCAGCATAGATGTTTGGAAGGTTTGACGTCCAAAGGCATCAAGTGCTCTAGATGCATGACCTGGCGGATAAGAAGAATGCTTCTTCTTGCTTTTTACCTTCCTCATTGCTGATTCCACTGCAATGGAATGATGGGGAAGTTGAGTTTTTTGAAACCCTGGAGAGGGGGGCACCTGATACAGAACATCAGTTGCTGTAGAAGGTGAGGGAACCCCTAAAGGTGATTCCCATATTCTCAGAAGAAGATCCTGCAAAGAATGATGTAAAGGAAGCATTATATTTTCCTTTTCTGCAGGAGAGCCTCGAGTAGGATCACAGCCAGGGATGAATAGCAAGAAATATTGCCATGTCAAGGAGAAATTTCTGAAAAGAGGGATCTCCAATGGGAACTATCCCTGGGCAGGCTAAGGTTGAAGGAGCAGCCTGAGCACCAGAGGATGTACTGGTCTGGTGCAGAAAAAGAACCCCACTAGAAGGATAGTGGTACTGGCAGTCACGATTTGAGGCAGTGAGTACTGCATCGTCCATGCCAGGTATTGATTCTAAACTAGGCATAGAAAAGATCGATGGTACCGATGTAACTGCAGGAACCGACATCGATACCGATACCCGAGTCGGAATCAGAGACGGTAACGCCATCACAGCAGTCATCGGAGGCTGCTCAAGCGGTACCGAGGGAACCAGAAACGCTTGGTGAATATCCTCGGTACTGCGTATCCGGAAACGATAAGGGTCGGTTCCGAGACGCGTCGGTACCCAGTCATCTAGACTAGATATCGATTCCAGACTCGGCATCGAAGGGAGCGAATCTATCGATGCATGTCTAGAGGGTACCGACGTCGGTGGTGGTATCGGCGATGTTGCCGATACAGGAAAGTCAACCTGGGTCGTATCGATCGGTCCCGAAGGTACCGAGGACGCCAGATGACGATCCTTGGTGAAGAGTAGATCACTCAACACCGGAGCCGATGCCGGGGTATCGGTACCGCTCGAAGCGGATGCCACCACCGAGCATGGCTCAGGTATGTTCTGTGAGGGGTGAGCCCCAGGAACAACCTGAAACCCCTGAAATGCTTTGGAGCCCGGAGACTCCCGCCGGGGTTTTAATGCCAATGGGGTCTTGAGGGCAAGGCCGGAGCCGTCATCATGCTTGGCATGAGACCTACCACTCAAGAATTGGCTAGTCTTAACAGACTGTTTGTGGGTTTCCTGATCCTGTAGAGAAGAAAAGGCCGGTGCCCGCACTCCGGGAGGGAAAACGGTATCGAGGGAAACTCGAAAGAGGGAAGTTCTTCTCACAGTTTCGCAGCCTGATTGTTCAGGGGAAAAAGGGTCAGGACCCAAACAGGTTAGACACCAGGCATTGGAGTCTAAAAAGAAAACTGTGTTTCCACAGTGAAGGCACTTCTTAGGGGAAGAAGGCTCCATGATGGAGAGGCCTTGCAGGCCCAAAAAATTTAAAGGCAGAAACTGAGGGGAAAATCTCCCTGTGTTTAAGAAAAAGAAAAGAAAAACCCACCGGCGGTACCGTGGCGGCGGAAGAAACAGCCGCGGCCACAAGAAACAAGAAAGAAAAAATTAAAGAAAAAAGTTTCTGCGGTGACAGGAGAACGTCCTGCCAGCTCCGCAGAAAAACAAAAACTGAGGAGAGGCAGTGGAAAAGGCGGGAAGGCAGTGCGCAGGCGCGAGGGATGCTCCCAAAACCTTTCTGATTGGATGCTGGGGAGCATTCCCGTGCAGGCTCCGTCGGTACCGACGTACCCATATGTGAAGACTCATTCCTGCTTGTTCCTGGAGATATACCATTCCCACAAGGCATTGCAGGAGCAAATGCAGTGTCATACTCCCTGAAGATAGAATATCAAGGCAGACCAACCCTACTCGCCCTAGGCAGTAGGCTGGCCTGATGACAATACTTGTTGCAGCTCGAGAAGCTTATAGTTAATCTCTTCCCCTTGGAGGTCCTTAAGCTCATTCCTAACCAACTCCAATCATGATAAAGTTTTGAGGGAACCCAGAGCACTTTTTTGTTGAGCCTCCAGCCTATCCAATTCAGTTCAAAGTGACTCAGCTTTGGTACATTTTTCCTTTTAATTTTGGCACACCTAGAGGCCGCAGAGTCTGAATTTCCATGCCAGAAGGACTCACGCCTGTTGCAAAAAGGAAAAGAATTCCAGGGAGGACAATGTGGACTCCGGAAGCTCTCCTCTTGGCTCTGCGACACGAGGGATCATAGCTGCCACAGACCACCTAGAGCAGGGGTGGGCAAGTCCAGTCCTGGAGAGCCGCAGACCAGTCAGGTTTTCATGATGTCCCTAATGAATATTCATGGACCTATTTCCATACAATGGAAGGCAGTGGATGCAAATAGATCTCATGAATATTCATTAGGGACATCATGAAAACCTGACTGGTCTGCGGCTCTCCAGGACCGGACTTGCCCACCCCTGACCTAGAGGATGAAAAGCTGCTTACAGCATGGTCACTGGAGCCTCCGGCCGGCTAAGCATCCTCACCCTTAGCACTATTCTGCACCTCTTGCCCTGAGGCAGGTAAGGGCAGACTAACTCTATTCCCCAGCTGAGAAGGGGAAAGCATGCCCTTCAGGGGTGACTCAGAAGTGCCATACAAGAAAGGCAGAATCCAAAGATGAGACTCTTCACCTGCCACAAGTCAAATGTTTCCTGGAAGAAGAGAGAGAGGGTAAGTATCACAAGAGTGCGTACTAAGGCTGTGTCGGCCCGCAAGCGTGCGTTAACTGCACTTTTATGTAACATGCATTAAAGGTGATAGGAAAGGAGTGCACGTTGGAGCCATTTAGACGGAACATGCATTAGGACTGCGCAACCCCCAGGCACACAAAAAGCGAAAACATTACTAACGTGCGCAGAAAATGGCAGGAAACGCCCACACATCGGCAATAGTCACTAGCGGTCCACTCCTAATTGCATCCCTCAAAGACAAAGCTGAGAGCCCCAACAAGGACAATGACAAAGTCAAGCCTTGATACTCACCCCGAGAGCCACAGGTGTAGAATCAATTCTGTGCTCAGATCTACTCCCCTGAAACTGCTTCACCGGCTGGATTTATTTTAACAGCACTGTGTGAAAGATGACTGGCAGGCAGATACCTCTGAGAGGCATCTGCAATCTTTGAGAGTCAGCAGTGGGGAAAGGAGGAGGAGGGGGGAGGGGGCGCTGAGGTTGTGTGAGGCCTTTGTACTCTTCCAGATTCTTCAAATCCTTCCAATTTGTGGCTGCTCAACAGGACCTTATCATGGTAAAGGAGTAGAGCTGAACCAATTTTTCCTCCTCCTATGGCTACTGAAAAGACTGCACCTTTTTAGGGCTTAAGGTGGTCATTCACGAGTGTTTAATCAATCTTGTCCTCTCGATATTCAGATCTTTTTCCTTCAGAGAGGAGAGAATCCATCTACCATCTGCTTGAGACAAAGAAATACTGAAGGAACCTCTAGTGGCTCAGGCGGATAGAGGTACAGGAGTGATGCCATTGAAACATGTTTTTTCATTGGTTCTTTGTCTCCACCAATCTAATGGTAGGGGAACACGCTCCACTTTGTTTGGACTGGTCTAGCAGGAAGATATGGAGGAATGATTTATGAACTTTTCCTCCAGGAACTTGTTCAAAACTTTTTAAAACTCAGCTACACTAACAGCTTTTACTACATCTGCCAGAAAGAATTCCAGAGCTTAAAGACGTGTCAAGTGAAAAAAATATTTTCTCCAATTAATCTTTTTTAAATTTTTTTTTATTTATAAGTTTATCACAATACAAATCCAACAGCAGATTAAAGAAATTATGCAGCTTTTTACATATGAATAAAAAATCAATGGCAAATACTTACACAAGAACATACTACAAATAGCCCCCATCAAGGGAAGAGAAGGCAAATCAAAACCAAACTACACAGATAATATAGGAGCTCAACGGGAAGCATAGACCCCATAAGAAACATGAGCTAAACATCATTGTTAACATTTGTATCTCCAGCAGGTCCACAAGTTCTTTATCAATCAAAAAATTTTCCAAATGTGACAGATCACAAAAGTAAAAAGCATTACCCTGCATAGTGACAATGCACTTGCAGGGAACACCCAACACCCTAGACTTCAAGGCTAGAAATTGCTTCCTCCTAAGTTGAGTATTCCTTCAAACATCAGAAAATGCATTCAGCTTATATGCACAAAACATTTCCTCCTTGTGTCTGAAAAACAACCTCAAAACCTTGGCTTTATCAGCCTCTAACAAAAAAGTTACCAATAACGTGGATCTTTGAGATATATTATCTGTAGAATCTTCAAGGAATTGAGTTAAATTCTCACCAGCGTGTGTGCCAGTTCCTTCTGTTGCCTACTTTCTGTGCTGCAGGCACCTGTCGCTCTGTTTTGTTGTCACATAGAATAAGCCAAAGCCAATGACCTATTGTCTGCTTCCTGCAACTTATGAACTGTCTCCTGAGAAAAGAGACAGTGTGAAGAGACAATAGAGGACAACTTTTTATCTATATGTAATATTGCACACCATAAATCTTTCATAGTAATTTCATTTGGTGGAACCTCAACTAGATGCTCAGCATCAGGCAAAATAATCGGATTCGGAAGAGGACTAGGCATAGGGGAAGGAGCCTCCAACACCACAACAGTGTCAGAGACACTCGTAGAAGATAGCTGAGGATGGGGACATGGGGGAGGAGACTTCTAGAACAAACTGAAGGAGGCACCATTGGGGGAGGACTAAGCAACAGTACCAATAATAAAATGTTTATCAAGAGGTCCAGTCACCCTGCTAGATGAAGACACCATAGGCTGGGTTTTGGATAGAGATTTAGCCTTCACCTTCCTTTTCCCCATAACGAAAAGAAAGTAGGCAAAAGAATATCCCAGTTGGCTTTTCAACACCATCGGGAGGGAAACCCTCGTGACGTAAAGGAGGTGGCCGCCAAGATGCCTGCTCGTGGCGTAGATAGGCTGGATAGCAATGCAGATCTTCCCTACACGGGCCACCAAAACAGAGGACCGTGGTAAGTGCAACTCACACAAACGCCTCCTGTCTTCTTCCAATTAATCTTTAATGGACTACTCTGTAGCTTCTCTACATGTTTCCTAATCTTTATACTTTTTGAAGACATCAGTAACCGATTCATGTTTACTTATTCTACTTCGCTCATTATTTTATAGACCTCTATCATATTTCCTCTCGGCCATCCCTTCTCCAAGCTATAGAGTCCTAACCTTTCAAGCTTTTCCTCATATAGTATGTTTGTTTATTGGGTTTTGAAAGACTGCTCATCACTTAGCGCAGCAGGATGGTGTACAAATTTAAAACAAGTTAAAATCAGAGGTTATTAAATTTGCAGATGACACAAAACTATTTAAAGTTGTTAAAACCCAAGAGGATTGTGGAAAATTGCAAGAGGATCTTGATAAATTGGAAGAATGGGCATCCAAATGGCAGATGAAATTTAATGTGGACAAGTGCAAAGTTATACATCTAGGAAAGAACAAACTATGGTTACACGATGCAAGGTTCCACATTAGGAACCACCACCCAGGAAAAAGATTTAGGCATCATCGTGGATAACATGTTAAAATCCTCTGCCCAGTGTGCAGCGGCGGCCAAGAGAGCAAATAGAATGCTAAGTATCTTAAGGAAAGGAATGGATAATAAAACAAAGGCTATTATAATGCCTCTGTATCGTTCCATGGTGCGACCGCACCTTGAATATTGTGTGCAATTCTGGTCACCGTATCTTAAAAAGGATATAGCGCTATTAGAAAAGGCACAGAGAAGACTTCCGGTGACGTCACGGAGCAGATGGCCGCGAGATAACTGAGCTCCGTCTGATTCCTGACTAAAGGTGATCATGAGCGCTATCCCAGACGAGAAAACTGTGGGAAAAGATACCCCCGGGTGTGTGCTAGCAGCCCGCCAGAAATTGGAGGGGTTTAAGTCCAAGTATGTGCGGCGAGAGGACCTCGGCCTGCAGAAACCTGAGGCGGGGGAAGAGAGTGGCGGAGGCGGGAGCTCCGGCGATGAGAGTAGCGGGCCCGATCTACACTCCGATGGAGCGGAACTGAAAAGGTGGCTGGCGGCGCTCCGGAGAGACCTCCGAGGCAATATCAAAGAGATGCGCAAAGATTTGAAAGAAGATCTGCATCTACTCCGCCAAGAGCTGAATGGCATGGGGCACCGGGTGGAGACAGTGGAGGAACACGTGGAGAGCCTGGCGGGAGCCATGCGAGAGGTGGAAGAGGAACAACGCCGCCAGCGGGAGAGGCAAGACGAGATGCAGGAAAAGTTGGAGGAAATGGAGGACAGGGCACGCCGGAACAATTTGCGCTTTAAAGGAATTCCTGAAACAGACAGTTATAGAGACTGTGTCAAAACGGTTCAATTGCTCTGCCAACATGTCTTGCGCTTAGCGGGCAAGGACGATGAGCCTGGGGTAACGGTTGGAGTGGAGAGAGCACACTGCAGCCTTGGCCCTAGGCGAGGAACGCAGGCTCGAGATGTGATTGCTTGCATGAGCAGCTTTCCCCAAAAAGAACTGATCCTAAACCTGGCCAGGAAGTACGGTCGCATTGCCTGGGACTCCTCCGAGGTGGAGATTTATAATGACTTGTCCTCGGGGACGCTGGAGAGGCGGCGGGGACTGAAAGAAGTTACCGCGTTCTTGCGGGGGAAAGGACTACGCTATCGTTGGTTGTTCCCCTTTGGCCTACTGCTCACTGTCAACGGCGTCTCCCGGAGAGTCAAAGGAGCGGAGGAGGCCTGGAATGTATTGTCTGAGCTTGGATGTGAACATCTTCCCAAGCCTGCGGCTGGAGGGGAACCCAGGGTGGACCGTGGAAAGGAGCGGAGAACATCGCAATGGCAGAGAGCCGGTGAAAAAGGAAAGCGACTTAAACTACTTTCCCAAGGGAGGTCTGAGGGGAGCCCTGCAGCCCCCACTTGAACAGTACAAGAGAGTGGAGGGCGAACTGGCTGAGAAGGGATACTCATGTGAGACTCTATGTTTGTGGGGGGTGGTAAATTGGGGGAGGTGGGAGGCTTGTGATCTGGGAGGGTGACTGTGGTGGATAAGGGGGAGGTGGTGGTATCCAGGGCCAGGGATGGCACTAAGGGAGGGAGTTGGGATAAGACATGACTCACACGGAAGTTTGGCTGGGCTAGGGGAAGGTTTAGGGAGGGGGCGGAAGGGGGAGGGAGGGGGGGTCTTGGGGAGGGGGGGGGGTTGGGATGGAGCCTCTGTTGGTAGGGAAGGGCGGGGAGGAGTTTGGGGTGACGTAGGGAGATGCTCCGCATTGGATCTCTCAATGTAAGGGGGCTGAACTCTCCACAGAAGAGGCAGCAACTCTTCAGAGAAATTAAGGATAATCGGTGGGATGTGATTTTGGTACAAGAAACACATCTCCGGGGGAGCGAGATACACCGATTGAAGCACTCCGGGTATCCGGAGCAATTTTTTTCTTGTGTTCCAGGGGGAGGGCGGAAGCGGGGGGTTGCAATTTTATTAAAACGGGGGGTAGGGATACAAGTGGGGAATTGGTTTAAGGATGCGGAGGGGAGAGTGGTGGGAATATCTGGGAGGTGGGGACTGGAGGAGATTACTATAGTTTCGGTGTACGCACCGAACGGAGACCAGGGGAGTTTTTGGGCATCCACCGGGAAGCTGTTAGATCGGGAATCCCTGGGAAAGGTGGTGGTGGGGGGGGGGACTTTAATTGTACGCTGCAGGATGGATGGGATAGGAACCCCAGGGGATGGGAGGGGCGGGGGGCCAACCGGAAAGGGCTTAAACGGTTGATGGCACAGCATAATCTAGTGGATGTGTGGCGTAAACGGCATCCTATGGGCCGGGAATATACTTTCTTTTCCGCACCCCATACTTGTTGGAGTAGGATTGATATGATCATGATGAGTGAGGAATGGATGGTGGTGGTGCTTGAAGCGGAGATTGTCCCGGTTGTCTGGTCTGACCACAGTGCGGTGGTAGTGGGGGTGGGTAATAAGCGGCAACTGGGCACCCGGTTCTGGCGTCTGAATGAGAGCCTTTTGAAGCATGAGATGGTGGTAGCGGACATTAAGGGGGCGATAAGGGAATATCTTGCGCTGAATGACACCGGACAAGTACGGGATGTTATGGAGTGGGGGGGGGGCTGAAGGCCTATATACGTGGACGGTTCCTCTATTGGGGGGCACGGCTGAAAAAGGAACGGGGGAGACGGGCGGAAGAGTTGAAGGTTGCAGTGAAGGAAGCCGAAAGAGTGTTCCGTGCAGTGGGATCACGGAGAGCCCGGAGATCTTTGGAGCGGGTGCGTGGGGAACTACAGGCTTTACAGGTAGATAAGATCGCATTTGACTTGCAGTGTGCCCGCCAGTTATATTATGAATTTGGGGATAAGGCAGGGCGTTTGCTAGCCCGTAAGCTGAAGAAAAGGCAGGGGGCCTCCATGATCTTCCACCAAATCAGGGGGCGGGATGGGGGGGTGTTATGGGAAGAGCAGGCGGTCAGGCGACGTTTTGAGCAATTCTACCAGGAGTTGTATCGGTGGCAAGAAGGGGTGGAGGCCGAGTATATACACTCGTATTTGGCGGGATTGGAGATGCCTCACCTGGGAGAGGCAGCATGGGCAGGAATGGAGGGGGCTTTGACCGAGGAAGAGGTAGGTAAGGTAGTGAGGGGGTTACAGGGGGGTAAAGCGCCAGGACTTGATGGGCTGCCAGGGGGTTTTTATAAGCAGTTCTGGGGAGAGGTGCGGGGGCTTATGCTGCGAGTCTTTAATGGGATGCTTGCAGATGATGGGGAGCTTACTTCTGAAATGTTAACTGCAGGGATCTCGATCTTATTGAAACCCGGGAAGGATCCTCTGGAATGTGGATCTTACAGACCAATTTCTCTGCTTAATGTGGATGTCAAGATCTTAGCAAAGGCTTTGGCAGATAGACTCGCTCCATGGCTCCCTGGGGTGGTGCGGGAAGATCAGACGGGGTTTATTCTGGGGCGGCAAACGGGGGATAATGTTAAGAGGGCCATTGAGGTAATTGAAATTGCGAGAACGAAGGGTGAGGAGTGTATCCTAATGTCCATTGATGCCGAAAAGGCATTCGATCGGGTGCACTGGGACTTTGTCTGGCAGGTGTTACGGAAGATAGGGTGTGGGCCGAATTTTCTACGGTGGGTAGAGGGATTGTATAATGGACCAAGGGCCCGGGTGAAGGTTAACGGTAGTTATTCCGCGGACTTTGAACTAGAGAGGGGCACCCGACAGGGTTGCCCCCTGTCCCTGTTGCTGTTTGCCCTCGCGGTTGAGCCCCTAGCGCAATGGATCCGGGATAATGAGCGGATAGGGGGGATATGGGCGGGAGGGGTAGAACACAAGATTTCCCTATATGCGGATGATATTTTGTTGTATATCCGTCAGCCGGAGGGAAGCCTGGTGGGCATTATGGAGGAGGTGTGGGGATATGGCTAGGTGGCGGGGTTTAAGATGAACGTCGACAAGACGGAGGTATTGAATGTCTCGGTCCCCAAAGGGGTGGAACACCGCTTGAAGAACGAGTACCCGTTCCGTTGGGTCCCGAAGTCGCTAGGGTATTTGGGGGTGCAGATCCCCGGGCGGTATGACGAGTTATATCGGGAGAATTATCCCAAGGTACTGGGGGCATTGTATAGAGATTTAGATTGCTGGATGAATGCAGAAGTCTCTTGGCTTGGTAGGATCGCGGGAGTAAAAATGAATATCTTGCCCCGCATATTGTACTTCTTCCAGGTACTCCCCGTTCGGGTTCCAGATAAGGTGTTGCGAGTACTGCAACGGAAAGTGTTCCAATATATATGGAAGCGTAAGCCCCCGCGAATAGCGAAGGATGTGTTATATGCGGATAAGAAGGAGGGGGGTTTGGGGGTTCCCAACTTCAGGGATTATTACCGAGCGGCGCAGCTGCGGCATGTTATGGATTGGAGGGAGGGGAGTGGGGTTAAGATGGGAGTACGGGTTGAGAAGGAATATGTGAAAGGGGGCAGGTTGGCGGCGTGGCTGTGGGTGCATGGGAAGGACCGGCGGGAATTAGGGGTGGGGTCCCCGGCTATGCGGCAGGTGGCAGCGGTGTGGGATGAGGTCAGGGCGCAAGGTAGTATTGGCGGTGGGCGGCGGTTTTCCCTGGCAGCTCCATGGCGGGGGGTTAAGGGGTTTCGCCCGGGGTGGGAGGGGGGGCGTTTTTGATGATTGGTCCCGCCGGGGGCTGGAGTGCTTTTTTCAGCTGATGGATGGGGATGAGCTGATGAAGTTTGGGGAGGCGCAGGAGAGCTATGGGCTACAAGAGGTGGATAGATATGCGTTTACTCAGGTCCGGTCCTTCCTTCGGGCGCGGAAGGATAAGGGGGACCTGGTGGTAGCTTTGACAGAAGTGGAGGCTGTGTGGGCCGGGATGAGGACTACTAGGGGGATGATATCTGCGCTGTATAAGGGGGTGGGTAAGGTTAAGGGCACTAAGTTTAAATACATGCGGGATTGGGAGAGGGATTTGGGGGTGCCATTTGAAGAGGTGGATTGGCGGGGGATATGGGATCAGTTTAAGAAGGCCCCTATTTCGACCCGTATACGGGAAAATAGTTATAAAATTCTGATGAGGTGGTATTACACCCCTGAGCGATTGCATAAGATGTACCCAGGCGTCTCTGCTGCATGTTAGCGGGACTGTGGAGGGATGGGCTCCTTTTGGCATATTTGGTGGGACTACCCGAAAATTCAGTTATTCTGGACTCAGATACGGGAGTGGATCCGGGCCCGATTAGGGGAGGTGATTGCACTGTCCCCGGGTCTGTTCCTGCTGTCCTGGGGGGGAGCTTCGGGTAGGGGGATAGGGCGAGGGGTGGTAGCCTGCCTTTGTGCGGCGCGTGGCGCTGTTGCAGCGGCATGGAAGCGCACCGATGCGCCGGGGATGGGTGAGTTTGAGGGGCGCCTGCATCATATTTTGTTAATGGAGAGATTAACTGCAGTGCGGAAAGGACAGAGGGGTAAATTTGACTTAAGATGGGGGGAGTTATGGCGGGGGCTATATCCAGAGGGAGGGGAGGTTGGGGGGAACTCGGGGTAACGGGGGGGAGAGGGAGGGGGAAGGGGGAGGGGGGGATGAGAACCACATTTGCTTTACCTTGGGGGGCTTTTGATGTTCCTGATGTATATGGTGTGGCTATGTTTGTATCTAATGGTTATGTTGATTGTTTTGGTTGAAACTTAATAAAAGATTTAAATTAAAAAAAAAAAGAAAAGGCACAGAGAAGAGCCACCAAAATGGTAAAGTGGACGGAAGGATACTCCTATGAAGAGAGGCTAAAAAGGTTAGGGCTCTTCAACCTGGAAAAGAGATGGCTGAGGGGAGATATGATAGAGGTCTATAAATTAATGAACGGAGTGGAACAAGTAAACGTAGATCGATTGTTTATATCATCAGAATATAAAAAGACTAGGGGACATGCAATGAAGCTACAGGGTAACCTATTTAAGACTAATAAGAGAAAATATTTTTTCACTCAACATGTAATCAAACTCTGGAATTTGTTACCAGAGGATGTAATAAAAGCTGTTAGTGTAGCTGGGTTTAAAAAAGGTTTGGACAAGTTCCTGAAAGAAAGGTCCATATACTACTATTAAAAGGACCTGGGATATCACTGCTTGACCCAGTACAAGCATTGAGGAACCTGTGTCTTTTGGAGAAACTGCTAGGTACTTATGACCTAGATTGGCCACTGTTGGAAACAGGATACTGGGCTTGATGGACCTTGGTCTTACCCAGTATGACATATCTTAGAGATAGGAGAAAAGGAACCCCAGTTCTCGACAGGAAAGGATACAGCATTCACACCAGGAGGTAGAAGGGGAGGGGGATAGAGTGAGCAAAATAGAGGCGATGATTAAGTAGAGGCCATGATTGCTATCATATAGTGGGCAGGTCAAACACAGTGTGGAAGAGAAGGGTTTTTAAAAGAGCTTTAAACTTAGCATAGGAAGGTTCGAGTCGGAGGGCAGAGGGGAGTGTTTTCCAGGAAGCAGGACCAAGGAACTAATAACCCACCAACTAAGAACCCACCTCTTCCTAGAACACTTCAGATCTGACACTTAGTTATCATTTATTGTTTATTATTTTTTAATATACCGTCCTTGGTGGGTGCATACAGAGCGATTCACAGTCTTAAAAATAAGGGGGACTAGAAACAAGCCTAGGGCAGGGGGAGAAAAGAACTACAAATTTTTGATAGGACAGAGGGATAAGGAGCAGCAGAAAGGGGGTCAGCACAAAAAGTAGTACACAACAATTCACAATAGTTCAAGAGATCGCAATTGTCCAGGCCCATGCAGCCTATGCGGCCTCCCGGACGTTTATTTTTTATTTGTTTTTCTTATATACCGCGCTATTAAGATCAGTGCGGTTTACATTACAACTGAACAATGCAACAATGTTTTTTACATAACACAATGTGCTTACATAGAACAAGGGTACAGTCATAACGGGAGAATAACGGGGGAAACTATTTACAAGATATATACACATAAAATTTACATAGAGTTAAATACAACTGATATTTGGTTATAGCTAGATCGGATGGGGGACAGGATAGCTAGATCAAAAGCCTGGGTGAACGGGAATGTCTAACATGCATCCTTCCATCCCCTTTTATCATTTTGGTCATCCTTCCCTGTACATTTTCAATTTCCACTATATCTTTTTTCAGATGTGGCAACCAGAACTGCAAGCAATACTCAAGGTGCACCATGGAGGAATAAAGGCATTATGATATCTTTTATTTTATTCTCCATTCTTTTCCTTGTCAAAGGCTTTATGAAAATTCTGATACACTATGTCCACCAGCTCAACGTTATCTACCTATTTACTCATACCTTAAAAAAAAAATGTAGCAGACTGGTAAGGCAAGATTTCTCCCTTTGGTTAAATCCATGTTGGCCCTGTCCAATTAAACCATCAGGGATCTCCAACTCCAGTCCTGGAGGGCTGCAAACCAGTCAGGTTTTCAGGATGTCCCTAATGAATATGCATGAGGCATGAGATAAATTTTGATACAATGGGGCAGTGTATTTAAATATATCTCATACATATTCATTAGGAACATCCTGAAAACCTGAATGGTTTGCGGCCTTTCAGGACTGGAGTTGGAGACCCCTGAACTATATGCTCATTATTTTTATTCTTTATACTGATTTCTACAATTTTGCCTGGCACAGACATCAGGCTTACCGATCTGTAGTTTCTTGGCTGACTCCTGAAAATCTTTAAAAAAAAAGACATTAAGGCACAAGGAGGACTGCCTTTGCCTGGAAACCTTTAGACCTTACTTGCCACAGTGCATAAGGATTCAGCTGGTGCATAAGGAGCCTGTGAGACCATGCTGGTGAGTGTTCTGCCCCCTCAGCAATGTCATCAATCTGCATTGAAGCATATAAAAGCCAGCATTGTTACCGTGCAGCTAGGGGCGTGCCCCTTCAATGTCAATTCTGTGTTATTTTGGATTTCATTGAGTTACAACAGGTATTACTAAAGGGGCAGGCAAACAGAGAGGTAAGGGACATAAAAGCACTTCAATACCTGCTTCTGTGGGTAAATTAATTGGTTTCATGGATAAGCATATGACTTCTGGTCCTGCGGTTCCAGTAGCTGGGTTCCCAGATTTGTCCTCCTCATCCCTGTCTAGGGCATCGTTAAGCCCTATTGCTAGGACTCCTCCACCACAACCTTTGGGTCCTCTAGAATTAAAGGTTAAGGGCGTAGGTGGCACCTACGCCCTTAAGTTTAGGTAGTGAGGTGCCATCCCTCCCCCTTCACTACCTAACAGAGGCTGCTGTTTTAGGGAATGATGTTGGTGTTAAATTGGATTTTGCTGCCTTACTCTCTACTTCATCTGTTACTGAAGGAGAAGCTTCTGAGACGGTTTCTTTAAAGAATATATGGAAAATGGTGGCTTAAAGAAATTTGTTGTTAAAAGGGATTATGAATCAAACTGCCTCCTTTTCACAGGAGGTAGTTACTAAGTTTAAGATGCATGATTATTCGCTCAGTTAAATTTGAGATCAGAGAAGGCACAATAGGCACAATTGTATCAGAGGGTGATAGAGTTGCTTGTTCTTAAGACGTACTTTCAAAAGAAACATGAATTATATTGTGATCAAAAAATAATTAATTTTCCAGATGTCTTGCAAGCTACTCAGTTACGATGTAAGCATTTTCTATTGTTGAAATCTTGTGTTTTGGTTCTTGGAGCAACCTTTTTTTATATTTTCCTTGTAAATGTTTAGTTAGTTTATGTAGAAAGGAACTCTAAGGGGGGTACTGGAGAAAGGTTCAGAAATATGGAGTGTGAGAACAGCTCTGAATATGCTGACAGGTTCACAGAAGGTGTCTGAATAAGTGAAGGTTACATCTTGCTAGACAGAATGTTTTTGTCTGCAGAATGCTTTTCATGACTAAAAGTGCTCAATATGTCTGTGCCCAGCTTGACCTGAAATATGTAGGGTTTAGCTTGATCTGTAACATGTATATATAGATAAACAAAAAAAAGCAAAAAGCATGACGCAGAGTGGTAAGATGAAATTGTACAATGTGGCATTTTTCCCTTTAATAAAACAAATGCTGTGGCCAAGCTAAGAGAGGAGGTTACAGGAGGCTGCTCAGTTTTGCGGGCGTGTGAATTTCCTCAAAGCTTTAAGTAGACTTTGTTATAGTATAATTCTGTGTGTGTGTTTTCGTTCTTATAAGAACATAAGATATGCCATACTGGGTCAGACCAAGGTTCATCAAACCCAGTATCCTGTTTCCAATCCAGGTCACAAGTACCTAGCAGTTTTCCCAAGAGACACATGTTCCACTATGCTTCTATTGGGTCAAGCAGAAGATTTCCCGGGTCCCCTTTAATAATGGTTTATGGACCTTTCCTCCAGAAACTTGCCAAAACCTTTTCCAAACCCGGCTACATTAACAGCTTTTACTACATCCTCTGGTAATGAAGTCCAGAGTTTGATTATACTTTGAGTGAAAAAATATTTTCTCTAATTAGTCTTAAATAGGTTACTCTGTAGCTTCATTGCATGTCCCCGTGCCTTTCTATATTCTGATGACGTAAACAATCGATCTACGTTTACCTGTTCCACTCCATTCATTAATTTATAGACCCCTATCATATCTCCCCTCAGCCGTCTCTTTTCTAGGTTGAAGTGCCCTAACATTTTTAGCCTCTCTTCATAGGGGTAATCCTTCCATCCCCATTACCATTTTGGTGGCTCTTCTCTGTGCCTTTTTAATAACGCTATATCCTTTTTAAGATACGGCGACCATAATTGAACACAATATTCAAGGTGCGGTTGCACCATGGAACGATACAGAGGCATTATAATATCCTTTGTTTATTTTCCATTCCTCTCCTTATGATATATAGCATTCTAATTGCTCTCTTGGCTGCTGCTGCTCACTGGGCAGAAGGTTTTAACGCGCCTAAATCTTTTTCCTGAGTGGTGGTTACTAATGTGGAACCTTGCATCGTGTAACCATAGTTTGGGTTGCTCTTTCCTAGGTGCATAACTTTGCACTTGTCCACATTAAATTTCATCTGCCATTTGGATGCCCAGTCTTCCAATTTATCAAGATCCTCTTGGGTTTTAAGAACTTTAAATAGTTTTATGTCATCTGCAAATTTGATAACCTTGCTTGTTATTCCCTTTTCCAGGTCATTTATGAATACGTCAAAAAGCAGATCCCTGGGGTACTCCACTATTGACTTTTCTCCATTGGGAAAATTGCCCATTTAGCTCTACCTTCTACTTTCTATCTTTTAACCAATTCCTGATCCACAATAGTATGCTGCCTCCTATCTCATGACTTTTTAGTTTTGCCAAAAGTCTCTGATGAGGGACCTTGTCAAAGTCTTTCTTAAAGTCCAGATACACAATATCAACTGACTCACCTTTGTCTACCTGTTTATTCACACCTTCAAAAAAAACATAACAGATTAGTAAGACAAGATCTTCCTTGTCCAAACCATGTTGCCTGTCTCCCATTAAGCCATGACTATCTACATGTTTAGTAATTTTGTTCTTTATGATGGCTTCTACCATTTTTCCTGGTACTGACGTCTGTAGTTTCCTGGATCACCCCTGGAACCCTTTTTAAAAATTGGCATTACATTGGCCATCCTCCAATATTCAGGTATTACAGATTTTAATGATAGTTCACAGATTACTAATCTCATATTTCAGTTCCTTTGACACCCTTGGATGTATACCATCTGGTCCGGGTGATTTGCTACTCTTCAGTTTATCAAACAGTTGTAATACGTCTTCCCAGTGTATCGATACTTCTTTCAATTCTTCCGCAGCATCTCCTTTAAATACCATTTCAGTCATGGGTAACAATCCTACATCTTCCTCAGTAAAGACCGAAGCAAAGAATTCATTCAGTCTTTCCACTATGACCTTGTCCCCTCTTAGTGCCCCTTTTACCCCTCTATCATCTAATGGTCCAACTGACTCTCTCACGGGTTTTTTGCTACGAATATACCTGACAAAGTCTTTATTATGCGTTTTTGCTTCCACAACAAGCTTCTTCTCAAATTATCTCTTTGCCTTCCTTATCAATGCCTTGCATTTAACTTGCCAGTGCTTGTGCTGTTTCCAGTTTTCGTCATTTGGCTCTTTTTTCCATTTCCTGAAAGATGCTTTTTTGGCAACAACATTCTCTCTGACCTCAACTTTAAACCATGCTGGCAATTTTTTGGACTTCCTTCCACTTTTCTTAAAGCGTGGAATACAGCCGGTCTGGGCTTCCAAGATAGTATTTTTAAACAACAACCAAGTTTGATGTAAGTCTTTAAACTTTGCAACTGCTCCTTGTAGTTTTTTCTTAACTATTTTCCTCATTTTATCAGTCTCCCTTTTGAAAGTTAAAAGGTAGTACTGTGGATTTCCTTACTACCCCTTTCATCAATTAAATCAAACGTGATCATGCTATATTCACTATTACCAAGTGGCCCCAACACCCTTATCTCTTGCACCAGTTCTGGTGTTCCACTAAGGACTAGGTCCAAAATGGCTTCCCCTCTGGTTTGTTCATGAACCAGCTGCTCCAAGAAGCAGTCATTTATTTCATCTAGAAACTATCTCCCTAGCTTGTCCTGCCGTGACACTGACCCATTCAACACCGGGGTACTTGAAATCACCCATTATTATTACTATGCTGTAACTTTTGTTAACTTCCCTGATTTCTTTGAGCATGTCATCATCCATTTGTTCATTCTGGCCAGGCGGTCAATAGTACACCCCCCCCCCCCCCCCCGCCACTGCCTTCTCCTTTTTACATTGAATTTTAATCCATAGAGATTCTACAGCAAATTTTGTTTCCTGTAAAACTTAAATCCTTTGTGACTCAATGCCTTCTCTAACAGAGGGCAATCCCTCCACCAATTTGATCAGCTCTATCATTATGTTATAGTTTGTACCCAGGGTATCACAGTGTCCCACTGATTGTCCTTCTTCCACCATGTCTCTGAGATACCAATCATATCTAACTTCTCATTTAGTGCTATATATTCTAAGTCTCCCATCTTATTTTTTAGACTTCTAGCATTTGCATACAAGCATTTTAGAAATGGTATTTTATTCATATTAATCTGGCTATCGGTATACAGGAATAATTTGGAATCTTTAAGCTCTGTCTGCTCCGTACTCAAGGGCATTTGGACTACTTTTGTCTTTATTGGAACCTCTTTGCTGATATGCCCTAACTTCATTCTTTTGGTAGTATCCTTCAAGAATACATTGCTCCGAACCATGTGCTCTTGGGCGACTCTCGGCTTTCCCCTATTATCTAGTTTAAAAGCTGCTCTATCTCCTTTTTAAAGGTTAATGGTAGCAGCCTGGTTCCATCCCGGTTAAGGTGAAGTCCATTCCTTTGGAAGAGCCCCCTCCTTTCCCAGAATGTTCCCCAGTTCCTAGCAAATCCAAAACCCTCAACCTTGCACCATCGTCCCATCCACGCATTGAGACTCCAGAGTTCTGCCTGCCTTTTGGGTCCTGTGCGTGGAACGGGAAGCATTTCGGAAAATGCTACCCTGGAAGTTTTGGATTTCAACTTCCTACCTAAAAGCTTAAATTTAGCCTCCAGAACCTCCCTAACACATTTTCCTATGTCATTGGTACCGACATGTACCAAGACAGCAGACTCCTCCCCAGCACTATCTAAGACCTTATCTAGGTGGCACGTGAGGTCCGCTACCTTCACCCTAGGCAGGCATGTTACCAGGTGATCCTCATGTCCACCAGCCACCCAGCTATCTACATACCTAATGATTGAATCACCAACTATAACGGCTGTCCTAACCCTTCCCTCATGGGTACACGGCCCTGGAGAAACTTCCTCAGTGCGAGAGGGTTTTACATCACCTGGAGGACAGGTCCTAGCTACAGGATCACTTCCTGCCACACCAGGGTGATGCTCTCCTGTCACGTGACCTCTCTCCTTCATGGCAACAGGGATGCTGCCAGACTGGAGGTGGGACTTCAGGACTTTATTCCCGTAGGTCTCGTCTATGTACCTCTCTATCTTCCTTATTTCCTCCAAGTCTGCTACTCTAGCCTCCAGAGATCGGACTCATTCCCTGAGAACAAAGAACTCCTTGCACCTAGTGCACACATAAGACCCCTCACCAACTGGGAGAAAATCATACATGTGACACTCAATGCAAAAGACTGGAAAGCCCCCATCTCTTAGTTTTAAGGTTGTGTTTAGATATTTAAGTTATTTACTTACTAAGCTTTGCTGGGGATACTTATACTAATAAAACTATACCTATTACGTTTAATGTACTTTGTTCACCTGAAATTTAATTAATTTCAGGTCCTTAATGTATGCCCGATGAGGATAAACGGCTGCAGCTGAGAGTGAATATGGCACCTCCTTTCCTTTAAGAAGTTTAAGCACCTATAAAGCTACGATTATCCAAGGGGTGGGTGGGTGTCGGAGAGGGAGGGAAGAAAGACTTATTTAAAGCTGGCTGCTACACAGTACTCTGTCCTGTAGCTCTAAGGTAATCTGTGACCAATTTCCAGGGGGAGTCCCACAGCCCTTGCTTGGATAGAGGGAGTCTTGGGTTCTAAACTTAACCCGTTTTGGACAGCTTGCATATTCTCTCTCTGTTCTGGATGATTTATTAGATTTGTTACACTCAAACAACTATGAAATACCAGCAATAATAAAAAATATTAGAACTTTGCAGAAAATAGAAGTTTCACATAGTGTAGGTTTTTCATACACTGGTCCAATATAGTATATTGTCCATCTTCAGAAAAGATAGGATTCAGTTCCAATATTCATTGACATAAACATACTGTATGATACTACTGAAACTGCAGTTTTCATTTAAAACACTTTATTATGATATAATATAGTTTGTCAACAGTCCTTTCTGACGGCGGAATATGATACACGTGAAAACACTTCTGATGCAGTGCGTCGATACTGCACCATTGAAACACCTAGAACAGAATGCTTGACAGCAATTAGTTTCGACAACATATTAGCCCAGCATATGAAAAACATACAAGGCTGATATACGCACCAATAACTCTGACACTAAGTAACTTATAGTTATCTAAACCTATTTTCTAAAGTCTACAAATACTTTTATTTGCAAAATAGTAGCTATTACAGCATTATAAGCTACTTATTATTTTTTATGATCTTATGTTGAGCCATCAGTACCATCAAAATAAGCAAACTTCGAATACCTATTAAACTAACTAGATCTCAGATAAAAAATCTGTATATAACGCTTTTTGACATAACGATAATAGCTAAACATAGTTCCATTGAATTTATAACCATTAATTAGTAAACAGTTGAGTAGTAAGTATGGAAACCTTATGTATGTAAAACATACGCTGGTCCAAAACGGGTTAACCAGAAAGATCTCTTCTGTGTTTTTTTTTTTTTTTTTAAAGATTCTGTTTATTGAAAAAACACACAGTACAGCAAAACCAATAATTCCACACCAGGTTGTGTCTGATCCATCACCCAGGAAGAACACAAACAAGGAACTACAAACAAGGCAAGATCAAATGGTACAATACAATACAGTGCCCCCCATATCTCCATCCCCCCCTCCCCCCAAACCTTTCCATATGCTACTAAACCCAGGAGCACCACTATCCAACCTTAAGCACCTCACTGCGGGCGGTAGGTCCCTAACTCTGAATGTAGGGCATCCAGATCAGTAAAAAAGTGGCCCATCGCCGGGGAGACCCCTGTGTACCTCTCCGCTCCAAAAGCATGAGCTGGTGAAGGCAATTGCGCCACTCACAAAATGTGGGGGCCACCGACTCTCTCCATTGACTAAGAATAGGACCCTTGCCCACCAGACAAGCCTTTCGCACCAGGGTACTTTCCCATCGCCCCTTAGGGTGGAGAGGTCCCATCCAGTCCAGTACCACCAGCAACCCTGACCAGCAAACCCGCTGCCGCAAAAGACCACCGAGGTATTCTCCAATATGCTGCCAATATCGACGGACTGGGGGGCAACTCCACCACATATGACCCAGATCTGCCAATGAACAAGGACATTTGGGACACCCACCAGAGGCTGCAAGGCGACTCCTCAACGCCTGCCTCAGGGAAAAATGAGCTCGAAGGATAGATTTATATTGCACCTCTCTCCAGTGGGCCCCCTCCACCAAGTGTCCAATTCAACTCAGAGCAGCGCGGACAGAACCCGGGGCTATTTCACGGCCCAGGTCTTGCGACCATGACCGTTCCAAGGCCAAGAAGTCCGCGGGGTCTTCAAGCTTATCCAACCTCCTCTTCAGCTCCGCAATAGTTGGAGGAGATTCCGCCCCCAAGGCCAAAAGCTCAAGGATCCGCGCGGAATGTTCCACATGGAGTTCCTTTGGGGACAAGGAGCGCACGTAGTGAGACACTTGGGCATGTGCAAATCCCGACAGTCTCAAATTTAATCCATATTCCGCACCAAGTACACCCAAGGTTTTACACCTCCCGTCCGGGGCTACCACATTCCCAAGACGCCGGATAACCAACCGCTCCCACTGCCGAAGGGAGGGCGAGTCAGAGCCCGGGGTAAAACAGACATTCCCCTGCAGGGGCAACCAACACGAAATCGCGGGGTCGCTACCCCAATATTTATTGAGCTGTTGCCAAGTCCGCCGCGTCGCCTGTATCAAACACTATTAGTCAAGCGAGCGGGCAGCACAGCCCACGGCAAATGTAAAGCCGCTTCCAGGGTGTGCGGCGCTACAAAGGCCCGCTCCAATTCCCGGGGGGTGTAAACGTCAGTGTCCCCCAACCAATCACTAAGATGGCGTGCTTGGCAAGCCAACGCGTACTTCCAAAAGTCAGGGACCCCAACTCCGCCGGTCCGCCACCCCCCCCCCCCCCGCAACCGAGACAGTGGTATGCATGCTCTAGCCCCCTTCCATAAGAACCGCCGGATCTCTCGCTCAATGCGTAACAACCACACCGGGAGGGTCTGCATCCAATAAAGGATCCGTGGGAAAATCACCATCCCCAGAGCAGCCACTCTACCCAGCAAAGACAATGGGAGAGGCGCCCAAGCCCGCAACTGCGCCTGAAGCTTAGAAAAAACGCGGTCAAAATTTGTTTTATACAGCAACGTAGGCGCTCTAGTCAATAAAATGCCCAGGTAAACAAAAGCCTCATCCGCCCACCGCAACGGGAAACGTCCTGGCCATGTTCCTCGCAGCGTACCCCCAACATCCAAGGCCTCAGATTTGTCTGTATTGATACGTAACCCTGCAAAATTTACCATAAGCCGAAAAGGCTTCGAGCAGGCAAGGCAAGGATCGTTGGGGAGACGTAAGATGAACCAGCATGTCATCGGCAAAGGCTGCCATTTTAAACCCAGATACCCCTATTTGCATGCCACTAATGACCGAAGACTCCTCCACCTTGCGAATCAATGGGTCCAAGGTCAATACAAAAAGTAGCGGAGAAAGCGGGCACCCCTGTCGCGTGCCCCGCTCCAGACGAAAAGGATCCGACAACACCCCGTTACATAGAATTCCCGCCGTAGGATCCGCGTAGAGCAGCTCCACCATCCTACAAAACTGATCCCCCAGTCCATAATAGGGCAAAAGACACTTCAAGTAGTCCCAGTGTACCTTGTCAAAGGCCTTTTCAGCATTGAAGCTGATCAATAAGGAGGGCAAGCCGCGTTCCCGGACCCATTCTAAAGATGCCAGAATCCTCCGTAAATTCCGCACCGCATAGCGTCCTTTCACAAAACCAACCTGCGACTCATGCACCAAGCTTCCCAAAACAGAGGCCAACCAATCTGCCAAAACCTTAGCCAAAATCTTCAGATCAAAGTTCAGCAGAGAAATAGGTCGATAGGAAGCTGCCAGAGTAAAGTCCTTCCCTGGTTTAGGTATTAAAGTAACATAAGCATGGTTAGTTCCCCAGGTAAACTTCCCTTGCTGCCCTCTACGGCTATACACATCCACCAGGACTGGGGGAACCAGCTCTCCCAACACTTTATAAAACTCTGCCCCAAACCCATCAGGCCCAGGCGCTTTGCAGCACCTTGCATTTTGAATAACGCCATAAACCTCTGCCTCAGTAACCGGGGCGTCAAAGCAGGCCCGCTGCTCCGCCGTCACTTTCGGCAGCTGAAGATCCCGCAAATAGTCCTGCATCTCAGACAGAGACCCCTCCCTCCGCGCATAAAGTTATTGGAAAAAGGAACAAAACACACCTACTATTGCTCGGCTATCTTTGTGTAAGGAGCCCTGCTCATCCCGGAGAGCCGCCACCAGTCGAGCACCCCGGCTGCCGCGCAGGCAGCGAGCTAAAAGGCGTCCAGGTTTATCACCGAACCGGTACAAACGGTGCCGGTAGTACATATAGGATTTCTTCGCCTGTTGATGGAGAAGTTCATTAAGCGACGTTTGCAACTCCCAAAGCCTTTTCCTGTTAATCCCAGAAGGATCCCCCTGCACATCTGCGACGCGCCCTCACCACTTGCTTCTCCAACTGCATGATCTGCCGCGCCAAACGTTAACGCTTTCGTGCAACATATTCAATAATATCGCCCCGTAACACAACCTTGGCGGTTTCCCAAAGCAGCTCCGGATCACCTCTATGCTGCTCGTGATGAACCATAAAATCTTGCCAGCAACTCCGTAGATGGGCTCTGAACTCCGCATCCCGATCAAGACCCAGGGGAAATCTCCATATTCTAGTCGGCACGGTCGAAACCCCCCACACAAAATCCACCCAAACCGGGGCATGATCTGACACCTCAGAGGGGCCGATCCGCGCATCATCCACCTGCGCAAAGAGCCGCTCCGAGACCAAAACATAGTCCAAGCGTGCACTAGACCCGTGAGCTCGTGATTGATGGGTAAAGTCCTTCTCCAAGGGGTGTAATAACCACCAGGGATCCACAACACCCAGTCACCGACACAGCTCCCGAAGCACCGCCGTAGTCGGAGCACGCCCCCGTTCGCCCCCAGCCCCAGAGGTATCCATCTCTATATCTAATACTCCATTCAGATCGCCAGCCAATATCAAAGGAACATTGGGTAGCTGCTCCACCCTTGAAGCCAATCCAGCGTAGAAGGCCCGATCCAACACATTGGGACTATAAAGATTACAGAGCACTATCGGCCTGCCTTCTAGGCAACCATACAACAGAATATATCTACCATCAGGGTCAACGTACTCTTTCTCCAACTCAAAACGAATCCGTTTACTGATGAGTATGACCACTCCACCCTTTTTGCCTTTGGCCGGGGCTCCCCAGCCCTGTCCCACCCACGCTCTTTGCATTTTGTCTTGCTCCTCAGCCGTCTGGTGGGTTTCCTGTAGCAAGGCTATATCACAGTTTAGCCGAGCCAAGGCTTGTAATACTTTATATCGCTTGATAGGGCTACCTACCCCGCAAACATTCCAGGAGATAATCTTCAGGTTGGATAGCAGCTAAACAAAGGGTACATAACAAACCGGCAAAAGAGATAAGGACAAAGCCCCCCAGCCTGAGGTCCCTCCCATAACATAGTGATGCTCCCAAAAAATCCGATTCCCCCCTCCCCCCCTCCTCCTCCCATCCCCCTTCCTCCCCTCTCCCCCCCACCCCTAACCTTCCCCCCCCCAATATAATCTCCACCTCTCACCCATGGGAGACACGTAGGATGTGAATAGGGCCCCCCCTCCCCCATATTAAATACCTATTTCAATCCCGATCACCCCAGTCATGCAAGCCACCTAAACCCAAAGTGATGCAGCAAGATACCCCCAGTATAACCCCAATCGACCCTAATCCTACCCCCCCCCCCACATCCAACCCACCTACTCTTACCTAAAATACGCATCGGTGCTCCCATAAGTTCCATTTTAACCCCAAACTAGCAACAGGAAGGAGCACGCAGGGATCACTTTCACTTTCAACCCCTCCTCCCTTGGAATCAGAGAATCTCTCGTAGGGCCCATGGGGGGGGGGGGGTTCAAGGAGCAACCTGGGGCAAATGACAGCATTTTGCAGCCGTGTCCCCCCCCCCCCTTTAGCATATTACTGATAGCAAACTTATATTTATCCTATCTGAAATGGAACTTAATGTGCAGCAAGTGATCTGCTATATGTTACAACTGCATGGATATATTCTAACCACACCCTCAGCAGTTACTGCGGTGCCCTGGCAGTTAAGTTACAATATGTCAGTTCCTGCAGCACACACGGTAACGCTCATTACCCAAAACGACACAGCAATTATCCGTTTCTTAACAAATAGGTAACATCATGCTGAATTGCAAACAAGAAAATACAATCTCTGTGGTTCACCCACTCAGAATCAAGGAGTGTACGGCCATGGTGGCTTGGCAACACATTGTTCTGTAGTAGCTACTGCAAAAACTAACAATCCTGCAAGACCATTATATAACTGAGGAACACTGCTGCCAAATTAGGCGTCCAGGGGAAGGGGGGGACGGGGGAAACTCAATCATACCCCCAACAATACATATATACTAAAGGCTCCAATAACAGACACCCATCGGGCAGGCAGCACTCCGCGAAAGCATTGGGCCAAAGTCGGCCGGGGGACCGAAAAACAGCTCCCTAACCCCACGAGAACGCCAGCACTTAGCGTACGAGGTCGCCCTCAGGCAGGCCTCAGGCCTCGCCATGTGGGGGGAGGAATGGGGGAAGGAATGGGGGGGGAGGAATGGGGGAGGAATGGGGGGGGCCCCCACTCCAGTTCCTCAGAAAAAACCAGCCTCAAGCACCATAAAAAATCATGGAGTGCGCCCTGCCCGCACCTTTACATGCCACCTAGGCTCCTATGGAGCACCACCCCGGCATATGGCCACTGTCGCCGCATACCCGCAAACCCCAAAGTATGGTCATAGTTATTGCTCCCCACTGCAACCAGGCCTCCATAGGAACCCGACAAACTCTCCAAAAAGGTGGGAGCACCACCCAGGACCGTCCAAGTTGAGTCCTCGTCAGGATATCTGCACCCCTCTGCTCACTTGCCCTGCTCAGTCAAGCACATCGCCGTCGGCGCTGTGAGTTGCTCCACATAGGTAGTCGCCTCGCCCGCTGACTCAAAGATCCGGCGAGTTCCCTGATGCCATACCACAAGCCGGGCTGGATATTGTAAGCTGAATCGAATATTCGCCTCAATCAATTTTTGGCATAGTGGGGCATAGCTTTTCCGGCGCTGACTCAAAGCAGCAGAGTAGTCCTGTGTAACTCGGATGCGCATGTTATCCCGCTCAACGGTGCCTTTCTGCCTCGCAGCTTTAAGCACCTCTTCCTTCTGTAGGTAACATAGGAACCGCGCCAAAACTACGCGGGGTCGGCGGTCATTCGCGGTTTGCTTAGGCCCTATCCGGTGGGCTCGCTCTACGATGACTGGGCCACTTGCACCCTCCTCCTCGCACAGGGAAACCGCCAGTGCCTCCACAAATTTCCGTAGATCTTTATCCAAGACAGTGTCAGCAATACCCAGAAAGCGTAAGTTATTGCGTCGAGACCTGTTTTCCAGGTCGTCCAGTTTAAGCACATGGTCTTGGGAAATCTTTTGCGCTGCACGGAGCTCTTTCCGTAACGTCTCCAATTCATCCTCGGCCTGGGATATGCGCGCTTCGGCTTCTTGCATGTGGGACCCCAGCGCACCGAGAGAGCTCTGAATAGCATCCATTTTGGTGTGCAGGGCGTCAAATTGCACCGAGAGCGCACTTGTGACCGCTGCCGAAACGTCTGCAGGCATAGTTGGCGAAGAAGCGATCACACTCTGCTTCGGGGGGATTCCACCATTTTCAATGGCCCGGCCCCTCGTTCTTTCTCCCTTCTCCCCGACTTTACAGCGGAGGCCATTGCAATGCGGAGGCACAAAATAGGTTTCCCATACCTTGCTGAGGCTGCCAACCAACAATTGGCTTGGAGTGGAACCACTACACGGCTCTATACCATGGTTCAAGGAGAAGGGGCCCGGAGCTCAAGCTACACGCGTCCGCTCAAGCTCACCACATCACGTGGTCTCCTGTGTTTTTAATTTAAACTGAAAGCTCTTTGCTGCTACTAGGCCCTGACTGATTTAACAAATTCACTGGGTTCACAGATTAATCAGCTTTAATCTAAAGAATTCCTTTTCCCCCAAGATTTAGAAAAATTCCCAGGAGTAAATATTTACAATTGCAGATCTCTCTCCAGAAGTAGCAGTCCCCTTTTGTAGTCCTTCAAGACTGAGAATCACAGAACTCTGTTTGAACTATTTATGCCTGTGCTGCTGAGGTAAGCTGTGACCAATTTCATGGGTCATTAACACAGTCCTTGCCTGGATAGAGGGAGTCTTTCAAAATGGCCCTTTGATCTGCCACCTGGCTTTAACACCTTTTTAAAAAATGTCACAGATCTCTTGCTCCCTATGTAGAAGGCCTCTTTCTAAATGTCTCTAGAAATAATTTATTGCTTAAAGAATACTGACCCTGTTTTGCCTTTTATGCTAAGTTATGTTCTGATTTGATTTAAATTAAAGCTCTTTGCAGCTACTAGGCCCTGACAGAGTATGAAATTTAAACTAGAAGTTCTTTTCTGGGTTTTAAATTTAACCAGAACGCTCTCTTCTGTGTTTTAAATTTAAACTGAAAGCTCTTTGCTGCTACTAGGCCCTGACCGATTTAACAAATTCACTAGGTTCACAGATTAATCAGCTTTAATCTAAAGAATTCCTTTTCCCCAAAGATTTAGAAACATTCCCAGAAGTAAATGCTTACAATTGCAGATCTCTTTCCAGAAGTAGCAGTCCCCTTTTGTAGTCCTTCAATTGCGTTTGCAATTGCATAGAATCAGAGGGGTGTTGCAGTGGTGAATTTTGGTTCTGCAAATTATATATTGCAGGCACTGAATCCTATGGGCCGAAGACAATGAAATGAAAAGAAGTCTGCGATGCAACTGAATGTGTGGGACTCTGAGTAGGAGTCAAGATCAGTGATTCCAGCAGGACTACTCATATATATATTCAGCCATGAAGCCTGGGTTGACAGTCACTAAAACTCTGTCCAAGTTGTGCATAGCGCAGCCCATATTGAAAAGAAATGCTGCTTTAGAATGTGGAGTTATTACCATATGCAAACCTTTGAACTATTGAACGGAGAGCAGTTGGCCACTGCCAGCAGATAGTGCTTGCAAGAATAATCAGCAGAGCTTTCCTCTCTGTACAAATTCTTCTTAAGACCTAGCAAGGACAAACAGTGTCTAATTTTTTTGGTTGATTTACAGGATGATTGTAATCCTTTTTCTATATTGTCAAAAAGGCATACGTTAAAGAAATCCGTTTGTTAACTTCTCCCAACCAAAAAGATGAAGTTCACCTATGGACAGATGTGGTGTCTAGGACCCTGAAGAAGCATCTGCAAAGTGCAGCGGAAGGCATTCCCCACTGTGGCAGAAGACTTATTCTAGACTTGAACATAAGAAATTCCATACTGGGTCAGACCAAGGTCCATCAAGCCCAGTATCCCGTTTCCAACAGTGGCCAATCCAGGTCACAAGTACCTGGCAAATACCCAAAGTCCACAGGTTCCACAATACTCATCCTGGGGGTAAGCAGTGGATTTCCCAGGTCCTCTTTAATAATGATTTATGGACCTTTCCTCCAGGAACTTGTCCAAACCTTTTTTAAACCCAGCTACACTAACAGCTTTTACTACATCCTCCAGTAACGAATTCCAGAGTTTGCTTATCCGTTGAGTGAAAAAATATTTTTTCTTATTAGCCTTAAATGGGTTATATTGTAGCTTCATTGCATGTCCTCTAGTTTTTCTACTTTTTGATGGTGTAAAGAACCGATCTACATTAACCCATTCCACTCCATTCATTAATTTATAGACCTCTATCATATCTCCCCTCAGCCTTCTCTTTTCCAAGTTGAAGAGCCCTAACCTTTTAAGCCTTTCCTCATAGGGATATCCTTCCATTCCCTTTACCATTTTGGTGGCTCTTCTCTGTACCTTTTCTAATTCTGTTATACCCTTTCTAAGATATGGTGACCAGAATTGACACAATATTCAAGCTGGGGTCGAACCATAGAACGATACAGAGGCATTATATCATCCTTGGGTTTTTGCTTTGTTTTTTTATTATATATTTATTTGATTATTCAATTACATTCAAGAATACACATGAATGAAAGGCATATGGCAGAAATACAACAATGATGGTATTAAAAAACACAACGAAAAATATATTAACCATCCTTTAGATCACTAACAATAAGGAAATATAGGAGGCTCCAGGAAATCCCAAAGGAGCAAATACTCCTTATTTTAAAGAGAAAGAAAAAAGACCAAATAACAAGGCAGTGCGAGACTTATACATCAACTGTATGGGAAGCTGGTAGAACCATGGCCCCTTACCTAGCTACCAAAAATTCCAGCAACTGGCAGGGCTCAAAAAAACAAACATTTTCTCTTTATGACAATGAGCAGGAAATTTTGACCCGCCAAGGGAAAGAACCCTGGGCTTGTCCCAGGAATACCCTCTTCCTCAGCTGAGTATCCCTAGCAAGATCTGGGAAAATGCGGACATGAGAGCCCACTGAAATTTCCGAAATAAGATCTCAGAATTAACAATTTATCGGATTCCAGGGCCAAGGTAACAAGGAGAGTAGAACGAGCCATGATCACCTCCAGAGAGCTTTCCAGAAAACCTGTTAGGTCTCCAGCCTCCGAGGGATCTCAAGGCTAACTCTCTGGTTACCCGGCCCTACCGAAAGATACTGAACCCGAGACAAAGGTGGTAGATCTTCACGGGAGATCTACAGGACCTCCTGGAAGTATCTACGAACCATCTCCATAGGTGACTGCAATGGAGATTTAGGAAAATTAAGAAGTCTCAGGTTGTTCTTCCAGACTTAGTTCTCAAGATATTCCATTTTCCTAAAAGTCACAGTCCTATCCTTCAGCTGGGCACATTGCAAGCCCTGAAGTTGTCCAAGATCTTCCTCCAAACAGGCCATTTTCCCCTCCTGTACCTTTTGCACTCTGGAAACCTCCTGAAAATAATGTCTAAGAAAATCAGTCTCAGTACTTACAGTTGCAACAGCTGATACAAGGGAAACATTCATAGTCGCAATTGCCTCCCACAGCACCTCCAATGTAACTTTAGCAGGTTTCACCAACACACCAGCACTCGGAGTGAGCACAACTCCAGGACCAACAGGGAGCAGGTTAGCACACAAAGCTGATGTACCCGCTACATCTCCCACCTCACCAGTCGAACCAAGAAATTGAGCAGACACAGCCGGTAAGCCCTCTTCACTTCCCTGCGACGGCGTGCTCGTCGGCAGGCCGGAGGGAAGCACTTCACCAGCCAAGACAGCATTTCTGGGTCAAGGAGGGGAACCCGCAACTCAGGGGAAAGCCAACCCCCCCCCCCCCCCGACATGCTCGGGTCCGAAGCTTGTAAATCCTGCCAACCTGCCAAAGACTGCTCCTGCTCCCAGTAAATGAGCATGCGCTGGCATCCTGAAGAATTGGGGAAGTCAGGCGTTTTTGCAGTTAAGGAGAGCGTTGATACAGGGCATTGATATTGTCTTGCCCGAAACGCAGTACTGTGTTCTTTTTCAAAACTGAGGATTTAAGTGACTGAAATCCAACTGAGTCTGGAGCATAACTACGACTTGGTTTGCTATGGGCAACAGATAAGTAACCTCCGTATTTTTGTTACTTTGGATTGTCCTATTGGTTTCAGATATGTTTAATTGTTGGAAGCAATATAATTTTTGAACACATATGGTGTAAGGTACACTATGTTATGGTGTTTTTACCTACGTTATAAAGCTCCCATTGAGGCTCATTAAATTGAGTAAAATGGAAGTACTGCTACGAGAGGTTATTTGATTCCTCAAGGCTACTCTTTCAACATTTATATATTTACACCTGTACACTTCAGCTCATGATTTGTTGAGTTTGCTCTATTTTTGTGCCTGCTCCCAGTATAGCAAAGCTGCAAGTATCCAGAGTTCTCTGTCCGGTGGGAGTAGAACCAGCCTCACCCGAGGGTAGGTAGGCTTGCTTGCACTTCCTCCACCCCATTTCTCCTCAGGAAACCGCAAACAAAACGCCAAAGTAAAGCTCAGCATACAAGAACCAGCTTAACTGGTGCAGCACACTGCCACCATCTTGCCCCCGCTATTTTCCTCATCATCCTTGGTTATATTTGCCATTCCCTTCCTTATAACTCCTAGCATTCTATTAACTTTCTTGGCAGACGCTGCACATTGGACATGTTTGAACTACCATTCTTTTGTAGTGATTCTTTACAGAATCATAGGGGGGGGGGGAACTGTAGAAAGGAACTCGAAGTGGGGTACCGGGGTACTGGAGAAAGGTTCAGAAATATGGAATGTGAGAACAGCTCTGAATATGCCGAGGTTAACAGAGGATGTATGAATAAATGAAAGTTACATCTTGCGAGACAGAATATTTTTGTTTGCAGAATGCTTACATCTTACGAGACAGAATGTTTTTGTTTGCAGAATGCTTGTCATGACTAGAAGTGGCCAAAATGTCTGTGCCCAGCTTGATCTGAAGCATGTAGGGTTTAGCTTGACCTGTAACAGATTGGTAAAATGAAATTATACAATGTGGTATTTTTTCCCCTAATAAAACAAGTGCTATGGCCAAGCTAAGAGAGGAAGTTACAGGAGACTGCTCAGGTTTGTGGGCCTGTGAATTTCTTCTTAAAGCTTTAAGCAGACTTTGTTATGGTATAATTCTGTCTGCGTTTTCATTCTTTTCTCACCTGCTCCTGAGTCCAGAGACAGGAGACCAAGGGATGAGGAAGGATCCCTTTCTTTGGTGCCTTCAGCCAGGCAGTCAAGAACAGATTACATACAACAGTTTACAGGGGGTCTGGTATGTTTTCTTTGATCCCCTACAACTAGAGGATTTTGTGAAGAATAAGGAATGAACCTTCTTTGCACTGGGGATTCTGTTTGCTTGTAATTATTCTCTTGTAATTAGTCTTTTTTTTTGTTCAGGTGTTAACTTAGCTAGTATTTTGATGTATTTGCTCCAGATGTGGATTGATTCCCTTTCTCTCCATGACTGTATTTTGGTGATTTGTATACACTGATGATTTATGTTTCTTGTATGATTTCTATTTTTTTTTTGCCTGTCTTTTTACTTATTGTAAAATGTTAAACTCTTAATTTTAAAAAAATGGCATTAAGTTGGTCAATCTTCAGGTACTATAGATGAAATGATAGTTTACAAATTACCAGTAGTAGGTCTGCAATTTCATTTTGGAGCTCTTTTAGCACCCTGGACTGTATGCCAACCGGTTCAGATGATTTGCTACTCTTTAGTTTGTCAAATTGCCCTAGTATAGGGGTGGGCAATTCCGGTCCTGGAGGGCCGCAGACCAGTCAGGTTTTCATGATGACCCTAATGAATATTCATGAGATCTATTTGCATCCACTGCCTTCCATTGTATGGAAATAAGTCCATGAATATTCATTAGGGACATCATGAAAACCTGACTGGTCTGCGGCCCTCCAGGACCGGAATTGCCCACCCCTGGCCTAATATATCTCTTCCAGGTTCACCAAGATTTGTTTAAATTCCTCCAATTCTTTACCTTTAGGAAAATCATTTTTATTGTGATTACAGAAGTCCACACCAGCGTAAATAAACTGTCACACAACAAGGAAACTTAGATAACATAAGCATAAACGAACATTAACCCCTCCTTGGCCAACACCGGCACTAAGCCGCCGACCGGAGAACTAGCTAATACAGGCATGGCGCTGACTACGAAAAGGAAATATATCCTATTTTAAACTCTGCTTGCACCCTCCTGCCCACCCCGCCCCCCCGCTTCCCATCCCCGCCCCCTCTTACCTCCCCCTCCTACCCCCCATCACCCCCCCGCTGATCCACGCTCAAAACAGATCACGAGTAATGGTCGCTAGAGTGTCCCTCTGCCACTGACCCCAAGCTCCTCTCGCTAATGGGACCCCAAATTTCCAGGAATTGATCCCATTGTTTCCCCCCTAGAGTCTTGGCTGAACGCCGCTCCATCCCCATCAACTCCAGCATAACTCGTTCCCATTCCCCCACTGATGGCACTGTATCTTCCAGCCAGTGCCGAAGTATGACTTGGTTTTACTACCACAAAACCTTTGGTGCAGAGCCTACGCGCTGCACCCCTCAGTGGGGGCTCCCGCTCGTAGGCATCAGACAGACACCATTCTGGGCACATTTCTAAATCCTCTTGTAACCACCTCCCTAGTGTCTTCCCGATCCCCAGCCATAGCCCCTGAATATGTATGCAAGCCCAAAACCGATGCGCCAGGCCCCCCTTTTCCACCCTACAGACACTACACACATCAGTCGCTGCCAAGCCCACTTTAGCTGCCCAAATATTATGCACATACGCCCGCCAGAGAAATTTATATTGAATTTCCTGCAGTTGCACCGTTTCCGAGATCTTCTTGATTGCGGTAAAAGCTGCTCGCAACCACCCTGCCGATCCCTGCGGGACACCATCTCTCCTCCATTTCTCCTCTAAAGCCGCTAGACGCGAGGCACCCCCTTCCGGGTGAAGCTCCCGACTTAATCCCCCTAGCGTTATTTACCCCTCTAACCTTGTGAACAACTCCAGCATCCCTCCCTGTACACAGAAGTGGCCATGTTCTTTACTGAGCCCAAGAAAGTAATGGCGGGCCTGGAAATAGAAAAAAAGGTCATGGGTACCTAGAGCATACTTCTTTTGTAGCGAAGCAAAAGAATCGAACTTCTCACTCCCCTCCACTCGGAGCTGCCCCAAGTAACAAAGCCCCCTTTCAGCCCACCGTCTGGCCGCCGCAGAGGCCAGCCCAGGGGCAAAAGCCACGTTGCCTATCAAGGGGATACAGTCCGTCCTTCGCCAAGAGACCTTCCTGTTGCGACAGAGGGCCTTCCAAGCCTGCCCTGCCGCCCGCCAGAAGCCCGACTGTTTGCAACTCTCCGGGGAAATGCCCCTTGTCTCTTGCAGTATTTCCATTCGATGGTGGGGGGCCGCCATAGCGTCCAAAATTCTGAGCGGAACCATCTGTGAACTATCCTCTACCATATCCCGCAGGATCCGGGCCCAACAGACCATGTTATACCCTCGCACCGATAATAGTCCAGCCCCCCCTGGTCCCTGGGTTGGAGCAAGACCTCCATCGCTATGCGCGCCCGCCGGCCCTTCCACAAAAACCGCGACAAGTGACGCTGCAAAAGCAGGGTCTCCCGTCGCCGCAGCCAAACGGGCAGGTGCCGCAGAACGTACGCCCAACGGGGAAACTCAATCATATTAAACAAGGCAATCCTACCACTGAGAGACAGCGGCAACGGGCACCATTTCCTCAGCCGCTCCAGAGTCCCCTCAAGGAGGGCTTGAATGTTTGCTTTATAGAGTTGGTCGAGGCACGCCGGAATATGAATACCCAAGTACCGAATTTGCCCATCAGCCCAACCTAAGGGGAAAGCTCCTCGCCATTCCGCCCGGCTGCGCCCACCCACATCTAATCCTAACGACTTGGCAGTGTTGATTTTCAAGCCAGAAAATGTCCCAAAAGTTGCTATGGTGCCGAGCGCTCCCTCTAACGAATGCTGCGGATTCGTTAAGCAGAGGAGCATATCATCCGCAAAGGCGCTAAGTTTAAGAGTGCCCGTCGGCCAGCTAATTCCAGTCACCTCCTCCTGGTGCATCAGCTTAACCAGTAAAGGTTCCAAATGTAATATGAAGAGGAGAGGCGACAAGGGGCAGCCCTGTCTTGTCCCCCTACGCAGCACAAAAGGCGCCGAGCTTTCTCCTCCCATCGAAATGAACGCGCGCGGTTCCGTGTAGAGCGCGCGGACCCAGCCCACGAACTGCCCCAAAAAGCCAAAACGCCGCAGCGCTTCAAACATGTAATCCCATGAGACCCGATCAAAAGCCTTTTCGGCGTCTAAGCTGGCCAGCAACAAGGGCAGATCTCGCTGGAGGCAAAAGTCCATACCCAGCAGGACTTTCGCAATATTACAGGCTGCCCCCCTGCCCCTGACAAAGCCCGCCTGATAGTCCCCAATAAGTCGGCCCAACACCTGCTGTGCTCTCTCCGCCAAGATGGAAGCCGGCCTATATGAGGCAGGGTCTTCCGGGTCTTTCCCCGGCTTGTGAATAAGCGAAATAGAAGCCGTACGCATGTCCCGCGGGAAGCGCCCAGTATCCAATACCTCAGAGTATACTCCTGCTAAAATAGGTATCACTTGCTCCCCGAGAATTTTGTAAAATTCTGACCCATAGCCATCGGGGCCAGGCGCCTTGTGCACTTTCCCCATCTTGATAACCCGCTGGATCTCGGCCCCAGTTATTGGGCGGTTTAAGGCTTCTAGTTCTTGCTGCGTCACCTGTGGGAGGGAAACACCATCTAAGAAACAGCATTCCTGTTTGCGGTCCTCTTGCTCTGGCGTATAAAGCTTGCAATAAAATCTCCGGAACTCTTGTACAATAGCCGCTGAGTCCGTAACTTTGTCCCCTCTAGACGTCCTAAGGGCAGTTACCAAATTTGAGCCTCTCGCATCGCGCACCAGCCGAGCCAACAACGCTCCTGAACGATTGCCAAAGCGAAACAACTGATGACGGTAATATTGCATATCAAAGACCGCCCGATCCTGAAGAATATTATTCAGCTGCCTCTGAATCTCGAAATACTTCCTCAGCCCCCCCCCCCTCTCGTGGCTGTAGCACCGACTCTCTCTTGGCCTCTTGCAGCTCCTCTGCTAGCCGCACCACCTCTGTATTCACCCGCTTCCGCTCCGTAGCAACATAGGCAATAATATGGCCCCTGATGACCGCTTTCCCTGCCTCCCATAGAATAGCCTCGGAGGTTACACTGCCCTCATTATCAGCCAAGTATTCTCCCCATTTTCCCCGCACAAATTCCCGAAACCCCGGCCTATGCCAGAGATGGCGTGGGAACGCCCATCGTCCCCCAAGGGGGTAACGCCCTCGCCAATTAATGCTAACCATAGCATGGTCAGAGACCTGTATGGGGCCAATCTCAGCTGTGCGAACCCTACCAAAATCTGCTTGAGTCACCAATACATAGTCAATTCGAGACCAGGTTTGGTGGGCTCTAGATAGATGTGTGTAGTCTCTCTCCCCGCCGGGCAGAGCTCTCCATACGTCCACAAGCCCTCCCACCTGACATAAGTAAGAGATACCCCGAGCCTTCCAGCCTCCAACGCTCGGAGGGGCCACCGATTTGTCCAGCAGGGGGTCATGTGTGCAATTAAAATCTCCCGCTAGAACAACGGGCAGTCTAGGGGTAGTGCCCAGTCTCCGCCCCAGGGATTTAAAGAACCCGTGATTATAGACATTGGGGGCATAGACATTGCCCAGCAGCATTTCCTCTCCATTTATCTTCACATGCACCCAGATGGAACGCCCCATGGGGTCCCGCTCTTCCCGAATCATCTCTACTTTGAGATGCCGGTGGAAACAAATGGCCACACCCTGCTTCCTGCCCCCGGGGTCTGCCGCTGCATAGACATGCCCCACCCAGGCTCTTTTTAGTTTGGCATGTTCCCGGTCACTGAGATGAGTTTCCCGCAAAAACGCGATATGGGCCCCCTGCTTCCTCAAGGCCTGCAAAACTTTGGTGCGTTTTATTGGGGAGCCAAGACCCCCCACATTCCAAGAAATAAAACGCAAATCAGTCCCCATCAGCCTCCGACCTCCCTTCTAAAAAACGAGAGCTATACCTCGCACTCAGGGCTCCGAGCTGCGAGCTGCCCAGCCTCAGCTCCCAGCAACCATCACCCCCTAGTCTATCCTGGAAGAAGGATCCACCCGGACCCATTACCCAAAGTCGTTGTTCGATCAGCACCTTCCCCTCCCAATGCAGCCCCCGCCCACCTTCCCCCCCAGTAGCCCCCCAATGCCCTTGCCTATTACCCCCTCCTACCCCCCCATCCCCCCCAGCCCTCCAAAGCCCCATCCCCCCGTTCCGATATCCCCCCACCCGCATAAAAGCGCTAATCATTTTACTCCCGGCTCCGTCTGCCAGGCTCGGATCCCACCACTATGCGCAGCAGGGCTGCCCCACTCCCACCCTCCAAAGAGTATTGCTGTCGGGAGGAAACCCCCCATCATCGAGCCCATAGCTCAACAGTACCGGGGTCCGGTCTCACCTCCAGCCAGCCACTGTGCACAGCGCGCCTCCCACATAGCAAGAAGTCTCCCCCAACACAGAACACAAGCATATCATATCAAACACTACCGCAAAAAACAATCAAACTGAGTAGAATCTCTCCGCACATACCCCCGGGGCCCCCCGCCAACGCGCGGGTTCAGCCCAACAGGGGCTGACGCTCCAGGGTCCATGGCCCAGGGCAGGGGCCCCATGCAGGGAAATCGGAACAGTTCAGTAGTTAGCAAGGCCTGTCCCAGGTCCCACGATCGTCGTGTGGACCCACAGAGAGGAGCAACTAGTGTAGACGTCAAAAATGGAGAATACCACCCCTCAGGTCGCCCGCCTGTTCTCCGTCTCAGATTTCTCCAGGTCCTCAAGGAACGTCCGTGCCGCAGCAGCCGTCGTCAAAACATGATTCTTCCCTTCAAAAAGCACGCGGAGCATTGCTGGAAAAGCTAGGGTGAAGCGCAGTTGTTTCTTGAAGAGCGCCGAGCAGATCGGGGAAAATTCCTTTCATTTCGCCGCCACCGCGGCAGAGTAATCCTGGAATATGAGCACCTTATGATCATCTATCATCAGAGTCCGCTTTTTCCGATAAGCCTTTAACAGCCTCCATTTATGGTGGAAGTTCAAAATGCGGGCTATGATCACTCGGGGCCGTTGGGTGTTCTCCTGCTTGGGCCCAAGGCGATGCATCCGTTCCACTCTCAGGTCTCCCACGAGGTCCTCAAGCCCGAGTTCTCGGGGGAGCCAGCTCTCCACCATAGGGAGTAACATCGCATCTTTGTGAGACTCCGGGACTCCCACCAAACGCAGATTGTTTCTGCGGGAGCGATTTTCTAAGTCCTCGACTTTGTCACATAGCATCTCAATAGTCTTTAGCATCGCGGCCTGTTTCCGGGTCTGACTGCCCTCAGAGTCCTCGAGGGCCGAGACACGATGTTCCAACTCATCTACCCGATGGCCGAATTCCGTCAGAGTCTCTCCCATCGTCTCCAGTTTAGAAAGAATCAAGTCAAACTTCGGCTCCAGAAGTTTCGCAACTTCACGTGCAAGCTCCCCCGAGCCAGATTCCACACTCTCTGCTCCCGGCGAGGTAGGCTGTGGCATGCCGGACGTCGGCTTCCCCACCGAGGAGGGCCCACTCCTTGGCGCTTTCTCCCGCTCTTTGTGCGCTGCTAAAGGCATATTGGTGGAAGATTTTGTAGCCGCCGCTTCCAGAGGGTGAGACCTTCCAGCCCGTGCTCTTAAAATAGCGAATATGTAGAAAGGCTCTTAGAAAAGATTCATTAAGAGTCAGGCAGTCCCGGAGCGAGCAGAGAGACCTCTTACTCGCTCATGCGTCACCCAATTCTTTACCTTTAAATATCATTTCTGGCATGGGTATCTCCCCTATATCTTATTTATTTATTTAGCTGCATTTATATCCCGCTTCAGTAAAGACCAAAGCAAAGAATTCATTTGGTCTCTCTGCTATGGCCTTGTCATCCCTTAGTGCCATTTTAACTCCCCTATCATTCTAATGGTCCAACTCACTCACTCACAGGCTTTTTTGCTTCAAATGTACCAGAAAAAAAACCACTTTTCAAAAAGCAGTTTTTCAAATTCTCTTTTTGCCTTCCTTATCAATGTTTGCATCTAGCTTGCCAGAACTTATGATGTTAACTGTTTTCTTAATTTGTATCCTTCTTCCACTTTTTGAAAGGTTTTTTTTTTCTTTTTTTTAGCTATAATACTCTCTCTCTTACCTCACCTTTTAACCATATTGGTAGTTCTGCCTTCTTTACACTTTTTTTTAAAGCATGGAATGCAACTGGTCTGGGCTTCCAAGATTGTATTTTTAAACAACGTCCAGGCCTGATGTAAGCTCAACCTTTGTAGCTGCTCCTTTTAGGATTTTCTTAACCATTTTTTTCATAGTCTCCCTTTTGAAAGTTAAATGCTAGTGTAGTAGATTTCCTTGATGTTCTCCCTCCATTTATTAAATCAAATTTTATCATTTTATAATCGCTATTGTCAAGTGATCTCAATACTGTCACCTCCTGTACTAATCCTGTGTTCCACTAAGGACTGCATCCAAAATAACTTTCCCATAAGTCAGTTCCTACATAAGATGCCACACTGGGTCAGACCAAGGTCATCAAGCCCAGTATCTTGTTTCCAACAGTGGCCAATCTAAGTCACAAATACCTAGCAGTTTCTCCAAAAAACATAGGTTCCTGGGTCCCCTTTAATAATGGTTCATGGGCCTTTCCTCCAGGAACATGTCCAAACCTTTTTTAAACCCAGCCACATTAAGAGCTTTTACTACATCCTCCGGCAATGAATTCCAGAGTTTGATTACGCGTTGAGTGAAAAACGTTTCTCTTATTAGTCTTAAATAGGCTATACTGTAGCTTCAATGCATAGCCCCTAGTCCAGGGGTGGGGAATCTGCTGCCTTGTGGCCTTTTGAAGCGTGATGTGCGGCCTTCTTAAACAAGTTTTCATATTGTTATATATATGACATTAACATATGTGAACTAATTTGGCAATATGGAGATTCCGCAAAGAGATGATTCTCGGTAAAAGCCGTTATTCTGGCCGCGATAAGGTGGTATCGCTTATCTAATTGTAGTTCTTGGAGGCGATAAAGAGGTCGCCCAAAATGTCCATTGCCGGCGACGTCGGTACGGGGAACTGGCAATAGACACTACACCCGATAACAGACGCTGACAGACGTGGAACTGGCGTGGCGTAACATCACACCTTCGGATAAATATATCATGATGAGACTCGGAGAAGAATGCGGAGGAAGAATAAGGGTTGGATTTTGAACGAGAGAATGCATTAGCGAATCAGTTTGGAGTTGGCGGTGAAGTGTAGTGGTTGCATGTGCAAGTCAAAGTGTGTCGCGTAGAGGAGAGTGTGCCTCAGCCTTGGCGCGTATAGAACGTAAAACCACGGTACGAGGAGGTACCCGGTGTGTGACGTTGAATAACTTCTCAACATTTTCGTTCAAATTTGTGTGTGAAGAAACAAATTCATGATTGCAACAAAAAAGAATTGGTGCTAGTTTTGAAACCAAAATTTCTTCTCCACCTTCTGGGAACACTGTGGTGACAGTTACTAACTGGCTGACATAGAGAGTGCAGCGTTTGTGGTTCCTTCCTTCAGAGTGTGTGTGTCACTTGATTACATTTTTTTTTTGCTTTCCATCTTGTCGAAAAAAAATGAAAAGGTCGCTGAAAGAAGAACACAAAGGGGCTTGTTTACAAAGCTGCGGTAGCGATTCGCGATAGTTATCGGAAATCAATGGGGCTGTGGCTCCGATAACGATCGCGAACCGCTACCGCGGCTTTGTAAACAAGCCCCAAAATGTTTAACGATGACTGGGAATTACAATACTATGCTGTTTCTGAGAAGGATAAAATGAGTTGCTTGCTCTGTGATTTCAACAGTAAAAAAATACAATGCACATCAACACTACTCTACTCATAAGGACAATAAATGTTAAGCTAGAAGGTGAATCCCGAAAGATTGCTTTACAAAAATTGAAAGAAGGGAAGCAAAAGCAGAGGCAGTTATTCCAATCAGTGCAGAGTATCAGAAACGCAACTACAGAAGCTACTTATAAAGTTGCATATATACTTGGGAAAAAAGGTAAGCCATTTAGTGATGCGGAAATTATAAAAGATTGCATCATAGAGGTTTTAGGATGCTTAGATCCTGATAAGGTTAACAAATATAAACAACTGCCTCTTTCAAGAAGAACTAATGCTGATTGGCAGCATGAATTAGCACTCAATGTAGTAGATCAACTGAAAGAAATAATCCAAAAAGAAAATGTGTACTATTCAATAGCGCTGGATGAATCAACTGACTGCACTGACTCAGCGCAGGTATTGTATTTTGTTTCCGCCATAACTAAGGATTTTTGTGTTTACGAAGAGTTGCTTACTCTGAGCACTCTAAAGAGCAGAATGTGAGGAATCAATGTGTTTAACGATTTTAAAGACAAATGTCGTGAATTCGGACTGAATCTGGCTAATTTAGTAAGTGTATACACAGATGGGGCACCTTCTATGACAGGGAAGAACGAAGGCTTTATTGCACAACTTAAGAAAGAGGTTTCAAGCCAAAAAGATCTTATCTTTTTTCATTGCATTTTGCATCAACAAAGTCTCTGTGCCAAATCCACTGTTTTAAATGATACTTTGCAGAAAGTTGTAGGAATTGTGAATTATATTCGAGCAAATGCAATGAGACATCGATAATTTCGTGAGATGCTAATGATGAATGAGGTAATTAGTGTTGATTTGCCCTACCATTCGAAAGTGTGCTGGTTATCACTAGGACAGGTTTTAGTCAAATCTTTGTATTTGCGTGAACAAATAATCCAATTTTTAGAGGAAAGGAATGAACACTGTGAATTATCATGCAAGGTGTTTCATAGCAATGTTGCTTTTCTGTGTGATATAATGACAAAGCAAAATAACTTGAACGTTTCATTGCAAGGTAACACCAAGTCTATATATGATATGTGGCGAGAAATAAAAATATTCAGAAAAACTTTAACGTCTTAAATTACTTCTTGGCCAAAAGGAGTTTCCTGAAGAGCACTTTTCTCACCTAGCAAAAATGATAATGAAGAAAAATATTCTTTTGAACTTTTCAAACAATATGAATCAATTATAGACTCGCTAATCAAGGAATACAATGAAAGATTCAGAGATTTTGAGAAGCATGACATGACCCTCAAATTGGGTTTTCAACCTCACTTAGTTGATGTATCTGAGGCCCCAGAGAAGCTGCAGATGGAGTTAATTGAGCTCTCGGAAGATTATATTCTGAAGTCGCTGTTTATTTTACCTGTTCATTGTAAGCACAGATCAATTATTTGAGAAGTGTGGTTTTATGTTCATTGTAAACCGCACTGATGTCGAATAGCGCGGTATAAAAGAAACTGTAATAAATAAATAAAATAAATAAATAAATAAAAAAGATCCCATTCAAATATGGAAAAATGCCGTCGAATATCCTCACCTCAGGGAAAACACACGATGCTTGCTCTCCTGCTTCTCAACAACATATTGTGGCGAATCTACATTCTCCTACTTAACACAAATTAAGACATCCTTAAGATTACAAATTACAGATGAACACCTAGTTAAGACTACATACATCCACGTTGCAGCCTGATATATTACTGCTTTCTCGCAAAAAACAATCTCAGAAGAGTCACTGAAAGGTAAGCAGCTAGCTTAGTTGTTTAAATTAAAGTATATATATATATACACATACACACACAGTGGTGTGCAAAAGTCTGGAATCACTTTTAATTTTGATGTTTTTTCAACTTCATGACCTTATATATTAATTTCTTTTTCCTCCCAGTGGCTTTTTCTGTGTATCTCATGATAAGTGATAGATTTGGCTATTAGGGCCAACTTCTACTATTGGTTTGGCCCTTATTTTCTGAGTTTGTTCCCCATAGTTGTCCTGTTGATAGATTTTCTGTGAAAATCGCGTAATGTACATCGTTGGCCAACGATATATTATTGTAAGTATGCTTTAAAATATTATGGACGCAAGCCAGGTTTCCTTCAAATTAATGTATGTGTGCTTGAAAAAGGCCATTTTTATGTGTCAGTGATGGCTCAGTATTTGATGGGTCACCCGTTGTTCTTGATCACTTGACTGCACCTTGTGGACATTGAATGAACCAGTCTGACAAGGTGATCGTTGGTGACAACGCGGTTCCCAAGCTGCAATGAGTGACTCAATCAGCTCACGCTTTGATGTCAGATGCCTCTTGGATATTTCCAAGGCCACCTTGTGCCACAGGTTCTCGATTGGATTCAGATCTGGAGACTGGGCAGGCCAGTCCATTGACTTGATGTTGTTCCGCTGCTTCCAGCTGATCACCTGTCTAGAGCGATGGCAGGGTGCATTGTCATCTTGGAACAGGAACTGGCCAGGAAACAGTCTTGAAGGACTAGAAAAGGGGACTGTTACTTCTGGAGAGAGATCTTCAATTGTGAGTATATACTTCTGGGAATTTTCTGAAAGGAATTCTTTGTATTAAAGCTAATTAATCTGTGAACCCACTATTTTTTGTTAAATCAGTCAGGGCCTAGTAGCAGCAGTTTAAGTTTAAATTTAAAACACAGAAGAGAACTTTCTGGTTACATTTCATACCCAGTAGGTTACATTTGGAACCCAGCAGAGAGCTTGTAGTTTAAATTTAATAGTCAGTTAAAGCCTAGCAGCAGCAAAGAGCTATAACTTAAATCAAATCATAATATAGCTTAGCACAAAAGGCAAAAGAGGGTCAGTACTCTTTGAGCAACAAATAAAGTCTTCTAGAGACCTTTACAAAGAGGCTTTCTACCTAGGGGGCAAGAGACCTGTGAAACATTTTCAATAGGCGTTAACACCAGGTGGCAGATCAAAAGGCCATTTTGAAAGACTCCTTCTATCCAAGCAAGGACTGTTAATCACCCAAGAAGGTGGTCACAGCTTACCTCAGCAGCACAGGCATAAATAGCTCAACCAGAGCTCTGTGATCCTCAGTCTTGAAAGGACTAGAAAAGGGGACTGTTACTTCTGGAGAGAGATCTGCAATTGTGAGTATATACTTCTGGGAATTTTCTGAAAGGAATTCTTCGTATTAAAGCTAATTAATCTGTGAACCCACTATTTTTTGTTAAATCAGTCAGGGCCTAGTTGTTGTTAAGTGCCGTCGAGTCGGAGTCGACTCATGGCGACCCTCTGGATAGCTATCCTAAATTGTGTTCGGTCTTCAGTCAGGCGGCTCATTGTTGACAGACTGTTATTGTATCGATCCATCTCATTGCTGGCCTTCCTCTTTTGCGTTGACCTTCTATCTTGCCAAGCATAATGTCTTTCTCTAATGATTTCTCTCTTCGCATGATGTGTCCAAAGTATGAAAGTCGAAGTCTTGTCATCTGAGCTACTAAAGAAAGCTTAGGTTTGATCTCCTCTAGTACCGACTGGTTTGTTCTTCGGGCAGTCCATGGTATACACAGTATTCGCCGCCAACACCATAATTCAAAGGCATCAATTTTCTTCCTATCTGTCTTTTTCACTGTCCAGCTTTCACATCCATATGATGTTATTGAAAATACCATGGCTTGAACAAGTCGAATCTTTGTATGGAGAGAGACATCTCTGCTCTTGAGAATCTTATCTAGGTCTTTCATAGCCATTCTGCCAAGAGCAATGCGTCATCTGATTTCTTGACTGCTTGTTGCTTCTTTATTGATAGTTGATCCAAGTAGGTTAAAGTTGTTCACAATTTCAATTTCTTCTCCTTCATCGATGAACCTGTTTATTATGCCCGTTGTCATGATCTTTGTCTTCTTTACATTAAGGTGCAGGCCCATTTTGAGACTATGTTCTTTGATTGTGAGAAGCAAATGTTTCAGATCATCTTCACTTTCAGCCAGTAATGTGGTATCATCAGCATAGCGAAGTTTGTTGATGAGTCTTCCACAAATCTTCACACCTCTGTTGTCTTCATACAATCCTGCTTCTCTGATGATTTGTTCTGCATATAAATTAAAAAAGGTAGGGGGAAAGTATGCAGCCTTGTCTTACACCTTTGCTTATTTTAAACCATTCTGTTTCTCCTTGTTCCGTTCGAACTGTTGCTTCTTGATCAATGTACAGATTGCGCAAGAGAACGATCAGGTGTTCTGGTATACCCATGCTTCTTAATGTGGTCCAGAGTTTCTCATGGTTTACACAGTCAAAGGCCTTGCTATAGTCGATAAAGCACAAATAGATATCCTTTTGGTATTCTTTAGTCTTTTCAAGGATCCATCTCACATCTGCAATGAGGTCTCTCGTTCCTCGCCCTTTCCTGAACCGTGCTTGCACTTCAGGTAGTTCTTGTTCCAGGTATGGTTGTAGCCTCTTTTGAATAATCTTTAGTAGAATCTTGCTGGCATGTGGGATCAGAGCGATTGTGCGATAATTTCCACAGTCAGTTGGATCACCTTTCTTTAGTATTGGTGTAAACACAGATCTTTTCCAGTCAGTTGGCCATGATGTTGTCTTCCATATTTCTTGGCAGAGCCTTGTGAGTACGGTAACAGCTGCATCAGATTGCTGCAATACTTCTATGGGAATGCTATCAATGCCTGGTGCTTTGTTCTTTGATAAGGCTTTCAATGCTGCTTCAACTTCTTCTTTCGTCACCAATGGTTCCCGATCATAAGGTACAGGTTGAAATGGCTGTTGGTCCACTTGATCTTTATCATATAAAAACTCTGTATATTCCTTCCACCTTTTCTTGATCTTCTCAGCATCATTCAACATAGAACCTTGAGCATCTTGTAACATTCCAATTCGAGGCTGGACCTTTGTCTTTAACTCTCGTAGCTTTAGGAAAGCCGATCTTGTTCTTCCTCTAATAGTGTCTGCTTCTATTTCCTTGCAAGTGTCATTGTAGTACTTTTCCTTGTCCTGTCTTGCTGCACGTTGGAAATCTCTGTTGAGTTCTGCGATTGTCTTTCTTTCTCCTCTGGCTTTAGCTTCTCTGCGTTTCTGGGCAATTTTCAGAGTTTCTTCCGTCATCCATTTTGGCCGTTTTTGCTTTTTTCACCTTTTGTAGAGACTTCTCGCTTTCTTCCAACACAACCTTCTTGATATCATTCCATAACTCTTCTGGAGCTCTGTCATTTGTATCTAAAGCAGCAAATCGATTTTGCAGGCAGTCTTTAAATTCCAGTGCTCTTTTTCAACTTTAGCTTGAGTTTGCATACTAGTAGTTGATGATCTGTACCACAGTCAGCTCCAGGTTTTGTTTTTGTTGACGTTACAGAGCTTTTCCATCGTTGACTTCAACAGATGTAGTCAATTTGATTTTTATACAATCCATTGGGTGAAGTCCATGTGTACAGTCGCCGCTTGTGTTGCTGGAAGAAGGTGTTTGAGATGAATAGATCATTGGTCTTGCAGAATTCTATCAGTCTTTCTCCAGCTTCATTTCTGTTGCCAAGTCCATATTTTCCAACTACTTTGCCTTCTTCTTTGTTGCCAACGTTTGCGTTCCAGTCACCCATGACTATCAGGATATCCTGTTTGCCTGTTCTGTCAATTTCAGCTTGTACTTGTTCATAGAATTCTTCAATTTCATTCTCTTCTGCAGCTGTTGTTGGGGCATATACTTGAATTATAGTTGTGTTGATAGGCAATCCTCGTAGACGAATAGAGATTAAGCGTTCGCTGACTGCATTGTATTTCATTACAGTTCTTGCAAGTTTCTTCTTTATTATAAATGCAACACCATTTCTTCTTTGTCTTTCATTTCCAGCATAGTAGACCATGTGATCATCTGATGCAAAGTGCCGCATGCCAGTCCATTTCAGTTCGCTGACACCCAATAGATCAAGTTGTACACGTTCCATTTCATTCTTGACCACTTCCAACTTCCCTTGGTTCATGCTTCGTACGTTCCATGTTCCAATGTGTAAGACATCTTTACAGCTTCTGACTCTCATTTCATGCGCAGCTACATCAGCAGTCAGACTTCCCGAGGGCTTTGATCCAACCACATCATAAATGCTGGCTTTACTCTGAAAAGTCTTCAGCTCTTCCCAGTAGCTAGTTGAGTGCCTTCCGACCTGGGGGTCTCATCTTCCAGCACCATAGCACAATTTGTTTTGTTGTAACTATCCATTGGGTTTTCATGGCAAGATACAGAAGTAGATTGCCGGGCCTTTCTTCTGCGCAGTTTAAGTTTGGTGTTGTTGCCGTTGTCACAAAAATGTGATCCTCCGCCGTCAACACTCTCCCATTCTGCTGCTGCCCAGATGGGTGGTTTGTCTTGGTCTGGCACCTCAGCTGAGACCTGTCCATCTTGGGAGACCCTGCCAATAGTTAAACTACCGATAGTTTAGCTCTCAGCATCACTGATGCACGCACGACAAGCTGCAAACCAAGTGAGAGCAGGGCCTAGTAGCAGCAGTTTAAGTTTAAATTTAAAACACAAAAGAGAGCTTTCTGGTTACATTTGGAACCCAGCAGAGAGCTTGTAGTTTAAATTTAATAGTCACTCAGGGCCTGCCATCAGCAAAGTACTTTTAGTTTAAATTTATACATAGAAGAGAGCTTTCTGGTTAAATTTGGAACCCAGCAGAGAGCTTGTAGTTTAAATTTCATAATAAGTTAGAGCCTAGCAGCAGCAGCAGCAAAGAGCTATAATTTAAATCAAATCAGAATATAGCTTACCTCAACCGCACAAGAGAGGGTACTGTGAAGCAGCCCTCTTTTAATAAGAGTTATTTCCCTCCCTCCTTCCCCAGCACCCACCCACCCCTGGGATAGCTTTATAGGTACTTACACATCTTAAAAGACAGGTGGTGCTCTCAGGTGAAGCTCCTTATCCAAATCAGTCATACACTAAGGACCTGAGATTAATTAAGCTTCAGGTGAACAAGGTATATTAAACGTATTAGGTACAGTTTTATTAGTATAAATATCCATAGCAACCCAGAACTTAAAGATCTAAACACAAACTTAAAACTAAGATGCAGACAGCCGTCCAGCAGCGAGATGGGGGCTTTCCAGTCTTTTGCATTGAGTGTCATGTGTATGATTTTCTCCCAGTTGGTGAGAGGTCTTACGTGTGCACTAGGTGCAAGGAGCTCTTTGCTCTCAGGGAACGAATCCGTTCTCTAGAGGCTAGAGTAGCAGACTTGGAAAACATAAGAAAGACAGAGAGGTACATAGAGGAGACCTACAGGGATATAGTCCTGAAGTCCCACCACCAGTCTGGCAGCATCCCTGTTGCCATGGAGGAGAGAGGTCACGTGATAGGAGAGCATCACCCTGGTGTGGCAGGAAGTGATCCTGTAACTAGGACCTGTCCTCCAGGTGATGTAAAACCCTCTCGCACTGAGGAAGTTTCTCCAGGGCCATGTGCCCATGAGAGAAGGATTAGGATAGCCGTTATAGTTGGTGATTCGATCATTAGGCACGAAACATGCCTGCCTGGTGCGAAGGTAGCGGACTTCACATGCCACCTAGATAAGGTCTTAGATAATGCTGGGGAGGAGTCTGCTGTCTTGGTACATGTCGGTACCAATGACATAGGAAAATGTGGTAGGGAGGCTTTGGAGGCTAAATTTGGGCTTTTAGGTAGGAAGTTGAAATCCAGAACTTCCAGGGTAGCGTTCTCCGAAATGCTTCCTGTTCCACGCACAGGACCCAAAAGGCAGGCAGAGCTCCGGAGTCTCAATGTGTGGATGAGACAATGGTGCAGAGAGGAGGGTTTTGGATTTGTTAGGAACTGGGGAACATTTTGGGGAAAGGAGGGCTCTTTCGAAGGGATGGGCTTCACCTTAACCGGGATGGAACAAGGCTGCTGGCATTAACCTTTAAAAAGGAGATAGAGCAGCTTTTAAACTAGATAATAGGGGAAAGCTGACAATAACCCAAGAGCGGATGGTTCGGAAGAATGTATCCTTGAAGGATACTACCAAAAGCAGAGAGGTTCCAAAAAAGAGTAAAGTAGCCCAAATGCCCTCGAGTATGGAGGAGATAGAGCTTAAAGATCCCAAATTACCCATGTCTACCAATAGCCAAATTAATATGAATAAAATAAGTCTCAAATGCTTGTATGAAAATGCTATAAGTCTAAAAAATAAGATGGGAGAGTTAGAATATATAGCACTAAATGAGAGGTTAGATATGATTGGAATATCAGAGACATGGTGGAAGGAGATCAACCAGTGGGACACTGTGATACCTGGGTACAAACTATATCGTAATGATAGAGCTGATCAAATTGGTGGAGGGGTTGCGCTCTATGTTAGAGAGGGCATTGAGTCAGAAAGGATTAAAGTTTTGCAGGAAACAAAATTTGCTGTAAAATCTCTATGGATTGAAATTCCATGTAAAAAGGGGAAGGCGAAGGCAGTGGGGGTGTACTATTGATCGCCTGGCCAGAATGAACAAATGGATGATGACATGCTCAAAGAAATCAAGGAAGCTAACAAAAGTTACAGCGCAGTAATAATAATGGGTGATTTCAATTACCCCGGTATCGACTGGGTCAGTGTTACGGCAGGACATGCTAGGGAGATAAAGTTCCTAGATGAAATAAATGACTGCTTCTTGGAGCAGCTGGTTCATGAACCGACCAGAGGGGAAGCCATATTAGACCTAGTCCTTAGAGGAACACCAGATCTAGTGCAAGAGATAAGGGTGTTGGGGCCTCTTGGCAATAGTGATCATAGCATGATCGCCTTTGATTTAATTAGTGGAGGAGGGCTAGTAAGGAAATCCACAGTACTACCTTTTAACTTTCGAAAGGGAGACTATGATAAAATGAGGAAAATAGTTAAGAAAAAACGAAAAATTGCAGTTGCAAAGGTTAAAGACTTACATCAGATAGCTTGGGTGTTTAAAAATATTATTTTGGAAGCCCAGACCAGCTGTATTTCACACATTAAGAAAAGTGGAAGGAAGTCCAAAAAACTGCCAGCATGGTTTAAAGGGGAGGTCAGAGAGGCTGTTGCCAAAAAAGCATCTTTCAGGAAATGGAAAAAAAAGAGCCAAACAATGAAACCTGAAACAGCACAAGCACTGGCAAGTCAAATGCAAGGCATTGATAAGGCAGGCAAAGGGAGAATTTGAGAAGAAGCTTGCTGCGGAAGCAAAAACGCGAAATAAAGACTTTTTCAAGTACATTCATAGCAAAAAACCTGTGAAAGAGTCAGATGGTCCATTAGATGATAGAGGGGTTAAAGGGGCACTAAGAGGCGACAAGGCGATAGCAGAGAGACTGAATGAATTCTTTACTGAGGAAGATGTAGGGATGTTACCCATGACTGAAGTGCTATTTAAAGGTGTGGAGGAATTGAAGGAAATATCGATACATCGGGAAGATGTATTACAACTATTAGATAAACTGAAGAGTAGCAAATCACCTGGGCCGGATGGTATACATCCAAGGGTGTTGAAAGAACTGAAATATGAGATTGCAGACCTGCTATTAGTAATCTGTGAACTATCATTAAAATCATCTCTAATACCTGAAGATTGGAGGATCGCCAATGTAACACCAATTTTTAAAAAGGGTTCCAGGGGTGATCCGGGAAACTACAGACCGGTGAGCCTGACGTCAGGACCGGGAAAAAATGGTAGAAACCATCATAAAGAATAAAATTATTCAGCATGTAGATAGTCATGGCCTAATGGGAGACAGCTTAGATAGCTTTAGACAAGGAAGATCTTGTCTTACTAATCTGTTATGTTTTTTTTGAAGGTGTGAATAAACAGGTGGACAAAGGTGAGTTGGTTGATATAGTGTATCTGGACTATATCAACCAACTCACCTTTGAAGGTCATGGTCTGGGGCTGCATGGTTGCCAGTGGCGTTGGACGTCTTCACAACGTCGATGGAATGGTCAACGGGGCCAAGTACATCATCATACTGCAAAAGTGCATGGTGCCATCAGCACACTAACTGTTAACAACATAAGAACATAAGATATGCCATACTGGGTCAGACCAAGGTCCATCAAGCCCAGTATCCTGTTTCCAACAGTGGCCAATCTAGGTCATACGTACCTAGCAGTTTCCCCAAAAGACACAGGTTCCACAATGCTTGTACTGGGTCAAGCATTGATATCCTGGGTCCCTTCTTAATAATGGTTTATGGTCCTTTCCTCCAAGAACTTGTCCAAACCTTTTTTAAACCCAGCTACACTAACAGCTGTGTGTTTTTATAGCTGCACTGTTGATTAGATATCTGCATTGTGATTGGTTAGTGAAACCAGCCTTCTAATTGGTCAGAAATAACGTGTGCATATTGGATAATCTCGATCCAGTTTTGACGCAGGATCCACAAAAAGCGCAGTAGCTATCTCCCAGTGTCTAAAGTATTTAAATTGGAAGCAAGGAATGCAAAAAAGTCAACTCTAATAGCCAAATGTATCCCTTTTAACATGGTAGAAAGATGAATATGCTGGGCTAACACAAAATTAAAAAAAACAAAAAAACGTTAGAAAGTACGAAAAACACAAAACTCACAAGTGATTCCAGACTTTTGCACACCGCTGTATATTTGTATTGAAACATTGTTAGTATGCACTCTGCCGTATGGCAGTATAAGATACTTGAAAGGGTTAATTCTGTATAAAAGCTAAATTAGTATTAAATTATTTGCATTTTGCAGTAAATTTGGTTTTGTTTTGTTTTTTTGTTTTTTTTAGAATGTGGCCTTCTTGGAAGGATGTTAGCTCTCATGTGGCCTTCAAATGAGAAAAGGTTTCCCACCCCTGCCCTAGTCTTTCTATATTTTGATGGCGTAAACAATTTATCTACATTTACCCATTTCACTCCATTCATTAATTTATAGACCTCTATCGTATCTCCCCTCAGCTGTCTCTTTTCCAGGTTGAAGAGCCCTAACCTCATAGGGGTATCCTTCAATCCCCTTTACCATTTTAGTGGCTCTTCTCTGTACCTTTTCTAATTCTGCTATATCTTTTTTTTTTTTATCTTTGATTTTTCTTTTATTAAATACAGATCAAGAACAAAGATAACAGTGACATAGCCAATGCAAAAGCACAACTTAGCCAACCACCAACCATCACCCGCCCCCCGCCCCCACTACAACTAACCCAACCACCCAACCCCCAACAACCCCAAACATGCCCCCCCCCCCAGATCATTCAGGACATCTCCCACCAGCCCTCCTAGGGGAAGGAGAAGAAGGAGAAGGGAAGAGAACCGACAGGCCCCAGACCGTCCCCCCACACCTGCCAACCGCCCCTATCCACTATCCCCCTTCCCAGCCCAGTACCTACACCACAGCCCCAATTATCTACTTTACACTTCCCTAACCCACCCCCTCACGCTCCCAGCTAGGGACATAGTCTTGCAAGGGGGACCATATCCGCTGAAACTCTTCCAACCGGCCCCTGCTTAATGCCACCCCCCTCTCCAGTTCCATAATATCTGCCACCTTCCTATACCACTCGGGCAGGCTGGGGGCCTCTGCACACTTCCAGTTCGCTGCAATAACCAGCCGAGCCGCCAGATATAAAAAATTGGGCAGCATCCTTTTGTTCAAGCAGATCTCAGGGGGTCCCTCCGTATAGCCCAGCAGCATCAGCGCGGGGTCCTGCCCCTGGGGCTCCCCAGTCACCTCCCCAGTCACCTCCCGGCAAACCCCCCACACTCCCTCCCAGAAGACTTGAATTTTGACACAGGCCCAGACCACATGAAGGAAGGTCCCCCTCCCCGAACACCCCCGCCAGCAATCAGCTGTATCTTTAAGGTGCATAGCATACAGCCGACTGGGCGTGAAATACATACGAAATAACCATTTATACTAGGTATTCAAATGCGCTAAGCAGATCGAAATTTTAGGGGTATTATTCCAGATTGCTAGCCAGTTCTCCTCAGTCCACTCCCGCCCCAAATCCCTGGCCCACTCTCGCTGGTTTAGATGTGAGCCCCGCACCTCCCCCTAGAGCCCCCTATATAGCTGGGTCACCAACCCCTGCCCCCTTACGGGGGACGTATAAAGAAGGATTCGAGCCAATGCGGCGGCCCCAGAAAGCGATCCCTATGAGTCGCCAAAAAATGCTCCAACTGTAACAAACAAAAAACTCGCGGCGGCCGCAGGCCACAGCACTCCATAACTTCCTGCCTCGTCAGGAACCTATTTTCCACAATGAAATCCAGTACCTTTCCCATACTATTGCCCCGAAGCCAGCTAAACCTACCGGGGTCCATCACATAAGGGGGAACAATCCCCCCTGGGTCAGAAACCCCAGCCTCGACCCCGCCACCTCAAAAGACGTCCGCCTACACACCTCCCGCCAAATCTCCACGGTCGGGCCCACCAGCGGATGCGCCCAGACCCCCTCCAATCTGCCCAGCTCCCCAGAGAAAGCTACAGCCCCCATATGCTCCACCGACACCTGCGCCGCTTCCAATGCAATCCAATGCTGATGCGGGTGCTCCTTCCACCAATAATACACCATCCGCACCTGCGCCGCCCAATAATATAATTTACCATTAGGGAGAGCTAGGCCCCCAGCCGCTCTGGGCAGCATCAACGTTTTGAGGGCTATCCGACCTCGCTTCCCATTCCAAATAAACTCAGCAATCGCCCTATTCAGGTCCCGAAAAAACCCATCTGGAATCCGGCACGGCAGCATAAGAAAAAGATACATCAGTCGCGGGAGCACACTCATTTTCACTACATTGATCCGTACCAACAAAGAGGGTGTCAACCCGGCCCACGCCCGCATCTCCTCCTGCAGCTTCCGCAGCAAGGGCGGAAAATGAAGCTGATACAACCGTGCGTGCTGCACGGGAATCCGCACCCCCAGATACCCCAAGGACTGCGCCTCCCACTTATACGGGTAGAGTCGTTCCAAAACCTCTCGCGCCCCCTCCGGCACATGGAAGGGGAGGAGAACTGACTTAGAGACATTCAATTTATACCCAGACACTCTAGCATACTCGCAATACTCCCCTTGGAACGCCACTAAGGACCCCTCCAACAGAGAGGAAGAGGAGCGTATCATCGGCGTACAACGCCACCTTATGTTCCACCCCTCCCGACCATATCCCAAGTATCTCCGGCTTCAGCCGAATCGCCTGCGCAAATGGCTCCAACACGAACGCAAACAACAAGGGGGAGAGGGGGCAACCCTGCCGCGTCCCCCTACCCAGCACAAACCGCGAAGTGAGTTGCCCATTAATCCGCAGTCTCGCCGTAGGCTCACTATACAGTGCCCGAATCACCCTGAGGGAGCCCCCACCAAAATTAAAGGCCTGCAAAACCTGCAGCAAGAAGGGCCACTCCAACCGATCGAAGGCCTTTTCAGCGTCTAAGGCCAAAAAGGCAGAGGGACAGTGTTCCCCTCGCTCACAGATGTACGCCAGATCTAACATCTACGCACATTATCCGACCCATGCCCCCCAGCAATAAACCCCATTTGGTCAAAGTGTATAAGCTCTGGTACGACCGCTTGCAAACGAAGAGCGTACACCTTAGCCAACAGCTTCGCGTTGGTATTCAACAGGGAAATCGGACGATAGGACCCTGGATGACAGGGATCCTTCCCCTTCTTGTGAATAATTGTTACATGAGCCTCCAAGAAAGACTCCGGTACCTTACCCGTCTCTCGCGCCACATTAAAACCCTGGCCAAGAGCGGCCCCAGCCTCTCACAATAAGCCTTATAAAACTCAGGCGGAAACCCATCGGGGCCCGCCGCTTTATGAAGAGGCAAACTCCGAATGGCACATCCCACCTCCTCGGCCGTCACGGGATCGTCCAGCATCTGCTTTTGCTCCTCCATCAGCCCCGACCCAACCTTCCCCCGCAAATAAGTCGCCACTGACTCCTCTGCCGCTGCAAACTCCGATTTGTAGAGATCCGTGTAGAACTCGACAAACACGTTCTCAATGTCCCGTTGGTCCTGTCTCAGCTGTCCCTGCCCATCCTTGATCTGCAAAATGACATTCTGCTCTCTCTTCTGCTTCAACTGATACGCCAGTAAACAATCAATCTTCCCCCCTCTCGCATAATACATACAATTGGCACGCCGGGCCAGCACCTCGACTTCCTCCCTCAGAAAACTCTGCAGCTCACCCCTTCGCAGCACCAACCAACTAGCGATCTCCCCGGAAGAAGTCCGCGCCAGCTCCCCCTCCAAGACCTTAATTTCCTCTTCTAACTCCCGGCGGTGCCGCTCCCGTTCTATTTTCCGCCGCGCTCCCCGTTCCATAAAAAAACCCTCAATATTGCCTTCAAAGCATCCCATAAAATCAGAGGCGACATACCGTCAATGTCATTATGCCTCACATACTCGTCTACGGCCTGCAAAACCTCTTTATCCTCACCTCCTTTCGCCACCAGCGCCAAATTTAACCGCCAACTCGCTCCCTGAAGCCGCCCGGCGTCAGCCACCCTCAACCACATATGTATGGGCGCATGATCCGACCAGGTGATACTCCCGATTTCACAACGGGTCACCGCCGTGCAGGCTGCCCTCTTCCCCCAGAAAATGATCAATACGTGAATAAGAGCCATATACTGCAGAATAACAGGTATACCCCTGCACCCCTGGATTCCTCCACCTCCAAACATCTACCAACCGGACTTTACCCAACAGGGCTTGCAAGGCTACCCCCCCTTTCCCGCGATCCCCCTGCAATAGGCGATCCTCGTTCCAATCTACCACCGCATTGAAATCTCCATAAATGATCGGGTAGGTGGTCCAGCTACTAAGCTTCTTAACTGTGTTAAAAAGCCCTTCTGCCCTGCATTCGGGGCATACACGCTGACCAAACAGATCTGCAGGCCCGCCAGCTGCAGCTCCACCCCTACCTTGTGTATCCCTCCACTGGCGTTGTATCTGGAACTGGAGGCCCTGCCTTATCACCACCGCCACTCCCGCCCTGTTGGACTTCCCCGGGGAGTGAAAGTGCCCCGCTGCCCACCGAATCCGCAAGCCTACTATATCCCTTCTCGTCAGGTGGGTCTCCTGCAACATATAAATGTCCGCAGAATAGCGCGGCAACTCCTGCAGCACCAATTTCCGCCGCCGGGGTGTTTGCATCCCCCGGACATTTAAGGACGTAATCTTAAGACTCATTCCTACATACATTCCTATCGACTAGCCCAGCCTCCCCCCCTCCCCCAGCCCAGTGCAAGCATCCTGAACGATCCTTACCCCCCTAACCCCCAAACCCAACCAACCAAACCAAACTACAACAACAACCTGGACCCACCTTCGGGGATATCTGCCAGGGGCGCCAGCGAGCCTGCCCCACCGAGGTGGGGGGGTCTCCAGCAGCGCGTCCTGCCGCACCTGGTATCCCCCTGCGATACTGCTGGTCCAAGTCCCCATCGGTGCCCCGGGGGCCCTACCGTAACCCCCTGCACCCTCTCCAGGCACCTCACAGAAGTCACATTCCCCCGGCCAAGCTCTCCCCCCGGCCCCAAACTCCCCCCACTCCTACCCCTCCTCCACCTCCAACACACAGCTAGCATGGCCACAATGCAATCTTGCCCAACCCACCCCTCGCACACATGAATATAACACACTCAGTCCTGCCCAGACAGAACAGATCGGGCCTCCTCTTCATCACCCTGCGCAAAGGCCTCCACCACTCTCCGATGACTCTGCTCGTAGCTGTCCATAAGGTTCTTGGTTTAAAGTTCCACAGCCTCCCTCCTCCTGTCAGATGTCTCCGCTCTCCCTCAAGTGGTGGATCATCGAGGAAATGCAGCCGCAGAAACTCCTGTGCCTTAGCCAGCTCCTCAAAAACGATCCGCTCCCCCTTCCACTCCACCCGCAGTCGCGCTGGATAAAGCAAGGCCTGAGGAATATGGTGGCTAGCCAGGCGCCTCTTCACCTCCCGAAAAGACTGCCGTTTTTTATCCAGATCAGCACTAAAGTCCGGAAAAATCCATATTTTAGCATTCTGGTAGGGAACCGCTCCCAGCTTCTGCACCTGCCGCAAGATCCAGTGCCGGTGTCGAAAATTTAAAAGCTTGATCAGCACTGGCCTCGGACGGTCCCGTGCGATGCCTCTGCTCTCAGGGACGCGGTGCGCTCTCTCCACTACTAGGCCTGAGGGGAGGGGGGAATCTTGAAACCAACACTGCAGCAGACTCTCCATACGTTCCAGAGTGACCGGCTCCCCTTCCCCCTCAGGAAGGCCCAGAATCCGCAAATTCGACCGCCGCGAGCGGTTCTCTAAATCATCCACCTTAGCCCACAAGCATTCAAGCTGCTCCACGCGGCTCGCGTCTTCTCTCTTGAGCATCTGCACATCGTCTTCCATGTCAGAGATCCTCTGCTCCGCCTGCTCGAGTCGGCCCACTGCCGCCTGCAACTCCGTGTGCACCGCCTGCAGCTCCCCCTGGATAGTGGCTAGCCTGCCCGCCAAATCATTGCTGCTTTCTTTAATCGCAGCCAGCACCAGAGCCGTTTCGGGGGCCACTACCTCTGGTCCTCGCAGCTCGGTCCCGCTCACCTCCGCTCTCCCCGGCATATCAGGGCCTGCCGCCGGTCTCGCAGCGCCGCCATCTTGCCCTGTAAGGCATTCTGTCATCGTAGGCTGCCGGGACCCTCTCGCCGCTTTCGGGCACTGCTCGGTGTCTTGCCGGCCTTCCTGCCGTCCACCTTTGTCGCCATGCGACACCCCACCTCCAATCACTCTGCCGGGGGTCAGAACCGTGGAATTTACAGCACTTTATACGCCGGGACCGGGGAGAGCCTCAGCCACGCGTCTCACCCTTAGCTCCGCATCACGTGACCTCCTCTGCTATATCTTTTTTAAGATACGGGGACCAGAATTGCACACAATATTCAAGGTGCAGTCACACCATGGAACAATATAGAGGCATTATAATATCCTTTGTTTTATTCTCCATTCCTTTCCTTATGATTTCTAGCATTCTATTTGCTTTCTTGGCCGCTACCGCACACTGGGTAGAGGGTTTCAACAAGCTATCCACGGTGACGCCTAAATCTTTTTTGGTGGCGAGTCCTAATGTGGAACCTTGCATCGTGTAACCATAGTTTGGATTGTTCTTTCCTAGGTGCATAACTTTGCACTTGTCCACATTAAATTTCATCTGCCATTTGAACGTCCAGTCTTCCAATTTATCAAGGTCCTCTTGCATTTACGAATATGTTAAAAAGCAGCAGACCCAGCATAGATCCCTGGGGAACTCCACTATTCACCTTTCTTCACTGGGAAAATTGGCCATTTAGCCCTACCCTCTGCTTTCTAACTTTTAACCAGTTCCTGATCCAGAATAGTACACTGCCTCCTATCTCATGACTTTTTAATTTTGCCAAGAGTCTCTCATGAAGCACCTTGTCAAACGTTTTCTGAAAATCCAGATACACTATATCAACTGACTCACCTTTGTCTACCCGTTTATTCACACCTTCAAAAAAAACCATAACATATTTCATATTTATTTATTTATTATTTATTTATTAACAATTCTTATATACCGCACTATTTCAGTTCTTTCAACACTCTTGGATGTATACCATCCAGTCCAGGTGATTTGCTACTCTTCAGTTTATCAAATAGTTGTAATACATCTTCCCGGTGTATTGATATTTCTTTCAATTCTTCTGAGGCCTCACCTTTAAATATCATTTCAGTCATGGGTAACATCGTGTAACATAGTTTGGTTCCTCAGTAAAGACCGAAGCAAAGAATTCATTCAGTCTCTCCACTATAGCCTTGTTCCCTCTTAGTGCTCCTTTTACCCCTCTATCATCTAATGGTCCAACTTGACTCTCACAGGTTTTTTGCTACAAATGTACAAAAAAAATGAAACTGCAGAGAGATAATTCAAACTACTGGAACTGAAGTGTACCCATAGCTTTCTGTTTCGTTACAAGGCCAGAGACCTATCAGCCCCCACCCCCCTCATATTTATCAGATACAATTCATATAACAAACCATACTGACAATACAGTTCAAAGTTTCAGGATGGCTACCATTTCATCAACCTATTTAAAAAGGGGTGATAAAGTTACACAGCTGTCAATATTAGCAAAGCAGACTGGTTGGTTTTATGTACTGTATGTATGTATGTATGTATGTTAAATTTCTTTCAAAAGCGATGATAAAAATAACAAACTAACAGCCCTGGATTCTTGTCCTGCAATATAATCAAATGTAATATCTTATGATGTTTATTATAAGAAGACATTTTCTCTTATTTGATTAATTACCTGCTAGACCAGATAAGTGGGAGAGGCAAACAGAGAAAGCACAGTTACTTACCTGTAAAAGGTGATCTCTGGGAACAGCAGGAATAAGTCTTCACATATGGGTATCGTGGGTACCGACGGAGCCTGCGCAGGAACGCTCCCCAGCGTCCAAAAAGAAAGCTTTTGGAAGCATTCCACAGAGCCTGCGCGCTGCCTTCCCGCCTTTCCTAACTGCCTCTCTCCAGTTTGATTTTTAAAGCTGAGACAAAGAGAGAGAGAGAGGAAAGGAAAGAGAGAGAGAGAGGAAAGGAAAGACAGATAGAGAGATACAACTCCTAGGGGAGGTGGGTGGGTTGTGAAGACTTATTCCTGCTATTCCCAGAGATCACCTGTTACAGGTAAGTAACTGTGCTATCTCCAGGAACAAGCAGGAATGAGTCTTCACATATGGGGACTCCCCAGCTAGAGATGCCTGGGAGATCACCCAGGTTTTGAGTCCCTGGGAAGGGCTCTACCTCCAGCTATGAATCTCAGGCATCCAGTCAGGGATGGAGGGTAGGAGTTGATTAGGTATGGAACAGGTGTTTGAGAACAGCCTGACCAAACAAGGCATCCCGGCGAGAGACCTTGTCCAAGCAGCAATGGGCTGTAAAGGTATGAACTGAGGCCCAGGTGGCCGCTCGACAGATTTGGTCGATGGACACAGAGTTTAGATGAGCCATAGAGGCTGCCATGGCTCTCACATTGCGAGCTGTGACATGGCCCTCCAGAGAAAGGTTCTTACTCTTGTAGGCGAAAGAAATACACTGAGCAATCCAATTGGACAGAGTTCTCTTAGAGACTGGAAGTCCTAAATGAGAGAGATCAAAAGCAACAAAAAGTTGAGAGGACTTTCTATGTTGCTGTGTCCTTTGTAAGTAGAAAGCAAGTGCTCTTTTACAATCCAGGGTATGAAGATTCCTCTCTGGACCTGATGCGTGAGGTCCTGGAAAAAAGACAGGTAAATACACCTCCTGGTTCAGATGAAAAGGTGAGACCACTTTAGGCATAAAGTGTGGATTAGTTCTGAGGACTACCTTGTCATGATGGAACCTTGTATAAGGAGGATTAGCCACTAAGGCTTGCAACTCACTGATAAGGCGAGCTGAGGTGACTGCAATGAGAAAAATAACCTTCCAGGAAAGGAATTTCAAGGAGGTAGTGGCTAAGGGTTCAAAGGGTGGCTTCATAAGCTGGCCAAGAACCAGATTCAAGTCCCATGCCACTGGAGGTGGTCTAATGGGAGGTTTAGTCAAAAGAAGGCCTCTCATGAATCTTGCTATAAGAGGATGAGAGGAAATAGGCTGTCCACTGAGGGGTTTAAGGGATGCTGCAATAGCACTCAAATGGACTCTGATTGAATTCGTCTTAAGGCCTGCATGGGATAAATGCAGCAAATACTCCAGTAAAGAATTCAGAGGTATTACAAGAGGGTTAAGACCCTTCTCTGCACACCAAATGGTAAACCTTTTCCATTTAAAAGCATAGGAATGTCTGGTGGAAGGCTTTCTGGAAGCATGAAGGATATCCTTCACTTGCTGAGAAAGAGGTAAATCTTGAAGGTCTAGGCCTTCAGCAACCAGGCCCTGAGATGGAGACTGGGGATTTGGGTGCCACAACGTTCCTTCCTCCTGGGAGAGGAGATCTGGAGCAGACCCCAAGTCCAGGGAGGGAGCTTGAGAGAGTTGCAGAAGTAGAGGGTACCACACTTGGCGTGGCCAACGTGGTGCTATGAGGATCATAGACCCCTTGTCTCTCTGAAGCTTGAACAGTGTCTTGGGAATGAGGGGAATAGGAGGAAAGGCATAGAGGAAATCTTGCCCCCAATGAAGGAGGAAGGCATCCCTGGCCTGAACTCCCTGACACGGAATCCTGGAACAGAACCGGGGAAGTTTGGCATTCCACGGACTTGCAAACAGGTCTATGTCTGGGGGTCCCCAAATTCGAAAGATCCTGGCTATCTGGTCCCCATGGAGGGACCATTCGTGTGGAAGCAGAACTCGACTGAGTCTGTCTGCCCAAGAGTTTTGAACTCCTGGAAGATTCACTGCCATGAGATGGATTTGATGCTCTCTGGCGAAGGCCCACAATCTCAGAGCTTCGTTGCAAAGCGACAGAGAGCCAGTCCCCCCCTGCTTGTTCACGTAGAACATGGCTACTTGGTTGTCCGTGTGGATGAGGACTGTCTTGTAGCTGAGCAGGGTGTGGAAGACTGAGAGCCAGAAATATTGCTCTGAGCTCTAAGAGGTTGATATGTAGAGATGTCTCCTGTGGAGACCAGATGCCTTGGGTGGAGAGATCTTGTAGATGAGCTCCCCAACCCTTTGGAGAGGCATCTGTGGTAAGGGTTGCTTGGGGTAACACCTGTTGAAAGGGGGACCCCAGCAACAGATTTTGAGTGGACTTCCACCAATGGAGCGAGGAAAAGAGGTGACTGGAGGTCCCTATCTTGTCTGACAGGCACCCTGATGCCTGGGTCCATTGGGTGGACAAAGTCCATTGAGCTGCTCTCATGTGAAGGCGAGCATAAGGAACCACATGCACGGTGGATGCCATGTGGCCTAAGAGTTGTAACATTTCTCGAGCAGTTAAATGGGACTTTAACTGAATTTGTGAGGCTAACTGCACCAAGCGTAGGCAACGGGCCTGGGGGAGATAGGCCCTTGCAGTTGTGGTATCCAGCAAGGCCCCTATGAACTCTAGGGATTGAGTAGGGGTGAGATGGGATTTTGGAATGTTTATTACCAGTCCCAGATACTGAAGAACACGCCTTGTGCAGGCCAGGGAAGCCTGGGCCTCTGACTGGGATGGAGCTCGGATGAGCCAGTCGTCCAGATATGGGAATACGAATATCCCTAGAGTGCGTAGAAATGCAGCTACTATTGCCATGCATTTGGTGAACACTCTTGGTGCAGAGGCCAGACCGAAAGGAAGCACTTTGTATTGGTAGTGCTTTCCTTGGTAAAGGAACCGAAGGAACCTTCTGTGTGTTGGATGGATGAGGACATGGGTGTACGCATCCTTGAGATCTAGAGAACAAAGCCAGTCCTGACTCTGGAGGTATGGAAGGAGAGTTCCGAGAGAAGTCATCTTGAATTTCTCCTTGCATAGAAACTTGTGCAATTCTCTGAGATCTAAAATGGGTCTGTAGCCCCCTGTTTTCTTTGGGATGAGAAAATAGGGGGAGTAGAACCCTGAGCCCTGTTGAAGAAGGGGTACCTCTTCTATTGCCCCTTGGGCAAGAAGGGTGGCAATCTCTTGACCTAGAAGGTTGAGGAGAGATGTTGTAGAATTGAACTGTTTCACCATAGTGTGAGGAGGAAGGTTTAAGAAGTGAAGCTTGTACCCGTCTCTTATGATAGAGAGGGTCCATTGCTCTGCTGTGATTTGTTCCCATCTGGGAGCAAAATGAGCTAACCTTCCTGGGATGGTGAGAGGCTCTGGATGTTCTAGAGCCAGAAAGGCTAAGTTCTCTAGTGGTAAGTCAAAGGCCCTGAGGAGGCTGAGGCTGTTGGGCCGTAGCAGTCCTCGCAGCCTTAGGCTTGGCCTGTTTTGGTTGTTGTTGCCTCTTTGTAGCAAAACGACCTTCAGAAGAGGCCTGACCATAAACAGAAGAATATTTCCCTTTTTTTGGGAAAAATCCTTTTTTGAACAATCTCTTTTTAAAGGGAGCAGAAGTAGACTTTGAAAGTCTATCTAAAGCAGAATTTTCAGCATCCATCTGGTTGGCCTTTGCTTGCCAATCTTTGCCAAACAGGTTTTCACCTGTACAAGGAAGGTTACCTAGTCCATCCTGAACCCAGGATTCCAAATCAGAGGCTTATAACCAAGCAACTCTGCGTGCACCTATGGCAATAGCCGAGGCTCTGCTGGCACCTTCAAAAGAGTCAAAGGCTGCACGGTTTGAAAACTTGGAAATATCCTGGGCATGTTTAAGCCAGGTGAGAAACTCTTCCCTTTTATTTTCTGACATAAAAGGAGACAAGGTTTGCAGATGATCTGTAACTTCCTTTAGAAACATTCCCATATAGAGACTATAGGAGTTGATTCTGGCTACAAGCATACTGGCCTGGAAAATTCTCCTGCCAAAGGCATCTAAGGTTCTGCATTCTCTTCCTGGAGGAGTAGAAGAGTGCCTCTTTGTACTCTTGATCTTTTTCATAGCAGACTCCACCACAATGGAGTGGTGAGGAAGCTGAGTCTTATGAAAACCAGGACAAGGAGGAACACGATACATGGTGTCCAACCTACGAGAATGAGGGGAGGTGGTAAGAGGAGTCTCCCATATGCTCAACATGTGATCATAGAGAATCTCATGTATTGGTAAAGTGGCTGCCTCTTTGGGAGCCTTAGGATATTGTAAAATATCTAATTTTTTGGTTCTAGGTTCTGTCTCAGAGGCCACTGAGATGGAAAGGCCCCTGGCCACCTCCCTGATAAAGTCTTGAAAAGACAAGTCCTCTGGAGGAGACATTCTCCTTTTTGGAGAAGAGGGTTCCTGAGGAAGGATCCCCGATGCTTCGATAGAGGCCTCTGATTCATCAGAGTCCTCAGAGGAATCGAAGTATCGCCTGTCTGGATGCTCTCGCAGAGTCCGATACGCATACCGGGGGGTATCGACATCGGGAGTACTCGGTACCGGATCGGTACCGATGGGCATCACAGGATAGTGTACCGCTGCCGTCGACGTCGATGCAATCGGTACCGACAGTGGAACCGGTATCGGGTCCGGTACCGGAATCGGTACCGACAACGGAGTTTGTTGCGGTACCAAAGGCGTCGCAGCTTGTATGAATGCCGTAATGGCACGCTGCATGTTCAGAATATTCTGATCCATCGACGCCACCAATGTCTGGATGTCGGTACCGGTGTGAGCCGCCGGTACCCCAGAGCATTGTAACAGGTGATCGGTCGAGGCCGAGCCATCGATGTCAACCTGTGACCCCATAGATAAAGCTTTGGAAGCCGGAGCCTCCCGCCGGGGTAATTTTGCCGGTGTGGATTCCTCGAGAGGAAGCCCGGGGGCATCTCGATACTTAGAGGAAGATGTACTCTTCGAGGACCGGCCAGATTTAAGTTTGGTTACCTGATATCCATGGGAGGAAGAAGCAGCCCTGGAAGACGTCGATGCCACAGAAGCTGCATCAGAGGGAAACAGGGTACTGAGCTTGGCTGCTCGATTCTGTAAACCTCTTTTAGACATCATGGAACAGGACTCACAGTCCGCGATGGAATGGTCAGGACCTAAACATTTAAGACACCAGTCGTGGGTGTCGGTGACAGAAATAGTGCTACTGCACTTTGTGCACTTTTTGAACCCGGAAGCGGGCTTTTCCATGAGGAAAAATTTTCTGTAGGCCTACGGCCACAGAAAGAAAAAAAATGCACTTTAGTAGAAAAGAGTAGGTTTTTTTTTTTTTTTTTAGAAAGAAAGAAAAAACCGGCGGTACCGGTCCGGATTCGAGAAGGCAGACACGCGACTAAAGAAATAAAAGAAAAAATAAGAAATTCTTCAGCGATGACAGGAAACACAACCTGCTGGCTCCGCGGAAAAAGAAGAACTGGAGAGAGGCAGTTAGGAAAGGCGGGAAGGCAGCGCGCAGGCGCTGTGGAATGCTCCCAAAAGCTTTCCTTTTGGACGCTGGGGAGCGTTCCCGCGCAGGCTCCGTCGGTACCGACGATACCCATATGTGAAGACTCATTCCTGCTTGTTCCTGGAGATGATAGCTTTTCCAGTAATATCATTGCTATAAGGTGTGGTGCAGTCCTGGAACCTTTTAGCAAATTAATGTCAAAGCTGCAAAAAAATGACCAACTAGAAACAGAACAGGCCAATATTAAGCCCATAGCAGTCAGCATTTTTATTTTAAACACCAACCACAGTGAGTAAAACTATCTGGATATTCAGTGCCAATATATAAAAATGTAAGATATGACTTACTGGATCTGACCAAGGGTCCATTAAACCCAGTATCCTGTTTCCAGCAGAAGCCAATCCAGGGAAGTACCTGTCAGGTTCCCAGTGCTAACATATTCCATGCTGCTTGTCCAATGGGAAAGCAATGGAATTCCCCGGTCTTCTTTAATAATGGTTTATAGATTTTCCCTCCAGAAACTTGTCCAAGCCTCTTTTAAATCCAGCTACACTATGGAGGTCAAGCCAGGCAGTGACCCAGACTTCGCAATAAGTATTTTTCCTGTGTCAGATTCGGAGCACTCCGGGATACTGACTATGAACCAGAGATATTTGTTTAAGAGGGCTCCAATAATCTTCTGTCAGATCCCTCCCTACTTCATGAACAAAAGAAATTACCTCCCGAGGAGCTCTTTTTACTGCTTTTGTGAGGGAAATGGCTAGGTCCCTTCCATTTAAGTTAGAGATGAATGAGCCCAGGGCAAAAGCATTGGACATCCTGCTATTCCTCAGCCCACCCATGGAAGATGTGACAGTACCCCTTCACAGAAACTTAAAGGATGTTCAGGTGAGAATGTGACAGACATCCCCCCCCCCCTTCCCTGTACAGTCTATAAAAATGAAGGGATACTTGCTTTATCACATCTAGAAGGCTCCCAGATTTGAAAAGCCGCAGCTACCTTACCAGTCCATGGTAGTCCAGTCTGCTCTCAAGAGAGCCAAAATTTCCCAGACTTACTCTTAGGTGCCCCAAGGAGAAAGGCTCAAACATTAGAATCATTTGGGAGGAATTATTTTCAGAACGCAATGTACCAGAAAATAGCAGGCCCTGAATATCCAGATACTGCAGTGAGTGGTCACCATTATCCAAACTGTATCTGGAGAGTGGTGATAGCGTAGTTACTCATCTGTAACAGATGTTCTCCAGGGACAGTATGAATCGGTCCTCACATATGGGTGATGTCGACGGAGCCCTTGCGAAGCATCACCCTAGCTTTCAAAGAAAGCCTTTGGGAGATGCCTCCAAGCATGCGCCCAAGAGTGCCATCTTACTCAGTCAGATGACATAGCTAGAGCTGACAAAAGAAGATGGCCAAAATTGTACAGTAACTCCAAGGGAAGGAGGGAGGGTTGTGAGGACTGATTCCTGCTGTCCCTGGAGAACACCTGTTACAGGTGAGTAACTATGCTTTCTTCAGGACAAGCAGGAAGTCAGTTCTCACATATGGGATTCCAGAGCTACAGGCTACTGAGAACCTGTAGAAAAAAACACAGCCCAGTCGTGAGCAGCTGCAAGTGAATCTGAGGACAGACTGAAGACTCCAGTGTCCAGGGAGAACCCATGGCCTGAACCAGAAGGGTCGGAGGGCAGGAGTTGCCTAAACCCCGAACAGATTACGGAGTACGGCCTGGAGGAAGGCACTGTCCCATTGGGACTCCCTCTCTAGGCAGTAGTGAGCTGCAAAGGTGTGGACTGAGGACCAAGTGGCAGCCCGGCAGATGTCTTCCATAGGGACAGAGCATAGGTTCACAACTGAGATTGCCTTAGCCCCGACGTTGTCCACCATGACCCGGCGCTCCAGTCCACCACCCAGGTGGACAGGGTCCGCTTGGTGACAGCCTCCCCCAGTCGACTGGGGTCGTATGAATTAAAAAGCTGTGAAGCTTTGCAGTGGCCCTGAGTACGCTGCAGGTAGAAGAAGAGGGCCCTTTTGCAGTCCAGAGTATGGAGAATGGCTGCCGTCTTGTCAGCGTGAGGCTGTGGAAAGAAGGTAGGGAACAGTACCTCTTGGTTGAGGTGGAAGGCGGATACCATTTTCAGAAGGAATTTAGGATGTGTGCAAAGCATGACCCTGTTCTTGTAAAACCTGGTGTAGGGTGGCTCAGCCATCAAGGCCTGAAACTCGCTGACTCTGTGGGCAGAGGTGAGCGCCACCAGGAAGACCACCTTTCAAGACAGGTAATGCAAATGGCAGGTAGCCAAGGGTTTGAAGGGCGGCTTGGTAACTGCGTCAGAACCACGTTGAGATCCAATTCCACCGGAGGCGGCCAGATGGGAGGTTTAGAGAGCAGCAAGCCCCACATGAATTGGGTAATGAGAGGCTGCACAGAAAGAGGCTTGCTTCTATGGAGTGATGGTTCGCGGAGAGTGCACTCAGGTGCACTCTGACGGAGTTGAACTTTCCAGTCCACAAGAGGTGGAGCAAGTATTGCAGCACTGTATGCACCAGGCAGGAGAACGGACCTACCCATTGCTCCATACACCATACTGAAAATTTGCACCACTTGAAGGCATAGGCTCGTCTTGTGGAGTTCTTACGAGAAGCCAGGAGGATTTCTTCCAGCTCCCTGGGGGTTGAAGAGCTCTAGGGCAACCCGTTCAGCAGCCATGCTGTTAGCGAAAGGAAACCCAGGTTGGGGTGGAGGAGGGAACCCTCTTCCTGGGTCAGTAGCCCCAGGAACTCTGTCAAGAGGTGGAGCAACACGGGAAGCCAAGGATGTCTGGGCCACAGCGGAGAGGATCATGTAAAGGCTTGTCCCTCTGGACCTTGAAGGTGGTCCATGAAATTTGTGATATGGGAGGGAAGGCATACAGAAGGCCCTCCGACCACAAGATGAGGAAGGCATCCGCCACTATCTGGGACGGATGCAGTTGGGGACAGCAGAAGTGGGGCAGCTAGACGTTGGCTGGACTGGCAAAGAGGTCCAGGCATGAGGTTCCTCATAGTTGGAATAGCTGTTGTGCCACCCTGGGGTCTAGTCGCCATTCGTGCTGCTGGAGGACCCTGTTCAGCCTGTAAGCTAGGGCACTGTCTTGGCCCAGAAGGTATACTGCCCTGAGAAGCATTTGCTGACTGATCATGTATGAGCAAAGGGCTACTGCCTCCTGGCAGTGGCGCTGAGACCCTGTGCCCCCATGCTTGTTCAGGTAGAACATTGCGATCTGGTTGTCTGTTTCGACAAGCACCGACTGATTCCACAGGCAGTGGTGGAAGACCTTGATCACCAGAAAAATGGCCTTGAGCTCCAGCAGGATGATCTGCTGCTGGCTCTCCGCCAGGACCAGTTTCCCTGTGTGCGCAGTTCCTCACAGTGGGCACCCCGGCCCAGTAGGGGCACATCCAAGGTGAGGACCCTCTGGGGGTTTGGGGGCTGGAAGGGCATGCCCTTCTGCAGGTGCTGTGTGCCCAGCCATGAGTCGACTGACTCTGCTAGCTGACGGGACAATAAGACCCTGTCCCAGAGCCTGCCCGTGGCTTGTGTCCACTGTGAGCAGAGACACCACTGAGCTGCCCATATGTGGAGGCAGGCATTGGAAACCACGCAGACTGTGAATGCCATGTGGCCTAGTAGGCAGAGCATGGACAGCGCCAACACTGCGTGATGGTGCTGCACCTCGATGGCCAGGGCTCTGAGGCGATCTGCCTTGTCCAGGGGAAGGAAGGCCCTGGTCTTGAGAGTGTCCAGACCAGCTCCTATGAACTCCAGGTCCTGCATTGGGGTGAGGTGAGATTTTGGGTGGTTTATCACAAACCCCAAATGCTGCAGGACCTTGATGGTGCAGACCATAGCCTGTTGAACCTTGGTGGTCTTGTCCCCTTTCACGAGTCAGTCACCTAGGTTTGGGAAGGCGGAGGCCCATTGGAGACAGAGGTAGGCGGCCACCACTGCCAGGCATTTGGTGAAGACTCTTCATGCGGAGGCTAGGCAGAAGGTTAGTATTCTGTACTGGCAGTGGTTGCCCCTGACCATGAACCTTAAGTACTGCTTGTAACTGGGATGGATAAAGATGTGGGTGCAAGCATCCTTTAAGTCCAAAATGGACCTTAGGCCCCCTGTTCTTTTTGGGACCAGAAAGTAACGGGAGTAGAACACCTTGCCCCTGAGATAGAGAGGTACTGGTTCCACGGCTCCGTCCCTGATGAGGCATGTGAGTGTCAGCATACATTTCATGCAGCTTTGGACTCTGGTGACTTCAGTCTCCAAAGGTAATAGGACAGTTTACAAGATGAGATTAACTCTGATCCCCTGGTGATTTCATTCTCCAAGGCCTGTCTGAAGCCCCTCCTTGCTAAATCAAGAATGGCAGACCTTAAAGGGAGTGGCTAGCAGACCTCAAGGGGAAGGGCTGGAAAGGATTCAATTCACTATAAAGGACAGAAACACTTCCTGTCTCTCTCTCTCTCCCACCATCCATCGGACATGAAGGACAGGAGGCTCTGAAAATCAATTCCCTTCACCCCTCCCCCGCTCTCTCTCTCTCTTCCACTACCCACATGTTCTTACCTCTCTCTCTCCCACCATCCATCAGACATGAAGGACAGGAGGCTCTGATAATCAATTCCCTTCAACCCTCCCCCGCTCTCTCTCTCTCTTCCACTACCCACATGTTCTTACCTCTCTCTCTGCCACCATCCATCGGACATGAAGGACAGGAGGCTCTGATAATCAATTCCATTCACCCCTCCCCCGATCTCTCTCTCCCTTGCCATGAGGCTCTGACTCACATGTTCTGGCCTATCTCTCTCTCACTCTTGACACATGGACATGCACACACAGATTCATTGATGCACACTGAAACAGCTCTGTAACAATCACTATATACCTCTGTTCAATACCTATGTATTAAGCCTATTTCTACATAAAAAACCTTTCTCCAAGCCACACCTGTTTGGTTGTTTTATTTCAAACCCTACTGCCTCTGTGAAGTGAAATGAACCCAGGACCTACAGAAGAATAACTGACCAAATCTTACATCTTTATGGGGGCTCATCTCTTGGATTTCACAGCAGATCACCAGTTGGGTAAGTAATAATTTTGTATAATACATTAAGTAGATTTCAGACAGAATCAAAAGTCCTTGTGACCATTTACAATTGCCAGACTGGATGACACTTAGACACTATTTAGTGAACAGTTCCAGTGATAAATTTGTTTTGTGGGTTAGACAAGGTGAGATTTTTATTGTCAAAAAGGCTCTGTAAGCATTTAGAATTTTAAAGACATCACACAGAGTGGCTTGCAATTGTCTTATTTTGATGTATAGGCTTGCTAAAGATTTTTCTATAGTATTTGAGCTGCTAAGAAAAGACAGAGAGATAGTCCAGATTTAGTTTGGAAGTGGTACACATGTAAACAGTCCCTCATTGAATACAATATACATCTTTCCTGATAAAGCTATTACCTACTGTCCCTTTTAACTTTTATTTCTCTGTCTCCTGTCAGTAAGTATCTTAGTGAGAGCAGGCTTAAAGCTGGCTGCAATTGATACAATTCTGTTAATCTCCTAACACCCTTCTTACTATAACTTCACCCTAAACTTCCACCTTGTTAAAAAGGTGATAAGCACTTTTTATTCAGGTATAATTTTAAGGTGTGGTCTTTATGCCAGTACTCTTTACTGAACACCCATAAAATTTATACCATTCCAACTATAATTCTAAGTCTCACTTCTTCATAAAAGTGAGCATTCCTCCTTCTAAGGTTACACATATAAGATAGTCCAACTACAGCCTTTCTGCGGTATCAAATATGGAAGCCTTTGATTTTAAAGAACTTAAAAGAAATTTTAATTTCATACTGTAAGAGGAAAGGGGGTCCCTTTGAAGGTGAATTCCCCGAGTCATCATGGTATAATATTCAAAGACAAATGTTAAACCATGATCAAGAATTCAAAAAGAAAACAAATAAAAGAAAATGCCTTTTTATCCAAGGCATGTGCAGGGGGCTCATTAGCATGAAAAAAGACAACTCTGAACTGACTTCTCAGTGTACCCAATTGACCAAAGACCTTGAGGAGGCACAAATTTGCATCTCTATACAAAGAACTCAAGTGATACAAGCCACAAATTCTTTTATAACTGTTAGTGAGCAATTAGAAGCACTTAAACTTGAATTGAGTCAAGTTAAGGATCAATTGGCCTCTGTAAGACAAAAGCCAACACCCACTCCCTCAGCTCCTTATGCCTATGACATACCCTATCAACAATGCATACAAGCTACTGACAAACAAAAGAATACTAAAGTATGCATAGTTGGACTTAGAAATGGGAAGAATACAGATGAATCACATGAAGAAATTCATGATAGTTTATCTCAGTCAGAACCCAGCAATAATCAGGATCTCTGGCAGCAGGATAATTCAGATGACTTAGACATGGCACCCAGTACTGAACTCAAAGCACCAGTTAAAGTAATGTTGCAGGAACATTTAAAAGATAGAGATATAGAAAAAATAGTTGAGAAAATTGGCACTATGCCTCTTAATGTAAATCAGTGGGTTAAATGGGCGATTGATATTCTGATTCACTGGGGTCTAGGGAAATAAAGAAGAAAACAATCAGACTTTGATAGACGTATGCATTTGGCTCTGGGGCCACACTATTATAGAGTTGGCTCTCTCACTCACCCATACCAGTTGGTTAAAAGGGGTACTGAGAAACTATTTCACTGTTCCCCAATGCAAGTATTTAAAATTATTTCACCTCTACCAAATGATACACTGGAACAGTTTGCATATAGCGCCTGGATTTTAAAAGCAGTTCTTAATGAGCAGGAGTCCTGGCCCAAGGCAGAAGATTATGGGGAGAGCATGCATAAGGAATTTTTATTAGAATTGCTATCCCCTGAGATTACAAAACACCTTCTGTTATTTTCTGAAGACCCTGAAGCAACCCCTTTTGATACTTTAATGCTCAGAATTGGGTCTGTTTGGAAGACCCAGCCCTCGCAGGTCATTACAGTATCAGAAGCACGGAAGTGGCAAGCCAAGGAATCCTCTCAGTACATAAGAAACACAGACAGAGGACACACACCTTGGAGAGCACATGGCAGAGGTACTTTTAGAAACTCCTCAGGTTACATTCCTTTTCAGGAGCTCAAAGCACAGAGAGATGGGCTAGAAAAGGAGAAAACTAAATGGGAACAAGACAAACACATACTGCAGATAGAAATAGATAAATTAAAACAGGATTTACAAGCAGCTCAGGACAAACACAAGGCTAGTGCATAGGGATGTCCTGGCCTCTTGAGTTCAGATATCAAAATGTCTCAAGCCTTCATAGCCCAGCCTGCCTCCTTTATCTCAGCAGAGGACTCAATTCCAGAGCCTCTGGATGATGAAATGGATACAGGCCCAGGACACAATTTAAGGCTTGTAACACCCTTGATACTGGACTCTTGTGCACGCCCCAATGTTATCAGCAGAATAGGGGGTCAGGATAAATTAGCTTTGATAGACACAGGGGCTGGAATTAGTTTTACTAACAGAGCTTCTCCCACTGCAGATCAGAAAAATATGGAAATTTATGAAATTCAAGGAATCAATGACACAGCTTCCAAATGTGTGGCTATCCCAGTTAAATGGGGTATCCCTGTGCACAGTGAACAAAATAAGGAAATGTTAGAAACCACTGCCTCCACTATTGTGAACACACCAAAAGAAATAATTGGAATTGATGTTCTCAACCAGTTAAATTTGGTGGTGGATATGGCTAATCTTAAATTGTGGCAGTATTCAGGAACTTTAAGTGCTTCTAAAACTTTAGTGCATGAAGTCATTCCCATGCAGTTAGCAACTCAGTGCACCAAGGCAGCTCAGCAGTATGATCTGTGTGTAATTCCCTCAGAAGTGGCTGATATTCCAGTCTGGGCTCAAGACAAGTTAGATTGTGGGAAAATGCACACAGAAATACTGTTGGAAGGTGAGGATCCTCCACCACAGAAGCAATACCCAGTACCTCATCAGGCTATAGAACCAGTGACTAAAATTGTGAAGATACTGGAGGAGAGGGGTCTGATTAGACCTATTTCTTCCACATGTAATTCACCAGCCTGGCCGATAGTTAAACCGGGGGGGGGGGGGGGGGGTTCCTTCAGGCTCACTATGGACTTCCGTGCCCTGAATCAAGTTTCAAAATCTGTAGTGCCCGTGGTAGCCTCATACCCTGAAATGATCTCTAAACTGAATCCCAAATGTAAATTTTTCTCTGTTTTAGACATATCCAATGGGTTTTGGAGTCTGCCCCTGGTCCTTGAGTGCCAGTACAAAACAGCCTTTCAGTGGCTGAATAAACAATATGCATGGACTGTGCTCCCACAGGGATATAAGGATTCCCCATCAATATTTCATAAATACATGCAGGAAGCCCTATCACTATTGTCTTGCAGAGATAATATAATTCAGTATGTAGATGACATTCTGATTCAGTCTGAGAATGAAGCCGTACACTGGAATCATGTAAGAGAAGTTTTAAAAGCCCTCTTACAAGCTGGTCTTAAAGTTAATCCTGCCAAGGCTCAACTGTGCAAATCACAGGTTTCCTTTTTAGGGGTTACTATTGGCCAGGACGGTAAATCTGTAGATTCTCAGAGGATAGAGCTGATACAGAAACTTCCACTTCCTACAGATCAGAAATCACTCCAGTCATTTCTAGGACTCACTGGTTTCTGTCGTGACTTCATGCACAATTATGCTGAAGTGGCAGCTCCACTTTACTCCCTGCTAAAAAGTAAAAGTTATGTTTGGGAGGAAGGACATACAGACGCTGTAACTAAATTAAAACACATTCTGACTTCTGCTCCTGTTCTTGCACACCCAGATCACACACAACATTTTTTCCTGTACCCTGTAGTTGGAGAGAACAGTATAGGTGCAGCTCTAACACAACGCTTAGGAGGAGTAGATCGCCCTATCGCTTTCTGCTCCAGAGTTCTCACTTCTCCTGAACTCAAAATGGGAAACTGTGAAAAACATGTACTGGCTTCCTATGCTGCTATGCAGAAATTTACATACATCATTGGTGCTCAAACCACATACCCCAGCCATCACCCCCCCCCCCCTCAAATTCATTGTAGAAGGAAAGTTAGCATGTAGCAAGATTAGGACGGAGAGAATAGTCCAGTGGACTCTCATGTTGCAAGCACAGAATGTAAAGTTTGAATTGTTGAAAGAACCTAACGTGCAAGTGGCTGGAATCTTGCTGGAGGGGCAACCTCATGACTGTCAGTCCTCACCCCAGTGCCCCTAATCACATGATCTTTAGGGAACTAGGACTAGACAAAATTTCACCTTTTCTTCCTACAGTATATATTGATGGTAATAGCCAATGTGAAGGAGGCAGGCGACTAGCAGGTTTTGCAATTGTACAATTGGACCCAAATAACCAAGTGGTACTGCAAAGACAGTATTCCTGTGGGTCAGCGTCAGCACAGTACTGTGAGCTGGCTGCTTTTGTAGCTTGTATGCAACAATATCAGGATTCACACCCAGAGATACAAATCATTTTAGATTCTGATTATGTCTTTAAAAGTGCCACTGTGACAGTGAGAAATACATTGATGAGATAGTTCTTGAGGCATCCATAGATAGTATGCTACAGAATAAAGAGAGTTGGCCATGAGTCACCTGAGCCTGAAGAATCGACAATCAAACTCCTCCAGTCCTCACACTGAAGAACCAGTATGCAGCCCTGGAAGTGAAGGCAATGAAAACATCCCAGGACCAGGAAGGACCAGAGCTCAAGCACCACAAAGTTGCTGAATCAGTGATCACAAGGAAGCGAAGGGTAGTGGTGATTGGTGATTCTCTTCTGAAGGGTAAAGAGGCATGCATCTGCCAACCAGACTTGATATCCAGGGAGATGTGCTGTCTGCCAGATGACAGAATCTGAGATGTTACTGAGAGTTTGCAAAGACTCATCAAGCCTAATAACTATTCTCTGATGATGCTCATCCATGTCCGCACAAATATTACTGCTAGGTATCCCTCCGAGCATATAAAGCATGACTTCATGGCTCTGGGACAGAGGGTGAAGCAGATAGGTGCACAGGTGATAGCATCTTCAGTTCTCCCTGTTGAGGGTAAAGCTAAGGCAGAAAAGCTTGCATCCTGGAGATGAATGCAAAGTTGTGTGGATGGTGTAAATTGAAAGCATGATGATTTTCCAAGGGCTGCTGAGCAGCAACAGTGTCCACCAATCCAAAAAGGGTCAAAGTGTCTTCCGCAGCAGACTGACTAACCTACTAAAGAGGGCTTTAAACTAGATTCATTGGGAATAGGTGAAGAAAGCCCTCAGGTAAGTGAAACATTTAATACCTCTGCAGAAATGGGTAAAACGGACAGTGTCTGGAGAGCAGTGCACATTAAAGCCCGTAGTATGGGAAATAAGACCCAGATGTTGAGGTTTTAATAGAAGAGTATGACTTGGATTTACTGGTGTTCACGGTCAACTATGACTGGGATTTAATTATACTGGGCTATACTTTATTCAGGAAGGACAGGGTAGGAAGAAGGGGAGGAGGAGTGGCACTATATGTAAAAAATGGTACTGTGGGTTAAACTAGAAAGAGGGAATGGGGAATCTATTTGCATTGGTGTGATATACAGATCTCCTTCATAGGCAGAAGAGGTGGACAGAGATTTAACTGAAGACATTCGCAGAATTGCCATGAAAGGAGAAGTGCTACTGATGGGTGATTTCAATATGCCGGATGTTGATTGGCACATCCCTGCTGCAGTGTCATCTAGAAGTAAGGAGATCCTAGATTTTCTACAGGATGAATTATTCTAGCAACTGGTAACAGAACCCACACGTGAAGGAGCCATACTGGACCTGATGCTTACCAATGGGATAAGTATTTCTGATGTTATAGTGGGGAGGATCATCTCACATCCAGTGATCACTAGATAGTGTGGTTCACTTTTAGGATTAGGGCTGATAAAGTCCATTCAAAAATGAGAGTCCTAGACTTTAGGAAAATTACCTACGAGCCACCTAGATAAGGTCTTAGATAGTGCTGGGGAGGAGTCTGCTGTCTTGGTACATTTCGGTACCAATGACATAGAAAAACGTGGTAGGGAGGTACTGGAGGCTAAATTTAGGCTTTTAGGTAGGAAGTTGAAATCAAGAACTTCCAGGGTAGCATTCTCCAAAGTGCTTCCCATTCCACGCGCAGGACCCAAAAACTTTCAAAAGGGAGACTATGATAAGATGAGGATAATAGTTAAGAAAAAACTAAAAGGAGCAGTTGCAAAGGTTAAAGACTTACATCAAGCTTGGGTATTGTTTAAAAATACTATCTTGGAAGTCCAGACCAGCTGTATTCCACACATTAAGAAAAGTGGAAGGATGTCAAAAAAACTGCCAGCATGGTTTAGTCTAAATCCTTTTTATTTGCATTCACAGTCAAAACCACATTATTTGCACTGTATTAACACTCGTATGACAAATCCTCAAGTAAGCACTTTGTAAAACAGCACCAATTCTAGATATCACAATTTTCCTTTTACTTCCCTCTCCCTCCTCTCCCTCTCAGCATGGTTTAAAGGTGAGGTCAAAGAGGCTGTTGTTGCCAAAAAAGCATCTTTCAGGAAATGGAAAAAAGAGCCAAATGACGAAAGCTGGAAACAGCACAAGCACTGGCAAGTTAAATGCAAGGCATCGATAAGGCAAGCGAAGAGAGAATTTGAGAAGAAACTTGCTGTGGAAGCAAAAAGGCATAATAAAGACTATTTCAAGTACATTCGTAGCAAAAAACCTGTGAGAGAGTCAGTTGGACCATTACATGATAGAGGGGTAAAAGGGACACTAAGAGGGGACAAGGCTATAGCGGAGAGACTGAATGAATTCTTTGCTTTGGTATTTACTGAGGAAGATGTAGGGATGTTACCCATGACTGAAGTGGTATTTAAAGGTGATACTGCAGAAGAATTGAAAGAAATATCACTACACCGGGAAGATGTATTACAACTATTTGATAAACTGAAAAGTAGCAAATCACCTGGACCGGTTAGTATACATGCAAGGGTGTTGAAAGAACTGAAATATGAGATTGCAGACCTGCTATTAGTAATCTGTGAACTATCATTAAAATCATCTGTAATACCTGAAGATTGGAGGATCGCCAATGTAACGCCAATTTTTAAAAAAGGTTCCAGGGGTGATCTGGGAAACTACAGACTGGTGAGACTGATGTCAGTACCGGGAAAAATGGTAGAAACCATCATAAAGAACAAAATTACTCAGCATGTAGACAGTCATGGCTTAATGGGAGACAGCCAAAATGGCTTTAGACAAGGAAGATCTTGTCTTACTTATCTGTTATGTTTTTTTGAAGGTGTGAATAAACAGGTAGAAAAAGGTGAGTCGGTTGATATAGTGTATCTGGACTTTCAGAAAGCCTTTGACAAGGTCCCTCATCAGAGACTTTCGGCAAAACTAAAAAGTCATGGGATAGGAGGTAATGTACTATTGTGGATCAGGAACTAGTTAAAAGACAGAAAGCAGAGGGTAGGGCTAAATGGCCAATTTTCCCAATGTAAAAAGGTGAATAGTGGAGTACCCCAGGGATCTGTGCTGGGTCCGTTGCTTTTTGACATATTCATAAATGACCTGGAAAAGGGAATAATGAGTGAGGTTATCAAATTTGCAGATGACACAAAACTATTTAAAGTTGTTAAAACCCATGAGGATTATGGAAAATTGCAAGAGGATCTTGATAAATTGGAAGACTGGGCATCCAAATGGCAGATGAAATTTAATGTGGACAAGTGCAAAGTTATGCACCTAGGAAAGAACAACCCAAACTATGGTTACATGATGCAAGGTTCCACATTGGGAACCACCACTCAGGAAAAAGATTTTAGGCGTCATCGTGGATAACATGTTAAAAGTCTCTGCCCAGTGTGCAGCGGCGGCCAAGAGAGCAATAGAATACTAGGTATCATAAGGAAAGGAATGGAAAATAAAACAAAGGATATTATAATGCCTCTGTATCGTTCCATGGTGCAACTGCACCTTGAATATTGTGTGCAATTCTGGTCGCTGTATCTTAAAAAGGATATAGCGTTATTAGAAAAGGTACAGAGAAGAGCCACGAAAATGGTAAAGGGGATGGAAGGATACCCCTAAGAAGAGAGGCTAAAAAGGTTAGGGCTCTTCAACCTGGAAAAGAGACGGCTGAGGGGAGATATGATGGAGGTATATAAATTAATGAATGGAGTAGAATGGGTAAACGTAGATTGAATGTTTACATCATCAGAATATAGAAAGACTAAGGGACACGCAATGAAGCTACAGGGTAAACTATTTAAGACTAATAAGAGAAAATATTTTTTCACTCAATGTGTAATCAAACTCTGGAATTTATCACCATAGGATGTAGTAAGAGTTGTTAAGCGTAGCTGGCACTGTTCCCTCTAAGCTGTGCGCGCGCACACACCTCGCCGAGCAAGCGCACATACTTTACAACACAGCGCACAAAAATTACGGCTCTGATTCTGATAGAAAACAACACAGATGTCTTAAAATTTAAAAGTTATGATTGTAATTACTAGAAATTTCCTGCTTCATTTAGTAATCGTCTATTTTCATTTAATTTGATTAAAATCAATGTGGTGTACATACTGTATTCTGACGTGTAGTCAAATTTTAAAGTATATAACTCCGAGTGTCGTTATGTGGCGCACAAAAATTTAACCTTCCTTCAAAAGCTGCACACAGCTGATATTTTATGCGCACACAGGCTACAGAAAATTAGAGGGAACATTGGTAGCTGGGTTTAAAAAAGGTTTGGACAAGTTCCTGGAGGAAAGGTCCATAAACCATTATTAAAAGGGACCCACTGCTTGACCCAATACAAGCACTGAGGAACCTGTCTCTTTTGGGGAAACTGCTAGGTACTTCTGACCTGGATTGGTCACTGTTGGAAACGGGATACTGAGCTTGATGAATCTTGGTCTGACCCAGTATGGCATATCTTATGTTCTTATGTGTAGCTCTTTATTGGGGTAATCTATTACTGGTTCCGATGTGTACGCTTTTAGCTGTTTGAGGTCCTCTGTATCTTGAAGCTGTGGTCTCCTCCTAAGGGACACGCCAAAAGGCCCTCTGGAGAAGCCCTCAGGCATGAACGCACCTGTGCGTGCTGGCCTTTTCAATACAAGCAGTTGCTGTCCTGATTGGGTCTTGCAGTGGGGAGAAGGAAGGAGCTCACCTTTCTGCTCCCTTCTGTGAGGCCAGCTGGGGCTCTGGTGTTGCTGGCGGCACCTATGTGTACCGGCCTTTTGAATGCAGGCGGCTGGTGTCCTGATTGGGTCTTGAGGTGGGGAGCAGGGAGAAGCTCACCTTCCCGCTCCCTTCTGTGAGGTCGATTAGGGCTGTGGTGCTGCAATATGCTCAAATCATCGATTGAATATCAGGGGGCTTGCTGAGGACATGTACATTAGTTTTGGGTCGGTACAGTCCATTCTTACTTTCGATTTGGGAATGAGATGTGTGTCTTCAAAACGTGTGTCAAAACTCCTGTTCCCTAACCAAAAAAAAGAGAGACTGTCTGCAGCCAGGGAGCTATTGGAATGCATTGAAAATGACTCAGATTTCATCAAAAAGATTATTACTGGTGATGAATCATGGGTTTATGGTTATGACCCGGAAACTAAGGCTCTATCCTCACAAAGGAAGATTCCAAACTCTCCCAGACCCAAGAAAGCCTGTCAAGTGAGGAGCAATGTCCAGGTCATGCTCACAGTTTTCTTTGATTACTAGGGTATTGTTCATCAAAAGTATGCTCCAAAAGGCCAAACCATCAATAAGGTGTACTACATCCAAGTTCTGACTCATTTCAGAGTTGCACAGGAATGGTGAATGGTTACTTCATCACAATAATGCCCCAGCTCACTCATCACATTTTGTCCAGCAGTTTTTGGCCAAACACCAAATTGAGCAAATCCATCAGCCTCCACACTCACCTGACCTCACACCCTGTGACTTTTTCTTATTACCAAAACTTGAAATTACCACTGAAAGGAAGGAGATTTGATGACTTGGGAGACCATTAAGCAAAGTTTGACCAGCAGCTTCTCAACATAATGAAAGAGGCATTTTAAAATGGTTTCCAGCAGTGCCAGCAACACTGGAGGAAGTGTGTTTTATTGGAAGGGGGCTACTTTGAAGGAGAGACAGTGCAATAACTGTCAATGTTATACTTCTTGTGTTATTGTACAAGTTTCGATACTTTTTGATTGCACCTCATAACCTTCATAAAATACAAAAGGAGGAAGACAAGTATCAATATTTGGAAAATCTTAGAGACGCTAGGAAAGAGGTCGGGAAAGCAAAGATACAAATAGAAGAAAAAATAGCCAATGCAGTAAAAAGGGGGGGCCCGGGGGGGGGGGGGACGACAAGACATTTTTCAGATATGTTAATGATAAGAGGAAGTACAAAAGACTCAAAGATGAATGGGAGGAATATGTAGAAGCTGATGAAGATAAAGCAGAATTGTTAACAAATATTTTTGTTCTGTGTTCACAGATGAAGGGCAAGGAGCAAGGACCTCAGAAAACATCCACAAATAGGAATAGTGAAGGGGATTTTGAATGATTTTCAGAAGACTGTGTTCATGAGGAAAACGTAGTTACTCACCTGTAACAGGTGTTCTCCAGGGACAGCAGGAATCAGTCCCCATATGGGTGACATGGGCACCGACAGAGCCAGTGCAAAGCATTTCCCCAGGCATGTGTGGTCCCCTTCCCGCCCAAGGGTGCCACCTTGCTCAGTCAGATGACATAGCTTAGGCAAAAGACAAAAAGGTAAAGGAGGCAACTCCAAGGGGAGGAGGGAGGGTTGTGAGGACTGATTCCTGCTGTTCCTAGAGAACACCTGTTACAGGTGAGTAACTATGCTTTCTCCAGGAACAAGCAGGAAGTCAGTCCTCACATATGGGACTCCCTAGCTCCAGGCTGCCGGGGCCCGAACCACGACAGCAGCAGCGGCGACCCAAGGGAGGTCGTGAGTTGCAGAAGGTGAGTCCCTACCAAGAGACTCTGCAGACCCAAGCGTTCAGCATCACCATAACTCTGGTAGCCTGAACACTGAAGAGTTGGAGGGCAGGAGTTGCCTATACACCAAGAATGCTTCTGATCACTGCCTGGTCAAAGGCACTGTCCCTGCGGGACTCTCTCTCAAGGCAGTAGTGGGCTGCGAACATATGGACTGAAGACCACGTGGCGGCCTTACAGATGTCTTGCACCGGCACTACACGTAGGTTGGCCACCAATGTGGCCATAGCCCTCATGCGATGGGCAGTGATCTAGCACACCAGGGAAAGGCCAACTCACTCATAAGTGAGGACAATGCAGTCCTCCACCCAGGTGAACAACATTTGCTTGCTCACAGGTAGCCCCAGTCTGTTGGGGTCACAGGAGATAAAAAGCTGAGGAGCTTTTTGATGGGCCTTGGTCCTCTGTAAATAAAAGGACAGGGTCCCTCTTGCAATCCAGGATTTGCAAGACAAACTCCTCCCTGCCGCATGCATCCGTGGGAAGAAGATGGGGAGAACTACCTCCTGATTGAGGTGAAAAGCAGACACCACCTTTGGGAGGAACTTGGGGTGTGTAAGAAACACCACCCTGTTCGAATAGAACCTGGTATAGGGTTGGTCTGCCACCTGGGCCTGCAGCTCGCTTACCTTGTGAGCGGACGTCAACGCCACCAAAAAGGCCACTTTCCAGGAGAGGTGTCTCAGGTAGCAGGTGGCCAAAGGCTCAAATGGCAGCCTAGTGAGCCGGGAGAGCACCACATTGAGGTCCCATTCTGCTGCCGGAGGGTGGAGAGGGGGCTTGGATAGCAGGAAGCCCCTGAGGAATCTGGAGACCAAAGGCTGACCTGAAACGGGCTTCCCCTCTATAGGGTGATGGTTAGCCGCTATGGCGCTGAGATGCACCCTCACCGAGTTAGATTTCAAGCCAGAGTGTGAGAGGTGCAGCAAGTGCTGCAGCACGAGCTTTACCTGACAGAACGGGTTCTCATTCCTTTCTGCACACCAGATGGAGAACCTCCTCCACTTGAAGGCATAAGCCTTTCTGGTGGATGTCTTCCAGGAGGCCAGGAGGATCTCCTCGACCTCACCTGGGAGGTTGAAAGGGGCCAGTGCTACCCTTTCAGCAGCCATGCTGTCAACGTTAGGGACTCCAAGTTGGGGTGTAGCAGGGAGCCTCCCTCCTGGGACAGGAGGTACGGGTCCCAGCCCAGTGAAACTGGGGTTGCCACTGACAGGGAGAGCAGCAGGGGGAACCAGGGCTGCCTGGGCCACCTGGGCATACTGAGCATACTGGGCATATATGCCACCTGGGCATACTGAGGCATGCTCGCTCTGGAACTTGAAAAGGCACTTGGCTGAGGAGCAAGATGGCGGACGCATGCTAACCGCCCTCTCAGAGGCTCCCGCTTTTTTCCCATTTAGTTTTGTTCTTACCTTAATGATGCCGCAGAAACGCAAGGCTAAAGTGTGGGAATCCACGAAGAGCGTACCTCCAGTTAAGGGGCCATTCGATGAGTTCGTTCGGCCCATTAGTGCAGTAGAGGGTGCTCCAGTGAATAGCTCGCTGAAGTTTGCAGGGGCAGAAGGAGGCTCCTGCGTTCTTCAGAGCATGACATCTCTCTGAGCCCGGAGTTGAGATCTGCCCCAGCGCCGCCCTCTATCTCTGACGTTGGAGCCTCGGTGGTGGATTCTGCCGTCAGTGCAGAGACGTCGGTGGGGGTAGAGTGTGTGGCAGCTGTTTCGGTGCCGGCTGCAATTCCCGCTGGGGAGCTAGGGATCATGGCTTCCACTATGGAGTGTGTGGGGGACCAGGAAGACTTGAGTTCACGCCTGGTCTTGGATTCTACCGAGTTGAAACCTATGCTTCAGAAACCGGCTAATATTACTTTGGAGCTTTGTGGGGCGGCTTACAGACTTTGGAAACTTCTCTTCTTGCCCATTTTGCCTCATTTCAGGCTTTGTTGGCTGGTCATCGCCAGGCTCTGGAACAACAGAAGCAGTCAGCTCATGCATTGGCAACTAGAGTGTCTCAAATGGAAATGAAGTTTGAAGATAGTGCTGCTGTCAGGTACTGTGACTAAAGATTTATTAAACGTTCATCTGAAAATAGAGTCTTTGGAGAACTCTGTGAGGAGAAGGAATTTGCGTTTATTAAATTTTCCAAGGGTTCTAAGGAACTTTTCCACTCATATCTTACCTCAGTACTGAAAATACCTGTGGAGTCTATTCCTCCCCTCGCAAGGGTTTTCTACTTGCCGGCTGCTAAGCGGAAAAAGCCTGTATTGTCTTCACCACTTCAGAAACCTGTTTTTGATTCTTTAGACCTGACTGGTTTCTTAGAGATCTCGGAACTAGAGGCTATTCAGAGATCTACACTTTTGCTGACTTTGGCTTTGGAACCTGACCGTGACTGGCTGATGAAGATGTATCTTAAGTTTAGAAATGAGTTATTTATGGGTGCTCTTATTAGGATGTTTCCTGATGTCTCGAAGGCCACCCAAAAGCGTAGAGAGCAATTTTTATTGCTGCGTCCAAAGGTTTTGCAGTTGGGGGGTTTGTTTTTCTTGCAATATCCATGTAAATGTTTGATAAAGTACCAGGGTGTGAACTATATCTATTTTGATCCCTCCCACCTTACTCAGTTTGTGGTTAGTAAAAGTGTTTCTATTCCTTAGGAGTCTGTGAATCCATGATGTCATCTCCTCTTTGAATTGATTTCATATAGTAGGTAGTACTGCACCAATATCGCGTCTTATTTTTTGCAAATAATTACTTGTGATTTGAGTCTCTCCTAAGAAGTATGGTGGACTAGTGAAATGTTATGTCTTTTCCTGATTGGATAGGGCAAGGGGTGTGGGGTGTTTCTCCCCCTTGTCTATTATTTTGATTGTGTTTTGTTTTTCTTTTCTGTAACAAGTAATTTCTTGTGTATATTTTAAAAATTGCATAAATAAAAAAAAGAAAAGAAAAGGCACTTGGCTATCAGAGGTGTTGGTGGGAATGCATAAAGCAGGTCCTGTGACCAGATCATCAGGAAGGCGTCCGCCGCCACCCTCCTGCGATGTGGCTGAGGAGAGCAGAATTGGGCAGCTGTGAGTTGTTGGGGGAGGCGAACAGGTCCAGCCAGGATCTTCCCCAGAGGCGGAAAAGCCTCCGAGTCATTTTTGGGTCCAGGCGCCACTCGTGAGGCCGAAGGACCCAGCTGAGGTTGTCTGCCAGGCAGTTGTCCTGGCTCGGTAAGTACATCACCCTCAGAAGGATAAGGCTGCACACTGCAAAGGAGTGGAGGGCCACTGCCTCCTGACAGAGGAAGTAGGAGCCTGTAACCCCCTGCTTGTTCACACAGAACATGGCAACCTGATTGTCTGTATGAGGAACGGAAGGTCGCTCAGGAGGTGGCTGAAGGCCTGAAGGGCCAGGAAGATGGCCCTGAGTTCGAGGAGATTGATTTGCAGGAGGGATTCCTCTCGGGACCAGGTGCCCTGGGTGCACTGGCCCTTGCAATGTCCACCACAGCCTACAAGGGAGGCGTCTGTCATCAGGACCCTCTGAGGGGCTGGTGCCTGAAAGGGCATCCCTGACCTGAGGTGATGTAGGGACTGCCACCAGGTGAGGTAGGCCGCAAGCTGGCGGGTGACCTTTACTCTGTCCCTCAGCCTGCCCGTCACCTGTACCCATGGGGAACGGATGCACCACTGTGCTGCCTGCATATGTGGGTGGGCCAGAGGCGTAATGTGGACTGTCGAGGCCATATGGCCTAGTAGGCGAAAGAGTAGGCGAGCTGGCACCGAACTGGAGCTCTGCACGTCCCTTGCCAGCTGCTTCAGGCGGTGGGCTCTCTCCACAGGGAGGAAGGCTCTGACCCGCAGAGTGTCCAGCTGGGCCCCTATGATTTCCAAGTCTTGGGTCGGGGAGAGGGTGGGCTTGGGGTAGTTGCTGATGAACCCAAACTGTTGCAGGGTGTGGATAGTGAACCTTGTGGCCCGCCTGGCCTCAAGAGGTGTGCTGCCTCTGATGAGCCAGTTGTCAAGGGAAGACATGGGCCCCTTGGAGGCACACATAGGCGGCTACGACCTCTAGGCATTTTGTAAAGATCCTTGGAGAGGAGGCAAGGCTGAACAGCAGCACTCTGTACTGGTAGTGCTGCCCCACCACCACGAATCTCAGGTAATGGGAGAGATGGATCAGGATGTGGGTATAAGCATCCTTGAGATCCAAGAAACCGAGTCAGTCTCCCTGGCAGAGATAGGGCAGCAGTGTCCCAAGGGAGAGCATCTTGAACTTTTCCCTCATCAGGAACTTGTTTAAGTTGTGCAGGTCCAGGATGGGCTGGACACACCCTGTTCTTTTTGGGACAAGAAAGTACCTCGAGTAGAACCCCTTTCCCCAGAGGTGATGGGGTACCGGTTCCACCGCTCTGTCCCTGAGGAAGCCTGTGAGTTCTGTGGCGAGCAAGGCCTGGTGAAGGAAAGAGGCTGTGGTGGCTCTCCTAGGAAGAAGTCTGGAGGGTTCTGCTGCAGATGGAGGAAATACCCCCTCCTGCACCACCCGCAGAATCCACTGGTCTGTGGTGATGCTGGCCCATCTGTGGGCGAAAGAGGCCAGTCGACCCCCTGTGGGCTGAGGTGGGCCTACCGGGGGAGGGGAGGCCCTGCCCAGGGAGTCAAAAGCTTCCCCCCGGTTGGGTGGGAGCTGGTGTCTGGGGCTTGGGAACCTTGGGCTTCATAGGTCCGTGTCCCTGGCCTTTTGGCTGAGAGGCCTGGTGAGGCTGCCCCAAGTAAGTCTGGTAGTGGCCAGTCTGGGAGTAGCCCTTTTTCCTCGGGAAAAAGGGCTTTTTCCCCAAGGATGTTTTCCTTGGGAGAGCCGAGGTCTTTCTGGATGGCCTCTTCTGGGTCACAACCTCGGTCTTAATCTCCGCAGCCTTATCAGACATCAATTTCCTGAATAAGTTCTCACCATTGCAGGGGACATCCAGAAGCTTTTCTTGTACCCACTGCTCCAGGTCAGAGGTCTGTAGCCACGCCTGGCGCCTGCAACCCTGGTCGCAGATTTGAGGAATTTGGCCTGGGAGAGGAATTTGGAACAGTCCCGAATCCTGGCTGCTAGGGACTGGAACATTTGCTGAGGTTCCCGGACAAGGTCCACCGAGAACCCTGAGAGTTCCCGTATCAGGCACTTAAGGTACATTCCAACGTACAATTCGTATGCCTGTATTCGACACCCGAGCATGGCGCCCTGGTAGCCCTTGCGCCCCACGGTGTTGAGGGCCCGGGCTTCCCTGCGGGGGGGAATCGAAGAGTAGGTCTTTTGACTCTTCATTTTTTACATGGAGGACTCAACCACCATTGGGTTGTGGGGGAGTTGTGGCTTATGGAATCCAGAGCCCTTTCGGATTCAATAGATGGCGTCTAGGTGCCAACTGACCACCAGCACTGAGGCCAGGGACTCCCACATCTGGAGGAGCAATCTCTCAAGGATAGGTGGAACCGGCATAGTAACAATCTCCTTGGGAGGGGACCCATATTGTAGGATCTCGAGTTCCTCGGTGCGCGGGTCCTCCTCCAACTCCATCTGGATTGAAAGAGCCCGGGCCATGTCACGAACGAAGTCATGAAAGGCCACGTCCTCAGGCTGGGAGTGGTGCCGAGGCTCCAGGGGAGATGGCTTGGAGGGAACATCCCAGTGTCGGGAGGTCTCCAGAGTGGCTTCATCCCCTGTCTCCCAGTCGGAGCCCGAAGGCATCGAGGAGTCAACCCCGGGGGCAGCTCTGAGGAACCAGGCCCCCCCCCGGAGGACCTGGGCTTGGACTCCCGGAGACTCATCGCAGAGGACTGGAACCCCCAAGGAGCATGATAGAGACCTCGATCGACACCGAGGACTTACCCGAGGCCAGTGGCGCTCAGTGCCAAGTTTGACACCCAGAGGTTCCCCCGAGGCTGGGGGCCCCAGTGTCGGGGCCGATGATGCCAGGGGGCACAACATCAACGCCCGCTGCAAGGCCAAGATTGCCATGCGGGACTCGAGGCCTGATGGCTGTGCAGCACTTGGCATGAACACCAAAGGCCTCGGATTCGACACACGCACGCCAGAGAGTGCGTCCTTGAGGAGGACTATAGGGTCACAGTCCTGGTGTGATCTCTGCCGGCTGAGGATTCTTGTCTCGACGCTTTCTGAGGCACTGCTCGGAGTTATCCGAGTCCTGTCAAGGGACCTTGCCAAGTTTGATCAGAGGCACCTCCTTCGGGACCTTCTTTTTGGGAGGGTCCGGGACCGCACCGGAGGAGCCGCCACTGCAGGACTCCAAAGATGCCTGGACCTCTCGCAAAGGACCGGCTTCGGCGCTCAGCGATGGGGAAGCCAAGGCAGAGTCAGATCTTGGGGAAAGCTTTCCCTGCAACTCGGACCGCCGCCTATTGGTTTTAGGGATCATGGCCTGGCACCAGCCACAGGTGGAACTGTCCTGGTCTGGGCCCAGGCAGCAGATGCAGCAGTCGTGAATATCAGTGACTGAGATAGTCTGACTGCAGCGGTCACATTTCTTGAGCCCACCAGGAGTCATGGTGGGAGCACCCTCGGCTGGGTCGACAACCCCCGGGTGAAAAAAGGCACGAAGGCCAGTCAAGGAGGAACCTCGAGGGAATACGGGAAAAAAAAGGGAGCCAAGATCGGCACCACCTCGAGGCGGAAAGGTAACCGATATGCAAACCTGAAAAAAGGAAGGAATTAAAGAACTTTTTCCGGGAGAGTAGAGGACCATGTCCGTTGGGCTCTGGGGAAAAAAGGAGACTGAGCAAGATAGCACCCTTGGGCGGGAAGGGGACCACACATGTGTGGTAGCATTCCCAAAGGCTTTCTTTGAAAGCTGGGGAAATGCTCTGTGCATGCTCCGTCGGTGCTGACATCACCCAAATGTGAGGACTGACTTCCTGCTTGTTCCTGAAGAACTAGCTAAACTAAAAGTAGACAAAGCAATGGGGCTGGATGGGATACATCTGAGAGTATTGAAGGAACTTGGGGAAGTAAGCCAAGTTCAAATGTATATTACATATTCCTCCAACTGTATATAGTTAAATGTTCTCTGTAAACCAGTTCAAATTGTTAATGGTAAACCACTTTGATCCAGTTAAAAGCGGTATAAAAATCTTGCTAAATAAATAAAATAGAGTTCTAGCAGCTCCACTGTCTAACCTTTTCAATGCTTCTTTAGAAATGGGTGTGGTTCCAGAGCAGGGGCGGCCCAAGGGGGGTGCGGGGCCATGTGCGGAGACTCGGTGCGGGGCCTCATTTGCATAAGTGGCCTTATTTGCATAAATATTTGCATAATGTTACCATACACTAACTTTTAGTAAACATGTCTCTTAATGAGTGTATGGATAAAGAAAGACTAAAAGATTTCTACATTACTATAATCCAGTGCCAACCGCCAGGCACATTAGGAACTACTACAAACGCTGCCCATTTAGAACCCATAAAAAATGCAATAGGACAAACCTAAGCTCAAACTACAACCTCTGGAATAGTACTATGAAACAGTGTCAGGCACCAAGGTCTCAGTTTAAAACATCGCAGCAATCCATAGGATTTTGTTAAAGCTCATAATGAAACTTTTAGCTGCTGTTCACATCAATGACCTTTAATCAGTACCTTCTTCTCTGTTTCACATTCAATTTTTCTGAAACAAACTAATCACTTATTTTCTTCTTTTTCTGCTTTTTCTTATAAAAATTTCTTTAAAAAGCCTATTTTTCAAAGATCAGTTCCACTCAGTTCCACTTATGTTTTCACTTCTCATTCACATCATTTCTTCAAAACTGCAAAACATGTATGTAGAATCATGCTGATGATACTCCAAGAGTATTACTGTCCATTGAAAGAGGCTATCACATGCTTAACATAGTTGGCACTTATCTTTTAAAATTTCATTCGTGCTCCAACCGTTCTTGATAAGCACTATCGATATTGTGCCTTTGCTTTTTGATGCGGCAAAGCCCTACAAATGGTTTCTTAATGCAGCAATGCCAGAAGTATCACACTACTTTGAATGAATCCCAACGCCGTTATTCTAAGGCGCCCAAGCGTTTCGTTATGACAAGTTCTTCAGGGGAATGTATTTCTCCCAAACTGACCTGCAGAATCCGTCTTTGCTCAAAAATCAACTCGGAGGAAACCTTTCTCACATCTCTCCGTCAGTTGTCCAAAGACGCCGCGCGGCTTCTTTGGACAACTGACGGAGAGATGTGAGAAAGGTTTCCTCCGAGTTGATTTTTGAGCAAAGACGGATTCTACAGGTCAGTTTGGGTGAAATACATTCCCCTGAAGAACTTGTCATAACGAAACGCTTGGGCGCCTTAGAATAACGGTGTTGGGATTCATTCAAAGTAGTGTGATACTTCTGGCATTGCTGCATTAAGAAACCATTTGTAGGGCTTTGCCGCATCAAAAAGCAAAGGCACAATATCGATAGTGCTTATCAAGAATGGTTGGAGCACGAATGAAATTTTAAAAGATAAGTGCCAACTATGTTAAGCATGTGATAGCCTCTTTCAATGGACAGTAATACTCTTGGAGTATCATCAGCATGATTCTACATACATGTTTTGCAGTTTTGAAGAAATGATGTGAATGAGAAGTGAAAACATAAGTGGAATTGAGTGGAACTGATCTTTGAAAAATAGGCTTTTTAAAGAAATTTTTATAAGAAAAAGCAGAAAAAGAAGAAAATAAGTGATTAGTTTGTTTCAGAAAAATTGATTGTGAAACAGAGAAGAAGGTACTGATTAAAGGTCATTGATGTGAACAGCAGCTAAAAGTTTCATTATGAGCTTTAACAAAATCCTATGGATTGCTGCGATGTTTTAAACTGAGACCTTGGTGCCTGACACTATGTTTCATAGTACTATTCCAGAGGTTGTAGTTTGAGCTTAGGTTTGTCCTATTGCATTTTTTAGAGGAAAAAGCTCAACAGAGATAGCCCATATTTAGTAGTTTGTATACTCATTTAGAACCCATAGCAAACCCGCCGTATCCTGACAGCATTACCAGGACTTACAAAGCACCATACCCTACCTATCAAAAGGCAACACTGCAAATATTAAACCAATACATTTCAGAGAATACTGGGGAAAGAGAACAAGTGGCAATGTCAAATAGGAATTACATAAATAGAATACCTCAGCTCAGTTACACATGCAGAACATAGACCATCACCAAACAAGGAATCACAATTTAGAAACAGGAAGGCAATAATTAAACTGGGAACCCCAAAAGCCAAACTTGGAATGTACAACAACACTGTAGAAATAAAACTATAAATTAATTTCCTCTTGTACCAAACAAAGCGCAGACGTTGATGCACATTTCCCAGAGCTTTCATATTCCAGTTAATAAATTCAAAATAAAGAGATATCTTTCTACCTTTTGTGCATTTTTTTCAGTTGCAATTGCTCCAGCCACTTTCTTCTGGTTTCTTCATGTTTTCTGCTAACTGTCCATCGTCTGCTGTCCATTTGTTCTTTCTTCTCTCTTCTAGTTTTTTTTTCCATTCTCTCTCTCTACATCTGCTTTGACATACTAATCTTTCTCCATTTGCTCTTTCCTCATTCCTATTTCATCCACACAAATTTTACCCCTCCATCCTCAATCCCCACTTACTCTCCCCAATACCCGGCCAATTGTAGATTTTTCATCCCTCCCACACAAAATATTTTTCCCCTCTCCATTTTACTCTCCCAGCCCCATCCCATTCTAATCCTCCCCCAACATCAGCTCCCTTCTAGTTCCAGTCTCACCCAGCATCCATTCCCTTCTAGTCCCTGCATCAGCCCATATCCAGTCCTAGCCCCCCATCAACCCATTTCCAGTCCTAGCTCCCCCATCCATTTTCAGTCTGAGTCCCTTCATCAGCTCATTTCCAATCCTAGCCCCCATCAGCCCATTTCTAGTCATTTCCTAGCCCCACCATCAGCCCATGTCAAATCCTAGCTCCCCTCCACTCAGTCCAATTCCAGTCCAAGCCCCCCCATGAGCCTACTTCCAGTTCTAGCCCCTCCATGAGTCCATTTCAATTCAAGCCCCCACCCCAGCCCATTTCCAATCTTAGCTCCCCCCAACAGCCCATTTCCAGTCCTATCCTAGCTGCTCCATCAGCCCATTTTCAGTCCTAGCTCCCTTCCCTCACAGCCCATTTCCATTCCAAGCTCCCTCCCCATCAGCTATTTGCAGTTCAAGCCTCCCCTTCCACTCAGCCCATTTCCAGTCATAGCAACCCCCCAACCCATTACCAGTCCTAGCCCCCCATCAACCCACTTCCAGTCCTAACCCCCCATCACCCCATTTTCAGTTTAAGCCCCCCCTATAACCCATTACGTCCTAACTCCCCATCAGCCTACTTCCAGTCTTAACCCCATCAGCCCATTTCCAGTCAGCCCCCCATAGCTCATTGCCAGTCCTAAACCCACCCCATCAGCCCACAGCCCATTACCAGTCCTAACCACATCAGCCCACCTCAAGTCCTAACCCCTCCCCATCAGCCCATTTCCTGTCCTAGCCCCCCATAGCCCATTATCAGTCCTAACCCCCCCATGGCCCATTAGCAGTCCTAACCCCACCCATCACCTCATTTCCAGACAGCCCCCATCAGCCCACAGCCCATTACCAGTCTTAACCCCCCCATAGCCCATTACCAGTCCTAACCCCCCCCCCCAACATCCCACAGCCCATTACCAGTCCTAACCCCTCCCCATCAGCCCATTTCCTGTCCTAGCCCACCCATAGCCCATTACCAGTCCTAACCCCCCCCATAGCCCATTACCAGTCCTAACCCCCCCATAGTCCATTACCAGTCCTAACCCCCCATCACCCCATTTCCAGACAGCCCCCATCAGCCCACAGCCCATTACCAGTCTTAACACTCCCCCCTATAGCCCATTACCAGTCCTAACCCCCCCAACAGCCCACAGCCCATTACCAGTCCTAAACCCGCCCCATCAGCCCATTTCCTGTCATAGCCCCCCATATCCCATTATCAGTCCTAACCCCCCCATAGCCCATTACCAGTCCTAACCCCCCATCGCCCCATTTCCCGACAGCCCCCATCAGCCCACAGCCCATTGCCAGTCTTAACCCCCCCCCCGCCCCTGGCCAGTCTTAACCCCCCCCCCCCCATCGGCTTATGGCAAAATTAAAAAAAAAAAAAAAGCTGGCTCTGGCTGCTGTTGCGGCCGCCGCGGCAGCAGCAGAATGGAGTGTCCCGCGGGGCCCCCTCTGCTCGCTGAGCCCCTCTGCAAGGGCTTTCAGATTCACGAAGGGAGAGTGTCTCCCTCGCGTCTCTGTTAAGCCCGCAGGGGCTAATGGGAAATTTCCCATCTGCCCCTTTAGATGCGAGGGGCTAATGGGAAATTTCCCATTAGCCCCTGCGGGCTTAACAGAGACGCGAGGGAGACACTCTCCCTTCGCGAATCTGAAAGCCCTTGCAGAGGGGCTCAGCGAGCAGAGGAGGCCCCGCGGGACACTCCATTCTGCTGCTGCCGCGGCGGCAGCAGCAGCAGCCAGAGCCAGCTTTTTTTTTTTTAATGTAATTTTTAAAAAAAGCAGAATGTTCTTTGCGCGGGGCCCCCTGAAACGCGGGGCCCTGTGCAAAAAACATTCTTGCTCAATGGACGGACCGGCCCTGTTCCAGAGGACTGGAGAAAGGCGTATGTGGTCCCTTAACACAAAAGCGGAAGTAAGGATGAGGTTGAGAACTACAGGCCAGTTAGTCTGACATCTTTGGTGAGTAAATTAATGGAAATGCTGCAGAGGATAGTGAGGTTTTTGGAGTCCAATGGATTGCAGGATCAGAGGCAAGCAGTATGGTTTACTAGGGGCAGGTCTTGTCAGACAAATTTGATTGATTTCTTTGACTGGGTGACCAGGGAGTTGGACTGAGAGAGCGAGCCCTAGACATGATGTTCTTAGATTTCAGTAAAACCTTTGACACTGTTCCACACAGGCGACCTATAAATAAATTGAGCACCCTAGGGATGGACCCTAAAGTGACTAATTGGGTTAGAAATTGGTTGAATGGGAGGTAGCAAAGGGTACAGGTAAATGGAGCTTAGTCTGAGAAGGATGTAACCAATGATGTGCCACAAGAATCTGTCCTTGGTCCGATTCTTTTTTTTTATTTTATATTTTCCAACATTTTTCCAACAGTTTATCCAGATAAACATTTCCAGCACAGTAACAATGAAAACAAAACAGAGAAACATAAGCCTAATTGAGTGTCCATTAAGCAAGTAAGAAAAAAGTAATTCAAATTAACAGCATATCATCTGCCATGTACCACCCCCCCTCCTCCCCTGATGCAACAACAGTCCAGTGCTACAGCCGTCTGGGAACCCGAGTGTGGACACAGCAAGCCTATGTTTCACCAATCCAGACCTTACTCACTGCGGAGCCTCTTCATACAGGGAGGGTCCGGGCAGGGGCATAGAAAGGAAAGAGAAAGTGAGGGACAGTAGAGGAGAGGATGGAAAGGGAGCCAGCAGGAGGAAGAGACATCCAGGGCAGAAACAGACCTCCGCAAATAGAGACCAGTGGAGCATGGAAGGGGCGCAAGAAGGGGAGCAGCCACCCAACAAGGTGACAGTCAGCTCAACCCACTCCCTCCCTCTCCCAGTCTGACAGGCGACCAAAGCTTCTCAAAATGACCATCCGCCCCTGGAGTTGCACAGCTCCCCGCTTCATTTCCATGATGCCTGCCAGTTTCAGCCAGTCGACCATGGTTGGGGCCTGGCAGCTCCTCCACTTGGCCACAATTGCTAATCACACCGCTAGAAAGAAAAAGGCAGATCTTCTTGATTAAGGCAAATAATATACTGCTTCTCCCTGCACCCCAGTAGCAAAAGCCCTGGGTCTAAAAGGAAATGGTGGCCCACCACCCGTGCACATACAGTATATCTGCAACTTTCTCCCATGGGATCGCACCGGAACACATTTCCAAAGTTTATGCAAAAGGGTCCCCCTTGCCCCACACCCCTACCAACAAACAACAGGGTAGGCCTTATACATTACATCTAATTTGGAAGGGGTGAGGTATAGCCAAAATAGGACCTTATACTGAGAGTCTAAATGAATCTGATTGACACCTTGGGGGTACTGTCCCAAATCCTCTCCCAATGTTCCTCTGACCATTCTCTTCCCCAGGTCCCTAGCCTAATTTATCTGATAAGGGTGGCTGACCTTGTGTGCTGTGGCCAAAATCATGTAAAGCTGTGCTAGGTAACCCATATCCCCTCGTAGCAGAACTTGCTTTTAATTGAGAGCAATTGAAAGCAAGTTCTGCTACGAGGGGACATGGGATGAGGGTGAAGGGAGATAGATTCAGGAGTAATATGCGGAAATATTTATTTATGGAAAGAATAGTGGATCCATGGAATAGTCTCCCCAGTGGAGGTGGTAGAGATGAGGACAGTAACTGAATTCAAAAAAGCATGGGACAAACACAGAGGATCTCTAAAGGTAAAAAGGGGACTGTTGTAGTTGTTATGGAAGGACAGACTAGATAGGCCATGTGGTCTTTTTCTGTTGTCATATTTCTATGTAGAAGGAAGCGGAAGCCAAAAAACATGGCCAAACATAGTAGGGATATCCAAAAAACTTTATTAGCAGACCCAACTTTTTTAGATATCCCTACTGTGTTTGGCCGTGTTTTTTGGCTTCCGTTTCCTTCTACTGTACCCTCTGCGGAAGAACTTCTTCTCCTTTTATTTGGTCATATTTCTATGTTTCTAAAACGACCCTGATAAATGAAGTCCACTACCCGTGTCATGTCATTAAGGCCCATCCACAGAAGCTACCTGCCTAGGAGAAAACAATTCACCCCGCATCAAAACGGCCAGCTGTGACAGAGATGGATCAAAATGTAGTGACTTAGTCACACGCTCCCAAACCCAGAAAATAGGGCCTACTAGTGGGTGGTTCCCTATGCTGCCCAAGTTCTCCCTGGAAACCAAAAAAGAAAGCACCCCCATAACTGGGACCCTCATCTGTCCACTCTCAATCTATATCCAGTGTTGGTCAGGGTTCGCCCTCCACCAGTAATAAACTGTTATTAAATGTGCCACCCAATAATAAAGTTTTAAATTGGGGACAGATCACACTTCCCCCCCCCCTCCCGCGCCTTTGGACGCATCAAGAGGCTTTACTTGACCCGCGCCATCTTGCCATTCCAATAAAGTGTGTGAATAATCTTGAAGGTCATTAAAATTACTCTCTGGAATGCGACATGGGAGCATCAAGAACAAATAAAGTGGGGCAAGATGTTCATTTTAAGCACATTAATACGATCAACAAGGAAAAGGATAAAAAAAACCAACGTCTCAGATCCTCCCGCACCTTCTGAAACAATGGTGAATAGTGCAACTGAAACAGCCTATTGATATCTACCAGTATCTTCACCCCCAAGTAAGGTAGGAATCCTTCTCCCACTGAAAAGAAAAGCAGGCCCGAAACCACTCAGAGAGCAGCACCATCTTAGTGGAATTAAGTGTATAACCAGATATCCCAAACTGTTCATACTCAGTCTCAGGAAGATTCCGGATGTGCCAAAAACAGAAGTGTGTCATCAGCGTACAGTGCAACTTTGTGTTCTGAACCCCCTGCTACCACCCCCACCACCACCACCCCATTTCCTCAGACAGCCTGTGCAAAGGGTTCCAAAGAAAGTGCGAATAACAAAGGGGACAACAGGCACCCCTGTCGTGTTCCCTGTCCCAACACAAACTTATCGGAGAGAGCCGCATTGATGCGGAGCTTTGCTGTAGGAGCACTATAGAGAGCCCTGATTACTCGCAAAAAAATGAGGTCCCACATTAAAGGCCTGCAGGGTGCATAGCAGATATACCCACTTCACCCTGTCAAAGCTCTTCTCAACATCAAGGGCCAAGACAACCACTGGTATCCCTGGCTCCCACCCACACTGTGAACCAACCCCAACACCCACCGCACATTATCGGCCACATTCCTATTAGCAATGAAACCAGTCTGATCCGGGTGAATTAGGGTCTCTATAAGACAGTTTAACCATCAGGCGAGTAATTTAGACAGTAATTTAGCGTCTGTGTTCAAGAGGGAGATGGGGGGGGGGGGGTAGGAACCAGGCACCCTTAACCTTTTTATGTATAAAAGTGATGTGTGCCTCCAGGAAGGTGAGCGTAACTCTCCCTTCCTCCCAAGCCTGATTGAAAACCCGACACAGCATCATGGAGAGAATCCCCCCCCCCCCACCTCAAAAGATTTATAAATCTCAGAGGGAAATCCATCTGGCCCAGGTGACTTACCCATAGGTAATCCATCCATGGCTTTCTGCACCTCCAAAGTCCTCATCAGGCCATCCAGCAATGACTCCTGCTCCTCCGAGAGGGAATGCACCACCCTATCTGAAGGGGGCCCTGCGTGCACTCTGAGGAGCATAGCTCACTATAAAATTGAACAAATATTCATTCGATTCCCTCTTTATCATGGCATATCCTACCCTCAGGATCATGAATCTGCAAGAGCATGGTCTTGGCCTGTCTCTGTCACAGCTGGGAGGTGAGCAATTTATCAATCTTGCCCCCCCCCCCCTTAGTTGATCCCTGCTACCTTCCTATACAGGATATCCAACTCTGCCACTAACAAAGCATTTAGCTCAGCCGTCTTCAGAGTCAGCCTGCAAGAAAGTTTCTGTGACTGGGCCGCCATATGCTGGATATCCAAGACCACTAGGTCCTTCTCAAGTTGGGACCTAAGCTGCTCCCTCTCCCTTTTTTAACGTGCACCTACCTCAATCAGGCCACCCTGAACTAACACCTTTGGTGTGTCCCACACCATGATGAGAGGAACCTTCCCGGTGTCATTCTCCTGGAGGTAAATCTGTATAAGTCTCTCCACCCCCTGCCTGGTCTCTGCAGCCCCCAACAGGGACATGTTGAGCCTCCAGGGCCTGTTCCCCCAGCTCCAAGTAGAATGGAGCATGGTCTGACCATATAATACTGCCAGTTCACCATCCGTGGGAAAAGCAACAAGCTAATGAAGAAATAATCCAGTCTGGAATACGACCAGTGTATCGAAGAAAAGCACGTGTGCTTCCTAATCCCCAGGTTCCATAAATGCCAGATATCCAGAGGATTATATTTTCACCCCAGCCTACTACGGAACGTCCTCTCTTCTCTCGGCCCCCTTGCCAAGCTGGAGGATCTGTACACCTCTTCCTGTGCTTTTGTGTTGAGGTCCCCATCGTAGAGTACTGGGAACGTAGTCCAGGCCTCAATCCTGGCCAATACCTTGGTCATGGCCAGCGTTTGGGGCATAAAGATTGACCAAACATATGGTCTTTCCTATGATTTGTACTTCCAGAGCTAGTACCTGCCCTGACCCATGCCACCACCTTTGCAAAACCTTAAAGGGGAGCCCCCCACCAAAAAAGAATAGTCACCCCTGCATTAATAGACTATCGGAGAATGATACATCTCTATCGCCCAGATCCCCGCCAAATCGGCAGCTGTATCTCTTAAAAGAGGTAGATATCAGAGCTCATATGAGGCAGCTCCCGCAGAACCAACTTTCACCTGTATCCCCCGTACATTAATAGAGGAGAACCTAAAGCTCCCCACTGCTCCAGCCATCACACTTACCTAATAACCCCCCTGCCCCCCCACCCTGGGCATATAAGCAGCACAATGCATGAGACTCAAAAAAACAAAAAAAAAACCCAGCATATAACCCATCAACACACTCCAAGAATTCAGAACCCATCAACCTCAACCCAACTTGCATCTGAGGCCCAACGGGACCTTCTGGCAGGATATTCACTGGGTAGGGTTTGCTGAGACAGTCCCTGGATTAACCAGGGGGGATCTTGGATGGCAAGCCAGAGAATGATTGAACCCCCACACTGAGGAATGGCCATCAGGAAGGAGGAGGTGATAGTGCCTCTGTATAAGTCTTTGGTGAGACCTCATTTGGAGTACTGTGTGCAATTCTGGAGTCCACATCTTCAAAAGAATATAAACAGAATGGAGTCTGTGTAGAGGATGGCTACCAAAATGGTCAGTGGACTCAGTCATAAGGCATATGGAGACAGGCTTATAGATCTCAATATGCATACTTTGGAGGAAAGGTGGGAGAGAGGAGATATGATGGATGTTTAAATTCCTCTGTAGCAAATGCATAGAAGGAGAGCCTTTTCCAAATGAAAGAAAGCTCTGCAATGAGAGGCCATAGGATGAAGGTGAAAGGGGATAGACTCAGGAGTAATACGGGTAAATATTTCTTTACAGAAAGAGTGGTAGATATGTGGAACAGTCTCCCAATGGAGGTAGTAGAAACCAGGACAGTATCTGAATTCAAGAAAGCATGGGACCAACACAGAGCATGTCTAAAGGTAAAAAGAGGGACTATGGTAGTTGTATGGAAGGGCAGACTGGATAGGCCATAGGTCTTTTTCTGCCGTCATGTAGAAGAGGGAGGTGGACCTTGAAGTCCTATGACTGAGGCAGTCAGGGGATTCAGCAACAAACTCTACAGTGGTCTCTCGTGGTCTCTCACAGTGTTACTACTCTCTTTGGAGGCTGAACTGCAAAGAAGTGCCATAAAGGTGTCAGAAATGAGAGTAGTGCATTCTAGGGTACAACCGATCTGAGTCACATATATAAAGACATAGCCCAAACTAAGATTGGATTACATGATGCTTTTCACTTGGGTATCAGATTACAGCCATCTCTAGCGTGTACACCACAGCAGCCAGTATAACAGGCCTGCATGCAGCCCAATATTTATTTACTTATTTGTACATTCATAATCATTTCTATCCTGTCCAATGATAATCAATGCAGTTTACAAAAATAAAAGCACACATTAAAACTATAAAATACAATAAAATAGATACCCTTCCCCTAAACGTCCACCAGCTCCTCCAGTAACAAGAAAACGACTCAAACATCATTAACCAATTTCTGTTGAGCAAAAGGAAGCCCAACAAAGTTAACACACTTGCCTAAGGTTACACAGAGAAGCCAGAATTAAAATCTTGCTTCTCCTACAGATACTCCTTGAAATCTTGGGCAAATCATTTTGCCGTCCACTACACTGCCTCAAGTACAAAGGTAGACTGTAATCCTTGTAGTGGCAGGGAAATACTTATTGTTTCTGTATGTAATTCACATTGAGCTACCAATAAAAGGCAGGGGCTAAATCTAAAATTAGAAAGAAAGAACCCCCCCTTCAATTCCATAATCTTATCATTAGATCAAAGCCCTTTCTAAAGGAGCCAAGTAATCCAGAAAGGGAGTTCATAAACATTGATTACTTTATTACCTGCTGGTGCGCCTGCCATTACAGTCAAAGCTGCCATCGATTTGGTGCCAGTGTAGTGACTTTTTACAAGGTAACGAGCTAAGTCCAAGACTGAATCAAACTGCTGACTTAATGTTTTCTGGGCCCACTCACACACAAGCAGGCAGGCAGCAGATACAACTTCTTCATCAGCACTTGGCAGTTGTACTGAGGAGTCCATCCCATCCAGCTAAAACAGATCACACAGGTTATTTGTAAAACAAAGCAAGGAACAGGAGGGAAATAGATGATCAATACAAAAAGTACCATGGCTAATTACAAAAATTTTCAAACCCGCCTTTTTACTGTATTCTGATTATTAAATAATCTCTCAAATGAATACAACTTGACACAATCTCTTAAGTGTGAAAGATTATTTATTTTATTTAGCAATGCTTATATACCGCTTTTCACCGGGTCAAAGTAGTGTGCATTCAGGTACGGTGTATATTTCCCTCATCACCAAAGGGCTCACAATCTCAGTTTTGTACCTGAGGCAATGGAGAGTTAAGTGTCTTGCCCAAGGCCACAAGGCGTGCCTGTGGGACTAGAAACCCCAGTCCCTCCGGTCCGAGGTTGCTGTCCTCCCGTGGGATTCGAACCCCCGGCCTTCCAGCCCGAGGCAACTTGCCCAAACCACTAGGTCACAAAATGAGGAAAAAAGGTTGAGCAGGTAATTTTTGGAAAAGAAAATAGTACTAACACTGTCAATACTTTCAAATGAACATAAGTATAAGTTGTGAAATAAAATGGCAACCACTAAGGGCCATTGTATTACTAATTAAAGATTTATTTGGATCAGCAAGGAATATTGAACTTTGCAAGGAAATTGAACTTTTGAGCCATTCTGCATGTGAGAAATCATGCTGAGCCAGCTTGCAAAGAGCATGTGCTTAATGGTTAGTAAACATGGCCCTATGCTGTGGACTATTTTTGCCATCTTTGTTTCTTCCAAAGATAAAACTATTCCTTAAACTACAATTTGGCTACACTACTGCATTTGTTTTCACTTCACTTCCCAACAACATAATGCATTAACCCAGCAGATGTCAGCAATTAAGGTCCACTTGGTCTACCCAGTTTGTCTGGATATCCTACCAAAACTGTTCTAGATCACCTTTTTTTTGCCTTTACCACCAACCACTCTACTAAGATGATCATCCAACTGTCAATCTTACAAACTAGATTACCTGCAGGAAGTTGCTCTTTATCCTTTTGTTCTGTTAAATGAGGAGTATAGCCAAATTGTCTTGCCTACCAAGCTACACAGCTTGCCATTTCCTCTCTCGATTGTATCTGAAAATGTACCAAAGCTCTGCTGTTACTTAACTTTGCCTCCTCTTGGAAGAGTGAAGCAATTTGTGCAAATAGGCTTTATCAGCACCCCCCCCCCCCTTTTAACCCTTACACAGGCACAGTGGGATGCTCCCAAAAGCTTTCCTATTGGACGTTGGGGAGTGTTCCTGCGTGGGCTCCGTCGGTACCAATGTCACCCATATGTGAAGACTACATTTCTGCTTGTTCCTGGAGATCAGGTGTTCTGTGGACAGCAGGAATGTTCTCACATATAGGTGACATCCCCGACAGAACCCTGTGCGGGAATGCTCCTCAGTTTCCATTGGAAACTTTTGCAAGGCTCCGCCGCGCATGCATGCCTGCTGCTGTGCCATTTTCTCCAGTATAATAACATAGCAGTAGCCAAAAGGCAACTCCTCTGGGAGGTGGGAAGGTTGTGAGGACTTATTCCTGCTGTCCACAAATAACACCTGCTACAAGTGAGTAGCTACATTTTCTCCATGGACAAGTAAGAAGTCCTCACATATGGGACTCCCAAGCTACAGACTACCGAAAATCAAGGAGGCCAGAAGCCCAACAGGGGCAAAAAACTGGAGAAACAACAATGAACAGTGTGATAAGTCCCTCTAGGGAACTCAACTGATTCAGTATCTAGTCAGCATACAAGCTCACAGAGAGGTCTCTCTTCTTTTTTTCTGGGTAGCCTGGACGGACAGACGGGCCAGTGGGAAGGAGCTATGGGCCAGTGGGAAGGCATTGAACCAAAGTCCCAAAGAGATGCCAGAGTACAGCTTGGTCGAAGTTGCTGTCGTGTCGGGAATCCTCATCCAGACAGCAATGAGCTGTGAATGTGTGGACAGAAGACCATATTGCAGCCCTGCAAATCTCCTCCATGGAGACCGCGTTCATGCTGGCCACAGACGCAGCAATGGCTTGGACAATGTGAGCCGTGATATGGACATCAAGACTCAGGCCTGCCTGCGCGTAAGTGAAAGAGCTGCAGTCTGCTAGCCAACTGGACAGCATGCATTTGGAGATGGTAGTGCCCAGCTTGCTGGGATTGAAAGAGATGAACAGCTGGGTGGGTCTTCGATGAACCATTGTACGCTCAATGTAGGCGGCCAAACTTGCTTGCAATCCAACATATGTAGTGCAGCCTCCCCCCAGATGGTGTGAGACCTGGGGAAGAACGTTGGCAGGATGACTGATTAATTCAGGTGAAAAGCAGAGACCACCTTGGGTAGGAAACACAAATGTGTGCAAAACCACCCTGTTGAAGTGGAACCTGGTGTATGGTGGGTGAGCCACTAAAGCCTGGAGCTCACCGATGTGACACACCGAAATAACTGCCACCAAAAACGACCTTCCAGGTCAGACATTTCAAGGGGCAGGATGCAAGCGGCTCAAAGGGAGCCACCAGGAACTGCATGAGGACCACGGTAAGATCCAAAGCTACTGCAAGGAGCTTGGAAAGGAGGCTTAGAGCAAGCCTTGCATGAAATGAACCACTAAGAGCTAAGCAGAGATGGGCTTCCCCTCCGAACCATGGTGGTAGGCCCCAATCGTGCTCAGATGGGCTCTGACAGAGTTGGACTTGAGACCTGAGTCCGAGAGATGTAGGAGGTACTCAAGCAACTTGTTGATGGTGCAGAAGTAGTGATCCAGAGCCCTGTCAGCACACCAGGAGAAGAACCTATGCCACTTAAATGCATATGACCTGTGCGCGGAATCCTTGTGTGATTTTAGCAGTACTTCCATGACATTCTCGGGCAGGTTAAGCTCTGAGAGGACTACCCGCTCAACATCCAGGCTATGAGGGCCAGGGACTGGATGATGGGGTGCAGAAAGGTCCTGTCCTCCTGAGAGATGAGGTCTGAGGCAGACAGAGGCTCCCGCCGAGAGAGCTGAAACAGGGAAAACTACAGCTGCTTGGGCCAATATGGAGCAATGAAGATCATCGTGCCTCTGGTCGGCCTGAATCTTCAGTGAGGTCTCCCCCACTAGCAGAATAGGAGGGTATGCGTAAAGCAGGCCCACCCCTCAATGGAGGAAGAAATCTGGTGCCAGCCAGCTGCTGGAAGCCAACCTGGAGCAGAAATGGTCCACCTGGGTGTTGTGCAGAGTGGCAAACAGATCTATTGTGGGGGTACCTCACTCCTGAAAGACCCAATCAACAACCTCCCTGCTGAGGGTCCACTCTTGCGGCTGGAGGACAAGACTCAACTGTCTGCCAGGGAGTTTAGTGTCCTGGGCAAATAAGTCGCCCTCAGTTCCATGCCGTGGATGGCGGCAAATTTCCACAAGTGGACCACTTTTCAGCACAGCAGGTACGATCCTCATGCCACCTCACTTGTTGACATAGTACATGGCCACCTGGTTGGCTAACTGCACCTGGAATGCCCAGAGGGCATTCGCAATGGCCCACAGTTCCAAGTTGATCTGGTGAAGGATTTACTGCGTGGACCACATGTCTTGGGGCGACTTTCTACTACTACTACTACTGAGCATTTGTATAGCGCTACAAGACATACACAGCGCTGCACAGACACATATAAAAGACGATCCCTGCTCATCAGAGCTTATAATCTAGTCAAGACAGACAACACAGTAGCTGTAGACATGAGATACATCTAGGGGAAATAGTAAGGAAACACAAAGGAGACCAAGTGAGTTGATCCGAAGGCGGCAGCAAAGTGGTGAGTTTTCAGCCTGGATTTGAAAAGGGCCAGAGAAGGCGCCTGACATACAAAATTAGGTAGTTTGTTCCAGGCATAAGGAGCAGCAAGGTGAAAGGAGCAAAGTCTGGAGTTAGCAATAGAAGAGAAAGGCACAGATAGAAGCGATCTGCCAGAAGAGCGGAGTTCCAGAGGAGAGGCGTAGGGAGAGATAAGAGAAGAAAGGTAGTGAGGAGCTGCAGAGTGAATGCACTTATAGGTCAGAAGGAGAAATTTGAATTGGATGCAGAAACGGATAGGGAGCCAATGAAGTGACTTGAGAAGAGAGGTAATATGAGTATGATGAGGCTGGTGGAAGATTAGCTGTGCAAGAGAGTGTCCAACACATTGAAGGGGAAACAGATGATTCAGAGGGAGACCAGCAAGGAGTAGGGTTACAATAGTCAAGATTGGGAGATGACTAAAGAGTGGATAAATGTCTTAGTAGTGTGTTCAGAAAGGAATGGGTGGATTTTGTTGATGTTGTAGAGAAAGAAATGGCAGGTTTTAGCTATCAGATGAATGTGTGTGGAGAAGGAGAGAAAGGAGTCAAAGATGACCCCAAGGTTGCGAGCTGAAGAAACAGGGAGGAGTAGAGAGTTATCCACAAAAACTGAGAAGGGGAGAGGAAGGTATAGGAGGAAAAATAAGCAGCTCAGTTTTGGCCCTGTTCAATGAGACATCCAAGCAGCAATGTCAGAAAGGCAGGCAGAGATCCGGGCTTGGATTGCCAGAGAGATTCAGGTGTAGAGAGGTAGTTTTTGGCATCATCAGCATAAAGATCGCATTGAAGGGCCAGCCTGCTGCTGGGCCAGTACCACTGCCATACAGGCCTCGAGGGCATTCTCTCCAGTACTACTGTCTCAAAAGACATCAGGGCCGGGATTATGACGTCGGCCACCGACTCTGGCATCCCCATAGGGGACTCCATGATGGTAAGGATATCAGGAGATGCCCTGCAGCCCTCCAGGGCCCTAGAAACTGACTGACTGCTCCCGCCAGGGCACCTTAGCGGGCTGCTACTGGCCGTCACTCTCAATCTTGCATTGGGAAGGGCTCCAGTGACTATGCACATGGATCAAAGGCCTGATGCTCGGACGCCACCTTTGACGCTGAGGAGTCCATCATCAATTCTGGATGGAGAGCCTCCATTCCAGGTCACCTCAGTCCCATGGCTCTAAGTGTGCACGAGCACCCCTAGATGACTATGCCTCTCTGGAATCTCACAAGGATGCTGATGCTGAATCCAGCAGCCCAAAGAGGTACTCCCTGTTTCTCCCGGCCCTTCAGGCCCCGTCTGGTCATCTGCAGGCACAGATTGCCAGACACTGGCTGGTGATCAGGGCCAAGGTACCAGTTGTGCCGGTCAATGACTGAGATGGTCCAGTCACACTTGATGCACGTCTTAAACCCGCTGGCTGGCTTGGACATATCTGGGAACACAGCCCCAGCTAAGTCAAAGGGTTCAATGGTGCCAGCAGCAAGAAAAACAACAAACAAGAAAAGAAAACAAGAAAATCTGCGTCGGCCAAGGAGTTGATGTTACCTGCGACAAGTGAATTCACTAGAAAAAAAGATTATTTGATTAATTTTGAAAAGAAATAACCCGCGAAGGGGTAGAAACGCAATAGTTTTTCTCGAGGATAGCAGGAACACGTCCTAGGGGTTCTACAGAAAAAAGAAGTCTGGAGAAGATGGTACTGCAGCAGGCGGCAGGTGCACAGCATGGTGGAGCCTCCCAAAACCTTTCAATGGAAGATGAGGAGCAATCCTGCATAGGGCTCCATTGGGGATGTCACCCATACGCGAGGACTTACTTCCTGCTTGTCTACAGAGAAATTCAAATATACAATACACCCTGAAATCAAATCATCAATTACATAACCTGTATAAAAATGTTTAAAATCTATACTAAATTACAAAACCTCCATTTTTTTTTTAAACTTTCTCCACTCCCTCCCCGCCCTTGTTGGCCTTAACCACCCTACACTGTATGTGTCCCAAACCAGACCAGTCCCTTGTTTCCCATGAGTTCTCTCCCTCCAACTTCATATCATCATTCCCTTTTTGTACTTTATTGAAACCTGCTAGATATCTGAATGCTTATCATTCTCTTTCCCTTATTTTCTCTAAAAAGTATATTTTGAATTTCTTAACTTTGATATTTTTTTATAACATAAAAATCTATGCAAAACAATTTTAACTGGCATGGTTAGAAAATCCATTTATTGCTTTAAAATATCATCACAAAATTTGCAATATACCTCTCAGAATAGTCTTAGAACAGTGGTTCTCAATTCAGTCTTCAGGGCACATCCAGCCACAGGTTTTCTGAATATCCACAATTAACATGCATGTGATAAATTTGCATGCATTGTTTCCACTGTATGTTAGTTAATCTCATGCACATTTATTGTGGATATCCTGAAACCAATTAGCTGGGTTGTGTCTTGAGGGCTGGGTTGAGAATCTCTGCAAATAATTCTGCAGTGAACACAAATATCCGGATAGCACTACGTCCACATTAATTCTTCTGCCTCTCTTCCTTGCATTCTGATCTTTTGGCAAGGCAGTCTTCCATCAATAGTATCTATCATATTTTAACATTCCACATCAAAAAGAAACATGGGCCCTTTTCTACCTGCAACACTGGGGGGCCAATTTGCTTTGAAAACAACTAAAGATATGTGGGTTACAAAAAGACCCATATATTTTGCACCTGCTCTTTGTATCACTGGGCTTCTGAGGGAGAATCATCACATACAGAATTGAAAAAAGTATGTTTACTTTTCTCCCTTCCCCCAAGAGCATCTACTTTAAGAATGGCTACATTTAGCAGCTCTGTCTGGCAGCAACTTTCAAACCCGGGGATAGTGTTGCCTAAATCCCTTTGAAAATTGTTTTCTAAAGGATGTAAATGCTGGGAAATGAAGAGCTTCATATATTATTTAGGTTGCTGTTTGATGGTTAGCCCAAGATCAGAACTGAATTCTTATTCTGACATGCCTTCCTCCGCCCATGGGCAAGTCACTTAATCTTCCATCAGATACAAAATTAGATTGTAAACCCTCTGGCAACAGGGAAGTACCTAGCATACTTGAATATAACTGCCTTGACCTTCTACTGCAAAGACAAGAGTTCAATTAAAATAAAAGGTGACATTTTACTTACCAGTTAATGTCCTTTCCTTGAGATCTGCTAGACCAGTCCAGACAACTGGGTTGTGTTCCACGACCAGCAGATTGGTGAAGACAAAGAACCAATGAAAAGCCCAGGCTTCAATGACATCACCCCTATGTCTCTATTCGCCCCAGCCACCAGAGGTCCCTTCAGTATTCGTCACAAAGCATATGAGAGATACAGAGCAAGTCTCACACAGTAAGCAACAGTAGAGAACTAGGTATAGGAAAGTAGAAACAGAAGGCCGTCAGTAGAAGATAAACCTGTAAAGGCAAGTATAAAAATCATGGCGGACCCAAGTGTACTGCAGCAGAAGAACAGAACAATCCAGTTTTAGGGGTGGACCCTGGACTGGTCTAGTTGGACTCAAGAACAGTAAAATGTCACCTTCCTAGCGTCCTGCTAGACCACTATAAACAAGTGGGATGTACCAAGGCTACAACACTACTGGACGGGAAGAAGACAGCAGCTTGCAAAACTCTTGAGCCGAAGGCTGTGTCCGTCTGCATGTGGACATCCAAGTAGTAATCCTTGACAGAAGTGGAAAGTGATGTCCATGTTGCTGCCCAACAAATGTCTGCAGAGGCTACCACCCTCCTCTCCGTCCACGAGGATGCTTAACGGGCACGCAAACCCTCTGGAACTGGCCGGTTCCACAAGTGATACGCCAAGGCAATGACCTCTGTAATCCAGTGCCCCAAAGTCACTGGCCACTGCTTCAACCTTGCGTGGGCCAGAAAACACAAAAAGATGGTCTGACTTACAAAAGGAATTCATAACCTCCAAGCACCGGAGAAGCACGCTCTGGACTTCCACAAGGCGAAGATCCTTATCCTTCCCCTTATGTTGCTCTTTGGGCACAAAAATTACCTGGTTCACGTGAAAGGGAGACAGAACTTTGGACAAGAAGAAAGATACAGGCCAAATGGAAATGGCCTCCTTTGAAAAAAATAGATAAGGATCTTGGCAAGACAGAGTCTGCAGCTTGGAGATCTGCCTTGCTAAACAAATCGCGACCATGAAGACAGTCTTGAGTGTCAAATCCTTCAAGACAGTGCGTTTCAACAACTCAAAGAGGGACACCATCAGGTTCCCTGAGCACCAGACACAAATCCCAGGAAGGGATCATAGGCTGACGGGGAGGACACAGATGCCGAAACCCCTGGAGAAAATGTGAGATGTTCCAGTGCAAGGTCAAAAACCTGGCTACCAGCAGACCACGGAAACAGGCCAGAGTTGCCACCTAAACTTTCACGGAGCTAAGAGAAAGGCCCTTCTCTAGGTTATTCTGCAGAAAGGTCAACAGGGAGGACACCTTGTCCACCACAGGACTGAAGTGCTGCGCATTTCACCAACACTCAAAAAGGCATCATATTCGTACATATGCTAGCTTGGTAGACCTCCTCTGGGCACCAAGCAGAGTAGATATTACTGCTGAAGATTAGTCCTTATGTGCTAGCAATCTCCTTTCAAAAGCCATGCAGTAAGCGAGAAGGGAGCCGGATCCTCCAGGATGATCAGTCCCTGCCGCAATAGCCCCCAAGAGAGAGACAGATGAAGAGGTGGCGCCTGAAGGAGCCGCATCAGGTCTCCGAACCATGCTTTCCACAGTTAATCTGGTGCTACCAAAACAATCCTGTCCGAGTGGCACTCTATATGGCGAAGCACATGCCCCACCAGGGGCCACGGAGGAAGCACATACAGCAGCCACTGACTTGGCCAAGGTTGGGTCAGGACATCGCCATCGGAACCCATCTTCATGTGATGAATGAAGAAGTGGCAAACTTTGGCACTGGAGCGAGTTGCCATCAGATCCATTTCAGGACGAACCCAGTGGTCCAACCTCTTGACTCGACTCCCGCTCGTCAGGATTCAGAGAATGCTGGCTGAGGAAGTCCACGTCCAGATTGTCCACCCCAGCAATGTCCTGGGCTGAGAAGGCTAGGAGGTTCTTCTCCATCCAGGCAAACAGGAGATCCATCTTCAGAGCCACCCTGGTGCGCCTTGTGCCGCCCTGACGATTGATATAAGCCACCACCATGGCACTGTCTTAAAACACTCAAACTGCCTGGCCGTTGACTAGGGGCTGGAAATGCAGAACAGCCAACCTGATGGCCCAGCCCAAGAAACTGGCATTCGTCGTCAGCGGGATCCAGGAGAATTCATCCAGTCGGAAGCTTTTCCTCAAATGACAAGGCTGCTGCCACCACCACAGGCTGGCCTTCACCATCAACAGGAGCAGAAGCCTGTGCTCGAATTCCTGCAAACTCAGGGACCATCGAGTCAACAAGGACTGCTGGAGCAGTCGCATGTGAGCACGTGCCCATGGCACCATCTCTATTGTCATCACCTAAATCTGAGGAGTTGAAGATAATCCCAGACTCTGGGGCCTGCAGAACAGCGCCAGGCAATCCAACAGTTTCCCAACTTTCTCCTCTGGCAAGAAAGCGTAGTTACTCACCTGTAACAGGTGTTCTCCAGGAGCAGCAGGAATCAGTCCTCACTTATGGGTGACGTCGGCGCCGACGGAGCCCTCGCGGAGCAATTTTCCCCAGCTTTCAAAGAAAGCCTTTGGGAATTGCAGCGCGCATGCGCGGTCGTCTTCCCGCCCGAGGGTGCCATCTTAGCCAGTCAGATGACATAGCTAAAAAGACAGCATAAAAATTTGCAAAAAGAACATAAGCAGACGATTGCAACTCCAAGGGGAGGAGGGAGGGTAGTGAGGACTGATTCCTGCTGCTCCTGGAGAACACCTGTTACAGGTGAGTAACTACGCTTTCTCCAGGACCAAGCAGGAAGTCAGTCCTCACTTATGGGACTCCCAAGCTCAAGGCTACCGGAGACCCTAAGCACAAAAATGAGCTCCCTCTAGCTCAGCAGCACAGAAGGATAGAATCTTCGCTGAATTATCACCCACCGGTAGCCCACATCCGGGATGGAGGGTAGGAGTTGCTCAGACCTCAAAGAGATTACGGAGGACTGCCTGTCCGAAAGCACTGTCCCTACGGGACTCCCTCTCGAGACAGTAATGGACCGCAAAAGTCTGGCTCGAAGACCAAGTAGCGGCCCGGCAGATGTCTGCCAGCGGAACAGAGCGGAGGTAAGCCACTGACGTGGCCTTTGCCCGAACGCAATGAGCCGTGACTCGACTTTCTAAGGAGAGTCCGGCTGCCCCATAAGCCCAAGAGATACAGTCCGCAACCCAGATGGACAGAGTACGCTTGGAGACCGGGAGCCCCAATTTATTGGGGTCAAAAGACACAAAAAGCTGAGCAGCTTTACGGTGCTCCCGCGTACGGTCAAGGTAGAAGTTCAGAGCCCTTCTACAGTCCAGGGTATGGAGGACCGTCTCAGCTCGGCTGGAGTGTGGTCTGGGAAAGAAGGTTGGAAGTACCACCTCCTGATTGATGTGAAAAGGGAAGACCACTTTAGGCAGAAATTTCGGATGAGTCCGTAGGACCACCCTATTCTTGTAGAACCTAGTGTAAGGGGGATCAGACACGAGGGCCTGCAATTCACTTACGCGTCTAGCGGAAGTGAGGGCTATCAAGAATAGTGTTTTCCAAGACAGAAAACGGAGAGAACAGGTAGCCATAGGTTCAAAAGGCGGACAGGTGATCCGCTGCAAAACCACATTCAGGTCCCAGTCAGGCGCTGGCGGGCGCAGAGGTGGTTTAAGTAGAAGGAGACCTCGGAGAAACCTCGCTACGAGAGGGTCGTTGGAGAGAGGTCTGCCGTCCACCGGCACATGATGTGCCGAAAGAGCACTGAGGTGAACTTTGACGGAGTTGGACTTAAGTCCCAGATTAGAGAGGTGCAGCAAGTACTGCAAGATCACCGACACCGGGCAGGAGAAGGGATCCTGAGACTGTTGGGTACACCAGACTGCAAAGCGACGCCATTTAAGGGCGTAGCATTTGCGGGTAGAAGGCCGTCGCGAAGCCAAGACGACCTCCTCCACCTCCGCCGGCAGGAGAAGGGGAGCAAGGACTACCCTCTCAGCAGCCAGGCCATGAGGTTGAGAGACCTGAGGTTGGGGTGCAGGAGGGACCCCTGATCCTGAGTGAGGAGATCCGGTTGTACCCCCAGAGGGATTGGATCCTCCACCGCCAGTTGCAGCAGGAGCGGAAACCACGGCTGCCTGGGCCAGCGAGGGGCCACCAGGATCATGAAGGCTTTGTCTCGGAGAACCTTGAAAAGAGTCCGAGAGACTAGCGGGATGGGAGGGAAAGCGTACAGAAGGCTCCCCGACCATGAAATCAGAAAGGCGTCCGCCGCAACCCGAAGGGGGTGTGGCTGACGAGAGCAGAAGCGAGGAAGCTGCCGGTTGTGAGGACTGGCAAAGAGATCCACCGTGGGGAGACCCCACTTGAGGAAGAGCTTCTGAACTACCAAGGGATCCAGACGCCACTCGTGCGGCTGGAGGACCCTGCTGAGTTTGTCCGCAAGGCAATTTTCTTGGCCCGGAAGATAAACTGCCTTGAGGAGAATGCCGTGACTGACGGCCCAAGAGCAGAGCCTCTGTGCCTCCCGGCAGAGGAGGAAGGAGCCCGTGCCCCCCTGCTTGTTCACGTAGAACATGGCAACTTGATTGTCCGTCTGGACAAGGACGGACTGTTGGGAAGTCAGGTGGGAGAAGGCCTTGAGAGCTAGGCGGATCGCCCTGAGCTCCAGGAAGTTGATCTGCTGAGCAGACTCCCACGTGGTCCAGAGGCCCTGAGTACGTGCCTCTTGGCAATGTGCTCCCCAGCCCAGGAGGGATGCATCGGTGGTCAGCACCCGGGTCGGCTGAGGTGACTGGAAAGGCATTCCGAATATCAGGTTCGGCTGCCGGAGCCACCACCGGAGAGACGAGACCAGCGGCTCGGAGACGCGCACTAGGTCTGCTAGGTCGCCCGTGGCTTGTCGCCACTGCTGGCGGAGACACCATTGAGCAGACCGCATATTCAGGCGGGCATTGGGGGTCACATGGACGGTGGAAGCCATATGGCCGAGCAGTCTCAGGAAGCGCCTGGCGGAGACCAGGGGCTGGCTGCGAAAGCGGTCGGCTAGGTCCATGAGCCGTTGAGCCCTGTCGAGCGGTAGGTATGCTCGCGCCTGAGGAGTGTGCAGCCTTGCGCCGATGAACTCGAGATCCTGTGAGGGGAGCAAAGTGGACTTTGCGAAGTTTATAACAAAGCCCAAGTGCTGCAGCAGAGTCACCGTGCGGCACGTGGCGTTGGTGACCTCCTGAGCGGACGCTGCTCTGATGAGCCAGTCGTCGAGGTACGGAAAGACATAGAGGCCGTGAAGCCGGAGATGGGCCGCCACGACCGCGAGACATTTTGTGAAGACTCGCGGTGCGGAGGACAGGCCAAAGGGCAGTACTCTGTACTGGTAATGATTTCCTGCCACCACAAACCTTAGGTATTGGCGGTGGCTTGGGTGGATGAGGATGTGCGTGTAGGCATCCTTTAGATCCAAGGAGCATAGCCAATCTCCCTGCTGGAGGTAGGGCAGAAGGATTCCAAGGGTAAGCATTTTGAACTTCTCCCGCACAAGGAACTTGTTGAGGTTGCGCAAGTCCAGGATGGGTCTGAGGCCCCCTGTTCTCTTTGGTATCAGAAAATACCTTGAATAAAAACCTTGACCTCTCAGGTGGTGTGGCACCGGTTCCACCGCCTGTTCCTGCAGAAGACCTGCTAACTCCTGAAGGAGCAACTCCCTGTGCAGAGGGGGGCGCGGAGGTTCTCCCGGAAAATAGGAGGGAGGGACCTGATGGAAGTGGAGAAGATAGCCTTCTCGCACGACCTGAAGCACCCAGGCATCTGCGGTGATGCTGGACCACCTGTGGGCGAAGTGAACCAGCCGGCCTCCGGTGCTGGGAGGAACCAGCGGGGGGGGAGAGGCTATGCTTAGCGAGTCAAAAGCCCCCACCCTGCTGAGCAGGGGCTGGTGGTGCAGGCTTGGGGGCTTGCTGCCTACGGGACCCGTTACCCCGTCCCTTGGCCTGCTGGCCCTGTTGGGGAGCTGCAGGGGCCTGATAATGGGGGTATTGTTTGTAGGCAGCCGCCTTCCTCGGGTAAAAGGACTTTTTCCCCGAGCCCTTCTTTTTCTGGGAAGGGGCGGAGGTCTTCCTAGAAAGCCTGGTCCTGGTGAGAGTCTCAGTCTCAATTTGCGCAGCCTTTTCCGCCATGGGCTTGCCAAAGAGGTTTTCGCCTCGGCAGGGGACATCGACCAACTTGTCCTGCACCCAGGGCTCAAGGTCTGACGACTGAAGCCAAGCCTGTCGGCGGGCACCGATGCCGGCTGCGGCCACTCGAGCCGAGGCTTCAAAGCCATCATAGGCTGCTCGGGACATGAACTTTGAGCATTCCCGAATGCCAGTGGACAAGGCTAGGAACCTCCGCAAGGGCTCCTCGGAGAGACCAGCGGAGAATCCGGCTAGCTCTTTAGCCAGATCCCGGAGATACATGCCCATGTATAGCTGGTAAGTCTGGACACGACATGCGAGCATAGAGCCCTGGAAGCACTTCTTGCCAAGGCCATCCAGGTTACGGGCCTCCCTTCCAGGAGGCACCGAGGAGTGCATCTTCTGGCTCTTAAGACGATGCATGGCCGATTCCACTACCATGGAATGGTGTGGCAGCTGTGCCTTTTGAAAGCCAGGGCTCTTGCGGACTCGATAGATAGAATCGACCCGCTTGCTCAGGACCGGCGAGGAGGCCGGACTCTCCCACATGCGGGAGAGTAGTCGTTCCAGCATAGGAGGAACCGGCACAGTAAAGTGTTCCCTCGCGGGAGAGTCATACTGGAGGGCGTCGAGCTCTTCGGCTCGAGGCTCCTCCTCGGGGTCCGCAGGGAAGGCCAAAGCCTTGGCCATATCCCTAACGAAGTCCGAGAACCGGGCATCCTCCGGGGGGGACTGCTTCCGAGGCTCGGACTCCGGTGAGTCCGATGGGACACACCGAGTCCGGAAAGAATCAGGTGACTCTTCCTCCTCAGACTCCCAGACCAACTCCGACGAGGACTCGGTGGGGTCGGCCCGGGCAGGGTGCGGCGCCAGCCGCCCCGACGCCGAGGGAGTCGGCGTCGGCGACCTCGGTCCCGAACGGGAGGCCGAGGGTGACCTCGACCGAGGATCGACTCGAGTTCTCATTGACTCGAGGATCGGCTCGGTCTCCGGGGTCGACTTGGACGTCGACGTCCCGGCGGTCGGGGCAGCGGCGCCAGCGAAGCCAGCGAGCAGTGCCCTCTGCTGGTCCATGAAGGCAGACAGTCTGCTCTCCAAGGCCGTCAACCTGAGTCCGAGCTCAGGTGACCCAGCAGCCCCCGACTCGGGCCCCGACGGCGTCGGGCCCGACGTCGGCTGTCGCGGAGGCGAGTCCAGAAGGACCACAGGACTTACCCGGGCAGGCATCTCCAACTCCAGGCGAGGTCGCTTCGGGATGTGTTCCTTCTCCAAGGACCCGGGGCGGCTGTCGGGGCTATGCGACCTGGCCCTCGCGGAACCAGGAGCGTCCACCGACGCCGCCCTCGCGGGTTTTTCCTTCCGACGATGGTCCCCGGAGGGAGAACCCCGGTCGGAGGAGCTCCGGCGACGGTCCGAGCTGGAGCCTTTCGACGCGGAGGCCTCCGACGAGGTCCGGGTACGGCTGGGGTCAGCGAAGATTCTCTCACGCTGATGCCGCCGACTTCTCAACGCCTTTGAGGACAGTTTGCTGCAGGGCCCACAGATCAGTTCCTCATGATCCGGGCCCAGGCAGCGGAGGCAAAAGTCGTGTGTGTCGGTTAGTGACATATTTCGGTCACACCGACCACACCGCTTAAACCCACTGGCAGCCATCGGGGGAAAAAGGGCCCCTGCGAGGTCAAAGCACCGGGCTGCCAGGGAAACCGAAAACGAAAGCTGACTAAGTCAGAAAAACCGAAAAAAGTAAGAGGACTCGTGACCGGCGTCGCGAGTCCGGGCGGGAAAAAGATCGGCGTCGAACCGAAAGAAAAAAGGATAAAATAAAGAAGAAAATCAACTTTTTCGCGGGGACAAGACGGGGACGTCTGTAGGGCTCCGCGGAAAAAAAGAAGACTGGCTAAGATGGCACCCTCGGGCGGGAAGACGACCGCGCATGCGCGCTGCAATTCCCAAAGGCTTTCTTTGAAAGCTGGGGAAAATTGCTCCGCGAGGGCTCCGTCGGCGCCGACGTCACCCATAAGTGAGGACTGACTTCCTGCTTGGTCCTGGAGAAACTCTACCTACTCGAGTGTCAAAATGTGTTCCCAGAAACTCCAAGGAGTGGGAAGGCAAAAGATGGCTCTTTTCCTGACTTGATCACCCAGCTGAGACTTTCCAAGAAGAACACCACTTAGGACATCACACGAGATGTATTTGACAGGGAACAAGTTTGGATGAGCAAGTTGTCCAGAAAGGGATGGACACAGGTCCCTTGGTGCCACAGCACCGCTGCAGCCGCCACCACCACCACCACCACTTTGGAGAACACCTGTGGAGCGATGGAGAGCCGGAAAAGGGGGGGGGGGGGCAAATTGATGGTGAGAGTCAAGCAGGGCAAAAAGCAGATAGTTCTGCTAATCTGCCCAGATCAGGATATGAAAATATGCCTTGGCCAGATCCAGAGATGCCAAGAATTTCACTCGGCACACTGCTTAAATCACAAAGCGCAAGGTTTCCATCAGAAAGTGCAGGACATGCAAGTGCTTGTTGACCCTCATGAGGTCCAGAAAGGGCCAGAAGGAACCATCCCTTATTTGGCACCACAAAACAGAAGGCATACATGCCCTTACACCGCTAGTCTGGGGGGGGGGGGGGGTGTGACAGGCACCACCATCTTTAGGTGTAGCAACTTGTCCAAGGTGACCCACACAGTGCACTTTTTATCACAGACCCACATGGGGAAACAATGAAGGCACTAGGAATCTGTTTTTTGCATTCCAGCACATAACCGAACTGAACCCAGGTCCATTCCTGAAAAAAAAGGCGAAGCCTGATGCCCCACTGGAGGGCACCAGGGAGAATGGGCCCCCAAACCATCATTGCGTAGCCTAGAAAGGTCCTCTTCTGGAGAGGAACGAGTCCCTGGGCCCACAAGCTCCACAAAAGGACTGATAACGAGTCCAAGACCCTGAAGTAGAGGGGAAGAAAGGTTTACCAGGTTAGTAATTACGATAGTCTCGGGACCCCCGGGAATCTGGCGAACACGCCCTTGGTAGTCAGGTGGAGGCTGACCAGACAGTGGCACTAGCCCGATTCACAAGCCCGTTGAACCTGTCTTCTGGGAGGTGGTAAGATTTTGTCTGGCCTAGGTCCTTCACCATCTTCTCCAAATGAGTTCCAAACAGAAGCTTCCCTTTAAAGGCCAGTTGAGTCAACCAGGGTTTGGAGGATGTGTCCACTGCCCAGTGCCAGAACCAAATCAAACGCCATGACACTGTCTTCAGGGCATCATCCCTGGTCGCCAAACATACCAGATCATACATGGCATCAGAAAGGAAGGCTGTAGCAGACTCCAAAAGAGAGGTAGTATCTTCGGGCGGAAGAGACTGAATCCACTGCAGCAGGGCTCGAGACGTCAGGCTGGTACATGCCACCAGCTTTAGGATAACCGCTGCCAAAGTAAACTGGCTCCTCAGTAAAGAATCTACCTTGTGGTTCAGAACCTCCTGTAAAGCAGATCCAGCTTCCACAGAAATGGTGGCCCATCTGGTAACTGCTGTTGACTTGCACATCCACCTTGAGAATATCAAGCCACTCACCATGCTCCTCCTCTGGGAGAGCGTAGATCTTTTTATACACAGGGGAAGTCCCACTCCAACCAGATTAATATCCTTGATCACCTCCAGAAACAGAAAAACAGTAGTGGATTTCCACACCCCTTGAAGACGTGGCTCCAGTTCCATACCGGAAGCATCCATCAAGTTCAAGGTGGATGAGACCCTAGTAATCAATGCCACCAGCTCCTCCTTCCGGAATAGATGCATAATGTTCTAAAGGTGAGAGCACATCCTCATCCACATTAATACCAATTCATCCGAATCCAAAGTATAGTCAACATCTCGGATAGCTCCCAATTGTTTCCTCTTGAGGGAGCGCTCTCTTCCGGAGACACTTGGCCAAAGGTAATCAAACAAAGGCTTGTACTTTCAGCCTGCCAGGAATGAGACTGCGTCCGGGAACACCCAGAGGCCACAAAGTCTGAAATTCCATGCCAGAAGGACCAGGTTTGCTGCAAAAAGGAAAAGAATTCTGGGGAGGTCAATCCAGAATCTGGAGGCTCTCCTCGCGGACAAGGCTCCCCAGCACCAGGGGCACAGCCGCCACAGACGCCTTAGAAAAGGAAGAATGGCTCACAGCATGGCCACCAGAGCCTCTATATAGCAGAATATCCTTACAATTAGCGCCATTCTTCACCTCCTGCCCTGAGGCAGAGAAGAGCGGACTAACCACATCTCCCGGCTGACAGCTGGAAAAAACAGGCCCTCCAGGGGCAACCCAGAAGCTGTCATACAGGAAGGTCAGAGTCCAGAATCCAAGGATGAGACTCCTCGCTTGCCACAGGTCAAACGTTTCCTGGAAGACGACAAAGAGAGTAACTATCACAGGAGCGCGTGCTAAGGCTGCATCAGCCCACAAGTGTGCACTATCTGTGCTTTTATAAGAACACAAGATATGCCATACTGGGTCAGACCAAGGTCCATCAAGCCCAGTATCCTGTTTCCAACAGTGGCCAATCTAGGTCATAAGTACCTAGCAGTTTCCCTAAAAGACACAAATTCCACAATGTTTGTATTGGGGCAAGAAGTGGATATCCTGGGTTCCCTTTAATAATGGTTTATGGACCTTTCCTCCAGGAACTTTTAACTTTCAAAAGGGAGACTATGATAAAATGAGGAAAATAGTTAAGAAAAAACTAAAAGGAGCAGTTGCAAAGGTTAAAGACTTACATCAAGCTTGGGTGTTGTTTAAAAATACTATCTTGGAAGCCCAGACCAGTTGTATCCCACGCTTTAAGAAAAGTGGAAGGAAGTCCAAAAAACTGCTTTTTTGGCAATAGCCGCCTCTCTGACATCACCTTTAAACCATGCTGGCAAATTTTTTGAACTTCCTTCCACTTTTCTTAAAGCGTGGAATATAGCTCGTCTGGACATCCAAGACAGTATTTTTAAACACCCATGCTTGATGTAAATCTTTAACCTTTGCAACTGCTCCTTTTAGTTTTCTCTTAACTATTTTCCTCATTTTATCATAGTCTCCCTTTTGAAAGTTAAAAGGTAGTACTATAGATTTCCTTACCGTCCTTCCTCCATTTATTAAATCAAATGCGATCATGCTATGATCACTATTGCCAAGTGGCTCCAACACCCTTATCTCTTGCGTTCCATTAACAACTAGGTCCAAAATGGCTTCCCCTATGGTCAGTTCATGAACCAGCTGCTCCAAGAAGCAGTCATTTATTTTGTCTAGAAACTTTATCTCCCTAGTATGTCCTGCCGTGACACTGACTCAGTCGATACCAGGGTAATTGAAATCACCCATTATTATTACTGTATTGTAACTTTTGTTAGCTTCCCTGATTTCTTTGAGCATTTCATCAACCATTTGTTCACTCTGGCCAGGCGGTCGATAGTACACCCCCCACTGCCATCGCCTTCCTCTTCCCCCTTTTACATAGAATTTCAATCCATAGAGATCCTACAGTACAGTGAATTTTGTTTCCTGCAAAACTGTAATCCTTTATGACTCAATGCTCTCTCTAACAGAGTGCAACCCCACCACCAATTTGATCTGCTCTATCATTATGATATAGTTTGTACCCAGGTATCACAGTATCCCACCGGTATCACAGTATTCCACCATGTCTCTCAGATACCAATCATATCTAACTTCTCATTTAGTGCTATATATTCTAACTCTTCCATCTTATTTTTTAGACTTCTGCCATTTGCATACAAGCATTTTAGAGGCTGTACTTTATTCATATTAATCTGGCTATTGGTAGGCAGGAGTAATTTGGAATCTTTAAGCTCTGTCTGCTCTGTAAGGAGTGGAGGAGTAGCCTAGTGGTTAGAACACTGGCTTGGTAACCAAGCAACCAGGGTTCGATTCCCACTAGCACTCCTTGTAGCCTTAGGCAAGTCACTTAACCCTCCATTGCCTCGGAAGAAAGGCCTGGCAATCTACTTCCGGTGACACTGCCAAGAAAACCCAAGAGCTTCTGGGTCGCCAGGAGTCAGAACTGACTCGAAGGCACACATTGCATTGCTCTGTACTTAAAGGCATTTGGGTTACTATTGTCTTTACTGGAACCTCTCTGCTAATATGCCCTAACTTCAATCTTTTGCTAGTATCCTTCAAGGATACATTGTTCCGAACCATGCGCTCTTATGCGACTGTCAGCTTTCCCCTATTATCTAGTTTAAAAGCTGCTCTATCTCCTTTTTAAAGGTTAATGCCAGCAGCCTGGTTCCATCCCAGTTAAGGTGAAGTCCATTCCTTCGAAAAAGCCCCTCCTTTCCCCAGAATGTTCCCTAGTTCCTAACAAATCCAAAACCCTCTGCCTTGCACCATCGTCTCATCCACGTCTTGAGACTCAAGAGCTCTGCCTGCCTTTTGGGTCCTGCGCGTGCACATTAAAGGCACAAGGTTAAGGAGCCTGTGTTGGGGCCACTTGGGCGGAGCGTGTGTTAGGACTGTGCGATCACCAGGCGCACAAATAGGCAGTAATGTCATTAGTACATGCAGAAAAATGGTGGGAAAACCCCCACACAGCACCAACGGTTGCTAGTAATCCACCCCAAATTGCTTCCCTCAGAGAAGGAACCAGGAGCCCTCCAACAAGGACAATGATAAGGTCAAGCCTTGGTACTCAGCCCCTGACAGTCCCAGGTGTAGGATCTGTGCTGGGCTCAGTTCTACTCCCCTGAAACTGTTTCACTGGCTGGGTTTGTTTTCAAAGCACTGTGTGGAAAGTGGCTGGCAGGCAGATCCCTTTGAGAGCCTTCTGCAATCTTTGGGAGAGAGCAGGGGAAGATAGAGGAGGGAAGGGGCATTGAGGTTCTGTGAGGCTGCCATACTCTTCCAGATCCTTCCAATTTGTGGCTACTTAATAGGCCCTTATGATACAGGCATGGAGCTGAACCAATTTTCCTTCCTCCTACAGCTACCGAAAAGACTGCAGTCTAGTGGAGCCTCCCATTTTGGGCTTAATTGAGGGAGTCACCTTTCTGTACTCAAGGTGGTCGTTCATGAGCTTTTAATCAATCTCTTTTCCTCTCAAATCTTCAGATTTTCAAAGGGAAAAATCCATCCACCATCTTCTGGAGACAAAGAAATACTGAAAGAACCTCTGGAGACTGAGGCGAATTGAGGCATTGGAGTGATGTCATTGAAACCTGGACTTTTCATTGGTTCTTTGTCTCCACCAATCTGCTGGTAGGGGAACACAATCCACTTGTCTGGACTGGTCTAGCAGGAAGATATGGAATGCAAAATTACAACTATTTTAGCTGTCTTTCTTTCTTCGCCGATTGAAGAAAACTGAAGGAAATATTGGAGACTGATAGGTGATGACTCATGGCAGGCTATCCCAATTAGAATGCTAAAGTAATTTTCCTGTGTGCCAGTTCTTGAAGAATGAAATGGGTGGTGGTATGCGCGGCTCTTCTCCAACTTAACAACCAGAAGGTACAAAAGTCTTCTACGTCAAGACTGAAAAAACAAACAATTGAGTCATGCATTAAAATTGAAAGATGTTTTACCCCATCTCCAGTTTTATGGAAATCCAAGCTGGGCAATGATGGCATATGGACAAAAGCTTTCTTTCTCAGTCCACTATAGCAATATGTAATAGAAAGTTAAGGTTTAAATATTTTCTGTTTTGTGTGTTTACAAGTATAGCTAAGTGTCAGCAACTATCCAACCACATTTTATAAACTTTAAAGACAATAAATCATTATTCTTATTCAAGAAAAATGAAATACTATTTGATTTATACTCCTACTAGAATTCTGTACACAATAATTCAAATTGCTGCATTTTTTGTGATTTTTTTTTCTGTATTTTATTTTATATTACGTATCATTCAAAAACAATATACTTTTTTATTCTGACAAAACATGCAGAATTTGCATAATTCAGACCTTTGGACACAGTTTAATTTTGTTTGCAGAATTCCAGCAGGAGTAAATTCAGTCTCAAGCCAGTTTATACATTTTTGACACACAGATAATCATACTTATAGCAACACTGGAAAACACATCACAAAGTACCAGTAGGTCAATTAAATTCAATTATATTTTACCACAATTTTGATCTGCAAACAGAAAACTCCCTCTTTTGGTCAGTACTATTTTCTGGTCTGAGGTGACAGAATACTGGTGCTGTTGCCAGACAATGAATGTGCCATGCTTAAATCCCATCTCGCTGGAAATTCTGGGTACGTCCACCACTAACGATACATTTCATTGTAAGGAAAGCACAGTTACTTACCTGTAACAGGTGATCTCTGGGAACAGCAGGAATAAGTCTTCACATATGGGTACGTCGGTACCAACGGAGCCTGCGCGGGAACGCTCCCCAGCTTCCCAAAAAGGAAAGCTTTTGGGAGCATCCCAGAGCGCCTGCGTGCTGCCTTCCCGCCTTTCCTAACCAGCTCTCCTCAGTTCGAGTTTAAAGCTGAGACAATAGAGAGAGAGAGGAAAGGAAAGATAGAAAAGAGGTACAACTCCTAGGGGAGGTGGGAGGGTTGTGAAGACTTATTCCTGCTGTTCCCAGAGATCACCTGTTACAGGTAAGTAAATGTGCTATCTCCAGGAACAAGCAGGAATGAGTCTTCACATATGGGGACTCCCTAGCTAAGATGCCTGGGAGATCCCCAAGGATATGAGACCCTGGGAAGGGTTCTACGTCCTCCTATGGGTCTCAGGCATCCATCCAGGGAAGGAGGGTAGGAGTTGTTTAAGAATGGAACAGATGCTTGAGGACAGCCTGACCAAACAAGGCATCCCGGCGGGAGTCCTTGTCCAAGCAGTAATGGGCTGTGAAGGTATAAACCGAGGCCCAGGTGGCTGCTCGACAGATCTGTTCGATGGACACAGAATTTAGATGAGCCATAGAGGTGGCCATGGCCCTCACATTATGAGCTGTGACATGGCTCTCCAGAGAAAGGTTCTTACTCTGGTAGGCGAAAGAAATACACTGAGCAGTCCAATTGGACAGTGTTCTCTTAGAGACTGGAAGTCCCAATTGAGAAGGATCAAAAGCAACAAAAAGCTGGGAAGACTTTCTATGTTGCTGTGTCCTTTGTAAGTAAAAAGCAAGAGCTCTTTTACAATCCAGAGTATGAAGATTCTTCTCTGCACTGGATGCATGAGGAGCTGGAAAAAAGACAGGTAAATATACCTCTTGATTAAGATGAAAAGGTGAGGCCACTTTAGGCATAAAGTGTGAATTTGTCCTAAGGACTACCTTATCATGATGGAACCTTGTATAAGGTGGATTAGCCACTAAGGCCTGCAGTTCACTGATGCGGCGAGCAGAAGTGACTGCAATGAGGAAAATAACCTTCCAGGAAAGAAATTTCAAGGAGGTAGTGGCTAAGGGTTCAAAAGGTGGCTTCATAAGCTGACCAAGAACCAAATTTAAGTCCCATGCCACCGGAGGAGGCCTAATGGGAGGTTTAGTTAAAGTTAGGCCTCTCATGAATCTTGCAATGAGAGGATGAGAGGAGATAGGTTGTCCATTGATGGGCTTAAGGGACGCTGCAATAGCACTCAAATGGACTCTTACTGAATTTGTCTTAAGTCCTGCATTGGAAAGATGCAGGAGATAGTCTAACAGAGAATTTAAAGGTAGTGCTAGAGGGTCAAGACCCTTTTCAGCACACCAAATGGAAAATCTTTTCCACTTAAAAGCATAGGAACGCCTGGTGGAAGGTTTTCTGGAAGCATGGAGGATATCCTTCACTTGCTGAGAAAGATTCAAGCCTTGAAGGTCTAGGCCTTCAGTAACCAAGCTCTGAGGTGAAGGGACTTGGGGTTTGGGTGCCACAAAGTCCCTTCCTCCTGGGACAGAAGGTCTGGAGCAGCTCCCAAGTCCAGGGAGGGGGCTTGGGAGAGATGCAGAAGTAGAGGGTACCACACTTGGCGTGGCCAGCGTGGAGCTATGAGGATCATAGATCCTTGATCCCTCTGGAGTTTGAACAGAGTCTTGGGAATCAAGGGAATGGGTGGAAAGGCATACAGGAAGCCCTGACCCCAATGAAGGAGGAAGGCATCCTTGGCCTGAACTCCCTGACACGGAATTCTGGAACAGAACCGGGGAAGTTTGGCATTCTACGGACTTGCAAAGAGGTCTATGTCCGGGGTTCCCCATTCTTGGAAGATTCTGAGTACCTGATCCATATGCAGGGACCATTCGTGTGGAAGCAGAACTCGACTGAGTCTGTCTGCCCAAGAGTTTTGGATTCCTGGGAGGTATACTGCCAGGAGATGGATTTGATGCTCTCTGGCAAAGGCCCATAATCTTAAAGCTTCGTTGCAAAGCGACAGAGAGCCAGTTCCTCCTTGCTTGTTTATGTAAAACATGGCTACTTGATTGTCCGTATGAATGAGGATTGTCTTGTAGCTGAGGAGGGTATGGAAGACCTTGAGAGCTAGAAAAACTGCTCGAAGTTCCAAGTGGTTGATATGAAGAGAGGTCTCCTGTGGGGACCAAGTGCCTTGAGTGGAGAGGTCTTGTAGATGAGCTCCCCAACCTGTTTGTGAGGCATCTGTTGTGAGGGTTGCTTGGGGCAACAACTGTTGGAAGGGGGACCCCAGCAACAGATTTTGAGTGGACATCCACCATTGGAGAGACCAAAAGAGACGTTTGGAGGTTGCTATTTGGTCTGAGAGAGCTCCTGAAGCTTGAGTCCACTGGGTGGACAAAGTCCATTGAGCTGCTCTCATGTGTAGGCGAGCATAGGGTACCACATGCACTGTGGAAGCCATGTGGCCTAGCAGTTGTAGCATCTCCCGGGCAGTTATGTGGTTCTTTGACTGAATCTGGGAGGCTAACTGCACTAGACGTTGGCAACGGGCCTGAGGAAGGTAGGCCCTTGCAGTGGTGGTATCCAACCAGGCCCCTATGAATTCCAGGGACTGAGTAGGGGTGAGCTGGGACTTTGGGAGGTTTACCACAAGTCCCAGATACTGCAGAATGCGCCTTGTGCGGTCCAGGGAAATCTGGGCCTCTGACTGAGATGGAGCTCGGATGAGCCAGTCGTCCAGGTATGGGAAGACAAATATTCCCAGAGTGCGTAGAAATGCAGCAACTATTGCCATGCATTTGGTGAACACTCTCGGAGCAGAAGCCAGACCAAAAGGAAGCACTCTGTATTGGTAATGTTTTTCTTGGAAAAGAAAACGTAGGAATCTTCTGTGAGATGGATGGATGAGGACATGTGTGTACGCATCCTTGAGATCTAGAGAACAAAGCCAATCCCGACTTTGAAGGTATCGAAGGAGAGTGCCCAGAGAAAACATCTTGAACTTCTCCTTGCATAGAAATTTGTTTAATTCTCTGAGATCTAAGATGGGTCTGTATCCCCCTGTCTTCTTCGGAATGAGAAAATAGGGGGAGTAGAACCCTGACCCTGGTTGAAGAAGAGGAACTTCTTCTATCGCCCCTTGGGCAAGAAGAGTAGTCACCTCCTGACCTAGAAGGTCGAGAAGAGATGTGGGAGAATTGAAGTGTCTCACCATGGTGTGGGGAGGAAGGTCTGAGAAATGAAGTTTGTAGCCCTCTCTTATGATGGAGAGGGTCCACTGCTCTGATGCGATTTGCTCCCATCTGGGAGCAAAATGAGCTAACCTTCCTGGAATGGTGAGAGGTTCTGGCTGTTGTAGAGCCAGAAAGGCTAAGTTCTCTAGCATCAAGTCAAAATCCCTGAGGAGGTTGGGACTGCTGAGTTGCAGCAGCCCCTGTAGACTTAGGCCTTGCCTGCTTAGGTTACTGACGCTTAGTGGCAAAGCGACCTGTAGAAGATTGTTGGCCAGAAGTAGAAGGAAATCTGCCCTTTTTGAAAAAAGACTTTTTAAAAGTCTTTTTCTTGGCAGGAATGGAGGTTGACTTTGAAAGTCTATCCAGAGCAGAGTTTTCTGCATCCATTTGAGTGGCTTTTATTTGCCACTCTTTGCCAAATAGATTTTCACCTGTACAGGGCAGATTTCCTAAGCCATCTTGAACCCAGGGTTCTAAATCAGAAGCCTGGAGCCACGCAGTTCTGCGAGCAGCTATGGCAATGCCTGAGGCTCTGCTGGCACCTTCAAAGGAGTCAAAAGCTGCCCTGTTGGAAAACTTTGAAATGTCTTGAGTATGCTTAAGCCAAATGAGGAATTCGTCCCTTTTATCTTCTGGAAGAAAAGGGAGGAAGTTGTGCAGTTTTTGTGCAACTTCTTTTAGAAACATACCCATGTAAAGGCTATATGAGTTGATTCTGGCAATAAGCATACTGGCTTGGAAGATTTTCCTACCAAAAGCATCCAAGGTCCTGCATTCTCTTCCTGGAGGAGCAGAAGAGTGTCTCTTTCTACTCTTTATCCTCTTCATAGCTGACTGCACCACAATGGAATGGTGAGGAAGCGGAGTTTTCTGAAATCCAGGACAAGGAGGGACACGATACATAGTGTCCAATCTGTGAGAATGAGGAGAGAGAGTGAGAGGAGTCTCCCATAAATCAATCATGTGTTCATAAAGAATCTCATGAATTGGTAAGGTGACTGCCTCTCTAGGAGCCTTAGAGTATCCTAAAATATCTAATTTTTTTGCTCTAGGCTCTGATTCAGAGGTTACTGAAATAGAAAGTCCTTTAGCTACTTCTCTTATGAAGACTTGAAAGGACAAGTCCTCTGGAGGAGACATTCTTCTTTTTGGAGAAGGCGGCTCTTCAGGAAGGGCTATGGATACTTCAGGAGACTCATCTGATGAATCAGAATCACCAGAGGAATCGAAGTATCGCCTGTCAGGGTGCTCTTCTAACGCTCGATACGCGTATCGAGCGGTATCGACATCGGGCGTCCTCGGTACCGGATCGGTACCGAGAAGTAGCCCTGGACAAGGAACCGCTGCAGCCGGTATCCTGGTCGATGTCGATGCAGTTGGTGCCGGTACCGGAGCCGATACAGACAACGGAGTTTGCTGTGGTACCATCGGCGTCGCAGCTTGAATGAAGGCCGTGATAGCCCGCTGCATGGACAGAACATTCTGATCCATCGACGCCATGAATGCCTGGAAATCGGTACCGGGAGATTGTGCCGGTACCCCAGAGCATTCTAACAGGTGATCGGTCGAGGCCGTGCCATCGATGTCAACCTGTAACCCCATAGGAGGAGCTTTGGAAGCTGGAGCTTCCCACCGGGGTTGTTTTGCTGGTGCAGGATCCTCGAGGGCAAGCCCGGAGGCATCTCGATGCTTAGAGGGAGATCTACCCTTCGAGGACCTGCTAGGTTTATGTTTGGTTACCTGAGATCCATCAGGAGAAGAAGACCTGGAAGATGTCGATGCTACCGATGCTGCATCAGCGGGAAACAGCACATGGAGCTTAGCTGCTCGGTTCTGTAAACCCCGTTTAGACATTAGAGAGCAGGACGGACAATCCAGAATGGAGTGTTCAGGACCCAAACATTTAAGACACCATTCATGGGTATCTGTAACAGAAATAGTACCGCTACACTTAGTGCATTTTTTGAACCCGGAGGCTGGTTTTTCCATGAGGGAAATTTTCTTGTGGGCCCTGAGGCCCAAGAAGAAAAATACACTAAGTGAGGAAAGTATAGATTTTTTTTTTTTTTTTAAAGAAAGAAAGAAAAAGACCGGCGGTACCGGTCCGGAGTCGGGGAAGGCAGACACGCGACCAAAGAAATAAAATAAAATAAAGAACTTCTTCAGCGGTGACAGGGCTCGACCTGCTGGCTCCGCGGCAAAGAAGAACTGAGGAGAGCTGGTTAGGAAAGGCGGGAAGGCAGCACGCAGGCGCTGTGGGAGGCTCCCAAAAGCTTTCCTTTTTGGGAAGCTGGGGAGCGTTCCCGCGCAGGCTCCGTCGGTACCGACGTACCCATATGTGAAGACTCATTCCTGCTTGTTCCTGGAGATACAACTTCCAGTAGTTAGGGAGTTAACAGCCTTTAACAGGATTCCCATGAAAATTCATCTCTAATGATTTTCCAAGTTCTTTATTTTTAATGAATAGGTGATAAAACAGCATTTTCATAGCATTCTGTAAGGGGTGGCCTACAGCAAAGTTACTTATATAATTGTTAAGGACGACCCCAGCAAAAAAAACAAACAAAAAAAACCTTGCAGAAAACTACCAGAACAATATTAAATTAAGAAAAGTAGCAAAATAATCAAGTGAGACACAACTACAATCATATCAGGACTGTAAAATTTTCAAAAAGTCTTAACATGCTTAGTAACACCATAGCTTGTCTTGTAATTTAATTTCCATGTAATCCATCAAGTACTCCTGGGAAATTGTTTGCATTTGTTGATTAAATTTGATATCTAAATTTAGTTGCTAGTTGAACTACAACAACAGATGTTCAGTAAGCAGGGACATTACAGATTATGGAAAAATATTTGAGTGAAGGATATTTTGATTTGCCTCTTGTGCCCAGACGGCGTGCCTTCATGTTTGGAAAGACGTTTTTCATGATCTTTCCAAAGTCAGCAGCACTTAAAGGATGGTAGCCAAGATTATCACAATAACTCCTAGAAAAGAGAGGGTGGGAAACATGGGATGAAATCATTCTTAATTAATTGCAAGACTTCAACAGAGATGATAATATTTGGAAATATACAGTATATAGACATCAATCCATAATGCATACTGAAATATAGAGATGACTATTGTGGCCATATGCACAGGATGCAGCTGACCTGGTCCACATCTGACCAATTTATTTGTATCTGGTAAATATTTTTTTATTTATTTTAAAGAAATTTATATTCCATGCTATCAACTAGGTAAATTACAATAAAACACAAAGTATAGATAAAACATAAGAACAAAATAAACCATCATTACAATACTGACATGAGAAAGGAAAAATTAGATTACCTGTAACAAGTGGTTCACAACCCAGTCCTCTGACACACTCAGTCAGGGAACAGCAGGAATTTAGTCTTCACATATGGCTATCGTCGGTACCGACGGAGCCTGCGCAGGAACGCTCCCCAGCGTCCAATAGGAACGCTTTTGGGAGCATCCCCCAGCACATGCGCGCTGCCTTCCCGCCTTTCCAACTGTCCCTCTTCAGTTATGTTTGTAGCTGAGTGAAGGATAGAGGGAGAGAAGAAAGAGATAGAGAGACAACTCCTAGGGAGGTGGGTGTGTTGTGAAGACTAAATTCCTGCTGTTCCCGGAGATCACCTGTTACAGGTGAGTTACTACACTATCTCCAGGAACAAGCAGGAATGTAGTCTTCACACATGGGAACTCCCTAGCTGAAGATGCCAGGGAGATAGCCCCAGGAAGGTGCCCCCCTAGAAAGGTAGGCATCCTTCCTCCCATGGATCTCTGGCATTCCACCAGGGTTGGTGGGCAGGAGTTGAATTAGGTCTGAAAGAGATTTTGAAGAACAGCTTGGCCAAAGAAGGCATCCCGACAGAAGGCTTTATCCAGGCAGTAGTGGGCTGTGAAGGTGTGTACCAAAGCCCAGGTGGCTGCTCGACAAATGTCATTGATAGACACGGAGTGGAGATTAGCCATGGAAGCTGCCATGGCTCTCATGTTATGAGCTGTGACATGGCCCTGAACAGGAAGACCCTTACTCTCATAAGCAAAGGATATGCATTGGGCAACCCATTTAGATAAAGTTCTTTTGGAGACTGGAAGTCCCAAATGACTAGAGTCAAAAGCTATAAAAAGTTGCGAGGACTTTCTATGTTGCTGTGTTATCTGTAGGTAAAAGGCTAAGGCTCTTTTACAATCCAAAGTATGAAGGTTTCTTTCTGCATTAGAGGCATGAGGCCTCGGAAAAAATACAGGAAGATAAATTGATTGATTCAAATGAAAAGGCGAAACCACCTTTGGCATAAAGTGTGGATGAGTTCTAAGAACAACCTTATGATGAAACCTAGTATAAGGAGGATCAGCCACTAAAGCTTGCAGTTCACTAATGCGACGTGCAAAGATGATTGCAATTAGGAAGATGACCTTCCAGGTCAAAAACTTAATGGTTGTAGTGGCTAAAGGCTCAAAAGGCGGCTTCATGAGCTGCCCGAGAACTAGATTTAGATCCCATGCCACCGGTGGTGGCTTAATGGGAGGTTTGGTTAACAGAAGACCTCTCATAAATCTGGCTATGAGTGGATGAGAGGAAATTGGTTGTCCATTCAGAGGCTTATAAGAAGCTGCAACTGCACTAAGATGGACTCTTACCGAATTGGTCTTTAGACCAGAATTCGATAAGTGAAGGAGATACTCTAGTATAGATTCAAAAGGTATGACAAGGGGGTTTAATCCCTTCTTGGAGCACCATATGCATGACTACCACACTTCCTCCTTTGTCTGCTCTCTTTATGACTAAATCTTCTCGGGCACGGAGATCTCTTAACGTTTGCGTTTCCTCCCTAAAGAGAGTATTGTGCTTCCATCTATTACATTTATGAATCAACCGAGTGACGTCATTCACTACTAAATTTTTGTATATTGATATTTCTGGAGGCTGTGGACCTGGCGGTATCCAATCTGATCTGAAAGGGAGTGCTATTCGATTGGAAACTTGTGGTTGTTCTATAGAGGCCGGGATATTGGCGAAAAAAACTTTCAATGATATTTTTCGAATTAATTTTGAAAGATCAACATGAAATTGAAATTCATCAAAGGCATTAGTAGGGACGTAAGATAAACCTTTTGCCAACAGGGTTAATTGAGAATGGGGGAGAATTTCCCCCGAGACGTTGATTACTGGTGTAGAATCGATTATAGAGGTCTTTGTCGGGTTGTTGTCCGTCGAGAAACTGGTTCTTTTTGTTCTTTCTGTTTCTTTTTCATTTTGTCTTTGCCTGTGTCTAAAAAATCTTCTCTAGAACGTTTACTGGAATCTGAAGAGGCTGTGTCGTCTGAGGTGTCCATGAATTCTACTTTTTTACGTCTAGTTGATGTTTTTCTATTGGGATTTAGCCAGGGGTACACATATCCCGTCGTGTAATCTTCGTAATCACGTTGTAATTTCTTTGCTTTTCCCTTCTTAACTTCTTCCTTGGTCAAGTCCATTTGACGTTGGTGGTCCTTTAATGTTTCCAAAAATTTATCTTCTGTAGATGATGCTTTCAACGTAGTTGTTAATTCTGTTGCTTCTTTTTGTAGTTCATCTACCTTTTGTTTTGTGGTGTCTGCTATGAGGACCATCAAATCTCATTTGAACAGCGTGTTTAACTAACTTTTACTTTGTAGCTATCATACATTGAAAAAGTTTTTTATCTTTATGAAGGCAATCCCCTGACGAAACATTATAGGTGAAACGCCACGGCGCAAAGTTGCAGCGTCGGGAATCTGAACATTTTGAGTTCTTCCCATAACCATATGGAGTTCCAGCTGAAATAATAAATGACCAACGTGGCAGCGAGTAAAAGTGAAAACTTGAATTTTCAGCTGAAATAATACATGACTAGTGTGGTAGCGAGTGAAAGTGAAAATCTCGACTTGACGAACTGGATGGAATATTCACGACCCCCTTCACGTGAAGTCATTGGGGGACCGTGAGTCATAAAATTGAGCAAAGCTAAGTAACCCTTCACTATTTTCACTTGCTTCACAATGGCTTCTTGCATATGCTTTATATATGAGTTATGGATAGTTTATACAAAACAATATTAAAAAAATCTTCAAAAAAAGTCAAAAAAACGAAATGACAGAAAGAAAACATTAAGTAACAGTGGAAGACTAAACTAGCAATACCACACAGGTCGTTGATGTACAACAGACGCTTAGTTTCGCCTTTAATGAGCAAACTTGAATAAGCAGTCTAAATTCTGAGACCTGATTGCTATAGTCTCGAATAAGTTAAGAAAGTTAGTTATCTACATATGAAGGTAAAAAAGTAGAGCGTATTTTTTTCTGTAACAAGCTGTTGTGTCTTACGTAATGTTAAAAATGACTTAAATAGAAAATTTTAAAAAAAAAGAATCCCTCTATCCCCAATAAGCTAGGGCATCTCCATCCTGCTATTTCGCACCTGGCCACTACTATGCATTGCTGAAGTTTTCCCCTGAGTCGATTGGGAATTCCCTCCATACTATAAAACAGTAGAACCATGGCCAGATTCCTAGGAATTGTGATCTCAAGCATTTCCTCCACCACCCCTAATATCAATTCCCTATATCTTTGGACTCCCTACATGTCCACCACATATGATAAAATGAACCTGTCTCCCCACAATTACGCCAGTAGTCCGCTGATGAGCGGACCCCTGCCTTGTGTAATCTGACTGGAGTGTAGTACTACAGCATGAGCATTTTATAACCATTTTCTACTATAGTGGCCGCTATGGAGATTTTACCATGCTGTTGCTGTAGGATGTATTCCCATTCTTCTCCTCCCCACCTCACCCCAAGATCTTTTTCCCATCTATCATATACCCCACCTTAAAGGCAGTGACTGGTCCTAAGCAAGAGGATAAAATCAAAATAAACATAACGAGATCTCATATCTCAACAAATAGGGGTGATCTACACAGAGCAGTGGGTACACCCCTAAACAAAGGCATATGGAGGGGTGACCCTTATGGAGTGGCTGGTGCACCTACTTTTACCGCCTAGCTGGGCAGACTAGATGGACCATACTGGTCTTTATCTGCCGTCATGTACTATGTTACTATGTAAGCCTCTATACAGTTGGGATAGCAGACTTCTCCTGCTTCTTGCCCCGTACATATCCTCTCAAACCATGTCCTCTCTTTCATCAAATCCCGCCTGGTCTGTTCATGTGAGAGCTTATAATAGATCTGTGTATCTGTAGCTATCTTGTCCATCTAGGTGATAGAGATCTCGAAGACCCTCAAATGGCCATATCTTCCCCCTGTTTAAGAGCTGTCCTACCTGTGTAATCCCCTTTTCCTCCCAGTTCAACCATACCTGTGGATCTGGACCCTCCTGTTCCCCAAAACAATCAGACAATGACATTGCAACCAACACCTTTTTGCCTCCTGTTAGTTCCAATAAGTTTTTATACCAGATACTCAACATCTGTCTGATATAGGGGTTAGCAATTTGTTTTCCTTTTGCCCCATATCCGCTATCTCCAGGAACAAGCAGGAATAAGTCTTCACATATGGGTACGTCGGTACCGACGGAGCCTGCACGGGGATGCCTAGGGCAAAGGAATTAGCAATCCTACAATACCCTAAAGCTCCCAAGGAGGCAGCTACCTTACCTATTCATGAGATCTTGCATGATCTCATGTTAAGGATGTGGGAAACACCTCTAACCACATCTCCTCACTCTCGAAGACTCGATACCATGTATCGAGTTCCTCCTTGTCCTGCGTTTCAGAAGACTCAGCTACCACACCATTCCATGGTGGTGGAATCAGCTATGAGAAGGATAAAGAGTGCAAAAAGGCATGCATCTAATCCTCCAGGATGTGAGTGTAGGACTCTTGACGCCTTTGGACGTCGAACCTTCCAGGCTTCCATGCTTTCTGCTAGGATCAGTTCCTATATCTTATATATGGGAATGTTCCTTAAGGAGGTCACAGGAGATTTAGAGCTTATGAGCCCTCTCCTTCCTGATGATAAGAGGCAAGATTACCTCACCCTTGTCAAATATGCTCAGGATGTTTCCAAGTTTGTGAATCGTGCAGCCTTTGACTGCTTTGAGTGCATAAGCAGAACCTCTGCTATTGCCATAGGTGCACGTAGGATTGCCTGGCTCCAGGCATCTGACTTGGAAATTTGGGTACAGGATAAACTAGGGAATATTCATTGCACAGGAGAGAATCTCTTTGGCAAGAATTGGCAGGAAAAAGCTAATGAGATAGATGCTGACAATATCACTTTGGATAGATTGTCTAAATCTACAGCTGATCCTGCGAGAAAGAAATCCTCTAAGAAACCATTCTTCAGTAAGAAGAAGAAGTTTTATCCCTCCTATACCCAACAGGGGCATCGCTTAGGTCAGTCTGCCCAAAAGGGACAACAGCAACAACCTAGGCAAAGAAAGACTAAAGCAGCTAAGCCTCAACCGGCTCAGCAGATTCAGCCTCCACAGGGGCTTTGACTCCTAACTAGAGAACTTTGCCTTCCTGGCCCTGAATGGCCCAGAACCCTCCACCATCCCAGGAAGGTTATGTCATTTTGCCCCCAGATGGGGTCAGATAACAGCAGAAAATTGGACTCTGTCTATTGTAAGAGAGGGGTACAAGTTTCATTTCCTCAGCATGCCCCCTCCTACAATGGTAAGACAGTTAAATTCTCAGACCTCTCTCAACGACCAGTTAGGTCAAGAGGTCACTGTGCTTCTTGCCCAAGGGGCAATAGAAGAGGTACCCATTCCCCAATGGGATACAGGGTTTTACTCCCCCTATTTCCTTATTCCAAAGAAAACAGGAGGACACAGACCCATTGTAGACCTCAGAGAATTGAACAAATTCCTGTTCAAAGAGAAGTTCAAAATGATTTCTCTAGGAACTCTGCTGCCATACCTTCAGAGTCAGGATTGGCTTTGTTCTCTAGATCTCAAGGATGCGTACACTCATGTTCTCATCCATCCAACTCACCGTAAGTTCCTTCGCTTTCTGTTTCACGGGAAGCACTACCAATATAGGGTTCTTCCTTTTGGCCTGGCCTCTGCGCCAAGGGTGTTCACAAAATGCATGGCTGTGGTGGCAGCATTTCTCCGCACCCTAGGAATATTCGTCTTCCCTTACTTAGACGACTGGCTCATTCGAGCCCCTTCAGAGCCAGAGGCCAGGGTTGCACTCTCTTGCACAATGCGCATCCTTCAGTATTTGGGACTTGTCATAAACTTCCCAAAATCCAACCTTGCTCCCACTCAGTCCCTAGAGTTTATAGGAGCTCTGCTGGATACCAGACAGACAAGGGCTTACCTTCCACAGCCCTGCTGCCTTCGCATTGTGCAGTTAGCTTCCCAAGCAGTGCTAAAACCTCACCTCACTGCTCGGGAGATGTTACAATTGCTAGGCCACATGGCATCCACCATGCATGTGGTTCCTTATGCTCGCCTCCATATGAGGGCTGCCCAGTGGACTCAGGCGTCAGGTTGTCTGTCAGACAAAATAGCAAACTCAGATCGCCTTATTTTGTCCCTCCAATGGTGGCAGTCACCCCAAAACCTTTTGGTGGGGTCTCCTTTTCAGCAACCCCCACCCCAAGCCACTCTAACAACAGATGCTTCACAGGTGGGTTGGGGAGCCCACCTGCAAGGCCTCTCTACCCAGGGTACCTAGACTCCACAGGAGGCCTATCTACACATCAATCTCCTGGAACTCAGAGCAATCTTCCTTGCTCTTCGAGTATTCCACACCCAGCTCAGCTGCAAGACAGTCCTAGTTCAAACGGACAATCAAGTAGCCATGTTCTATGTGAACAAGCAGGGCGGAGCAGGCTCTCTGTTGCTCTGCAACGAAGCTTTGTGACTATGGGCCCTCGCCAGAGAGCATCAGATTCATCTCCTTGCAGTGTATCTTCCAGGCATTCAAAACTCTTGGGCAGACAGACTCAGTCGAGTTCTGCTTCCACAGGAATGGTCTCTCCATGCAGACCAGGTGGCCAAACTTTTTCAAATTTGGGGACTCCAGACATAGACCTCTTTGCAAGTCCGCTGAATGCCAAACTTCCTCAGTTCTGTTCCAGAATTCCAGCTCAGGGTTGTCAGGCCAGGGATGCTTTCCTCCTCCATTGGGGTCAGGGCTTCCTGTATGTCTTTCCACCCATTCCGCTAATTCCCAAAACCCTATTCAAGCTTCAGAGAGACAGAGGTTATATGATTCTCATAACTCCATGTTGGCCACGGCAAATGTGGTACCCTCTGCTCCTACATCTCTCTCAAGCTCCACCTCTGGAGTTAGGATCTGCTCCAAATCTCCTTTCTCAAGAGGACGGGATGCTGTGGCATCCCAATCCCCAGTCTCTGCATCTCAGGGCCTGGTTGCTGAAAGCCTAGAACTTCACGGTCTTAACCTTTCCCAGCAGGTAAAGGATATCCTTTATGCTTCCAGAAAGCCTTCCACAAGATGCTCTTATGCATTTAAGTGGAAAAGGTTTACCATATGGTGCTCGCAGAAGGGTCTTAACCCTCTTGCGATACCCCTGGAATCATTACTGGAGTATCTCCTTCATTTATCAAATGCAGGGCTTAAGACAAATTCAGTGAGAGTTCATTTGAGTGCTATTGCAGCTTCTTTCAAGCCTCTAAATGGACAACCTATTTCCTCTCATCCTCTTATAGCGAGATTTATGAGAGGCCTTCTTTTAACTAAGCCTCCCATTAAGCCACCACTGGTGGCATGGGACTTAAATCTGGTTCTTGGATAGCTCATGAAACCACCCTCTGAACCATTAGCCACTACCTCTTTGAAATTCCTTTCCTGGAAGGTCAATTTTCTTATTGCAATCACATCAGCACGTCGCATTAGTGAATTGCAAGCGTTGGTGGCTGATCCTCCTTATACAAGGTTCCATCATGATAAGGTAGTCCTTAGGACTCATCCACACTTTATGCCAAAGATGGTGTCATCTTTTCATTTAAACCAAGCGGTTTACCTTCCTGTATTCTTCCCAAGGCCTCACGCCTCAAATGCAGAAAGGAATCTTCATACTTTGGACTGTAAAAGGGCTTTGGCCTTTTACTTACAAAGGATACAGCAACATAGAAAGTCCTCCCAACTCTTTCTTGCTTTTGATCCTAGTCATTTGGGACTTTCTGTCTCCAAAAGAACACTGTCCAGCTGGATTGCACAGTGTATATCTTTTGCCTATGAGAGTAAAAACCTTCCTCTTGAAGGCCATGTCACAGCTCACAATGTTTGAGCCATGGCAGCCTCTATGGCTCATCTTCATTCTGTGTCTATCGATGACATCTGTCGAGCAGCTACTTGGGCTTCGTTTCATACCTTCACAACCCGTTACTGCTTAGACAAGGACTCCCGCCGGGATGCCTTGTTTGGTCAGGATGTTCTACAACATCTGTTCCATACTTAATCAACTCCTACCCACCATCCCTGGTAGGATGCCAGAGATCCATGGGGGGGAAGTGGAGCCCTTTCACAGGGGCACACAACTTCTGGGGCCTTCTCCCTGTCATCTACAACTAGGGAGTCCCCATATGTGAAGACTACATTCCTGCTTGTTCCTGGAGATAGCATAGTTACTCACCTGTAATAGGTGATCTCCGGGAACAGCAGGAATTTATTCTTCACAACCCACCCACCTTCCCTAGGAGTTGTATCTCTCTTTCTTTCTCTTTCCCTCTCTCTTTGTCGCAGCTTTAAACTCAACTGACGAGCGACAGTTGGGAAAGGCTGTGGGATGCTCCCAAAAGCTTTCCTATTGGATGCTGGGGAGCGTTCCCGTGCAGGCTCCGTCGGTGCCGACGATACCCATATGTGAAGACTAAATTCCTGCTGTTCCCGGAGATCACCTGTTACAGGTGAGTAATTATGCTTTCCCCCTTGCTACCAGTGGTTTTAAGAAGTGTGATTGGTGCGCTAAAATCATGTCTTTGACTGATGCACATGACTGCTGTCTTCGTTGCCTCGGGCCAGACTATGACCTGGCGGCCTGCGGTCTCTGCAAGAGGATGCCCAGCAAAGGCCCTCAAGAGCTGCCAGCAAAGCACAACAAGTTTTTCCATGAGTCCCCGGTACCTCCCAAAGCCAGGGCCTCATCTGAGGCCCCAACACCTCGGGCAGAGCTTTCCGAGCCTGAGCTTCATCATGGGTCCTCATGGGAATCGCTAACGGTACCCATCCCTCCCATCCTGGAACCGCTCATGCTCCGCATGTGGGAGACCCTGGCCTCGGTAATGGTGGTGAATAGACGGCTCGACTCGATGTATTGGGTCCGCCAGAGCCTGGGCTTCCAGAAGTCACAACTGCTGCATAACTCCATGGTGGTGGAGTCGGTCATGCGTTGTCTGAAAAGCCAGAAGATGCACTCCTCAGTACCCCACACCTTGGACGCCCTTGGCAGAAAGTGCTACCAGGGCTTGATGCTCCTCGGCCACATCCAGGCCTATCAGCTGTACATGGGCATGTACCAGAGACACCTGGCGAAGGAACTCGCCAGGTTCTCAGCTGCTCTCTCCAAGGAACCCTTGCAGCACTTCAAGAGCCTGGCCAAGGCCGTCCGTGAGTGCTCCAAATTTGTCTTGAGCAGCCTATCATGGGTTTGAGTCGGCAGTTTACGCCACCAAGCTTGGCTTCAGTCGTCCGATCTAAAGCAGTGGGTTGAAAACAAACTGGTCGATGTCCCATGCCAAGGGGAGAACCTCTTTGGCAAACCCATTACTGACAAGGCTGCCGAGCTGGAGAGAGAGTTCATGACGAGGACCAGGCTCTCTAAGAAGACCACTGCCCCTCCCCGACGGAAGGGCTCAGGTAAAAAGCCCTTTTACCCGAGGAAGGGAGCTGCTTACCGAAACTACCCACCCTATCAAGCCTCCCCCGGCTCCCCAACAGGGTCAGCAGGCCAAGGGACATGGGCACAGCAGAGAGGCTCGCATCCTGGAGATGAATGCATGGCTGCGTGGATGGTGTCATCGAGAGCGTTTTGGTTTCCTAGACCATGGTATGCTGTTCCAAGGGTTGCAGAGCAGAGATGGCATCCATCTGTCCAAGAAAGTTCAACTCATCTTCGGTAGTAGACTGGCTAATTTACTGAAGAGGGCTTTAAACTAGATTCGTTGGGGATGGGTGAAGAAAGCCCCCAGGTAGGTGATACATTAAATACCTTTATGGAAATGGGTAACAGGGGTAACATATGGAAAGCAGTGTGTATAAATGCCCATAGCATGGGAAATAAGATCCCTGATGTTGAAGCTTTGGTGGGAGTAGCTGACTTGGATTTAGTGGCAGTTACAGAAACATGGTTCACAGAAAACCATGATTGGGATGTAACTATACCTGGCTATACTTTATTCAGAAAGGACAGGGTAGGAAGAAGGGGAGGAGGAGTGGCACTATATGTAAAAACTACTATTAAAGCTTTGGAATTACAGAGCTTAAAAGGGAGAGAGGAGGCATTGTGGGTTAAACTAGAAAGAGGGAAAGAGAAATCTATTTGCATTGGTGTGAGATACAGACCTCCCTCACAAGAGGAAGAGGTGGACAGAGAGTTAATTGAAGACATACGCAGCATTGCTAGGAAAGGGGAAGTGCTACTGTTAGGAGATTTCAATATGCCAGATGTTGATTGGCACATTCCTGCTGCAGTATCATCTAGAAGTAAGGAGATCCTGGATTCTCTACAGGGAGAACTATTCAGGCAATTGGTAACAGACCCCACACATGAAGGGGCCATACTGGACTTGGTGCTTACCAATGGTGAAAGTGTTTCTGATGTTGTGGTGGGAGATCATTTTGCATCCAGTGATCACCAGATGGTGTGGTTAAGTATTAGGACTAGAGCTGTTAGAATCCATTCAAAGGTGAGGATCTTAGACTTTAGGAAGACTAACTTGGCGAAGATGGGCCAATACCTCAGGGAGTCGTTAGTGGGATGGTAACAGCTGGGGGATGTAGAAAAACAGTGGGCAGAACTGAAAGGGGATATTTTAAGGGCAACCAACCTTTTTGTTAAAATGGTAAATAAAGGTAAAAGGAAAAGACCGCTATGGTTTTTGAAAGAAGTAGCTGAAAAAGTGAAGAAAAAGAGGGAGGCCTTCATGAAATACAAGAGATCACAGGGAGAGGAAGACAGGCATCTGTATTTGGAAAAACTTAGAGAAGCTAGCAAAGTAGTCAAGAAGGCAAAGATTCAAAAGGAGGAGGAAATAGCCAATGCAATAAAATGGGGGGATAAGACATTTTTCAGATATATTAGTGAGAAGAGGAAGGGCAAAAGTGGTATTGTCAGACACAAGGGTGCCGGGGAGGAATATGTAGAAGCTGATAAGGATAAAGTGGAATTGCTTAACAAATATTTTTGTTCTGTGTTCACAGATGAAGAACCAGGAGCAGGACCTCAGAAAACACCCACAAATAGGAAGAGAAGCGAGGGACATCTTGAACAATTTTCAGAAGACTGTGTTCGTGAAAAACTAGCTCAACTTAAAGTAGACAAAGCGATGGGACCGGATGGGATACACCCTAGAATACTGAGGGAACTCGGGGATGTTCTAGCAATTCCACTGACTGACCTTTTCAATTCCTCATTGGAGTCGGGAGTGGTGCCAAAGGACTGGAGAGAGGCTCATGTGGTGCCTTTACACAAAAGCGGAAGTAAGGATGTGGTTGAAAACTACAGGCCGGTTAGTTTAACTTCGGTGGTGAGTAAATTATTGGAAACGCTGCTGAAAGAGAAAATAGTGAGGTTTCTGGAGTCCAGCGGATTACAGGATCCGAGGCAGCATGGATTCACCAGAGGCAGGTCTTGTCAGACAAATCTGATTGATTTCTTTGACTGGGTGACCAGGGAGTTGGACCGAGGGAGAGCTCTAGATGTGGTGTATTTAGATTTCAGTAAAGCCTTTGACACTGTTCCTCACAGGCGACTTATAAACAAACTGAGCACCCTAGGGATGGACCCTATAGTTACTGCTTGGGTTAGAAATTGGTTGGGTGGGAGGCAACAAAGAGTACAAGTAAATGGAGCTCACTCTGAGGAGAAGGATGTTACCAGTGGTGCGCCCCAGGGATCTGTCCTTGGTCCGATTCTTTTTAACATCTTTATTAGTGATATAGCGGAAGGGCTGTCGGGTAAGGTTTGCCTCTTTGCAGATGATACCAAAATCTGCAATAGAGTAGACACCCAGGAAGGTGTAGATAACATGAGGAGGGATATATCTAAGCTTGAAGAATGGTCTAGAATTTGGCAGCTGGGATTTAATGTTAAAAAATGTGAGGTCATGCATTTGGGTTGCAGCAATCCAAGGGAGCAATATAGTATAGGGGGTGAAGTACTTTTGTCCACTAAAGAAGAGCGGGACCTAGGTGTGGTTGTGTCTGATGATCTTAAAGTAGCTAAACAGGTAGAAAAGGCGACGGAAAAAGCTAGAAGGATGCTTGGGTGCATACAGAGAGGAATGGCTAGCAGAAAAAAGGAGGTGATAATGCCTCTCTATAAGTCTTTGGTGCGACCTCATTTGGAGTATAGTGTGCAATTCTGGAGACCGCACCTTCAAAAGGATGTGAACAGGATGGAGTCGGTGCAGAGGGTGGCTACTAAAATGATTAGTGGTCTTCATTATAAAGCATATGAGGACAGACTGAAGGATCTTAATATGTACACCTTAGAGGAAAGGCTGGATAGAGGTGATATGATTGAGATGTTTAAATACCTCCATGGCATAAATGTTCAAGGAGAGAGCCTCTTTCAATTGAAAGCAAGTTCTGCTACGAGGGGACATGGGATGAGGGTGAAGGGAGATAAATTCAGGAGTGATATGCGGAAATATTTCTTTACGGAAAGAGTAGTGGATCCATGGAATAGTCTCCCAGTGAAGATGGTAGAGATGAGGACAGTAACTGAATTCAAAAAAGCATGGGACAAACACAGAGGATCTCTAAAGGTAAAAAGGGGACTGTTGTAGTTGTTGATATGGAAGGACAGACTAGATAGGCCATGTGGTCTTTTTCTGTCATCATGTTTCTATGTAAGCAGAAAGCTCCAAATCCCCAGGCCAGGGAGGGAGCTTTTGACTCCTTGAGCATAGCCTCTCTACCCCAAGGAGGTCCGCACAGCCCACAGGGGGGTGCCTTGTCCTCTATGCCCAGAGATGGATGGCTTTCACCACCGATTCCTGGGCACTGAGGGTAGTCAGGGAGGGTTATCTCCTCCATCTGGCTCAGACATCTCCCTCTTATTTCCCGGGAGAGCCCCTCAAGTCTCCCCTACACCAGGACCTTCTCCTGATGAAGTTGGCAGGTCTTCTAGAGGACGAGGTGGTAGAACCGGTGCCCCACCGCCTCAGGGGCAAGGGTTTCTACTCCAGATACTTCCTCGTCCCAAAGAGGACAGGGGGCCTAAGGCCCATCTTCGACCTGCGCAACCTCAACAAATTCCTGGTGAGGGAGAAGTTCAGGATGTTCTCCCTTGGAACATTGCTGCCATACCTCCAGCAGAGAGACTGGCTATGCTCCATAGACCTCAAGGATGCTTATACTCACATCCTCATCCACCCCAACCACAGGCAGTACCTGCGGTTCGTAGTAGGGGGCAGGCACTTTCAATACAAGGTACTCCCCTTCGGCCTAGCCTCTCCCCCAAGGGTCTTCACAAAATGCCTGGCAGTCGTGGCCACCTTCTTCCAGCTCCAGGGGTTCTTCGTTTTTCTGTACTTGGACGACTGGCTCATAAGGGGAGGCAGAGCAGCCACCGCTCACACCATCCAGGTTCTACAACACTTGGGTTTTGTCATAAACTACCCCAAGTCTCGCTTCCTCCCGACACAGTGCCTGGAGTTCATCGGAGCAAAGCTCGATACCCTCCAGTTGAGGTCTTTCCTGCCCAAGGTCAGAGCCAATCGGCTCCGGTCCCTTTCTCTGGACGTACAGCACTGTCCCTCAGTGCCCGCCCGGCTCCTTCTGAGCCTCCTCGGGCACATGGCCTCCACGGTCCATGTCACCCCGGACGCTCACCTCCACATGAGGATAGCACAGTGGTGTCTCCGGGACCAGTAGTCTCAGGCCATGGGCCATCTCCGGGACCGAGTCTTGGTGACCCACCAGTTGGCAGACTCCATGGATTGGTGGCAGTCGCCCCAGCATCTCGAAGCGGCATGCCTTTTCAGGCCTCAAGTCACTCATGGATCATCACCACAGACGTCTCCCTGCTCGGCTGGGGAGCCCACTGCAGAGATCATTGCACGCAGGGCAACTGGTCATCAGATGAGAGCACCCAGCAGATCAACCTCCTGGAGCTCTGGGCCATACACCTTGCCCTGAGAGTCTTCTGTCACCACCTCCATCACCAGCCGGTGCTGGTCAAGACAGACAACAAGGTGGATATGTTCTATATGAACAAACAGGAGGGAATGGGATCTCGTGCCCTTTGTCAGGAGGCACTGGTCCTCTGCTCGTGCGCAATCCATCAGGGCATCTTTCTGTGAGCAGTGTACCTGCCAGGCCAGGAGAATCTGCTGGCCGACAGGCTCAGCAGGGTTCTCCAGCCATACGAGTGGCAGCTGGACCCCAGGGTAGCCAGTCGGCTTTTCCATCTCTGGGGGGAACCCGTGATGGACCTGTTCACCAGTCCGGACAACTTTCAGTTGCCCCGCGTCTGCTCCCAGCAGGCCCACCCCTCCAGGGTGGCAGCGGACGCGTTCCTGGTCTTGTGGTCGGACGGCCTCATGTACGCCTTCCCTCTGATGCCGCTGATCACCAAGACCCTGTTCAGGATCCTCCACAACAGGGCCTCCCTTATCCTAATAGCTCCTTGGTGGCCCAGGTAGCCGTGGTTCCTGCTGCTTCTGAGTTTGGTGGTGGAGGTCCCCATCCCCTTGGGGACCGCCGCGGGACTCCTATGTCAGGAGGGGGCTCTCTCCTGCACCCCAACCTCTGGTCCCTCTCACTGACAGCATGGCTGCTAAGAGGGTAACTCTGGTCCCTCAACCTTCTGGTTGATGTGGAGAACATTCTGCTGGCTTCTTGCAAGGCCTCTATTAGAAAGGCTTACGCCCTCAAATGTCTGAGGTTCTCTGTTTGGTGCACCCAACAGGGGGCTGATCCTTTCTTCTGCCCGGTGCCTCTGGTGTTACAGTACCTTCTCCACCTTTCTCAGTCCGGACTCAAGTCTAACTCCGTCCGGGTGCACCTTAGTGCCCTGGCGGCGCACCACCATCTGGTGGATGGTAAGCCCCTCTCGGTCCAACCATTGGTGACAAGTTTCCTTTGGGGCCTTCTCCTATCAAAGCCCCTGGTTCGCCCTCCAGCAACCAAATGGGACATCAGTGTTGTGTTGAGGCAGCTCACTCGCCCACCCTTTGAGCCTTTGGCTACTTGCCACCTTCGCTACCTCTCGTGGAAGGTGGTTTTCCTGGTTGCGCTCACCTCCACTCGCAGAGTTAGCAAGCTCCAAGTCCTTGTTGCGGAGGCGCCTTATACCAGGTTCTACAAGAACAGAGTGGTGCTTTGCACCCACCCCAAATTCCTGCCGAAGGTAGTATCGCCTTTCCATCTTAACCAGGAAGTGGTGCTCCGTACCTTCTTTCCAAGTCCTCACTCCAGTCGGGCAGAGACAGTCCTTCACACCTTGGACTGTAAGAGGGCCTTGTCCTTCTATATCCAACGCACTCAGGGCCACCGCAAGGCTTCTCAGCTATTTATCTCCTTCGTCCCCAGTAGGCTTGGGGAGGTGGTGACCAGGCGTATGCTGCCCACCTGGGTGGTGGACTATATTGCCCTTGCTTATGAGCAGGCGGGGCTCCCGCTGGAGGGCCGCCTCACGGCGCACCGTGTCAGGGCCATGGCGGCTTTGGTGGCAAACTTGTGCTCTGTCCTGATGGTGGACATCTTCCGGGCTGCCACCTGGTCTTCAGTCCATACCTTCACAGCCCATTACTGCCTGGAAAGAGAGTCCCAAAGGGACAGTGCCTTCGGCCAGACTGTGCTCCGTAACCTTTTCAGGGTCTAGGCACTCCTACTCTCCGACACTTCTGTGTTTAGGCTATCGGAGTGCTGGTTCATCGGGCACAGAGGTCCTGCTGTGGTCTGTGGACACAAACTAAACTGCTGCTGCTCCCCTCGGGGGGAGTCCTATTCTTGCTATGGGCTTTCAGTAGCCTGTAACTGGGCAGTCCCATATGTGAGAACTGACTTCCTTCTTGTTCCTGGAGAAAGTGTAGTTACTCACCTCTAACAGGAGTTCTCCGGGGACAACAAGAATCAGTCCTCACAGCCTTCCCTCCTCCCCTTGGAGTTGCTTCTTTATCATCCTCTGTGTTTGCCATCTTTTAGCAATGTCATATGACTGAGCAAGATGGCACCCTTGGGCGGGAAGGGGACCACGCATGCATGGTGGCATCTCCCAGAGGCTTTCTTTGAAAGCTGGGGGGATGTTTCCGCGAGGGCTCCATCGGTGCTGACGTCACCCATATGTGAGGACTGATTCCTGCTATCCCCGGAGAACACCTATTACAGGTGAGTAACTACACTTTCTCCCTTCCCATTTGAGTCTCTTCTAGCATCCCATGATATGTTAAAATCTCCTCCTATTATTGTCAACCCCTCCCCCATCTTATTTAGTATGAGGCCTTGCTCTTCGAAGAATGTCCCCTGGTTACCATTAGGTGCATAGATATTTACTATTCGATACCATTCCGTCTCTATCTTCATGCGCACTATTAGGTATCTACCAACTTTATCTCGTAGTATTTCTCCTATCTCAATCCTTATTTCTTCCGCCATCACTGTAGTTACCCCTCCCTTCTTTTTCTCCACCTTATTGAAAGCAAAGATACAAATCTGTGTATGTTGGGGGCGCACTGTGTTCATCTTTATGTATCAAGTGTGTCTCCTGGAGCAATGTTAGAGTTGCTTTAAGAACATAAGATATGCCATACTGGGTCAGACCAAGGTCCATCAAGCCCAGTATCCTGTTTTCAACAGTGGCCAATCTAGGTCATACGTACCTAGCAGTTTCCCCAAAAGACACAGGTTCCGCAATGCTTGTACTGGGTCAATTTCTGTCTCCCTGTTTCTTTATATAATTTCTGTTGTTTAAGTGGGGAGTTGAAACCCAACACACTGAGGGAGATAATCTTAAGTGTAGCCATCTTGTTTTGTCCCCTCTCCCAGGTTCCCTTTACCTGCGCCCCCTCCTCTCCCCTGATTTCACCCCACTTCCAAACTTGGGGCACCGAGACATGGTCACCCTCAGATGTGTTGTCCCCCCCCCCTCAGATGTGTGTCCCCCCCCCTCAGATGTGTGTCCCCCCAGGCCATACCTCTCCACTTCTACTCCCCTCCCACCTTTTACTATTAGCTTCTTTTCCCTTAATTTCCACCCCTGCCCCTTTCCCACTCATTTATACTTTCTTTCATTCCCCAAGCCATTCGCCCTTCTTTCTACCTCAGACATTCTCCTCCTTTCATTCATCCCTCGGCCTTACGAGCCCATTACAATATCTGTAGTCCTACACATTGTATATCTAAAACTTGCACGCTTGAATGTCTCTCAACATCCAAGTCTGGTAGCCGCTAGTATAGTGTGTCTGGCCTCCTGTTTGTTCTCCCAGATTCCTGTCCCCTATCTATGTAGTCTCTTTCAGCCATACTGGACCTGCTGCCATTGGGGAAAGCTTTTCCAGGCCCTCCATGCCGTTTTCGGTTAGAATTGTTATAGCTTCTGCTCAAGATCTCAATCACCATTGTTTCTCTGTAGGGTGAAGGCTAGTCCAATTGGGAATGTGCAGCTGAATCGTACATTCTCGCTGCGGAGCCTTTTCACTACGTCTCTCATTTCTCGGCGCTTTTGGAGAGTGATCTGTGCCAAGTCTTCATATATATCCATAGTGTGTTGATCCCATTTGAGTGTTCTATATATTCTTGCTTCCTTATCGGTCCTCCAGTTTAGTCCTCCACCTCTGGGTAGTGCACCTCCTCCTGCAGCATGGAGACTGGACCAATCAGAATCTTGCCCTCACTGGATACCTCCTGCTGGAAATCCCATCAGCCCCAGTGTGTCCAGTCTCCATGCAGCAGGAGGACATGTGAGCCTAGGACTGGGCTCACTTGAGGACTAGATAGGCAGCGCTGTACTTAGTTTTTAACAAATTATTTTCTCCCTTTAACTTTCATTGGTTTCTTTTCATTTTTAGGGTGATGTGTCTTTTAAAAAAAAAAAGAAAAGACATATGCAGAGAAGCCGGTATTGCTGCTGCATCTTTGTCTCTCTCCCACTCTCCTATTTGTTATTTTCACACACAGGCAGTGTCAGATCTCGCCTCCTAGGCGGTATGGGGGAGAGAGATGTCAGCAGCACCCGCTGACATGCAGCTCCTTGATTACGGAGCGAAGCGGTTTAGAACAGGAAGCAACTCAGAGAAACCGGCCGCGGACGTCGCTTGCGGAAGTGCTGAGCGACATCGTGGCTTGTAGAGCGCTTCTCTGGGGTAAGTCAGCCAACTATAGAAGGGCTGCAGCGCAATTGGGGAACGCGGGGCATTTCGGGTCGGGCCGGTGTGTTTTTGCGCAGTTTTAGTCATCGGAGGCCATCTTGGATTTTTCTTCCCACGCTGCGGAGGCCGCGTGGCAGGCCACAGAACGGAGGTTTGCTCAGGGGGCTTAGAGCATGGGTGTTAGGGTCCATCGTTGGCTGGGGGGTTGTTGCTTTTGTTCTTTTGTTCCGTGGAGTTCTTATACTTACAAAAAAATAAAAAAATAGGTGCCTGTCTTTAAAGGAGATCTGCTTAGTGTTTCACATCCAGCGACTATCAACCCAGCTGGCTCGGGTGTGCGCTGATTTACAGCTGGTTGGTTCATGTCTGCTAGACCTCAGTGTGTGATCTGCGGTTCGCGCAGAGGTACTGTGTCAGATACCGGTATTTGTAGGGGCTGCGCTACTGTTTTCTCCAACGTCGAACAGCAAATGGGAGGGGAGGGCGGCCCTAGAGCCCCTAGCTTCTGCGGCAGGTGTGGAGAGTGACCCGCCTCTGGGGGCCATGGCGGGGTCCCCCTCCGGCTACTCCAGCGGGGCCTTCATACATCCAGCCAGTGGGGGCTGCTGAGGCGTCTTTGGGGGATTTTCCCCAGACTTTGTCCTTATCATACATCAAGCCTTTCGCTTAGGAAGGCTGGGAAAGTTCCCAGAGGCCCTTTCTCTGGGGGTGCCTCTGCAGTCACCCAAGGGGGAGGATGCGAGTGGAGAGGACCCCAAGTCTGCAAAGAGGCCTCGGTGCTCTGACATGGAGCAAGCAGATCTGGAGTGCAGGAGGCGGACGACGTGGAAGTTGATCCCGAGTACAGTGTAGAGGAATTGGAAGAAGGGGAGATCCCGGAACCAGAGGATCAGGCAAGAATCATACGTGTTTTTCACAAGGATGAATTGATGGCACTGATTACAGAGTCCCTTCAGATGCTTAATCTAGCTACAGCTCAGCCTGCGGAAGAAGAGGGCCTCAAAGATCCCCTCATTCAAGCAGTGAGAGAGTCTCAGATGGTGTTCCTGGTCCACAGGGTAGTGGATCGGATGATCCAGAGTGAGTGGGATCACCCTGAAGCGGGGTTGAAAGGGATCCGAACAGTGAACCGACTTTACCCTTTGGCGGACAAGGACAAAGAGAAGTTTCGTTCACCACGGGTGGACGCGGCTGTCTCTGCAGTGACTAAGAAGACGACTATTCCAGTGGAAGGTAGTTCGGCCTTGAAAGATGCGCAGGACAGAAAGGTAGATGGTTTATTAAAACAAGCATTCGAGGCCGACGTGCTGTCTCTGCAGGCCTCTATCTGTGGTGCCTGGGTGGCCAGGGCCTGTCTTCGGTGGTCCTAGCACTTAGGCAAGACACTCGCCTGGATCAGCAGAGTGTGCTTGAGGTGACTCGTCTTGAATCCGGTTCAGCATATTTGGCAGATGTACACTATGATTTGATCAGAGCGTTGGCAAATAGTATGGCTTCCCTAGTGGCAGCCCGGAGATCCATTTGGCTGAGGAATTGGGCCGCCGACGGGTCGTTTAAGTCCTGTCTCAGCAAGCTCCCCATCAAGGGCAAGCTGGAGAAGATTTGGATAAATTAGTGAAGGACTTGGGTGAATCCAAGGGTGGCAGACTGCCGGAGGATAAGCCTATGAATAAAAAGTCATGGGAAACAAAGACATTGAGTTCCGATTGTTGGTGAATCCACACTGATGTCTTTTTCAGAAAAACCGTCAACGCGTCAAATCTTTTAATGTCGGGCCCCCCCGGCAAGAGAGAGAAGGAGAAAACCTTTTCCCTCCACTCCGGGAGGTCCCTTTTAGTGATAGAATGGGTGATAAAAAACCAAACTATAAAAGAGTGAAGAATCACTTAGCTCAATTTGCGGCGAAGTGTGGTCTTCGTGAGAAAATACTGCTTGCACACGACATGCATGTTTCGGACCTGGGCAGGCCCTGTTTCAAGTGAAATATCCCATCTTCAAAAACATCGCCTAGTAAGAATCGCCCTTGAGGACGCCGAACTCAACGGCTACATTTATATATCCCTGAAGGTAGCTGATTGGAGAAGATAAAAGGAGGGGTGGTCTGATGAAAACGAGACTCCATGACAAATGATGAATGAGAAACATAAAACATAAACATGCCAAACAGTCCATAATGAGGTAAATAGAACAAAAGCACAAGTCCCATAGATGTCTATATCAGACTCCACCAATCACATTCCAAGTTAAGACCATTGGGGATAACAGTACGCAAACGAAAAATCCAGCGTTGTTCTCGCTTCTGCAAAAGACTCTCCCGATGACCACCTCTAGGAGAGAAAGGTACCTGGTCAACAATTCGCCACCTAATATCCGTGAAATCGTGGTTAAATTGAATACAATGTTCCACGATAGGGGCAGAGAGAGTTTGTGTTCTTAAACGGGAAGCATGCTCTCCCAAACGGACCTGAACAGGTCTAATCGTCCGGCCCACATAGGATAAACCACAGGGGCAAATCAGTATATAAACTACATAAGTAGTTTGACAGGAGGAAAACCCCGTGAAAGAAAACAACTGTCCAGTTGCTGGATAACACCACTGAATACCCTCCATGATGGTAGAACAAAATTTGCATTTACCGCAAGCCCAATGGCCCTGTCGCGGTGTCGAGGATGCAGACACAGACTGATCAAAAGGAGAAGAAGTGTGTACCAAAAAATCCTTCAAATTCCTCCCCCGAGTATACGCTACCCGGAGAGGTTTTTGACCAGGTTCCTTTCTGTCCTAGAGGTGGTCATCGGGAGAGTCTTTTGCAGAAGCGAGAACAACGCTGGATTTTTCGTTTGCGTACTGTTATCCCCAATGGTCTTAACTTGGAATGTGATTGGTGGAGTCTGATATAGACATCTATGGGACTTGTGCTTTTGTTCTATTTACCTCATTATGGACTGTTTGGCATGTTTATGTTTTATGTTTCTCATTCATCATTTGTCATGGAGTCTCGTTTTCATCAGACCACCCCTCCTTTTATCTTCTCCAATCAGCTACCTTCAGCGATATATAAATGTAGCCGTTGAGTTCGGCGTCCTCAAGGGCGATTCTTACTAGGCGATGTTTTTGAAGATGGGATATTTCACTTGAAACAGGGCCTGCCCAGGTCCGAAACATGCATGTCGTGTGCAAGCAGTATTTTCTCACGAAGACCACACTTCGTCGCAAATTGAGCTAAGTGATTCTTCACTCTTTTATAGTTTGGTTTTTTATCACCCATTCTATCACTAAAAGGGACCTCCCGGAGTGGAGGGAAAAGGTTTTCTCCTTCTCTCTCTTGCCGGGGGGGCCCGACATTAAAAGATTTGACGCGTTGACGGTTTTTCTGAAAAAGACATCAGTGTGGATTCACCAACAATCGGAACTCAATGTCTTTGTTTCCCATGACTTTTTATTCATGAGCGTTTATATGAGTCACTGGATGATTTTTGAGGTTCATATCTTTGGAGGATAAGCCTAAGCAGGGGAGGACTTTTCCGGCTGCTCGTGGCCAGTTTAGAGATTTCAGAAGGTTTCGGTCTTCGCGTTTGGGAGGTTTCCAGCGCGGCAGGTTTGTCTCTAGGACCCAAGGGTTTTGGGGGGTTTCGCGGGGCAGGCAGAGGTTTCGCGGCAGCCTCCCCCTCGTCCTACTTTAACCGCAAGCCTCAATGAAACGAGGCTGGCCCCAGTGGGAAGCCTACCGATAGGTGTCTGGCTTCGGGAGTTCCTGCCTGGGTCCAAATAACATCAGATCAGTGGGTGTTGGAGATAGTGCGAGAAGGTTATGCGTTGGAGTTGTCGTGCCCACTTCGGGACTCCTTTGTACTATCACCCAGCAAAGGGCGGCAAAAACCTCTGGCGATCCGCCTGTTAGACCATCTGTTACAGTTGGGAGCAGTCGTTCCCGTCCTGATTGCAGACCTAGGGGTAGGCCGCTACTCCATTTATTTTGTGGTGCCAAAGAAAGACTGATCTCTCCGGCCTATTCTAGATCTCAAAGGAGTGAATCGTTGCCTTCGGATGCCTCATTTCCACATGGAAACTCTGAGGTCTGTCATAGTGGCGGTGCATCAAGGAGAGGTTTTTGACTTCACTCGACCTCACGGAGGCCTACTTGCACATTCCGATCAGGGAAGCTCATCAGAAGTTCCTAAGATTCGCGTTCCCATGGGGCCATTATCAGTTCCAGACGTTGCCGTTCGGATTGGCTATGGCTTCGCGCACGTTCACCAAGATTATGGTGGTGGTGGCGGAAGCGTTACAAAAAAAGGGCATTTTAGTCCACCCTTAACTCGACGATTGGTTGATTCGGGCAAAGTCCAAGGTCGAGAGCTTGCAGGCCACGGACAGAGTGGTGAAAGTTCTACAGAGTCTCGGCTGGGTGGTCAACGCAAAAAAGAGCAACTTAGATCCGTCACGGAGTCTCGAATATCTGGGAGTTCGCTTCGACACTTCAAGAGATTTGGTATTTTTGCCAGATCGCCGGGTGCAGGTTCTACGCAAGCTTGTGCGCAGGTTCTTGGGTTTCCCGGCACCGACAGCATGGTGGTATCTGTGGCTGCTGGGGACCATGGCGGCAACACTGGAGGTAGTGCCGTGGGCCAGGTTTCACATGCGACCGCTGCAAAGGGCATTACTGCGCCGCTGGTCGAACCAGACAGACTCGCTGAACAAATGCCTTCCCTGCCCGATGCGGGTCAGACGAGCCCCCTGCGGTGGTGGCTGTCCCCGCTGCAGGCGGGAATGCCATTGGAACAACCAGTTTGGCTCCCACTGATGACGGATGCGAGCTTGACGGGCTGGGGAGCTCATTGCGAAAGTCAGTTTGTGCAGTGGATCTGGACCCGCCAAGAAGCTTCTTGGTCGATCAACCGCCTTGAGCTGCGGGCAGTGTTCCTGGCGCTGCAGGCGTTCGAGAGATCAGTGAAGGGGCGAGCTGTAAGAGTGCTCTCGGACAATTCGGCAGCGGTAGCTTACATCAATCGGCAGGGCGGAACGGGAAGTATGGCCATGGAGTCTTCAGCAGAGGCGTTGTTTCTCTGGATAGAACCTCGTCTCCAAGCCATTTCAGCAGCGCATATCACAGGAAAGGACAATGTGATGACAGATTTCCTCAGCAGAGTGCGGGTGGACGCCGGAGCTTCATCTGCAGTTGTTCGTGCAAATTGCTCACAGATGGAGGCTGCCGATCATGGATCTAATGGCGACCTATCATTCAGCAAAAACGGGTCGTTTCTTCAGCAGGCGGAGGGAAAGGATGCATCGACGCCCTCATTCAACCCTGCCCGGCATCGGGTCTCCTGTATGTCTTTTTCCTCCGTGGGCGCTGATAGGCCGAGTAGTTCAGCGCATCGAGGCACACCGCGGCAGAGTTCTGCTGGTGGCCCCGGACTGGCCAAGATGCCCGTGGTAGGCAGATCTAGTTCGCCTGCTCGACGGAGTGCCTTGGAGACTGCCGATTTCGGCAGATCTACTGATTCAGGAACCCCTACGAATGCCCCAAGTGGATCGATTTTCGCTTACGGTATGGCCATTTGAAAGGGCACGGTTAAGAAGAAAAGGTTATTCAGCTGCGGTCATCGCCACTCTGCTTTGAGCAAGAAAGACATCCACATCTCTCGCATATGTGCGCGTGTGGTGTATTTTTGAGGATTGGTGTTCATGGTGGCAGATCCAGGCGGCAACTGCTTCCGTACGAGTAGTACTCAGTTTTTTGCAAGACGGCTTTGAGAAAGGGCTAGCCGCAAGTACTTTGAAGGTTCAATTGGCGTCTCTCTCTTGTTATAGGGGCAAGGTCCAGGGAGTAGGCCTGGCTTCGCATGCAGATGTGCACCGTTTACTTAAAGCGGTGTTTAGACTTCACCCATCGCGCAGGGTTGTAGTGCCGCCCTGGGATTTAAATCTGGTGTTGGAGGCGTTAGGCAGGAAACCTTTTGAGCCTTTGAGTCAGGCGTCAGTTAAGGACTTAACTTTGAAGACAGTCTTTTTGGTGGCCATATGCTCAGCGAGGCGAATTTCAGAGTTGCAGGCGTTATCGTGCAGGGAGCCATTCTTGTCTTTCTCTAGAGACAAAGTGTTATTAAGACTGGTTCCCTCCTTCCTGCCTAAGGTGGTCTCCCCGTTTCATTTGAATCCGTCAGTATTCCTCCAAATGTTGAACTCGGTAGCAGATCAGGCCTCGGATCATGGCTTGCATCGTCTGGACGTCTGAAGAGTCTTGCGCCGGTATCTGAAGGTTTCAGGAGCCTTCCGTAAGTCAGACCGTCTCTTCGTGTTTGGTGGACCTCGCAGGGGGGAAGCGGCGGCAAAAGCGTCCATTTCCAGATGGGTTAAGGAGGTGATTGCGGTGGCGTATATATTGCAGGGGCGTCCAGTGCCGGTGGGTTTGCGGGCGCACTCTACTAGTGCGCAGGCGACATCGTGGGCGGAGCACAGCTTGATACCGCCAGCGGACATTTGCAGGGCGGCTCCCTGGTCTTCCCTTCATGCTTTCAGCAAGCATTACCGTCTGGACGTTTCGGCAGCGAGTGATGCCAGTTTCGGATCGGCGGTGTTACGTGCAGGTTGGAAAGGTCCCTCCCAATGATAACTGCTCTGATACATCCCAGAGGTGGAGGACTAAACTGGAGGACCGATAAGGAAATGGAAATTACACTTACCTGGTAATTGTGGTTCCTTTAGGGACTCCAGTTTAGTCCTCAGTCCCACCCGAGAGAATTTCAGAAGTTCGCCGTAATTTGGAGAAGAAATGGTTTCCGGGTGTCAGAATATAGTGTGGCTCATGCCTGGAACATCTGGCTCGTGCCAGTCTTTCTTTCTTTCTATCTCTTTTTCTTTCTTACTTAGCCTTTGTTCTGTTCCTGTCACTTGTTCTGGGGTGATGGGTCAGAGGCCAAGTGTGGCATACTGGCTCCCTTGTTAGCTTTCGGGGGGGGGGGGGGGGGGGGGCCGGTTGTTTGTGTGAAGTTAAAGTTTTTCATTATTAGTTTTACAGTTGAGGTTAGACAGTTTTTGTCTTAGCTGCTTATTTGTTACTCCTTGAAGTCTGCTTTGTCAATAGTTCACTGGAGCTGACGGGATTTCCAGCAGGGGGTATCCAGTGAGGGCAAGATTCTGTTTGCTCCAGTTTCCATGCTGCAGGAGGAGGTGCACTACCCAGAGGTGGAGGACTAAACTGGAGTCCCTAAAGCAACCACAATTACCAGATAAGTGTAATTTCCATTTTGTTAGCCACTATTTTTTTTGAACTGTAGTCATGAAAACAAGCTATAATATCTGTCTGTCTGTTTTTATCTGTTCCCATTACTCCGGCCACTCTATGTGCTTCTATCAATTTTATAGTCTTTTCCCTCTGTCTCTACACGAGTATCATATAATAATTTTTTTGTAATGCTTTGGACCACGGCTTTGCAGTCTGTGTACAGCTCCAGCTCTGGGATCCCTCTAAATCTGAGGTTTTGCCTTCTGGCTCGGTTTTCTAAGTCCTCCATTTTTTCATCCATTTCCTGCTGCCTTTTTTCAAGCTCTGTACTTTTGTTCAAGTACAGTGATGTTCTCCCTCTGCTCTTCAAGCTGGCCTTCTAAGTCCTCCACCCTGCACCCCAGTTCGCATATTTCATTTTTAAGCCCTTCTATCCCACTTGCTACCTCCTCTTGTACCAGAATGAATGTCTTTTTTTCAGTTCTTTGAATCAGGCTCTCAACTCATGCTGCACATCTTGTTCCTCCTCTGGAGTCTTTTTAATATTCTCTTTTTGGATTTTATCTTTTTGGTTTGATGGCTGGGGGCTTGTGATGCTGCTATTGTTAGGCCCTTCACTGCTCTTCGTTATTGTTGTTGCAGCTGCCATTTTTTCAACCATGTGCTCGTGTGCCGCCGACATCCTGAGATACGTGAATTCCCGGCCTCAGGTCAGCTTTTTTGCCTTTCGCAGTCATTCGTTGCTGTTCTGCAGTTTGGGCTTTTGTTTGGAGCTGATTATCGGGGTCAGAGAGTGCATTTTGGGGAGAGGTGGCCTGAGGGGCGGCCTGCACAGAGTGGCACCTACTCCTGCCATCTTACTCCGGCCATCTTACTGGGCAGACTAGGTGGATCATACTGGTCTTTATCTGCCGTCATTTACTATGTTACTATGTTCCGGTGGCCCTCCGGATCTCTGGGTTAGGCGGCCATCTTATCTGATGCCGTCATACATCTTGATATGACTCTTTCTAATACCCAATCTGATGAATCTTTTTCTTCTTCTTTTTTCTTCTTTATTTTCTGCATAATATAACAAAAACCACATGCCAAACAAAGCAGGTCCCATTGAACATAACATGAATTAATAAAATCCAAAACTATCGTCATCCCGAAGTACACATGACTTAATCGAACTACTGGCGAAGGGTGTTGAAACACCCATCTCCGCAAGCCACTTTCTGAGAGAAAGGCACTAGCCATCACTAGGAGGGAAAAAGAGCTCCTGAGGGTAGGGGCCCAAGGCTAACCATGGGCTAAGGGAGCCAAGGAAGGGGCAAAAAAGCAGACAAACCAGGGACCAGAGAAACTCTCCCTCTAGGTGGAAACCCAAACACTCAGGGCAGAAATGCCCAACCAGGGACTTACCCAAGGGAAAAAGGGAGGCAGTCAGGACCAGATGAACTATCCCTATGACAGAGGGCAGAGAGCACTCTCTAGCCCGCATGAGCTAACGAGTGGGCTTGGCCTAGGGGGGAACCCACTCCCACGAGATGCGTCCCCATGCCTCTGCCCGCTCGGCCTATGCCTTCCCTTACCCAGCCACCCTCTACTGCCATCTGCAAAGGGGACCAAACCCTGACACATTTATGCTCATACCCACAAATTCTAGCTACTTCCCGCTCCATTTCCATGAGATGCAGCAGTTTTTGAAGCCAATCTGAAAAAGAGGAGGACTCAGGATTCTTCCACCGAGCAGCAATACACAAATGCACCGCCCTTTGTTATCTGACCTCTTGTTTGGAAATATTACAGATGAGTATATTTCAATTATCAATTCCCTAATGCAGAATGAGTTATGACAATTAGAAACACGACAGTCACAGTCTGTTTCTCATATTGGTCATTTTTTTTACTTTTTGCATGATCACATTTATAAAAGAATAAAATGAACTTAATAAAGAAGCAACTTGTCAATAACCACTTTGGATAACATAATCCAACAAAAATTATTGTAGATAAGAGCTTTGAACAGGGAATATTTTTGTGAAGTCAGATACCGGCGCAAGACTCTTCAGACGTCCTGACGATGCAAGCCACGATCCGAGGCCTGATCTGCTACCGAGTTCAACATTTGGAGGAATACTGACGGATTCAAATGAAACGGGGAGACCACCTTAGGCAGGAAGGAGGGAACCAGTCTTAATACCATTTTGTCTCTAGAGAAAGACAAGAATGGCTCCCTGCACGATAACGCCTGCAACTCTGAAATTCGCCTCGCTGAGCATATAGCCACCAAAAAGACTGTCTTCAAAGTTAAGTCCTTAACTGACGCCTGACTCAAAGGCTCAAAAGGTTTCCTGCCTAATGCCTCCAACACCAGATTTAAATCCCAGGGCGGCACTACAACCCTGCGCGATGGGTGAAGTCTAAACACTGCTTTAAGTAAACGGTGCACATCTGCATGCGAAGCCAGGCCTACTCCCTGGATCTTGCCCCTATAACAAGAGAGAGGCGCCAATTGAACCTTCAAAGTACTTGCGGCTAGCCCTTTCTCAAAGCCGTCTTGCAAAAAACTGAGTACTACTCGTACGGATGCAGTTGCCGCCTGGATCTGCCGCCATGAACACCAATCCTCAAAAATACACCACACGCGCACATATGCGAGAGATGTGGATGTCTTTCTTGCTCGAAGCAGAGTGGCGATGACCGCAGCTGAATAACCTTTTCTTCTTAACCGTGCCCTTTCAAATGGCCATACCGTAAGCGAAAATCGATCCACTTGGGGCATTCTTAGGGGTCCCTGAATCAGTAGATCTGCCGAAATCGGCAGTCTCCAAGGCTCTCCGTCGAGCAGGCGAACTAGATCTGCCTACCACGGGCATCTTGGCCAGTCCGGGGCCACCAGCAGAACTCTGCCGCGGTGTGCCTCGATGCGCTGAACTACTCGGCCTATCAGCGCCCACGGAGGAAAAAGACATACAGGAGACCCGATGCCGGGCAGGGTTGAATGAGGGCATCGATGCATCCTTTCCCTCCGCCTGCTGAAGAAACGACCCGTTTTTACTGAATGATAGGTCGCCATTAGATCCATGATCGGCAGCCTCCATCTGCGAGCAATTTGCGCGAACAACTGCAGATGAAGCTCCGGCGTCCACCCGCACTCTGCTGAGGAAATCTGCCATCACATTGTCCTTTCCTGTGATATGCGCTGCTGAAATGGCTTGGAGACGAGGTTCTATCCAGAGAAACAACGCCTCTGCTTCTTCCTCCATGGCCATACTTCCCGTTCCGCCCTGCCGATTGATGTAAGCTACCGCTGCCGAATTGTCCGAGAGCACTCTTACAGCTCGCCCCTTCACTGATCTCTCGATTGAAAGCAAGTTCTGCTATGAGGGGACATAGGATGAGGGTGAAAGGAGATAGATTCAGGAGAGATATGTGGAAATATTTCTATCTCCAGGAACAAGCAGGAATGTAGTCTTCACATATGGGTATCGTCAGTACCGCCAGAGCCTGCGCGGGAACGCTCCCCAGCGTCCAATAGGAACGCTTTTGGAAGCATCCCTCAGCACATGCGCGCTGCCTTTCCAACTGTCCCTCTTCAGTTCTTCGTTTTCCGCGGAGCCGACAGGACCCAGACCCTGTCACCGCAGAAAACTCCGTCTTTAAAATTGTTTTCTTGTGGTCACGTTTGCCTCTGCACGACGCCTACCGGTACCACCGGTTCTTTTCTTTTTTCAAAAAATGTTATACTTTGAACTGTTTCTCTTCAGAAACTTTTCTTTTTCGGTGCTAGGCGCCATTTTGGGCATTAGGCCTCATATTCCTGAAACATGGAAAAACCAACTGGTGGTTTTAAAAAATGTACTAAGTGTGGCGGTACCATTTCCGTCACTGACACCCATAATTGGTGTCTTAAATGTTTAGGGCCTGAACATTCTCCATCTGAATGTCTCTCTCTCCTGTATGGGGATGACTAAGAGAGGAAGACAGAACCGGGCTGCAAAGCTCGGTACTCTCTTTTCTTCGGATGCCAGATCCATTGCATCGACATCTTCAAGAGCTTCCTCTTCCTCCCATGGATCTCAGGTAACTAAACAAAAAAGCTGGTCCTCAAAGGGTAGCTCTCCTGCTAAGCATCGAGAGGCCATTGGTATTGCCCTTGAGGGAACCACACCGGCAAAACAGACTTGGCAGGAGGCTTTGGCTTCCAAAGCATCAAGGGGGCTCCAGGATGTTCGAGGCCTCGACCTCGCAAGAACTACTGGTGCCATGCTCAGGGGTCCCAGCCGTTTTCACCAGTACCGACACCCAGGCATCGGCAGCGTCAATAGACCAGAGGTTCCTCGCTATCGAACGCAGCATTGCAGCTCTTCTCACAGCTGCGGTATCGCTGACACCTATAGTTCAACGGGCACCAGTACCGACATCGATACCGATGCCGGTACCTACACCGGTACAAACACCAGTACCGGTACCGGCCCTGGTGGGAGTTCTTCCAATGCCATCTTTGGCTGGAACCGACAGATCGGTACCGGATCAACTCGGTACCGACTTCAATCGATACTGGAACCGTGCTTTGCATAAGCATCGTGGTCAGAAATACTTTGAATCCTCTGATTCCGAAGACTCTGACAATCCTGCTGGTACCAGAGGGTTTCTCCCGGAAGATCCCTCTTCTCCCCAACGCAGAATATCACCTCCAGAGGACATGTCTTTTCAGGATTTTATTCGTGATGTGACCAAAGGCCTTTCAATCACGGTAGCTCCTGAAGAGGAACCCAGAGCAAAGGAATTGGAAATTCTCCAATATCCTAAAGCTCCAGAGGAGGCAGCCACTCTGCCCATCCATGAAATTCTGCATAACTTGATGCTCAGAATGTGGGAGACACCTCTGACTACATCTCCTCATTCTAGGAGGCTATATACTATGTATCAAGTTCCGCCATGTCCCGAATTTTAAAAGACTCAGTTGCCACACCATTCAATGGTGGTGGAGTTAGCCATGCATAGGATGAAAAGTGCAAAGAGGCATGCATCCAATCCCCCAGGTCATGAATGCAGGACTCTGGACGCTTTTGGGCACCGAACTTTTCAGGCTTCCATGCTTTCAGCTAGGATCAGTTCATATATACTATATATGGGCATGTTCCTCAAAGAAGTTACAGGAGACTTGGAGCTTATGAGCCCACTTCTCCCAGATGAAAAGAGACAAGACTTTCTTGCTCTAGTTAAGCATGCTCAGGATGTATCCAAGTTTGTGAATCGTGCAGCCTTTGACTGCTTTGAATGCATCAGCAGAACCTCTGCTATTGCCATTGGGGCATGACGGATTGCCTGTCTTCAGGCATCAGACTTGGAGACTTGGGTACAGGATAAGTTAGGCAACATTCCTTGCACGGGAGAGAATCTCTTTGGCAAGAACTGGCAACAGTCCTAGTTCAGACGGACAATCAAGTAGCCATGTTCTATGTGAACAAGCAGGGCGGGACAGGCTCTCTGTCATTATGCAACGAAGCTTTATGACTGTGGGCCCTCGCCAGAGAGTATCAAATTCACCTTCTAGTGGCATATCTTCCAGGTATTTAAAACCTTTGGGCAGACAAACCCAGTCAAGTACTGCTGCCTCACGAGTGGTCCCTCCACCTAGACCAGGTGGCAAAGATATTTCATTTCTGGGGCACTCCAGACATGGACCTCTTTGCAAGTCCACTGAATGCCAAACTTCCCCGGTTCTGTTCCAGGATTCCGGCTCACAATTGTCAGGCAAGGGATGCCTTCCTCCTAAACTGGGGTCAGGACTTCCTTTATGCCTTCCCACCCATTCCCCTCATCCCCAAAACACTCTTCAAGCTTCAGAGAGACGGGTCGCATGATTCTCATAGCGCCACGATGGCCATGCCAAGCGTGGTATCCCCAGCTTCTACATCTCTCTCAAGCTGCACCTCTGGAGTTAGGGCATGCTCCAGATCTCCTTTCCCAAGAGGACGGGACGCTATGGCACCCGAGTCCCCAGTCCCTGCATCTCACGGCCTGGTTGCTGAAGGCTTAGACTTCCAGGATTTCAACCTGTCCCAACAGGTAAAGGATATCCTTCAGGCTTCTAGAAAACTTTCCACAAGAAGATCTTATGCCTTCAAGTGGAAACGTTGAAGAACTAGATCTGTTGAAGAACTAGCTCTAGCAGTCACCTGCTCATTCAGATTCTGTGGAATAGCAGATCTGGAGGGGTGGAGCATCGGATTATCTTTGAAAGATAGTTGTGGGTACCGATGAAAACCGGTACCACAACTCGTCGGTAGCAAGTCGTCTATGCTAGGGATCGATTCCAAACTCGGTATGGAAGGAAGCGAGCCGGCTAGCATGGGAGGTACCGACACTGATACCGGGATCGGTACCGTCGGTGACACTGATATATGAAGATCAGTCTGTAATGGCACTATCGGTACCGTGGTAACCGAATGTGGCAGACCTTGATCATCGGTGGAATGTCTACGGTACAGTCTGAAGTCGGTACCGAGACGAGTCGGTACCCAGTCATCCAGACTAGAGATCAATTCTAGACTCGGTATCGAAAGAAGCGAGTCTATCGATGCATATCGGGAGGGTACCGACGTGGATACCAGCATTGGTACCGGGACCGATGTGGGAAGATCGGTCGGTAGCGGCTCTAGCAGCACCAAAGATACCGAGAGCGCTCGACTGCGATCATCGGTGTGGAATGTTTCATCCAGCACCATTGCTGATGCCAGATACCACCACCGGGCATGGCTCAGGCATATTCACCCAAGTAAAAACCCCGGGAACAACCTGAAACCCCGTTAGTGCTTTGGAGACAGAAGCCTCCCGCCGGGGTTTTAAAGCCAAAATGTCCTCGGGGGCAAGCCGAAAGGCATCTCTATGAAAGACATGAGATCTACCACCCAAGGGGACTGGCTAGTCTTTACAGACTTTTGTTTGGTTACCTGATCCTGCGAAAAAGAAGATGGAGTTGGTACCCTCAGGACTGAGGGGAACGGTGTATCGAGTTGAGCTTGATGCTGAAAACCTCTTGCAGAAACAGAAGTGCAGGAGGGACAGTCCAGCGGATTGTGTTCAGGTACCAAACATGGAAGGCACCAATTATGGGTGTCTAAAAGTAATTTGGTAGTGCCACAGTTAAAACACTTTCTAGTGGCTAGAATTTCCATGAGGGAAATGGAGAGGCCTAGCAGGCCGAAGCCTGTCAGGCACCAAATAGGAAACAATTTCCTACAGAAGGAAATATCTGTAAAAGAAAAGACGATGAAAACACCGGCGGTACCGGTGCGTCGAGGGAAGGTAGACGCGACCACAAGAAAAAACAAAAAATAAAGGAAGAATTTTCTGCGGTGACAGGAGGACGTCCTGCCGGCTCCACGGAAAAACGAAAACTGAGGAGAGGCAGTTGGGAAAGGCGGGAAGGCAGCATGCAGGCGTGTTGGGATGCTTCCAAAAGCGTTCTGATTGGACACCGGGGAGCGTTCCCGGGCAGACTCCGTCGGTACCGACATACCCATGTGAAGACTCATTCCTGCTTGTTCCTGGAGATATGCAGCTACCACTGCCATGCATTTCGTGAACACTCTTGGTGCAGACCAAAAGGAAGCACTCTGTATTGATAGTGCTTCTCTTGAAAAAGGAACCGAAGGAACCTTCTGTGAGTTGGACGGATGAGAACATGGGTGTACGCATCCTTGAGATCTAGAGAACAAAGCCAATCCTGATTCTGAAGGTATGGCAGCAGAGTTCCCAGAGAAATCATTTTGAATTTTTCCTTGACTAGGAATCTGTTCAATTCTCTGAGGTCTAAAATGGGTCTGTAGCCCCCTGTTTTCTTTGGAATAAGAAAATAGGGGGAGTAGAACCCTGTGCCTTGTTGCTGAAGAGGCACTTCTTCTATTGCCCCCTGGGCAAGAAGGGTGGCAATCTCCTGACCCAACAGGTTGAGGAGGGAAGTCGGAGAATTGAACTGGTTCACTCTTGTGTGAGGGGGCAAGCTTGAAAAATGCAGTTTGTACCCCTCTTTAATGATGGAGAGTGTCCAATGCTCTGCTGTACTTTGTCCCCACCTGGGAGCAAAATGACATAACCTTCCTGTAATGGTGGAGGGCTCTGGTCCTTCCAGAGCCAGGAAGGCTAAGTTCTCTAGCGGAAAGTCAAAGGCCCTGAGGAGGCTGAGGTTGCTGGGCCGGTGGAGGCCTAGCAGCCTTTGCTTTGTTCTGTTTGGATGGTTGCTGATGTTTGGTAGCGAACTGAGCTGCAGAAGATGCCCGCTGACTATAAGCAGGATAAAATCTTCCCTTTTTAGAAAAAGGTGCTTTCTTGAACAAGCTTTTAACAGGAGCAGCTGTAGACTTGGATAGTCTATCCAAAGCAGAATTTTCAGCATCCATATGATTGGCCTTTGCTTGCCAATCTTTACCAAACAGGTTTTTACCGGTACAAGGGATATTTCCCAATTCATCTTGGACCCAGATCTCCAAATCAGATGCTTGAAGCCAAGCAATTCTACGTGCACCTATGGCAATAGCCGAGGTTCTGCTTACACATTCAAAGGAGTCAAAAGCTGCACGGTTGGAGAATTTGGAGATATCTTGGGCGTGTTTGAGCCAAGTGAGAAAGTCCTGTCTTTTATCCTCAGAAATGAAAGGACTTAAAGTCTGCAAATGATCAGTGACTTCTTTTAGGAACATTCCCATGTAAAGACTATAGGAATTAATTCTTGCAGCAAGCATGGAAGCTTGGAAGACTCTACGTCCAAAAGCATCCAGGGTTCTACATTCACGTCCTGGAGGATTAGAGGCATGTCTCTTGGCACTTCTAACCTTTCTCATAGCAGACTCAACCACAATAGAGTGGTGAGGAAGCTGAGTTTTATGGAAACCAGGACAAGGAGGGACACGATACATGGTATCTAACCTGCGAGAATGAGGAGAGGTGGTAAGAGGTGTTTCCCACATCCTCAACATGAGATCATACAAAATCTCATGAACAGGCAAGGTAGCTTCCTCCTTAGGAGTTTTAGGATATTGTAAAATATCTAACTCCTTGGCTCTGGGTTCTGTCTCAGGGGCCACCATGATGGATAGGCCCCGAGCCACCTCCCTGATGAAGTCTTGAAAAGACAAGTCTTCTGGAGGAGACATCCTTCGCTTAGGAGAGGACTCCTCCTGTGGAAGAAGCATCGCTGCATCGACAGACGCCTCAGAATCCTCAGACTCTTCAGAGGAATCGAAGTATCGTCTATCTGGATGCTCCTGCAAAGCCCGATACCCGTACCGATCAGGATCGGTATCGGGAATAACCGGTACCGGGGTATCGGTACCAGAGGGCCTCAGAGGACAGAGTACCGGCATAGCAGACACCGATGCCAATGTCGATGCCACCGGTACCGGGATCGGTACCGTTGGCGGTGCTAGAGCCGGTACCGGTGGAGTAGTCTGTTGCGGTACCAGGGGCGTCGATGCCACAAGGAAAGCCGCCAGACTGCGTTCCATGGACAGAATCCTCTGGTCCATCGACGCCGCCAATGCTTGGAAGTCGGTACCGGTGGAAGCCACTGGTACCCCAGAGCATGGCACCAGGTGATCTGTCGAGGCCAAGCCATCGAGATCATCCTGGAACCCCGATGATGATGCTTTGGAGGCCGAAGCCTCCCGCCGGGGTAATTTTGCCGGTGCAGAATCCTCGAGGGCAACGCCAGAGGCATCTCGATGCTTAGAGGGAGATCTACCCTTCGAGGACCGGCTGGATTTATGTTTAGTTACCTGAGATCCATGGGAGGAAGAAGCAGCCCTGGAAGACGTCAATGCCAGCAAAGCCGCATCAGAGGGAAACAGGGTACTGAGCTTGGCTGCTCGGTTCTGCCGACCTCTTTTAGACATCATAGTACAGGACATACAATCCGTGATGGAATGGTCAGGACCTAAACATTTTAGACACCAGTCATGGGTGTCAGTGACGGAAATGGTACCGCCACATTTTGTGCACTTTTTAAACCCTGAGGCAGGCTTTTCCATGTTAAGGAAAACTTTCTGGGCCTAAGGCCCAAAACGCAAGTGCACCTGAAGAAAAAAGAAATAGTTGTTTGTTTTTTTTTTAAAAGAAGAAAAGAAAGACCGGCGGTACCGGTAGAGCGTCGAAGAAGGCAGACACGATACAAAAGAAATAAAGAAATTCTTCTGCGGTGACAGGAACACGACCTGCTGGCTCCGCGGAAAAAGAAGAACTGGAGAGAGGCAGTTGGGAAAGGCGGGAAGGCAGCACGCAGGCGCTGTGGGATGCTCCCAAAAGCTTTCTGATTGGACGTTGGGGAGCGTTCCCGCGCAGGCTCCGTCAGTACCGACGATACCCATATGTGAAGACTCATTCCTGCTTGTTCCTGGAGATAGGATATCCTTTACTTGCTGAGGGAGGTTAAGACCATGGAGATCTAGGCCTTCAGCAACCAAGCCCTGAAATGCAGAGACTGGGGATGGGGATGCCATAACATTCCATTCTCCTGAGATAGGAGATCTGGAGCAGACCCTAACTCCAGGGAGGGAGTTTGAGAGAGATGTAGAAGCAGAGGGTACCACACTTATCGAGCTCACCAATGGGTCTAAGTCTGGGCACAGGGGCTACTCTCCAGTTTGATTAGGAAAGAGTCCTTGGACCAATCCCTAAGAACGTAAGTCCAGGCACTTTGCCCTGCACCCCATGGAGCCAAGCCACACAAAATTCCTGCTGCACCAGTCCCCACTGCAACCATCTACTAGAGACAGAGAATACTGGCAAGTCCCAGGGCTGCACAAATCTTTACGGTGATGATGATATCAGTAAAAGTCAATGTTCTCTGCCTCCATCTGCTGGTTGGGCAGCACAACCTACTTGTATGGAATGGCGTAGCTTAATAAGGAAAGAAATTTAATAAATGTGCATAAAGGAGAACACAAAGATCCAGTACAGCAAACAATGACTTAACAAAACTAATCTGGTGTAAGGAATAAGAGGTCTTTATCACAGCTACAACCAGATTCTCAAAAGTCAAATGTGAATGAATATAAACACCAATAAATTATAATATATTTGCAAAGTGGAATGACATAACCCTGAATCACTGAGCAAGATGGGGAACTGGTGATGTCAATGATATCCAAATAGCCGCTGTCTGACCGAGGCTGAGTTTAGGCTATTAGAAGCTAACCCTTTCACGTCCACATAATTGTCTTGTAACTGAAATTTGTTTCTGTTTTTTTTTTAAATTAAGATTTGAGCTAAATGATGCAGAATATAAAGTTTTTTTGGAAAAATTTTATTTCTAAGAAACAATATTTACTGTTGCCATATGGCAACTACAATCCTGAATGGCTGAAAATTAAAAACAGTCTTGGCATCATGTTCATGTACTGCTGGATGTGATAGTTTAAATAACAGTTTTTTTTCAGATGTCAAGCACAAATACACATCACATTTCACACACAGTGTGCGGATCTTTTGGAAATACAGAATCCGGTGAAAAATTTTGGGGAAAATTTGAAGGTTGCCATATGGCAACAGCCGCCATGGAACGGCTAACTTACCATGGCATCGAAACATTTGTTGAGCTCAAAAAAATCAAGATAACATAAGCCACTACTTGGATGTCACTGGCATAAAAATAGCCAATTTCACCCAGGATCTGTACCCGAGTGGCTAAAAAGGCCAAGAATAGATTAAACAATGCTGGTCCAGAATACAGCCCTAAGGGACACTACTTTTGCTTCCTGATCCCTGGTTGTAGTCCTAGAAAGGGTTGAAGTCAGGAACTCTGCCATACTTAGAAAGTGCCATCAAAAGTCACTACGGAAAGTTAAAAGGGATAGAATAAAAGGGATGAAATGGGAGATAGCGCACACGATCAGAAAATCACAGAAAAATGAAGCAGAAACATCAAGGGTCATAAAACATCCTACACCTCCATGGACAAAGAAAAGATTATGTCCTATACATAGCCAGAAAAGCCTTCTAGACTTTTCTAGATAGTTGTAGAAACATTTAAAGTTGGCACCATCAAATAATGTCACCAAATTGTGTGGTTTATCCTTCAGAAAAACAAAGTGTCTTTTCGATCTTGTGAAAACATTATGAAAATTACCAACAGTTGATAGGCCGACTTAAAACATGGTTATTCTTTGTTTTATTTAAATATTTGTATTCATATTACAATTTTAACAACTGTATTTTATGTTTGTGAATTCTGATATATGGTGTGAGCTAAATAAAATAAAATATATAATTTGATGCTTGATTTTATGATGATCTGTCATTTTTCATATTTTGTAATACACCTTACATTAGCAGTCATTGGAAAAGGCATCTATCTAATAGAGCAAACCCAGGACTGACTGAAGCTGTTCCTGATCACCTGAAGCCATCTGGTAACAAGTGAAAAAAAAACCCTGCAAAACTGTGCATGAAAATGTGAGAATGTAAAAAAAAGGAGGATTTGAGCACAAATTAGATAAAGGAGGGGAAAAAGTTCCATTGGCAACTTCGTCAAAAAGTTTTATTTCTCACTTTGTCACTATGGTCTAAGGAGTCCTGGCTCTGTCATAGTAGTAGAGTATTGTATCTTACATAATATGGGAGGTCTGAAGTTTAACCCATTGACATCTGAAGTTTAACCCATTGACATCTGTGTAATAAGCATTTTTATAACAGGCACAAAAATGTGAAAACTCCTCAATATATCTGTCCCTTTGAACATTAAAAACAAAAGTAGTCTTATCTAATATGTTTATAAAATAAGCTTGTGTTGTATATGTTGTAGAACTATATGAATATAAAATGAGGAAGCAGAAGTAGTAATAAGAAAACTCAGTTATTTTAATTTTAAATGGTATATATTTAGACATGCAATACATTAAAGAGTAATCTATAAGACATCACTCACTTATACTCATCATAAACTTCTTGTTTCGGGAGTGAAGTCTCGGGATGTTCCTCTAAGGTGTTTCGAATCCAAGAAAATGCATGCATCTGTTGTGCGCGACTGGATGACAAGGAGCTTTGATCACTAGAAAAAAATGTGTATTTTCTTTTTAGAAACACATTGGTTTTGATAAAAGCACCCAACACAAATGATGCAGGCCTGCAACACAATCCTGACACACAGAAGCTGAAACTGAAAATATACTCTTTGGAAGATTGGAAAGGGGAATATGACACACACATTCAAATATCTAGCAGGCTTCAATAAAAAATACAAGATGGTAGCATTTTACATAAAAAAATACTAGGACCCAGGATTATGAAATAAAACCAAAGGGAGGGAGGACAGAAGAAATACTCCTTTACATGCCTGAAAGAGCTTACCAGCAGCCACATTATTAAACCTTAACCAAATTCTAGCGTACACAGCACCAAAATACAAACAGTTGTAAAGAAAGGTCATGAAAATAGAAAATAAAGTAAATAAAAGGGTACGGAGATCAAGGTTTTGGTTTTCAAATATGGAAATGTATCAGCCCATCAACCCAGATGGCAGTGGGCCAAAAAAGGAAGTTGATAAATTCCTCCTGCACAAGCAGCAACTCAGCTGCATTAAAATCCCTGGAGGCGCTAGCATGGTTGCCCAGCACACGGCAGTGGTAGAGCTTTTTTGTTTTCAGGAACAAATGGGAGAGGTAATAGGTCCTCAGCTGGCAGGACAATCTGGACCCACCTCCCTGGCTATAGTAAAAAAGGATAAGGTGTGAATTTACCTTGAGCACAATATTGTATAGTCAGGAAGAAATGTTTACTAGTGGTCTAGCCTGTAGAGCTAACAGTTGGGAGATCTCCTAAGGACAGAGGCTGATGGTAGGTAAAGAAGGGTTATTTCCTGAGCTAAAGTTGCAAAGTTGTTCCTGCCTGTACAAGTTCAATGAAACCTGCTTGCATCTATTATGCTACAATATTAAAACCGTTAAAACAGCAGTCAGTTAATTGACTTCAGATATTCATAAGTGTGAATAAAACACAGGGGTGCATAAATTCAGTCCTCGAGGTCCGCAAACAGGTCAGGTTTTCGGGATACAAGAGAGTTGCCAAATCTCACAACAGTGAAGATTATATAGCACAAAAAAGAAGTGCAAAAGAAAGACTGAACTCTTAATAATCACAATAGATCTTTAATAAATTAAATTAAAATGATCTAAAATGGCTGTTTCAGCTGCCATCTGCATCAGGGGTAGCGCAGTTACTCACTTGTAACAGGTGATCTCCGGGAACAGCAGGAATCAGTCTTAACATATGGGTGACATCCCCCAATGGAGCCCCCACGAGAATACTCCCCAGCATCTAATAAGAAGCAGTTGGGAGCATCCCTCTGCGCATGCATGCATGCCTTCGAAATGGCACTTCTCAGTTGGGTTTATAGCTGAGAAAAAAGGAAAATCTACCACTCCTTGGGGAGGAGGGCAGGTTGTGAAGACCGATTCCTGCTGTTCCCGGAGATCACCTGTTACAGAAACAAGCAGGAATGCAGTGTTCACATATGAAACTTCCTAGCTCCAGGCTACTAGAATGGGGATGAGCATGGCCTATTTTAAATGGGAAAAACCCATTGGAGAGTCCAGGGGATCTAAGAGACTCGACATCCCCAGCACACCCCCCATCAACAGTAGTGGCAGTAGCCTGGATGGACAGAGGGCCAGAGGGAAGGAGGTGTAGCTAAGTCCCAAAGAGGTGCCGGAGTACGGCTTGACCAAAATCACTGTCCTTATGAGAGGCCGTGTACAAACAGTAATGAGCTGCAATGGTATGAATGCAGGACCATGTAGCAGCCCGGCAGATCTCTGCTATGGCGACAGAGCGTAAGTGGGCTGCAGATGTGGCCATGGCCCGGACATTGTGAGTGGTTACATGACCCTCTAATGTCAGACCCACCTGAGCATATGCAAAAGATATGCAGTCTGCTATCCAAAGAGAAAAGAATATGTTTAGTCACAGGAAGACTAAGGTGACTAGGAGAAATGAATAATTGTGAGGATTTTCAGAGTACTTTGATTCTGTCAAGGTAATATGCCAACACTCGTTTGCAATCTAGTGTATGAAGCTTTGCTTCAGCCTGAGATCCATATGGCTTGGGAAAGAAGGTCAGAAGAATTACCAACTGGTTGAGATGGAAGGGAAATACAACCTTTGGAAGGAAACTCGAATGCGGTTGGAGGACCACCCTGTCAAGATGAAAACATGTATAGGGCAGACGTGCAACCAAAGCCTGCAATTTGCTGACCCAGCAAGCTGAGGTGAGCGCAATTAGGAAGGAGACCGTCCAAGTAAGAAACTTGAGGGAGGTAGTGCCTAGAGGCTCAAATGGAGGTTTGAGCAATTAAGAAAGAATGACGTTGAGGTCCCAGGCAACAGGTGGGGGCTGAATCAGCAGCTTAGTCAATAGGAGACCACGCATGAAGCGGACTACCAAAGGATGGGAGGAAACTGGTTTTCCATCAATACCCCAAGATGGCATTGAGTTGGACATGAATGGAATTAGTTTTGAGACCCGTAGAAGAGAGGTGGAGGAGGTAGAGTAGAAGACTCTCCACTGGACAACTGAGGGGGTTGAGGGTGTGCCGAGTAGTCTGAAGCCATTTAAAGGCATTCATGCATTGCATGGAGTCCTTTCAGGACACCAGAAGGATGTCCATTACGGCATCCAGTAAACTGAGGTCTGAAAGGACTACCCTTCTCAGCAGCCAAGTCATCAGGCAGAGCACTCAGATATAATGGAGCAAAACCCCCTGATCCTGCATCCCAGACAAAGAGGCCAATGCTGAGCCAGACAAAGAAGGGGCCAGAACGGGGCTACCAGGAACATGGTGCCTCTGTCGACCTGCAACTTGAACAGGGTCCTGGCTATTAGGAGAATAGGCGGATAAGCGTATAACAGACATGTTCCCCAGTGAAAGAGGAAAGCATCCAGGGCTTGACAATGTGGAGATGGCACCCTGGAGCAAAACCGAGGGACCTGTGCATTGTGCAGAGATTGATCTGCAGGATTTATTTATTTACTTAACCAGTTTTCTATTACACCTTATCCTTCAATCAAAGCGGTTTACATTATGTAATCACTACAAACAGGTACTGGACACATTCCCTTGTCCCCAACGGGCTCACAATCTATGTGTACCTGAGGCAACAAAGGATTAAGTGGCTTGCCCAAGGCCACAAGGAGTGCCTTATAAGACTGGAAACCCCAGTCCCTCCAGCCTGAGATTGCTGTCCCCAGATGGGACTTGAACCCCCAAGCCCTCCGACCTGAGGTACCATGTCCTAACCACTAGGCCACTCTTCCCTTTCCCAGAACTGGAAGATGCGAGCGACTGCTCTGATGAAAAGTCCACTCGTGAAGTTGGAGGACCCGACTGAGACAGTTCATGAGAACATTCTGCTCTCCCGGCAGATAAACGGCTCAGAGAAGCATCCCATGAACCAGGGCAAAGGTTCACAGGCAGATAACTCAGATAACTTCCTTGCAGAGGAGGAGGGAGCCTGTGCCTTCCTGTTTGTTGATCTAAAACATGGCAACCTGGTTGTCCATCTGAAGCAGGATTGATTGATGATTGAGAACTGCTGGTGATATACCTGAAGGGCGTTGGTTATCACCCTCAAGTCCAGAAAGTTGGTCTGATGGGAAGTTTCCTGTTGAGACCACAGGCCCTGCGTGCCCAAGCCATCCAGATGAGCTCCCTAGCCCTGTATGAACATGTTAGTCATTAGGGTCCGTTGAGGTGGAGGCATCTGAAAAGGTTTTGAGGAGAGAGCCACCACTGAAGGGAGTCCGTCAGAAGTGGTGTGACCAGCACACTCTCGTAAACATCCCATTGCCTGTTTCCATTGTGAGGAGAGGGTCCACTGTGCTTGGTATATGTGGAGATAAATGGAGGGGACTACATGGACTGTGGAGGCCATGTGACTAAGGAGACGAAGCATGCCCCATGCCGTGGAGTGATGGCCGCACTGAATGATGCCTTCCAGATCTGTGGGGAGTTTGAATCTGTCTTCAGGCAAGAAAGCACGAGCCTGAGTCGTGTCAAGAAAGGCACCTTTGAATTCCAGTTTCTGAGTGGGAGAAAGGTGCAACTTTGGAAAGTTTATGACAAAACCGAGATGTTCAAGCACCATGACAGTGCGTTGAATGGACAGATGTACCATCTGTGACGTGGACCAGTAGGCAAAGGAGACGACGAGCCAGCACTGTCTGGCAGCATTGCACTTCTCCTGCTAGTTGCCTGAGGTGTTCTTCCCTTTCTCTTGAGAGGATGGCCTTGACCTGTAATGTGTCCAACTGGGCACCTATGAACTCCAGACTTTGAGCTGGAGAGAGATGGGATTTGGGGTAGTTGATGAAAACCCCCAGGTGCTGCAAAAGAAGGGTTGCACATTCTGTGGCCTGACTGACCTCTGAAGCCGTACTGCCCCTGATGAGCCAGTTGTCCAAGTAGCGGAAGACGAAAGTCCCTTGTAGGCACAGGTAGGCGGCTACCACCTCCAGGCATTTGGTAAAGACCCTTTGCGAGGAGGCTAAGCCGAAGGGTAGCACCTTGTACTGGTAGTGCCCTCCTCACACCACAGGAGGGAAGGAACAGGATATGCGTCCTTTAGGTCCAAGGAGCACAGCCAATCTCCCTGGTTGAGATAAGGCAGCAGTGTTCCAAGGGAGAGTATCTTGAATTTCTCTCTCACCAGAAACTTGTTTAGGTTTCTTAGGTCTGGTATGGGCTTGAGGCCCCCAGTTCTCTTTGGGACAAGGAAGTATCTGGAATAGAAGCCTTTTCCCCATAGATGTTCGAGTACAGGCTTTACTGCACTGTCCCTGAGCAGACCTACGAGCTCTGAGAGCAGAAGGGTCTAGTGAAGGAGAGGTTGCACTGGCTCTCCTGGAAAGAACCTGGGTGGTACCTGCTGTAGGTGGAGGAGGTATCCCTCCCTTACCACCTGCAGCACTCACTAGTCCGAGATGACATTGGCCCAACCTGTGGGTAAAGAGTGCCAGATGGCCCCCTGTGGGATGGGTGGGAGCTGGGGCCTGTGGCTTCTGGCCCTTTGGCTTCTGGGCCCCATGGTTTTGTCTGTTAGGGTGAGACCCCTGCTGCTGACCTGAGAAGGGATGGCAGTGGTGACTCTAATGAAAGACCCCTTTTTCCTCGGGAACAGGGGTCTTTTCCTCGATGGTTTCTTACGGGGGAGGGATGGTGTCTTCTTGGAGAGCCTCTGTCGAGTCACCACGTCGGCCTCTATCTTGACCACCTTGTCAGCCATAGGCTTGCTGAACAGGTTCTCTCTGGTAGAGGGGATGTTAAGCAGCTTGTCTTGGACCCACTGCTCGAGGTCCAAAGACTGCAGACAGGCTTGGTGTCGGGCACCGATGCTGGCCGCTGCTACCCGAGTCACTGACTCAAAGCCATCATAGGCTGCCCGGGAAAGGAACTTAGAGCAGCCCTTGATGCCAGAGGTCAGGGATTGAAACAGTTGAAGGGGTTCCCCAGTGAGCCCTGCTAAAAACCAGGGCAACTCCTGGGTTAGGGCCTTGAGGTTCATGCCTATGTATAACTCACAGGCCTGGATCAGACACCCCAGCATTCAGCCCTGGTAGCACTTGCGTCCAAGGGCATCAAGGACTCTAGCATCCCTACCAGAGGGAACAGAAGAATGAATCTTCTGGCCCTTGAGTTTTTGAATGGTTGACTAGACAACCATGGAGTTATGTGGGGAGTTGGGGTTTGTGGAACCCCAGCCCTTTCCTAATGCAGTACCTGGCATTGAGGTGCCAGCTGACCACTGGTACGGACACCAGGTCTCCCAAAATTCTCAACAGGAGCCGCTCAAGGATCGGCTGCACCGGCACCATGAGAATTTCCTTGGGTGGAGACTCGTGCTGGAGAATCTCCAGCTCTTCAGTGCATGGGTCCTCCTCCACCTCTATTTGCACCAAAAGAGCTCTGGCCATATCCCTGATGAAGTCGTGGAAGACCACGTCTAAGGAGGAGAATGGCGTGGGGGGAGACGGGTCTGAAAGGATATCTCGGTGTATTCTGGTTTCCAGGGATGCCTCGTCGTCTGTCTCCCACTCAGAGTCGAGGGGTGATGACGAATCGGAGGCCCTGTGACTCCTTGCCTCGAGGCCAGTGCCGAGTCACGGAGGCTGACTGCGGAGGTTCAGATTCCCAAGGAATGGGACCTTGACCGGCACCGAGGGCTTACCAGAGGCCGGTGGCACTCGGAGCTTGGTTTGACTGGGTCACCCCCCCCCCCATTGTCAGGAGGCCAGTTGTCAGGGCACATGATGCAGACGAACCAGCCATCATTGCCTGCTGCAGGGCCAGGATAATAGTGATGTTCTGCTCCAGAAGGCTCCACAGTTTTCAATGTGGACACAGAGTATCTTGGGCCCGGGCCCAGCACCGTCATTCTCATGAGTGTGTCCTCAACAAGGACTACGGTCTCGAGGAACCTCGCACAGTCTCCACCAGCTGAGAAATCCTTTTTTGAGGACATTGGTAGGACACTTCTCAGAGCTGCCCAAATCCCTCCGAGGGGTTTAACTGGGTTTCTCCAATGGATCCTCAATGGACTTTGAAGATTTTTTTTCTTCTTTCTCTCAGGGTCAGAGACCTTCTCAGAGGAGCCACCGCCACTGAACTCTGAGGACACTCGGGCCTCACAGGACATACTGGGGCTTGGAGCTCAGTGTCAGGGAAGCCGGTGGTGAGTCGGACCTTGGGAACAGTTTCTCCTGCAACTCTGACCTCTTTTTATTGGTCTTAGGCATCATGGTCTGGCACAGTCACAGGAGGTGCTGTCATGGTCCAGTCCCAGGCAGTGCAGGCAGCAGTCATGGGTGTCAGTTACTGACATGGTTTGATTGAAGTGGGCACATTTCTTGAACACACCAGGAGACATGGTAGGAAACACACGGCCAGGGTCGACAACCCCCAGGTGAAAAAAGGCACAAATGCCAGTCGAGGCAATCCTCAATTGCAAAAAGGGGAAAGAAGCCAAGAACAGCACCGGGTCCGGCGCCAGCTTGAGGCGGGAACTGGTACGCAAACCCGGTACAGCTAATTTTTAAGGATCTAGCAAGGATATTTTTCCAGGGAAACAGGACAGACGTCTGTTGGGCTCTGCAGAAAAAATGAGACTGAGCAAGATGGCACCCTTGAGTGGGAAGGGGACCACACATGCATGATAGCATGTCTGAAAGGCTTTCGTTGAAAGCTGGGGAAATGCTCCACGAGGGCTCAGTCGACGCCAACGTCACCCATATGTGAGGACTGACTTCCTGCTTGTTCCTGGAGAACACAGCCTTTGCCAGGTCAAAATGCTCAATGGCAGCCTGGACAGATGAAAAAACCTGTGGGAACTGAGAGGTAAAAAAGACAAAATAAAAGTAAGGAAAGTGCCCAGAAGGGTACCGGTGTCATCGAGTGACAGTACTGAAGAGACAGGAAGGCAAAAACAGAAAAAAAGAAGCGCCCCAAAGGACATGGTAGAAAATGCTAACTCTGGTGACAAGACAAGCGTCCATAGGGCTCCGTGGAAAAACTAAGACTGAGGAAACTCACTGGGAAGGTGGGAAGGCATGCACGCATGCGCAGAGGAATGCTCCCTATTGGATGCTGGGGAGTGTTCCCGTGAGAGCTCTGTTGGGGGATGTCACCCATATGTGAAGAATGCATTTCTGCTTCTTCCTGGAGATAATGCAGTGTCAATAAAAATAAAAAAATAATATAGTCACTAAAAAATACAAATATAATGTAAAATATACCAATCATATTTGTATTTATAAAAATCATTCTCTCCTGCAAATCCTGCAATCACTGTTTCTTTAAATAAATTCTAACAAATTATCAGTCAACAGATTATACGAAAACTCTCAAAGTATGTAACATTTAATTGCTTAAAATCAATATGACTAAAAATATTTAACCTTTAAAAAAATAAAAAAATCTAAACCACTAAAGAGACTCTTCAAACAAAACAGTCTTCTTGAAAATCCTAATTGTCCATGAAAATGGAAAAGGGACCTAAGAGGGCTTATATTATAATTTATATCAGCAAATTGGTAAGTGGCCAAAAAACTCCAACTTATTTCTTAAAAATATATTTGAAGTGGCAGTTCAGAAAGGTTGTCTAAGTGCAATCTGGGATATCCAGGACAAAATGTGCAGAAAAACACTGGGGACATGTTTGTTGCAGCCTGATTATAATTATAGAAACATAGATGTTCCCGATGTGGATGCCTGTGCCGGCGTCCAAACAGATGTCCCTGCTACAAAACCTTTAGGCAGGGATGTCTATCACTGCGGCAAAATAAAATAAGGGCCCTCATTCCCCATCAGTCTTTGTTGTCAAAATGGAACCTATAAGAGATATGACAGTTTCCATAGTAAACGGCATTTTGTCAGTATAAAAGGCTCTTTCAACTTAAAAGTGAAAAGTTTAACTTGTTTTATGAGCCATTTCTTTGGATTTATGAGTTAGAATTTTTTTTAAATACTGTTTACTTGCTCCATAGTTACTATGGAAACTGTCAATCAGTGACACAGCACAGGAACAGCACTTGTAAAATGGTAGCCATGGCATTCTGCAATCTTTTGCTAATGCTGGAAATGCTAACTGGTTGATGCACATGTAAGTTTGAGATGCTGGTTATTTTATTTATGCTCTAAGGTGTTTTTGGATTAACTAAAAAATAAAAAAAATTAAATCACTTGTTGTTTAGCCAGGACAAGCACAATCGAGTTTAAATCAATACAATTTTGAGGATCCAGTTTAATATAATCAGTAGTCGTATCAAGTATTTAAACCTAATGTGATCTGCCTATAGGAATGCAAATATAATGTTTAGCCACATTTAATGGAAAAAAACCCCCGTATTTGTCTCATTTACTCTGGACGTAATTTTCAATGTTTATTGAAAGCGTGTCTAGAGTTAATTTAGCAATAATCAATTAGGAAAGGTCTGATTCTTAATTGGACATTATAAATATGTTTATAAAATAAAAGTTTTGTTTTTTGGCCACTTATCAATATGTTGATATAAATTTAGTAGAAACCCTCATAGTCCTTGTTTTGACTGGGTATTTGCAGGGAATGGGGGAAGGAGGGAGGGAGTTGGCGGGAGGGATGGTTGATGGAGCCCTAGGGGCATGGGGTGGGTAATGACTTTGTACAGTTTTGTTTGAGTTCTGGGCATGTTAATAGCTTTTGAAATGCAATAAAAATGTTAAAATTCAATAAACCCTCTTAGTCCTTTTTCCTTTTCATAGATGAATACAACATAAGAAATGCCATACTGAGTCAGACCAAGGTCCATCAAGCCCAGCATTCAGTTTCCAACAGTGGCCAATTCAGGTCACAAGTACCTGGCAGGTTCCCAAAAAGGTACATAAGTTCCACAATGCTTATGCCAGGGTAAGCAGTAGATTTCCCGGGTCCTCTTTAATCATGTTTTATGGACCTTTCCCTCCAGTAACTTGTCCAAATCTTTTTTAAACCCAGCTACACTAACAGCATTTACTACATCCTCCGGTAACGAATTCTAGAGTTTGATTACATGTTGAGTGAAAAAATATTTTCTCTTAGTCTTAAATGGGTTACATTGTATCTTCATTGCATATCCCCTAGTCTTTCTACTTTTTGATGGAGTAAACAACTCATCTAGGTTTACCCGTTCTACTTCTACAATTTTTAAGAACCGTTTGAAGATTCTCTCTTGTGGTTTTGATTTTTTAAATCTCCACTGTATGCAAATCTCTCTTGTGCATATTCATAATAGATATCCTGAAAACCCGTCTGCTGGGAAGCCCCGACAGGTTTGGGATTGACTGGTTTAAGCTACTAACATTTGTTAGAATGTATTTAAATGGATGGCGACTGCTGGATTTGCAGGAAAAAGGTATTTTCTTTATTAATATAATTGCGGGTTTTTTTGAATGATTATGAAAAATAGTTTGTACCTTTATTGACAAACTGTAGTAACTCCAATGCAAGTGACTGCATTGGGTTGTTTTAATTTAATTTATTAAAATTCTATTGTGATTATTATTTATCAAGAATTCTATCAAGAGTTCAGTTTATCTTCTTGAGTTCTCACTTGTACTACATCAGGTTTTCAGAATATGTGTAATGCATGTATGCAGATATCTTATGCATATTCATCTGCTTACTCTTTATCTTTGGATGCCCAGGTGGAAACATCATATAAAAACTTTAAGAAGCTTGGGTAAAGAGTTCCACAGTAGAGGAGACTGATAAGAGGTCACCTTCCTTGTCCATATTAATTTGAACTTCTAAGGTGAAGGAAAGCATAGTTACTCACCTGTAACACATTATCTCCGGGAACAGCAGGAATTTAGTCTTCACGTACGGGGTGATGTCAGCACTGACTGAGCCTGTGCAGGAAAGCTCCCCAGCATCCTATAGGCAAGCTTTTGGGAGTACTCCACTGCACCTGCGTGACTGCCTTTCCACTCTTCTGATTCCCTCTCCTCAGCTGGGTTTCTAGCTGAGAAGAAAGAGTAAAAGTAACCCTACAACTCCATGAGGAGGAAGGTGGGTTGTGAAGATTAAATTCCTGCTGTTCCCAGAGATCACCTATTATAGGTGAGTAAATACGCTATCTCCAGGAACAAGCAGGAATGTAGTCTTCACATATTGGACTTCCTAGCTCCCAGATCTACAAGAGAGTTGGACACCAGGTCAGAGATGTCTGACTGTGTTCAACTGGACATAGACATCTCTGTCAAGGAGATCTGAAGAACAGTATGGGCAGGGGGTGGAGTTGTAGCTATCTTCCCAAAGAGATGCCGGAGGACTGTCTGGCCAAAGGCTGCATCCCGGCGGGAGTTCTTGTCCAAGCAGTAGTGGGCGGCAAAGGTGTAGATAGAGGACCGGGTTGCTGCCTGGCATATTTCATCAATGGTTACTGAGCATAGGTTAGCTACAGATGCTGCCATGGCTCAGACGTTGTGAGCTGTGGCATGACCTGTAAGGGAGAGTCCTACTTTATCATAAGCAAATGTAATGCAGTCTGCTATCCATCTGGAAAGCATTTGTTTAGTTACTGGAAGCCCCAGATGAATGGGGCAAATGATACAAAGAGTTGTGAGGACTTGCAGTGATCCTGAGTCCTCTGGAGGTAGAAGGCCAGAGCCCGTTTACAATCGAGCGTGTGCAGGGTGGCCTCTGCATGGGAGGAATGAGGTCTTGGGAAGAAGAACGGTAGTATGACAGGTTGATTTATGTGGAAAGGTGATACCACCTTTGGTAGGAAGTGTGGATGTGTCCTAAGGACAACCTTGCCATGATGGAATCTGGTGAATGGTGCATGAGCCTCCAATACCTGTAATTCACTAATGTGCCTGATAGAAGGTCATATTTCTTGTGTCCCTGACCTCAAAGTAAAGAAGCACAGGTGGGTTGTTCTCAGGGGTTCAAAAGGGGTTTGAGAAGCTGGGCCAAGACAACATTGAGATCCCATGCCACTGGAGGTGGTTGAATGGGTGGCTTAGAGAGGAGGTGGCCTCTCATGAACCGTGCCACTAAAGGGTACACTGAGATGGGCTGGTCATCAATTGGTTTATGAAAAGCTGCAATGGCACTTAGGTGAACTCAAGACGAATTGGTTTTGAGTCCTGAAGAGGACAAGTACAGTAGATATTGCAGGATTGCAGATACTGGTGCGTCAAATGGATGGAGATTGTCTTTGGAGCACCATGATTCATATCTGCGCCATTTGCAAGAATACATCCTTCTGGTGAAGGGTTTCCTAGAAGCCAGGAGGATGTCTTTTACTTCAGTAGAGAGGATGAGATGCTGAAAAGCTACCCTTTCAGCAGCCACACAGTCAGACAGAGTGATCTCAGATTGGGAAGGAGAACTGTCCCGTCTTCCTGGGATAGAAGGTTTGGACTGCAACCTAGATGGATTGGATTCGTCTGTTGTAGTTAAAGAAGAAGAGGAAATCGCTGTTGTCAAGGCCAAAAGGGGGATATGAGTATCATAGTGCCGCTATCCAGCTGTACCTTGTTTTTTGTATTAGAGGTGTGGGGGAGAGGGGTGAGGAATGCATAAAGCAGTCCTCGACCCCAATGTAGATGAAAGGCATCGCTTGCTTGGCTGAGTTTGGACGGAACTCTGGAGCAGAAGGGCGGAAGCTTGGTGTTCTGTGGGGTAGCAAAGAGGTCAATGACTGGTGTTCCCCAGGCTTTGAATATCTGGGCTATCTTGTTCAGATGTAGACTCCACTCTATGGGTGAAGAATCTGACCAAGTCTGTCCGCCAGTTGATTCTGCTCGCCTCAAATATATACTGCATGAAGGTGTATGTGGTGAGAGATGGCAAAGTTCCATAGGCGACAGGCTTCTTCGCAAAGGGGAAGCAAGCCTGTTCCGCCTTGCTTGTTCAGATAGAACATTGCCACTTGGTTATCCGTCCTTACCAGAACATGGCTGTTGGCGAGGTGATGGTAAAAAACTTGTAGGGCTTTCAAGATTGCCCAACGTTCCAATAAACTGATCTGTAGGGATGACTCCTGGGTTGTCCAGAAGCCCTGACTCCAAGTGGGCTCCCCAACTGACCTTGGACACATCTGTTGTAAGTGTGTGTTGAGGTTGAGGCATCCGAAAAGGTGACCCTTCGAGCAGGTTTGTTGGTGTGCATCACAACAGTAGGGAGTGGACTAATGGGCGGGTGATCTGAATGATCTTGTTCAGTTGTCCTGTAGACCATTTCCATTGGGATGACAGGTTCCATTGTGCCAGGCACATATGTAGTTGTACATATTGCATTACCATGTACTATGGATGTCATATGGCCCAAGAGACTGAGATAGTCCCAAGCTGTTGAAGATGCTTGTTGCCACATGTGGGTGACTAGGTTGACTAGTCGGTCCAAACGGTCCAGTGGTAGAAAGGCCTTGGATAACAGAGTCGAGCACTGTTCCTATGAACTCAAACCTTTGAATTGGGGTTAAGTGAGACTTTAGAAAGTTTATCACGAATCCAAGTCCTGTATCAATGTTATGGTGGTTTGGCGTGAAGAACAGAGTTCTTCTGGAGAGTCTGCCTTTTAGCAACCTGTTGTCTAAGAAGGGGAAGACAAAAATGGTGGGCTGCTACCACTGACATGCATTTTGTGAAAAATCTGGGAGCCGATACCAGGCTGAAGGGGAGGACTCGTACTGGTAATGGGCCTCCTGAAAAGTGAAGCGGAGATATCAACTGTGTCCTGGATGTATTAAGATATGAGTATATGTGTCCTTTAGATCTAGGGAACATAGCCAGTCTTGTTCCTGCAGATAGGGTTGGAGAGTTCCTAGGGAGCTCATCTTTAACGTCTCTTTTACCAAGAACTTGCTGAGATTTCGGAGGTCGAGGATAGGCCTGTATCCTCTTGACTTCTTTGGGATGAGGAAGTAGGGAGAGCAGAAACCCGTGTAATTCCTGTTGTGGGATCTCCACTATGGCCTCTTGGGTGAGGAGGTTGGAGATTTCCTCCTTCAGCAAGGCCCTGAGGGCAGGTTGGAGGGGATATTTACCTTTGAAGTGAGGCGGTGGAAGCTGTTTGAAGTTTAACTGATAGCCGTCCCGGATGATGTTTAGGGTCCACTACTCTGAAGTGATGACGTGCCAGTGATTAGCAAAGGAGGAAAGTCAACCTGCTATTTTTATCTGATTGGGCCCCTGCAAACACAGGATGACTATGTTCCCCAGTGCAGAGTCAAAAACTGGGAGCAACTTGTGTTTGGGCTGGTGGCTCTTTGGTAGTTCTGAGCTTCTGGCCTGTTTGGCCCCCTGCTGCTTGCTCTGTTGTTGGAAGGGTGCTGAGATTAAGAAGGGTAGAACCTTCTCTTTTTAGGGTAAAAAGGCTTTTTTGCTGCTGGCCTCTTCTTTGAGGTATCAGCAGTCTTCTTGGAGAGCCTCTTCAGGGTGGTGTCATTAGTTTCAAGCTCTCCAGCATTTTCTCTCCAATTTTAAACAAACAGGTTTTCCCCAGTGCAGGGGATGTTGCCCAGCTTATCCTGGACCCACTGTTCAAGGTCCGAGGCTTGTAACCATGCCAGCCTTCTAGCACCGATGGCAATAGCAGATGCTCTGCTGATCGATTCAAAAGCATCAAATGCTACCCTGTTCACAAATTTGAAGACGTTTGACTGTTATTAAGGTCGGTTTCAAAAGCTGGCTTTTTGTCATCTGGTATGTATGGTAGGAAGGACTCCCAGTCCTTATTAATTACTTTTAAAAACATTCCCATATATAAAGTGTAGGAGTTTATCCTACTTGCCAGCATGGAGGCCTGAAAAGACCTTCGGGCAAAAGCATAGAGGTTCCCTCAATTCTCTTCCAGGAGGTATCAAAGCATGTGTCTTGCCACTCTTGATGCGTCGCATCATTGACTCAACCGCCATCGAGTGATGAGGTAATTGCAGCATCTGAAAACCTGGGGCCTCCAGTACACAATGCATGGTATCGAGACGTCTGCTGATTGGTGCTATGGTGAGCGGGGTCTCTCACATGTGAGGCATTAGGTTGTGAAGAATCTTGTGTACTGGTAAGATCGTTGCTTCTTTTGGTGCTGTGGGGTACTGGAGAATTTCCAGTTCCTCCGCTTGAGGCTCTGGTTCCACCACTGGTGGTATCAAGAGCCCTGCCGCCATATCTCAAATAAATTCTTGGAAGGACATGTCTTCCAGTGGAGATTTATGGTGGGAGGTGGAGGCTATCAGTAACTGTTCCGATACTGATGTGAGATCCAGGAGATCCTCTGAATCAAGAGATTGATGCCTATGCACAGAGAACACAGTCTATGCTAATGACCGTGCGAACGGTGCTGACAGTGCTGGTTATGCTCTATGTTTTCATCATGCTGAGTAGTCAGCAGCATCGATTGGAGCACTACCAATGAAGCAGCGGGCGTCGATGTTGGCAGAGAAGCAGTATAGGTTTGAGGTGGTAGTACTGGTAATGATACCGATGTCGTTGCCACCTCTGGTGTCTATATGAATGTCGATACTGACCTTAGCGGTACTGGAGTCATCAGTGGCCAGGATACCGATGTTGCCAGTAGTGCCGCTAATGTCTTTTCAATGGCTAGCATGTGCTGATCCAATGAAATTGCCGGGGTCTGGTCTGAGGAGGGAACGGGCTTGCCGCCACTATACCAGAACATGGCACCGGGGGCTCTGCCGAGGTCTATACCTCAGAGGCCTCCCAGTCCCCCACCAAGACTTTGGAGGACACGTCCTCCCGCCGGGGGCATATGGTCCAATGTCCAGCTTAGGAGGATGTCTTCAGAGAATCTGTGTTTAGAACAAGACCTGTCCCTCGATCATCTTGGTGCCTCTTTGGATTTCTTTGACGGGGATCTCAAAGTTTTCTTCTTTTTGGAGTCTGAGCTGTGTTTGGAGGTCTTGGATCCCTTGGAATCCGATGATTGAGAGCAGGTCGATGCCAGTGAAACAGAGTCCGATGGAAAAAGTTCTGACAGGTTTCTTACCCGGTTTCCTAACCCTCTCTTGGTTATTTGTTTACAGAGAGCACAAGAGTCTGGGTCGTGGTCGGGATCGAGGCATTTTAGGCACCAATCACGTGTGTCCATGACAGAAATAGTATGGGAAAGTTGGTGCTTTTTTTTTAAAGCCAGATGAGTGTTTCTCCATGATGGAAGGAATCGGCCTGAGGCCTATGCGGGGGAATCGGCCTGAGGCCTATGCGGGGGAATCGGCCTGGGGCCAATGCGGGGGAATCGGCCTGGGGCCAATGCGGGGGAATCGGCCTGGGGCCAATGCGGGGGAATCGGCCTGGGGCCAATGCGGGGGAATCGGCCTGGGGCCAATGCGGGGGAATCGGCCTGAGGCCTATGCGGGGGAATCGGCCTGAGACCTATGCGGGGGAATCGGCCTGAGGCCTATGCGGGGGAATCGGCCTGAGGCCTATGCGGGGGAATCGGCCTGAGGCCTATGCGGGGGAATCGGCCTGAGGCCTATGCGGGGGAATCGGCCTGAGGCCTATGCGGGGGAATCAGCCCTCGGTGAAGCAAAAATAATTAATGAAAAGTAAGAAAAAATGTGGTACCGGAATCGGGAGTGATGCCGATGAGGAGATAGGAATGCAGAAGCGAGATTCTGAAGAAAAGATTTCTGCGGTGACAGGAAAAGTGGGATACTAATCCTGCTGGCTCCGCAGAAAAAGACGAACTGAGAGGGAGTCAGAAGAGCGGGAAGGCAGTCACGCAGGCGCAGTGGAGTACTCCCAAAGGCTTTCCTATAGGATGCTGGGGAGCGTTCCCGTGTGGGCTCTGGCGGTGCCAACATCACCCCGTATTGGAAGACTACATTCCTGCTTGTTCCTGGAGATTAAGATGTTGTTCTGAGGACCGCAAAAATCTTATAGGTGAATATGGGATCAGATCAATGTGAAGGTAACATGGATAGTTTGTGTAAAAACTCCAATAAATAAAACAATGCAGAGTGACTGCGTGCACAGAGAGTAGAGGAGCAGTTCTCCTTCCTGGTCGGCCATCCCCCACCACGCACACAGTTGATTGGCCCAAGAGCCCCACTCCATTTCATCCGAGCTCTACAACAAGCAACACTAGTGCTAGTAAGTTCCACCTTCACAGAGGCATCATCACTTGACGACACCGAAACTAGCCACAGAGTGACCACGTGCAGAGGAGAGAAGCAGTCCTCCTTCCCGGCCAGATTTCCCCCACCACACATGCAGCCGATCAGCCCCAGAGCCCCATTTCATCTGAGCTTTACTGCCAGCAGGATGCACCAGCACCGATAAGCTCCGCCTCCACGGAGGAATCATCACTCGTTAACATCAGCCTTAAGCCTGCAGCCACTCTTAGGTGGGATCCGCCTAAGGGCCGAGCCAAAGGGCCCTTGGGCATGGCCCTTAGGTGTGAACCACAGCATAACTTGTGACCGAAGTCTTTAGCCCTTGCTACTCAACTGGAAACTCCTACCAGCAGCTTTCCTGAACTTAGCACAGGAAACATGTAAGTCACCCCACTTTGCAGGAGTCTATAGGGCACTCCCATGCAGCTCAATCAATAAACTCTCCTTCCTATTACCACCAAACATACGCCTACATATACATGACTAGACTCCCTGTGCTCTTAATCTAATCCCCACATACCAAAACCTAACACATATACAGCCAATCATGACTGCAAGAGTTCACTTTCTATTAATAACATACCCTTCTGTCTACTTCTTGTCTACGCCTGTTCTCTTGGGAACCATACTCTAGCACCATCTAAATAATTCTCACCAAGGCCAGAAGCAACACACTGATCCCCTGAGTCAAACCATAGCTCAATAATCAGGATCAAATCTAGAGCTAACAGCAGCTAACAAAACCACTCATCACCCAACCAACTCAAATGTGCGCTTGTCAACACATGCTCAACTCGCAACAAACTTCCAATGTTGACAAACTACCTCACTGATAATGACATAGATATGTGTGTAAATGAGTCCTGTTTTATTGACTCAATGTGCTCCTGAACCAGCTGCTTTTACCAGGCTATGACCTCCAACTGCCCAAGGCTAGAGGGGGAGGGCTATTCATCCTGGCTCAAACGTACCTAGGTTTCCGCAATATGGACACACAACGCTCAGGACTTGGATATGCTTACAATATCCAACAGGTTAATGCTTTGCCTTGCCTACTGATCACATCCTCTACATCGGAAGTACTTACAACTATCCTAGAAACAGTGTGCAGTCACATATCACAAAACGAACAGTTCTTATTAGATTGTGGTGTCGAGGTTAGATTTCAACTTATTGTCAACCACACGCAGACATATCACAATCCTTTCTGAAGGCTATGGAAGTCCTAGATTATAGCCAAACCATAGATGAACCAACCCACTAAAGTGGAAACACACTAGACCTTATCTTTGCCTCCAAGCCTAGAACTGGTGGTTTCCACTCCTCTCGCACACTGGACAGATCATAAAACTATTATATTCTTTTTCCCCCTGAGCCAAGACAAAGACACATTCTCTCAACCTCAACCAATTTACCGTAGATTCTATACTCTTGACAGACAAACATTCTTGAACAAAGTACTGCCTCAACTCAATCACGACTCAAACAGAACTTATGTGCTAATCCATAACTGGAATAAAGTCAAAGTCAAGGCTACTGCAGCGCCACAAACAACTAGAACCACAAGTAAGCATCACAGTGCCACCTGGTTCACCGCTGAATTAAGAAACACCAAGCACGGTTTTAGACAGATGGAAAGGAAATTGCGTTGATCAAAGAGCTGAAACAACCACAATGCATACATGGCAAAGCTCCAAGAAAGCACAGTTACTTACCTGTAACAGGTGATCTCCGGAACAGCAGGAATTAGTCTTCACACGTGGGAGACGTCTCCGACGGAGCCCGCACGGGAATGCTCCCCAGCATCCAATCAGAAAGCCTTTGGGAGCATCCCCCGCGCCTGCGCGGTGGGTTCCCGTCCTTCCTACTGCCTCTCCCCAGTTGAGTTTCATAGCTGAGCCGGAAGGAGAGGAGAGGAAGGAATAGAGAAAAAGAGAGATACAACTCCTAGGGGAGGTGGGCGGGTTGTGAAGACTAATTCCTGCTGTTCCGGAGATCACCTGTTACAGGTAAGTAACTGCGCTATCTCCAGGAACAAGCAGGAATGAGTCTTCACACGTGGGGACTCCCTAGCTTAGGATGCCCGGGGAGATCCCATAAGCGCAGCCCGGGACGGGATGGCATTTGCCCAGCCTGAATCTCCGGCATCCCCTGAGGGATGGAGGGCAGGAGTTGAATAGAGGAACAGCGAATCCAAAGACTACGGAGGCAAGTCTTTAGAGTGCAGAACAGGTACCATTAGGATACAGCAAAAAAAAAACCAGGCTACGGGAGTAGTCAGAGGGGTGCATGAAGAGAATCATTAAGCATGTAATGAGTAAATGACCTAGTACCATACAGAGCTTACCGGCCATTAAGTTTTAATGAATTAATGGTTTAGAACCCTGTACTGCTTACCCACCGGGTTGTCGGAAGTAGTCCTGTGATGAAGGCACTGTAGACGCAGTAGCGAGGTCATCAAGGAAACTTCACTGCAGCGAGGAGGAAGTTCCAAATCCGGAAGGCCATGGGATCCAGGCGTCAGCTGGGTCAGGAGAAGGACGGCAGGTCTTCCAGGGGGCTCACGGCAAGCTGAGCACTCCCTTGGGAGTAGAGTCCATAACTCAGAGGACCAACAGTGGAAGACAGGCCGAACTAGAGAGCCTATCCCGGAGAAGAGTAGAGGTGTACCCCGGGCAGAAGGGGTACACAGTCTGCCCTAGCGAGAGATAGGGAGACAAGGGTCCGGACCTCCGGGAGGAGGACCTAACTGAAAAAGGGAGCTGTTGACTTCACAGCAGTAGGGTACCACCAGTCCGCGGGCCGATCGGGGAATAGGCAGGCGGACTGGCCGGACCCCCGGGGGGGGGGAGGTGAGTACCGGCCATAGGGGGAAACAGGCGGTAAACACAGGTACACACAGGTACTGTGGGGATCCCCCAAAGGCGCCTGCAAAGCAGGTGATATCTAGTATATCTAAGCCGGTGGACATGGGGACGCCACCTCCGGTACTAACGCAGGCACGCCGGGGGGCCTGCCTCCATGAGCAGCACTCAGGTAAGGCGGATCTGCCATCGATCCCCAGAACGTCTACCTGTGGAGGTGGCCGCAAGATCCGTCAGGGGAGGGATCTTTCCCGGAGGGCAAGGGCAGATCGGCGAGCTAAGAGTGCGGTAGCGTGGGGGACGGAGGATAGCATCAGTCCGGTAGAACGCCGCAGGGGTTGGAGGCCTTAATGTGTCCCCAGGACCTGCACGTAGAACTTGTCCCCCGCACAATCGGGGGACATGAGGGTATAGTCCCTGGAGGGGAATTCCGGTACGGAAGCAATCAGCAAGAGGATACTGGCTGAGAGGGGTTCGGGGACGTACCGAAGAGTAAGTAGGGTGACCGTGGGCCATAGCTATCACGGCGTAAGGTGGTCTCCCTTTCCCACGGAGGAGAAGACCCGAACCCCTAGATAAGTCCCCGAACCATTTTCCAACTGGACGAGCCCCAGAGTAGAGCTCTAGTCTAAACTTCTGGTAAGGAGGGTAAGTGCAGGCAGCCGCCCACCTGAGCCTAAAAATGCTTAGTATGAGAGTCCTGGCGCGGGCCCGGGGACATCAACTCAGGGTGAGAGGTCCCTTGCTTGGGCGCGCCTGGAGGGTGGGCGGAGGGCTGACATTTCCTCTTCCTAGGGAAGGGGGGTCTGGAGGGGAGTTTACCACCGCCGGGGGGAAGCCTGGCTCTAGGCTGGCTGCTAACTCTGGGAAGGTTAGCGAAGCACTGTGCGACCTGACGTAAGGCTTCGCTATTGAAGAGGTGATCTCCGTCGCAGGGAGAATTACCCAGAATGTGCTGTGCCCGTCTACACAACTCGGACGCCTGCAATTATGCCGTACGGCGTGCTCTAATGGCAACAGCAGAGGCTCTGCTGACCGACCGGAAGGAGTCCAGCGAAGCACGAGAAAGGAACCCAGAGATATTCCTGCAGTGATAAAGAAGCAGGGAATATTCAAAGGCCTTGGTTGCAGATACGAAGGTGGATAACCGAGATAACCTCTCGGTGACCTCCCGAAGCGACAGACTCATATAAAATATATATGAAATAATTCTGGCCGCCAGCATAGACGTTTGGAAGGCTTGACGTCCTAGAGTATCTAGCGTCTTCGAGGCGCGGCCTGGAGGGCGAGAAGCATGCTTCTCCTTGCTTCCGGCCTTCCTCAGCGCTGATTCCACCACAATGGACCGATGTGGAAGCTGGTGCTGCCGAAACCCCGGGGATGGAGGCACCCGGTACAGAGCCTGCATCGCAGTCGGCGGCGCCGGATCCCTCAAAGGCGACCGCCAAGCCCCCAGCAGGAGATCCTGCAGGGCGGGATGCAGAGGAAGCAGCGCGGCTGCCTGTTCCGCAGGGCCTGGGCTCGGGTCCGGGATAGGGATGGCCAGCAAGTCCGCCATGTCAAGGAGGAAATCCTGAAAAGGCGGCTCTGCCAGAGCAGTTATGGCGGGAGAGGCCGCCAGGGCACTAAGAGGCCGCTCGGGCCGACGCCCGCTGGGCAGAGGCGGGGACCAACTGACCCGGATCGGGGCAGTCAACATGGCGTCGTCGGCTCCTGGAATTGATTCCAAGCTAGGCATCGAAGAGGTCGATGGCACCGACGGCGCCGCAGGAACCGGCCTCGGCCCCGAACCTGGGGGCGGCGCTTCCCCCGTGACTGGAGCGAATCCGCGGCCGCCGGAGGGCAGGGGCCAGCGGTCTCTGCTCTGCGGGAGAGGACAGGGGCCGATCCCGAGACGTGCCGTGGCCAGACTTTCAAGGCTGGACAACGACTCCAGGCTGGGCACCGAACCGAGCGAAGAGATCGACTCCTTCCTCGAGGCCTCCGGCGGGAGTGACCGCGCCAGTGGTGGAGATCCCGGAGCGCGGATCGGAACCGCGCCGACCGGTGCTGCGAGCATCAAGGGCCCCCGAGGACGGTGCTCGGAGGAGAGGGGGTCAACTGACGCCGGCGCCGATGTCGATTGGCGGGCGCTGCCCGATGACGGGCCCCCTCTCGAACCCTTCCTACCCGGAGGGAAAATCGGCCCGTCCCCGAGGGGAGCCAGGTCACCCGACGACGAGTCCCCGCGGGGGGGGGGGGGAAGCCTGCGGTGGGATCGAGGCAATCGAAGACTCCGAGGCCCCTCTTCTAGGAAAGGGCGGGGCCCTCGACGGCTGCGTCGATGCCGGGGGGTCGCCCGTGTGCTGGTCGACATACCCTGAGGTCCCCGGGGAAGGTTGATGGAGGTTCCTTGAGCTCGACGCCCCCGCCGTTGCCGGCGGAGTGGCGCTGCTCAAAACTGGTACCACCCTTGCGCAGGGCTGGGGTACCGGTGACCCAGCTCGGGTTGAAACGAGCGGCTCCGAGGGGAGCGAGGCCAGGAGATCATCCCCGGCGAGGGGTGGAACCAACGACGCTGGCGCGCTCGAAGCGGGTACCGCCTCCATGCATGGCCGGAACGCAGGGCCAGGCTGTGTCGAGCCGATCGGCCCCAGAGGTGCCGAGGGCAGCGGCTGACGATCCCCGGTGGGGGGCGGGCCACTCGACACCCACGGGATGGCACCCCCCAAAGCGGGTACTACCCCCGTAGGGACGCCACACCGGCGTGAGTCGGTCGGCCCCGGAGTCGCCGAGGACCGCAGCCGCCAATCCCCGGTGAGGAGCGGGACGCTCGACACTGGCGCCGACGTCGAGGGGTCGGTACCGCTCGTAGCGGGTACCACCCCCCCACGCATGGCAGTGATGGAGGAACGCCCGGCTGGACCGAGTCGATTGGCCCCGGAGGCACCGAGTACAGCAGCCGACGATCCTCGGTGAGGAGCGGAACACTCGACACCGACGCCGATGCCGGGGTCTCAGTACCGCCCGGAGCGGGTACTACACCCGAGCATGGCTGGGATGTAGGGAGGTCAGACCCGGTCGAGTCGATCGGCCCCGGAGGCGCCGATGACACCAGCTGACGATCCCTGGCGAAGAGTGGAACACTCGACGCCGACGCCGATGCTGGGGAATTGGCACCGCTCGAAGCGGGTACCTCCCTCGGGCATGGCTCGGGAATGTTCTGTGAGGAGCGAACCTCAGGAACATCCCGAAACCCCATAAATGCTTTGGAGCCCGAGGACTCCCGCCGGGGTATATTAGCCAAGGGGGACTTGAGGGGTCGGCTGGAGCTGTCGCCATGCCACGCATGAAACTCGCCCCTCAAGACTCGGCTAGTCTTAACAGACTGTTGTGTGGATACCTGATCCTGGAGAGAAGCACAACCCGACGACCGCGCGTTGGGCACGAAGACGTCGTCGAGGGATATCCGAAAAAGGGAGGGTCTTCTCCCGACACTGTAGCCCGGGGGATCCGGGAAAGAAGGGTCAGGCCCAAAACAGGAGAGGCACCAGGCATTGGAGTCCAATTGGAAACTTAGGCCCCCGCAGTGAGGGCACTGCTGGGAAGAAGAAGGCTCCATGCTGTAAGCCCGGTAGGTCTCGGCGCCCAGAGTGGAGGGTCCCTCCGGGCGACCAAAAATAAATGAAATTTAAATGAAAATTATTTGAAAAGAAAGAAAGAAAGGGGCACGGAGGTGCCACCGTCGGCGGGAAAAAGCAGCGACTACAGAAACAAGAATAAAGGAAAAAAATTTCTGCGGTGGCAGGAGGGACATCCTGCCTGCTCTGCGGAAAATGAAAAACTGGGGAGAGGCAGTAGGAAGGGCGGGAACCCACCGTGCAGGCGCGGGGGATGCTCCCAAAGGCTTTCTGATTGGATGCTGGGGAGCATTCCCGTGCAGGCTCCGTCGGAGACATCTCCCACATGTGAAGACTCATTCCTGCTTGTTCCTGGAGATTATCATGGATTGACTAACAGGATAAAAACAGAATATCACTCTAAATGACTGTTGTCCTCATTAATCTGTCCTAGAGAGCTTTTCGAAATAGTAAAATTACTCACAAAATGTCAATCAAAAGGCAAGGGTAAGCATCCTTCACCTACAAACATTAGCTACTTCCTAAGTAAGACCAACACAACCAGCAAAGGTTTAGATATTTTTCCATCATAACAGGAGCTTCAACCTTACTTCACTTAAACAAATTGAGAATATCATTTCTAATCTCAACACCACAACTTCCCCGCTTCTCATGTCCAGTAAGCTGGATCAAGTTATCCCATGCCGACCTAGCTTCCTCCATCCTCAAGATCACCCAGTTATCCCTCAGACATGCCTTTCAGCCTCAAACCTGCCTCCATTTGTCTGATTATTAAGTACTCTCTCCTTGACCCAAACATCCCAACCTCCTATAATTTGTCAAATCATAAGGCAATTCCAGATTGATTATGCCATCTATGCAGATGACATAATGCTGTTCATGTCCTTCAACTCATCCAGGCCCATACTGTGTATATCCTGATATACTGTGTATATCATGGACTGTCTGAAGAACAAACCAGTCAGTACTAGAGGAGATTAAACAGAGGCTCAGATGACAAGACTTCAACTTTCATTCTTTGGACACATCATGCGAAGAGAGAGATGGTTAGAGAAAGACATAATGCTTGGCAATGCAAAAAAGGAAAGCTGGCAGTGAGAGGAATTGATATAGTAGCAGCAGCTATGGGTGCCACTCTATCAACAATGAGCCACCTGACTGAAGACCAAACACAGTTTAGGTCAACTATCCAGAGGGTTGCCATGAATTGACACAGACTCGATGGCACTTGAAAACAACCACCAACCCCATAACGTATTTTATCACATATATGCAGACAACATAATGCTATACATACCATTTTCTACAGTGGAGGAATGGCCTAGTGGCCACTGTCTTTGTAACCAAGAGAACAGGATTTGAGTCACACTAACATTCCTTGTTGCCTTGGGCAAGTTACTTAACCTTCCACTGCCTTGGAAGAAAGGCCTCAACAAAAAAACGTAACCTCCACATTTGGTATTGCAACAAGGAACATTGAGCGTAGCGTGCTCTTGAAAAGGCACACAATCTCAGAATAGGGATACCCCCGTGCTCTAAAAGGAGCATCCAACAATCTTGTTTCCTTCAAAAAATATCCATCAGAACAACAAATCCGTCTGGCTCTGAGATACTGGCTAACAGGCAAATTCTTACATAACGATAAAGGATGACAGCTGGAAAAATGTAAATAAGCATTACGATCCACCTCCTTACAAAAAATAGTTCCTTGTTGTTGCGATACCATTCTAAGGAACCTGAAGAAGCTCTTGTGTGTTTTGCCATATGTGATGGGCATTCATAGGATTTCTAGGACGATTACCAAATATTGGTCAATGTTACAATTGCACCCTTGCTCGTCGGTTCATTTAAGGATAGCATTCACTAGAGGTAAGAATGTGAGTGAATTGCTCACTAATTATCATGAATCGTCGTTAACACATGAGAACATTCAACTGAAGGGTCATTACCATGTTCTAAATGTAGTTGGTGTGCTTCAGCATTGATAGGACCCAGCTGGACATACAATGATGGCAAAGTATATCAATCGAGGCATCATACTACTTGTGATACTGATGGAGTAATTTATTTAACAGTTTGCTCTTGCCTTATGGTTTATGTTGGATGCACTATTAGGAAGCTTTGACAGCGTTTGTCTGAGCATAGAAGCTGGATTAATAACAATGTGGCTTCTGCTTCATTAGTACTGCACTGGCAAAAATGTCAACACTCTATTGATGACATCCATTGGTGAGTGTTGGAATAGTTGCCTCGGTTGAGGAGGGGGTCTGATTATAAAAGAAGATTAATTTACTGTGAGCATATGTGGATGTTTAAACTGAAATCCACTGAACCTGTAGGGTTAAACCAATCGGTGAATTGGTTAGCTAACTGTGACTCTGACCACGTGACCATGTGGGGACTGGTTTTATAAGAAGGAGCTTCTGAACATAGGTGTCTCAGCTTGGTAATGTAATTCCCCTGATGCAGATAAGTGGTTTATGCTTATCGAAACACAATATTGTGCTGAGTTTTGTATTGTATTGAATTTTGCCTTTCTAATGTGTTTATGAATGTCAAGTATTAAGGTTAACTGTGAATTACCAAGGCTGTTTGTATTTACTCGACAAGTTCGATGATATGTGAGCGTTCTAATATAAGCCTCTTGGGGCTGTTATGCTAGGTGGTCAAATTTTGACTGATTTCAGCTCTATATAATTTTGAGATCCTATTGGGTTAGGTTTTGTTTGAGACATTAGCTGTAGTTGCTCCTTTTTTCAAGGTAGTTTTTATATTACTATAATTATTTATTTATTTACATTCATTCTCTTATATACCGCACTATTCTGCATCAGTGCGGTTTACATTGAACAAACTGAAATTACATTGAACAGGGCATTATAACTTGGAGGTAACTATTTTACAGGGAACATGGGCTATGGAGGGTTAAGTGGCTTGCCCAAGACCACAAGGAGCACCTGTGGTTAAGGATTGTGGTAGCGGTTCAAAAAGGAGAGAGTTCTTGATGACACTAGACCTCACCAAGGCCCATCTCCACCGCCCCATACATCCGGAGCATCAAAAAGTTCTTATGTCACTTCCAGTTTCAGACTAAGCCCTTTGGATTAGCAACAGCACCCACAACCATTACTGTGGTGGTGACAGCAGCACTCAGGAAGGAAAGCACCCTGGTCCATCCATAGCTGGATGACTGGCTCACTCATGCAAAGTTGGAAGGCAACTCAGAGGGTGATAACCTTTCTGCAAGGACTGTGTTGAATGATCAACTCAACCAAGAGCACTCTGATTCCATCACACCGGTTGATCTACTTCAGAGCAAGCTTTGACATCCTGGCAGGGACAGTCTCCCTCCCGGAGCAAAGGATAGAGAAGTTACAGAGCATGCTTCACTGCTTCCTATAGACGTCAAGGCCTTTGGCATAGCATTACTTGCAGATTTTTGGGCTGATGGTGGCAGCATTCAATTTAATTCCCTGGGCCAGGGCTCACATGAGACCACTGCAAAAGGGCCTTATTCTCCAGGCAGTCCCCCAGTCACAGCCATGGTCCTGCCAACTTCAATGTCTGAGGGACACCAGGGCTGCGTTGCAATGGCGGCTCAGTCGGTGCAATTTACAGAAGGGAGTGTCAGAGCACCCAGATTGGTGTCTGTGGTCACCACCACCCAATCTGATCAGGTGGGGGGGGGGGGGGAGAACTGCTGCTCCCAGGTGGCCCAGGGACAGTGGACACAGAAGAAGAGCTCTTAGAGTATCAATCGGCTGGAGATCAGGGCAGACCTGGCAAGCGTTTCAACACTTAGCAACTTATTTAGTTTACTAAGTTAAACGTGGAGGTTAAGTTTTTTTGTGGTTGTCATTGTACCTTTGTGGGTAGGGCCTTGTTTGGTTTCTTCAGAAGAAAGGCATTGCCAAGAAAACCCAGATGCCCTTCCTACACTACATTATTAACATGCTTTTAAATAAACAAACAGTCACCGGCTAGGTCTTCAAGCACAATCTCTCTGTCAACTACAAGAAAACAGAGGGGTTTTTTTACATCACAAGAGATACAACTTTCTGCCCTCCAACTTCTCTGACAATTCCTGGGACTCTTGAAGCTGTATCAGAGGTCAGAACTCAAGTACGGTACCTAGGTATATTCCTGGACACCTGACCATGCAACCACACATCAGCAACACTAACCACCATGTACCACAAAATGAAAACACTGCAGTGACTTTGTTCATAACCAGACTCAGGCAACTTCCAAACAAATATTTCAAACCCTGGTATTCTCATACATGGACCTTTGCAGCATAATCTTCCAGTCCTGCCTAAATATGTTTTACACTCTACAGCTGGCGCAAAACACTGCTGCCCACATTCTACGCAGTGCCTCCAGATTAAAACACAACACCAATTCTAAAGCAACTTCACTGGCTCCCCATAATTGGCCGAGCAAAATACAAGGCCATCTTCAAAGTATGACATAGCTAAACATCAGAATACTTACAAATCACTCTTACACAGAGCACTGAATAATAGATCCAGAAGCGCTACCGTGCAAAACACCTTCACTGTCCCCTCCATTAAAATAAGGAGCACTCAATCTACCTCCAATAGAGAGCAGATGCAGGTAAATGCTGGGAAATTTTGGTGACTTAAAGTTTGGGACAAAAGAGACTAAACTTACTTGAATTTGTTTATTATTATAACATCTTTAAAAGCATAAATTAGTTATTGGCTTAGCTTAAAGGCTTAGAATTAAATTTGTCCTAGTTTGTAGTTACAGTGCCTTGCGAAAGTACTCATTCACTCTGTTTGTCCTGTTTTGTCGCATTACAACCTGGAATTAAAATGGAGTTTTGGGGGCTAGCATTATGTGATATACACAACATGTCTACGACTATGAAAGTGCAAAATATCTTTTATTGTGACACAAACAATAATTAAGACAACCTCCCCCCCCACCTGAAATCAGGATTGTGCATATGTATTCCCCCCCCCCTCCCAAAATCAATACTTTGTAGAGCCACCTTTTGCTGCAATTACAGCTGCTAGTCTCTTGGGGTATATCTCTATTAGCTTATCACATCTTGCCACTGGGATTTTCACCCATTCCTCAAGGCAAAACTGCTCCAACTCCTTCAAGTTAGATGGGTTGTATTGGGGTACAGCAATCTTCAAGTCATGCCACAGATTCTCAATTGGCTTGAGGTCTGCGCTTTGACTAGGCCATTCCAAGACATTTAAAATTTTCCCTTTAACCCACTCCAGTGTAACTTTAGCAGTATGTTTAGGGTCATTGTCCTGTTGAAAGGTGAACCTTCGTCCCAGTCTCAAATCTCTGGCAGTGAAACAGGTTTTCTTCAAAAAATTCCCTATATGTAGTGCCATCCATTGTTCCTTCAGTCCTGACCAGTTTTCCTGTCCCTGCCAATGAAAAACATGCTGCATTACCATGTTTGACTGTGGGAATGGTGTTCTCAGGGTGATGGGAAGAGTTGGGTTTGCGCCACACATGGTGTTTCCCACGATGGCCAAAAAGTTCAGTTTTCGTTTCATCTGACCAGAGAACCTTCTTCCATGTGTTTGGGGGGTCCGCCACTCCAAAACGTGTTTTCTTATTTCTTTCTTTAAGCAAAGGCTTTTTTCTGGCCACTCTTCCATAAAGCCCCGCTCTGTAGAGTGTACGGCTTAAAGTGGTCCTATGGACAGATACTCCCATCTCTGCTGTGGATCTCTGCAGCTCCTTCAGTGTTATCCTTGATGTCTTTGTAGCATCTCTGATTAATGCCCTCCTTGCCTAGTCTGTGAGTTTTGGTGAGCGGCCTTCTCTTGTCAGGTCTGTGGTGGTGCCATATTCTTTCCATTTTGTTATAATGGTGCTCTGTGGGATATTCAGAATTTGGGATTATTTTTTTTTAAACACCCAACCCTGATCTATACTTCTCCACAACTTTGTCTCTGACCTGTTTGGAGTGCTCCTTGGTCTTCATGTTGCTTGCTTAATAGTGTTGCAGAGTCAGGGGTCTTTCAGAACAAGTATATTTATACAGGCATCATGTGACAAATCATGTGACACTGTTTGCACAAAGGTGGACCCTAATCAACTAATTATGTGACTTCTGAGTTTAATTGGTTGGACCAGATCTTATTTCGGGGTTTCATAACAAAAAGGATGAATACATATGCACTCAGAACTTTTCAGTTACTTGGGGTTTTTTATATATACAAGGTTTTTTATTGCATTCCACGTCACCAATTTGGACTATATTGTTAGGTCAATTACCTAAAATCCAAATGAACCTCCATTTTCTTTCCAGGTTGTATGTAATGCGACAAAACAGGGCAAAAACATGTTTATTGAATCTGATATACTGATGATCATAAAATAATAGCTCAGCTGTTCACAATTTAAAAAGTGAAAGGGAAGAAGAACAGACTAGAAGATTGGAACAAATGGAGAGGGATTGCAATCTTCAATAGAAGAGAATTGAAAAAAAAGAGGGATAAGAGGAATGTTGCTCATAATCCTGTTTGCTGCATGGTGATAACCCACTGAAAAGGGGCAGGTCCCAAAAAACCATACTGTCTAATGGGCTGAGAAAATAGAAATGTCTTTAAGGCTCTCTTAAACCTTTTGGTAGGGAGAGCTTAAAATGCATAACTAAAAGCAGGGAGCTCCTTATGGCAGGAGCAACTACCCTAAATGCCATCTGCCTGGTTTTAGAGTTTTAATACAAAATAGACAAGTATATGCTGGAAATAAAGATTTAGAATTACTTTGCTCCAGTATGGTGCTAGGCCTTTTAGAGGTCTAATCCAAAACAGACACATAGTTGCGGGTGGGGATGGGAAAAATATTAACTTCCACCCACCCTAGGCACATCCCTTAATTTATAGTCCATTTTCACAATTAAGAGTGAAATTTGTCAAAGGATATTTTAATCGGCAAGTGATTAACTCTCTTAATAGATTATTAGCAGTTTAGTGAGGAAACAAACAAAATATTAGCAGATAATATACCAAAAAATCCTGAAAGCCATTTTAGTCTAGGTATTCCTACTTCCTTAGCAATTCTAAATTAAACAGTTCATTAAAACAAAGATGCAGACAGCAGTCCAGCAGAGAAATAAAGGCTATCCAGTCTTTGCATTAAACACAGGTCTGTGACTAAAAAGCTGTTTGATCATTTTCATCTAATTTCCATCTATTTTGGTGTGCTGAAAACAAATAAAATATTGAAAAAACTCCTAGACGTCATGATTTGCCACAACATGCAAAATTGTCTTCAAATTTACCAAAGTTTTTCAATTTACTATTAATTAATTCAAATTACTATTAATTAATTCACATAAGTACATTTAAGATATAAAATGCCAAAAAAAACTTAAAGGGGTTGTCCGAGTTATGTAAAAAAAAAAAAAAAGCACTGTAAATCTGATGGTCAGCAATATATACATAAGCTAAGCAAGTTTTAAGTCCGTGCTTCTAATGGTAGAAGGGGTTAATCTTTCCTGAAGAATCCAGTGGGAGGGAGACACAGGGCAGATAGCAGCAGCTCCGGTCAGTGCAGGGGGTCGTGGCCAGCACTGTGACGTCTCATGTTCAGACACAGAGCTGCTCTCTCTCCTGCATGCCACACTTGTGCACGAATCATCATCAGGTTCTTGGTTCTAGGCTGTTCACACTTTTTCATCGCAATTCGTGTTAGCTCGTCATTCTTCAACCGTTATGTTATGGCTCCGCGAAAGTGTATTAATTCACCAGACAGTTTCTGTTTCATCTGTGGTGAATATACAGTGTTGAAGCAACAGCAGAATATTACAGACTTTGTGAAAGAAGTATACTTTGCATACTTTGGACTAAAAATTGGAGATCAAGATAAAGTCTGGGCGCCTCATAAAGTGTGCAAACAGTGTGTTGAGGACCTCAGAAACTGGTTCAAGGGTAAGAAAAAATCTTTCCGTTATGGGATTCCTATGGTATGGCGAGAGCAAAAGAACCATAGTGACGAACGTTACTTTTGTTCATGTGATGTGAAAGGGTTTAATTCCAAATGGAAGCATTCCATTTCATACCCCAATCTTCACTCGGCAATTCGTCCCATCCCCCATGGCACAGATATACCAGTACCCAAGCCCCCTGCTACCTTGGAAGAGATACCTAGCTCCGATGAAGGTGAAGTCATACCTGAACCAGATGACGAATCAAGTTCTGACTTTGAAGATGATACAAGACCAAAATTGTTTTCTCAGGAGGAGATGAATGATTTGGTAAGAGACTTGAATCTTCCCAAAGATGCCGCTGAGTTACTCGGATCAAGGCTGAAAAGCAGGAATTTATTGTTGCCAGGAGTGTCATCTTCATGCTTCAGACATTGTGAAAAGGAGTTCGTTCCTTACTTCGCCCAGGAAGACAAGTTGGTTTATTGCATCGATGTCAAAGGTCTGATGGGTCAATTTAAAATCAAATATGATTCAGAGCAATGGCGTCTTTTTATAGATTCTTCAAAAAGAAGTCTCAAAGCAGTTTTACTCCACAACGGTTTTTACGCTTCCATACCTGTAGGTCATTCCGTACACTTGAAGGAAACCTACGAGAACTTGGAATTGGTTCTTCGTAAACTTAAATATGAAGACCATGGTTGGCAAGTGTGTGGGGACTTGAAGGTCTTGTGCATGCTGCTCGGGCAACAAGCTGGGTATAGCAAATATCCTTGCTTTCTGTGTCTATGGGACAGTCGAGACTGACAAAATCACTGGACCAAGAAGAGTTGGCAGCCGAGGGTGCTAACAGTCGGTGAAAAAAATGTCCTCCAAGAAACTTTGGTACCTTCCCATAAAGTTCTTCTACCACCTCTCCACATAAAATTGGGATTGATGAAGCAATTCATAAAATCACTTCCAAGAGATGGAGAATGCTTCAAATACTTGGTCACCAAGTTTCCAGGCCTGTCGGAGGCAAAATTGAAGGAAGGTGTGTTCGTCGGACCAGACATTAGAAGGCTTATAGTTGATCAAGAGTTTGTCAATACCATGATGGATCCTTAAAAAGAAGGGTGGATTGCATTTAAAGAAGTCGTACAGAAATTTTTAGGCAATAACAAAGATCCTCACTACAAAAAGATCGTCGGACGAATGCTGAAAGCATTTCAAGCTTTAGGTTGCCTGATGAGTTTGAAAGTGCATTTCCTCCAGTTCCACCTTGACTACTTTCCTGAAAATTTGGGAGCTGTGAGTGAGGAACAAGGTGAACGATTCCACCAAGACATTAAAGAGATGGAAAGGAGATACCAGGGAAAATGGAGCATTACAATGATGGCAGACTACTGTTGGATGCTTCAGAGAGACATTCCAGATGCTACTCACAAGCGTAAATGCACCAAGAGGAGCCTCACAAGGAAGAAGAATCGAGTTTAGTGTGTGTAGGTGAGCTCATTTCAGTTCAAAAAAAGGATTTTCATGAAAATATTGTAATAAAACTTGTCAGACGGCTGCCTGGGTGAGAATCTTCACAGTCTTGGCAAGTGCATATATCTCTATGATTTGCAAGGGATTGTGGGCAATGTAGTTCATTCACACCAGACACAGCTGCTGACAATAATTTAGTTGTGCTCTTGGGTAAAGCCAATAAGATATTTATTTATGGGGTTATTTCTCCCAACACAGATATGCTTGGTAGCACATAAATCAGGTAACTTGCTTTCAGTGTTAACTTGGAAAAACAAAGTCAAAATCAGGAAAACAACAAATGAAAAGCCACAAAGCAAGAAACAAACTGTTCTTTTCAGAATAACTTCTGATTACTTCCCACACAGATTCAGAAGTGATTCTCTCCTAGCTCACAAGCAATTAGGTGAGGCTCGATTGCTAGCAGTTACCAGCTGAAACCCCTTAGCTGGCTTGCTTTCTACTGTGTGGGTCAAATCCTGCTTCAGGAGCTTTTCTGAGTAGAATAAAGAACAAATTTGTATTTCTTTGTGATGGTTGCTGTACTTTATAACAGAAAGTTACCAACAGAGTTTAGATAGAGAACAGTCCATGTAAACACAATCTTCATCTGCTATTATTCCCCCTTGTTCAACAAGCATGGGTTCAATATCATGGATTGGCACAGATGAATCTCTCAATGGAGCATTTTCAGGAGAATACTTGTTTCCCTGCTGTCTTTCAAGGTTATAGCTAGGGCATAGATCAGTGTTCATACCTGAGCTTCCATTGCTGCTAGAGTTCCTCTCTATATAGCCTGGCCAGTATGTAGTCCAGTTCTTATGTCCAGCCTTCCAATCCAGATCCCTGGACACTGGATCTCTCTTCACATACCTTCTGGCACGGGTCTTAGGGTCCCTTCCACGTGCAGCCATCTCCCTCACAGGTAGCCTCTGGAGATTCCTAGCTCTGCAGCACCATTCCTCTGGCTTTCCCCAGTCCAATGGTGTATGCTGGCCCTTGGAATACCTCCCAGTATACGTACTGCTTTGGACTCTTCTAGACCTCTCAAAGGCTTTTCTCCTCTTTCTTCCAAAGGGTCTCTTTCCCTCTCTGTCTGTCCGGTTTGGCTTCTGCTTCTGATGATCCTTCAGATGAAACTGATGATCCTTCTCTGGATATCCAAGGTGATCATGAAGATGATCATCTGTAGAATAAACTCTACTCTTATTCTGCTTAGATGAGTGCTCCTCCCTAATACAGCGCAGCTGTGCTGAATCAGGCCCTGCCCTTTGAGATGAGTGCTTAGGGATTACCTCATAGCCCTCCTGATTGAACACACGTTTCCCCCACTTCAGCTCCTCTAATGGCTGTTGGAAACCTGGTGCATTCTGGGACTGGTAGTCTTTTATGGGAAAATTCTGTTTTCTTATTTCTACCAGAACTGACAGGTTGCTTGTTCAGAGTCACTTCACCTTTTCTATAGCTCCTTCCTGAGCTATGATAAGCTTCCTTATCACAAACTATAATTTTATAAGTCTATTTCCATTTATTTTGAGGTATTGCCTTATTTAACATAGTTACCTAAATTGTCAGGAAATGTGATGTCCTATGACAAAAGGGAGGTCATTTTTGGATTCAGCGCAACAAAAAACAAAGATTACGTGGAATAACCAAAACAGCTGTCGAAAAACTTTTTTTTGCAGACCTGTGTTATGTATGACTAATCTCCCAGTGGGTGAGAAGTCATGTGTGTGCACTCGCTGCAAAGAGCTCCTGGCTCTTGGAGAACGTCTGATCTCTGGAAGTTAGAGTAGCAAACTTGGAATAGCTGAGGCAGAGAGCAAAGAATGAAGAGGTTATGATCACCTGGGATACGCATTCCGACCAACAAAAAGCTGGATGCAAGGAAGCCAGAGATAGAGGTAAAGAAGAACACCAAAATAGTACCGATTAAGTGTTTGGTCCCAAGTGACTATTCTGTGAATTGCGTTGAGAGGGAGAAGGTCTTAAAGTACCAAGAAATGCAGTCAGAAACCAATCAATGTGGCAGAAAGATACAGAGTTATTTCCCATCATGTTGGGTGCCACAGGCTTGATTAAGAATTTCTCAGCACACCTTGATAAAATTATCCATACATGCTACATCTTACAAACTCCAGGAGGCTCTCTTTGGTACGATGCAAGTACTACACTGAGCGTTAGGAGTAAATTTGAGAGACTGAGATCATATTCTACATACCCTGCCTTAGAAGTGAGGTTCATGACTGTCATGGTATGCACAAAACCAGGACCGTACCAATTAGCAATGTGCCCTAAGCGACTAAAGAAACTGGAACCCCACTCTGTCCTAGCCATGTGCAGTAACTCCCTCTTTATGAGATTCCTGGAAGCCCAGTGAAGATATTGGTGTCCCCTTCTATGCTTGCACCCAGTGTGGCCGCATCGCTCGCACTGCCGTTGGCACCCATTTGGAGAAATTGCCCCCAAAAGTGATCTACAGGGACATAGTAGAGAAGTTTCACCTCCAATCTTGCAGCCTCTGTGCTGTCTTGAAGGAAAGAGGACACCTGGAAGAAAAGCATAACCTCGGTCTATCAGGAAGCCATCCTATAGCCAGGACCTGCCCTCCAGGGGATACAGTATCCTCTTGCACAGAGGATGCCCCTCCAAGGACATGCCCAGGAGGGGAGGATTAGGATGGCTGTTCTAACTGGTGATTCGATCATTAGGCATGTAGATAGCTGGGTGGCTAGTAGGCATGAGGATAGCTTGATTCACTTACTTGCCTGGTGGCGGACTTAATGCAGATCCTAGATAGGAGTTTAAACAGTGCTGGGGAGTAGCCCGCTATACTACATGATAATACAGTGTAGTTATTCATCTGTAGCAGGTGTTCTCCAGGAACAGCAGGAATCAGTCCTCACATATGGGTGAAGTCAGCACTGACGGAGCCCGCTTTCAAAGAAAGCCTTGAGAGATCCACCACAGATGCGTAGTCACCTTCTTGCCCAAGGGCGCCATCTTGCCTCAGTATGATGGCATAGCTTAAGAAGGAAAAAAGAAAAGCAATTCCATGAGGAGAAGGGAGGGTTGTGAGGACCGATTCCTGCTGTTCCCGGAGAACTCCTGCTACAGGTGAGTAACTATGCTTTCTCTGGGAACAAGCAGGAAGTCAATCCTCACATATGGGACTTCCTAGCTACAGGCTACCAAAAAAACCTGTAAGCCATGGGCAAACCCAAAAGGTGAAACGTGAGGAAGAGCAGAGTACAGTTACTACTACTACTACTTGACACTTTTAAAGCGCTACCAGTCGTACGCAGCGCTGTACAGACATATAAGAGACAGTCCCTGCCCATTAGAGCTTACAATTTAGTCAAGACAAAACACAAGACAAAACACTGAAGGTGTAAGTAGGGAAGGGGAAAGAAAGGAGATCAGGTGAGTCAAGAACCAAAAGCAGCAGCGAAGAGGTGAGTTTTCAACTTGGATTTGAAGAGGGTCAGAGAGGGTGCCTGGCGCACAGACAGAGGTAGATTGTTCCAGGCGTAAAGTGCAGCAAGGTAAAAGGAGCGAAGTCTGGAGTTAGCAGAATAGGAGAAGGGCATAGATAAAAGCAGTTTGCCAGAAGAGCAGAGTTCCTGAGAGGGGTTGTAAGGAGAGATAAGAGAAGAAAGGTACTGAGGAGCCGCAGAGTGAATGCATTTATAGGTCAGTAGAAGCAACTTGGACTGGATGTGGAAGCGGATAGGGAGTCAATGAAGTGACCTGAGAAGAGGAGTAATATGGGCATGACGGGGCTGGCGGAAGATCAGTCGCGCAGCAGAATATTGAACAGATTGAAGGGGAGAGATGATTCAGTGGGAGTGATTCAAGGAGTAGGTTACAATAGTCAAGATGGAAGGTGATCAGGGAGTGGACAAGTGTTTTAGTAGTGTGTTCGGAGAGGAAAGGGTGGATCTTGTTAATGTTATAGAGAAAGAAATGGCAGGTCTTGGCTACAAGCTGGATATCTGTGGAGGAGAGAGAGGAATTAAAGATAACCCCCAGATTGCGGGCCGAGGAGACAGGAAGGAGCACAGAGTTATCCACAGAGACTGAAGGGAGGAGGAGGAGGGGAGGTTTTAGGGGGAAAGATGAGAAGTTCAGTCTTGGCCATGTTCAATTTCAAGCGGCGGTGAGACATCGAGGCAGCAATGTCAGAAAGGCAGGCAGAGATCCGGATCTGGATTGCCGGAGAGATTTCAGGCGTAGAGAGATAGATCTGGGAGTCATCAGCATACAGATGGTACTGAAAACCATGGGAAGAGATAAGCGCACTGAGGGACTGGGTATAGAGAGAGAACAGGAGTGGACCCAAGACAGATCCTTGGGGTACACCAACTGGGAGCAGGGTAGCAGAGGAGGAGGAGCCACCAGAACACACACTGAAAGAGCGATGGGAGAGATAGGAGGAGAACCAGGATATTAAAGAGCCACTAAAGCCAAGCGAGGACAGGGTATCGAGGAGAAGGCTGTGGTCAACAGTGTCAAAAGCAGCAGAGAAGTCAAGAAGGATAAGGACAGAGTAAAGGCCCTCTGATTTTGCTAGTAACAAGTCACTGGAGACTTTGGCGAGAGCTGTTTCAGTAGAGTGTAGAGGACAAAAGCCAGACTGTAAGGGATCCAGGAGGGCATAAGAGGAGAGGAAGTCAAGGCAGTGGCGGTGAACCGCACATTTGAGTAGTTTAGAAATGAAGGGAAGGAGAGAGATGGGTCGATAGTTAGAGGGACAGATGGGATCGAGTGAGGGTTTCTTGAGGAGAAACCTCAAGAACCTTGAGTTCGGTTGCAAGACCTCAGCAGTGACCCCAGTGTTGACCAGGGAAACCAGCTCTCTAGCAGCCTGGACACACAGAAGGGCCGGAGTTGCCTCAAACTCCAAACAGATGATGTAGTACTGCCTGGCCGAAGGTGCTGTCCTGCCGGGATTCCTCCTCCAGGCAGTAATGGCTGTGAAGGTATGAACTGAGGACCAGGTGGCTGCCTAGTAGATCTTCAGCAAGGGAACAGAGTGGAGGTTTGCCAAAGATGCCGCCATGGCCCAGATGCTGTGCGCCGTGACGTGATGCTCCATCGAAAGACTAGCCTGCCTGTAGATGAAGGTTATGCAGTCTGCCACCCAAGCAGACAGAGTACACTTGGAGACCGCTAAACCCAGGCAATTAGGTCATAGGAAATGAAAAGCTTTGAGGAGTGGCAACAAGGCTTGGTCCACTCCAAATAGTAGGCCAAGGCCTGCTTACAGTCCAGAGTGTGGAGAGCGTCTGTTAGCATGAGGCCACGGAAAAAAGGTGGGAAGCACCACCTCCTAGTTGAGGTGGGATGGGGAAACCACCTTAAGCAGGAATTTAGGGTGTGTCCAGAGCATGACCCTATTCCTGTAGAACCTGATGTAAGGGCATGAGCCACTAGAGGCTGGAGCTCACTGATCCTGAATGCAGATGTGAGCACCATGAGGAAGATCACTTTCCAGAACAGATACTTGAGGTGGCAGGAAGCCAGTGGTTCAAAGGGCAGAACGATAAGCTTCGAGAAGGTCACATTGAGATCCCATGCTGCGGCCGATGGGCAAGTGGGTGGTCAAGAGAGCAGGAGGCCCCTCAGAAAATGAGCCACGAGGCTGGGTGGAGACCCCTAGATGAGGTGGTGGTGCACCAACAGCGCACTGAGGACAGCATTGGACAGGTGCAGCAGTTACTGCAGCACTAGCTGGACAGAGCAAGAGAAGAGGTTGACACCTCTCTCCGCACAACAAACCAAGAAGTGATGCCACTTGATGGCGTACACCCATTGGGTGGAATCCTTGCGTGATGTCAGCAGGACCTCTTCCAGGTCCCTGGGCAAGTCAAGCTTGGCCAGAGCTACTCTTTCAGCATCCAGGCTATTAGAGCCAGGGATTCCCAGGATGAGGTGCAGGAAAGAGCCATCCTCCCACAAGAGCAGGTCCGGGGCGCACCCAAGAGGGACTGGGGGCACCTGAGGCAGGCCAAGATGCAAAGGAAACCACAGCTGCTAGGACCATCGGGAGCTATGAAGATCAGGGTGGCCCAATCGAGTTGGACCTTGAAAAGAGTCTTGGCAATGAGCGGCATGGGAGGATAGGCAAAGAGAAGGCCTTCTGTGCACGGGATGAAAAACACATCAGCTGCCACCCGGGAGAGGTGTGGCACCCAGGAGCAGAAGTGGGGAAGCTGAGCAATGGCCGGGCTGGCAAAGAGATCTATCGCAGGAAGGCCCCAGTGATGGAATAGTTGGTTGGCCATCTGTGGGTCGAGCAGCCACTCATGGGGCTGAAGAACCTGACTAAGCCAGTCTACCAGGACATTGTCCTGGCCGGGGAGGTACAAGGTCCTCAGGAACATCCCACTCTCACTGGTGAAAAAGCAGAGATGGACCGCTTCCTAGCACAGGAGGGATGACCCCATGTCCCCTTGCTTGAAGACATAGAAAATTTCCACCCGATTGTCTGAATCAGAATCAATGGGTTCCGCAGGTGATGCTGAAAAGCTCAGAGAGCACAAGCAATGGCTCGGAGCTCTAAGAAATTGATCTGCTAGAGGCTCTCCAACACCGAACACAGGCCCTGAGTGCGGAAGTTGCTGCAGTGGGCCCCCCCCAGTCCAACCTGGAGGCATCCATGGTGAGGACCCTCTGAGGGGACAGGCCTGGAAGGGCATTCCCAGCAGTAGGTTCTACGATTGTTGCCACCAGTCAAGAGACTTGGCAAAGAGACAAGTGATGGTCACCCTGTCATGCAGGCACCCCTGAGACCACTGGGAGCAGAGGGCCCACTGGACCAGACGCATGTGGAGACAGATATTGGTTGTGATGAGCACAGTCAAGGCCATGTGCCCCCAGGAGGTGCAACATGAACTGGGCAGAGGCCGAGTTCTGGCCTTGAACCTTTCTTGCAAGGGTCGCTAGGCACCGGGCCCTGTTGTGAGGGAGGAAGGTTCTGGCCTGGACCATGTACAGCAGTTCTCTGATGAACTCCATGCATTGGGTTGGCTGTTAAGTGGGACTTGGGGTAGTTGATGACGAACTCCAGAGTGAGAATGGTGCAGCGTGCCGCTTGCTGGACTTTGATGGCACGGCTGCCCTTGACAAGCCAGTCGTCCAGGTAGGAGAAGAAAAACACCCCCCTGCAGCCGCAGGTAGGTGACGACCACTGCCAAACACTTGGTGAACACCCTTGGGGCCAAAGCCAGGCTGACGGGTAGGGCCCTGTACTAGTAAAGACATCCTCAGATGATGGATGAGGATGTGCATGTACGTATCTTTGAGATTTAAGTAGCATAGCCAATTTCCCTGCTGGAGATAGGGCAGCAACATTCCAAGGGATAGCATTTTGAACGTCTCCTACACCAGGAACCTGTTGAGATCTCAAAGATCCAGAATAGGGAGAAAGCCACTTGTCCTCCTGGGAACCAGGAAGTACCGGGATTAGAACTACTCACTCCACAGGTGGGGTGGGACTAGTTCCACTGCCTTGTCAGTCAGGAGCCCAGCAAACTCTCGCTGGAGTAGGTCTTGGTAAAGGGGAGTCATCGGGAGCTCCCCTGGAAAGAACGGAGGAGGTGTTTGATCGAAATGCAAGAGGTAATCCTCCCCACCACCTGCAGGGCACAGGTGGACCACCGGCTGGCATAGAACACTAGACACCCCCCTGTGTGCTGCAGGGCTAGATCTCTTGGGGGAGGAGAGGATATGCCCAATAAGTCAAAAGCCCCCTTCAGGTTACAGCTGGGGTGCTGCCTGGGGTTTGGGGGGCCTTAGGCTTAAGCGGCCTTGCCCCTGTCCCTTGGCCTGCTGGGGAGCGGGAAAGCCAGGTACTGGGGGTAGTTTACGTAAGCCTTCCTCTTTTTCTTCGGGTATAAGGGCCTTTTCCCCCAAAGCTTTCCATCAGAAAGGGTCAGTAGTCTTTTTGGAGAGCCTGGAACTCAGACTCCAGCTCAGCGGCCTTGTCTGTCATGGGCATGCTGAAGAAGTTCTCTTCCCTGGTAGGGGACATCAACCAACTTGTCCTGAATCCATTGCTCTGAGGCCTGGTGGCGGGCACTAATGCCTACCACAGTCACTCTGGCGACAGACTCGAAGCAGTTATAGCTTGCCCGAATGATGAACTTGGAGCACTCCTTGACAGTCGTCAGGGTCCAGAACTACTGAAGAGGTTCCTTAGACAGCCCAGCTGAGAACCCAGTGAGTTTCCTTGCCAGATCCCGAAGTATATACCCATGTACAGCTAGTAAGCCTGGATCCAGCCCATGAACATCGAGCCCTGGTAGCACTTTCTGCTCAAAGCTTCCACAGTGTGGGCCTCCCTGTCCAAGGGCACAGAGGAATGCATCTTCTGGCTCTTGATCCCATGCATGGCCAACTCCATCACCATGGAGTTATGAGACAGCTGTGCTTTCTGGAACCCATGGCTCTTGGGGACTTGGTACATGGAATCAAGCTGCCTGCTCATGATCGGCACCGAGGTCAGGGACTCCCACATGCGGAAGAAAATCCGTTCCAGGATGGGGGGGAGGAAAAGGCACTGTAAATGCCTCCTTCTGAGGGGCCTCATACAGAAGGATCTTGAGGTCCTCTGCCTGAGACTCCTTCTTGGACTCTATGGTGAAGGCCAGGGCCTTCGCCATGTTGCTGACAAACTCCAAGGAGGAGAGGTCCTTGGGTGGGGACCTGCGGTTATTCTCCAGAGGAGAGGGGTCTTAAGGGACATCCCGATGGAGGTGGGTATCGAGGGATTTCTCATCAGTCACCCACTCCAACTCTATCGAAAGAGACCTCAAGGACTCTCCAGGCACTGGGGCCATGCCAGGTCACTAGCGTCATGAAGACCCCGGAGCTCCTGCGCTCTGACCTGGAGACGATGGCAGGGGAGGTCCTCAGTCCCAAACAGGACAGAGACTGGTGCCAGGAATCATCTCAAGGCCGATGGCATTCAAGGATCGGCTCCAGGACTTCTGGCGATGTCTTTGTGATGACCCGGAGGAACCAGGCATTGGCCCCCATTGCTAGGCCAAAAAGGTAACTAGACTGCATTCAAGGTCTGCCAACCTTGAGGCCAGAAGGCTCTGCAGCTACCGCATGGGTGCAGAGGATCTCAGGCCTAACACCGGGGTGTCCTCGATGGGGGTGGGTTCGGGGAAACCAGGGTCAATCTCCCGATGTCAATGGAGTCTTCTCCCACCAGGGCAGCTTGGAAAGCCACTCCCGGCCATCGCCATCACACTGTAGACTCTGATGCACATGGTTCGGAGTAAGGTACTTTGAAGGATACCATCAAAACAGCAAAGTTAGGGCATCCCGATAGAAAGGTTGTAATAAAGGCCAAAATAGCCCGGGTGCCTTTAAATAAAGAGCAAAAAGAGTTGAAAGATTGCAAATTATCCTTGTCAACTGCTATGAAGGTTATAAATTCAAACATACCTATCTTAAATTGTTTCTATACAAATGCTAGAATCCTAAAAAATAAGATAGGAGAATTAGAATATAGAGCACTAAATAAAGAGAGCTATAATAGGCATCTCTGGGACCTGGTGGAAGAATAATAACCAATAGGACACTGTGATAGCAGGGTACAAATTATATCACAATAATAGAATTGATCAAATTAGGGGAAGGCTGGTGTTATATGTTAAAGAGAGCATTGAGTTAAATAGAATAAAAGTTCTGTAGGAAACAAAATGTGCCATTGAATCTTTATGGATAGAAATTCCATATCCGAAGGAGAAGAACATAGTGGACAAAATGAGCAGAAAGATGATGAACCATTATCAGAAATCAGAGCAGTTAAAGTAGGCAACACAATGATCAGAGGCGGGTCTCAAACTACTAACCTTTGGGTTAGAAGAGAGGCAACTTGCAGAGGAGTCATGTCTCCATGATGATTTCTAGAGGGAACTCTTCTTGTCCCTCACCCCTCTTCCTTTTTTCTTCCAGCCTGAGCATGCTACTGAATCCAACCTGTCCGTTTACGATGAACACAGATGATTCCAGCTCCACAATACTGACTGGATAAATGTCACATCGGGACATGCTAGGGAGGTAAAAGTTCCTAGATGACATAAATGACTGCTTCATGTAGCAGCTGGATTGGGATCAGACTAGAGAAGGCAATGTTATATTTAATTCTTTGTGGAACACGAGATTTGGTACAGGAGTTACATAACTATGTACTAGTGATCATATATACAGATAATATGATCACATTTGACTTAAATGCTGAACTATGCTGGGTCTATGCTGGTGCATAGTCACTGTTATGCTACAGCAGTGTTATAACAATTTGCTCTGGGATGAAGCACTGGTCTATCCACGCTTAAAGACCAATATGATGTCTGTATTGATAAAAGGTCAACATTATTATTCATTCAGTCTTTTTGACTGCACGGGTCTGTACTTGGTAGTAGTGCTCTGAAGTGAAGTGTCTACAGCATAGGTTTTCAACCCAGTCCTCGGGGAACCCTAGGCCAGTCAGGTTTTCAGGATTCCCACAATGAATATGCATAAGATAGATTTGCATACAATGAAGGCAGAACATACAAATCTTTCTCATGCATATTCATTCTGGGAATCCTGAAAACCTGACTGGCCTAGGATTCCCCGAGGACTGGGTTGAAAACCCCTGGTCTACATTCTTCTGGTGCTTTACTTTCTTTTTTTTTTTTTTTTTTTTGTTGTTTTTTTAAAATAAGAAAACTAAAATTACTTTGTCTCTCTCTTTTAGAAATCAAAATACAGGCGAGCTGATGGAAACGCTTCAAAATAGGAAAGCTTTGCTTTCATACCATTTGGTAGGGTAAAAAGAAAACTAAACTGAAGAACAAAGACAATGAAATTACTTTACTTCTTGCACCGTCAGATGAGGCAACCTACTTGTGTGCTTGAATCAATCCCACTCATCTACAGAAAACTCTCTCTTTCCTTCAAAACTCATTTCTGCCTTTCCCTCTTTTTCAATCTCTGTAGATAAGTTTTCAACCACATCCTCGGGTGTTCAACTCCTTTCTTTGCTCAGATCCAATACATATCAAAGAGATGTTGTTCAAGGCTTCCAAAACTTGGCCTGAAGACTCCACAGTCAGTTGGACTTTCAGGGCATTCCCTGGAAAGCTGATGTATACAAATGCAACACCTGCTTATTCATTGGGAATATCCTAGAAACTTGGTGGGCTATGATTGTAACAAATTTTTAAGCAGTGGCCATTTTGACAAAAAATAAAATTCTGTATGAGAGCCTGGACTACTGAGGGACAAAGAAGCCAGTGGCCTGGATAAGAGGGGGGGGGGGGGGGGGAATGTCATCCCTCCAATGAGGTAGCCAGCCTGGAGAGGAGTCTTCTTCCAATGATGCAGACAGCTTGGTTGCTCATATGCACTCAGAGCAACTAGTGTAGCTAAAATGTCTTCTCCCCCATATTCGCTCAGTCCATCGCTACCTCAAACTCTCTTCCCAGCTTCTCTCTCCCAAAAAGCGTAGTTACTCATCTGTAACAGGTGTTCTCCAAAAACATCAGTCCTCACAAATGGGTGATGTCGGCACCGATGAAGCCCACGTGGAGCATTTCCTCAGCTTCAAAGAAAGTCTTTGGGACATGCTACCACACATGCGTGGTTCCCTTCCCGCCCAAGGGTGCCATCTTGCTCACTCAGATGACATAGCTAGGATGCCAGTAAAAACTAAAACAAGATAGGGAGGCAACTTCCAGGGAAGGAGGGAGGGTTGTGAGGACTGATTCCTGCTGTTCCCGGAGAACACCTGTTACAGGTGAGTAACTATGCTTTCTCCAAGAACAAGCAGGAGGTCAGTCCTCACATAAGGGACTCCCTAAGCGCCAGGCTGCTGAGGACCGAACCAAGACAGCACCAACAGCGATCAATCAGGTAGCCGTGAGTTGCAGAAGATGAGTCCCTACTGAGAGATTCTGCAAGACCCTAGCATCCAGCGCCACTATCACTCTGGTAACCTGAACACAGAAGGGTCGGAGGGCAGGTGTTGCTTACCCCTCAAGAATATTATGGAGTAGTGCATGGCCAAAGGCACTGTCCCCCTGTGGGACTTGCTTTCCAGGCAGTAGTGAATGCGAACATATGAATCAAAGACATGTGGCGTACTTGCAAAGCTCCGTCATCGGCACTGAGCGGAAGTTGGCCAATCGCCCTCATGTGATGCATTGTGATCCGGTGCTCGATGGAGAGGCAAGCTCGCTCAGAGGCGATGGCAATACAGTCCGTCACCCAAGTGGACAGAGTTCACTTAGTCACGAGGAGCCCCAGTCTACTGGGATCATAACATACAAAAAGCTAAGGAGCTTTCTGATGGGCCTGCGTCCACTGTAAGTAGGACAGGGCCCGCTTGCAATCTAGTGTAAGAAGTATTAGTTCCTCCCTGCCGGTGTGAGGCCGTGGAAAGAAGGTGGGGAGGACCACCTCTTAGTTGAGGTGGAAAGGAGATACCACCTTTGGGAGGAATTTGGGGTGTGTGCGGAGCATCACCCTGTTCTTATAGAACCTCGTATATGATGGATCCGCCACCAGGGCCTGGAGCGGACTTGAGGGCCACCAGGAAGGCCACTTTTCATGACAGATATCTCAGGTGGCAAGTGGCTAGGGGCTCGAATGGTGGTTTAATCAGCTGAGAGAATACCATGTTGAAGTCCCATTCCGCCGCCTGAGGGGGGCTTGGACAACAGAAGGCCCCAGAGGAATCTAAAGACCAGGGGCTAGCTAGAGAGGGGCTTTCCCTTTAGAGAGTGGTGGTGCGCAGCTATGGTGCTCAGATGCACCTTCACAGAGTTCGATTTCAGACCAGTGTGCGACAAGTGTAGTAGGTACTGAAGGACCGGTTGCACGCAACAGGAGAAGGTATTCTTCTTCCTCTCTGCACTCTTAAGGACATAGGCCCGCCTAGTGGAGAGTTTTCGAGAAGCTAGCAAGACCTCCCCTGGAAGGTGAAGGGGGCCAGTGCTACCATTTCAGCAGCCATGCTGTCAGCGTTAGCGACCCCAGGTTGGGGTGCAGAAGGGAGCCCTCCTCCTGGGACAGGAGGTCCGGGGCCCGGCCCAGTGGGACTGGAAGTGCCACCGACAGCGATAGCAGGAGAGGAAACCAGGGCTGCCTGAACCTCCAGGGTGCAATCTGAATAATTGACACCCCTCGCTCTGGACCTTGAAGAGGGTCTTGGCAACCGGGGGGGGGGGGGGCGGCGGTGGGAACGCATATAGCAGGCCCTCCGACCACAGGATTAGGAAAGCATCTGCTGCCACTCTCCCTGGGTATGGCTGGCGCAAGCAGAAATGTGGTAGTTGCGCATTGTCCAGGGAGGCAAAGAGATCTATTATGGGCCTGCCCCAGCGGTGGAAGATTTTTCCTTTACTCTGGGGTTCAAGCGCCACTCGTGTGGGTGAAGGATTCTGCTCAACCTGTCTGCTACACAGCTGTCCTGGCCTGGCAGGCATACTGCTTGCAGAAGCATGTCGTTGTGCGCTGCATAGGAGAGGGGGGCCACCACCTCCTGGCAGAGGGAGTATGAGCCCATGCCCACCCTGCTTGTTGATATTAAAAACATGGCCACCTGGTTGTCCATCTGGATCAGCACAGGTTGGCGCCACAGGCGGTGGCAGAACGCTCGCAGAGCCAGGATGATTTCCCTGAGTTCGAGGAGATTGCTCTGTAAGAGTGACTACTCCTGGGATCAGCTGCCCTGCGTGTGGCAGTCCTCACAATGCGCTCCCCACCCCAGGAGGAAGGTGTCTGTTGTCAGAGTTCTCTGTGGGGCAGGTGCCTGGAATGGCATTCCTGCCTGGAGGTGGCGCAGATTTTGCCACCAAGTGAGGGACTCCGTCAGCTGGCAAGTGACTCTGAATCTGTACCTTAGCCTGCCTGTGGCTTGGATCCACTGTGAGCGGAGACACCATTGGGCTGTCCGCATGTGCAGGAGGGCTAGCGGTCCGATGTGGGCCGTTGAGGCCATATGACCTAGCAGGCAGAGAAGGGAGGCGAGCCGGTATTGAATGGCAGCGCTACACCTCTCCTGCTAATTGTATGAGGCTGTCTGCCCTTTACCTTGGGAGGATGGTATTGACCTGTAGCATGTCCGGTTGCACCGCTATGAACTCTAGACCTTGACGGAGCGAGGTGGAACTTGTGATAGTTGATGACGAACCCCAGATGCTACAGCAGCAGGGATGTATGCTCTGTGGCCTGCTTGACCTCTGAGGCCATTTTGCCTCTGATTAGCCAGTCGTCCAGATAGGGGAACACGAAAAACCCTTGGCAGGTGCAATTGGGCAGCAACCGCTGCCAAGCACTTGGTAAAGACTCTTGGTGAGGCGGCCAGGCCGAAGGGCAGCACTCTGTACTGGTAGTGCCCTCCTCCCATCACAAACCGTAGGTACTGTCTGTGGGAGGAGTAAATTAGGATATGGTTGTACACATCCTTTAGGTCCAAGGAGCACAGCCAATATCCCTGATGGAGGTAGGGCAGCAGTGTTCTAAGGACGAGCATTTTGAACTGCTCCCTCACCAGAAACTTGTTCAAGTTTTGCAGGTCTAGAATGGGCCTGAGGCCCCCGGTACTTTTGGGGACAAAGAAGTACCTTGAGTAGAAGCCCTTTCCCCATAGGTATTTGGGAACAGGCTCCACCTCGTTGTCCCTGAGCAGATCTGCGAGCTCTCAGAGTAGAAGGGTCTGGTAGAGGAAAGGTCGCATTGGCTCTCCTGGGAAGAACCTGGGTGGTATTTGTTGTAAGTGGAGGAGGTATCCCTCCTTCACCACCTGTAGCACTCACTGGTATGAGGTGATCTGGGCCCACCTGTGGGCAAACAGTGCCAAGCAGCTCCCTGTGGGCTGTTGAAGGTCTCCCAGGGGAGGGGAGGCCTTACCCTGGGAATCAAAAGCTTCCCCCCTGTTTGGCTGCAGCCGGGGCCTGGGGCTTCAGAGTCTTGGGCTTCTGGGTTCCTTGGCCCTGCCTCTAAGGGCGAGAACCCTGTTGTTGGCGTGAGAAGGATGGGTATTGGAGACCCTACTGGAAATGCCCCTTTTCCTAGAGAATAGGGGCCTTTTACCTGAGGGTTTTTGCGGGGAAAAAAAGAGGTCTTGTTTGAGGGCCTCTGGCGGGTCACCATCTCGGCCTCTATCTCGGCTGCATTGTTGGTCATGGGTTTGCCAAACAAGTTCTCACCGGTGCAGGGGACGTTGAGCAGCTTGACCTAGACCCACTGCTCAAGGTCCGAGGACTGAAACCAGACTTGGTGTCGAGCCCCAATGTCGGCTGCTGCCGACTCAAATCCGTCATAGGCCACCTGGGAGAGAAACTTTGAATGGTCCTTGATTCCCTAGGTCAGAGCCTGGAACAGATGGAGAGGTTCCCTGGTCAGCCCTGTCGAGAACCCCGATAACTCCTGGGTAAAGGCCTTTAAATACATGCCTAGGTAGAGCTCATAGGCCTGGATTCGGCACCCCAGCATCGAACCCTGGTAGCACTTGTGCCCAAAGGCATCGTGGGCTTGAGCATCCCTAATGGGGGGGAGGGGGACAGAAGAGTAGGTCTTCTGGCTTTTGAGCTTTTGCATGGTTGACTTGACAACCATGGAATTATGCGGGAACTGAGGCTTGTGGAACCCAGGTGGCCCCTTTCTGACGAGGTACATGGTGTTGAGGTGCCGGCTGACAACCGACACCAACGCCAGGGTCTCCCACATCCGCAGTAGCAGCCGCTCGAGGTTTGGCTTGACCAGCACCATAAGGGTTTCCTTAGGAGGAGACTTGAACTGGAGGATCTACAGTTCCTCGGTGGCCGGGTACTCCTCCACCTCGGTTTGCACACAGGGGCTCTGGCCATATCCCTGACAAAGTCGTGAAAGGCCACGTCCTCCGGAGCAGAGGGGATGTCTCGGTGCTGTCTGGTTTCCAGGGAAACCTCACCATTGGTCTCCCTCTCAAGAGTCGAGGGGGATGATGAGTCCGAGGCCCTGCGACTCTCTGCCTAGAGGCCAATACCTAAGTGCTGGGGCCCTCCCGAGGACCCAGGGTTTGAGTCCCAGAAACTGGCCGGGGAAGACCGGATTCCCAAGGAATGGGATCAGGACTAGGATCTCGACTGGGGCCGAGGACTTGCCTGAGGCTGATGGCGCTCGGAGCTCGGCTCGATGACTGGAGACTCCTCCTGCAGTCAGGGGTCCGATCGTCGGGGCAGATGATGCAGCCCACCAAAGTTCACAAATGGATACATTGGCTGGAGGAGCCCATACGAGGGTCCTCAAGGCCATAATCCTCAAGTCCATAGTCGAGGACACACTTGCAAGAGTGCCAGTGCTGGGCCCAGAATCCAGAATGGCAGCCATGGAGCAGAACATCACTGCCATCCTGGCTATGCAGCAAGCGATGGCAGCAAGTTCATCCGCATCATCTACCCCGACAACCGGGAATAAGGAGCGGATGAGGGAGGAAATGGCAGATGGAGATGGGGGAGGGTTGGTGAGGTCGCTTGTCTCTGAGGGGAGAGTTGCCGGTTAAAATGGGGAAGGGGAGGGTAGAGGGTAACAGAAGAGGGGAAATCTAAGGGAAGAGTGGCCCAGGGTGGATTGGAGCAGGGTAGGGAAGGGTCAGCTAAGGGTAGTCTACTAGTGGGGACAATAAATGCCAATGAGCTTAATATACCCAGGAAGCGCCATTTATTTTTCAAGGAATTGGAAAGACTGAAACTTAAGATAATATTTATCCAGGTAACACAGTTGCGGTTGAGAGACCAGAAGTTACTAATACATAAGAATTTTCAAAAGATATTTTGTGCCTCCAAAAGGGGAAGGGGGTAATTAGGGGGTACAGTGATATTGATTCGTAACACATGTCCATTTAAAGAGGCCGGAACGCTCTTTGGTATGTCGAGGAGATACACAATGGTGAAAGGGAGCATACAGGGCCACAGGCACAACTTAATTAGCTTATATGCCCCCAATCAAAGCCGGGGGGTCTTCTTTGACAGGGCTCTTACAGAATTGTCTGGGTTTCTGGAGGGACAAGTAATTCTGGCTGGAGACTTTAATACAGTACTGGAATCTGGACTAGATAGAGGGAGTGGTCGGCGAGGGGAAAAACCCTATAGACAAAAAAGCATAGTTACTCACCTGTAACAGTTGTTCTCCAGGGACAGCAGGAATCAGTTCTCACATATGGGTGACGTCTGCACCGATTGAGCCCTCGTGGAAGCATCCCCCCAGCTTTCAAAGAAAGCCTTTGGGAGATGCCACCACGCACGCGTGGTCCCCTTCCCGCCCAAGGGTGCCATCTTGCTCAGTCAGATGACATAGCTAAAAGACGGCAACAAAATAAAAGATGGTAAAGGAACAACCCCAAGGGGAGAAACATAGAAACATAGAAACATGATGACAGAAAAAGACCACATGGCCTATCTAGTCTGTCCTTCCATATCAACAACTACAACAGTCCCCTTTTTACCTTTAGAGATCCTCTGTGTTTGTCCCATGCTTTTTTGAATTCAGTTACTGTCCTCATCTCTACCACCTCCACTGGGAGACTATTCCACGGATCCACTACTCTTTCCATAAAGAAATATTTACGCATATCACTCCTGAATCTATCTCCCTTCACCCTCATCTCATGTCCCTCGTAGCAGAACTTGCTTTCAATCGAAAGAGGCTCTCCCCCTGTACATTTATGCCATGGATGTATTTAAACATCTCAGTCATATCACCTCTATCCCGCCTTTCCTCTAAGGTGTACATATTAAGATCCTTCAGTCTGTCCTCATATGCTTTATAATGAAGACCACTAATCATTTTAGTAGCAACCCTCTGCACCGACTCCATCTGGTTCACATCCTTTTGAAGGTGAAGGGAGGAGGGAGGGCTGTGAGGACTGATTCCTGTTGTCCCCTGAGAACACCTGTTACAGGTGAGTAACTACACTTTCTCCAGGAACAAGCAGGCAGTCAGTCCTCACATATGGGACTCCCCAGCTACAGGCTACTGAAAGCCCATGGACTCCTTCATGGGGAGCCGCAAGCAGCAGCAATTGAGTCTGCGCTCACAGATCACAGTAGGATCCCTGTGTCTGATGAAACCAGCACTGCGGTAAACTGAACATAGAAGGTCGGAGGGTAGGAGTTGCCTAAACCCTGAAAAGGTTACTGTCCTGTCGAAACTCTCTTTCCAGGCAGTAATGGGCTGCAAAGGTATGGATTGAAGACCAGGAGGCAGCCCGGCAGATGTCCACCATAGGGACAGAGTGCAAGTTTGCCACCGAGGCCACCATGGCCCTGACACGGTGCGCCATGACGCGGCCTTGCAGCGGGAGCCTTGCCTGCTCATAAGCAAGGGTGATACAGTCCGTCACCCATATGGACAGCAAACGCTTGGTCACCGCCTCCCCCAGCCTACTGAGGTCATAGGAGATGAAAAGCTGAGCAGCTTTGCGGTGGCCCTGAATGCGTTGGATATAAAAGGACAAGGCTCTCTTACAGTCCAAGGTATGAAGGACTGTCTCCGCCCGACTGGAGTGAGGCATTGGAAAAAAGATAGAGAGCACCACTTCCTGGATGAGATGGAAGGGCGACACTACCTTTGTCAGGAATTTGGTGTGTGCGCGAAGCACCACTCTGTTCTTGTAGAACCTGGTATAAGGCATCTCCGCAACAAGGGCTTGGAGCTCACTAACTCTGTGAACGGAGGTGAGTGCAACCAGGAAAAACAACTTCCAAGAGAGGTAGCGAAGGTGGCAGGTCACTAGAGGCTCAAAGGGTGGACAAGTGAGCTGCCCCAACACTACGTTGAGGTCCTATGCGGTTGCCGGAGGGCAAACCGGGGGTTTCAACCCTGGAGGAAATGGGTCACCAATGGTTGGACTGAGAAGGGCTTACCATACACCAGATGGTGGTGCGCCACCAGGGCACTCAGGTGCACTCGGACAGAGTTAGACGAGCCTGGACAGAGAGGTGGAGAAGGTACTGTAACACCAGAGTCAACAGGCAGGAGAAAGGATCAGCCCCGTGTTCAGTTCACCAAGCAGAGACCACACTGTCAGCAAGAGGGACCCCAGGTTAGGGTGCAGGAGGGAACCCCCTCCTGTGATAGGAGTCCCAGGGTGGTCCCCAGGGGATGGGGGCCTCCACCGACAACTGCAGAAGGAACCACGGCTGCCTGGGCCACCAAGGAGCTATCAGGATGAGCGAGGACCTGTCGCAGAGCGTCCTGAACAAGGTCTTGGCAATCAGCATCGTCGGAGAAAAGGCATACATGAGGCCTTCCGAACATGAGACCAGGAACGCATCCGCTGCCACCCTGGAGGGGTGGGCCTGCCAGGAGCAGAAGCGGGGCAACTGAAAGTTGTCCAGACTGGCGAACAAGTCCATCATGGGTTCCCCCAGAGACAGAAAAGCCGACTGGCTACCCTGGGGTCCAGCCGCCACTCTGGAGAACTCTGCTGAGTCTGTCGGCAAGAAGGTTGTCCTGGCGCACGAGGATTGCGTACGAGCAGAGGACCAATGGCTCCTGGCAAAAGACACGAGACCCCATGCCCTCCCGTTTGTTCACGTAAACATTGCCACCTGGTTGTCAGTCTGGACCAGCACCTGCTGGTGACATAGGTGGTGTCAGAAGACCCAGAGGGCAAGGTCTATGGCCCGGAGCACCAGGAGGTTGATCTGCTGGGTGATCTTGTCTGGCGACCAGTTGCCCTGAGTGCGTAGATCTCCACAGTGGGCTCCCCAGCCAAGCAGGGAGGAGTTCGTGTTGAGGACCCTCGAGTGGCTTGGGTCCTGAAAAGGCATGCCCGCTTCGAGATGCTGGGGCGACTGCCACCAGACCAGAGAATCTGCCAACTGGAAGGTTACCAAGACTCTGTCTCAGAGGGGACCTGTGGCCTGGGACCACTGGTCCCGGAGACACCACTGCAGCATCCTCATGTGGAGGCGAGCGTCTGGGGTGACATGGCCCATGGCCCATGGAGGCCATGTGCCCGAGGAGGCACAGAAGCCGGGCAGGGACCGAGGGACAGTTCTGTACGTCTCGAGCTACAGATCTGAGATGATCGGCTCGGTCCTGGGGGAAAAAGGCCTTTGACTGGAGAGTGTCAATCTTTGCTCCGATGAATTCCAGGCACTTTGTCGGGGGAGGTGGTGCGATGGGGTAGTTTATGACGAAGCCCAAGTATTGCATGACCTGGACGGTGCGTGTGGTGGCCTGCTACACCTCTGAGGCTCTGTCTCCCCTTATGAGCCAGTCGTCCAGGTAGGGAAAAACGAAGTTCCCCTGGAGCCGGAGGAAAGCAGCCATGACTGCCAGGCATTTTGTGAAGATCCTTGGGGCAGAGGCTAGGCCGAAGTGCCTGCCTCCCACAACGAACTGCAGGTACTGTCTGTGGGTGAGGTGGATGAGGATGTGAGTATAAGCATCCTTGAGGTCTAAGGAGTATAGCCAGTCTCCCAGCTGGAAGCATGGCAGCAATGTTCCAAGGGAGAACATCTTGAACTTCTCCCTCAACAGGAATTTGTTGAGGTTGTGCAGGTCGAGGATGGGCCTTAGGCCCCCCCCCCCCCCCGTCCTCTTTGGGACAAGGAAGTATCTGGAGTAGAACCCCTTGCCCTTGAGGTGGTGGGGCACCGGTTCAACCGCCTTGTCCTCGAGAAGACCTGCCAACTCCTTCAGAAAGTGGTCCCGGTGTAGGGGAGACCTAAGGGGCTCTCCCGGGAAATAAGGGGGAGGTGTCTGAGTCAGGTAGAGGAGATAACCCTCCATGACTACCCTTAGTGCCCAGGAATCGGTGGTGATGCCCACTCACCTTTGGGCATAGAGGGCCAGACATCCCCCTGTGGACTGCTGATCACCTTTGGATAGAAAGGCTATGCTCAAGGAGTCAAAAGCTCCCCCATGGCTGGTCCGGGGCCGGTGCCTGGGGTTTTGGAGCCTTCTGTTTACGCGGGCCATGCACATGTCCCTTGGCCTGCTGACCCTGTTGGGGAGCCATGGAGACCTGATAGGGTGAGTAGTTTAGTAAGCAGCCCCCTTCCTTGGGTAGAAGGGCATTTTACCCGAGCCCTTCCATTGGGGAGGGGCAGTGGTCTTCTTAGAGAGCCTGGTCCTCGTCATGAACGCTATCTCCAGCTCAGCAGCCTTGTCGGTCATGGGTTTGCCAAAGAGGTTCTCTCCTTGGCATGGGACATCGACCAATTTGTCCTGAACCCACTGCCTGAAGTCGGAAGACTGAGGCCAAGTTTGGTGGCATTCACCCATGACCGCCACGGCTACCTGGGCCACCGACTCAAACCCATCATAGGCCGCTCGAGACATGAATTTGGAGCACTCATGGATGGCCTTGGCCAGGCTCTTGAACCGCTGCAAAGGTTCCTCAGAGAGACCAGCCGAGAACCCGGAGCGTTCCTTCGCTAGGTCTTTCAAATACATGCCCACGTACAGCTGGTAGTCCTGGATGTGGCAGATGAGCATCGAGCCCTGGTAGCACTTTCTGATGAGGGCATCCAAGATGTGGGCCTCCCTGCCGGAGGGCACCGAGGAGTGCTCCTTCTGGCTTTTCAGCCGACACATGGCCGACTCCACCACCATAGAGTTGTGTGGCAGTTGTGACTTCTGGAAGCCCAGGCTCCGGCAGACCGATACATCGAGTTGAGCCCTGCTCGCCACCAGCACCGACGCTGGTGTCTCCCACATGTGGAGCATGAGCCGTTCCAGGATAGAAGGGATGGGCACCATGAGCAATTCCCACGGAGGGGCCTCATACTGGAGGATCTCTAATTCATCTGCCCAAGCATCCTCCTCCGACTCGGTTGGGAATACCAGGGCCATAGACATGTCCTTGCCAAAGTCCAAGAAGCCTATGTCCTCAGCCAGGGACCACCGCCGTGGTTCCGAGACAGGAGAATCCAAAGAGATGTCGCGGTGGCGACAGGTATCGGGGGACTCCTCATACTCCATCTCCCACTCAGAGTAGTCTGTGGAGGACTCGTAGGAGGGCTGCTCCACGGACCCCGATGCCCTACGGCCGGCACCTGGTAAACTTCCCAGAGATGACTGCGATCCCATGAAGCGGGACTCAGAGTGCAACCTCGGCTGAGGATCGACTCGAGGCCAAAGGACCTTGAGAATCGGCTCGGCCTCTGGGGATGTCTTGGATGTCGAGGGCCCAGTGGTCAGGGCGGATGAACCAGCTGTGCCGGACAACAGCGCCCGCTGCTGGTCCATGAAGGCAGACAAACTATGCTCCAGGGCCGCCATTCTGGACTCCAGACCAGAAGGCTCTGCAACCTTTGCCATGGGCACCAAGGGACTCAGGCCCGATGCTGGCTCCCCCGAGTGGAGGAGTGGCCTAGTGGTTGGGGCAAGGTACTTCAGGCCGGAAGGTCGGGGGTTCAAATCCCACTAGAGGACAGCAACCTTGGGCTGGAAGGACTGGGGTTTCTAGTCCCACAGGTGCTCCTTGTGGTCTTGGGCAAGCCACTTAACCCTCCATAGCCCATGTTCCCTGTAAAATAGTTATCTCCAAGTTATAATGCCCTGTTCAATGTAATTTCAGTTTGTTCAATGTAAACCGCACTGATGCGGAATAGCGTGGTATATAAGAGAATGTAAATAAATAAATATAAATAAATAAATAAATAATCCTCGGCAAGGATGGTGTCCGGATCCTTTCAGGGGGACCTTCGCAGGTTGCTCCTCCTCCGATGCCTCGGACGAGCATCTTGGACTGAGGAACTGGGCCCGGGGAGCTCCCAGCCGGTCAGAACCATCCAAGGACGTTGCCTTCAAGGGTTTCTTCTTCCTGGGTTCCCTCGAGGGTGACCCCCTTTCTGAGGACCCACGATGAGGCTTGGGTTCACAGAGTTCCACCCGAGTTGTTGGGGCCTCAGATGAGGCCCTGGCTTTCAGAGGCATCGGGGACTTGGGAAAAAACTTATCGTGCTGCTGCTGGTGGCTCTTGAGGGCCTTGCTGGACATCCTCTTGCAGAGACCGCAAGCCACCGGGTCGTGATCTGGCCCGAGGCAACGAAGACAGCAGTCGTATGTGTCGGTCAAAGACATGATTTTACAGCACCGATCACATTTCTTAAAACCACTGGTAGCCATGGGGGAAAAAAGAACCCCTGCGAGGTCGAAGACCTCTGGGTTGCCAGTGGGAGAAAAAGGTGCAAAAGGCACCAGGAAAAGGAAAACAACGAAAAGACTACAAAAATTAAACGGAAACTGACACCGAAGCACCGAGGTCGGTAGGCGGGAAGAGTATCGGTGCAATACCGGAGGTGAGTTGGAAACTCGAGAACAAAATAATCAACTTTTTCTGGGGACAAGTCAGACAACATCTGAAGGGCTCCACAGAAAAAAGGAGACTGAGCAAGATGGCACCCTTGGGCAGGAAAGGGACCATGCATGCGTGGTGGCATCTCCCAAAGGCTTTCTTTGAAAGTTGGGGGGATGCTTCCACGAGGACTCTGTCAGTGCCGATGTCACCCATATATGAGGACTGACTTCCTGCTTGTTCCCGGAGAATTCAGGGCATTCATGAAGACATGGCACTTGGTAGATGCACAGAGGGAAAAGCAGGATGTATTCACACCTATCAGTTCCACATGATACACATTCAAGGATCGACATGATCATGATACAATCACCACTTATGTCAGAATTTGAGAAAGCAGATTACGAACCAGTGTCCTGGTCAGATCACTGTTTAGAATAGATGGACTTAAGGGGCTGGGGGTCACCAAACGGAAGCCGATTTTGGCGAACAAACGATAGTCTGCTGAGAGACCCACAACTGGTGGCAGAAATAGCAAAGGATATCGAGGAATACTTTGACCATAATGCAAGAGGGGACACGACTGAAGTAGTAGTCTGGGACACTTTTAAGGATTTTATGAGAAGGCACCTTGTTCAATAGTAAGCTCGGAATAAAAAGAACAAGGGGCTAAAATTGGAAGAGGCTCTCAAACGACTTGAGGAAGCAGAAAGGTTATATAGTAGGGAGGGGACACAACTACAGTTGAAAACATCTGAAGCAGCCCGAAGGTAGGTGAGTGATCTGCAATTGCAATGTGCACGGCACAGATTCTATGAACATGGGGATAAAACAGGGAGATTGCTTGTGAGGAGCTTGAAATCACAACAAGCCCAATTGGTGATAGTTAAAATAAGGAAGGCGGGGGGTGCATGGGCATATGAGGAAAGAGAAATTAGGGAGGCTTTTAGGGACTTTTATAAGGAACTATATAGCAGGGAGGGAGAGCAGAGTGAAAGTGAAATGCAAGAGCATTTGGCAAATATTACGCTAACCACTGTCGCCTTTGGAGCAGGCCTGTCTCAACTGCCCTATAAATACAGATGAAGTGAACAATACGATAAAAGCTTTGGCAATGATAAAGCACCTAGGTTAGATGGCTTGACTGCCAGAATTTATAAAGCCTTTAGAGAGCAATTGGTGTACCTTTACAATCGAGTACAAGGAGAGAGGTTACCGAAGTCAAAGAGGCAAGCGGGCAAAAGCGTGTTATTAAAACCAGGGAAAGATGCTTCACATTGTGCCTCATACAGACCGATCACCTAACTCAATTTGATGCTAAGATTTTGGCACGCATACTGGCATCCAGAATGGGATGTTATCTACTTCAGTTGACTGATTCAGATCAAATTGAGTTTGTCCCTGAAAGACTGGTTGGTGACAATATGAAGCGGATCATTAATCTCTGCTGGCAAATAAAGAAGGAGATCACGCCCGCGGTAGCTGTTGCCATCGATGCCGAAAAGGCATTTGATAGGGTGAACTGGGCCTTCTTGTGGGCAAATTTGGAGTGGAGGAGCATTACCTACATTGGGTGAAGGCGCTCTATGAGAGGCCGACAGTAGCTGTTAGTCAATGGGGGCTATTCTGCTTTTTTTCTCATTGCAAAGGGGTAACAGACAGGGCTGCCCACTGTCTCCCTTATTGTTGGAACCATTTGCAGAGCATATATGGACAGCGCAAGGCATTAAAGGAATTAGAGTACAAGAGCAGGAATATAAGATATCACTATTTGCAGACAACATCCTATTCACTTTAATAGATCTGGCGGGTTCCTTAGGTAGTTTGCAGAAAGGACTTGCAGACTATCAGAGGGTAGCAGGATTTAAAGCCAGTTTGGATAAGTTAGAGGTTCTTAATCTAACGGTGACAGAAAGGAAGGTGATGAGCTTGAAGAAAGCATTTCCCTTTAAATGGATGGTGGGCCCTTTAAAATACCGAATAAATTATGAGCCTCTATAGCAAAAAACTTTCTCAGATCTGGACCAATGGGGTAGGCACCCCTTGTCATGGTTGGGGAGAATAGCAAGTGTCAAGATGGTGGTACTGCCACAGATACTCTATTTCTTCCAAACACTGCCGATACAGATCCCCCATCCTATGTTAATCAAGGCCCAATGGAAATTATTACATTTTATTTGGAATCACCGTCCACCTAGGTTGGCACAGTGGACTCCATATCGGCTGGGTAGAGAGGGGGGCCTGGGGATCCCCAACCTTACAAGGTATTATGAGGCTGCCCGAATTTCCAACATTTGAAACTGGCAGGAACCCAGACACAGGAAGTGGGTCCATATAGCACAGACAACATCTGATTGTTCTCCATTAAGATACCTGGCATGGCTGAGGACATTCCAAGGAAGGATCCAGAATCCGTATGAACAGGTGGTGATTAATGTGTAGAACCGATCAGATAGTGGAAGGAAGTTACAAGCGGCAACCTCTTTACTGCAGCCAATATGTTACAATCCGGACTTCTCTCTTTGCAAGACCCTCTTTTTAGGAGATGGGCGTGTGACAGAGATTACCTTCGGTGTATCAGCTATACTCTGGGGGAGGGTATAAAATCATTCTCTGAATTAAAAGAGGCATATGGGATCCCACAGAGGGACTTTTACGGTTACCTACAGATACAGCACTGGCTCATAGAAGCCAGCTAGGGCAAGATGAGAGATAAGAGATTAACAGGGTTTGAAAAATTCAGCTGGAACTCCCTGACACATTGTAAGCACTATCAAAAATGTATCAACTGTTATTGAAGACACACGAGGGGGGAGGGGGATTATCCTTCCAGAAGCAATAGGAACAGGATTTAGGGAAGGAGATTGCACAGGACACTTGGAATGAGACCTATAAGAGTATGGCACAGGGACAAGTGGCTGCTAGACATGTGGAAAATAGCTATAAAGTACTATACCACTGGTATCTCACTTCTTCTCGCATGCAAAAGCAGATAGGGGAGTTCTCAGACCAGTGTTGGTGGGGGTGTTTGAAAGTAGGGGACTACTGCCATATATGGTGGAGCTGTGCCAAGGTGCAACAATTTTGGAGAGTAATTATGTGGAATTGGAGAAAATAGTGGATGGGCAGGTGGCATAGGATAAAGAGCAAGTGTTGTTGGGGATACAAGAGACAGGATGGACAGGGAAGAAATTGATGAGAATGAGTGTCGTGGCTGCCAGATGTGACATTGCAGCCTGCTGAAAGAAAATTAGACTCCATACTTTATCAAGCTGGCAAGTGCAAATGCGTATAAAGCACAGTTACTTACCTGTAACAGGTGATCTCTGGGAACAGCAGGAATTAGTCCTCACATATGGGTACGTCGGAACCGACGGAGCCTGCGCGGGAAAGCTCCCCAGCTTCCTAGAATGGAAGCTTTTGGGACCTCCCACTGCACATGCGCGCTGCCTTCCCGCCTTCCTGAACAGCTCTCCTCAGTTTCGAGTTTATAGCTGAGACAATAGAGAGAGGACAGGAAGACAGATAGATAGAAGATACAACTCCTAGGGGAGGTGGGTGGGTTGTGAGGACTAATTCCTGCTGTTCCCAGAGATCACCTGTTACAGGTAAGTAACTGTGCTATCTCCAGGAACAAGCAGGAATAAGTCCTCACATATGGGGACTCCCTAGCTGAGATGCCTGGGAGATCCCCCTCCAAGGGTTCGCCATCTTCGTATGGATCTCAGGCATCCATCCTGGGAAGGTGGGCAGGAGTTGTCTAAGAATGGAACAGGTGTTTGAGGACAGCCTGGCCAAACAAGGCATCCCGGCGGGAGTCCTTGTCCAAACAGTAATGGGCTGTAAAGGTATGAACCGAGGCCCAGGTAGCGGCTCGACAGATCTGATCAATGGAAACAGAGTGCAGATGAGCCATAGAAGTTGCCATGGCTCTCACATTGTGAGCTGTGACATGGTCTTCCAGAGAAATGTTTTTACTCTGGTAAGCAAAGGAAATACACTGAGCAATCCAATTGGAAAGTGTACGCTTGGAGACTGGAAGTCCCAAATGTGAAGGATCAAAAGCCACGAAAAGTTGAGAAGACTTTCGATGTGGCTGAGTCCTATTAAGGTAAAAGGCTAGAGCTCTTTTACAATCCAGAGTATGAAGGTTCCTCTCTGCACTGGAGGCATGAGGAGCCGGAAAAAAACCCGGAAGATATACCTCTTGATTAAGATGAAAAGGCGAGACCACTTTGGGCATAAAGTGGGGATTCGTCCTAAGGACCACCTTGTCATGATGAAATCTTGTATAAGGTGGATTAGCCACTAGAGCCTGCAGTTCGCTGATGCGGCGAGCGGAAGTGACTGCAATTAGGAATAGTACCTTCCAGGAAAGAAATTTCAAGGAGGTAGAAAATAACGGCTCAAAAGGTGGCTTCATAAGCTGACCAAGCACTAGATTCAAATCCCATGCGACCGGGGGGGGTCTGATGGGAGGTTTAGTGAGAGTCAGGCCTCTCATGAATCTTGCAACAAGAGGATGAGAGGAGATAGGTTGTCCATTTATAGGTTTCAGGGATGCTGAAATAGCACTTAAATGGACTCTTACAGAATTCGTCTTAAGGCCTGAATTGGAAAGATGCAGGAGATAGTCTAAGAGGGAATTCAAAGGAAGTGCCAGAGGGTCAAGGCCCTGCTGAGCACACCAAATGGAAAAACGTTTCCATTTGAAAGCATAAGACCGCCTCGTGGAAGGTTTCCTAGAGGCATGAAGGATATCTTTCACAGGTTGAGAAAGATTAAAGTCTTGAAGACTTAAGCCTTCAGTAACCAAGCTCGGAGATGTAGGGATTTGGGGTTTGGGTGCCACAAAGTCCCCTCCTCCTGAGACAGAAGGTCTGGTGCAGCTCCTAAGTCCAGGGAGGATCCCTGGGAGAGCTGTAGAAGCAGAGGGAACCACACTTGGCGTGGCCAGCGTGGAGCTATGAGGATCATAGAGCCGTGATCTCTCTGGAGTTTGAACAGAGTCTTGGGAATCAGCGGAATGGGTGGAAAGGCATATAGGAACGCCTGACCCCAATGGAGGAGAAAGGCGTCCGTGGCCTGAGCTTCCTGACACGGAGTCCTGGAACAGAACCGGGGAAGTTTGGCATTCCACGGACTTGCAAAGAGGTCTATGTCCGGGGTCCCCCATTCCTGAAAGATTCTGGTTATCTGGTCCACGTGTAGGGACCACTCGTGTGGCAGCAGAACTCGACTGAGCCTGTCTGCTCGAGAGTTTTGAACTCCTGGAAGATACACTGCTAGCAGATGAATTTGGTGCTCTCTGGCGAAGGCCCATAATCTGAGAGCTTCGTTGCAAAGCGACAGAGAGCCCGTCCCTCCTTGTTTGTTTATGTAAAACATGGCCACCTGATTGTCTGTCTGAACCAGGACAGTCAGGTTGGCAAGGAGGGTATAGAAGACCTTGAGGGCAAGGTAAATTGCTCGCAGTTCCAGGAGGTTGATATGAAGGGTGGCCTCCTGTGGAGACCAAGTGCCCTGAGTGGAGAGAGTTAGCAGATGGGCTCCCCACCCCAATTGGGAGGCATCTGTTGTGAGGGTTGCTTGGGGTAGCAAGGGCTGAAAGGGAGCCCCCAACAACAGATTCTTGGTGGATATCCACCAATGGAGGGACCAAGACAGACGGTTTGAGGTTTGTATTTGGTCTGAGAGTGCTCCCGACGCCTGAGTCCACTGGGTGGCCAGGGTCCATTGAGCTGCTCTCATATGAAGACGAGCATAGGGCACCACATGTACTGTGGAGGCCATATGGCCCAGGAGGCGTAGCATTTCCCTGGCTGTCAAGTGAGTACTGGACTGGGCTTGGGAGGCCAAGCTCAGCAGACGCTGACCCCGAACCAGTGGAAGGTAGGCTCTTGCAGTGGTGGTGTCCAACTGGGCCCCTATGAATTCTAGAGACTGAGTAGGGCTGAGTTGAGACTTGGGAAGGTTTACCACCAGTCCCAGATACTGCAGAAGGCTCCTTGTGCGGTCTAGGGAAATCTGGGCCTGCGACTGAGTTGGAGCTCGAATGAGCCAGTCGTCCAGATATGGGAATACGAAAATCCCCATGCTTCTGAGAAATGCGGCTACGACTGCCATGCATTTGGTAAAGACTCTTGGGGCAGAGGCGAGACCGAAGGGAAGTACTCTGTATTGGTAATGACTTCCCCTGAACAGAAAGCGAAGATATTTTCTGTGGGATGGATGGATGAGTAGATGTGTATACGCATCCTGCAGGTCTAGAGAACAAAGCCAGTCCTGACTCTGAAGGTATGGAAGGAGAATGCCCAAAGAGAGCATTTTGAATTTCTCCTTGTACAGAAATTTGTTCAATTCTCTCAAATCTAGGATTGGTCTGAATCCCCCTGTCTTCTTTGGAATGAGAAAATAGGGGGAGTAGAAACCTGACCCTTGTTGATGAAGAGGAACCTCTTCTATGGCCCCTTGGGCAAGCAGAGAAGAGATCTCCCGACCCAACAGGGCTAGGAGAGGAGATGGAGAATTGAAGGGCCTCACCATGTGATGAGGAGGAAGGTTGGAGAAATGAAGTTTGTAACCCTCTCGGATGATAGAGAGGGTCCATTGCTCTGTTGTGATTTGTTCCCATCTGGGAGCAAAGTGAGCTAACCTTCCAGGTATGGTGAGAGGTTCTGGTTGGTCCAGAACCAGGAATGGCAAGTTCTCTAGGGGCAAGTCAAAACCCCTGAGGGGGTGGAGCCTGTTGAGCTGCAGTAGCTGCTGCAGGCTTTGCTCTTGCTTGTTTCGTTTGCTGACGTTTAGCCGCAAAACGAGGTTGAGAAGATTGCTGGCCAGTATTGGAAGCATATCTGGCCTTCTTATAATAAGGCCTCTTGAAAGACTTCTTCTTAGTGGGAGTAGAAGTGGACTTAGAAAGTCTCTCTAAGGTGGCATTTTCAGCGTCCATTTGAGTGGCTTTAACTTGCCACTCTGCACCGAATAAGTTCTCACCTGTACAGGGCAGATTCCGTAAGCCATCTAGAACCCAGGGTTCCAGATCAGAAGCCTGGAGCCAAGCCAGACGTCTGGCTGCAATAGCAATGCCAGAAGCTCTGCTGGCTCCCTCGAAGGAATCAAAGGCAGCTCTGTTGGAGAACTTAGAAACATCTGAAAGTTGTTTCACAACAGAAAGGAAGTCCTCCTGTTTATCCTCAGGGATAAAGGGGGCAAAATGCCGCACTTTCTTGGCAAGTTCCCCTAGGAACATGCCCATATAGAGGCTGTAGGAATTAATCCTGGCTATAAGCATACTAGCCTGGAAGATTTTTCCTACCAAAAGAGTCCAGTGTCTTACATTCCCTTCCTGGAGGTGTAGAAGAGTGCCTTTTAGTACTCTTGATCTTTTTCATTGCAGACTTTACCACAATGGAGTGGTGAGGCAATTGAGTTTTCTGAAAACCAGGAGAAGGAGGGACCCGATACATGGTGTCCAACCTACGGGAATAAGGAGACAGAGTTAAAGGGTTCTCCCAGAAATCCATCAATTGTTCCTGAAGGATTTCATGAATAGGCAGGGTAACTGCTTCTTTAGGAGACTTAGAGTATCCTAAAATATCCAATCTTTTTGACCTTGGTTCCCTTTCAGAGGAGGTAGTGATAGAAAGGCCTTTAGCCATTTCTAAAATAAAGTCCTGAAAGGACAAATCCTCTGGAGGAGACATTCTCCTTTTTGGAGAAGAAGGTTCCTCAGGAAGGTCAAGGGAGAGCTCTGCAGACTCATCAGAGGAGCCAAAATCCTCAGAGGAATCGGTGTATTCTCTAGTTTCCTCCAACGCACGATACGCATACCGATCGGTATCGACATCGGGCGTACCGGGTATGGAAGCGGTATGGAGCGAAAGCCCATACGGTACCGATTTGCGTTTAGAAGAGGAAGGCCTGGGTTCCGGCATGGCGGACGATACCGGAACCGGGCCCGGAACCGCTGGAAGCGGTACCGATGGCGTTGCAGCTTTAATGAAAGCCATGACGGCCTGCTGCATGGATTGGACAGTATTGCCCATAGACGCCACGGCTGCCTGGATGTCGGTAACCGGTATGGGCCGGTACCCCAGAGCAGTCCAACAGGTGATCTGTCGAGGCCGTGCCATCGATGTCAACCTGTAGCCCCTGAATTGGCGTTTTGGAAGGCAGAGCTTCCCGCCGGGGCTGTTTGGCTGGGGCAGGGTCCTCAAAACTAAGAGCCTCTCGATGCTTTGAAGGAGATTTGCCCTTTGAGGACTTGCCCACAGAAGGTTTGGTTACCTGAGATCCATCCGGAGATGATGACCTGGATGACTGTGATGTTGGATTCTCTGAAGCAAACAGCACATGGAATTTGTTGGCCCGGTTCTGCAGCCCACGCTTAGACATTTGGGAGCAGGAAGGGCAGTCCGGAATGGAGTGGTCAGGCCCCAAACATTTAAGACACCATTCATGGGTGTCTGTGACTGATATTACAGCAGTACACTTGGTACACTTCTTAAATCCAGGGGCTGGCTTCTCCATGTGGAGAATTCAAGTAGGCCGGAAGGCCTAACTGAAGTGACCAAGTGCTGAAAAATAATAAAAGAAAAGAAAATAATTTTTCAAGAAAGAAAAAGGAAGACCGGCGATACCGGTATCGGTATGGGAAGGCAGGTACACGGTCTAAAGAAACAAAACAAAAAACTACAATTTCTTCAGCGGTGACAGGATACACGACCTGCTGGCTCCGCGGAAAAAGAGAAACTGAGGAGAGCTGTTCAGGAAGGCGGGAAGGCAGCGCGCATGTGCAGTGGGAGGTCCCAAAAGCTTCCATTCTAGGAAGCTGGGGAGCTTTCCCGCGCAGGCTCCGTCGGTTCCGACGTACCCATATGTGAGGACTTATTCCTGCTTGTTCCTGGAGATAGCACAGTTACTTACCTGTAACAGGTGATCTCCGGAACAGCAGGAATTAGTCTTCACATATGGGTACGTCGGCGCCGATGGAGCCCGCACGGAAATGCTCCCCAGCATCCAAACAGAAAGCTTTTGGGAGCATCCCTCGCGCCTGCGCGGTGACTTCCCGCCTTTCCCACCGTCTCTCCCCAGTTGAGTTTCATAGCTGAGACCGAAGGAGAGAAAGAGGAAAGGAAATAGATAGATACAACTCCTAGGGGAGGCGGGTGGGTTGTGAAGACTAATTCCTGCTGTTCCGGAGATCACCTGTTACAGGTAAGTAACTGTGCTATCTCCAGGAACAAGCAGGAATGAGTCTTCACATATGGGGACTCCCTAGCTGTGGGTGCCAGGGGAGATCCCATAAAATGCGCCTCCCTGGAACAGGACGGCATTTCCCAAACCTGGATCTCCAGCATCCCCTGGGGGATGGAGGGTAGGAGTTGAAAAGAGCAGAGCTGTAGAGGAACAGCGAATCTAAAGACTACAGGGAAAAAAGTCTTTAGAAGGTATGTCAAGTATCATCAAAATATTTAATGAACTAGCACAATATAGAGCTTACCTACTGGATTGTAGGAAGTAGACTGTAGATGCAGTAGCGGAATCTTCAAGGTGACTCCACAGCAGCGAGGAAGAAGTTCCAACCTGGAATGGGCAGGTGACCCAGGTGTCAACCGGGGCAGGAGAAGATCGGCAGGTCTCCAATGAAAAGCTTTATGGGAAAAGCTGAGAACTCATTTAGGCACAGAGTCATAAACATTGAGGACTAAAATAAGAAGACTGACCGATCTGGAAAATTAGCCCAGTCCGGAAGGGAAGAGAGGGTATGTAAAAAAGCCCCTATTCCCAAGGAGAACAGAAGTGTACTCAGGAACACTGAAGGTGTACACCCGTCCTTCCTAGCTGTTAAGCGATAGGAAGACACAGAGGTTTGAGACTGCACAGATAGGGAGATGTATAACAAAAATAGAAGCTGTTGACGTCACAGCAGCAATGGTTAGTATAACCCGTCCCAGTCACTGAGCTGTATGGTAATAGGCAAGCTGACTGTCCGGACCCCATAAGAAAATAAAAAACCTAAGCACCGACAGTCAGGGAGATAGGTAGACACAGGGTGCTATGGACATCTCCCAATATGCGTATGCCTATATACATATATATATATATATGTATATCCGGAAGACATACATATCTATACCTATGAGAATATATGTATGTAGACAAGGAGTTCCTTTTTTTTTTTTTTTAAATATATATATATATATATCTACATATAGACATGAAGATAAACATATGTATAGGTAGAGGTGGCATGGCTGACGCCCACCCAGGGTACCAAACATGTATGCCCCCATACATAAAAATAATGTTTCAGAATACATGCCTGCAACTGAGCCACAGAAAAACCATTCACATGGGTAATGTGACGGGGAAAAATTCACCCAATAATAGGGGGCGAAACCCACCTGAAGAAATAAGAGAATTGATTTCTGTGGAGCAGGAATGTAGGTCAGTGGAAGAACCAGTATGGTTGCGTGAAAAACAGAGGATAACAGTAGTCTGGCAAGAGTACTCAGCAGTACTGTAGGACTCTGAGCCGTCCAAAGGACAAGAAGAACGCATAGACGAAGATACCAGAGTGACCCCCCCAAGGGGTTCAGGGGTATCATGTACGATAAAGGAGCATGCGTTGTCTAGTGGAGTAGAAGAACAGAATGCCAAGCTGTAAGGAACAGGTCGTGGACATTCACGCAGAAAAGCTTGTCTGCCGTATATGACAGACCCCCAGAGACAATGGTCAATGCTCTGTGGTAAGGGCCCAGAGTAGAAGCTTCTCTGAAGGTCGCCGAGAGCATTGTGCAGGAGAATTATAAGATAAAACTGACAGAAGTCAGGCGTGTTGCCACATCCGAGGAAAGGATATGGCTAGAAGAAGATAAGCTGCAGTGAATAGTATTATGCAGAATGGTTGCAAGCAGCTTGCAATGAGCATTAAAGTAATCACTGAACTCCCGCATATACAGCAACTGAACAAAACGACAGAGGGGATTCTCCTGTAGAAAACAGAGAGAAAACAGACAAAGGCAGCGGAGGGCAACTCCGTCCCTGTCCGATGAGTTGTTCAGAGCACGCAGTGAAGGAAAAAACAAACAGGCTACACTGGAAGAAAAAAAGCGTTTCAGTATGGCACCAACTCAAGCAGGGGAACCCTGGAAGAGAGGGGGGAAAAGTGACTTACCCTAGGGTAAGGCAGCTGAAGGAAAAGATGTCCATATGGGGACAGAAACTATCATGGGATAGTTGTGACCTCCCTTCGTGGTAGTAAGAACGGGAGAATTCTGCAACCCATGGACAAAAGTATCCGAGGGCATAGCATACTGGAAAAGAAACTAGTGTAGAGTTTGAAGAGTAAACTTCTGCTAAGGGGAAGTTAACTGTAGATTGCAATACACAGGAACCTATGGTCGCTGGTTATGAGCAGACTGGGTGGAGTCTGGAGACTTCAGACTAGGATGAGATGTCCCTTGCTTGGGTACACCGGGAGGATGGGCAGAAGAAGGATGAAACTTTCTCTTCTTCGGGAAAGAAGGTTTGGCAGGACATTTCCCACGTCCTGGGGAAAAAGAGGGCTCAGGATGGCTTCCAGAACTAGGGAAGTCAGTGGAGCAATGAGCAACCTGCCGTAAAGCTTCTCTATTGAAAAGATTGTCTCCAGTACAAGGAGAATTACCCAGTGTATGTTTTGCCCATCTGCTCAAGTCTGAAGCCTGCAGCCACGCTGTACGACGCGCTCCAATGGCAATAGCAGAGGATCTGCTAACAGACTCAAAAGAGTCTAGAGAAGCGCGAGAAAGGAACCAAGAGATATTCCTGCTATGATTAAGAAGCAAGGAATAGTCAGAGGCCTTGGGTTCTGACAAAAAAGGAGACAAAAGAGATAACTTCTCTGTGACCTCCTGAAGTGTGAGACTCATATAAAAAATATATGAAATAATTCTTGAAGCCAACATAGAAGTTTGGAAGGCTTGACGTCCAAAGGCATCAAGTGCTTTAGATGCACGACCTGGTGGGAAAGAAGAATGTTTCTTCTTGCTTCTGACCTTCCTCATTGCTGATTCCACTACAATGGAATGGTGTGGAAGTTGGCTTTTCTGAAACCCCGGAGAGGGAGGCACCTGATACAGAACATTCATGGCTGTAGAAGGCGCAGGAACCTTTAAAGGTGATTCCCAAATCCTCAGAAGAAGGTCCTGCAAGGACTGATGCAAAGGAAGCATTATGGTTTCCTTTTCTGCAGGATCTCGGTCAAGAGTAGGACCAGGAATAGGAATGGCAAGAAAGGCTGCCATGTCAAGGAGAAATGCCTGAAAAGAAGGATCTCCCAGAGGAACTATTCCTGGGCAGGCTGAGGTTGAATGAGCAGCGCGAACACCAGAAGACCTACTGGACTGGTGTAGAAAAAGAATCCTGCTAGATGGAGAACGATACTGACCATTCTGATTCGAGGCAGTTAGGACTGCGTCGTCGGTTCCCGGTATCGATTCCAAGCTAGGCATAGAAAGGATCGAAGGCACCGATGGAACTGCAGGAAACAACGTCGACACCGGTACCGGCATCGGGGACGGTAATGCCATCGTAGCAGGTATCGGAGGTTGCCGAAGCGGTACCGAGGTAACCAGAGAGCTTTGGTGATCATCCCCGGTACTGTGTAGTCGGAGGCGACATGGATCGGCTCCGAAACGCGTCGGAACCAAGTCATCTAGACTGGAGATGGATTCCAGACTGGGCATCGAACCGAGCGTCGGTGGTGGAATCGGCGATGCCGCTACCTGAAGGTCAATCGGAATCGCATCGATCGGTACCGAAGGCACCGAGGACGACGCCCGGTGAAGAGAGGAACACTCGACACCGGCGCCGATGTCGGGGTATCGGTACCGCTCGAAGCCGGTACCCCCCCCCCCAAGCCTGGCGTAGATAGAGGAAAGCCCATCTGGGGCGCATCGGTCGGCCCCGAAGGTACCCAGGGCACCAGATGACAATCCCCGGTGAAGAGTGGAACACTCGACACTGATGCCGATGCCGGGGCATCGGTACCGCTCGACGCCGGTATCAACCCCGCGGTTGGCTGGGATACAGGAAATCTAGACTGGGTCGTATCGATCGGCCCCGAAGGCACCGAGGACTCCCGACGACGATCCCTGGTGAAGAGCGGAGCACTCGACACCGGTGCCGATGCCGGGGGATCGGCACCGCTCGAAGCCGGCACCAACCCCGCGCATGGCTGGGAAGCAGGAAAACCAGTCCGGGTCGAGTCGATCGGCCCCGAAGGTACCGAGGACACCAGCTGACGATCCTCGGTGAAGAGTGGAGCACTCGACACCGGTGCCGATGCCGGGGGATCTGTACCACTCGATGCGGATACCACCCCCGAGCATGGCTCAGGTATGTTCTGTGAGGAGTGAACCCCAGGAACAACCTGAAACCCCGTAAATGCTTTGGAGCCCGAAGACTCCCGCCGGGGTCTTACTGCCAATGGGGTCTTGAGGGCAAGGCCGGAGCCGTCATCATGCTGAGCATGAGACCTACCCATCAAGGATTGGCCAGTCTTAACAGACTTTTTGTGGGTTACCTGATCCTGGAGAGAAGAATAAACCCGTGTCCTCACCTCAGGAGGAAAAACGGCATCGAGGGATATCCGAAAAAGAGAAGGTCTTCTCCAAATACTAAAGCCTGATGGACCCATGGAAAAAGGGGTCAGGGCCCAAACAGGATAGACACCAGGCACTGGAGTCTAAAAATAAAACTAAGTTTCCGCAGTGAAGGCACTTCTTAGGGGAAGAAGGCTCCATGTTGGAAAGGCCTGTTAGGCCTCGATTAAATAAAAGAAAAAAACGAGGAGAAGTTATTTCTCTAAGTTTGAAAAGAAAAGAATAAAGCACCGGTGGTGCCGGTATCGGCGGGAAAGACAGCCGCGACCACAAGAAAACAAGAAAAAAGGGATTTTAAACAAAAAAGTTTCTGCGGTGACAGGAGGTACGTCCTGTTGGCTCCGCGGAAAAACGAAAACTGGGGAGAGACGGTGGGAAAGGCGGGAAGTCACCGCGCAGGCGCGAGGGATGCTCCCAAAAGCTTTCTGTTTGGATGCTGGGGAGCATTTCCGTGCGTGCTCCGTCGGCGCCGACGTACCCATATATGTGAAGACTCATTCCTGCTTGTTCCTGGAGATTTCATGAATGCAAGCGTCTAAAAGAAAACAGGAGAGAGAGGATGGTCAAGTTTGTGAAGATATGGCAACCATGGCTGAGAATATAGGGATGAATGCATGATGATGCTGCCCCAGCATTAAGTGGCAGTACCACCGGGTGAAGGAACACATACATTATGAGCAGTTCCTTGGAAACAAATCATATGGCAGGGACACATTGGGTAGAGTACTGGGTAAGGATGGGTCGTTGGTATGGCTAGTATACCACTATTCTCTTGTTATTGTTATTAATATTGTTAAACTAATACTATCCAAAGTTGTATGAAGGGGTCAAGGAGGAGGTGGGGAGGGTGGTCAGAGCCATCTGAGGGAGGTTGGTAAGACACTATTTCTTACAAATCAATAAAAATGTAAAACAAAAAAACAATTTAAAAAAGATGGGAAAGTGTATGCACTAAAGAAGGAGAGCCAGAGGGTTGCACTTAAGGTTGATGGGAATTTATTTATTTACTTATTTGATTTGTATATACCGCACTATTTTGAAATCAGCACGGTTTACACAGAACAAGAATAAACATTTTACAATGAAATGATATCACAAAACAGCAGAACGATATAGTAAATGTCTAACACTGCACAATAAACATATTACATTGCTTCTGGAACAGAGGGCTATGGGGTTTCCAGGACAGGTTCTGAAATCCTTGATGTAGTCTCTTTCTTCATACAGCGGAGACATGAAAAGATACAGACTTCACACATAAAGAACATTTTCCACAGGTAAAACAGCATTTAACTGTGAAAATCTGGACTTTCATGATCCTACTCTCAATACTAAGAAAAATGTGTTATCCTACAACGTGGGTAGTTGTATCAGCACTGGGTAGAGAAATTCTTGGGGGGGGGGGTAGGGAAAGGTCATGGGTCTGAACCTTTCTAAGAGGTCATGCATGAATGCTATTTTGGGGATGTAAGATCTGCTGGAGAGGAGATTTAGAAGATGGCTGAAACATTCTGCCCAATAGTTCAGGATTTCAGTCTTCTTTACCAGGATTTTAAAATCAGACGCCCGAACAAATGGGCGTACTACCATGTGAAGCAGAGTAGTTTGGAGAGCCCAATAGAAAAGTCTGATGCTGTGCTTATCTGCTGTCTTACAGTTCTCAGATTTTCTCCTCCCAACATCTGCTTTTCATTTGCCTTAGTCAGGTTTGAAATAGATACACAAGCTTTTTTCTTCAGCAAAGACTTGTACATAATGTAAGCCTTCCATAAACATAACTGAAACCATTAATTTTAATCTTCATCGAACAACCCCTTTAACAGAATTTAATGCAATACACAAACCCCTCTTGCTTTCCCCAACAGATACTAAGTTCTAATTAGAGAAGATCAAGTAGACTATGCTCTGCTCCTTGGACCAGAGAAGTCCCAGCCGTCACACAATGGTGGCACCTAATGATCAGACTCACGGTACATGCACATCAAGGCAAGGATGCATCTGTAAGAGAGGGCTATAAAATGTGGGAAAACACTGTGTAGTTCTGAATGAAGGATTATGACACTGTATCTCCATACAAGCCAGTTCCAGTTGAGTTACAAGTCCAGAAAACCAGGAAGAAACTAGTGGGTCAAAAACAGTTGGTTATTTTGAGCTGATAACCTTCTTAAAGATAAAAGCATATAAAAGGGCTCTATGGTGTCTCAGCGACTGGTTTCCACAGCGATCTACTTTATCTGCTTTAACCAGACACTGCAGGAAGGGGAATGTAGTATGGGCATTGGAGTAGATCTCAGGTATGAATTAAGTATTGAAGGAAGCACATTACAAATATAAATTTATAGTATAAATGACTTAGCTCACAATTTGAGATTTTAATTTTAGAGTCCTATGAACAGTCTATTGTAGTGTTTCATACGCACATACCTTTTTTCTGCACTGCTGGGGCCAGAAGGCAGTTGAAGGTAGAGGTAGAGTTTCTCTAAATCTGTAAACTTCTCAACTTCTTGCTAAACATAGAAAAAAAAGAAACAGACAAAATAAGTAACCAAACTACAATGAAACTAAATAGTGACAGCGGAGGTAATAACATGAAATAGCTGCCTGTCCTGGTCTACTCTCTACTGTTGACAGGCTAGCTATTGTGCCTGCTTAATTGTTTTGTTTTTGAATGCTTATTTGCTGTCTATAGTAGCCATTCCTGGAAGGGGCTTCATTTCAAGCAAGGTAATTCAGTGACTTTTACTACAAGGGTTACTTAAAAAGGTAGATATTTTTGTTATATAACATTTTTTTTCCACTTAAGTTACTAATTTATTTTTCATAGCTGTTTGCAGAAGGAGATTTTTCTCTTTTAGAGAAGAAATTTTAGTTTTTTTTACTGCTGGGTTATTTTCTTTCATCTAGTCTTCAAGTTCAAAGAGAAGGAACGGCATCACACACTCTTTGAAATTACTGCACTGCTGAGATTTTATATCTATCCCCACCCCAGCTCCCACCCATTCCAGCACTGAATCTTGCTATACAGACTACACACTCCCTCCCCCGCCCCAATTAAGGGACTAGGTTAGTCTATTTTATTTTTGGGTAGGCAAATTTGTAGCTAAGGAAATTGGAAATAAAACTATAGGATATTTCAAAGGTCTTTCATTAATATTTATTTATTTAACCAGTTTTGTATATCACCTTATCCTTCAATCAAAGTGGTTGACAAGACAACAAAGGCTTACATACTGAGGGTATGGGAAAACAAAAACGATACATTGCAATATAAATACAAAACAAAACAGTATGTTATACTATATCATAGTGAAATTAAATATACATAATGGTTAATTTAAGTAATTTCACCAAATGATTCTATAAATAAATAAGTCTTTAAAGACTTGCGAAAGTCCTTAATGTCTTCCTGAGTCCTTAAGTCTTCAGGAATAGAATTCCATAACTCTGGTGTCAAAGGAAAATGATCTTTTAGAAGTCATTTGTTTTGATTTGTTGAAGTTCAAAGGAGTATTAAGTTTATTGATATTTTGAGATCGTCTTGGTCTTATGCTCTTGTCTTTTGAAATTATAGATTGTAGAATATCTGCTGAGGATTGGTGAAAATTTTTGAAAATAGTCATTAGGTTTTTATATTTTGCTCTTGCAATAACCAGAAGGAAATGTAACTGTTTGAGGACAGAGTTATGGGTGATGTTGGCACCGACAGAGCCCGTGCGGAGCAATTCCCCAGCTTTCAAAGAAAGTCTTTGGGACTGCTATCACGCATACGTGGCCCTCTTCCCGCCCCCATGGGTGCCATCTTGCTCAGTCAGGTGCCTTAGCTCGAGCCCTATCAAGCAGATGGCAAGGGAAGGACAAAAATACAACAACTCAACAGGGGAGGCAGGAAGGTAGTGAAGACTGATTCCTGCTGTCCCTGGAAAACACCTGTTACAGGCGAGTAACTACGCTTTCTTCAAGAACAAGCAGGAAGTCAGTCCTCACTTATGGGACTCCCTAGCTACAGGCTACCGAACCTGTAACCAAAAGAAAAAACGCCTCCAAGAGGCTGTAAGCAGAAGCTGAAGCCCAAAGGAGCCCGAGCCCTCGGGAAGAAGCCCTCAGTAGCCGTGAAGAAGGGTCAGAGGGCAGGAGTTGCTTATATCCCGAACAAATTACGGAGTACAGCATGGCCGAAGACACTGTCCTGGCGGGACTCCCTCTCCACGCAGTAGTGGGCAGCGAAGGTGCTGGTGGAAGACCAGGTGGCTGCCTGGCAGATGTCCACTAGGGGCACAGAGCACAGTGAGGCCGCCTTGGCTCGGACACCGTGAGCGGTGACTCGACGATCCAGAGACACGCCCGCTTTCTCATGGGCGAAGGCGATGCAGTCCGCCACCCAAACTGAGAGGATGCGCTTGGTGACTGCTTGCCCCTGCCGTTTGGGATCGTAAGTCACGAAAAGCCTATCAGACTTGTGATGAGTCCGAGTACTCTGCAAGTAGAAGGCGAGGGCCCGCTTGCAGTCGAGGGTGTGGAAAGCCGCCGACGTCTGGTAAGCGTGGGGCCTCGGGAAGAAGGTCGGGAGCACTATCTCCTGATTGAGATGAAAAGCTGACACAACCTTAAACAAAAATTTATGATGGGTCCGGAGGACCACCCTGTTCCAATAAAACCTGGTGTAAGGGGCGCCAGCCATGAGCACCTGAAGCTCACTGACTCGGCGAGCCGAGGTCAGCGCCACCAGGAAGGCCACCTTCCAGTACAAATTCCGGAGCGAGCACGTCGCCATCAGCTCGAAGGGTGAATGGGTGAGCTGTGTGAGCACCACAATAAAGTCCCATTCCGCCGGAGGGGGACAGATGGGTGGCTTGCATAGCAGAAGGCCCCACATGAAGCGGGAGACTAATGGCTGCCCCGAGAGGAGTTTTCCCTCGATAGGGAGATGATTAGCCAATATGGCACTCAAATGAACTCTAGCAGAGTTTGACTTTAGCCCTTCCCTCGAGAGGTGGAGGCAGCACTGGAGAACCCACCGAACCGGGCAGGAGAAGGGGTCGATCTGGTGCTCCGAGCACCAGCTTGAAAAGCGTTTCCACTTAAAGGCGTAAACCCGCCTAGTGGAGCCCTTCCTCGAGGCAAGGAGGATTTCCTCGACCTCCTCAGGAAGGGCCAAAGAGACTAGAGAGACCCGTTCAGCCGCCAGGCCATGAAGGATAGGGAGGTTAGGTGCGGGTGGAGGACCGAACCCTCTTCCTGTGTTAGCAGGTCCCTGGCCAAGCCCAGGGGAAATGGAGGTTCCGTTGATAGCCGGAGCAAGGCCACGAGGATTAATGATGCCCCATCCCACTGAACCTTGAACAGAGTCCTCGCAATGACGGGAAAAGGAGGGAATGCATATAGGAGACTGGAGGATCAAGTCCAGGAGAAATGCATCGGGGTCCTCCCTGTCTGGGTGCGGTACCGGATCGCAAAAGCGAAGGAGCTGCATGTTCTGAGGACTGGCAAAGAGGTCTATCGCTGGAGTGCCCCAGCGGAGAAACAGCCGCCACTTGTGGGGGAGAAGGATTCTGCTGAGTCTGTACGCCAGACCATTCTCCTGACCCGGGAGGTAAGCCGCCCTGAGGGACATCCTCCGCTGGGCGGCGAAAGAGCAGATGAGGACCGCTTCCCTGCAGAGGGAGCATGACCCCGTTGCCCCCCTCTTTGTTGATGTAGAACATTACACGGTTGTCAGTCTGTATTAGAACCAACTTCAAGGCGAGGAGATCGTCAAAGGCCCTCAGGGCCCACTGGATGGCCCGGAGCTCGAGCAGGTTTATCTGCTGCTGAGCCTCCGTGTGTGACCATTGCCCCTGCATGCAGAGAGACCCGCAATGGGTTCCCCACCCTAACAGGGAAGTGTCTGTAGTCAGCACCACATCGTGTTGTGGGGTCTGAAAGGGCGATACCCGCAAGAGGTTGCGGGGGTTCTGCCACCAGTTCAAGGACAAGTGGAGGTCGGGGAGAACCCTGACGGGGTCCCTGAGGTGTCCGAGGGACTGGCTCCATTGGGCACTGAGACACCACTGAGCCGTTCTCAAGTGCAGGCAAGAGAAGGGAACCACATGTACGGTTGAGGCCATGTGGCCCAGGAGACATAACATGAACAAGCAGTGACCTGGTGGGCACTTTGGATACAAGCCGTCAGAGCTCGGAGGCAGATGGAGCGATCCACTGGCAAGAAGGCCATGGCCTGCCAAGTATCGAGGCGTGCCCCGATGAACTCGAGAACCTGCACTGGCTTGAAGTGAGACTTTGGGTAGATGACCAAGAACCCCAAACTCTCCAAGAGGAGGATAGTGCACAACATCACTTGCCGAGCCTCCTTGACGGAGCAGCCCGTAATGAGCTGTCGTCGAGGTAGGGAAACACCGGCATGCCCCGGTGCCAAAGGTGAGCAGCGGCCATGATGAGGCACTTCGTGAAGACCCGTGGTGCGGACGCAAAGCTGAAGGGGAGCACTCTGTACTGGAAGTGCTCTTCCTGCACTCTGAAATGCAGGTACTGCTTGTGTTGAGGGTGGATCAAGATATGGGCGTAAGCGACCTTCAGATCCAAGAAGCATAGCCAGCTGCTCTACCGGAGGAAGGGCAGCAGCACGCCAAGAGATAACATCTTGAACTTCTCCCACACCAGGAACTTGTTTAGCCTGCGGAGGTTGAGGATGGGCGCCAGACCCCCCCATCTTCTTCAGGACGAGGAAGTACCAGGAGCAAAAGCCCTGACCTTGAAGGTGGGGAGGGACCTTCTTGACTGCCCTTTGGGCAAGGAGGAAGTGTAATTCCTGCTGCAGAAGAAGCTGGTGTGCGGGGAGTCGAGGAGGCTCCACCGGGGAGAAGGGTGGAGGGAGCCTGTCAAAATGGAGGCGATAGCCCTCCTGGACAACCTGGAGGACCCAAGTGTCTGAGATGATAGGGCGAAACAGGACAGACGTCCCCCCACTGGCTTCTGCATTGCCAGAGGGCGAGTGACCATGCCGCTGGCGTCAAAACCCCTGAGTGGGATGTGGGGGAACCAGCATTTGGGTCTTCGGGCCCTCTGGTTTGCGGTTACCCTGTCCAGGCTTTCCCTGAGCCGGGGTAGCTGGCGTGGGGGTAGCCGGGTATGGCGGATAACAGCGATACTGGAAGCCTTTCCTGGGAAAGGATTCTTGGCTGGCTGCTTCTTCCGAGGCAGTGTCGAGGTTTTGCGGAAGACATGGGTACTGGTAACGAACTCGATCTCGATCTCCGCAGCCTTCTCCTTCATCGGTTTCCCAAACAGTTGTTCACCGAGACAGGGCACGTCCAGGAGCTTCTCCTGCACCCATTGCTCCAAATCCGAGGATTGGAGCCATGGCTGGCGGCGAGCCCCAATGCCCGCCGCCACCACCCGAGCCGATGTCTCGAAGCCATCATAGGAGGCTCGAGATATGTACTTAGAACAGTCGGCCACAGATTCCAGCAGGGTGTGGAACCTGTCTAGGGGCTCCCCTTCAAGGCCCACAGAAAAACCCCTGAGTTCCTTTGCCAAATTGCATAGGAACATACCAATATACAATTGGTAAGCCTAGATGAGACAGGAAAGCATGGAACCTTGATAGGCACCGATAAGTGTGATTTCGGGCTCTTCTGCTTCCGCATGGCTGACTCCACCACCATCGAAATGTGTGGGAGCTGGGTTTTTCGGAAGCCCGGCCTGCGCTGCACCTTGTACATTATGTCAAGGCGCTTGCTCACAATGGGAACAGAGGCTGGGCCTCCCACATGTGGAGCAGTAGCCGAGATAGAATCAGCGGCATAGGCACGGTGAGGGATTCCCTAGGCGGGGCCTCGTACTGAAGAATATTGAGTTCTTCAGCACGAGGGTCCTCCTCGGCCTGGATAACAAGGCTGAGGGCCCGAGCCATGTCCCGGATAAACACTAAAAAGGAGGTGTCCTCGGGTGGTGAACGCCGCTGGAATCCAGGTGGCGAAGGGTCCGATGGGAGATCCCGGTGGGTGCGGGTCTCCAGGGAGGTGTCCCCATTGGATTCCCAGTCCGAAAAGTCAGTTGAGGGATCCGAGCCGGGCGGTTTGCCCTGTCCGATGTCCGACAGCCTGGAGCCGGAAGCCCTGGACCATCTCGCCTCCGAGGAACGGGAGGGTGAGCAAGACCAACGTCGAGGACCCGCACGAGGCCCGTGGCTCTCGGGGGTTTCCAGGACGTATCTGGGTGACCCACGTGAGGGACCGGCAGTCTCTGGGCGCGGGTCAGCGAAGCTGGCTGTAAGCGCCTGCTGGGAAGCAATGAACGCAGAAACGCTGCGTTCCAGCACCAGCATACGGGACTCCCACACTGCTGTCGGGCCCTGGGACACCGATACAGGGGTCACCGGATTGGGTGTCAAGGAGGAGAGGGGGTCTTCACAGGGACGACCCTGAGAAGACTGGGCGCCTTCGCCGGAGGCCTCCATTTCTCTGCGAGGTACCTTGCGGGGCTGCTCCTTGACTGACTCTCGGGAATGCCGAAGGGGGCTAAGTGACTGGGTGTGGGAGCACTCACGCTTGTATGGGGCCCCAGACAGCGACTTCGAGGCCGCCGTCTTTTTGCACTGTTCCACCTTGGGGGACCCCTGGTCAGAATGCTGCCTGGAACATGGTGCCGCAGGGGGAGAACTCACAGGAGGGGAGACGACCGAGGGCGCTGCCGGGGACTCAGAGGCGGCCTTTCGGAAAATGTCTTCGGACTTCTGCTTACTGCTGAGCAGGGCCTTAGAGGACATTTTCTTACAGAGCGAACAGAGCTCTGGGTCATGGTCGGCTCCCAGACACCGTAGACAACAGTCATGAGTGTCTATAAGTGACATGTTCCTAGAGCATCTATTGCATTTTTTTAAACCCGGTGGCCATGGTGGCAAAAGCGGCCCCTGCAAGGTCGAAGGCCCACGCGGCCAACAGTTAGGAAGAAAAAAGGGCGCGAAGCCCGAAAAGAAAAAATTAGGAAAGGTATCCCCGTAAGCTCTAAAAAAGAGAGCAAGGGGAGGACGGGTAGAGGACCAGTGCAACCGGAAAAAAAGAAATAAGAGCCTGTTAAGGCGAGGAAAATGACACTTTTTCCCGAGGGATGAGAATGTGCATCCACAGGGCTCCGCAGAAAAAGGGAGACTCAGCAAGATGGCACCTTTGGGCGGGAAGAGGACCACGCATGCGTGGCAGCAATTCCAAAGGCTTTCTTTGAAAGCTGGGGAATTGCTCCTTGCGGGCTCCGTTGGTGCCAACGTCACCCATAAGTGAGGACTGACTTCCTGCTTGTTCCTGGAGAAACACATTTTTTTAGTTTGAAGAAATAAGTTAAAACTACTGCAGACCCCAATAATAGGTGACCAATTTTCACATAACAAAGACTAGTTTATTTTAGTTTTACTGACAGAAGAGAGATTTTGGTAGGTCATTTTCTAGCCTCCCCCACCCATCTCAACAGGTACCAGGCTGTTGCCCGCATTACCATGTCTACATTCGTCCAGATGGACAGCCAGATCTAAGGTATTTGAACCAGTTCAGTGTTCAAGACGCCTGCAGTTTGAATCCATCAGGAAACAAGCTGATGAATGGAGAGGATGTGGTGAGCCCAAGAAGCATCCATGACAATGAAAGGTACATTGATCAAATGCTTCTAGATGCATCTAAGATGTCCAGCAGAAGGGAAGATGACACTGTACGAAAACATGACAGCTGGATAAGGATTCCCCAGAGCCTGCAGACTCGACACCCCAACTCAACCTTTCCCAGAACAGAGGGACCAGTATGCAGTACTGGAAATGGAAGAGGCAAAAACATCGAAAGTGATGCAGGATCAGTAGCCATTAGGGGAGTGGTGGATGGTGACTCTGTTTTGAGACATACAGAAGTGTATCTGCTGACCAGACATGTCATCTCGGAAGGTGTGTTTGTGCCTGGTGCAAAGATCCCAGAAGTTAGGAAAATTAACTTTGTTAAGATGGGGCAATACCTCAAGGAGTCATTAGCGGGATACGAACAGCTGGGGGATATAGAAAAGCAATGGGTAAAATGGAAAGGGGTTATTTTAAGAGCAACAAATCTTTTTGTTAGAAAGGTAAATAAATGTAAAAGGAAAAGAAGCCTCTATGGTTCTCAAAAGAAGTAGCTGAAAAGGTGAAAAAAAAAATAAAGAGGATGGCCTTCATAAAATACAAGAGATCACAGAAAGAGGAAGACAAGCATCAATATTTGGAAAAACGTAGGCGTATATCTTCTAAGCAGCGGTTAAGGGTGCACCCTTTTGTGTGCACAAACGGCAGCGTTAATGCCTTAAGCGGGCATTAGTTTGCGGTGGGGAGGAGGCATTCCCACGCAAAGGGTGCTAGCAGCTGGTTAGTGGGCGTTAAGCAGACAGCAGGCGTTAAGAGCACCAAGCGTGCAGGTTAACGTGCGGTAAGTGCGGTTGCCTTAACGCGGGATAAGGGAGCCTATGGAGAGGTCAGAAATGAGGTGATGGATAGGGACAAAGGGAACTGGTGATGGACAAGTCACATCCATATGTCACATACGTGTGAGACAGTGAGTGTGCGGATAATGTAGGAGGCAGTTGGACTGTATCAGTGAGGGGTGCTCATGTAATAGACTGTGATGTCAGTGGGTGGCATAGGATTGGGTAGAAGTGTGCCATGGAGAAGCCACTATGGCCACGATGTAGGCATAAAAAGAATGCCTGGGCAGCAGTAGTGACCTGCATATCAGCTACAGGTGAGGTGTGAGTGATACGCCCTAATGAATAAAATGCTACCATGTGGGCCAGGGTGTAGCAGCTGGCACGAGAATACATGATTGAACATGATAGGTATACTACTGCTACTACTACTGATCATTTGTACAGCGCTACAAGGCATACGCACCGCTGTACAGACAATATGTAAAAGATGGACCCTGCTTTAGTTTAAAAGGGGAAATATTTTCTTTAAAGGGGTAGGTTTAAAACTCAGCCCTTTGAAGCTACTGACACCTCATCAGGTGTTAGTGGGGCCTGATTAGCCTGTGAAGGAACTGAGAGCAGCTGAGGCCAGCATAAAAGGCTTCAGAGCCTTGCACTGTTGAGGCATTCTTAACAGGGGCTATACATTTCAAGCAAAGGTAAGAGTTTGTGGCTTTTTACATTACAGCTCTCTGCCTGGGAGCTCTTAAAAGGGTTTTGGTACATTTTTAAAATAAAGTTACATTCTTTTTGGTACTTTAGTTTAAAAGGGGAAATATTTTCTTAGCAGGGTAGGTTTAAAACTCTGCATTAGTATCTTTCTCAGCTCTTTGAAGCTACTGACACCTCATCAAGAGTTAGTTCTCTCCCTACCCCCCCCCAACTCCCACCCACCCACCCACACCATGTGAGCAGTCTTGCTTTATAGGGCACCTCCGCAATTAACTACATATAGGGACTTCAAAAAGCACATTTTGAACACACTTAAAGAGATATAACTGCTTTTTCTCTGAAAGGACAGCTGGAAAACCAGCTGATACTTTGGTAGTTCTCTCTCTTTTGCTTTAACAGATACCTAAGAGCCACCAACCGAACAATGGCTGGAAAAATCGTATCACCAAAGCTGTTGCCCCCGTTACAGCTTTTGCATCTGTCCAGACAGAGGTTCCAATGCCAGTTGAAGGACCAGTTCCATGTGCAGGATGCCTGCAGGCAGAAGCTCTCAGGAAACAAGTGGAGGAACTCAGAGAGGAGGTGGCGAGGCTGAGGAGCATTCAAGACAGTGAGAAGTACATTGATGAGATGCTTCTTGCAACATCCAAGTTCTCCAGGAGAGGAGAAGATGGGAGCCTACAGAATGACAAAGGTTGGACACAAGTCACCAGGGCCTGCAGAATCACCAATCCAACTTCTCCAGCCCTTGAATTTAAGAACCATTATGCAGCCCTGGAAGTGCAGAAGGTGAAAGCATCCCTGGAAAGGGAAGAACCAGAGCTCGAGCACCCCCAAAGGTTGCAGAATCAGTGACCACAAGGAAGCAAAGTGTAGAGGTGGTTGGTGATTCCATTCTGAGGGGTACTGAGGCATCCATCTGCCAACCAGATTTGATGTCCAGAGAGGTATGCTGTGTCTGCCAGGTGCCAAAATCCGAGATGTTACGGAGAGTTTGCCGAGGCTCGTTAAGCCCACTGACTATTACCCAATGTTGCTAATCCATGTCAGCAAAATGATACTGCCAGGTATCCCTCTGAGTGTATCAAAAGAAACTTCATGACTCTGAGACAGAGGGTGAAGCAGATAGGGGTGCAGGTGGTGTTCTCTTCATTCCTCCCTGTTGAGGGTAAAGGCCAAAGCAGAGCAGCTCTCATCCTGGAGATGAATGCATGGCTGAGTGGATGGTGTCATTGAGAACGTTTTGGTTTCCTGGACCATGGGGTGCTGTTCCAAGGGTTGCAGAGCAGAGATGGCGTCCATCTATCCAAGAAAGGTCGACATGTCTTCAGTAGCAGACTGGCTAATCTACTGAAGAGGGCTTTAAACTAGATTCGTTGGGGATGGGTGAAGAAAGCCCCCAGGTAAGTGAAACATTAAATACCTTTATGGAACTGGGTACAAGGAACAACATACGGAAAGCGGTGTGTATAAATGCCCGTAGCATGGAAAATAAGATCCCAAATGTTGAAGCTTTAATGGGAGAGGCTGAATTGGATTTAGTGGCAGTTACAGAAACATGGTCCACAGAAAACCATGACTGGGATCAGGGGCGGCTCAAGGCAATCTGCTGCCTGAGGCGAAGGATGAGATGGTGCCCCCCTCCCCCCCGGGTGGGGGTCTTTCTCAAAACTCCAGTCAGGGACTGAACCAAATCAAAAAATCAATTAGATAAAAGTGGAGCAAATGCAAGATGTTCGCACACCAAGGAACTAAAAGAGCGAGAACCACAGCACCGGCCCCTTGCTGGGAGGTGTGGTGCAGTTGGAAGGAGGCAGTTTAGCATAGTTTGTCATAGCAGGAAGCCGGTGTTTACAACTATTGCCTTGGCAGCGGAAAGCATTTCTGACCAGATGGATGAGGAAGGAGTAGGACAGAGGCTGGCTCTGCTGGAAGCTAGTCAAGGACCTGCCAAGTCTGCTGAGATTATCCAGTCCTAGTTTGGAGCCTACATTTTCCTTTACTTTGGAGTGTCCTACTACTTTTTCTCTCAAGTTGATTTTGATGGCGATTTCCTTTTAGGGTGAAGTATTGGTACAACAGATAAACGGTATAGTATCTCAAGTTCAAGCTAATGCTAAGTCATCACAGTTTAATGCCAGCAAACTTGGTTTAGTTAAAGAATTGATGGGGACATTGCAAAGAAGAGACTCAAACATGAAACTTATAGTTCCTAAAGATGTATCTACTTTGAGATTTAAAACTGAATTACTTGAGAACCAAGTTTGTTCTACTAACTTGCGTGTAGTGAATTTTCCACGTTCCCCCTGAGTTTCAGCGAGGGAAATGCTGAAGTTATATTTGCAGGATGTCTTAGGAGGGCCACCTGAGTCTCACCCTCCTCTTGCTAAAGTGTATTATATACCAAGTCAAAAGAAAGTTTTGGTTGAGGGTCTGCAGGGTGATATATCTGATTTACAACATGCTGATATCCTAAATATTTCAAATATGCTTCAGTTTTCTGATACCGAAACAGTAGTCCCTGCAACTTTGTTAATTTCCTTGGCATTGTTGTCTGACCGAGAATGGCTCTTTAAATTATATTTTAAGAAATGCTCCATTTCCTTTAAGGGTTTGCCGATTGCTATGCATCCAGACTTAGCCCGTGAGACTCAGCGGAGGCGGAAAGAATTCCTTCTGCTTAAGCCTGGGGAAGTCCAGTTGGGAGGTTTGTTCTTAAAGTTTCCATGTAGATGCCTTGTGAGATTACAATCTCATAATTATGTTTTTCATGATCCCCTACGGCTGGCAGCTTTTGTTAGTTCTCGTCTCCCTCTTCCATCTACAGAGGGAATCTGTTAAGATTATGTTCGCAGCATAATATAGAGTGTGGATTAAACTGCCTAATTTATGCTTTCCTTGCATGTTCTTTTGTATAAAAGATTATTTGTTTTTTTTCCTTCGTTCTTGGATCTTTTTGGTTGTTGGACTAGTGGGCAGTTTGTTGGATTTGTTTATCTAATTGCAGGATTTCCTTAATATGTTGTAAACCTTCACTGCATTTTTCTGTACAAGTCTTTATACTTGGAATTTTGTGAAGTCTGAACAGGACAAAATGGAAGAAACCATTATAAAGAACAAAATTGCTGAACATGTAGATAGTCATTGTTTAATGGGAGAAAGCCAACATGGCTTTAGTCAAATAAGGTCTTGTCTTACTAATCTGTTTTTTTTTGAAGGTGTGAATAAACAGGTAGACAAATGTGAGTTGGTTTGTGGTAGCCAAGACCTATAGACTAGGCCATAAGCCTGAACCTGAAAAATGACAGGCCTAAGAACCAAGCCTGGATTTCAGTAGTGCTGAGACATAAAATTAAAAGACAGAATTAAATGCTGCTTTAGAATGAAATGCTGCTATTGCAAAGTTTGCACAAAGTGAATACAATGCCTGTATGTTAAATCGTTACTCCAGAATTGTTACTTACACATTTTAGGAGCTAGATATGACCTTGATGAAGAAAAGTAACCAGGTTTGAACCAAACCATTGTTCAGCTAGCTGGAGAAAGCAGAGCAAAGGGCATAGATCCTGATTGGTCAAATTCCGGGAAATGTCAGACCAATAGAAAGTTTGTAGAAATTAGCATGAGACCAATAGAATGTTTTCAAGTATCGAAATGTTTAAACTGTATAAAATGAACATGTTTCCGCTAAAGCGGGGCTCTGTCACTTTTAGACTGCCTTGTGCACAATATATTGGCTTGAACCTTGATAAAGACTCCTGGTGTAATTTGTTTGGTGGCGTTCCGCCGCTACATATTCTTGGTGCGTTGGCCTGGAAGGTGTAGTGGTAGAGAGTGGTCAAACTAATATACCACGAAATTCGCCTCAAGGTTTGGCCTGGTTGGGACCGCGTCTGACCGACGTGTGAATTCTCAGGCGCCAACCGGTCCATTACATCGGAGAGGGTTCTAGCCTCGGAGGGCGTTGGGTCCAGCTAGGCCAACACCTTCGAACCCGAGGAGGGGAGTGCAGGCTTCAACCCATGCGCTGGTTTGGGGACGGGTACCGGTCTGGGTGAGTATAGAGTTTTTGTATTATTAAGTCAGACAGAACTGGAACCTGGAACATTATGGTAATGGGAAAAATGGTAAAAGGACACTGATCACGTCCGGAGCGGTCCGAGTACTCTTGCAAGGGCTATTAAGAGCGCAAGAGGAAACCTTCTGGTAAAAAATCATGATTAACGGTAATGGTAAAATTTTGGTAAGCCTAGATAGTCAGGATTGGGCTTTTGGGAAATGCAATTGTGTTTGTGTGTGAGATGTGTGAGTGAGAGGTCTTGAAAAGGCCGAGCGAGAGTGGACTCCGGACTAGCGCAGTTCCTGGCCAGGCGACCGCGTCTAGGTCGCGAAATGGAGGAAGTAATTGGTGTTTGTGTCCCTATCTGTCTCCAGAGCTGTGAGGACCCCTTACCCCACAGTTCGACCTCCCTCTCCTACTGTTTGAAGTAATAATTTGTTGTACGTGATTACGTAGTACAGACGCACCACATTACACGTAAAAATGGGTGGGATAGAGTCCACGCAAACTCCGCTAGAAATCATGATCAAGAACTTTAATAAAGGGTTTACTGGGGATTATGGTATTACAATGTCTCCTAATAGAATGGCTGTGCTGTGTGAAAGAGAGTGGCCGTTAATAAACAATGCATGGCCCCGTGAGGGTACTTTCAATGTGAGAATTTATTTCTTCTGTGCATAAGAGTGTGAGAGAACGTTATCCAGATCAGTTTCCTTACATAGACTCTTGGTTAGATATTTGTGAGAAGCAGCCACCCTGGATAAGGCAGTATTATGAGTTAAGAAGAATTATGCTAGCAAAAGGATTAGAGACAGCTGAACAGAAACCCGGGAAGGGGGGATTGCCTATATACTCTGCCCCAGAGTCCCCAGATATTCTAACACGATCACTGCAGCATTCTGTTACACTAGCACTGCCTAGACCTGAAGTTAATATAAATGTGCCGCCTCTGCAGCTGGGGGAAGGGCAGACTTCCCCGATTGAAAGCCCTAAGCAAAGTCCTAGCACTTCGGGGAGACAAACTACTGATGAAACTGAAAGTGCAGAATCATCCACAAGTATAGAATCTCCTGCAGCTATAGAAAGTTTTTCTCAGAAAACATACGATTTAAGAAGTATTGGCGGTGCCAGTAAAAAAGTAATGCCCCTACGTCAGGGTACCTGGCCTGCCTATCAGGGACGATCAGGGACAGATGGCTTTAGGACCTACCAGCCTGATTTACATACCATTTTCTACAACTGACTTGTTAAATTGGAAAACACATTATGCATCCTATACTAGCAAGCCTCAAGATTTAACTGAATTAATGAGCAGTATTATGCAAACGCACCAGCCTACCTGGTCAGATTGTCGTCAGCTCGTCTACTCTATTTACTACTGAAGAAAGAGTAAGAATTGTGCAGGCATCCACTAAGTGACTAGAAGAAAACATTGTTGAAAGAGCAAATTTAAATCCTCAGCAAGCAGCAGCCGCAGCTTTTCCAAACGAAGATCCTGGATGGGATCCAAATAGTGAAAGGGGGCGAGAGCTTTAACACAGTTTCGCCAAGCCCTATTACAAGGCCTAAGAAAGGGAGGCCAAAAAGCAATGAATATTGTAAAAGTAGCAGAAGTAATACAAAGTCCAACTGAAAGTCCTGCAGCTTTTTATGAGCGATTATCTGAAGCATATAGACTGTATACCCCATATGATCCAGCAGCCATGGAAAATTTGCGCATGGTAAACGCAGCTTTTGTAAGTCAATCCCAAGGGGATATTAAACGAAAATTGCAGAAAACGGATGGCTTTGCAGGTATGAATACAGCGCAATTAATGGAAGTTGCTCAAAAAGTATTTATAAATCATGATAATGAAAGAGAGAGAGAAAGTGAACGAAAAATGAAAAAGAAAGCAGATCTTTTAGCCACAGCTTTGGTAGAACGGCGAAGGAAAAGTTTTTCCAACAGAAGAATGAGAGGGCGTGGGAGGAGTCGAGGAAATAGCCTACCCCCACTAGGTGAGAACCAATGTGCCTATTGCAAGGAGGAGGGGCACTGCAGAAATGAATGCCTGCAGAGAGACCCTGCCTCACAGAGGGGAGGGGGGAGCTGGAGAGGAAGAGGGCGTAACCAGAATCAAGCAGGAACAGGTTGTATGCAATTTCAGCAAAAAAGAGAAGAAGCTATTGAAGGAGTTGCAGTGGCAGAAGCAGAATACAATAGTGATGAAGATTAGGACAGACCGGGCTCTGAGTTTACTCTAGGTCCCCAAGAGCCTATGGTCTGCATGAAGATAGGGGATCAATACATGAACTTTATGATAGATACAGGAGCTGAACATTCAGTAGTAGCAAAACCAGTAGCCTCTTTATCTAAACGAACTGTCACTATTGTTGGAGCCACCGGGACAAAAGCAACTAAACCATTTTTACAGAATCGCATGTGTGAATTAGGAGGACAAAAGATAACACATCAATTTTTATATATACCAGAATGCCCTATTCCACTTTTAGGTCGAGACATGCTTGCTAAACTGCAGGCACAGATAACTTTCACTGAAGAAGGAGAAATGCAAATGTCTGTAAACACAAATCCTAAACCTGCAGGATTAATGGCACTAACAGTTCCACGAGAAGAAGAATGGAGATTCTACAACATTTTTCCTGTTAAGAAAGCAACTATTCCTATTGAAATTTCAGCACCACCTGGAGTATGGGCAGAAGATAATCCACCTGGCCTAGCAAAGAATATAGCCCCAGTTCTTGTAACTCTCAAATCAGGAGCAGAACCTGTGAATGCGAAGCAATATCCTCTTCCGCGACCAGCAATAGAAGGAATTCATATCCATTTGAAGAGATTATTGAAACATGGATTACTTAAAGAATGCCAATCAACATGGAATACTCCTTTACTTCCAATAAAGAAACCTGGAGGTGACTACAGACCAGTACAAGATTTGAGAAGAGTCAATGATGCAATTGAAACTATACATCCAGTAGTACCGAATCCATACACACTGCTGGGATTAATTCATACTGAAGCCGCTCACTTCACTGTTCTAGATTTAAAGGATGCTTTCTTCTGTATACGGCTTGCCCCTGCCAATCAGCTTTTATTTGCATTTGAATGGAGAGATCCAACAACAGGAAGAGGAGGCCAACTTACCTGGACAAGATTACCACAAGGATTCAAAAATTCACCAACAATCTTCAGTACTTCACTCAGCAAGGATTTATCAAGTTATCCAGTTATCCCAGGAGAGAGAATTCTTCTTCAATACGTAGATGATTTGCTGATTGCCACCAACTCAGAAGAAGAATGTTTGCAAGCCACAAGTGAACTTCTACATCTCTTGAATGAAGCAGGATACAAAGTCTCCAGAGCAAAAGCACAGCTATGCCAAAAAGAAGTCAAATACTTAGGTTTTCAGCTATCCAATGGAACACGACGACTGGGACCAGAACGCAAAGAAGCAGTATGCAGCATTCCAATTCCAACTACCAGAAGACAGGTAAGAGCTTTTTTAGGTGCAGTAGGATGCTGTCGAATATGGATACCTAACTTTGCTCTAATTGCAAAACCACTATATCAAGCCATCAAAGGATTGGAACAATCTCCATTAGAATGGGGACCTGAACAAGAAACAGCATTTAAGACTCTGAAGACAGCCCTGATGACATCACCAGCCCTTGGACTACCAGATGTACAGAAGCCATTTCGTCTATATGTTCATGAGTCACAAGGAAATGCCTTAGGAGGGTTGACTCAGCCACTTGGATCTTGGCAGCGACTTGTAGCATATCTATCTAAGCAATTGGACATTGTTGCAAAAGGATGGCCACCTTGTCTGAGAGCCATCGCAGCTACAGCACTCAAGCTCACTCTAGGACAAAATCTCTGTGTAATAGTGCCACATTCTGTTCAAACCCTCATGGACCACAAAGGAAATTACTGGTTCACCAACTCACGAATGCTAAAGTACCAGAGCATGTTGTGTGAAAATCCTCGATTACAATTGATGGTCAGTCAGGCCTTGAATCCAGCTACACTGTTACCAATTGGAACTGACCCTCCTGATCATGACTGCATAGAAGTCATGGATACTGTATTCTCAAGTCGACCAGACCTGACAGATGTATCTTTTGAAGATCCAGAACAAACTTTCTTCGTGGATGGAAGCAGTCTTGTAGTCAATGGACATTGTTGTGCTGGATATGCAGTAGTAACCCTGGATCTTGTAATTGAATCTTCAGCCCTAGCCTCAGGAACATCAGCACAGAAAGCAGAATTGATAGCACTCACAAGAGCACTAATACTGGGAAAAGGACTCTGTATAAATGTATACACGGATTCTAAGTATGCATTCACAACATTCCCCACTTGACGACCAGCAATATGGGTTTCGCCCCAGACACGGAGTAGAATCACTACTAACAGTGCTAATCGATACACTTGTGAGGGGAATAGACAAACCTAAACAAGCATTCTTACTCATATTCATAGACGTGTCTGCAGCCTTCGACAGTGTTCACCACTCAATAATGATCAATAAACTTAAACAAATAGGTATTAAATCCACTGTCCTAAAGTGGTTTACTTCTTATCTAACAGAACGATCACAAACGGTACAAATCGGTAATCTCTCATCAAAAACATACAAACAAGAACTAGGCCTCCCACAAGGCTCAGCTCTGTCAGCATTGCTTTTTAACATATATTTAAAACACATCTGTAAAATATTTAAAAAATTCAATGTCCTCTATCACTTATATGCGGACGACATAATGATGTATGTCCCATTCAAAATCCCAAATATCCCTACACAACTCATTAACGACTGCCTCACTGAAATCAACACCTGGCTAAATGAAAACAATCTACACATCAATCACTCAAAAACAGAAGCCCTAATAGTAACTAAATGCACAACATTTATTCCCCCCTCGCATATTACATTGCAAAATAATAATATCATACTGAAAACTGAAATACGCTACTTAGGTGTTATACTGGATAAACATCTCAACATGGACACACATGTAAGAAACATAGCAAAAAAAGTTTACTTTAAACTAAAAATATTAAAGCAACTCCGCCCACTAATGCACTTACAGGATTTCCAACGCGTCATACAAGCAATCATAACCCCACATTTTGACTTCGCAAACCTAACCTTACTTGGCGTAAGCAAGGAAGCCATAAAAAAACTTCAATTAGCACAAAACGCAGCAGCAAGGACCATAACGAAAGCCCCACCTTTCCAACATATAACCCCAATTTTAGAATATCTACACTGGCTCCCGATTCAAAGCCGCATAGAATATAAAACTATATTAACCACCTACAAAGCCATAACAAAAACAGCACCCCTGCCCATAAATAACCTTATCAAAATAGAACCTACACATAATCTACAAAGGAGAGACCAGCTAAATAAACTAACCACACCAAAAGAATTCATTAGGGCCAATAAATCCACTAACAAGAAAGCCTTCTCCCATGCAGCCCCTATCTTGTGGAACACAATCCCAATAGAACTAAGACAATTACCCGACATAATGGAGTTCAGAAAAAAACTCAAAACACACTTATTCACAAAGCATTATGGATCCTTGACCAGCACACCCAACACACCCCAACTGGATAAAGGATAATCCTACCCAGAGTAATACACAACTCATCAAAAGAATGAAGTGATACACCCTAAAACAAAGCGAATAAGTAAATGAAAAACAGAACAATGTATATAGTTTAATTATGTTCAACTGTACATAGTTTACTAACTGTTAATTGTTAATTGTTAACTGTATTTACCTAGCTACAAATGTTATATGTAAAAACAGACCACACTGTTTATTGTTGTTATATGGAAACCGCACCTGATCAATGGAAGGAGCGGTATATAAATAATCTGTTAATTAAATTAAATTAAATTGCATGCTCATGGAGCCTTGTACAGAGAACGAGGATTGAAAACTTCAGGAGGAAAATCTATCAAATATGGCCCAGAGATATTGACACTGTTAGATGCTGTATGGGCCCCTGAGCAAGTTGCAGTTATGCACTGTCGAGGACATCAAGCAGGAAAAGGAGAAATTGCACAAGGGAACAGATGTGCAGATGCCTCTGCTCGTAAAGCAGCCATTACCGGACAGACTCTAACTCTGAATACTACAATTCAAGCAGTTCTATTTCCTGTACCTCTTAATTCATGGGATCCCCGATATTCTACAAAAGAATTGGATCTTTATTGTGAACAAGAAGAGGGAGTACTCAGAAATGGATGGATAGAACTTCCACCACAGGAGGGAAGTCAACCTCCTGGACAAATAGTGATTCCTGAAGCATTACGTTTAGCCTTTGTTCAAGCATTTCATCAAGCAACACATTATGGAAAAACTGCAATGACAAAAGCTTTGAAACCTCATTTTTATATTTCTTTGTTGGGACCTTTGACAGCTTCAGTAGCTCGTCAATGTAAAACATGTGCCAAGAACAATGCCAAGCAAGGTCCTAATCTACCAATAAGAATTCAATCAACAGGAATTACTCCCATGAGTAATTTTCAAGTGGACTTTACTGAAATGCCAAAAGCAAATGGATACCGTTACTTGCTTGTTCTAGTGTGTACCTACTCTGGGTGGGTAGAAGCTTTTCCCACCAGGACTGAGAAAGCCAGAGAGGTCACTAAAGTCCTACTTCGTGAAATTGTTCCAAGATTTGGAATACCATTAGTTATAGGATCAGACAATGGGCCCTCATTTATATCCCAAGTAACTCAACAGTTAGCTAAAGCTCTACAGATACAATGGAAGTTACACACAGCATACAGACCTGAGTTCAGGGAAAGTAGAGCGTATGAATAGAACTCTGAAATCTCAATTGTCCAAACTTTGTCAGGAAACACATTTGAAATGGCCACAGGTACTTCCAATAGCTCTTTTAAGGATACGCTCAGCACCTACTAAGTCATTAGGACTTTCTCCCTATGAGATTTTGTATGGTAGACCTTCACCTATTGTCAAAGGGATCAAAGGGGATATGAAGCAGATAGGATCTGAAATTACTAGGCAAGAACTATTAGCACTAAATTCTGTTTTGCAGAATCTTCACAAATGGGTACAAGACCAATTACCCATCAACCTAACTGAACCGCTGCATCCTTACAAGCCCGGTACTTCGGTGTGGGTCAAAGACTGGAAGAAAATACCGTTGGAACCATACTGGAGAGGACCATATGTCGTCATCCTGTCAACACCTACAGCAGTAAAAGTTGCAGAACTCGAATCCTGGATTCATCACAGCAGAGTGAAATCAGCAGCAGCTCCAGAGCCAGACCAGTGGACATCAGAACATGATCCAGAAGTTCCATTGCAGCTAACTTTGCGAAGACAAGCAAATTGAAAAATTCAGGAAATTTTTAAAAGAGACTGTGCTAATATAGAAATCCTGAATCCCAAGAGACTATTTGTTTATTCTGAAGAGATTATTATCAACAGAAAGAGACTGTATTATGGACTATATTATTTGAAAATCTTTGTGCCATTTTGATCAAGGACAGTGCAAACTAAAAGGACTGTGTCTATTGAAATACGTTGGAATCTACAGCTCTACACACCTACCAATGAAATGGGTAAGGTTATGTACAGCGGAAGCTTGAGGATCTACAATCAACGCTACATCTGTTGCATGCTACTGAGAGCAAAACAGGTCAACGTACAGTAAAGAAGACGACGACTTTGTGATCAAGAATTATCAACAGTTGCACTGGTTTTTCAAAGACTTGCACTAATTCTTCAGAGACTTTTCATCATGATTCTCTACTGTTTCATCTTGATAGCAGCCTTGAGATGCTTTGAACTAACTTTTGCCTTGCCACCCTGTGCTGCATGCATAACTACTACTCGTACTGGAGAAAAGATTACACAGACTTTGCTTTATCATACCTACTATACTTGTACAGGTATAGTGAGTCAATGCATATATAATGGCACGGAACTGAACATTTGCACAAAAGGAAAGAGCAGAACTTGTTTTCACCCACGACAGAATCCATCCTATTATGTGCTAAAAATACGATGGAATGATGAAGATGGAGCTCTCTTAAATGCTACTCAACAACTTGAAGACCCTACAAAACCTGCAGCTCTATACTTTGATGCTTGCGATGCCATAAACAAAAACTATAATCAGAAATGTGGGACTTGGGAGAGAAATTATTATGTTGATGATAAATATGTGTGTCCTGAAGGAGCATATAAATGGGGAATATGTACAGGGGTACACTCTCCAACACATTATGGTAAACCTTCAAAAGCTGATTATTACTGTCCAAAATGGGAATGTGTATACTATGCTACATGGTCAGGTAGCCCTACAGGACAGGAAGGAGATAATTGTAGAGCCAATTTAGAAAAACTGTCTTTATCTGATCCAAAGATGTGTAAGAAAGGTGCCTGTAATCCTTTAAGGCTCCTGGTCACAAACCCTAGTCAATGGAAACAAGGGTATAAATTTGGCTTACGCATAGCAGCGGGAGGATGAGATCCTGGAACTTTTGTATATATACAACTTAACACTAAAACTCATGTATCATCACCATATAGAATACACCATACATTCTATGAAACTATGAAATCACAGTTTGAAGTTCCTCATGCCTCACAGAATTTGTTTCTTGAATTAGCTGGAGCCGTGGTAACCAGTCTCAATATAACTAATTGTTACTTCTGTGGAGGAACTAAAATGGGAGATCAATGGCCATGGGAAGCCCAAGAATTAAACTTTTCTGTATCATATAATTATACAAATATTCATAAAGCTACAAGTGAATGGGTATTAGCTAACCCCATTGTCGGACGTCTGTGTTTTGCACGTATTGGGCCACAATTTACTGCAAAGGTTGGACAGCTGGTCTGTCTCAGCCAGAGGTTTTATAATGCCTCAACGAAAAAGACGTCCTGGTGGTCAGGAGTAAAAGATCCTGAACCCACCAATGCTCTAGTTATTTTTCCTGAACTTGCTAAGTTATGGACAAATCTAGTATTACCTAATGCCTGGCAAGCTCCACCAGGGCTTTACTGGATTTGTGGAACTAGAGCATATGCTAAACTTCCTCCTAACTGGGGAGGAGCATGTGTATTGGGAACAATAAGACCGTCCTTCTTTCTTCTATCCACTGCCCAGGGAGAACAGTTAGGATACCCAATATACAGAACACGACAGAAAAGAGAAGCCTTAAAAATAGGTCAATGGGACAAATGGAGTGGTACGGATGAGTGGTGTCAGACGGCTGCCTAGGGTGAGAACTTACACAATCTTGACGATGCATATATTCATATGATTCTTGCAAGGTATTGTGGGTATTGTAGTTCATTCACTCCCAAACACAGCTGATGACAATAATTAAGTTGTGAAACCAAGTGGTAAGGCCAATAAAATACTTCTTTTATTGATGGGGTTTAATTCACCCAGCACAAGTATGCTTGTTAGCAATATAAATGAGGTTACTTGCTTGCAGTGTTTAAATGGATAACAAAAAGTCACAAAGTAAACCAGAAAACAGCCTTCAGCTTGTCAGGCAATTAGCTAATGTTTTCTTAGCAAATGATTACCAAATACAAAGGCACAAAGAAAAGAATAAACTTTGCTGGTTAGGTTAACTTCTGCTTATTTTTCACTCAGATCCAGCAGTGATTTTCCCTTGCTCACACACACAATCAGGTGCAGCTTTAATTACTATCAATTGACCAGCTGTAAGCCTTTAGCTGGCTGGCTGCTACTGTGTGAACCCAAATCCTGCTTTAAGAGCTGTTTGCAGTGGAAATAAAGAACAAAGTTAGGTTTCTTTGTGATGGCTGATGTGTTTGCTCACAGAAAGCTAGCAATAGCACTTAGATAGAGAACAGTCCATGTAAGTAATAATTTCATCTGCTGTATCTCCCCCTTCATCAATCAGCATAGGGTCACTATCATACATTGGCACAGACGAGTCTTTCATTAAGGCACTATCATGAGAATGCTTATTCCCTTGCTGCCATTCTCTATTATAGATAGGGTCTGGATCAGTGTTCATACCTGAGCCTCTCCTGATATCATTATTCCTCTCTGTATAGCCTGGCCAGTATGTAATCCAATTCTGATGTCCAGCCTTCCAATCTTGATCCCTGGACACTGGATCTCCTCTCACGTACCTTCTGGCCTTGGTCTGAAAGTCCCTTCCACGTGCAGTCTTCTCTCTTCCAGGTAGCCACTGGTGATTCCTATCTCTGCCACTCCATTCCTCTGGCTGAATCCAGTCCAATGGACTCTGCTGGCATTTGGAATACCTTCCAGTATGGGTACTGCCTTGGAATCTCCCAGACCTTCCAATGGCCTTTCTTCTCTTCCTTCCAGAGAGTTTCCTTCTCTCTCTATCCGCTTGGCTTGGCTTCTGTTTCTCCAGGTGATACTGGTGCTTGAGCTTGTAGCCGTTGCTGTCTCTGTCTCTGTATCTCTTCCTGAAGCTTTTGCTGAAACTGTTCTTCAAACTGTTATCTGAAGAATAAGCTCTATTCTTATCCTGTTCTAATGTGTGTTCCTCCCTAACACAGCGCAGCTGTGTTGAATCAGGCCCTGCCCTTTGAGATGAGTGCTTAGGGATTACCTCATAGCTCTCTTGATTGCACACACATTTTCTCACTTCAGCCCCTCTCATGGCTGCTGGAAACCTGGTGCATTCTGGGACTAGTAGTCTTTTATGTGAAAACTCTGTTTTCTTGCTTCTACCAGAACTGACAGGTTGCTTGTTCAGAGTCACATCATCTTTTCTATAGCTCCTACCTGAGCTATGATGCTTCCTTATCACAGTGGCCACCTGAAAGAATTATTTCCTACTATGGACCTGCCACTTGGGAGCAAGATGGCACATGGGGATATCGTACCCCAGTTTATATGTTGAATAGAATTATACGTTTGCAAGCTGTTGTAGAAATAATAACTAATGAAACAAGTAGAGCACTAACGCTCTTGGCCAGGCAAAGTACTCAAATGCGTACAGCTATATATCAAAATCGTTTAGCACTTGATTATTTACTAGCAGCTGAAGGAGGAGTATGTGGAAAATTGAATTTAACCAATTGTTGTTTACAAATAGATAACGAAGGTCATGTAGTAGAAGAAATTGCTGAACATATGCGCAAACAAACATACATACCAGTTCAGACCTGGCATGGACTAGAGTTAAATGGATGGTTTGGTTCTGTGTTCTCAATGTTTGGTGGCCTGAAAACACTTGCGGTAATTGCAGCACTAGCAGTAATAACATGTTTAATACTTCCGTGCATTTTACCCCTCTGCCTACGTAATATATCTGCAATCATTGAGAATATTGTAGAAAGAAAGACAACAGCTAAGCTCCTAGTTATGAGACGGTATCGGCCTATACCACATAACATGGCAACAACTCAGGTATAAGTGATTTGTTTCTCACCCATCTTAACATTCAGGGTGAGAATAATCAAAGGGGGGAATGTGGTAGCCAAGACCTATAGACTAGGCCATAAGCCTGAACCTGAAAAATGACAGGCCTAAGAACCAAGCCTGGATTTCAGTAGTGCTGAGACATAAAATTAAAAGACAGAATTAAATGCTGCTTTAGAATGAAATGCTGCTATTGCAAAGTTTGCACAAAGTGAATACAATGCCTGTATGTTAAATCGTTACTCCAGAATTGCTACTTACACATTTTAGAAGCTAGATATGACCTTGATGAAGAAAAGTAACCAGGTTTAAACCAAACCATTGTTCAGCTAGCTGGAGAAAGCAGAGCAAAGGGCATAGATCCTGATTGGTCAAATTCCGGGAAATGTCAGACCAATAGAAAGTTTGTAGAAATTAGCATGAGACCAATAAAATGTTTTCATGTATCAAAATGTTTAAACTGTATAAAATGAACATGTTTCCGCTAAAGCAGGGCTCTGTCACTTTTAGACTGCCTTGTGCACAATATATTGGCTTGAACCTTGATAAAGACTCCTGGTGTAATTTGTTTGGTGGCGTTCCACCGCTACAGGTTGATATAGCTTATGTGGATTTTCAGAAAGCTTTTGACAAGGTCCCTCATGAGATACTCTTGGCAAAATTAAAAAGTCATGAAATAAGAAGCAGTGTACTATTGTGGATCAGGAACTGTTTAAAAGATATAAAGCAGAGGGTACGGCTAAATGGCCAATGTTCCCAATGGAGACAGGTAAATAGTGGCGTACCCCACAGATCTGTGCTGGGTACGCTGCTTTTTAATATATTTGTAAATGACCTGGAAATGGGAACAAGTGAGGTAATCAAATTTGCAGATGAGACAAAATTATTCCAAGTTGTTAAAACCCAAGAGGATTGCGAACAATTGCAAGAGGACCTTGATAAACTGGAAGACTGGATGTTTAACTAGCAGATGAAATTTAATGTAGACAATGTATGCACCTAGGAAAGAACTCTAACTGTGGTTACACAATGCAAGGTTCCACTTTAGGAACCACTACCCAGGAAAAAGATTTAGGTATAATCATGGATAACATGTTGAAACCCTCCGCCCAGTGTGCAGCAGCAACCAAGAAGGTAAATAGAATGCTAGGAATCATAAGGAAAGGAATGGAGAATAAAACAAAGGATATTATAATGCCTGTGTATTGTTCCATGGTGCGACCACATCTTCAATATTGTGTGCAATTCTGGTCGTTGTATCTTAAAAAGGATATAGCAGAATTAGAAAAGGTACTGAGAAGAGCCAACAAAATGGTAAAAGGGATGGAAAAATACCCCTATGGAGAAGAGGCTTAAAAGGTTCGGGCTCTTCAACCTGGAAAAGAGACAGCTGAGGGGAGATATGATGGATGTCTATAAATTAATGAATGGAATGGAACGGGTAAACATAAATCAATTGTTTATGTCATCAAAAAGTAGAAAGACTAGGGGACATGCAATGAAGCTATAGTGTAACCCGTTTAAGACTAATAAGAAAAAATATTATTTCACTCAATGTGTAATCAAACTCTGGAATTTGTTACTGGAGGATATAGTAAAAGCTGTTAATGTAGTTGGGTTTAAAAAAGGTTTGGACAAGTTCCTGGAGGAAAGGTCCATAAACCATTATTAAAGAGGACCCGGGAAATCCACTGCTTGCCCCAATACAAGGCATTGTGGAACCTGTGTGTCTTTTGGGGAACCTGCTAGGTACCTGTGACCTGGATTGGCCACTGCTGGAAACAGGATACTGGGCATGATGGACTTTGGTATGACCCAGTATGGCATATCTTATGTTCTTATGAAGAGCTAGTTAAACTAAAAGTAGAAAAAGTGATAGAGCCAGATGAAATTCAACAGAGGGTATTGAATGAACACAGGGAAGTACTAGTGGGCTCTACTATCTGACTTTTTCAATGCTTCTTTAGAGACGAGCGTGATCCTAGAGGGCTAGATATGGGCTAAGGTGGTTCCTGTCTACAAAAGCGGAACTAAGGAAGAGGTTGGTAACTACAGAATGTTACTCTAACCTTTGCATTAAGTAAATTAATGGAAACACTGCTAAAGCAGAGGATGATGCAGTTTCTGGAAACCAAGGGATTATAGTGTCAGAGACAGCATGGCTTAACTAGAGGTAGATCTTGTTAGATTAATCTAATTGATTTCTTTGACAGGGTGACAAATGAATTAGATTGGAGGAGAGTGCTAGATGTGGTATACTTAAGATTTCAGCAAGGTCTTTGACATCACTCCACTCTGTCATCTCATAAATAAACCAAGTGCCCTTTAGATGAACACTAAAGTGACTGGTTAAGAAACTGGTTGAGTGGGAGGGCACCAGAGTGTACTAATAAATGGAGTTCGCTCTGAAGGCGAATGATATCAGCAGTATGCTGCAGGGATATGTTCTTGGTCCTGTTCTTGTTAACATTTTTGTAAGCGATATTGCAGGTGGTCTATCAGGAAAGATATGCCTCTCTGCAGATGATACCAAAATCTGTCAACATGGCAGACACCCTGGAAGGTGCAGTTAACATGAGGGATTTAGCAAAGCTTGAAAAATGATTGAGAATTTGTCAGCTAAGAATTAATGTTAAAAAATGTCAGGGCTGTGGGGAAAGGGGGGACCTGCTACACATGATTTGGGGATGCCCAAAAATTCAGACAGTGTGGGAAGAGTTGGTGAGGTTTTATAGAGAGGTAACATGGGTACAGATACGGATTACTGCAGCAAAAATAGTCCTAATTGAGGGAGAGGCGGGGGAATACAATGTTAACCACCTTCCTAAGCCACTGTGTGGTGGCTGGTTGACTGGCAATACTGCAAAGGTGGAAAGATAAAGAGGTACCATCTATGAGGGAGATTATTGGGAGGTTAGAGTTCCTATGGCATGTGAGCATGGTGGGTGCATATTGAGGCAACAAAAGAGCAAAGCATGCAGAGGTTTGGCAAGCCTATGAAGAATGGAGGGAGAGAGGTTGGAGAGAATGGATGATGGAATAAGGAAATTTGGAAGAGGAAAGAGGAAGGGTGGGGGAGGTGGAAGGGGAAGGGGAAGGGGAGGAATAAGAATTAAAAGAATTAACTGCTGGCTACAAGGGACATAAGGAAAATCAGAACCAGAAGGGGTCGATCTCCCCGTAGTTATAAGTTTTCAGTTGTCAGTTAAGATTTTGAGCTAAGGTTTTATGATAACATTTTGAGAGTGAGGTATAAAGAGGGAAGGAGAGGGAAAGTTGTGTGTTGACATGTTCTGGAATGGAAGGAGAAGGTATAAAGAATTATTATGTTGTAGACATCCACATAAAAGGGGGGTTGGTTGGAGTAGAATACTATTAGTATTATTATTACTATCATGATTATTGTTTTTATTTGTATTAGAATTATTGTTTAAAGAGGTGGGAATGGGTTATAAAAGGATGGGTAAATGTATTATAACGCACTGAGGCATGGAAATGGTGTATTAGAAGAAAGAGTTGTGGATTGTTATGATGAATGTTAATAAATACAACGGTTAAATTAAAAGAAAAAAAAAGTCAGGGCTGCAGAAACCAAAGGGAGCAGTACAGAAGAGGGGGTGAAGTATTTTGATGCAGGACCCAGGAGGTGACGTAGTGGATGATCTTAAAGTGGCCAAACAGGTAAAAAAGCCAATGGCCAAAGTCAGAAGGATGCTTGGGTGCATAGGGAGAAGAATGGGCAGTAAGAAAAAGGAAGCATTAGTACTTTTGCTAACGTTTTAGTGAGATTTCATTTGAAGTACTGTGTACAGTTCTGGAGACCACACCTTCAAAAGGATATAAAAAGGATGGAATTGGTTCACAGGACAGCTACTAAAAAGGTTGGTGGTCTTCATCATAAGGCATATGGTGATAGACAAAGATCTCAATATGTATACTTTGGATAAAAGGTGGGAGAGAGGAGATATGATAGACATTTAAATACCTCCATCATGGTATAATGGCACAGGAGGGGGCCCTCTTCCAGCTGAAAAAAGCTCTGGAACAAGGGGTCATAGGATGACTGTTATAAACAATAATAAAATAAAATAAAATTTTAATATGTGCTGTCATCTGGTTACATGTGTATTATTGAGAACCACCTAGAAATTGTTAGGACAGGTAGGCTATAAGCAATGTTCCCTCTAATTTTCTGTAGGCTGTGTGCGCATAAAATATCAGCTGTGTGCAGCTTTTGAAGGAAGGTTAAATTTTTGTGCGCCACATAACGACACTCTGAGTTATATACTTTAAAATTGGACTACACGTCAGAATACAGTATGTACACCACATTGTTTTTAATCAAATTAAATGAAAATAGACGATTACTAAATGAAGCAGGAAATTTCTAGTAATTACAATCATAACTTTTAAATTTTAAGACATCTGTGTTGTTTTCTATCAGAATCAGAGCCGTAATTTTTGTGCGCTCTGTTGTAAAGTATGTGCGCTCGCTCGGCGAGGTGTGTGCGCGCGCACACGCGCACAGCTTAGAGGGAACAGTGGCTATAAGTAATAAAAACAAAATTAAATTAAATAGGCTAGACTCAGGAGTAATCCAAGGAAATATTTCTTTATAGAAAGGGTGGTGGATGTGAGGATAAGCTTCCCAATGGAGGTGAAAGATGAGAATTGTATCTGAATTCAATGAAGCAAGAGGATTTCTGAGGGAGAGGAAAGGATTGTAAAACGTAATAGTTTTTATAGATAGGCAGACTGGATAGGCTGTACGTTCTTTATCTGCCGTAGTTTTCTGTTTCTATGTTCCTGACTACATTCCAGCTGCTTCTTCTGTCGCCCTTCATTATTTAACTAATGCACTGTTTTTCACTGATAGAACTGTAGCTCTGTATTACTGTTTTCCCTTTCCTGCCATTTTTTGGCTTTTGTACACTCTCCTGCTATCTGGATAGAAAGATAGCTAATCAAATTAATTAAACATTGAGGGCCTGATATTCAGTCCGCAGCAATCAGTGCAAAAATATGAAACTGGATATTCAGCACCAGATGCTAGATATCCACCAAGTGGTTTTGCCACTGACCTCTGTCGCTATCCAATCAGCAGCAATATTCAGCCACTAACTAGATAGCAAAACCACATAAAGTTAAGACAGTTATTGATCTGTCCTAACTTTATGTTATTACCTATCCAGTTAGAAGGCTGAAAATCTCCACTAACCAGATTAGTGCCGGGACCACTCCAGCTCCACCCAGGGACCACCCTGGCACTATCCAGATTGTGTCAAGGCGATTTATGGGGATATTCAGTGGCATTGGCTGATTAGTGCCACTGAAGTTTAGGTTCAGGGGGTTTATGCAGTTAGGAGGTCCTGCTAATCACACAAAACCTTTTGCATACTGGGTCCTAAATTATTAGCACTTCTATCCCATTAGTCTGGTGGGAGGCTGCAGTATCAGCAGTGGCCACAAGGTGGTCAGTGTGACAAATCAATCAAATGCTGAAATACCACTTCTGACTACAGGATTTCAATATGAGTTTAAAGAATGACGAGCTGCAGCTATGGCTGGAACTCAATGGATTGAAGACCTGTGACATGGGAAGGGAGCCACTGAACTTTACTCATACAATTTTTCAGAGGAAAAGGAAAGGATTTATATACATGCCACAAGGTTAAATTAGACTTACCTGCTAATTGTAGTTTCTGGAGTAGATCCAGTCTAGTCCCGTAACATTAGAGTTGTGTACGTCCTCCCGCAGCTAGGAGACTGAGCATGTCCATCTTTCAGTGAATCCAGTATAAGTAGCTCAGGGACCGCCCCCAGCCCCAGTTTACTACTGTCAAAGCCAACTCACCAGAGCAAATAAAGAACCAAATCATTCCCAACTGGGAAGCAAAACTGAACCATAAAGCTAAACACCAAAACCAAAACCCAAAAAATTATGGCTGGATAGAGGAGCCGCCCCTCTGCCCACACCCCCCAAGGAGGCAACAGACTCTTTCTCGCAGCTGGCAGCCCCACCGCCCGTTATCCAGACCCGCTGTGCACTGCCGCTGCTCGCAATCAATGCCAACTCTTCACCAGTGCTCAGGCTGCCTCTCGGCAGTGATCTACCGGGTGGGAAGCGGGACTAGACTGGATCTACTCCAGGAACTACAATTAGCAGGTAAGTCTAATTTAACCTTCCTTATCATAGCTCCAGTCTAGTCCCGTAACATTAGAGATGTAGCAGAGCAGTGAACAATCTCAACGGGAGGGACCTGCCAGACCAGCCTGAAGCACTGCTGATCCAAACCTCGCGTCCCCCTCCGCCGGTACATCAATTCTATAATGCTTGACAAAGGAGTGCAACGACGACCAAGTCGCAGCTTTGCAAATCTCCGCCACCGGCACCAAGTTAAACTCCGCCCAGGATGCCGCCTGTGACCTTGTAGAATGAGCTCTCAAGCCTTGCGGCACTACTCTGCCCTTCAGCAGATAGGCCGACGCAATCGTCTCCTTAATCCACCTGGCATTGGAAGCCTTAGACGCAGGCTCACCCCGTCGAGAGTTCCCAAACAGAACAAACAGCCTGTCAGACCTACGGCACTCTGCTGTCCGCTGCAAATATACCTTCAGGACTCTGCCTATGTCCAACCTATGCAACCTACTCGCCGTCCCCTCATCGCTCGACCTTTTGAAAACTGGAAGAGTCACCACCTGATTGACATGGAAGGCGGAAACCACCTTAGGCAAAAAGGACGGAACTGTCCACAGCACGACCTTCTCCCTCGAAAAGGACAAAAAAGGCTCCCTACAAGACAGGGCCTGTAACTCCGAGATCCTCCTCGCCAATGTGATCGCCACCAAACACACCACCTTGAGCGTGAGATCTTTCAAGGTCGCCATAGCCAATGGCTCAAAGGGCTCCTTCACCAATGCCTCCAACACGATGTTGAGATCCCACCCTGGGACCCCTTTCCTGCAGGGGGGCCGCAACAACGATGCCGCTCGCAAAAACCTTTTGATATCTCGATGAGCTCCCAGCGTCTGCCCTTGCACCTTACCCCGGTAACAGGCGAGCGCCGCCACCTGCACCCGGAGCGAAGACGCCGCTAAGCCCTTATCCAAATCCATCCTGCAAAAAGGCCAACACCTGTGCTACCGTAGACCGCAATGCTCGCAGATGTCTCTCCTCACACCAAGCCTCAAACAATCACCACACTCTTACATAAGCAAAGGACGTGGATCGCCGTCTCGACTTCAACAACATAGCAATCACTGCTGGCGAATAGCCTTTACTCCTTAACCCCGTGCCTTTCAAGAGCCAAGCCGTAAGCAAGAACCGATGCACCTGAGGCATGCTTAACGGACCCTGCACTAACAGATCCCCCCTGTCCGGCAGCTTCCACGGATGCTCCACCAGCAGACGCCTCAAGTCGGCATACCACGGCCGTCTTGGCCAATCCGGCGCTATCAGCAGCACGGTCTCCTTGTGTCTCTCTATGCGCTGGAGAACCCTGCCGATAAGCACCCATGGCGGAAACATGTACAGAAGCCCTTCTGTCGGCCAACTTTGAATCAGAGCATCCAGGCCTTCTGACATCCGCTCTCTCCTGCTGAAAAACCGATCGACCTGTGCCGACTCGAACGTAGCCATCAGATCCATCACGGGCAGACCCCAACGCCGCACCAACTCCGCGAATACTTCCGGATGCAGTGTCCACTCCCCCGGTTCCACTCGCATGCGACTTAGGAAATCCGCCGCCACATTCTCCACTCCGGCCACATGCGCCGCTGACAATGCCTCCAGATGACTCTCGGCCCATTCCAGCAGACCGTCCACCTCGGCCTCCAACTGTACGCAGCTGGTTCCGCCTTGCCGATTTATGTACGCTACAGCCATGGCATTGTCCGAGAAAACCCTGACCGCCGTCCCCCGCAGGGGACCCTTCAAGGCCCTCAGTGCCAGGAATACCGCCCTCAACTCCAGCCTGTTGATGGACCATTCCTTCTCCTGGAGGGACCACTGACCCTGGGCAAACCACCCCTCGAAGTGCGCCCCCCATCCGAAGAGACTCGCGTCGGTCGTCAACGCCTTCCACTCCGGCGCCTCCAGCGGCATGCCTCTCTCCAGGTTCCCCGGACGTAGCCACCACCGCAGCGACCGTCAAGCCTCCTGCGGACACACCAAAGGCTTGGACAACGGATCCGCTTGATGAGACCACCGCCGCAGCAATGACCTCTGCAAAGGCCGCATATGAGCCCTGGCCCACGGCACTAAATCTATCGTGGCCGCCATCGTACCCAGCAGCTGCAGATACCGCCATGCCGATGGCATTCGGGTTGCCCGAAACTCTCGAATGAGCATCCTCAACTTTTGAACCCGTCCTACCGGCAGGAACACTCTGCCCCTGCGCGTATCGAAACGAGCTCCCAAATATTCCAGATCCTGAGTCGGAGTCAACTTGCTCTTTGCCTCGTTGACCACCCAACCCAAACTCTTCAAAAAGGTCACCACCCGACTGGTCGCCCGCTGACTTTCTTCCATTGACTTTGCTCGAATCAACCAGTCGTCCAGATACGGGTGCACTAACACCCCTTCTCTTCTCAACGCCGCCGCCACCACCACCATTATCTTGGTGAACGTTCTCGGCGCCATCGCGAGCCTGAAGGGCATCGCCTGGAACTGAAAATGACCCATTGGCACAGCGAAGCGAAGGAACCGCTGGTGCTTCCTCCTGATCGGAATGTGCAGGTAAGCTTCCGAGAGATCCAAGGACGTGAGATACTCTCCCTCTCACACCGCTACCATAACCGACAGCAAGGTCTCCATCCGAAAATGCGACACCCGGAGACACCGGTTTACGTGCTTTAGATCTAGGATAGGGCGCAGGGTATCATCCTTTTTTGGTACCACAAAATAAATTGAGTACCGACCGCAGCCTCGTTCTGCCAGCGGCACCGGTACCACCGCTTCGAGAGCTAGCAACCTCTCCAGCGTCTGGCTGACCGCCGCTCTTTTGGAAGACGTCCTGCACGGAGACTGCACAAACGCATCCTTCACTGGGCGCTGGAACTCTAGCGCATAACCCCTCTGCACGATCTCCAACACCCAGAGATCAGAAGTAATGTGGGCCCAGGCAGCAGCGAAATCTCGTAAGCGACCTCCTACCGGCACTGTCCCTGCCTGACTTCATTGTGGCTTCTTGGCTCCCGGGGACCCGGAGGCTGCAAAGCCCCTTCCTGCCCCCCGAAAACCTCGAAAACCTGGAGACCTGTAGGGAAATCTCCCGCTCTGCGCTGGGGCGAACCTGGAGAGCCGAAAACGCCAGAACTCTCTTAACTGACTTCTAGACGGGCCTCCAGTCTGATTCTGTTTCGGCTTGTCCTCGGACAAACGACCACCCTTAGACTCCCCCAAATCCTTAACAAGCTTCTCCAAATCCTCCCCAAAGAGGAGCTTACCCTTGAAGAGGAGCTTAGCCAACCTCGTCTTGGAAGCCCCGTCCGCAGCCACAGATACCTCCTTGCCGCCACTACTGAGGCCATACTTTTGGCTAAGCCCCTGATCAAGTCATACTGGCTATCCGCGAGATACGCCGTCCCCGACTCAATCCGGGCTGCCTCTTCCGCTGCTTCCTACGCCTGAGCCCCTTTCCACTTCTGGGACCAGCGCAGACACGTCCTTGCTACCCACGTCCCACAAATGGAGGCTTGCAAGGTCCCTTCCAAGTGCAGCCGTCTCCCTCACAGGTACCGTCTGGAGATTCCTAGCTCTGCAGCACCACTCCTCTGGTTTTCCCCAGTTCAATGGTGTATGCTGGCCCTTGGAATACCTCCCAGTATACATACTGCTCTGGACTCCTTTAGACCTCCCAAAGGCTTTTCTCTTCTTTCTTCCAAAGGGTTTCTTGCCCTCTCTGTCCGTCCGCTCTGGCTTCTGCTTCTGATGATCCTCCAGATGATGAAGCTGTCCAAGATCATGAAGATGTCCAAGATCAAGATGAGGATGATTCTCTGTAGAATAAACTCTACCTTTATTCTGCTTAGATGAGTGCTCCACCCTAGCACAGCGCAGCTGTGCTGAATCAGGCCCTGCCCTTTGAGATGAGTGCTTGGGGATTACCTCATAGCCCTCTTGATTGAACACACGTTTCCCCACTTCAGCTCCTCTAATGGCTGTTGGAAACCTGGTGCATTCTGGGACTGGTAGTCTTTTATGGAAAAATTCTGTTTTCTTATTTCTACCAGGACTGACAGGTTGCTTGTTCAGAGTCACTTCACCTTTTCTATAGCTCCTTCCTGAGCTATGATAAGCTTCCTTATCACAGACCCCAAAGTGTTTCGGCTCACAAGCTTTCCTCAGGGGGTAATCACTTGCACAAAGGAACTGCTATCAGAAACATACAGCGTATACAAGTTCTTTCTGGAGAGCAACGTGTCACATGGTTCTGACACAAGTAAGAACTGCAGCAAGTGGACGAATGGCTGTTTGTTGATACATTCTGTCCCCTCCCCCCCGATGAAGCTAAATCGAAACGCCGTATAGGAGTCTGCAGTGACGTTGGGGAGAATGAAAGATAAGTAATGGCGGCTGATTAGTATCCACTATTGCTATTATGCTGAATTTCTCACAAAGCTGTGGATAAAGAACATATGAATGCTGCAGGTTGTGTGAACAAGGTTTACACTGATAGATTCTACTGAATTACATTGTTGCAATGAACAGACTATTGGTAATTTTTGTATTTTTTAAAATGAGTATTCTCCAGAAATCTAATAAGAGGGAGTTTTTTTGGATCCTTGATGTACTTGAGCTTGGTCTGAGGCTAGTGTTTTAGAACTGGATCTGAAATGCTCATTGGTTCTAAGATCCTTTTTCTCCCTGTGGAAGTAGGCATATAGCACCAATTGTGGTTAGTTGTAGGTTGCCTCATCAGGCATACATTAAGGACTTGAGATTAATTAAGCTTGAGGTGAACAAAGTCCATTAAATGTATTAGGTATAGTTTTATTAGTATAAGTATCCCCAGCAAACCTTAGTAAGCAAACAACTTAAACACCTAACACAACCTTAAAATTAAGATGATTGCCTGGTAACATGCCTGTCTGGTGCGAAGCTAGCAGACCTCACGCACCACCTAGACAAGGACTTAGATAGTGCTGGGGAGGAGTCTGGTGTCTTGGTACTTGTCAGTACCAATGATATAGGAAAATGTGGTAGGGAGGTTCTGGAGGCTAAGTTTAGGCTTTTAGGTAGGAAATTGAAATCCAGAACTTCCAGGGTAGCATTCTTCGAAATGCTTCCCGTTCCACGTACAGGACCCAAAAGGTAGGCAGAGTTCGGAGTCTCAATGCGTGGATGAGACTATGGTGCAAGGAAGAGGGTTTTGGATTTGTTAGGAACTGGGGAACATCATAGGGAAAGGAGGGGCTTTTTTGAAGGAATGGACTCCACCTTAACCAGGATGGAACCAGGCTGCTGGCATTAACCTTGGGCAGTCGCCCAAGAGTGCATGGTTCGGAACAATGTATCCTTGAAGGTTGACGTTAGGGCATGTCGACAGAGAGGTTCCAATAAAGACAAAAGTAACCCAAATGCCTTTGATTACAAACTATATCATAATGATACAGCAGATTAAAACTGGTAGAGGGGATACATTCTGTGTTAGAGAGGGCATTGAGTAATAAAGGATTAAAATTTTACAGTTAACAAAAATTCACTGTAGAATCTCTATGGATTGAAATTCAATGTAAAAAAGGGAAGGAAAAGGCAATGGTAGTGGGAGTGTAGTATCAACCGCCTGGCCAGAATGAACAAATAGGATGATGAAATGTTCAAAGAAATCAGGGAAGCTAACAAAAGTTACAGCACAGTAATAATAATGGGTGATTTCAATTACCCCGATATTGACTGGGTCAGTGTCATGGCAGGACATGCTAGGGAGATAAAGTTTCTAGATAAATGACTGCTTCTTGGAGCAGCTGGTTCATGAACCGACCAGAGGGGAAGCCATTTTGGACCTAGTCCTTAGTGGAACACAAAATCTGGTGCAAGAGATAAAGGTGTTGGGGCCATGTGGCAATAGTGATCATAGCATGATCACATTTGATTTAATAAATGGGGAAGGATGGTAAGAAAATCCACAGTACTACCTTTTAACTTTCAAAAGGGAGACTATGATAAAATGAGGAAAATAGTTAAGACAAAACTAAAAGGAGCAGTTGCAAAGGATTTACATCAAGCATAGATGTTGTTTAAAAATACTATCTTGGAAGCCCAGACCAGCTGTATTCCACGTTTGAAGAAAAGTGAAAGGAAGTCCAAAAAAACTGCCAGCATGGTTTAAAGGCGAGGTCAGAGAGGCTGCTGTTGCCAAAAAAAGCATCTTTCAGGAAATGGAAAAAGGAGCCAAATGACGAAAACTGGAAACAGTATAAGTACTAGCAAGTTAGATGCAAGGCATTGACAAGGCAAGCAAAGAGAGAATTTGAGAAGAAGCTTGCTCTGGAAGCAAAAAAGTGTAATAAAGCCTTTTTCAAGTACATTCGTAGCAAAAAAACATGTGACAGAGTCAGTTGGACCATTAGATGATAGAGGGATAAAGGGGGCACTAAGAGGGGACAAGGCCATAGAGAGACTGAATGAATTCTTTGCTTTGGTCTTCACTGAGGAAGATGTAGGGATGTTACCCATGACTGAAATGGTATTTAAAGGTGATGCCACAGAAGAAATGAAAGAAATATCGATACACCTGGAAGATATATTACAACTATTTGATAAACTGAAGAGTAGTAAATCACCTGGACCAGTTGGTATTCATCCAAGGGTGTCGAAAGAACTGAAATATGAGATTGCAGACCTACTATTAGTAATCTGTGAACTATCATTAAAAATCATCTGCAATACCTGAAGATTGGAGGATGGCCAGTGAAACGCCAATTTTTAAAAAAGGGTTCCAGGGGTGATCTGGGAAACTACAGACTGGTGAGCCTGACGTCAGTACTGGGGAAATGGTAGAAACCATTACAAAGAACAAAATTACTGAACATGTTAGCCAGCCCAACCTGGCCAGCCCCGAATAGACTACAGCAGGAAAGTATAGGCATCAATGTAAATAAACTGTAGAAAGTTACCCCAGTTATATCCAAGTTTTAATCCCTGTTCACTGTAAATACTATGCGGTCCAACTGCATGGTATAAGATTTTGTTTGATGTACACCGCATTGATATGAATAGCGCGTTATAGAAGAAAAGTTAAATAAATAAACCAACATGACTTTAACAAAGGAAGGGCCTTGTCTTAACCATCTGTTATGTTTTTTTTGAAGATGTGAATAAACAGGTAGACAAAGATGAGTCAGTTGATACTGTGTATCTGGACTTTAAGAAAGCCTTTGACAAGGTCTCTCATGAGAGACTCTTGGCCAAATTAAAAAGTCATGGGATAGGAAGCAGTGTACTATTGTGGATCAGGAACTGGTTAAAAGACAGAAAGCAGAGGGTAGGGCTAAATGGCTAATTTTCCAATGGAGAAAGATGAATAGTGGATCCAGGGATCTGTGCTGGGTCCGCTGCTTTTTAACATTCGCAAATGACCTGGAAATGCGAATAACGAGTGAGATGATCAAATCTGCAGATGACACAAAATTATTCAAATCTGTTAAAACCGATGAAGCTTGTGAAAAATCGTAAGAGGATCTTGATATATTGGAAGACTGGGCATCCAAATGGCAGATGAAATTTAATGACAAGTGCAAAGTTATGCACCTAGGAAACAACAATCCAAACTATGGTTACACAATGCAAGGTTCCACAGTCGGATCACCACCCTGGAAAAAGATTTAGGCGTCATCGTGAATAAAGCGTAGTTACTCACCTGTAACAAGTGATTTCCGGGAACAGCAGGAATTGAGTCTTCACATATGGGTGACGTCGGCACCGATGGAGCCCGTGTGGGAACGCTCCCCAGCGTCCTATAGGAAAGCTTTTGGGAGCATCCCACTGTGCCTGCGCCGTTGCCTTCCCAACCTTCCCTCCTCAGTTTGGTTTGTAGCTGAGATAAAAGGAGAGAAGGAGAGAGAGAAAGAGAGATACAACTCTTAGGGGAGGAGGGTGTGTCGTGAAGACTCAATTCCTGCTGTTCCCGGAAATCACTTGCTAAAGGTGAGTAACTACGCTATCTCCAGGAACAAGCAGAAATGTAGTCTTCACATATGGGATTCCCTAGCTTGGAGATGCTAGGGAGATGACCTCAGAGAGAGCAGTGAAATACAGGCTGAAGTGGGTCATGTTTCCTCCCAGGGATCTCTGGTATCGAAACCCGGGATGGGGGGTTAGGAGTTGTTCTAAGTCTGAAAGAGATGCTGGAGAACAGCCTGGCCAAACGAGGCATCACGACGGGAGTCCTTGTCCAAGCAATAGTGGCCCGCAAAGGTGTGGACAGAGGACCAGGTTGCTGCTTTGCAGATTTCATCAATCGCCACCGAGTGTAGATTTGCCAGAGGCAGCCATTGCTCGCACATTGTGTGCTGTAACATGACCTTCAAGAGAAAGTCCTTTACTCTCATAGGTAAAAGAGATAAAGTCTGAAATTCACTTGGAGAGTGTTCTCTTAGAAACTGGTAGACCCAGGTGACTGGAATCGAAGGCAACAAAAAGCTGGGAAGCCTTTCTGTGTTGCCTAGTTCTCTGAAGATAAAAGGCCAAAGCACGCTTGCAATCCAGAGTATGTAGATTCCTTTCTGCACTAGAGGCATGAGGACTGGGGAAGAAAACAGGCAGGTAAACCGACTGGTTCAAATGAAAAGGCAAAACCACCTTTGGCATAAAGTGAGGATGAGTCCTAAGGACTACCTTATCATGGTGGAACTGTGTATAAGGAGGGTCAGCCGCTAAAGCTTGGTGCTCACAGATGCGTCTGGCAGAAGTGAGGGCAATTAGGAAGATGACTTTCCAAGAAAGAAACTTCAGGGATGTAATGGCTAGGGGTTCGAAGGGCAGCTTCATGAACTGTCCAAGGACAAGATTGAGATCCCATGTCACAGGTGGTAGCTTAATGGAGGCTTAGTTAAGAGTAGACCTTTCAAAAAGCACGCTACAAGCGGCTGAGATAAAACAGGCTGTCCATCAAAGGGCATGTGAAAAGTCTCAATGGCACAGAGGTGGACTCTTACTGAATTAGTTTTAAGTCCAGAGGATGAAAGGTGGAAGAGATACTCAAGTAATGCCTCTACTGGAATGGAAAAAGGATTAAGTTCCTTCTTTGAACACCAGATTGAGAACTTTCTCCATTTAAAAGCGTAAGCACACCTTGTGGAAGGTTTCCTAGAGGTCAGAAGGATATCTTTAACCTGTTGAGAGAGGTTGATATCCTGGAGTTCTAAGCTCTCAGCAGCCACGCCATCAGGTGCAAAGACTGAGGGTTCGGGTGCAGAAGCATCCCGTTCTCCTGGGGTAGGAGATCTGGAGCACATCCCAACTCCAGAGGCTTGGCTTGAGACGGACGTAGAAGCAGTGGGTATCACGTCTGTCATGGCCAGCATGGGGCTATGAGGATCATATGGCCCCTGTCTCTCTGAAGCTTGAACAGAGTCTTGGAATGAGTGGGTAGGCATATAGGAAGTCCTAACCCCAGTGGAGGTGGAAAGCATCCATCGCCTGACTGTTCTGAGCAGGAATTCTGGAACAGAAGCAGGGAAGTTTGGCATTCTGAGGACTTGCAAACAGATCTATGTCTGGGGTACCCCAGATTTGAAAGATTCGAGCAATTTGCTCTGAATGGTGAGACCATTCATGTGGCAGTAATACTCAACTAAGTTTGTCTGCCAGGAGATTCTGCTTGCCAGGGAGATACACCACTAGTAGGTGTATCTGAAGGCGTTTGGCAAAGGACCATAAGTGTAGGGCTTTGTTGCACAACGCCGAGAACCTGTTCCACCCTGTTTGTTCACATAGAACACGGCAACCTGATTGTCCATCTGGACTAGAACTGTTTTGGAGCAGAAGTAGTCCTGGCACACTGAGAGCATTGAAGATGGCTCTGAGTTCTAGCAGGTTTCTGTGAAGCTGAGCCTCCTGCTGAGTCCAAATACCCTGAGAGATTGTCCAGATGAGCTCCCCAAACCAATTTGGACGCATACGTCGTCAGGGTGGACTGGTGTGGTGGCTTCTGAAAAGGTGACCCTTCGAGTAGGTTTTTTACTGATTGCCACCATGGGAGAGACGAAATGACACGTGCAGAGTTCCTGATTTTGTCCCCCAGACAACCTAATGCCTGAGTCCACTGCGAAGCTAGGGTCCACTGAGCTGCACGCATGTGTAGACAAGCATAGGGAACCACATGTACAATGGAAGCCATATGACCAAGCAACTGAAGCATTTCTTGAGCAGTTAGGGAGGCTTTTCATAGCTGCTTGAGAAGCTAGTTGAACTATTCTAGCGCAGCATACCTGTGGCAGAAAAGCCCTTGACTACTGCATGTCTAGAAGAGCCCCTATGAACTCTAGGGTTTGAGAAGGGGTGAGTTGGGATTTTGGAAGATTTATTACAAACCCCAAATGTTGGAGAACCTGCATTGTGCGGGAAAGAGCAGAGCTGACCTTTGGAACTGATGATGCTGAAATGAGCCAGTCGTCTAAGTAACGGAAGAGAAATATCCCTAGAGTTCTTAGAAATGCTGCTACTACTGCCATGCATTTTGTGAAGACTCTTGGGGCAGAAGTCAAGCCAAAGGGTAGAACCCTGTACTGGTAATGTCCATCTTGAAAGAGGAACCAAAGAAATCTCCTGTGTTCTTTGTGGATAAGGATGTGTGTATATGCATCCTTTAGGTCTAGAGAACATAGCCAATCCTATCTCTGGATGTAAGGGAGAAGTGTTCTGAGAGAGATCATTTTTAATTTCTTCTGGAGCAGATACTTTTTAATTCTCGGAGGTCCAGAATAGGCCTGTATCCTCCTGTTTTCTTTGGTATAAGGAAGTAGGGGGAGTAGAAGCCCAGGCCTTGTTGAGAAAGTGGCATTTCCTCTATCGTACCCTGAGCGAGGAGGGTAGTGATCTCCTAGCACAAGAGAGCAGTAAGAGGGGGCCGTGAGCTCAACTCTCTTGGAGTGGAGGGAGGGGGCATACTTTGGAAGTGAAGTTTGTACCCCTCTGTCACTATGGAGAGAGTCCAATATTCTGATGTTATCTGGTGCCATCTTTTGGCAAAGTAACACAGTCTGCCTGGGATGTGGACTGGCTTTGGTATTTCCAGGGGTAGGATAGCGAAGTTCTCTAGCAAGAGGTCATAGATCCTTGGAGGTCGGGTCTGCTGAGCTGGTTGAACTCTGGGGGCCTGAGCCTTCCTTTGTTGCTCCAATTGTTGCTGTCCCTTCTGGGAAGCATGGACCGAACAGTGGACCACATGGGTGTAAGAAGGATAAAACTACTACTTCTTGTTGAAAAGGGGCTTCTTAACCATCTTTTTCTTAGTTGGGTTGGCAGTGGTCCTAGAGAGCCTGTTTAGGGTGGTATTCTTAGACTCAAGCTGAGAAGCTTTGTCTTGCCAATCCTTGCCAAAGAGGTTTTCTCCCGTGCAAGGAATATTCCTCAACTTATCTTGCACCCACTGTTCTAAATCAGATGCTTGTAACCAAGCAATCTGACGTGCACCAATGGAAATAGCAGACGTCCTGCTAATACACTTGAAACAATCAAACGTTGCCCTGTTCATAAACTTGGAAACATTCTGGGAATATTTAACAAGTGTCAGGAAATCAGCCCTCTTGTCGTCTGGGAGAAGAGGAGCCATTAGTTCCAAATCTTTAGTCACCTCCCAAAGAAACATACCCATGTAGAGTATTATGAACTTATTCTGGCCGACAACATGGAGGAATGAAAGCATTAACGGCCAAAGGCATCGAGAGTTCTTGCCTCATGGCCCGGGGGATTAGATGAATGTGTCTTAGCACTTTTAATTCGATACATTGCCGATTCCACAACCATGAAATGCTGTGGTAACTGCGTCTTCTGGAACCGGGACACTGCGGTACCCAGTACATGGTATTGAGTCTTCGAGAATGTGGAGACACTGTTTCCCACATCCTAAGCATGAGGTCATGCAATATCTGATGAATGGGTAAGGTCGCGGCCTCCTTAGGGGCTGCTGAATACTGAAGAATTTCAAGTTCTTCAGCTCTCAGTTCCTTCTTGGAGGTCACAGTCATCGAGAGGCCCCAAGCCACATTGCTGGCAGCCTCGGTACCACTAAAGCCTCTGCAATCAGTTCCGCAGCCATCGTTAACGACATCGGTACTGGAGGTATCGGCATCGACCATTGCACCGCTCTTCATGCTACTATCCATGCCAAACCTAGAGGCAGTCTCCGGCATCGAGGGTCCGGTAAAGAGACATTTCGATGCCAATTTTGATCAGTACCGTCGTTGGGCCAGGCGGGAGCACCTGGCCCATCGATACTTCAAGTCGTCCGATTCTTCTGATGAATAAATCGGTAGCGGAGAGGCTCTTCCAGAAGATCCTGCTCCTTCTCCACAACGCCAGTCCGAAGATATCGGTGCTGGCGTCGACGGGAAGGGAGATGCACCACAAAAGAAAAAGATTTTCTGCGGTGACAGGAATTGCTCCCTGTCGGCTCCACAGAAAATAAAAAACTGAGGAGGGAGAGCTGGAAAGGTGGGAAGGCAGCAGCGCAGGCATAGTGGGATGCTCCCAAAAGCTTTCCTATAGGATGCTGGGGAGCGTTCCCATGCAGGCTCCGTCGGTGCCAACGTCACCCATATGTGAAGACTACATTCCTGCTTGTTCCTGGAGATCATGTTGAAACCCTCCGCCCAGTGTGCAGTGGCAGCCAAGAGAGCAAATAGAATGCTAGGTATCATAAAGAAAGGAATGGAGAATAAAACAAAGGATATTATAATGCCTCTGTATCATTCCATGGTGCGACCGTACCTTGAATATTGTGTGCAATTCTAGTCGCCGTATCTTAAAAAGGATGTCGTAAAAAGGTACAGAGAACCACAACCAAAGGGGATGGAAGGATACCGCTATGAAGAGAGGCTGAAAAGGTTAGGGCTCTTCAACCTGGAAAAGAGACAGCTGAGGGGAGATATGATAGAGGCCTATAAATTAAAGAATGGAGAGGAACGGGTAAAAACGTAGATCGATTGTTTACGCCATCAAAATATAGAAAGATTAGGGGACATGCAATAAAGCTACAGTGTAACCTATTTAAAACTAATAAGAAAAAATATTTTTTTCACTCAACGTGTAATCAAACTCTGGAATTCATTGCCGGAGGACATAGTAAAAGCTGTTAGTGTAGCTGGATTTATAAAAGGTTTGGACAAGTTCCTGAAGGAAAGGTCCATAAACCATTATTAAAGGGGACCCGGGATATCCACTGCTTGCCCCAATACAAGTATTGCGGAACCTATGTCTTTTGGGGAAACTATTAGGTACTTGTGACCTAGATAGGATACAGGGCTTGATGGACCTTGGTCTGCCCAGTATGGCATCTCTTATGTTCTTATGAAGCTTTTGATTTGTACAATGGAAACAGTGCATGCAGATCTATCTCATGTATATTCATTGTGGATATCCTGAAAACGTGACTTGCCTGGGGGTCCCAGAGGACTGGGTTGAGAACCACTGGGATAAACCTAAAAGTGACAAAGAGAGAAATAAGGAAGAAAAAGCAAAAGGCGGAAACAATGATAGCTAAAATGTGAAGCATGAAAACTTTTTCAAGTATATTCGGGAGAAGAGGACAGATTAGTAGAAAATGACATTGAAAAAGCAAAAATGCTAAACAAATACTTCTTTTCTGTATTCTCTAAATCCTGGAGAAGGACCACGTATGAATGACTAATATACAAATGGGAATTGAGTAGATACCACACCATTCACAGAAGATGATGTGTTTGAACTGCTTGAAAAACAAAGTGAGCAAGGCCATGGGACCAGATGGGATACATCCCAGGATACTAAAAGAGCTCAGAGAGGTTCTAGCAGAGCCTTTAAAGGATGTTTTTTTAATAGATCCTTGGAGATGGGAGAGGTTCCGCAGGACTGAAGAAGGGCTTATTTGATACCTCTTCACAAAAGTAGTAATTGGGAAGAGGTGACAAACTATAGGCCAGTAAGTCTTACCTCAATGGTAGGAAAAGTAATGGAGGTGCTCCTGAAAGAAAGAATAGTGGACTTTCTAGAAACCAATGGATTGCATGATCCAAGGCAACATGATTTTACCAAAGGACTTTCATGCCAAACAAATTTGATAGATCTGTTTGTAAAGGTGACCAGAGAACTAGATCAAGGGCATGCAATGGATGTGATCTATCTAGGTTTCAGCAAAGACTTTGATATTGTTCCTCATAGGAGGCTTATCAATAAGCTGAGCAGCCTGGGAATAGGTCCCAAGGTGATGAACTGGATCAGAAATTGGTTGACTGACAGATGACAAAAGGTTGTGGTAAATGGAACTTACTCAGAAGAAAGGAAGGCGAGTAATGGTGTGCCCCAGGGATTGGTCCTGGGGCCAGTACTGTTCAATGTATTTGTGAGTGATATTGCTGAAAGACTGAAGGGAAAAGTCTTCCTTGTTACAGATGACATGAAAATTTGCAACAGAGTGGAATCTTCTGAGGGAGTGGACAACATGAGGAAAGATCTACAAAAGTTTAAAGAATAAATCTTAACTGCCAAGCATTGGGCCAATGTGAAGACCAGTGCTCAGAACTGGCAATGCCCCATGGGCACTTCAAAGCGGAGAAACGTCTGATGCTCTGGCTGAATGAGGATGTGCAAGCACGCTTCCATGATATCCAGGGCTGTCAAGAACTCACCCTGTCTCACCACTGTGGTGACCAATCACAGAGTCTCCATCTGAAAATAAGGCATTCTCAAAGCTCGGTTGACATGTTTGAGATCCAGAATGGGCTGAAATGACCCCTCCTTCTTGGGGACCACAAAATAAATGGAGTAGCAGCCACAGCCATACTAGTCTGTGGGCATTGGTACCACCACCTCCAGGTCCAAGAGGCACTGCAAGGTGTCCCTGACAGCCTGCCACTTCAAGGGCGCTTTGCAAGGCACCGTACGAATGCCTCAGCAAGAGGACACAAACTCCAGTGCATACCCTTCATGACTCACCTCCAACACCCACTGATCCATAGTGATGGCGGCCCAGGTGGAGAGGAAACGCTGCAGTCAGCCCCCCCCCCCCCCCCCCCACCAGCAGCCCATCCGCCTGGACCAGCCTGGCTTCATTGGGGCTTTTTAGGAGGGGCACAGTAGCCTCTGTTCGCTCCCCTGAAGCCTTGAAAGGACTGCCCTCTCTGTGGAAACCAACCTCGCTGGTAGGGCATAAAACGGGTGCCCCAAAAATGTCTATAATCCTTGGCCTGTCCTCTCATGGAGTCACCCTGTTTGGGTCCTTTTGGCTTATCTTCTGGAAGGCGGGCACCTTTCATATCTCCCAAATCCTCAATCAGCTTACCCTTAAAGAGCAACTTGCTGAGTCTGGTCTTAGATGACACATCCACTGACCAATTACGGAGCCAAAGAAAGTGACGAGCCACGATAATAGATGCCATGTTCTTAGCAGAGGCCCGAACCAGATCATAGAAAGCATCTGCCAGGTACGCTAATGCAGACTCCAGCTTGGTGATTTCAGGGTGATCCTGAGGGTTTATCCATGTCCCCTGGCACCAATCCTTGCAACCAACAAATGGACGCCCTCATCACATAGGCCCTACAAATACAGGCCTGTAGAGCAAGCAAACCCATACTGAAGGCTAATTTCAGAAGTGACTCCACTTGCGATCCTACAAGTCCTTCAAAACCGCCCCCTTCCACTGGGATGATCATTTTCTTTGTGACCACCAACACCAGAGCATCCACCCTAGGCAGCTCACGCTCATCCTCAGGAATTGGGTAAAGACAGGCCATAGCCCGACTGCCCTGAAGGCTGGCCTCTGGGACCTCCCATTCTGACTCTATCATCTTCTTAATGACTCTATGCAAAGGGAAAACATGTTTGAAACTCCTTGGAACTCTGCAGCAGTAAATCCTCCAGGAGCTCTTCCGCCACCGCAGGTGAGAGCATCATATTCAACGCCACCAGGAAATGAGAAATCAGCGTTTGTAGTTCCTCTCTTTGGAAGACCCAAAATACGCCAGGATCCTCCCCTTGTGGTATTTCACCCTCCTGTCCACCAGACTCTACCCAGAGATCAGGGTGTCCTTCCCCCAGCTTCTGGGGAACATGGAGGGGACAAGACACCCATGATCCTATCCTCTCCAGCCTACCCTCCCTGTGAAGGCTCCACTGGCTTCAACTGCTCCCTCTTCAGAGGCCCATATCCCACACCCTGGGGAGGGGAGCCCCTGGAGAATCGCTTACCTGGCCTGTTTGTTGCTTAAGGCAGTAAGCCCTGTGCATCACCAGAATAAAATCAGGAGAGAAGAAACTGTCCATGGCAGCTGGTATAAGCCCTGGCAGCACCTCAGTCTGAGCCAGGTATTTAGATTTTCGCTTTGATTTCTTTGACTGAGCAGCCTCTAAGATGGATGGCTGACTTGTCATGGCTGCATATCCCACCAAAAACAGTGTCTCCTGTTCTGATGTTTGTGCTGCACTGCCTGCCTCCATAGTGCCTGCCATGCTCCTGCACAAGTGAATCTGCTCCCCTGCAAACGCTGTCTGACAGCCCGTAGCTCCCCAAACACACTATACACTGGGGTGCTGGGCCGTGCATACATGGGCTGTCAGGATTGCTGGGCCAGATGCGTGGAGAGAGTTCGGTGCCAAGGTTAACCTCTTGATGTCAAAGAGCTGAACGGGTTCCTGACCCCCCCCCCCCCAAGCTTCCCCCGATAACCTGATGCAGTGAAGCAGCAGAAAAGAAAGAACGATCAGCGGTAAGTCTAACCAAGGCTGACTTCTCTTATTTATTTATTTTTTGTTATTGCATACATGGAGGTAGACAAAGGTGAGTCGGTTGATATAGTGTATCTGGACTTTCAGAAAGCCTTTGACAAGGTCCCTCATCAGAGACTTTTGGCAAAACTAAAAAGTCATGGGATAGGAGGTAATGTAATATTGTGGATAAGGAACTGGTTAAAAGATAGAAAGCAGAGGGTAGGGCTAAATGGCCAATTTCCCCAATGGAGAAACGTGTATAGTGGTGTACCCCAGGGATCTGTGCTGGGTCCGCTGCTTTTTGACATATTCATAAATGACCTGGAAGAGAGAATAACGAGTGAGGTTATCAAATTTGCAGATGACACAAAAGTAAGAGCTGTGAGATTTGTAGGCTATGAGGGGCAATAGTGCAGCCCAGTGGCCTGTGAAGCGGAGCACGTGGTAGGCCAGTGTGGAGGCCTGGGTACAGAGAGGGGAAGCGAACCCAACAAAGGGACTGGAGAGGAGGGAAAACGGCACAGGAATGGCGAGGCAGCAGAATGAGTGCTGAATCTGAGGAGTGGAGGAGAAAACGGCGCAGATGAAAGGCAGCAATTAATACAGGCAAGGCAGGGGGCAGGAGGAAGACACACACAGCCAAGAACGTAGGCCCCATTGTATTACCAGCAATTGACTAATTCATCCCTATTGTAAAATAATTGAGAGCCCTGAGGGAGCGTCACAACGGGAAGAAATATCTACCGTAGACTGAATAGCACGAGAGTACCTTGGGAAGAATAAGCAGGAGCCCTCGGGAACTGAATCTATAAGGAGTCCTTGGTGTACTACCGAGGGTGACAGAGGGGAAGATGGAAAAGTCCAAAGGCAGACTATCAGCGAAAAAAAAAATTGGCGGAATTCAGATCCTTCTATGCCCACTCGAGAGGAGGGAAAGAAGGAGAGAAGGGAGGGAAACCGACGGCGATCCAATCGAGGAGATGGAGGGTTCTGGGAGTATGGGGGTAGCTGAAATGATTAAACAGTGGCTACATGAGTTGAAAGAGGAACTAAAAGTGGAAATTAGTGGAGTAAAAACGGAATTAAAAGAGACATTGCAATCCCTGAAGCAGGATATAATGGACCTCGGAACCCGGGTGGAAGAAGCTGAAAATCAGCTGGAACAACAGGGGGAAGCAATGGAGGAGATACAAAAAGGATGGGAGGAGTTAAAACATATTCAAGAAGAACTGAAAGAGAAGGTGGAGGATCTGGAAGACAGATCAAGGCGAAGTAATATAAGAGAGTGAGAGGCATACCAGAGGGTCCCCAATATAATAATCGCGAAGAAATCAGTATGAAAGTGTTTGGAGCATTGCTACAAGAGGCGGCCATGGAAGAGAACGGGGAGGGCGAAGCTTTGCAAATTGAGAGGACCCACAGGGGGCTGGGGCCAATAAGGGACAACCGACCGAGAGACATTGTGGTGTGTTTGAAATCATTTTAAATGAAAGAAATCCTTTTGAAGGCTGCACGGAAAGAGACATTTTCAGTGGGATGGACACGTGGTGGAACTGTTTCAGGACCTCTCTCTGGGTACACTGCAACGTCGGAGAGAGATGAAGGAGGTGACAGCTTATCTGAGGAGGGAGGAGGTGAGATACAAATGGTTGTTTCCCTTTGGTCTACTCATTACTGTGAAAGGCATGTCGAGAAGGGTGAAGACTAGCGAGGAAACATGGGACATGCTGAAAGAATTGGGACTGAATAATCTCCCAGTGGGAATCGGGGGCCGAGACCGAACAAAAAACGTCACACTGGTTGTGTCAAGGGCGGCCAGTATGAGATGGCACAGAGCTCCAGTCAACGGTCGAAGGCTAGCGAGACTGTCTAAGGGAAGCCAGGGAGCAACAGCGGCAGCAAAGGACATCAGCTGAGGAGCAGGACAATAGGTGACTTGAGACAGAATGAAGCCTCAGTTCAATTGAGATGAAAGACTTTAACAAGTGATTTGTATGCAAAGTTGTCTGTTGGGCATGGGAGGAGAGGGGGGAGGGGAGCGTGAAGGGATGGGGTGATAATAATGGGGGATTCACAAGGTTAACTAGGGAAGGCGGTGAGGAATAGGGTGGAGGGGAGCTAGAGGTACGAGGGAGGATGGAGTATAAGGAGATAGCAAGAGGATAGGTGAGGGGAGGAACTAGGTGGGGGGGCGATAAGGGGGAGGTAGGGTATGATTTTGGGAGGGCGGGTAAGAACAGGGGGGAGGTGGAATGGAAGGTTAGGACAGGCGAGGGTTCGATAGTATGTCACCAAATATGGAAGACATGTCTCTAATGAGGAGACGGGGGAAGGGGGGGTAGCAGTGGGGAGAAGGGAACGGGAGATAGAGAAGGTGGGGGGGAACGAGGGAGGGGGGTAGGGCCAAGAGAGAAGGGGGGGGAACAAAAAGCAAAGGTGAGTTAAAAATAGTTTAGTTAAATGTGAAAGGGCTTAACTCACCATTTAAAGGACAAAAATTGTATACAGAAATTGCACGCCAGAAGGCAGCGATTGTACCGATTCAGGAAACACATTTGACGAGAGCGACAAGAGTACCTAGTTAAACCCAGGGGATATGGAGTATGTATCCACGGATCTAACACAGTGGGAAAGAAAAAAGGAGGGGTTGCCATACTGACAGATACAAAGTTAAAGATACAATTGCAATCGGTGGTGCGGGACAAAGGGGGGAGATATGTGTTATTGCGTTTAAAAGTGGGGAATGAATGGTATTGCATAATGAACGTATATGCACCAACAGGGGTGCAAAGTGAGTTTTGGACAAAACTGAATGAGGAGGTGGGGAAATTGGGGGAGGGTATTCTCATTTGTGGCACGATTTCAACTTAACATGGAATCCGGCTAGAGATGCAACGGGGAAAAGAGAGGGTAAGAGGGCGGATAGGAGTAGATATCGTAGCTTTGTAACACAGCATTGCTTGATAGACGCTTGGAGATTTTAACACCCAGGGAAGAGACAATTTTCTCATTTTTCGTCAGTTCACGGCATTGATGGTCTTTTGCAATTCAACCACTATGAAAGCTGTGTTGTACATGTAGCGCAGCATATATGCGGGTCCCAAGGCTTGTCTTGGTCACCAATCTTGCATCCGAAGTAAAGATGATATGCCTTCTTCAGTTGAGAAGTGATACTTTTCTTCAGGTTGGCAAATGTCACTTCCCCACAAATGTAGCAGAAATTGTCAATGGTATTAATGCACTTTCGCGGCATTATTGTTCTGTATTGTACCTAAATGGCTAAAATTACATGATTAATAAAAGTTACATGTAACAGTAGCTTAAACTGTCTTGCACACAGTCTGAAATATTTTAAACGCTCAACCTTTCCGACTGCGTATAGTACACTGCTGACGTCAGATGGCTTCAGCAGCCGTCTGGCAGTAGTATTGCATTGCATCAGAAAATGATGCAATCAACTCTGGATGTGTGCATGCTGGTATTATGCAATGTGATGCAATATTACATCATTCAAGGCTTATTTGGGATGTTGTTGATGTCCTACTGGATAAATTTACATGGTGAAACATCAAAAATGAACTACATGCAATATCTTCAAAACGAGAGCCAATACAATTTTTTTAATGTTATATTCATGTTCAGCTCACCAAGATACTACAGATTAGGGCCTTTTAAAGTCAGAAACGATTTCAATGTTGACCAGTGTAATGAAAATTTGAAATCAGAGAGGGGAGTTGATAAATAAGGATGGGGAGATTAGGGAAGCTTTTAGGGGATATTGCCAGGGGTTATATCAAGCAAGGGTCACTCCACAGAGGGAAAGAATACAAAGTTATCTTGACTCCCTAAAGTTGCCTAAACTAGCTGAGGGGGAACGGGTTAAACAAGGCCATAAGAGTGGACCAGGTGCAGAGGGCGATAAAACAGTTGAAACTGGATAAGGCACCGGGGTTGGATGGGCTTACAGCGAGATTCTATAGATGTTTTGGAGAGATATTAACTGCACCATTAGTGAGGCTATTTAACCTTCCCAGGGAGGGAGGGATGTTAGCAGATACGATGGGGTGGGCGGGAATAACAGCAATACATAAAGAGGGGGAAGACCCACAAGAATGCTCTTCTTATAGACCTATATCGTTGCTCAACTTAGACGCTAAATTGTTAGCTAAAATCCTCGCCATGTGCTTAAATAAGATAATAGAGAAGCTGATACATCATGATCAAGCGGGATTTATGTCAGGTAGACAAGTAGCAGACAATATTAGAAAGATACTAAATATGATATAGTCCATTGAACAAAGTGGGGAGGAGGCCTTGCTCCTGTCTTTGGATGCGGAAAAGGCTTTTGACCAGGTGGCTTGGCCTTTTCTCTTCCAGGTAATGGACAGAATGGGGCTGGGGGAAGAATTCACAAATTGGGTAAAAGCACTGTACCACAATCCGAAAGCTTGTATTAGGGTGAATGGGGCCTACTCTGAATTTTTTGGGCAGGGGAGAGGAACGAGACAGAGATGCCTCCTATCACCGCTACTATTTGCTATATCATTGGAACCATTTGCGGAGAGGGTGAGAGAACGGGCAAATGTAAAGGGCATTAAAGTAGGGCGGAGTGAATATAAAATATCTCTGTTCGCAGATGATATAATATTGAGCATAGCTAGACCCCGTCTCTCTATCCCAATATTAATGTGGGAATTAGAAGAATATGGTAGGATGTCGGGATTTATAATAAATTGGACAAAATCAGAAATTTTAAACCTATCAGTGATGAGGGACGCACAGCACATACTGCAAAAGAAATATCTAATTTTCTCTCGAGCCCATTTTAAATGGGTATCTAGGCATCCAAATAAGTAATAGGCTAGAAGCCTTATATAAGCTAAATTATCTGAAGCTATTCGGGCAGATAGAGAGTGGGCTAGATGGGTGGGGGCAGGGATACCTTTCCTGGTTTGGGTGCATAGCAACAGTAAAGATGATGCTATTGCCACGAATTCTGTTCCTGTTTCAGACGTTAATCGATAAGGGTTCCGCATAGGAAGTTAAAGCAGGTACAAAGAATCGTCAATCGATTCATATGGTCAAATAGATGGCCAAGAGTAGCTATGGCAGTAATGCAAAGAGTCAAAGGAGAGGGGGGCTAGGGGTGCCAAATTTTAGAAAATATTATGAGGTAGCACAACTGAAAACGATATATGAGTGGCAAAGAGGAAAACAGAAACAGTGGGTCCAAATGGAAGACGATTCAACAGGGGGAGGGGGACTGGAAAAAATAGTATGGAGGGGTAGTAAAGGCTTTGAAAATAAATCCCTAAATCCCAAAGTTGCACACAGTCTGAGTGTGTGGAAACAAAATAGAAAACTATTAGTTCAAGATAAAGGATATACACAGGGAATGACACTGGAGGCATGTTTTGATAGGGGTCAGGGACCCGGGGTAAATATCCTGCGTAGATGGGCAAAGGCGGGGCTGACGCATATTTCCCAAATAAGTATGAAGGGAGTATTAGAGTTTGAGGGCATTAAGGATTTATATGGGTTAATGGAAAGTGACTACTATGCATATATACAGATTAGTCACTTTTTAAGACAACAGAAAGTGTGGAAAGATTTATGGGAAAATAGAGGATGGTTCGAGGTTCTATGCTCAGGACATCTGGGTCAAAAGGAGGTTTGGTCCAAAATTTACAAAGGATTAACGGAGAGAGGGGAGAGTAAATTGGGATATATGTTAAAATGGGAGGTGGAATTGGGGATGAGCTGGAATGAAGAGGTGTGGGATAAGATAATATAGAGAGTGGCCAATATTTCCATTGCCACTCAAATAAAAGAGAATGCTTATAAAGTGCTATACTGATGGTACTGGATGCCAGCACGCCAAAAAAGAGCTGGAAAGGGGTATAATGACCAATGTTGGATGGGATGCCAAGAGAGAGGGGATTGGTTACACATGTGGTGGAAGTGTGAATGGATACAAGCATATTGGGCAAAGATTATAGATATGATCCATGATATGACCGGCTATAGATTGCAAAGGAAACTGGAAGTATGTTTATTGCATCAACTAGAAGAAGATATTCCCAGAAGGGAAGGGGCGCGCTGCATCATTGTATAGTAGCAGCAAGATGCGAGATAGCACAGCACTGGGTGGGGCCGGGCATACCAAAACCTGCAGGATTTGTCAGAAGAGTGGCTGAGGTGAGCTTGATGTACAAACTGACAGAGCTGAGACAGGGGAAAGGGGAGAGGTGTGCAGAACAATGGAAGGGAGTGTGGAAGTGGTTGGAAACCTGGAGCGGAAGGAGGATGGAAGGATGGCTGCATTTTAGCTAAGAAAGTTTAGGACGTCTGGCATAGGGACAGAACCAATGGTGAACGAGTGTAAAGAGCCGAGACTTATACAAGTGGGAGGATGAAAGGAAGATGAAAGTATGAATGATGAGAGATAGTGGGGAGGGGAGGGAGGGGGGAATATATATGGAGAGATGTATAGGAAGGATGTACTAGCAAGGGGGGAAATATATGATAATATGTGTCAGTATTGTGGAGCATGTTTAATGATGAGAACAAAGCGGTTTGTATTTCTCATTGAAGTTGTTAATAAAAATTTTAAATGGAAAAAAAAAGGATATAGCGTTATTAAAAAAAGGTACAGTGAAGAACCACCAAAATGGTAAAGGGGATGGAAGGCTACTCCTATGAGGGAGAGGCTACAAAGGTTAGGGCTCTTCAACCTGGAAAAGAGACGGCTGAGGGGAGATATGATAGAGGTCTATAAATTAATGGACAGAGTGGAACGGGTAAACGTAGATCGATTGTTTACGTTATCAGAATATAGAAAGACTAGGGCACATGCAATGAAGCTACAGGGTAAACTATGTAAGACAAAACAAGAGAAAATATTTTTTCACTCAACATGTAATCAAACTCTGGAATTTGTTACTGGAGGATGTAGTAAAGGCTGTTAGTGTAGCTGGGTTTAAAAAAGGTTTGGACAAGTTCTTGGAGGAAAGGTCCATAAACCATTATTAAAAAGGGACCCAGGATATCAATGCTTGACCTAATACAAGCATTGTGGAACCTGTGTCTTTTGGGGAAACTGCTAGGTACGTATGACCTAGATTGGCCACTGTTGGAAACAGGATACTGGGCTTGATGGACCTTGGCCTGATCCAGTATGGCATATCTTATGTTCTTATGGTCAAAAAGGCAGTCCTATAACCAGCTGAGCTAGAGATAGGCTGCCTGGTCGGGAGGAAAGGGTCCTGGCCCACCAGGCAAAGTACACCTCAGGCTACACCTCGTCTGGCTGGGGACCTTGGTGCAGAGACTCCATCCTCTATAAGCCCCCTGGCTGCACAATACAAGCAATGAGGAATCAGACCTAATCAGGTTAAATGCAGCATTGACCAGCCAAGCTCAAGACTCTTCAGCAATGAGAAGAAATCCTTTGTACTTTAACTATTACATCCAGTATGTCTTTTTTTTTTTTTTGCTTGCTCTCTAGGCCTAAACCTTCCAGTGTAGAGCATCACTAGAAGAGTGCTCTCCAGTAACTGGGAACTGTAATACTGGATTCCTGAGTCTGAAAGACTGGCTCGTATCCTGTGAGGTCAGACGTCTGACATGCTCAGTTCCCAGCTACTGGAGGGCAGTGATTACCTATTGGTGGTGAACTGGACTGAAGGGAGGAAGAGGAATGGAGCTGAGAATAAGATCATAATTGAATTCCCGCAGACACATTCTGTAACCGTACCCAAGAAGCAAACAAGTACAAAAACAGACAGGGCACATAGGGGCATGATTACTAAAGATTAATGTGTGTTAAGTGCAGTCACAGCAAATAGAAATGTATGGGCCATGGTAGCACTTAACGCTCATTAACGTTTAGTAAACATGCCCCAGAGAGCAGTAAGACCAGCACTCTGGCTTAATTGGTTGAACTACCCTATTTTGCTGAAAAGGAAACAATTTTAGCAGTGAAAGGAGGGCATTGGTGGACCTAAATGCCAAACCCTGGAATTCTTGCAGCCTCTAACAGCCCAGTGCAGAAATGTGTGCTGTCATCAACACAGGCATCTGTGCAGTGTTTACGCAGAATTTTCTGTGCTAATGTGGGCACAGAATGCAGGAAGATATCTAGCGCAACCACCACGCAGATGCCTGCGCTAATGGCTGCACACTGCACTGTGCTTTTAAATCCATGGAAATGGATGATAATGCAACAATTAACAGATGCAGTGAAGTGTGCAGAAAACCAGAAGACGAAACCTAACTGAGATTTTAACCTGAGGTCTGAGGAAGCACTAAAGGGTTAGCTTAACGTCTGTGGTCAATGCTGGTGAAGAATTTATCCTCGTTTCTTCGGCATACAGCCCCTGCAACTTTTTTCTAGCTTTGCTGAAGAAACTGCTGGAGGAAAGAAAATGACAGGGCAAGAATGCTGGAACAATGTTATGCACACATGCTGGATGCTTTTTGTGCAAAATCAACAATACTGCTGTGCGACAGATAGCAATCTAGTACATGCACACAAGTGTCTTTGTGCGCAGGATAAAGGTGTGCATAGAGGACTGCATTAGCAGCATGTGCCTGGCTTGCTCTCCTGGTTTAATACAGACGTTTTTGCATAAAGCTTATTTGCATGCTGTTTGCTTACAACATCGCTGCGTAAACTTTTGAACTAAACCTGAATGAGGAAACTTGTGCTAGAGCTTTAGCACAGGATTTCTGCATAAAGCAGTGAATTGAGATTTCTTTTTGAGCCTGCCTGGTGCACATACTCCTCCCTGGAGCCATGACAGTGCATTTTATGAAATGCAGCCAACCTTCCTCTGACTTAACCTTCTACTGCCCACTTTTTAATTTCCTGTGAGAGATATAATCCTATCACAATGGGCTTTCAAGACGACATGTGAAGAAGCAGCCTGTGAGGTCTTAGAAGTTCATGCGCAACATGTTTTTTTTGTTTTAAGTTTTTAAGAAGTATCACAAAAGAAACTCCAGTATTCTCCAGGACCAAGCTATTATTACACTTATCCCATGTCAAATATGAGTTATTCAAAAGGGCCCTGATGGATTCTTTGAAGTAACCCTATTTAAGATCTTGCTTTTTTAAAGGCCTGCATAAGAGCAAATCTAGGCTTATTTAATCACTGACTATACCCAGTATTACTGCACAGTAAAAAATATTTGTAACTAAACTGCACAATGCTTCATTTTATAAATTAATCCAGTGATAAATCACTGAGGTTCGTGCACTGCAAAGGAGGGATAGTGCTGGAAAAGGTTGCACTGGCATGATAAATACTATAAGCCATTTTTGTTTCTATTAATTGCAGCATTCCTTACATGCAAACTAAGCTAAAAATGCTTAATTCGTTTCTGCTAAGTCTTGAAAGTTCTTTATTCTGTCTTAGTTTTTGAAATGGACCATCTACTTGGCTCCCTGGTAAGAGAATTCTAGAATGTCCACTGAACTGCAATATCATCCCCACTTACTTATTTGATATACCAGCCCTCGCAGTATGCTGCTTGGATGTCTCAGTACTGTCTGAAATTGAACATGGCCAAAGCTGAACTCCTTATCTTTCACCATAAACCCACCTCCCTTCTTTGTTTCTGTGGATAATACTCTGTTTCCCTGTTTCCTCAGCTGGCAACCTTGGGGTCATCTTTCTCTACTCTCTTTTTCCCTGCACACATCCAACAGATAGCTAAAACCTGTCACTTCCATAACATTAGAAAAATTTGTCCCTTCCTTTCTGAACATACTACTAAGATCCTTATCTACTCTTTAGTCACCTCGTCTTGACTACTGCAACTTGCTCCTCGATGGTCTCGTAAAACTCTTCTCAAGTCACTTCACTTGCTCCCTGTAAGTTTCCACACCCAGTTCAAACTTCTACTGACCTTAAGGGTATTCATTCTGCGTTCCTCACTAGCTTTCCTGTCTTATTATCTCATCCTATACCCCTCCTGGGGAACTAAGCTGCTCTGGCAGATCCCTTTTATCTGTGCCCTTCTCTGCCACTGTCAGCTGCAGACTTCATTCATTCCACCTTGCTGCTCCATATGCCTGGAACAAACTACCCGAGTCTGTGCATCGGGCTCCTTCTCTAGCCCTATACAAATCCAGGCTAAAAGTCATTCTCTTCACGAGGGCTTCTGGATCCTGTTGCTCCTCGCTCTCTTGTTCATCATTTATGTGTATCTTACCATACTCCAGTCCCCAGTTTTGTGATGTTGTTCATCTTGATTAGATTTTAAGTTCTGATGAGCAGGGACTGTCTCTTATGTACAGCATTGTGTACACGTTGTAACACTATGTACAAATGATTAGTAGTAGTAGTAGTAGCAGCAGCAGCAGCTCACAACTTCAAAATGTCAACAAAATGAAAACATGATTAAAATTCATATTAATTAACCTAAAATAAAACAGCAGTTTAAATTTAATATCTTATAAAAATGAATCAAAGGTCAAAATAAAGAGTGAAAAAGCAACCTAACTCCTCTTCCCACCCCCAAAATCAAAAAGCCTACACACTTCTAGAAATTATCTTGTGGTCTTGCCTAGGTGCTTCTTAAACTGTGGCGTGTAGGATGAAATGCAAGGGGTGGGGGGAGGGGCATGCATAAGGTCTGACAGCAGCTTCCATTGAGCATAAGGCTAGGGGGAGTTTTGCCCTGCACAGGGCTTGTAGTGGGGGGGGGGGGGGGATCATAGCCTGATCTCTCCTTTTGGCTACTTCTACCCTCTTCTCTCCTTTTCTAATTTTATCTATCCATCTTTCTCATTTCCTAGCCCCTCCAATCTCTCCCCTAGCCCCATCCCAACTTCTCTCTCTCAGCGTCTCATTTGCTGTTCATTCAGCCTGGTACTCCCTACCGTGTCTCCTCCTATTCCTTTTCCATTCCCCTTCCCACTTCATGGTATCAGCACCTGAAAAGGTGGGAAGGCAAGGCTGAAGGATGGAACAGTGAAGAATTGTGAATGCTTCTAACAGTAGATGCTCTCCTCTCTGTGTGTGCCTGAGACTGAAGAGAGGTCAGTAATGCAGTTTGTCTTTCCACAGGCTTGCTACTAAGCCTCCTCCTATCCAGTGCTACTGCAGCCACTTCCCTGACTCTTCCCTCCTCACCCAACAGAAGGGCTAGTGCTACTGCTCTGGGAATGGGAGAAAGGCCTTGGCCTGGTGGTATCACTGTCCCAGAAAGGGAAGGCCCAGACTTGGCCTTGCAGTGCTGCTACTCTAGGCTGCTCCTGATAAATGGGGGGTAGGCTCATTTGTCCAGGCAATGATATTTAGGCTAGACTCGTGCCGGCAGTACTATCTTGCCAAAGACTTTTGGATAAACTGTGAAAGACTGCCAGTGATCTTTGGATTACAGTTCGACAACTATTACCTCTCACATGGTGTTCTGATATGGTTCAGCACAGCAGCTCCCAGTTTACTTAAAAGGGTAATGATAGAAATGACTAAGTAAGGAGAGTTTCCAAGAACCTTCAACACTAATATTTTCTCAGGAATAAAAATCTTACAAAATGGGAAAAGTGCGTCTTACTGATCTTATTTAACATTCAACTGAACTAGTTGGATGATTTTGGTTATTACAGTTGCCTTATAAAGCTGAAATTTCTCATCATAAAGGTAAGCTACTGCATATTTTGGCAATATACAACTAAAAAGGATTATAGGATTGACATTTCTACAATTCAAAGTCTATTTAAAAATCTGTCTTTTTCAACAGCAGCCTTTAAGTAACAATGATTTGGCACATCAAAATCATACATTTGAGGACTCACTTTGATACCAGAAGTGAAGTGATTTTGGATTTAGCTCATGCTTTTTTCAATGGCAGCTCAAGTTAAGTTTCATTCAGATACATTAGGTATTTTCCTGTCCCCAGAAGACACAATCTAATAGGCTGATGCAGTAAAGTGCACTAGGTTTTGCACCCAAGTCGGCTTTGCTATTGCACACAATTTTGTGCAATACCAATGCAGAAAGGAATTTTGCACACAAGCTGTGCACAAAGCTTCAAGAAGACTGAAGTGCATGGCACATTTAAATTCATGGTAATAAAGCTAGTCAGTGCAGATGCAGAGATGTGCACAAAAGGCAGAGTTCAAGGCTGGGATTTTAATACAAGGTCTGAGAAAGCATAAAATTAGTTTTGGTCTGGGGTCAGCACTAGAGAAATGTTCTTCTCTTTATCTTGCCCATACAAGACCTGCAACATTATGGCTTTGCTGAAGGGGAATGTTGGAAAAAAAACCAACAGTGGATGAGGAGCTGAAGGCTGGTGTGCTGGAACAATGTTATACGTATATGCTGGAATGCTATCTGGGACAAATATATTATTTTGTACAGAATAATATTGGTGTTTATGCCCCAGATAGCATTCCAGCACATACCCAAGTGTCAAACAGGATTTTAAAATGTTTTTGTATTTGTGCAAGGTACAGTACTGCTAATGCTGACTCTGGTGCATATGCATCTGGCTTGCTCTCCTTACTTAGTGCAAACTTTGAGCACAATTTCTGGCATGCTTTTTGCTTACAGTACTGGAGAACAGATGCTTTGTGTTAAGGTTGCATTAGGAAATTGTGCGCTGAGCTTTATCGTATAGCTTTAATACAAGGTTTCTGCATCAGCCCGTAAGTTTGTACCCGAGGCAATGGAGGGTTAAGTGACTTGTCCAAGATCACAAGGAGCAGCAATGGGTTCTCAGCCCACTGCTCTAACCACTGGGCTACTCCTGCACGTCTTGGAAATACTCAACTGTTATTGCTAATTCAGAAATAGATTGTAGTAACAGTAATACAGTTTATATGTGACAATACACAGGCCAGTGATTTAAAGTTCTGTTATTTATTTATTTACATTCTCTTATATACCGCGCTATTCTGCATCAGTGCGGTTTACATTGAACAAACTGAAATTACCATGAACAGGGCATTATAACTTGGAGATAACTATTTTACAGGGAACATGGGCTATGGAGGGTTAAGTGGCTTGCCCAAGACCACAAGGAGCACCTGTGGGACTAGAAACCCCAGTCCTTCCGGCCCAAGGTTGCTGTCCTTTAGTGGGATTTGAACTCCCGACCTTCTGACCTGAAGTACCTTGCCCCAACCACTAGGCCACTCCTCCACTCCTTTTTGCAATCAAAGATTTAGATTAAGAAATCATATTAAAGAGGTTAACACTGATGATACTGCAATCTGAAATATTATAGCAAGTTCAAGAAGAGTACAAAACTCGGTACCTTGTAGATGTTTACTTGCCAAGGGGACATGCCTGCCCTACCGTTACTTGACATATGGTTACCAAACCAGATCAATGGGACATCCTGATGCTCCCAAACATTTGCTTTCACTCCTAAACATCTCATTCTTAACCTCATAGGATACATGTGTGGGATCTGGTGCAGCGTGAATCAAGTTTAGTAAGCCTGGAGATTACCATGCCTCATACTACAATGCTAACACTTCCACCTAGCTCCTAATGCCTTTCCTACCACCACCTGCTGCACATAACCCACAGGAGCTTGCCCAGAAACCAAAGTGACAGCTGAGAAGATAATTAGCATATGCAGCTGCACCTAATGCAAATGCAGTTGCAACTGTCAATTACGGAAAACTGCTAACATTAACATCCTTACCTCCTCTTACTCTCTGCCCTCCTTACAATGAAGGATCTTTCTGAATCATTTTTAATTCCTCAATGAGCTGGTGTCCAGTCCCTCTCTAGTGCAGTTGATCCCAACCTATGATCTGTGAATCCCTGAGGATCCATGAAACACAGAAAAGTGTAAAAAGAGAGAGGCTGGTGGAGAAGGGCTGTAGAAAAGAGAGACTGAAGGGAACTGGTGGCAGGGAAGAAGGGAAAGAGGGCTAGAGGGAGATGGCACTGAGGAGAAGGGGGTCTGGGAAGAGAGAAGGAGATGAACCGAGGGTTTGTGACCATTCTGGAGGTTAATAAGGGATCCACATAACCAAAATGGTTGGTAACCTCTGCTCTATTGGAATACTAATGCCTTTGTACTAAATCTACCCAGAAAACCTAATGGAATTCAGAATTAAGAGGCAGAAGAACAAACAGCCAAACTAATTTTCTTATGTTTACTGCTGTCTTTCTAAAAAGGAAACAGGCATCACTGCCAAAAGGTGTTGTTGAAAGCTGTTATGACAGAAGAGTGCAAAACACCTGTCAGTCAGAACTTGTGTAGGAGAAAAATAAAAATAGAAAAATGCTTGCACAGCATGGCTTGCAGAGTTACTCCATAGCTAGGATGACTCAAAATGATAACTTTCTTGTTGACATTCTCTGTTCCATTTACTCTAAAAGACCGCCACTACATAGGGCTGTGACTGACATCAGGAGCTTTAAGCCTGATGTTATACCATAGTAAATGTCTGCTCCATCTCCACAGCCTCCTCCACTGCGGGCACTTCCTATCCAGTCTACTGGTGGGTTCAGATGAGAAAGGACAGCAGTAGCAGCAGCTCCTGAGTGCTGAAGTAAAAAGGGTCTACCGCAATACTGCTGGCTTGAGCCTTGTGCTCGAAGTGGTAAAGGAAGGGCATACCACATTGTAGGCATCATCTCAACAAAAGAACCACATAGCAAGACTCCACAGATATCTTTGAGCCAGATTCTTTAATCTGAAACAACGTAAGACCACAGAGGTCTGTTATTCTTTTTTGACATACAAATCTATTTTGAATTGTAGAACTGTGCCACTTATGCCTCAAATTCTTTAAGGATGATTTGAAAAAAATTAAACAAAAATTTATTCTTGACCAAACAAGATTGGAAATGTATACTTCAGAGTACACAATTTCAAAAGGCATTCTTTGCCTCCAGCACTTATCAACAGAGATGAAATGCACTGACTTTGTATTTCTGATTCTGTTCCTCTCACCATTAACTTGTTTCTGAGAAGTTCAGGTGCCAGGAGTACTATCCTGGCAAGTTCACTAGAATTCCTGATAACATGGAACAACTAGATTTTCTACATGAACTCTGGTACATCTATCTGACGACTGATGTATCAGAATGCGATAGTCTTAAGGAACCTTTATTTAGCATAGAAGCCAAGGACAACAAGGTAATACTGATATACGAAAAGTTGGGCCTATCCACATAGGAAGGCGGCTGTGCCCAAAGTTCTTCCCAAGCTATACAAGCCCCTAACACAGATTTTGCTTTTGCTGAAATAGCTAATAAAAGCATTAATGCTATGGAGCGTGCCACTGATCTAAAGCATGCCAACATAAAGAGGACTTTAGTGGAGCTTAAAACTGCAGTTTTAGGAAAAGGAACCAGGAAAAATAAACAGAGTTCTAGGCTGATAAAGATGGTTCAATACACAGAGAGTAGCATTTTAATTTGGTTTACAGAAAAACTCACCAAAATGTAGTCCACTTTGGATTGTACAGTTTTGCTAGGAGAAAAAAAAGGAAAACAAAAAAATAGTTAGCCTCCACATTATTTATTATTACAATAATGTATATTAAATGTTGGTCTTTCATATCCAGCTGACTAGTTCATGAGAAAATCAGTCATTAAAAAAAAAAGCAAGCAGAATTGCAGAACATAACTGCTTACTAATTTACAAGCCTACACAAACTGATTCAAGAATCCACAAAAATGCAGCATGCAGAATGACTATAATAGGATAAATATTTTGACCTTGTTTTCTGTAATGGAGTTTGCTAAACAAGAGCCTTATAATAGACCTGAATCAAATAACTCTTCAACAAGGTCACATGAGGTAAACAGTGTTCTTCTTAGTGACACTAAATCAGTCATTGCTGCATGCAACCACTGCATTCATTGTCATCCTGGGACACAGAACAAACAGCAATGGTATTAGTATCTTACTCTAATTTATTAAACACTCAATTACTGGCAGATGGGTATAATACATTTTGATTCACTCTTTATAGCTATTATACAATTTGAACTCTTCCTTCCAAAGTCATATTCTAATTCAGATAAAAACACAGCCCCCTCTCATGGGGAACAACCTAGCAACACATTTCTAGCCCTTTTATTTTATGAAGGCAGCTCTATAGGGTGAGATGGTAAACATTATTATTGTTACAATAATTACAACAGAGGAGGAAGAGGATGGACATAACTTGTCCCAACAGTATTTGTTCAGTAGTGAGATCGTAACCACATCCCATGATTTCTTCAAAAATAGAGCAGATTATTCTGCTCACTAGATTTCTCCTCCTAAGAACTACTGATCCAATATTCCCTCTAACAAATGACAGCTTTTGTGCAAAATATTTAGTACATGTACAAAAATTTGACGGACTGACCGACCAAATTTGTGTGCAACTCTGTGCTGAGGAAGTTTTGATTAAAAATGGCAATGATAAAAAAACATGTAATAATTTCCAAAGTTGTCTGGTTTATCTCAATAGTAATACACTAATATTTTTAATTCTCATAAGGCTGCCGACATGGTCTGCTCCAAAATGATTGTTTGAATATACCAAGATGCACATACCAAAACAGCCCTAACTGCAGAGACAAAAACATCAACAGTCCAGCTTTTGAAAAATATCACAACAGATGCTAGAGTATCTATATACGTCCTACTGGCAAAAAAGAATAAGCAAGATATCTTTGAACAAAAACTATACACTAGTAGAATCATTTCTTCCAGTGGAATACACATGCAGATTATAATCCTACTTCAGCAAAGAGAAATTTTTCATACCTCCTCACTTCCTTTCCTTGAATCCTGCTACACTAGTCCAAATAGGTGGGTTATGCTCCCCAACCAGCAGGTGGAACCAGAGTAGAGCAACTTTCAGTTATATCATTACTTGTATATAAACTGGTGTAGCACTAAGAAAATCCAGTATGACACTTCCCAAGCAGAAAGCAAGACTAAAAAACTCAGGAAAGAAAATATTAACAATAATTTTATATCAGGCACCAATACTGAAAATTAAATTAAAAGGCTGCAGGGCTCCCAGACTTGTAGGAATAGTCTTCCAGGGCAGATCCTGGACTAGTCTAGTAGAATACAAGGAAAGGAAATTATCAAATATGTAAATTTCTCCTTTATCATCATCATCCTTCTAGACCAGTCCAGGCAAAGTGTAGTTACTCACCTGTAACAGGTGATCTCCGGGAACAGCAGGAATTTAGTCTTCACATATGAGCATTGTCAGTACCGATGGAGCCTGTGCGGGAACGCTCCCCAGCGTCCAATAGGAACGCTTTTGGGAGCATCCCTCAGCACATGCGCGCTGCCTTCCCACCTTTCCAACTGTCCCTCTTCAGTTAAGTTTGTAGCTGATTGAAAGGATAGAGGGAGAGAGGAAAGAGACAGAGAGATAGAGAGAACAACTCCTAGGGGAGGTTGGTGGGTTGTGAAGACTAAATTCCTGCTGTTCCCGGAAATCACCTGTTTAAGGTGAGTAACTACGCTATCTCCAGGAACAAGGAGGTATGTAGTTTTCACATATGGGGACTCCCTAGCTGAAGATGCCAGGGAGATGGCCCCAGGAAGCTGCCACCTATAGTGAGGTGGGCCATGCTTCCTCCCATGGATCTCTGGCATCCCACCAGGGTTGGTGGGTAGGAGTTGAATTAAGTCTGAAAGAGATGTTGAAGAACAGCCTGGCCAAAGAAGGCATCCCGACGGGAGGCTTTATCTAGGCAGTAGTGGGCTGTGAAGGCATGCACCGAAGCCCGGGTGGCTGCTCGACAGATGTCATTGATAGACACAGAGTGAAGGTTAGCCATAGAGGCTGCCATGGCTCTCACATTATGCGCTGTGACATGGCCTTGGAGAGGAAGACTTTTACTCTCATAAGCAAAGGATATGCATTGTGCAATCCATTTAGAAAGAGTTCTTTTGGAGACTGGAAGTCCCAAATGACGAATAAAAAGCAATAAAAAGTTGAAAAGACTTTCTATGTTGCTGCATTCTTTGTAAGTAAAAAGCCAAGGCTCTTTTACAATCCAAAGTATGAAGGTTCCTTTCTGCTTTAGAGACATGAGGCCTCGGAAAAATACAGGAAGGAAAATCAATTGATTTAAATGAAAAGGCGAAACCACCTTTGGCATAAAATGTGGTGAGTTCTGAGAACAACCTTATCATGGTGAAACCTTGTATAAGGAGGATCAGCCACTAAAGCTTGCAATTCACTAATGCGATGTGCGGAGTTGATTGCAATCAGGAAGATGACCTTCCAGGATAAAAACTTTAGAGCTGTAGTGGCTAAAGGTTCAACGGGCGGTTTCCTGAGTTATCCCAGAACTAGATTTAAACCCCATGACACCGGTGGTGGCCTGATGGGAGGCTTTGTTAATAGAAGACCCCTCATGAATCTCGCTATGAGTGGATGAGAGGAAATTGGCTGTCCATTTGGAGGCTTAGAGGAAGCTGCAACTGCACTAAGATGGACTCTTATTGAATTGGTCTTTAGATCAGAATTTGATAAATGAAGTAGGTACTCTAGTACCGATTCCAAAGGTATCACAAGGGAGTTTAAGCCCTTTTGAGAACACCACATAGTAAAACGTTTCCACTTAAAGGCGTAAGAACGTCTTGTGGAAGGTTTTCTAGAAGCCTGAAGGATATCTTTTACCTGTTGGGAAAAGTTAAGATCCTGCAGGTCTAGGCTTTCAGCAACCAGGCCCTGAGATGCAGGGACTGGGGATTCGGGTGCAACAGCATCCCGTTCTCTTGGGAGAGAAGGTCTGGAGCACAGCCTAACTCCAGAGGTGCAGCTTGAGAGAGATGTAGGAGCAGGGGATACCACGTTTGTCGTGGCCACCGTGGCGCTATGAGGATCATACGACCTCTGTTTCTCTGAAGCTTGAAGTGTGTTTTGGGAATGAGGGGAATGGGTGGGAAGGCATAGAGGAAGTCCTGACCCCAATGAAGGAGGAAGGCGTCCCTTGCCTGGCAATTGTGAGCCAGAATTCTGGAACAGAACCGGGGAAGTTTGGCATTCAGTGGACTTGCAAAGAGGTCTACGTCTGGGGTCCCCCAGATCTGAAATATCTTTGTCACTTGGTCTAGGTGGAGAGACCATTCGTGAGGCAGCAGTACTCGGCTGAGTTTGTCTGCCCAAAGGTTTTGAATGCCTGGAAGATATACTACGAGAAGGTGAATTTGACGCTCTCTGGCGAGGGCCCATAGTCGTAAAGCTTCGTTGCATGACGACAGAGAGCCTGTTCCGCCCTGCTTGTTCACATAGAACATGGCTACTTGATTGTCTGTTTGGACTAGGACTGTCTTGTAGCTGAGCTGGGCATGGAATACTCAAAGAGCTAGATAGATTGCTCTTAATTCTAGGAGGTTTATGTGAAGACAAACCTCCTGTGGAGTCCAGGTACCTTGGGTAGAGAGATGGTGCAGGTGTGCTCCCCAACCCACCTGTGATACATCTGTTAGGGTGGCCTGGAATAGGGGTTGTTGGAAAGGAGACCACACTTAAAGATTCTCTAGTGATTGCCACCATTGTAGGGACAAGATCAGTCATTGAGAGTTTGATATCTTGTCTGACAGACGTCCTGTGACCTGTGTCCACTGTGTGAATAGGGTCCACTGGGCTGCTTGCATGTGGAGGCGAGCATAGGGAACTACATGAACTGTGAATGCCATATGTCCCAGTAATTGTAGCAGTTCTCGAGTAGTTAGGGAGGATTTTCCCGCTGCTTGAGAAGCTAGTTGCATTATGTGAAGACATCGGGGCTGTGGGAGGAAAGCCCTCGACTGTCTGGTATCTAAACAAGCTCCTATGAATTCCAGGGACTGGGAAGGAACAAGTTGGGATTTTGGGAAATTTATTACCAATCCCAAGTATTGGAGGATTCGCATTGTGCAATACAGTGCAGAGCTGGCTTTTGCAACCGTGGGGGCTCGAAAGAGCCAGTCGTCCAAGTAAGGGAAGACAAATATCCCTAGGGTTCGCAGGAATGCAGCTACTACTGCCATGCATTTTGTGAATACTCTTGGTGCCGAAGCCAGACCAAAGGGAAGAACCCTGTATTGGAAGTGTTTTCCCTTGAAAAAGAATCGTAAGAATTTCCTGTGATCCGGATAGATCAGAATGTGAGTATATGCATCCTTTAGAACTAGAGAGCAAAGCCAATCCTGACTTTGAAGGTATGGCAGAAGAGTTCCCAGAGAAATCATTTTGAACTTTTCTCGGAACAGATATGTGTTCAATTCTCAGAGGTCTAGAATGGGTCTGTATCCTCCTGTTTTCTTTGGAATAAGAAAATAGGGGGAGTAGAACCCTGTACCCTGTTGGAGAATGGGTACTTCCTCTATTGCTTCTTGGGCAAGGAGTGCTGAGACTTCTTGATCCAGTAGATTGTCTGCAGAGGTTTGGGAATTGAACTGTCTTACGATTGTAGGTGGGGGCATGCTGTGAAAATGAAGCCTGTACCCCTCTCCTATAATGGACACAGTCCAATTTTCTGCTGTTATTTGGTGCCATCTGTCGGCAAAATGACACAACCTGCCTGGGATGTTTAGGGGTTCTGGACCCTTCAGAGGCAGGAAGGCCAAGCTCTCTAGGAAGGAGTCAAAGCCCTTGAGGGAGCTGAACCTGCAGAGCTGGTTGAGCTCTCGGGCCTTCTGGCTTATTTTGTTGTCTGGATTGTTGTTGTTGTCCCTTTTGGGCAACTTGACCCTGACCTTGCCCTTGCTGGGCATAGGACGGATAAAACGTCCTCTTTTTGCTGAAAAAGTTTTTTTTTTATAAGGTTTCTTTTTGGCTGGAGTGGCTGTAGATTTTGACAATCTGTCTAAAGTGATATTGTCAGCATCTATTTCATTAGCCTTTTCCTGCCAATTCTTGCCAAAGAGGTTTTCTCCTGTGCAAGGGATGTTTCCTAATTTGTCCTGTACCCAAATCTCCAAGTCTGATGCCTGAAGCCAGGCAATCCGTCGTGCACCAATGGCAATAGCAGAAGTTCTGCTGATGCATTCAAAGCAGTCAAAGGCTGCATGATTTACAAACTTGGAAACGTCTTGAGCATGCTTGACAAGAGTAAGGAAGTCTTGTCGTTTGTCATCAGGGAGAAAGGGGCTCATAAGCTCCAAATCTCTCCTGTGACCTCTTTGAGGAACATTCCCATATATAAAATATATGAGCTGATCCTAGCTGAAAGCATGGAAGCCTGAAAAGTTTGACGCCCAAAGGCGCCAAGAGTCCTGCATTCATGACCTGGAGGATTGGATGCATGTATTTTTGCACTTTTCATCCTACGCATTGCTGACTCCACTACCATTGAATGGTGTGGCAGCTGAGTCTTTTGAAAGCCGGGACATGGTGGAACTTGATACATGGTATCGAGTCTCCTAGAATGAGGAGATGTGGTCAAAGGTGTTTCTCACATTCTGAGCATCAAATCATGAAGAATTTCATGAATGGGCAGAGTGGCTGCCTCTTTGGGAGCCTTAGGGTATTGGAGAATTTCCAATTCCTTTGCTCTAGGTTCCTTTTCAGGAGCTACCGTGATTGAAAGGCCTCGGGCCATATCACGAATAAAATCCTGAAGAGGAGTCTTCTGGGAGAAACACTCTGGTACCGGCAGAATTATCAGAGTCCTCGGAATCAGAGGATTTGAAGTATCTCTGATCCTGATGTTCATGCAAAGCATGGTATCCGTATCGATCGAAGTCGGTACCGAGTTGGTCTGGTACTGATCTGTCGATGCCAGAAAAAGTCGGCCTGGGAAGAATTCCCAAAGGGGCTGATACAGTCGGCGCTGGTACCGGCATCGGTTCCGGTGCTGGTACCGGCATCGGTTCCGTTGCTGGTACTGGCATCGGTATCAGTGTCGGTACCGGTGCCCGTTGAACCATCGGTAGCAGTGTCAACGGTACCGCAGCTAAAAGGAGAGCTGCAAGACTGCGTTCGATAGCGAGGAATCTCTGGTTTATCGACGCTGCCGATGCCTGGGTGTCGGTACCGGTACAATCGGCCGGAACCCTTGAGCATGGCACCAGTAGTTTTGCCAAGGTCGAGGCCCTGTTGGTGCTTTGAAGGCCTTTGAGGACCGGCTCATGTTTAGTTACCTGAGATCCATGGAAGGAAGACGAGGCTCTGGAACACGTTGATGCAATGGACATGGCATCTGAAGAAAAGAGGGTACCGAGCTTTGCAGCCCGGTTCTGTCTTCCTCTTTTAGTCATCCCCATACAAGAGAGACACTCCGATGGAGAATGATCAGGGTCTAAACATTTGAGACACCAGTGATGGGTGTCGGTGACGGAAATGGTACCAGAAGATGAGAAAACCTGTGGTACCGGTAGGTGTCGAGCGGAGGCAGATGCGACCACAAGAAAACAAGTTTAACTGAAGAGGGACAGTTGGAAAGGCGGGAAGGCAGCATGCATTTGCTGAGGGATGCTCCCAAAAGTGTTCCTATTGGATGCTGGGGAGCGTTCCTGCGCAGGCTCCGTCGGTACCGACAATATCCATATGTGAAGACTACATTCCTGCTTGTTCCTGGAGATCTACAGGGATGTAGTATTCAAACCCCACCTCCAGTCTGGCAGCCTCTCAGCTGCCATGGAGAAGAGAGTTCTCATGAAAGGAGAGCAACACCTTGGTGAGGCAGGAAGTGAGCCTGTAGCTAGGACCTGTCCACCATGAGATGTAAAACCCTCTTGCACCGAGGAGGTTTCTCCAGCACCATGTGCCCATGAGGGAAAGCTTAGGATGGCCATTATAGTGGAGGATGATTCAATCATTAGGCTTGTAAATAGCTGGGTGGCTAGTGGACGTGAGGATCGCCTGTTAACATGCCTGCCTGGTGCAAAGGTAGTGGATCTCACGCACCACATAGACAAGGTTTTAGATAGTGCTGGGAAGGAGTTTGCTGTCTTGGTACATGTTGGTACTAATGACATAGAAAAATGCAGGAAGGAGGTTCTGGAGGCCAAATTTAGGCTTTTAGGAAGGAAGTTGAAATCCAGAACTTCCATGTTAGTATTCTTGAAATGCTTCCCGTGCCTCGCACAGGGCCCAAAAGGCAGGCAGAGCTCCAGAGTCTCAATGTGTGGATGAGACTGTGGTGCAAAGAAGGTTTTGGATTTGTTAGGAAATGGGCAACTTACTGGGAAAGGGAGGGGCTATTCCGAAGGGAGGAGCTCCACCTTAACCAGGATGGAGCCATGCTGCTGGCATTAACATTTAAAAAGGAGACAGAGCAGCTTTTAAACTAGATAATAGGCAAAAGCCGATAGTCGCCCAAGAGTGCATGGTTCGGAAGAACGTATCCTTGAAGGATACTAATAAAACAGGGAAGTTAGGACATCCAGAGAGGTTCCAATAAAGATAAAAGTTACCCAGATGCCCTTAAGTACAGAGCTGAAAGATTCCAAATTACCCCTATCAACTGATAACCAGATTAATATGATTGAAATACAACTTCTAAAATGCCTGTATGCAAATATTAGAAGTCTAAAAAATAAGATGGGAGAGTTAGAATATATAGCTCTAAATGAGAGGTTAGAAATGATTGGTATCTCACAGATCTGGTGGAAGGAGGACAACCAATGGTATACTGTGATAAATGGGTACAAACTATATCACAATGATAGAGTAGATCAAATTGGTGGAGGGGTTGTGCTCTATGTTAGAGAGGGCATTGAGTCACCTAGGATTAAAATTTCGTAGGAAACATACGCTGTAGAATCTCTATGGATAGAAATTCCATGTAAAAAGGGGAAGACAATGGCAGTGGGGGTGTACTACCAACCACATGGCCAGAATGAACAGATGGATGATGAAATGCTGAAAGAAATCAGGGAAGCTAACAAAAGTTATAACACAGTAATAATGGGTGATTTTAATTACCCAGGTATCGACTCGGTCAGTGTCACAGCAGGACAGGCAAGGGAGATAAAGTTTCTAGCTGAAATAAATGACCGTTTCTTGAACCAACAAGAGGGGAAGCTATTTTCAACCTAGCCCTTAGTGGCATGCAGAATCTGGTGCAAGAGATAAGGGTGTTGGGGCCACTTGGCAATAGTGATCATAGCATGATCACATTTGAGTGAATAAATGAAAGAAGGATGGCAAGAAAATCCACAGTACCCCCATTTAACTTTCAAAAGGGAGACTATGACAAAATGAGGAAAATAGTTAACAAAAGACTTAAAGGAGCAGCAGTAAAGGCTAAAGATATGCATAAAGCGTGGGTATTGTTTAAAAATACTATCTTGGAAGCCCAGATCAGATGTATTCCACCCTTTAAGAAAAGTAGCAGGAAGGCCAAAAAACTGCCAGCATGGGATAAAGGCGATGTCAGAGAGGGTATTGCAGCCAAAACAGCATCTTTCAGGAAATGGAAAAAGGAAACGACATAAGCACTGCCAAGTTAGATGCAAGGCATTGATAAGGCAGGTAAAGGGAGAATTTGAAAAAAAAAAAAAAACCTTGCTGTGGAAGCAAAAATGCATAATAAAAAACGTTTTCAAGTACATTCGTAGCAAAAAACCTGTGAGAGTCAGTTGGACCACTGGATGATAGAAGAATAAAAGGGACGCTAAGTGAAGACAAGGCCATAGCAGAGAGACTGAAAGAATTCTTTGCTTCAGTCTTTACTGAAGAAGATGTAGGGATGTTCCCCATGACTGAAATGGTATATAAAGGTGATGTATCAGAAGAATTGAAAGAAATATTGATAAACTGGGAAGATGTATTACAACTATTTGATAAACTGAAGAGTAGCAAATCACCTGGACCAGATGGTATACAAAGGTGTTGAAAGAACTGAAATATGAGATTGCAGACCTACTATTAGCAATCTGTGCACTATGATGAAAATCAACAGCAGTACCTGAAGAGTGGAGAATGGCCAATGTAACACCAATATTTAAAAAGGGTTCCAAGGGTGATCCAGGAAGCTACAGACCTGTGGCATCAGTACTGGGCAAAATGGTAGAAACCATTATAAAGAATAAAATTATTGATTGTGTGTATAGTCATGGTTTAATGGGAGAAAGCCAACCTGAATTTAGCCAAGGAAAGTCTTGTCTTACTAATCTATTATATATTTTTTGAAGGTGTGAACAAACAGGTAGACAAAGATGAGCCATTTATATAGTGTATCTGGATTTTCAGAAAACCTTTGATAAGGTCGCTCATGAGAGAACTCTTGGCAAAATTTAAAAGTTATGGGATTGGAGGCAGTGTAGTACTGTGGATCAGAAACTGGTTGAAGGACTAGAAAAGGGGACTGCAACTTCTGGAGAGAGATCTGCAATTGTGAGTATATACTTCTTGGAATTTTTCTGAAGGGACTTCTTTGGATTAAAGCTGATTAATCTGTGAACCCAGTGTATTTGTTAAATCAGTTAGGGCCTAGTAGCAGCAGTTTAAGTTTAAAACACAGAAGAGAGCTTTCTGGTTAGATTTCATACCCAGCAGAGAGCTTATAGCTTAAATTTCATAATAAGTCAGAGTCTAGCAGCAGCAAAGAGCTTTAATTTAAATCCAATCAGAATATAACTTAGCATAAAAGGCAAAACAGGGTCAGTATTCTTTGAGCAACAAATACAGTCTTCTAGAGACCTTTACAAAGAGGCCTTCTACATAAGGGGCAAGAGACCTGTGAAACATTTTCAATAGGTGTTAACGTCAGGTGGCAGGTCAAAAGGCCATTTTGAAAGACTCCTTCTAGCCAAGCAAGGACTGTTAAAAACCCAGGAAGTTGGTCACAGCTTACCTCAGAAGCACAGGACAGGGTACTGTGTAGCAGCCCTCTTTTAATAAGTGTTATTTCCCTCCCTAACACCCACCCACCCACGGGATAATCGTAGCTTTATAGGTACTTACACATCTTAAAGGAAAGGAAGTGATCTCAGGTGCAGCTCGTTATCCAAATCAGTCATACACTAAGGACCTGAGATTAATTAAGCTTCAGGTGAACAAGGTATATTAAACGTATTAGGTACAATTTTATTAGTATAACTATCCATAGCAACCCTTAGTAAGTAAAGAACTTGAAGATCTAAACACAAGTTTAAAACTAAGATGCAGACAGCAGTCCAGCAGCAAGATGGGGGCTTTCCAGTCTTTTGCATTGAGTGTCACATGTATGATTTTCTCCCAGTTGGTGAGAGGTTTTAAGTTTGCACTAGGTGCAAGGAGCTCTTTGCTATCAGGGAACGAGTCCATTCTCTAGAGGCTAGAGTAGCAGACTTGGAAGACATAAGAAAGAGAGGTACATAGACGAGACCTACAGGGATATAGTCCTGAAGTCCCACCACCAGTCTGGCAGTATCCCTGTTGCCATGGAGGAGAGAGGTCACGTGGCAGGAGATCACCACCCTGGTGTGGCAGGAAGTGATCCTGTAACTAGGACCTGTCTGCCAGGTGATGTAAAACCCTCTCGCACCGAGGAAGTCTCTCCAGGGCCATGTGCCCATGAGGGAAGGGTTAGGACAGCCATTATAGTTGGTGATTCGATCATTAGGCATGTAGATAGCTGGGTGGCTGGTGGACGTGAGGATCGCCTGGTAACATGCCTGCCTGGTGCGAAGGTAGCGGACCTCACGCGCCACCTAGATAAGGTCTTAGATAGTGCTGGGGAGTCTGCTGTCTTGATACATGTCGGTACCAATGACATAGGAAAATGTGGCAGGGAGGTTCTGGAGGCTAAATTTAGGCTTTTAGTAAGGAAGTTGAAATCCAGAATTTCCAGGGTAGCGTTCACTGAAATGCTTCCCGTTACACGCACAGGACCCAAAAAGCAGGCAGAGCTCCGCAGTCTCAATGCGTGGATGAGACGATGGTGCAAGGATGAGGGTTTTGGATTTGTTAGGAACTGGGGAACATTCTGGGGCAAGGAGGGGCTCTTCCGAAGGGATGGGCTTCACCTTAACCGGGATGCAACCAGGCTGCTGGCATTAACCTTTAAAAAGGAGATAGAGCAGCTTTTAAACTAGATAATAGGAGAAAGCCGACAGTCGCACAAGAGCGCATGGTTCGGAAGAATGTATCCTTGAAGGATACTACCAAAAGCAGAGAGGTGCCAAAAAAGAGTAAAGTAGCCCAAATGCCCTTGAGTTTGGGGCAGACAGAGCTTAAAGATCCCAAAATACCCATGCCTACCCAATAGCCAGATTAATATGAATAAAATACAGTCTCTAAAACGCTTGTATGCAAATACTAGAAGTCTAAAAAATAAGATGGAATAGTTAGAATATATAGCACTAAATGAGAGGTTAGATATGATTGGAATCTCAGAGACATGGTGGAAGGAGGACAATCAGTGGGACACTGTGATACCTGGGTACCAACTATATCGTAATGTTAGAGTTGATCAAATTGGTGGAGGGGTTGCACTCTGTTAGAGAGGGCATTGAGTCAGAAAGGATTAAAGTTTTGCAGGAAACAAAATTTGCTGTAGAATCTATATGGATTGAAATTCCATGTAAAAAGGGGAAAGTGATGGCAGGGGGGTGTAAAACACAACTGGCCCAGAACTCTGCATCAACGTTGGTAGGGAAGTCGAAGAGGTAAGATCATATTATCCCAGGGTTGTCAGGCCTTCACTAGTTGTCTGCTAAATTTTGAACCCAAGTCAAATGTTTGGTTGTCGTTTTTAAATTTCTCTGAGCTACTAAGCATAGTGAATTGTCTGCATTTCTTAAGCCTTATGTTCCATCAACGTGCTTTGCGGTCTTTGTCACAAGGATTATAGTTTGTGCCATCAGGGTCTGAGGTATTCAAAGTTTTTATTTGTATGCGTATATTTTCGGTTAGAGAACATATTTTATGAAATGGTCTTCAGGGAGTTTCCATCTTTAGTAGTATCCTATAGGAACCTTAAAGACTTATTTCATTTAGCTTATGATTTAAGTGATATGGTGATATGCAGACAGTAATTTAAGCAACAATTACTACTATATATGCTGATTTGGAAGCTACTTAGCAAGGTAAATAATAGGTGGTTTATATATGAAAAAAGTTGTTTCTTTTGTGTTTTATCATCTGTCTTTCTGCTGTCATGCTTTAAAACCCTTTCGCGTCCACATAATTGTTTTGTAACTGAAAATTGTTTTGTTTTGTTTTTATTAAGATTTGAGCTAAATGATGCAGAATATAAAGTTCTTTTGAAAAAAATTTATTTCTAAGAAACAATATTTACTGTTGCCATATGGCAACTGCGGTCCTGAATGGCTGAAAATTAAAAACAGTCCTGGCATCAGTTTCATTTACTGCTGGGTGTGATAGTTTCAGTAACAGTTTTTTTCAGATGTCAAGCACAGATACGCATCACATTTCGCACACAGTGTGCGGATTTTTTGGAAATATAGAATCCAGTGAAAAATGTGGGGGAAAATTTGAAGGTTGCCATATGGCAACAACAGCCATGAAAGGGTTAAGTTGACCTCTGTCGCCTCACCCTATCGAAGAGCTAGGACTACAGGCCCACAAACTGCAGACACACTGATAAGGCCAAGCAGATCATTGCAGTACTGGAATAAGGAACAGCTCATTTCTCTAGAAAACAGTTTACTGCTAAAAAAAAAAAAAAGCATAAAGCCCACTTCATAACCAGCATCATCATTACAACACACTTCTACAGCTGCACCTTGCAACACAAATTAACTGTTGGAAAACTGCATTAAAATGCAACTTTGCTTTAACTTACTCATCGGTCATCATATATAAAAAAGTGAAAACTATTCAAATTCCATGCTCTTGCTTCCAAGATAGTTAAAAAAAAAGACATTACAAAAAGAAAGAGAAAGGCTACAGTAGGCTCTCCCAGGATTAGTGTCTCATCCAATGTTTTTTGGTGCAAGTGCCAAAAGAGGGCATGAATAGATGGACTTAAAAGCTCTCTCTCTTTTCTTTCTCTTTTATTCTCTCTACTAATAAGTGATTCACATTCCCTTGCTGGCCAAAGGCTGAAGGGTCTTCAAGCCTGAAGCCATCAGTGTAATTCATGTATCAAGAGAAGCCACTCCAGCAGCATCAACTGTCTTTCCTAAAACCTAAACAGATCTGATTGAAGGCAGAGGGACCACTGTGTACATAACAAAGGAAGGGCTCAAGCTCTGGTTTGCAGACATCAAGAGTGAATTATGTGTGGTGAAAGCAGAACTATTCGGTATGGTGGGGGAGCTGCGCACAGAGGTATAGGAGTTGGGCAAACATGTGGAAGACACGGAGGGCCTGATGGAGGAGTCAGTCTGGCCATGACAGGCCTGCGGAGCTGTTGCAGTTCATGGAGGAGGGTGCTCAGCAATTGACTTTAAAACTGGAAGATTTTGAAAACCACACCCACAGAAACAAAAACAATATCTGCGTTAAAGAGGTGCCTGAAGGCCCAGAATACCAGGATACCAAGGTGGTGGCCATTTCCATCTTTCAGTCGCTCCTGGGGAACTCCGCAAAGGAGACAGAGGCCCCAGAGATACAGCTGGATAGAGCACACTGAGTTCTGGGCCCCATGTGCGGAGAGCGCCAAGAAACATAGTGACATGCTTTCACGATTATATGGTGAAGGAGCAAGTAGCGAATAAGGTGAGAAAGGCATGGAATTTTTATGACAAGGACATTCTGTGGCAGTCTTTGCCGATCTGGCTGCCGGAATACTGCAAAGGAGGAAGGCTTTTTGGCCTGTAAGAGAGCATCTGCGCAAGGAACAAATCAGGTTTCCACTGGGGGTACCCCTTTGGTCTAGTCTTCACGATCAATCGTGCAACCAGACAGGTGATAAAACTGGAAGAAGCGGTGACAGCGATGGAGACAGCAGGAATGACAGAGGAGTGGGAACTGATCCCAAAGAAGCCGCATAAGGAGCCAAGGTGGAGGAGCTGGACAACAATGGAGAAAGGGGAAGGGTAAAAGAAGAAGCAGACCGCGAGGAGTGGACTGGTATAATTCATTTGTGAAGGGTGGGAGTGGAAAAGTGGTTGGGAAGGGATTGCAGACATTATCTGCTGAATGACTGTTGGGATTGGTAGAGAGAATTGTATTACTGGTGTATATTTTGCTGTTTGGGGGCGGGAGGGATCATTGTTGGGCGGAAGTGGGTTGCATGCTGGAGGTATGTGAAGGAGGAAGAGTGGAGTGTGAGAGGGAGGTTAGGAGGGAAGGGATGGAGCATGGCAAATGGGGAAGGGGTGGAAGAGATGGGAGACACAGGAGGGGTAAAGCCCGGGAGTTTGGGAACAAGCGGGATTGCCAGGTTAGAGGGAAAGGGATGAGGAGAGGGGCTGGAAGGGGGCAAGAGTAGGGGGAGTTGCCTTTGGTTGTGTGTATGTGCAGATGGGGAGAGTGAAGACCAGCCTTGTCTAAGGGATATGGAGGTGAGAAAGAGGTGGTGACCTTGAACGTGAAAGGGCTGAACTCATGGCAAAAGCAGTCCTTGCTGATGAAAGGAGGGCCGGAAGCATAAGGATGATGTGTTTATGATACAAGAGACACATTTAAGGAAGTCATTTCAGGGGTGTTTGCGGGGAAAGTGGATAATTCTAGGGGGGGGAGGGGTTGGTATGTTGTGGGATAGGAAGAGGATGGTAGGAACCCTGCATGTCCTTGGATTGGTAGATGCCTGAAGGCAGTGCCATGGGGCTAAGCAACAATGTACATATTATTCTAGTCCCCATGGGTCATATAGCCGCATTGATACTGTATTTCCCTAAGTCACAGGGGCTGAAAATAAGCTTAGAACTTGTAAAGTTAGTATATAAGTCGCCCTTTTGTATAGGTCGCAGCCTGCTTTCTTGCTGCATTTCATTAAAGTTAGTTTTCCCCCGTGCCTTCTTCTAGTCTCTAAATAAATTTTCAGTAATTCCAAAATTTCGTTCAGCGGCTCTGTTACCATGTTGTTCTGTGTACTGAATGGCTTTTCAATTTGAATTCAGCTGTGTATGTGTTTCATGTTTTTGGTGGCACAATTTTACTAATTTTTGTGAGAGGTAAAAAGAAATTCGTCTAAATACTTTTACATACTTAAATTACTTTAGACATACTGGATACATGCTGGATATGATGCACATGACCAAAGGGCCTGGATACAACTGCCAGAAGTAAGAACTTTTCGGGTTTTTATAGGCGAAGCAGTCAGATCGATTAGAAAGATTAATGTCCCCGATAAAGGCCTCTTTGATAACAATTAATCCCACTTGAGTTCAGATGTACAGCGGCGGGCCCAGGAACGAGTACAATTGTGAATAGAGAGGTGGGCCCCACCCACGACCTCGTAAACTCAGTATATAAGTCGCCCCTTTGTATAGGTCATGCCAGCTGCTCGTCATGTAAAAAACTGTGACTTATAACCCGGGAAATACAGTATTTTGAGGGTGGCTGCAGCATTTTTGCTGCATGTGCAGAAAGTAGCTATTTAACCATTAGTGTGGTCTGATCATGCCCCTATGCACATGACGCTGGGAGTGGGACGGGAGGAGGGGTCCTGTGATTCGCACATCTAAATAAGGGGTTGCTAAATAAAGGAGAGCCCGGGAAGAAATACACAAGGCTCTGAAGGACTATTTTGAGCTTAATAGGGAGGGAGAGGTATTCCCTGAGGGACAGTCTCAAAGTGGTGATGAAGGGTCACTTTATTGGGCTGGCGACCTACCAGAAAAGAAAAAGGGAATGTAAGGAAGACAGACTCCAGGGATGGCTGCAGGCATGCCAGGAGGAACATTTTAGGGCACTGGCTCGGAGGTTGGCAGAGATGGAGTGGATCAGAAGAGAACTGTACCAACTGCAGTTGAGGGAGGTAGCCTACAAGTTGGAAAGAACGTAACAGCGGTATTTCAAATGGGATAACAAGGCAGGCAAGGTGCTGGAGCACAAATTACAGGCGTACCAAAACCAACAGCAGGTGCATCAAATTATAGTTGGATAAGGAGAGCTGCGATTTCAATCTGAAGAGATAGCGTAGTTACTAACCTGTAAGAGGTGTTCTCCAGGGACAGCTGGAATTGGTCCTCACATACCCCTCTGGCACAGTGTATGGCAATAAATGCATGAGTCAGGCTCGAGTATGACGGGCACAAACATTTCCAAGAGGGCCGCCAAGGTGTTGACAGTGACAAATGTTCTGGAAGGCCATCCACGAGCAGGAATGAAAACAAAGTTGCAGCAGTGCGTGCCGCAATACACTCAAATTGTCAACTGGCTATCAGGGCGCTTGCTATGGACATGGGCATCAGTTTCGGGTCGGTACAGTCTATTCTTATTGTAAATTTGGGGATGGGACATGTATCTGCAAAATTCATGCCCAAACTCCTCTCCCCTGCCCAAAAAGAAGATAGACTATCTACAGCCAGGGAGTTGCTGGAATGCATTGAAAATTACTCAGATTTCATCAAGAAGATTATTACTGGTGATGAATCATGGGTTTATGGTTATAACCCGGAAACTAAGGCTCAATCCTCACAATGGGAGGCTCCAAAAATTCTCAGACCCAAGAAAGCCCATCAGGTGAGGAGCAATGTCAAGACGATGCTCACAGTTTTCATCAATTACTAGGGTATTGTTCATCATGAGTATGCTCCAAAAGGCCAAATCATCAATAAGGAGTACTATGAACAAGTTCTCACCCATTTGGGAGATGCAGTTTGTCGTAAGATGCCAGATTTGCATAGGAATGGTGAATGGTTGCTTCATGATAATGCCCCAGCTCACGCATCACATCGTGTCCAGAAGTTCTTGGCCAAACACCAAATCAAGCAAGTCCGTCAGTCTCCGTACTCACCTGACCTCACACCCTGTAACTTTTTCTGGTTTCCAAAACTGAAATTACCACTGAAAGGAAGGAGATTAGACTACTTGGAGAACCTTAAGCAAAATTCAATACAGCAGCTTCACAGCATTATGAAAAAGGCATTTCAATTTTTTCCAGCAGTGGCAGGAACAATGGAGGAAGTGTGTTTTATCAGAAATGTGTTTTATTGGAATTTTTGGCAAAACTGAAGAGCCATGGAATAGGAGGTAGTGTACTACTGTGGATCGGGAACCGGTTAAAAGATAGAAAGCAGAGGGTAGGGCTAAATAGCCAATTTTCCCAATGGAGAACGGTGAATAGTGGTGTACCCCAGGGATCTGTGCTGGGTCCGCTGCTTTTTGACATATTCATAAATGACCTGGAAAAGGGAATAACGAGTGAGGTTATCAAATTTGCAGATGACACAAAACTATTTAAAGTAGTCAAAACCCATGAGGATTGTGGAAAATTGCAAGAGGATCTTGATAAATTGGAAGACTGGGTTATCAAAATGGCAGATGAAGTTTAATGTGGACAAGTGCAAAGTTATGCACCTAGGGAAGAACAACGCAAACTATGGTTACACGATGCATGGTTCAACATTAGGAACCACCACCCAGGAAAAAGATTTAGGCGTCATTGTGGATAACATGTTAAAACCCTCTGCCCAGTGTGCAGCGGCGCCCAAGAGAGCAGATAGAATGGTAGGTATCATAAGGAAAGGAATGGAAAATAAAACAAAGGATATTATGATGCCTCTATATCGTTCCATGGTGAGACCGCACCTTGAATATTGTGTGCAATTCTGGTCTCCGTATCTTAAAAAGGATATAGCGTTATTAGAAAAGGTTCAGAGAAGAGCCACCAAAATGGTAAAGGGGATGGAAGGATACCCCTATGAAGAAAGGCTAAAAATGTTAGGGCTCTTTAACCTGGAAAAGAGACGGCTGAGACGAGATATGATAGAAGTCTATAAATTAATGAACGGAGTGGAACGGGTAAAGGTAGATTGATTGTTTACGTTATCAGAATATAAAAAGACTAGGGGACATGCAATCAAACTACAGGGTAAACTATTTAAGACTAATAAAATAAAATATTTTTTCACTCAACGTGTAATCAAACTCTGGAATTTGTTACCGGAGGATGTAGTAAAGGCTGTTACTGTAGCTGGGTTTAAAAAAGGTCTGGACAAGTTCCTGGAGGAAAGGTCCATAAACCATTATTAAGAAGGGACCCAGGATATCAATGCTTAACCCAATACAAGCATTGTGGAACCTGTGTCTTTTGGGGAAACTGCTAGGTATGTATGACCTAGATTGGCCACTGTTGGAAACAGGATACTGGGCTTGATGGACCTTGGTCTGACCCAGTATGGCATATCTTATGTTCTTATGTTAAGGGGACCGTGTTATACTTCTTGTGTTACTGTACAAGTCTCAATACTTTTTGATTGCACCTCGTAAGACAAAGTTCCAGTTCAATAGAGGTCACAATCTATGCAAGACTCAGAAAGGCATAACGTTATTACCCAACAAAACTACTTTGTAACAAATTTATTTAATTAATTTAACAGGTTTTTTTATACTGCTTTATCATTTAAGTCAAAGCCGTTTACATTATAACTTATACTTGGTAATGTACATTAAACAGGAACATTGATAACTTGGATTTTTCCGAGACAATGAAAGATATCATAAGCAAGTATTCAGCTCTCTTAAGACAATGAGTTTTGTATCAGACTATGATACTAACTAGGCCTTCCACAGCAGCTGGACTTCTGAACTTGAGGAAAAAGGTCTCAGGGCATCTAAGCTGCTACAGCTTTCCAAACATATGAACCGCACACTGTGTGAGGCTTCCCACATCTGCATCATTATGCAAGGCCATCTCAGTTCTGTATAAATAAATTCAAATTAGAAGAAGCCATCTTCTAAGAGTCCTTGGAGAACACCTGATTTGGATGAGGAATTTTGCTTTTTCTAAGGACGAGCAAGATATGTAATCCTCACGTAGAGAACTCCCTGACTACATGGTACCTTTAAAAATAAAAAAGGGAAAAAATTGAAAAGAGTGCTAACAGACAACAATAAACATCAATGTAGTTGGGGCATGGGCTTTTCATTTGCTCTCTGTCTACAACTATTGCTACTTTGCTACTATTGAACATTCATATAGCGCTACAAGGCGTACGCAGTGCTGCACAGACACATGTAAAGATGGTCCCTGCTCATTGGAGCTTACAATCTAGTTGAGACACAGTAGTGTAGACATGGGACATAGCTAGGGGGAATGGTAAGGAAACACAAAGGATATCAGATGAGTCAGCATCCGAAAGCAGCAGTAAAGAAATTTGTTTTCCACCTGGATTTGAAAAGGGTCAAATAAGGTGCCTGATGTACAGACTCCGGTAGTTTGTTCTAGACAAGGAGCAACAAGGTGAAAGGAGCGAAGTTTGGAGTTGGCAATAGGAGAGAAGGACACAGATAGAAGTGATTTGCCAGATGAGCGGAGTTCCCGAGGAGGGGTGTAGGGAGAGGTGTAAGGAGAGGTAAGAGAGGAGCTGCAAAGTGAATGTACTTATAGGTCAGCAGTATAAGTTTGAACTGGATGTGTAAATGGATAAGAAGCCAATAAAGAGACTTAAGAAGAGGAGTTATATGAGCATGAGAAGGTTGGCGGAAGATTAGCTATGCAGCAGAGTGTTGAACACATTAAAGAGGAGAAAGATGACTCTGAGGGAGACCAGCAAGGAGCAGGTTACAATAGTCTAGATGGGAGGTGACTAAAGAGTGGATAAGTGTCTTAGTGGTGTGTTAAGAACATAAGATATGCCATATTGTGTCAGACCAAGGTCAATCAAGCCCAGTATCCTGTTTCCAACAGTGGCCAATCTAGGTCATAAGTACCTAGCAGTTTACCCAAAAGACCACAGGTTCCACAATGCTTGTATTGGGTCAAGCAGTGATATTCTGGGTCCCTTTTAATAATGGTTTATGGATGTTTCCTCCAGGAACTTGTCTGAACCTTTTTTAAACCCAGCTACACTAACAGCTTTTATTACATCCTCCGATAACAAATTCCAGGGTTTGATTACATGTTGAGTAAAAAATATTTTCTCTTATTAGTCTTAAATGGGTTACCCTTTAGCTTCATTGCATGTCCCCTAGTCTTTCTATATACTGATGACGTAAACAATCGATCTATGTTTACTCATTCCACTCCATTCATTAATTAATAGACCTCTATCATATCTCCCCCTCAGCAGTCTCTTTTCCAGGTTGAAGGGCCCTAACCTTTTAGCCTCTCTTCATAGGGGTATCCTTCCATCCCCTTTACCATTTTGGTGGCTCTTCTCTGTACCTTTTCTAATAACGCTATATCCTTTTTAAGATATGGCGACCAGAATTGCACACAATATTCAAGGTGCGGTTGCACGATGGAACAATACATAGGCATTATAATATCCTTTGCTTTATTTCCATTCCTTTCTTTATGATACCTAGCATTCTATTTGCTCTCTTGGGCGCCGCTGCACCCTGGGCGGAGGGTTTTAACATGTTTATCCACAATGACGCCTAAATCTTTTTCCTGGGTGGTGGGTTCCTAATATGGAACCTTTCGTCGTGTAACCATAGTTTGGGTTGTTCCTTCCTAGGTGCTTACTTTGCACTTCTCCACATTAAATTTCATCTGCCACTTGGATGCCCAGTATTCCAATTTATCAAGATCCTCTTGCAATTTTCCACAATCCTCGTGGGTTTTAACAACTTTAAATAGTTTTGTCTCATCTGAAAATTTGATAACCTCACTCGTTATTCCACTTTCCAGGTCATTTATAGATATGTTAAAAAGCAGCGGACCCAGCGCAGATCCCTGGTGTACTCCACTATTCACCTTTCTCCATTGGGAAAATTGGCCATTTAGCCCTACCCTCTGCTTTCTTTTAACCAGTTCCTGATCCACAATAGTACACTGCCTCCTATCCCATGACTTTTTAATTTTGCCAAAAGTCTCTGATGAGGGACCCTGTCAAAGGCTTTCTGAAAGTCCAGATACACTATATCAACCGAATCACCTTTGTCTACCTGTTTATTCACACCTTCAAAAAAACATAACAGATTAGTAAGACAAGATCTTCCTTGTCTAAAGCCATGTTGGCTGTCTCCCATTAAGCCATGACTATCTACATGTTCAGCAATTTTGTTCTTTATGATGGTTTCTACTATTTTTACTGGTGCTGACGTCAGGCTCACAGGTCTGTAGTTTCCCAGATCACCCCTGGAACCCTTTTTAAAAATTGGCGTTTCATTGGCCACCCTCCAATCTTCAGGTATTACAGACTATTTTAATGATAGTTCACAGATTACTAATAGCAGGTCTGTAATCTCATATTTCAGTTCTTTCAACACCCTTGGATGTATACCACCCGGTCCCAGTGATTTGCTACTCTTCAGTTTATCAAATATTTGTAATACATCTTACCAGTGTATCGATATTTCTTTCAATTCTTCTGCAGTATCAACTTTAAATACCACTTCAGTCATGGGTAACATCCCTACATCTTCCTCGGTAAACACCGAAGCAAAGAATTCATTCAGTCTCTCCGCTATGGCCTTGTCCCCTCTTAGTGCCCCTTTTACCCCCTATCATCTAATGGTCCAACTGTTCAGAAAGGAATGGGAGAATTTTGTTGATGTTACAGAGAAAGAAACGACAGGTTTTAGCTATCATTTGGATGTGTGTAGAGAAGGAGAGAGAGGAGTCAAAGACAACCCCAAGATTGCGAGCTGAGGAGACAAGGAGAAGTAGAGAGTTATCCACGGAGATGGAGAAAGGAGAAAGGGAAAAGGAAGTTTTAGGGGGGAAAATAATCAGCTCAGTTTTGGCCATGTTCAATTTGAAGTGGCAGAATGTAAATGACGAAAGTCAGATTGTAGAGGATCCAGAAGGGCTTGAGAAGAGAGAAAGTAGAGGCAATGGCAGTGAACTGCAAGTTCAAGTAGATTAGAAACAAAGGGGAGGAGGGAAATGGGTCGATAGTGCAGGTTTCTTGAGGAGAGGAGTGACCACAGCATGCTTGAAAGCAGAAGGGAAAGTTGCAGTGAAAAGTGTTAGGTTGAGAATATGAGAGATGAGCTACAGTGGAGGAGACGGAGCTAAGGATAAGAGGAGCAGGTAGCGAATTTGGATAAGAGGAAAGAAGATGAATGGTTTCCTCCTCGGAGATCATAGAAAAGGAAGAAAAGGTAGCAGAGGTAGGGGGGAAGGTTGGGAGTGAAGGGGGGAGTGGGAGGAGCTGACCTCGTGGGAATTGCAGTGTGGTCTTGTGGATTTTGGTCATTAAAGTAGTTAGCCAGGATATAGGCAGATAGGGAAGAAGGGGTCAGAGGCAGAGGCACCTTCAGGAGAGAGATGAGAGCCGTAAAGAGACGGCGAAGGTCACAGGCAAGAGAATTAGTCAGATGGACATAATAGTATTGTTTAGCAAGTGCTTAGTAAAGAACTTAAAGATCTAAACAAAAACTTAAAACTAAGATGCAGACAGCAATCCAGCAGCGAGATGGGGGCTTTCCAGTCTTTTGCATTGAGTGTCACATGTATGATTTTCTCCCTGTTGGTGAGAGGTCTTACGTGTGCACTAGGTGCAAAGAGCTCTTTGCTCTCAGGGAACGAGTCCGTTCTCTAGAGGCTAGAATAGCAGACTTAGAAAACATAAGACAGACAGAGAGGTACATAGACGAGACCTACAGGGATATAGTCCTGAAGTCCCACCTCCAGTCTGGCAGCATCCCTGTTGCAATGGAGGAGAGAGGTCACGTGACAGGAGAGCATCACCCTGGTGTGGCAGGAAGTGATCCTGTAACTAGGACCTGTCCTCCAGATGATGTAAAACCCTCTCGCACCGAGGAGGTTTCTCCAGGGCCATGTGCCCATGAGGGAAGGGTTAGGACAGCCGTTATAGTTGGTGATTCGATCATTAGGCATGTAGATAGCTGGGTGGCTGGTGGACGTGAGGATCGCCTGGTAATATGCCTGCCTGGTGCGAAGGTAGCGGACCTCACGCGCCACCTAGATAAGGTCTTAGATAGTGCTGGGGAGGAGTCTGTTGTCTTGGTACATGTTGGTACCAATGACATAGGAAAATGTGGTAGGGAGGTTCTGGAGGCTAAATTTAGGCTTTTAGGTAGGAAGTTGAAATCCAGAACTTCCAGGGTAGCGTTCTCCGAAATGCTTCCCGTTCCACGTGCAGGACCCAAAAGGCAGGCAGAGCTCCAGAGTCTCAATGCGTGGATGAGACAATGGTGCAGAGATGAGCGTTTTGGATTTTTTAGGAACTGGGGAACATTCTGGGGAAAGGAGGGGCTCTTCCGAAGGGATGGGCTTCACCTTAACCGGGATGCAACCAGGCTGCTGGCATTAACCTTTAAAAAGGAGATAGAGCAGCTTTTAAACTAGATAATAGGGGAAAGCCGACAGTCGTCCAAGAGCGCATGGTTCGGAAGAATGTACCCTCGAAGGATACTACCAAAAGCAGAGAGGTTCTAAAAAAGAGTAAAGTAGCCCAAATGCCCTCGAGTATGGAGCAGACAGAGCTTAAAGATCCCAAATTACCCATCTCTACCAATAGCCAAATTAATATGAATAAAATACAGTCTCTAAAATGCTTGTATGCAAATGCTAGAAGTCTAAAAAATAAGATGGGAGAGTTAGAATATATAGCACTAAATGAGAGGTTAGATATGATTGGAATATCAGAGACATGGTGGAAGGAGGACAACCAGTGGGACACTGTGATACCTGGGTACAAACTATATCGTAATGATAGAGCTGATCAAATTGGTGGAGGGGTTGCGCTCTATGTTAGAGAGGTCATTGAGTCAGAAAGGATTAAAGTTTTGCAGGAAACAAAATTTGCTGTAGAATCTCTATGGATTGAAATTCCATGTAAAAAGGGGAAGGCGATGGCAGTGGGGGTGTACTATCGACCACCGGGCCAAAATGAACAAATGGATGATGATATGCTCAAAGAAATCAAGGAAGCTAACAAAAGTTACAGCGCAGTAATAATAATGGGTGATTTCAATTACCCCGGTATCGACTGGGTCAGTGTCACGGCAGGACATGCTAGGGAGATAAAGTTCTTGATGACATAAATGACTGCTTCTTGGAGCAGCTGGTTCATGAACCGACCAGAGGGGAAGCCATATTAGACCTAGTCCTTAGTGGAACACCAGATCTAGTGCAAGAGATAAGGGTGTTGGGGCCACTTGGCAATAGTGATCATAGCATGATCGCCTTTGATTTAATTAGTGGAGGAGGGATAGTAAGGAAATCCACAGTACTACCTTTCGAAAGGGAGACTATGATAAAATGAGGAAAATAGTTAAGAAAAAACTAAAAGGAGCAGTTGCAAAGGTTAAAGACTTACATCAAGCTTGGGTGTTGTTGAAAAATACTATCTTGAAAGCCCAGACCAGCTGTATTCCACGCTTTAAGAAAAGTGGAAGGAAGTCCAAAAAACTGCCAGCATGGTTTAAAGGTGAGGTCAGAGAGGCTGTTGTTGCCAAAAAAGCATCTTTCAGGAAATGGAAAAAAGAGCCAAACGACGAAACCTGGAAACAGCACAAGCACTGGCAAGCCAAATGCAAGGCATTGATAAAGCAGGTAAAGGGAGAATTTGAGAAGAAGCCTGCTGTGGAAGCAAAAACGCGAAATAAAGATTTTTTCAAGTACATTCGTAGCAAAAAACCTGTGAGTCAGTTGGTCCATTAAATGATAGAGGAGTTAAAGGGGCACTAAGAGGCGACAAGGCGATAGCGGAGAGACTGAATGAATTCTTTGCTTCGGTCTTTACTGAGGAAGATGTAGGGATGTTACCCATGACTGAAGTGGTATTTAAAGGTGCGGAAGAATTGAAAGAAATATCGATACATCGAGAAGATGTATTACAACTATTAGATAAACTGAAGAGTAGCAAATCACCTGGACCGGATGGTATACATCCAAGGGTGCTGAAAGAACTGAAATATGAGATTGCAGACCTGCTATTAGTAATCTGTGAACTATCATTAAAATCATCTCTAATACCTGAAGACTGGAGGATCGCCAATGTAACACCAATTTTTAAAAAGGGTTCCAGGGGTGATCCGGGAAACTACAGACTGGTGAAAATTGGTAGAAACCAACATAAAGAATAAAATTACTCAGCGTGTAGATAGTCATGGCCTAATGGGAGACAGCCAACATGGCTTTAGACAAGGAAGATCTTGTCTTACTAATCTGTTGTGTTTTTTTGAAAGTGTGAATAAACAGGTGGACAAAGGTGAGTTGGTTGATATAGTGTATCTGGACTTTCAGAAAGCCTTTGACAAGGTCCCTCATCAGAGACTTTTGGCAAAACTAAAGGGTCATGGGAAAGGAGGCAGTGTACTACTGTGGATCAAGAACTGGTTAAAAGATAGAAAGCAGAGGGTTGGGCTAAATGGCCAATTTTCCCAATGGAGAAAGGTGAATAGTGGTGTACCCCAGGGATCTGTGCTGGGTCCGCTGCTTTTTGACATATTCATAAATGACCTGGAAAGTGGAACAACGAGTGAGGTTATAAAATTTGCAGATGACACAAAACTATTTAAAGTTGTTAAAACCCAAGAGGATTGTGGAAAATTGCAAGAGGATCTTGATAAATTAGAAGACTGAGCATCAAAATGGCAGATGAAATTTAATGTGGACAAGTGCAAAGTTATGCACCTAGGGAAGAACAACCCAAACTATGGTTACACAAGGCAAGGTTCCACATTAGGAACCACCACCCAGGAAAAAGATTTAGGTGTCATTGTGGATAACATGTTAAAACCCTCGGCCCAGTGTGCAGCGGCAGCCAAGAGAGCAAATAGAATGCTAGGTATCATAAGGAAAGGAATGGAAAATAAAACAAAAGATATTATAATGTCTCTATATCGTTCCATGGTGAGACCGCACCTTGAATATTGTGTGCAATTCTGGTCGCCGTATCTTAAAAAGGATATAGAGTTATTAGGAAAGGTTCAGAGAAGAGCCACCAAAATGGTAAAGGGGATGGAAGGATACTCCTATGAAGAAAGGCTAAAAAGGTTAGGGCTCTTTAACCTGGAAAAGAGACGGCTGAGGGGAGATATGAAAGAAGTCTATAAATTAATGAACGGAGTGGAACGGGTAAACGTAGATCGATTGTTTACGTTATCAGAATATAGAAAGACTAGGGGACATGCAATGAAGCTGCAGGGTAAACTATTTAAGATTAATAAAAGAAAATGCTTCGTACGTTCCATGTTCCAATGTGTAAGACATCTTTACAGCTTCTGACTCTCATTTCATGCGCAGCTACATCAGCAGTCAGACTTCCCGAGGGCTTTGATCCAACCACATCATAAATGCTGGCTTTACTCTGAAAAGTCTTCAGCTCTTCCCCAGTAGCTAGATGAGTGCCTTCTGACCTGGGGGTCTCATCTTCCAGCACCATAGCACAATTTGTTTTGTTGTAACTATCCATTGGGTTTTCATGGCAAGATACAGAAGTAGATTGCCGGGCCTTTCTTCCGCACAGTTTAAGTTTGGTGTTGTTGCCGTTGTCACAAAAATGTGATCCTCCGCCGTCAACACTGTCCCATTCTGCTGCTGCCCAGATGAGTGGTTTGTCTTGCTCTGGCACCTCAACTTGATCTGTTGGGTGTCAGCGAACTGAAATGGACTGGCATGGGGCACTTTGCATCAGATGATCACATGGTCTACTATGCTGGAAATGAAAGACAAAGAAGAAATGGTGTTGCATTTATAATAAAGAAGAAACTTGCAAGAACTATAATGAAATACAATGCAGTCAGCGAACGCTTAATCTCTATTCGTCTACGAGGATTGCCTATCAACACAACTATAATTCAAGTATATGCCCCAACAACAGCTGCTGAAGAGAATGAAATTGAAGAGTTCTATGAACAAGTACAAGCTGAAATTGACAGAACATGCAAACAGGATATCCTGATAGTCATGGGTGACTGGAACGCAAAGGTTGGCAACAAAGAAGAAGGCAAAGTAGTTGGAAAATATTGACTTGGCAACAGAAATGAAGCTGGAGAAAGACTGATAGAATTCTGCAAGACCAATGATCTATTCATCTCAAACACCTTCTTCCAGCAACACAAGCGGCGACTGTACACATGGACTTCACCGAATGGATTATATAAAAATCAAATTGACTACATATGTGGAAGTGAACGATGGAAAAGCTCTGTAACATCAACAAAGACAAAACCTGGAACTGACTGTGGTACAGATCATCAACTACTAGTATGCAAACTCAAGCTAAAGTTGAAAAAGAACAAACCACTCATGAATGCAGCAAAATATGACCTTGAGAATATACCACTGGAATTTAAAGACTGCCTGCAAAATCGATTTGCTGCTTTAGATACAAATGACAGAGCTCCGGAAGAGTTATGGAATGACATCAAGAAGGTTGTGTTGGAAGAAAGCGAGAAGTCTCTACAAAAGGTGAAAAAGCAAAAACGGCCAAAATGGATGACGGAAGAAACTCTGAAAATTGCCCAGAAACGCAGAGAAGCTAACGCCAGAGGAGAAAGAAAGACAATCACAGAACTCAACAGAGATTTCCAATGTGCAGCAAGACAGGACAAGGAAAAGTACTACAATGACACTTGCAAGGAAATAGAAGCAGAAACTATTAGAGGAAAAAGAAGATCGGCTTTCCTAAAGCTACGAGAGTTAAAGAAAAAGTTCCAGCCTCGAATTGGAATGTTACAAGATGCTCAAGGTTCTATGTTGAATGATGATGAGAAGATCAAGAAAAGGTGGAAGGAATATACAGAGTTTTTATATGATAAAGATCAAGTGGACCAACAGCCGTTTCAACCTGTACCTTATGATCGGGAACCATTGGTGATGAAAGAAGAAGTTGAAGCAGCATTGAAAGCCTTATCAAAGAACAAAGCACCAGGCATTGATAGCATTCCCATAGAAGTATTGCAGCAATCTGATGCAGCTGTTACCGTACTCACAAGGCTCTGCCAAGAAATATGGAAGACAACATCATGGCCAACTGACTGGAAAAGATCTGTGTTTATACCAATACTAAAGAAAGGTGATCCAACTGACTGTGGAAATTATCGCACAATCGCTCTGATCCCACATGCCAGCAAGATTCTACTGAAGATTATTCAAAAGAGACTACAACCATACCTGGAACAAGAACTACCTGAAGTGCAAGCAGGGTTCAGAAAAGGGCGAGGAACGAGAGACATCATTGTGGATGTGAGATGGATCCTTGAAAAGACTAAAGAATACCAAAAGGATATCTATTTGTGCTTTATCGACTATAGCAAGGCTTTTGACTGTGTAAACCATGAGAAACTCTGGGCCACATTAAGAAGCATGGGTATACCAGAACACCTGATCGTTCTCTTGCGCAATCTGTACATTGATCAAGAAGCAACAGTTCGAACGGAACAAGGAGAAACAGAATGGTTTAAAATAAGCAAAGGTGTAAGACAAGGCTGCATACTTTCCCCCTACCTGTTTAATTTATATGCAGAACAAATCATCAGAGAAGCAGGATTGTATGAAGACAACAGAGGTGTGAAGATTGGTGGAAGACTCATCAACAACCTTCGCTATGCTGATGATACCACATTACTGGCTGAAAGTGAAGATGATCTGAAACATTTGTTTCTCGCAATCAAAGAACATAGTCTCAAAATGGGCCTGCACCTTAATGTAAAGAAGACAAAGATCATGACAACTGGCATAATCAACAGGTTCATCGTTGAAGGAGAAGAAATTGAAATTGTGAACAACTTTAACCTACTTGGATCAACTATCAATAAAGAAGCAACAAGCAGTCAAGAAATCAAACGACGCATTGTTCTTGGCAGAATGGCTATGAAAGACCTAGATAAGATTCTCAAGAGCAGAGATGTCTCTCTCCATACAAAGATTCGACTTGTTCAAGCCATGGTATTTTCAATAACATCATATGGATGTGAAAGCTGGACAGTGACAAAGATAGACAGGAAGAAAATTGATGCCTTTGAATTATGGTGCTGGCGGCGAATACTGTGTATACCATGGACTGCCCGAAGAACAAACCAGTCGGTACTAGAGGAGATCAAACCTAAGCTTTCTTTAGAAGCTCAGATGACAAGACTTCGACTTTCATACTTTGGACACATCATGCGAAGAAAGAGATCATTAGAGAAAGACATTATGCTTGGCAAGATAGAAGGTCAACGCAAAAGAGGAAGGCCAGCAATGAGATGGATTGATACAATAACAGCAGCTACAGGTATCAGTCTGTCAACAATGAGCCGCCTGACTGAAGACCGAACACAGTTTAGGATAGCTATCCAGAGGGTCGCCATGAGTCGACTCCGACTCGACGGCACTTAACAAAAGAAAATATTTTTTCACTCAACGTGTAATCAAACTCTAGAATTTGTTACCGGAGGATGTAGTAAAGGCTGCTAGTGTAGCTGGGTTTAAAAAAGGTTTGGACAAGTTCCTGGAAGAAAGGTCCATAAACCATTATTAAGAAGAGACCCAGGATATCAATGCTTGACCCAGTACAAGCATTGCAGAACCTGTGTCTTTTGGGGAAACTGCTAGGTATGTATGACCTAGACTGGCCACTGTTGTAAACAGGATACTGGGCTTGATGGACCTTGGTCTGACCCAGTATGGCATATCTTATGTTCTAATGTTGTTAAGTGCTATGGCTGACTGGAAAGAAACAAGCATGAATTTCAAGTGTAGAAAGTCCTCAAGGGTGCGGGATTTGAGCCAAGCATGCTCAGCTGAGCGGGCACAGGAATGTAGATAGCAGGTAGTAGAAATCAGCCAGAGTTGAAGTACATTACGCCTCACAGGACGTGGGTGGAGCAAGAGCATCCACAGTAGAGGAGAGTGCAGCGTTCAAGGAAGCTACAGCCTCATCAACAGATTCAGATGACATCCTGGAGGAAAGAGGTGGTGAGACGGTGGAGGAGAAGCTAACAGATCAATGGCATGAAGATTTCTAAAGAGGTTGGAGGAGATAGGGCGAGGTTGAGGCGGTGAGTGATGAAGAGTGAAGTTTAGCAGGTGATGATTAGAAAAGGGGAAAAGTGAGGTACAGATGTTTGAGGGTAGGCAATTAGAGAAGAATACAAGGTCAATGCAGTGGCCTTGCTGGTGAATAGGGGCAGTAGAGCAAAGCTGGAGGTTGAATGATGAAGTAACAGAGAAGAGCTTTAAAGCATAATTCGGAGGGGTTATCGACATGAATGTTAAAATCCCCAAAAATACAGGAGGGGGAAGAAAAATCCAGAAAGAAGGAAAGCCACAAGTCAAAGTCAGAGAGAAAGGTAGAGGTGGACTTGACAGAGGGTCGATAAATAACAGCTAGTTGGAGAGGCAGTGGGATAAAAAGCCAGATGGAGTGGGATAAAAAGCCAGATGGAATGGGCTTCAAAGGAGAGAAAGGAGTGAGACTGAGGCAGAAGGAGGGGTTGAAATTGACAGGAAGGAGAGAGTAGAAGCCCAACACCTCCACCACAGCCAGTAGGACGAGGCGTGTGGGAGAATTTATAGCCACCATGACAGAGAGCAGCGACTGAAGCCCAGTTCTCAGGGAGGAGCCAGGTCTCAGAGCAAGGAGATGGAGAGCACTAGAGATAAAGAGATCACGAGTAAAGACAAGTTTATTTAAGATGGAGTGTGCGTTCCACAAGGCACATGAGGAGGGGGAGAGGAGAGGGATATGAATAAGATTTGAGGTGTTGCATAAGGATCTATTCTGGGAGTGTGACAGAAGTCTAGGGAGGCCAGGGTTGGAGTTGATATCTCCGGAAGAGAGGAGGAGGAGGAGGAGTAGAAGAGTGCAGGACAGAGAGGAGACAGCACGGCGCTAATGAGGATGAGGTTGTTTCAGAAAGAGAGGAGATGGCTAAATGACAGAGAAAGTGGTGAAGCTCAAGAAGTGATGATAGAGTAGATGACAAGATGGTGGGGGAAGCAAGGATGGTAAAGGGGAGATAAGGGGGAGGGGCTTGAGGGTGTTGGTAGGAGGGAAGACATTAGGGAGTATGAGCAATAGGAAGAGAAAGAAATGAGGAGCCACAGAAGAAAGATGGAGAGGAGCACAGAAGTCAGAGGAAGTAAAAGGATAGGTAGTAGGGGATAAGGTGCACCTGTGAGGGATCGGGGTAATGAGCACAGGACAGCTATAGGAAACTATAAGCCAGGGGGTGGGTGGGTTGTGAGGGGGGGGATAATAAGGAAGAGGAGAGAGAGAGACACACACACAGCTAAAGACAAAGAGGCAGTGCTGAACAAGAGGGGCGGGACAACTGCTTAATGCAAGCAAGTGAAAGCAGCCAGAATCCAAAGAAGGTGCCTCAGTAAAAACCTCAGGCAAAGTAAAAAAAACTGAGGACTGAAAATACCAACTACAGAGGAATAGGGAGGAGAGAAAAAAAAAATCACACCAAAATATGCAGTCAGAAAGAACTAGTCAGAAAACAGAGGCAGTCAAGTGGTGAGAAGAAAGCCACAGTGCTACAGAGGGCAGGAGCTGGATAGGACACACCCTGACAAAACAGAAATATATACACTGCTTGTATGCTGGTGGGGGAGCACGTGCTGCTTGTTTGGACTGGTCTAGCAGGATTCAAGGAAAGGACATTATCTGATAAGTAAAATGTCACCTTCTCAATCATCTGGCATAAAATGGAATCTCAGGTTTGATACAAAGAGGAATTACCAGTAGAAAGGAAGAGGTACTAATGCCACTGTATAAGTCACTGGTGAGGCCTCATTTGGAATACTGTGTTCAGTTTTGGAGACCATATCTTGCAAAGGATGTAAAAAGACTGGAAACTGTTCAGAGGAAGGCGACCAAAATGATTTGGAGCCTGCGTCAGAAGCCTTATGAGAAGAGACTTGAAGACCTAAATATGTACACTCTGGAGGAGAGGAGGGATAGGGGAGATATGATTCAGACCTTTAAATACTCAAAGAGAAATAATGAACAAAACAAACCTCTTCCAAAGACGGGGAAGCTGTAAAACTAGAGGGCATAACATGAAGCTGCAAGGGGGTAAATTGAAAGGCAATGTCAGGAAAGCACAGTTACTTACCTGTAACAGGTGATCTCTGGGAACAGCAGGAATAAGTCTTCACATATGGGTACGTCGGTACCGACAGAGCCTGCGCGGGAACGCTCCCCAGCATCCAATCAGAAAGCTTTTGGGAGCATCCCACAGCGACTGCGTGCTGCCTTCCCGCCTTTCCAACTGTCTCTCCTCAGTTGAGTTTTATAGCTGAGACAAAAGAGAGAAAGAGGAAAGGAAGATAGATAGAGAGATACAACTCCTAGGGGAGGTGGGTGGGTTGTGAAGACTTATTCCTGCTGTTCCCAGAGATCACCTGTTACAGGTAAGTAACTGTGCTATCTCCAGGAACAAGCAGGAATGAGTCTTCACATATGGGGACTCCCAAGCTAAGATGCCCGGAGCCCCAGCATGGTGAGGATTGGAACATGCTACACCTCATATGGGCAGGCATCCTGAGGATGGAGGGTAGGAGTTGAAAAGAGAGGAGCTGTAGGAAAACAGCTAACCTAAGGACTACAGGTAAGAAGTCCTTGTATGTATGACAATTACCATGAAAATATTGACATGAACAAACACAATATGGACCTCACCTACTGGATTGCAGGAAGTAGAGAGGCTGATGAAGTCTACTGGAGAGCCAGCAGAGGAATGTTCAAGGTGATCTCACTGAAGTGAAGGCGAAGGTCCAAATCTGGAATTGACAAGTGACCCAGGTGTCACCTGGGGTAGTACCCAAATGTCAGGTCTTCAGTGGAAGCTTTATGGAAAAAGCTGGGAACTCCTTTGGATACAGTTAGTAACATTTAGGAGCAAAAGAGGAAGACTGACTGATTTGGACAACTAGCCCAGCCCTGGAGGGAAGAAGGGGTATGGAAAAAAAACCATATTCCCAAGGAAGATAGATGTCTGAAGGGTGGAAACTTCAGATCTACTGAAGATTCAGGCTGTCTTTCCTATCTGTTGAGAGATAGGAAAGATAGTGAAGCATGGAGCTTCAGGGATATCTAGACCTAGGGTTAAAGTAGGAGCTGTCAGTACCACAGAAGTGGTTGTGTGCATAATACCCAGACATACTGAGGGACAGTATGAAGATATGCAAGCCCACTGTCTGGAACCTATAGAAAGGTAAAAACCCTTTATAAGCATAGACAGTTAGAGAGATAAGTATGGTAATACATATCTACCTATAAGGAAGCATCTCGATAGATACATATATACATAGGGACACATATATGTGTCTATAGTGAGAACTGGAGGGGCATAGATATGCTCACACAGCTTACAGACATGTATCTATAGAGAAGTATATAGAAATATATACATACATGTATAGAGATGTCTAAAGATAAATGTCTGCAACTAAGCAGATAGAGATATGTTCATAAGAACATTCACATGGGAGATGTGAAGGAGAAAGATTCATCTAACAACAAGAAGGTGGAACCTACTTGAGGAGATATATAGAGAATCTATTCTCACTGGTAGGATGGTGCAGGAATGCCATCCAGTGGAATAACCAGGATGGTTGTGTGAAAAACAGAGGATAATATCAGTCTGTAAACAGCAAGTTCTGAGTCCTATAGAACTCTCGCATGGTAAATGGACAGAAAACACATAGGATGAGATACCAGGTTGACCCACTTGAGGAACAAGGGGAGGGGGTATCATGCATTGTTTAATTAAATATGTGCTGTCCAAGGAGGATTAGGATACCACGAGGACAAGCTGCAAGGAAAAAGAGCATATTTCCTGTAGAAACTGGGTGACTCTTTAGACTGTCACATATAGAAGGCTTAAGTCCTTTATTAAAAGGAAACAGAAGGGTATAAAGAACCCCTACAGTCATGAAGAATGACTGAGGAAGCCTTTTTCAACCATATAGGATAGAAATTAGAGAAAAAATCCTCATGCTCTCTAGCAAGGGCCCATAGTGGAAAGCTTCTCAGTAGGATTGCAGAGAGCACTATGCAGGAGAATTGAGGAATAAAAGTGGCTGTTGGAGGAAACGAGCTGCCACCTCAGTTATGCTGCCAACTCCAGGGATTTGGAGATGACAGAAAAGAAGCGATAAGGATTTTCCAAGATAGATGAGCACTATCTTGGAAACACTACTAAGACTAGAGAAAGTAGTGGAAGACAAGACTGGAACTCGTAGAAAGTACCAGTAGTCAAAGCACTGGAACTCCTGCATGGGCAGCTGCTGAATAGAACAGCAGAGAGACTTCCTCTGTTTGTAACAGAGAGGACAGACAGAACACGAGGAGAAATCCTGATCATGTCTGATGAGCTGCCCAATGAAAGCAGGGAGGTAACTCCAGAGAAAAACTCTACACTGGAAAGGAAAGGAAGACTAGAAAGGCTAAGAAAGCCTTCCAGTGGTATGGTAGCACTCTTACAGTGGAGTCCCTGAAAAAGAGGGTAAAGAAAAAATAGGAGCTGAAGGGAGACTTGCTATATGGTAAGTCTGTAGAAGGAAAAATTCATGGTGATACAGGGAAACTATCATGAGATAGTTGGCAAACCTCTCTTCATGGAAGGAAGAGGAGGAAAACCTTGTGACCCACAGACATGAATCTCCTGACAGCTCAGCCTACTTGAGAGCAAGTGGATGTCCTGGAAACAGGAATCCAAGCGTAGAGTTTTAAATGAAAAAACAGTGAAAAAACTTCTACTGAGAAGAAGTGAACTGTATGTTATAAGAGATCAATTAGAACCCCATTGAGGGTTTTCTTGGCTTGAGTTTGGATTCTTCAGACCAGGGCGAGGTTTCCCCTGTTTGGGAACATCGGCATGATGGGCAGGAGAAGAATAAAACCTTCTTCTTTTAGGAAAAGGAGGTTTGGTAGGGCATTTCTTACCTGCTGGGGAAGGAGAAGGTTTAGGATGGCCCTCAGAAGCAGGGAAGTCAGTGGAGCAATGAGCAACCTGACGCAAAGACTCCTTGTTGAAGAGATTATCTCCAGTACAAGGAGTGTTACCCAGTCTTTGTTGTGCCCATCTGCTCAAGTCTGAAGCTTGGAGCCAGGCTCTACGTCGTGCTCCTATGGCTATAGCAGAGGTTCTGCTAAAAGACTCAAAGGAGTCTAGGGAAGCACGAGAAAGAAACCTAGAGATATTCTGGCTATGACTAAGAAGCAAGGAATAGTCTGCAGCCTTGGGCTCTGAAAGAAAAGGAGTCAAAAGAGATAATTTCTCTGTGACCTCCTGAAGGGATAGACTCATATAAAAAATATATGAGAGAATCCTTGTTGCCAGCATAGATGTTTGGAAGGTTTGATGTCCAAAGGCATCTAGTGTTCTAGATGCACGACCTGGCGGGAAAGAAGAATGCTTCTTCTTGCTTTTTACCTTCCTCATTGCTGATTCCACTACGATGGAATGATGGGGAAGTTGAGTCTTTTGAAACCCTGGAGAGGGGGGCACCTGATACAGAAGAGTAGTTGCTGTAGAAGGTGAGGAAGCCCTTAAAGGTGTTTCCCATATTTTCAGAAGAAGATCCTGTAAGGAATGATGTAAAGGAAGCATTATATTTTCCTTTTTCCCAGAAAAGCCTTGTGTAGGATCATAGCCAGGAATAGGAATAGCCAGGAATGTTGCCATGTCAAGGAGAAATTTCTGAAAAAAAGGATCTCCAATGGGAACAATCCCTGGACAGGCTAAACTCGAAGAACTAGGCTGGGCACCAGTACTTGTGCAGTGCAAAACTGGATCTCTAATGAATGGATACTGGGACTGGCGGGTATGACCTGAAACCGTCAGTATGGTATCGTCCATGCTAGGTATTGACGCCAAACTAGGTATAGAAGGGAGCGATCCTGGTGAAAAAAGCATGGATGGAGCTGGTTCCGATGTTACTGCAGGTACCAGCATCGACACCGATACCGGTAGCTGAGCCAGAATCGAAGGCGATACCGACATCGAAACAGTCATCGGAGGCTGCTCAAACGGTACCGAGGAAACTCGAAAGTCTCGGTGAATATCCTCGGTACCGGGCATCCGGAATCGGTGCGTGTCGGTTCCGAGACGCGTCGGTACCCAGTCTTCCAGACTAGATATCGATTCTAGACTCGGCATCGAAGGAAGCAAATCTATCGATGCATGTCTAGATGGTACCAACATCAAAGGTTGTATCGACGGAGCTGCCGATACTGGAAAGTCAATCTGGGTATCGATCGGTCCCGAAGGCACCGAGTACACCAGATGACGATCCCTGGTGAGAAGTGGATCGCTCAACACCAGTGCCAATGCCGGGTTATCGGTACCGCTCGAAGCGGATGCCACCCCCGAGCATGGCTCAGGTATGTTCTGTGAGGGGTGAGCCCCAGGAACAACCTGAAACCCCTGAAAGGCTTTGGAGACCGAAGACTCCCGCCGGGGTTTTGAAGCCAATGGGGTCTTGAGGGCAAGGCCGGAGCCGTCATCATGCTTGGCATGAGACCTACCACCCAAGGATTGGCTAGTCTTAACAGACTGTTTGTGGGTTACCTGAACCTGTAGAGAAGTAATGGTCGGTGCCCTTACACTGGAAGGGAAAACTGCATCGAGAGAAACTCGAAATGGAGAATTTCTTCTCATAAAATTGTAGCCTGATGGCTCTGGAGGAAAAGGGTCAGGACCCAAACAGGTTAGACACCAGTTATTGGAGTCTAAAAAGAAAACTGTATTTCCACAGTTAAGACACTTCTTAGGAGAAGAAGGCTCCATAATGGAGAGGCCTTACAGGCCCAAAAATTCAAGACAGAAACAGAGGGAAAAAAACTCCCTGAGTTTTAGAAAAAAGAAAAGAAAAAAAACCACCGGCGGTACCGGTGGAGTCGGGGAAACAGCCGCGACCACAAGAAAACAAAAAGTAAAAGATTTAAAGAAAAGATTTTCTGCGGTGACAGGAAGACGTCCTGCCAGCTCCGCGGAAAAATGAAAACTGAGGAGAGACAGTTGGAAAGGCGGGAAGGCAGCACGCAGGCGCTGAGGGATGCTCCCAAAAGCTTTCTGATTGGACGCTGGGGAGCGTTCCCGCGCAGGCTCCGTCGATACCGACGTACCCATATGTGAAGACTCATTCCTGCTTGTTCCTGGAGATATACTTTTTCACTGAAAGGGTGGTGGGATGATTGGAATGCCCTCCCGATGAGACAGACACAGTGGATCCATTTACAGCAATAGGATAAAATCAAAATAAACTTAACTAAATTCTCAACAAACATGGAACGGTGGGTTCACCCATAAACAAAGGCATGGGGAGGAGTGGCCTGCACGGAGCCGCAGGTGTACCTACTCTTGTCATCGTACTGGGCAGACTAGATGAACCATACTGGTCTTTATCTGCAGTCATTTACTATGCTACTATGTTACGATGATACTCAACTGGTTTTCTTCATTCTTCTCAGATCACTCCTTTCAGGTTCTTTTTAATACTGCATACTCAGACCCCCTACCTCAACCTTGTAGAATTCCACCAGGTTCTATCCTGGCCCCAATGCTTTTCAATATTTTCCTCAGTCCCCTTTCAATTCTATTCCAGGATCTAAATATCAGGGCTTACTATTATGCTGATAATGTCTTTCTCCTCTCTCATTCAGACTCGCTGACACCTGACTTTCCTTTCATCGATGCCATAATTCATAAGTTTTCAACCCAGTCCTCGGGAAACTCTAGGCCAGTCAGGTTTTCAGGATTCCCACAATGAATATGCATAAGATAGATTTGCATACAATGAAGGCAGAACATGCAAATTTTTCTCATGCATATTCATTCTGGGAATCCTGAAAACCGGACTGGCCTAGGGTTCCCCGAGGACTGGGTTGAAAACCCCTGGCATACTTAATCTCATCACCTCCTGATTCCAACACTAACTGACAAACTAAATCCCAGGAAAATGTCAGCCATCTAGATCAGGGGTCTCCAAATCTGTCCTGGAGAGCTGCAATCCAGCCAGGTTTTTGGGAAATCCCTAATGAATATGCATGAGATATATTTGCATGCACTGCCCCCCATCGTATTCAAATGTATCTTATGCATATTCATTAGGGATATCCCAAAATCCTGGCTGGATTGTGGCCCTCCAGGACAGCTTTGGAGACCCCTGATATGGATCACTGGAGGCTCCCCACCCCCATCTTTTGTGCCATCTATTGATCATTCACCTGTTCAAGTTAATCCAACCCTTAAATATCTCTGCATTATACTGGGCTCTGATTTGTCCTTTTCACAACATATAAATTTAGTAGCAAAAAAGTTGTTCTTTGCTTTGCGTAAGTGCAATACCATTTGTCCATTTCTTCATTCTTCTGCCTTGTCTTTCCTGTTACTCAGTTGCATTTTCACCCATTTGGACTACTGTAATTCCATTTCTGCCAGTTTCTCTCTTTCCTCAGTAAAGCATAAGAACATAAGATATGCCATACTGGGTCAGACCAAGGTCCATCAAGCCCAGTATTCTGTTTCCAACAGTGGCCAATCTAGGTCATATGTACCTAGCAGTTTCCCCAAGGGACACAGGTTCCACAATGCTTGTATTGGTTCAAGCATTGATATCCTGGGTCCCTTCTTAATAATGGCTTATGGACCTTTCCTCCAGGAACTTGTCCAAACCTTTTTTAAACCAAGCTACACTAACAGCCTTTACTACATCCTCCGGTAACAAATTCCAGAGTTTGATTACACGTTGAGTGAAAAAATATTTTCTTTTATTAGTCTTAAATAGTTTACCCTGTAGCTTCATTGCATGTCCCCTAGTCTTTCTATATTCTGATAAGGTAAACAATCGATCTACGTTTACCCGTTCCACTCCGCTCATTAATTTGTAGACTTCTATCATATCTCCCCTCAGCCGTCTCTTTTCCAGGTTAAAGAGCCCTAACCTTTTTAGCCTTTCTTCATAGGAGTATCCTTCCATCCCCTTTACCATTTTGGTGGCTCTTCTCTGAACCTTTTCTAATAACTCTATAGCCTTTTTAAGATACGGCGACCAGAATTGCACACAATATTCAAGGTGCGGTCTCACCATGGAACGATATAGAGGCATTATAATATCCTTTGTTTTATTTTCCATTCCTTTCCTTATCATACCTAGCATTCTATTTGCTCTCTTGGCCGCCGCTGCACACTAGGCCGAGGGTTTTAACATGGTATCCACAATGACGCCTAAATCTTTTTCCTGGGTGGTGGTTCCTAATGTGGAACCTTGCATCGTGTAACCATAGTTTGGGTTGTTCTTCCCTAGGTGCATAACCTTGCACTTGTCCACATTAAATTTCATCTGCCATTTTGATGCCCAGTCTTCCAATTTATCAAGATCCTCTTGCAATTTTCCACAATCCTCTTGGGTTTTAACAACTTTAAATAGTTTTGTGTCATCTGCAAATTTGATAACCTCACTCGTTATTCCACTTTCCAGGTCATTTATGAATATGTCAAAAAGCAGCGGACCCAGCACAGATCCCTGGGGTATACCACTATTCACCTTTCTCCATTGGGAAAATTGGCCATTTAGCCCTACCCTCTGCTTTCTATCTTTTAACCAGTTCCTGATCCACAATAGTACACTGCCTCCCATGACTCTTTAGTTTTGCCAAAAGTCTCTCATGAGGGACCTTGTCAAAGGCTTTCTGAAAGTCCAGATACACAATATCAACCGACTCACCTTTGTCCACCTGATTATTCACTCCTTCAAAAAAACATAACAGATTAGTAAGACAAGATCTTCCTTGTCTAAAGCCATGTTGGCTGTCTCTCATTAGTTCATGACTATCTACATGCTGAGTAATTTTATTCTTTATGATGGTTTCTATCATTTTTCCCGGTATTGACGTCAGGCTCACCGGTCTGTAGTTTCCCGGATCACCCCTGGAACCCTTTTTAAAAATTGGTGTTACATTGGCGATCCTCCAATCTTCAGGTATTAGAGATGATTTTAATGATAGTTCACAGATTACTAATAGCAGGTCTGCAATCTCATATTTCAGTTCTTTCAATACCCTTGTATGTATACCATCCGGCCCAGGTGATTTGCTATTCTTCAGCTTATCTAATAGTTGTAATACATCTTCTCGATGTATCGATATTTCCTTCAATTCTTCTGCACCTTTAAATACCACTTCAGTCATGGGTAACATCCCTACATCTTCCTCAGTAAAGACTGAAGCAAAGAATTTGTTCAGTCTCTCCGCTATCGCCTTGTCGCCTCTTAGTGCTCCTTTAACCCCTTTATCATCTAATGGACCAACTGACTCTCTCACAGGTTTTTTGCTACAAATGTACTTGAAAAGGTCTTTACTTCGCGTTTTTGCTTCTGCAGCAAGCTTCTTCTCAAATTCTCCCTTTGCCTGCCTTATCAATGCCTTGCATTTGACTTGCCAGTGCTTGTGCTGTTTCCAGGTTTCGTCTTTTGGCTCTTTTTTCCATTTCCTGAAAGATGCTTTTTTGGCAACAACAGCCTCTCTGACCTCAACTTTAAACCATGCTGGCAGTTTCTTGGACTTCTTTCCACTTTTCTTAAAGCGTGGAATACAGCTGGTCTGGGCTTCCAAGATAGTATTTTTCAACAACAGCCAAGCCTGATGTACGTCTTTAACCTTTGCAACTGCTCCTTTTAGTTTTTTCTTGACTGTTTTCCTCATTTTATCATAGTCTCCCTTTCGAAAGTTAAAAGGTAGTACTGTGGATTTCCTTACTATCCCTCCTCCACTAATTAAATCAAAGGCGATCATGCTATGATCACTATTGCCAAGGGCCCCAACAACCTTATCTCTTGCACTAGATCTGGTGTTCCACTAAGGATTAGGTCTAATATGGCTTCCCCTCTGGTCGGTTCATGAACCAGCTGCTCCAAGAAGCAGTCATTTATTTCATCTAGGAACTTTATCTCCCTAGCATGTCCTGACGTGACACTGACCCAGTCGATACCGGGGTAGTTGAAATCATCTCCAAGCAGTCCATAACAGCTGTTCACATATCTTTTGCAGGAAAATTTGATCATGTTACCCTGCTTCGGAAATGCCACCCCTGACTACTAATACCAGCGCATGTCCAATACTGCTGAGTGTAACAAATTCCTAGCTGGTGGCATCAAGCCACAGGGATCCTTCCTTGGTCTCCTATCTCTAGTCTCAGAAGCAAGTGAAAGGAAATGAAAACAAAACACATACAGAACTGTACCATAACAAAGTCTAGCAAAGTTTTAGGAAGAAAAATTACAGATCCACAAACTCAAGTGATCACCTGTAATCTCCTCCATTTGCTTGGCCACAGTACTTTCTTTTATTTAGAAAAAATGCCACATTGTACACTTTCGTCTTATCACTCTACGTCGAGCTTTGAGTGGTATTTCTCTAATTTATATCTATACGTTACAGGTCAAGCTAAACACTATGGGCCTGATATTGAATTGCGACGGCTATGCGCCTCTAAGCACATAGCCATCACTGAACTTTAACCCCGGATATTCAATCTGGGGCCGTATCCAGCCACTGAAATTGAATATCCAGATCTGCTGCAATGGCCCACACAGTGCAAAAGCTAACTGGGCAACGGCAATATCGAGCCGCTATTCAATTAGCTCCCAGAGGTAAAGATAGCCAATATCTCTCATGCCTATCTTTCCCCACGGGATGCTAACCGGGCAGCATTTCAATATCACTGCTGCCCAGTTAACAAAGAGTGCCACTTCCGCTCCACCCTGGAACATCCATGACACACCTCGATTCTACACGGATGGCATCAGGGCATGTAGCGGCGGAACCGATGGATATTCATATCCCTCTATAGCAGCATTTACATTGTTTGCAGGTTTTTAAACTGTGTAAATGTCTTTGAATATCAGGCCCTACATTGTTTCAGGTCAAGCTGGGCATGGACATATTGACCACTTCTAATCATGACAAGCATTCTGCAAACTGTAGGGAATAGCAGCAGCAAAACAAAAGGAGGAAGCACTAAAGAAACATTATGATTCATCTCTCTCACAAGTCATACAAAACAAAACAAGCCATCTCGTTCCCACAAACACATGCTGCAAAATACAACCTTGGCTTCTCTCACACATCCACTGTCAGGCTGTTAGCAAAATTCCAAGCTATTCTCACTCTATATTTCTCCAGGAGACCGCAGTACCTCTATAAGCCCTTTTCTACAAATACAAGTTACTGACCCTTGCACACAAGGTCCTCTCAACCGGCTCTGCAGCTTACTTGTTTCTCTTTCTTATTCTATACTCTGCCTAGGGTTCTCCGCTCTCTACATGATAACAGATTACACATCCCAACCCCAATAAAGCCTACTTAGAATCTATGCGCCACTTGGCATTTTACTTTTGCGTGCCTAGTTATCATACCAGCTGCAGAAGCTGAAGAGAACATTTAAAGAAACTCTATGGGGAGAGCATCTTTAAATTCACCAGAGATACTTCCGGATCCATGGGAAAATAGAAGTCTCCAACCTTTCTCCAATGGGCTTTCCTTCCAAAATTCAATTCAAATTTCCAGATTCAATCCCACTAATCCAATTTGAGGACTACTATATAAAAGAAAAGACATCCAATACTTAACCATTTCGCCCTGAAGAAAAACACAGTATAGTGGCTGAAACGTCAGCTCCAGCTACGAAGACACAGCATGAATCGGAAAACCGCAAAGTTTATCAAGGTAGCTGCGGAAGCTGAGGAGAACATCTGGAGATACTGAATTGCGTTAGCAGGCAGGTAATCCAACCTCGTGAGCCATGGAAGCAAGGATGGGGTATCTGTGTGATATGCATAATGCCTTCTCTACCTTGGAAAATTTGAGTGCCCAATTAGTGGAAACTGAAGTGACTTTAAATAAGGTTAACACCCAATCTATTGGTAATGCCCCAAATATGAACAAAAAAAATCACAAAACAGGAAACTATTATTACCTGGACACTCTATCAGAGGGATTAACTTGGGAACAGAGTCCAAGGGTCAGAAGATGGCCAAATGCCTCCCAGGTTCCTCAGCCAGCAGAAATGCAAACCAAATTATTAGTATAGTCAGCGCAGAAAGTAAACATTCCAAAACTGATGTTATCTTCTTCTTGGGTACAAATGACCTGACTAGAAACAGTATCTCTACTGTACAAAGGGACTTCCAGATTTTGGGAGGGCAACTTACACCCACTGTCAACACTATAGCGTTCTCAGAAGTTCTACCTGTTCATAAAGGGGAAGAGAGGCTGCATCACATAACTAACTTTAATATGTGGTTCCAAACCTGGTGTAAATTAGAAGAATTTAGATATATAGGCAACTGGGGCAATAGATAGAAAAAGAGGATATACTGTGTTGATGGGACTAAAAGATGATGACAGATGGGAAAAAACAACTTCAGGACATCACTCCCAGTAAGAGCATAACATTGATAATAGTCATTATATTAATCCACATATCAATAAGAAGAGGGAAGGGGTGTCTGGAATAAATTTCATTCAAAATATAAGCAAGCCAACCAACAATTGCTGGAAGGCAGTGAGCACAAATGCTCAAGGTGCAGACAACAAAGTTCCTGACCTGGAAGCCCTGATGGTAGAAATGAACTTAAACATTGTGGCCGTTACAGAAACATGGCTATAATCTATTTAGAAGAGTTAGAGAACGCAAAAAGGAGGAGTATCCCTATGTCAAAAGCAATATTAAAGCCGCTGAAATGCACGGGACATGGGCAAAAAAAGAGGCGCTGTGGACTGAGTTAGAAAGAGGAGGTGGTACTATCATCCACACTGGTATAGTCTACAGGCCTCCAACTCAAACTGAGGAAATGGAAAGAGACTTGATCATTGATATTGCAAAGGTAGCTATGAAGGGAGAAGTGATCAAAATGGATGACTTTTATATACCAGATATGGATAGGATTATTCCTTCTGCAAATCTGGAAAGAAGTAAAAAGACTGTGGATGCCTTCCAAGAAAAGGTAGTTACTCACCTGTAGCAGGTGTTTTCCGTGGATAGCAGGAATAAGTCCTCACATATAGGTGAAGTGACAGACTGAGCCCCAAGCAGAAACGCTCTCCACAGCTTCTACTGGAAGCTTTTCGGAGGTTTGACCATGTCTGCACGCCTGTCTTTCTGCCTGCCGTGGTGCCATTTTCTCCAGTATAACAACAAAGCTGTAGCAGAATTCATCTCCTCGGGGAAATGCTGTCTACCTGCTACAGGTAAATAACTACCTTTTCTCTATGGACAAGCAGGAATGAAGTCCTCACATATGGGACTCCCAAGCTACAGGCTATCGAAAATCAAGAAGGCCGAGAAGCCCAACAGGGGCAAATGGAAGAAAGAACTGGATAATCAGCTATGTACAGAATTGATAGTTCCCAAAGGGAACCATACAATTTGATCATCATTCATGCTCTTTGGGGTGTGTTTTTTTTTGTTTTTTAGTAGCCTGGATGGACAGTAGGACCTTGGGGAAATAGAGCTGGATTCTACAGGTGCTCCTTGTGGTCTTGGGCAAGCCACTTAACCCTCCATAGCCCATGTTCCCTGTAAATAGTTATCTCCAAGTTATAATGCCCTGTTCAATGTAATTTCAGTTTGTTCAATGTAAACCGCATTGATGCAGAATAGCACGGTATATAAGAGAATATAATAAATAAATAAATAAAGAATCCCCAAACAGATGCCAGAGTACAGATTGGCCAAAGTTGCTGTCGCATCGAGAATCCCCATCCAGACATTAGTGAAATGTGAATGTGTGGACAGAAGACCACATTGCAGTCCTGCAGATATCTTCCACAGAGATCAAGCACAAGTTGGTCATCGATGTAGCCATGGCTCTGACGTTGTGAGCTGTGGCATGACCATCAACAAGGCTCAAGCCAGCCTGGGCATAAGTGCAAGAGATGCAGTCTGCTAGCCAAATTGAAAGTGCATTTGGAAAGGCAGCCCCTAACTTGCTGGGGTCAAGAGAGACAGCCGGATGGACTTCCGGTGGACTTCGTCCACTCTAGGTAGATGGCCAAGGCTCGCTTGTAGTCCAGCATGTACAATGCCACTTCCCCTGTATGGATGTTAAGGCCTCAAAAAGAAAGTCGGCAAAACGACTGACTAAGATGGAAAGTTGATGCCACCTTTGGGAGGAATCAAGGATGAGGGTGTGCAGGATCACTCTATTATGATGGAACCTGGCATACAATGGATGAGCCACTAGAGCCTGGAGCTCACTAACTTGGCATGCTGAGGTAAGTCTGACCAGGAACAAGACCTTCCAGGTCAAGAACTTCAAAGGGCAAGAATCAAGCGAATCAAAGGGAATTAACATGAGCAGTGCCAGAACCACATTGAGGTCCCAAGCCACCACCAGAGTGAAGCTTCCAGAGTAGCAAGCCTTGCAAGAAATGAACCACTAAAGACTGAATCGATATAGACTTTCCCTTCAAACCACGATGGTAAGGCCCAATCACACTGAGGTGAACCCTGACAGAGTTAGACTTGAGACTCAGCTCCGAGAACTGTAGAAAATACTTGAAAAGTCTGTCGATGGAACAATTAAAAGGATCCAGCACCCATTCTGCGCAGCAGGAAGCAAATGTCTTTAAAAGCATAAGATCTTCTTGTCTAGGCCCTCCTAGAGGCCTATAGAACATCTGTTACTCAGTCAGGCAGATTAAGCTCCGGCAGGACTAGCCTCTCAACATCCAAGCAGTGAGGGCCAAGGACCTGATGTTGGGATGCAGCAACCTCCCACCCTCCTGTGATATAAGTTCTAAGGCAGAGCCCAATCGCAGAGGTTCCCACTGGATAAGCTGAAGTAGAAGGAAAAACCATGGCTGTCTGATCCAATCCTTCACTTGGTTTACAGCTTGTCATGCTGTGAGGGTTTGTGTGCATCAGTAATGCTGAAAGCTAAGCTATCGATAGCTTAACTACTGGCAGGGTCTCCCAGGATGGGCAGGTCTCAGTTGAGGTGCCAGACTAAGACAAACTGCCCATCCAGAATGGGACAATGTTGGCAGTGGAGGATCACATTTCTTTGACATCGGCAACAACACTAGAATTACCTGCACAGACGAAAGGCCTGGCTATCTACTTCTGTATCTTGCCACAAAAACCCAACAGATAAGTCACAAAACCAATTGCACTATAGGGCTGGAAGATGAGATCTCCAGGTCAGAAGGCACTCAAACTGGCTACTGGGGGATGAGCTGATGACCTCTCAGAGTAAAGCCAGCATTTGTGGTTGTATCAAAGCCCTTGGGACGTCTGACTGTTTATGTAGCTGAGCATGAAATGATAGTCAAAAGCTGCAAAGATGTGTTTTACATGGAATTTATGAAGCATGAACCAAGGAAGTTGGAGGTGGTCAACAATGAAATGGAAATGGAACGTATAAAATTTAATCTGTTGAGTGTCAGCGAAATGAAATGAACTGGCATCGGGCACTTTGCATATGAGGATCACATTGTTTTTAATGATTGTACACCGCTCTGCTGTTTTTTTTTTTTTTGTGAAGAGCAGTAAATCAAAAACTAACAAACAAACAAACATGGCCTACTATGCTGGAAATGAAAGACAAAGAAGAAATGGTATTGCATTTATATTTAAGAAGAAACTTACAAGAACTGTAATGAAATACAATGCAGTCAATGAACACTTCATTTCTATTCGTCTATGAAGAATGCCCATCAACACAACTATAATTCAGGTATATGCCCCAACAACAGCTGCAGAAAAGGAAGCAGTTGATGGGTTCTATGAACAAATACAAGCCGAAATCGACAGAACATGCAAACAGGATATCCTGATGGTTATCGGTAACTGAAACGCAAAGGCTGGCAACAAAGAAGGCGGCAAAGAGCTTGGAAAATATGGACTTGGCAACAGAAATGAAGCTGGAGAAAGAATTCTGCAAGACCAACAATCAGTCTATCTATTCATCTCAAACACCCACTTCATGCTACACAAGCACAGACTGTACACGTGGACATCACCCAATGGACTGCAGAAAAATCAAATTGCCTACATCTGTGGAAGTCAACAATGGAAAAGGCTCTATAACATCAACAAAGACAAACTGGAGCCAACTGTGGTACAGATCGCCAACTACTAATATGCAAATTCAAGTTAAAGCTGAAAAAGAGCAAGCCACTCATGAATGTAGCAAAATATGACCTTGAGAATATACCACCGAATTTAAAGACTGCCTGCAAAATCGATTTTCTGCTTTAGATAGAAATGACAGAGCTCCAGAAGAGTTATGGGATGACATCAAGAAAGTTGTGTTGGAAGAAAATGAAAAGAATCTATAAAAGGTAGCAAAGCAAAAACAGCCAAAATGGATGACTGAAGAAACTCTGAAAATTGCCCAGAAACACAGAGAAGCTAAAGCCAGAGCAAAACAAGACAAGGAGAAGTACTAAATGACGCATGCATGGAAATAGAATCAGAAGCTAGAGGAAAAACAAGATCGGCTTTCCTAAAGCTACGAGAGTTAAAGAAAAAATTCCAGCTTTGAATTGGAATGCTACAAGGTGCTCAAGGATCCACGTTGAATGATGCTAAGAAGACCAAGAAAAGGTGGAAAGAATACACAGTCATACCATAAAGATCAAGTGATCATAAGATAAAAGTTGAAACAGCCATTTCAACTTTTATCTTATGATCAGGAACATTGATGATGAAAGAAGAAGTAGAGGCACCACTGAAAGTCTTATCAAAGAACAAAGCACCAGGCATTGATGGCATTTCCACTGAAGTATTACAGCAATCAGATGCAGCTGTTACCCTTCTTACAAGGCCCTGCCAGGAAATTTGGAAGACAAATTCATGGCCAACTGACTGGAAAAGATTTGTGTTAATACCAATACTGATGAAAGGTGATCCGACTGACTGTGGAAATTATTGCACAATCGCTCTGATTCCATATGCCAGCAAGATACTACACAAGATCATTCAACAGAGGCTACAACCATACCTAGAACGAGAACTGCCTGACATGCAAGCAGGGTCCAGGAAAGGGCAAGTAACGAGAGACATCTCGGATGCAAGATGGATCCTTGAAAAGACAAAAGAATATCAAAAGGATATCTAAATATGTGTTTTATTGACTACAGCAAGGCTTTTGACTCTGTAAACCATGAGAAACACTGGGCCACATTAAGAAGCATTGGGTATGCCAGAACATCTGATAGTTCTCTTGCACAACCTTTACAAATGATCAAGAAGCAACAGTTTGAATGGAACTAGGAGAAACAGAATGCTTTAAAATCAGCAAAAGTGTACGACAAGGCTGCATACTGTTCCCCCTACCTCTTTAATTTATATACATGACAAATCATCAGGGAAACAGGACTGTGTGAAGACAACAGAGGTGTGATGATTGGTGGAAGACGATACCACATTACTGGCTGAAAGTGAAGACAATCTGAAACATCTGCATCTCAAGATCAAGGAGCAGTCCTAAAATGAGCCTGCACCTTAATGTTAAGAAGACAAAGATCCTGAGAACTGCAAAAATCAATTGCATCATTATGATGTTGGATTGTTCTCAGAGCTTGATTTGATTGCAGACATTTCATCACCATTCAAAGGGACATCATCAGTACGGGGTTCCAGATGGTAATGTGCTTGAATGCTTGCGTTTCTACTTATATTGGGGTTGGTGATGACTCAGCTCTTTGCTTTGCAGCGATTGATTGGTTTCCCTGAGGGTTGCTGGGGTGCGGATGCTCTTTGGTTCATAGGGCTTGGTAGATTGGGTGTATGTCAATATGTCTGTTTATTGATTTTGTGGTGGAAAACTAGGCTTCCAGAAATTCACTCTCTCTTTTTGTTTGTGCTTGTGCTATGATTTTGGTTGCATTCCAATTGAATTTGTGTGGTTTGAGATAAAAGCCAAAATGGAATCCAATCACAGCAAACTCAGTCTTGGACTTCAAAAACACTGACTTCAGTAAAATGGCAAAGTACCTGAAGGAGGAGTTGGTAGGGTGGGAGGGGTTAAGAGAAGTGGAATTGCAATGAGCTAAACTAAAGAAAGCAATAAAAGATGCAAAAGATACATACGTAAGGAAAGTAAATAAAAAGAAGAGAAAAAAGAAACCTATTTGGTTCTCCAAAGAAGTGGCTGCACAAATAAAGGCGAAAAAGAGTAATTAGACCTTACCTGCTAATTAGTGTTGCTGAAGGAACTCCAGTCCAGTCCCTTTGTCTGGGTTGTGCTCCCCTTCCAGCAACTTGGAGGCTGAACTCATCATCAATTTGATGACACCCTGGTATAAATACCACTGGCACAACCCACCAGCACCAGTAATCTATTGAAAAAGCAGACTTAACGGAGAGACAATTAAGCAACCTCAAAATTAACTTCAAAAATGAACTAACAAACTCTAACACATTCCTCCCATCACTCCCAGAAGGAAACTACAACTACCACTCCCCCCAGGAAGTGAAAGAGGAGGCTTACCTTAATCTGCACCAGTCCTTACCTAACTACTCAGCACGGCCCCTTGCCAGCCCATACTGCCTCGCCACCGACCAGCTCCACAAGAAGCATCCAAACATCATCTTCACTCCCAGAACAACTTCGGTCCAGTGACATACTTCCTGAAACTAATCCTGAAAGAAAAACCGGGTGGGATCAGGGACTTGGAATGGACTTCCTTCAGGAACACTAATTAGCAGGTAAGGTCTAATTACTCTTTCCTTATCATCCCTCCAGTCCAGTCCCTTTCGTCTGGGATGTAACAGAGCAGTTCAAGCCTGGGAGGGGTCCGCAATCCTGGACCGAAGCACCGCTCTCCCAAACCCAGCATCTGCTGCCGCCTGAACATCCAACCTGTAATGTCTGGCAAAGGTATGTAAGGATGACCAAGTGGCCGCCCTACAAATGTCCAGCGGCGGAACTAAACTATATTCCGCCCATGAGGCCGCCTGGGCTTGAGTCGAATGCGCTCGAGAACTCTCCGGAACCCATTTCCCCCTCAGAATGTAGGCTGAGGCAATGGCTTCCCGGATCCATCTGGAGATGGATGCCTTGGCCGCTGCTTCACCCTTATGTGGCCCCCCGAATAGGACAAACAACTGCTTGGACTTACTAAAAGGCGCCATGCGACTCAGGTAACACTTCAGCACCCTGCGCACATCCAAAAGGCGTAGTCTTACCTCGTCCGCCTCCAGACCATCCCTAGGAAAGGAAGGGAGAGAGATGGACTGATTCACATGAAAGGGAGAAACAACCTTCGGCAAAAAGGAGGGCACTGTCCGCAAGACCACCTTCTCCTTAAAGAAAGAAAGAAAAGGCGGAAGTGAAAATAGAGCCTGAAGCTCCGAAATACGCTTAGCGGAACAGATAGCCACCAGAAAAACTGTCTTGAGGGTTAAGTCCTTCAATGACGCCTTCCCTACTGGCTCGTAAGGTTCTCCAGTTAACACATTCAACACCAGATTGAGATCCCAAGGCGGGACCAACACCCTCCACTGAAGCCACAGGCACCGAACCGCCCTCAAGAACCTACTTATGTCCGCGTGTTCTCCTAAGGCCTTCCCGTGGATTTTACCCCTATAACAGGAAATAGCCGCCAGTTGAACCCATAAGGATATGGCTGCCAGGCTTTTATCGCAACCTACCTGCAAAAATTCCAAAATCTCCGGCACGGAGACCGCGAGGGGTCTCTTTTTCTGAACCGTACACCAGACCTCAAAAATGCGCCAGATTCTCACATAAAAAAGGCAGGTTGAGTGCTTGCACGCGTTCAATAAGGTCGAAATCACTGCTCCCGAATATCCCCGCTTACGGAGCCTTGCCCTTTCAATAGCCAGGCCGTAGGCGAGAACCGATCCACCTTGGGCATCAGCATGGGTCCCTGCACTAGGAGATCGTCCTTGCAGGGAAGCCACCATGGACGATCGGCGATCAGCCTCATGAGGTCTGCGTACTATGGACACTGAGGCCAGTCCGTGGCTATGAGAATCACCAATCCCATGTGGGCTTCCACCCGCTGCAGAACTCTTCCTATGAGAGCCCACGATGGGCAAACATACAGGAGACCTTCCGAGGGCCATTTCTGGACCAGAGCATCCAGGCCTTCCGACATCCTTTCCTTTCTGCGGCTGAAAAACCAGCTCGCTTTTGCCGACTCCCATCGTGTCATGAGATCCATGATCGGCATCCCCCAACGGGTCACCACTTGCTTGAACACCTCCTGACCGAGTTCCCACTCGCTGTAGTCTATCTTGTATCTGCTCAGATAATCCACCATGACATTCTCTACTCCTGCCACGTGCTGCGCCGACAAGTCTATCAAGTGAGCTTCTGCCCACTGTAACAGACTCTCCGCTTCCTCCTCCAATGGGGGGCTGCTTGTTCCCCCCTGACAGTTGATGTAGGCCACTGTTGTGATGTTGTCGGACAGCACATGGATCGCCCTCTGATGGACCAAACATACGAACGCTCTGAGAGCCAAGGCCACCGCCCGCATCTCCAATCTGTTGATGGACCACTGGGCCTCCACCATATTCCAGAGACCCTGGGCAAACCATCCCTCGCAATTAGCCCCCCAACCGACTAGACTGGCATCCGTCGTCAGCTGTACCCACTGTGGAGGCTCCAGGGGCATTCCGCGCTCTACATTGTTTGGGCAAAGCCACCACTGCACGGTCCCCTTGGTCGCTTGGGGACAGGGTAGTGCCACGGACAAGGGCTGACGCTGATGGGACCATCGCCGCAGTAGAGCCTGTTGAAGCGGCTGCATGTGAGCCCTGGCCCATGGGACCAATTCTTAGGTTGCTGCCATGGTCTCCAGCACCTGCAAGTAATGCCAGGCCATAGGCACCCACATGGCTAGAAACTGCGTCACCAGATGTCTCAGGTCTCTTATTCTCTGAGCCGGCAGGAACACTCTGCCCCGTACGGTATCGAACCTTGCCACAAGGTACTCGAGTTCCTGCATGGGCACCAATCTGCTCTTTGTCTGATTGATCACCCACCCCAACTCCCTCAGGAGTCCGACCACTCTGGCCGTTGCCTTGAGACTCTCTGCTTCAGACTTTGCCCGGATGAGCCAGACATCGAGATACGGATGGACCAAAATTCCTTCCTTGCGAAGCACCGCAGCCACCACAACCATCACCTTGGTGAACGTCTGCGGGGCCATCGCCAGGCTGAATGGCAAAGCTTGAAACTAAAAGTGCCCCCTTGGCACCGCAAACCACAGAAACTGCTGATGTGCCTTGCGAATAGGAATGTGCAGATACGCTTCTGTAAGATCTAGCGATGTCAGGTATTCTCCCTGTCGCACTGCCACAATCACAGACTTCAGAGTCTCCATTCGAAAGTACGGTACTCTTAGACACCGATTGAGCCGTTTTATGTCAAGGATCGGTCAAAAGGCCCTTCTTTTTTGGGAACTACAAAATAAATCGAGTATCAACCGCAACCGTACTGGTCTAATGGGACCGTACCACTGCCCCTAGCTGCAGCAGCCACAAGAGCATGTCTTCCACCGCTGCCACCTTTGCCGGGGATCTGCAAGGGGAATGAACAAATGCAGGCTGAACCGGTCTCGCCAACTCGAGGGCATATCCTTCTCGGACCACCTCCAGAACCCATTGATCGGACGTGACCTGGGCCCAGGCGGGAAGAAACTGCCTTAGCCGACCGCCCACAGGCATAACTTCCTCCCTGGTCCCCGTTGTCTCATTGTGCTTTCCTAGGACCCGTAGAGGAGGAAGAGGCCCCAAAACCACTTCCTGCTCCACGAACCCCCCGGAAACTTTATCCCCTCGAGGGAAAACGGCCCCTCTGAAAGGGCGCCGACCTAGCCGCCCGAAACCTCCGAAAGTCCCGTGTTTGGCTACGCACAAGAGTGGGGACACGGCCCTGCTTCGGCATATCCTCTGGGAGTCTGCCTTCCTTCATCTCGCCTAGCTCCTTTACCAACTTATCCAAATCCTCTCCAAAAAGCAACTTCCCCTTAAAAGGGGTCTGCTGAGATGGGCTTTCGATAAAGCATCTGCCACCCAGTTGCGCAGCCACAAGTATCACCGAGCTGCCAGAACCAAGGCCACATTCTTTGCTAGGCTCCTAATCAGGTCGTACTGACTGTCCACCAGGTAGACTGCTCCCGACTCTATCCTGGCTGCTTCCCCCTGCACATTTCCGGCCAGGTCGCCAGCTATCTGGAGCTGTTGCGACCATCGCAGACAAGACCTGGCCACCTAAGCCCCCGACACCGAAGCCTGCAGCGCCAGGGCATTGACGTCAAAGGCCTGCTTTAGCATCGTATCCAGCTTTCTATCCTGGGCATCCTTCAGGGCCGCACTACACTCAACCGGGATAGTCATCTTTTTTTGTGACCGCTGACACTGCAGCATCCACTCTAGGGGATTGCAGCAATTCCTTGTCCAATTCCGGCAAGGGATACAAACGAGCCATTGACTGTACTCCCCTTAAACTGGATTCCAGCTGATTCCATTCCTCCTGAATCATCTGACGAACCACCCGGTGCACTGGAAAGACCCTTCTGGGATTTCCTGATGGCTTGAATCAGTGGATCTTCCAACACTTCCTCGTCCGCTGCCGCGTCTTCTGTCATATTGAACACCTTCAGGGATTCATTAATCAGCGCCGGGAGCTCCTCCCGACGAAAAACCCGAACTATCCGGGCTCGCTCCTCCTCCGGAATCTCACCCTCTTCAAGTTCCTGCTCCTCTTCACCCCAATCCCTGTATGAGGAATCTCCCTCCAGAGTCTCAGACAGGGGGACCTGAGAGCCTCCTCATTCCCCAGTCTAGCACGCTTAGGAAGGATGCCCACCTCCTGCTCCTTGGCCCCTTCTTGCCTAGAAGGCCCGGGTGCCTGTGCTGCCGTGAACTCCCCTTGCTGCCTCAAACAAAAGGCCTTGTGCAGGAGCAGAAGGAACTTAGGGGAGAATCCCCCCCATCCACCACCTTCCCCCGAGGATGCAGACGGAGTGGACTGCGACAGCAAAGGGCCTGACAGTTCCACAGCCAAGGGTAGAGGAGAGGCCCGCTCACCTCCTGCCTCCAGAGGATCTCCTGACCCCTGGGAGCCGGAGGTCCACACTTCCTGGGATATTCCCTGCAACTCCTGTTCTACTGAAACAGCCTCTGCAGCACAGCCCTGCAGACCCCTGCTTCCGACACCGTGCCCCACCTGGTACTGCAGACCAGGCACTGTGGCCTACCCGGCAAGATGCCGAACCTTTAAACCAACTTCCAAACCTACCACTGCTCCCTTCCTTTTCTTTTTTTTTTAAAATTCAGATCAAGTGTCCTAAACGTAGAAGAATCCCCCCCCCCCCCGAGCAAGAAACCTTTTCCCCCCCCTATCAGGCGTGCAAAAAAGGTGCGAGAAGAAAAAATCCTGCACCTACCTCCTGCCGCCACTGATTTCCACGCGCTGGAGTAGGCTGCTCTCCACTGTGGTTGGTGGCCGTGTGGCACTGGGTCCGCCGTGCGGCAGGTCACCGCCGTTCCCGCCTGCCTAACTGTTCTGCCAGGATTCACCACAAGAACTCCTTGGCCCTTTAGAATGCTGCTCCTTACCAGTGACATCGGCGATTCTCCTGCACTGCGCTCAGCCGCCTGCAGGGCTTCGGTGCGAGGCAGAATGGGCAGGTAGGATCCCGATGTGAAGAGGTCAGCACTCCCTCGACCCCACAACACAAAGGGGAAACCTTGCTGACTTCTCCTCTGCTCACCACCCCGATGCAGTTATCAGCAAGCCTCCTCCTCTCTCAGACCCGAGGGGAGGAAAAAAAAGGGGGGAGGAGATAATGACTGTCTCCGAACTCAAATAAATTAAATGAGTGAGGAGGAAACCCAAACTAAACTAAATTAATCAAATTAAAGAAATTAAATAAATTAAATTAAATACAAAAACAAACCCAAGGCACAGGATCTCTAAACCCTAAGCCTAACTGTCTCTCCAGTAAGCCCTGAACCCCTGGTTTACTGCTCCTCTCCAGCTGCTTGGAGGCTGAACTTACTGGTGCTGGTGGGTGGTGCCAGTGGTATTTATACCAGGGCATCATCAAATTGATGAATTCAGCCTCCAAGCTGCTGGAAGGGGAGCACAACCCAGATGAAAGTGACTGGACTGGAGGAATGATAAGGAACACAGCTTTCACAAAATTCAGAAGCTCGCAAACAGAGGAACACAGAAAAGAATACAAAATCGAACTAAAAGAGACAACAAGAGAAATAAGCAAAATCAAAGGCAGAAGAAAAGATGGCTAAAGATGTGAAGTGTGGCGACAAGACTTTTTTCAGGTATATTCGGGAGAGGAGGAAAATCAGAGGTGGAATTGCAGGACTCAGAAGTGCTGGGAACGGATTCCTGGAAAGTAACATTGAAAAAGCGACAGTGCTAAACAAATACTTTTGCTCTGTTTTCACTAGAGAAAATCCTGGAGAAGGACCACCTGTGATTGACAAATATACAAATGGGAATGGAGTAGATATCACACCATTCACAAAAGAAGATGTGTTAGAACAGCTTGCAAAACTTAAAGTGGACAAGTCTATGGGACCAGATGGGATACATCCCAGGATACTGAAAGAGCTCAGAGAGGTTCTTGCAGGGCCGTTAAAGGATTTTTTCAACAGATCCTTGGAAACAGGAGAGGTTCCTCAGGACTGGAGAATGGCTGACGCCGTACCTCTACACAAAAGTGGTGACAGGGAAAAAGTATCAAACTACAGGCCCGTGAGCCTTACTTCGGTGGCAGGAAAGGTAATGGAGACGCTCCTGAAAGAGCGAATAGTGAACTCTCTCAAAACCAGAGGGTTACAGGATCCGAGGCAACATGGTTTTACCAAAAGACGATCTTGCCAAACAAATCTGATTGAGTTCTTTGACTGGATGACCAGAGAACTAGATCAAGGACATGCTCTACCTAGATTTCAGCAAAGCCTTTGATATACTGTTCCTCATAGGAGGCTTATCAAACTCAACAGCTTGGAGATGGGTCCCAAGATGGTGAATTTGGTTGACAGACAGATGACAGAAGGTGACGGTAAACGGAACTTGCTCGGATGAAAGGAAGGTGATTAGTGGTCTGCCCCAGGGTTCGGTCTTGGGACAGGTACTGTTCAATATATTCCTGAGTGATATTGCCGAAGGGCTGAATGGAAAAGTCTGTCTTTTTGCAGATGACACCAAAATTTGCAACAGAGTGGACTCCCCTAAGGGAGTGGGGAACATGAAGGAAGTTCTACAAAAGCTGGAAGAATAAATCTTGGACCAGAAGGAGGATCTCGGTGTGACTTCTGACGATCTCAAGGTGGTGAAACAGTGTGACAAGGCGGTGGCAAAAGCTAGAAGGATGCTGGGTTGCATATAGAGAGGAAGTACCAGCAGAAAGGAAGGGGTACTAATGCCACTGTACAAGTCACTGGTGAGGCCTCACTTGGAATATTGTCTTCAGTTTTGGAGACCGTATCTCGCAAAGGATATAAAAAGGCTGGAAACGGTTCAGAGGAAGGCGACCAAAATGATTTGGAGCCTGCATCAGAAGACTTATGAGAAGAGACTTGAAGACCTAAATATGTACACTCTGGAGGACAGGAGGGACAGGGGAGATATGATTCAGACCTTTAAATACTTAGAGTATTAATGGACAAATAAACCTCTTCCAAAGATGGGGAAGCTGTAAAACTAGAGGGCATAACAAAGCTGCAAGGAGGTAAACTGAAAGGCAATGTCAGGAAATACATTTTCACTGAAAGGGTGGTGGATGCTTGGAATGCCATCCTGGGGGAAGTGGTGGAGGCAAACACAGTGACAGAATTCAAAATGGCATGGGACAGACAGTGGATCCCTTTAAAGCAGGGGTTCTCAACCCTGTCCTCGGGACCCACCTAGCCAGTCGGGTTTTCAGGATAACCACAATGAATATGTATGAGAGAGATTTGCATATACTGCCTCCATTATATGCAAATCTCTCCCATGCATATTCATTGTGGTTATCCTGAAAACCCGATTGGCTAGGTGGGTCCCGAGGACAGGGTTGAGAACCCCTGCTTTAAAGCAACATGATAAAATCAAAATCAGTATAACTATCTCTTATATCTGAACAAATAGGGGTGATCTACACGGAGTGATGGGTACACCCCTAAACAAAGGCATGCGGAGGGTGACCTGCATGGAGTGGCAAGTGCACCTACTCTTGCCGCCTTGCTGGGCAGACTAGATGGACCATACTGGTCTTTATCTGCCGTCATATACTATATTACTATGTTGTTATGTTCCGTGTCTTCATGGATTGAGACCACGGAGAGTGGGTCATGTCTTTTGCTGGCTAGTTAGTGTTAGACTGGTGGATAGTTTTCTTCCCATTTGACCAACGTAGTTCTTGTCATAGTCACCGCATTGAATTTTGTACACAATGTTTGTCCTTTGATCTCTCTCTGGTTGTCCTTTCAGTTTTAATAGGATTCTTCTCAGAGTCCAGTTGGTTTATGGGCTATTGTAATGCCGTAGTCTCTTAGTAGTCTCGCAGTCATTTCGGAGGTATTCTGAATATAAGGAAGGGTGAATCGTTGGGGTGCACATTCGATCTGGAGGTTGGGGCTTTTTGGCTGCAGGCATCTGCGGATGAAGTTCTGTGGGTATCAGTTTCTTGCTAACACCTTGTATGGGCTTTTCTCTTCTACTGTTTTAGCTTCTGTCATGTTGCAGTGGGATTCTACTCTTCTGAATAGCGTTTCTATGTAACTTTGTTTGTGGTGGTTGCTGTAGAAGTTCAGGATTTGGCCCGTGTGTGTTGCTTTTCTGTAGACTGATGTATGAAAATCACCGGTTTTGGTTCTCGTGACCGGAACATCCAGGAATGGGAGATGGCTGTCCTTGGCCATTTCCATTGTGAACTGGAAGTCCTCGAAGACGCTGTTGAGTAGTTGGAATGTTTCTTCAATTTTATTGTGTTTTATTATGACAAAGGTGTCATCGACAAACCGTACCCACAGTTTTGGGTTTACTTGTGGGAATACAATGCTTTTGAGTTTTTGCATCACAATCTCAGCAACTAGACCGGATATGGGGGATCCCATTGGTGATCCTTTCAGTTGTTCATGGATTTGTCCATCAAATTTGAAGTAAGTTGAAAGGCACAGTTCAAGGAGTTCACATATGCCTTCTGTTGTAAGTGACCCTGCTCACGTCGTTTGTCACTGTCTGAGTAGGTCTGCGATTATACTGACTGCCAGTTTCTGGTCGATGGATGTAAATAGTGCTGTGACATTGAACGATACCATCTCTTCATCTTCGTGGATCTGATGGTCTTTTAGTTGGTTTAGAAACTGTTGGGTATTGTTTATAGAGTGCTGTAACCCCTAGGTCAGGTGTTTGAGGCAAAAAACTTGAAAGCATTGTACTCCCACTAGTAAACCGAAAACTGTGGGTACGGTAATGTCAATGACATCTTCATCATAATAAAATACAACAAAATCGAAGAAACATTTCAACTATTCAACAGCATCTTCGAGGACATTCGGTTCACAAAGGAAATGGCCAAGGACAACCATCTCCCATTCCTGGATGTTCTGGTCACGAGAACCAAAACCAGTGAGTTCTATATATCAGTCTACAGGAAAGCAACCTACATGGACCAAATCCTGAACTTCTACAGCAACCACCCAAAGTGTCACAATCAAAGCTGCAAAAAAACGCTATTCAGAAGAGTAGAATCCCACTGCAACATGACAGAAGCTAAAACAGAAGAAGAAAAACACCTATACAAAGTGTTAGCAAGAAACTGATACCCACGGAACTTCATCTGCAGATGCCTGCAGCCAAAAAGCCCCAACCTCCAGACCGCAAGTGCACCCCGAGATTCACCCTCCCTTACATCCAGAACACCTCCGAAATGACTGCGAGACTACTAAGAGACCACTGCATTACAATAGTCCCTAAACAAATTGCGACCCTGAGAAGAATCCTGTCAAAAACGAACGGACAACCAGAGAAAGATCAAAAGACAAACGTTGTGTACAAAATTCAATGTCATGACTGTGACAAGAACTACATTGGCCAAACAAGAAGAAAACTAACCACCAAGCTACATGAACACCAATTAGTCAGCAAAAGACATGACCCATTCTACCTGGTCTCAATCCATGAAGATGCGGAAGGACACAAATTCAAGTGGAATACAACCAAAATCATAGCATGAGCACAAACAGAAGAGAAAGAGAACTTCTGGAAGCCTGATTTTCTACCACAAAATCGATATACAGACAGACCCAATATACCAATCCCTATGGACCAAAACGCTGAGGCACCACAACACCAGTGAACAACATCCACACCCCAGCAACACTCAGGGAAACCAACCAACCAACCAATCCCTGCGGACCAAAGAGCTGACTCATCACCAACAGTGCTCAGAAACAGCGACCACACTGCAGCAACACTCAGGGAAATCAACCAACCAATCCCTGCAGACCAAAGAGCTGGAGTTATCATTAACAAGGCTCAGAAACAACCATCACCCCCCAGCAACCCTCAGAGAGACCAACCAATCAATCCCTGCAAACCAAAGAAATGAGTCACCACCAACCCCAATATAAGTACAAACGCAAGCATTCAAGCACATTACCATCTGGAACCCCGCACTGATGTCCCCTCAAATGGTGACAAAACATCTGCAATCAAACTATCAAGATCTGAGAACAATCCATCATGATCACCAACCCGAGCTAGCAGTATTCACAAACATCTCTAAGTTCATCATCGATGGAGAAGAAATTTAAATAGTTGACAACTTTAACCTACTTGGATGAACAATCAAACAAAGGAGAAGCTGTCAAGAAATCCAACGATGCATTGCTCTTGGTAGAATAGCTATGAAGAAGATAGACAAAGATTCTCAAGAGCAGAGATGTCTCTTTCCATACAAAGATTCAACTTCTCCAACCCATGGTATTTTCAATAACATATGGATGCGAAAATTGGACAGTGAAAAACAGAAACATAGAAACATGACAGCAGAAAAAGATCACATAGCCTATCTAGCCTGTCCTTTCATATCAACTACAATAGTCCCCTTTTCTCCTTAAGAGATCTTCTGCGTTGGTCCCTTGCTTTTCTGAATTCAAATACCGTCCTCGTCTCTACTACCTCCACTAGGAAACTATTCTATGCATCTATCACTCTTTCTGTAAAGAAATATTTCCACATATTATTCCTGAGTCTATCCCCTTTCACCCTCCATCCTATGTCCCCTCATAGCAGAGCTTGTTTTCAATCAAAAGAGGCTCTCCTCTTGTGCATTTAGGCCATAGAGGTATTTAAACATCTCTATCGTATCTCCTCTATCTCGTTTTTCCTCTAACGTATACATATTAAGATCTTAAGTCTGTCCCCATATATTTTATAAACAAAGACCACCAACCATTTTAGTTGCCACCCTCTGCAGACTCCATGCTATTTATATCCTTCTGAAGGTGCGGTCTCCAGAACTGCACACAATACTCCAATGAGGTCATACCAGAAACCTATAAAGAGGCATTATCATCTCCTTTTTTCTGCTGGCCTTTCTTCTCCCTATGCACCCAAGCATCCTTCTGACTTTTGCCATTGCCTTTTCTACCTGTTTAGCCACTAAGATCATCTGAAACAATCACGCCCAGGTACTGCTCTTCTTTCATGGACAGAAGTACTTCACCCCCTACACTGTACCTCTCCCTTGAAGTTTTGCAGCCCAAGTGCATGACCCTGCATTTTTTAGCATTAAATCTCAGCTGCCAAATTCTTGACCATTCCTCAAGCTTAGCTAGATCCCTCTACTCCTTTCTGGGTGTCTACTCTATTGCATATTTTGGTGTCATCCGCAAACAGGCAAATCTTACCCGACAGCCCTTCTGCAATATCACTAACAAAAATGTTAAAAAGAGCCCGACCAAGGACAGATCCCTGCGTCACACCACTGGAAAACTTCCTTCTCCCTGTATGTATGTCTGTTTGTATAAATAAATAAATAAATAAATAAATAAATAAAATGAATAAGTCACATGTGTGGAATGGTGTCAAAGGCTTTACTGAAATCTAAGTACAGGAAGATAATAGACGCCTTTGAATTATGATGCTGGCGGTGAATACTGTGCATATATCATGAACTTCCTGAAGAACAAACCAGTCAGTACTAGAGGAGATCAAACCTAAGCTTTCCTTAGAAGCTTAGATGACAAGACTCCAACTTTCATACTTTGAACACATCATGCGAAGAGAGAGAAAGACATCATGCTTGGCAAGGTAGAAGGTCAATGCAAAAGAGGAAGGCCAGCAATGAGATGGATCGATACAATAACAGCTACTATGGATGCCATTCTACTATCAATCAGCCGCCTGATTCTACACAGAATGCAGGTTAGGTCAACTATCCAGAGGGTCACCATGAGTCAACACTGTCTCGACAGCACTTAATAACAACAACAACAACAACTGGGCAAATACAGTACAAGGAGGATCATCGTGGCCCCGTCTGTCTGGAGTTTCAGCAGGGTCTTCACTATGAGAGGTATGGATGGATTTGTGTATAACAGACCCTCCCCCCAGTGCAGGAGGAAAGAACCTATTATGTTTAACTGCACTTTCTTGATTAAAATGGACATGTATTTACTCTTACCAGAGCTCTTTCAATGCTTTTTAGCTTTGGTGAGTGGACTTATTGTTTGACAAAAAAAATTGGTTATGATTAATACAGAGGAAGCTTTCTTTTTGGGTCCACTTCCTCTTTGTTTTGTGATACCATGAGTCATGGCAAACCTCCATAACCGGACCGCTTCCTAGTACAGGAGATATGAACCTGAGCCCCCCTACTTGTTTATGTAGTACATCACGAGCTGAATGTCGGTCTGAATCAGTATAATCTGGTTGGCTAAGTGATCTCGGAAAGTCCTGAGGGAGAGGTTCCGGTGACATCATCTAACCATATGGATGGATGAGCACCAAGCTCCACCGAACAAACCCACAAAAGGAGGAAAATAAACCCCAACAAGCAGAAAAAAAGGTCAAAAAGTATAACTGAAGAGTGCAGCAACAACTGATAGAGAGGCTATGACATGGAAAAAAATGGCGGACATCTATGAATTTACCTTCCAGGCCCTACGTAGTGAGCAGAAAGCCAGGGAAAAATAAACAGGAGAAGCTGCTGCAGGGTGAGAAGAGTAGTTGGTAGGAGTAACAGATGTAAATACAGGCAAAGGAGCAATAGTCCAGCTCACAAAATAAGAACAGAGATCATAGTTTGGAGAATTAAAATCGGAGATAGCAGGGCTGAGAGTGGACATGGAAGGAACTAGGATTGAAGTGCGCGCCAATATCACTGACATAGGTAAGCGCATAGAGGAGGTGGAAGGACAAATGGATATAGTAAATAGTCAAATAAGTGAACTTCAACACAATATAAAAGTGCTTGAAACCTCCCGGGAACGGGAGTGAGTGGAAGGATTTTCTGCCCGATTGTGCTCTGCTGCTGTGTGGTCTCTACAGGCACCTGTACAGCCTGCATCCAAGCGGCGCCTGCCCCGACGCCATCTACGGGGCATAAGAGAAGGAGCGGTTCCTGTTTCATTTGGGAGTGAGTGGAAGGCGTTTCTGCCCGATTGTGCTCTGCTGCTGTGTGGTCTCTACAGGCACCTGTAGGGCCTGCATCCACGCGGCGCCTGCCCCGACGCCATCTACGGGGCATAAGATCAGTGCCGCTCCACGGTCACGCGGTAGCGGTTGCGCTTTGAAGGGGCACGTTTAAAGGGGCATTTCTTGCACCTTATGCACTCCTTTGGCGCTCGTGGCGCTCTGGCAGTGGCTTCCTTGGCATGGGCAAACGTAGGAAGTGCTCCCTCAATGTGAGTACTGTTAATCCTTCTAAAGAGGTAAAAACTGTCGGTCCTATAGATAAGCATGTTGTATCGGTGAAAGAGGAGGAGGCTGCTTCCAGATCTGCTGCCAAGTGTGTTTCCTCTCCAGATAGAGCCTCCGGGGGTTCATCAAGCTCTGCCCTGCTTACAGATTTGGACACTATTGATCCAGTGACCTCCTCTCCAATGTTGGAAGTTCTTTCACAAAATAGGGATGGTTATCCCCTTTTGTTTCGTTGGAGTGTGACTGTGTGCCTTTGGTAGTCCCTTTGCCACAGGCTATCCAGTTACCAGGGGGGGCGGGGGGGGGGGGAGAGACTGTGTTGCTGTACACTCCGAAGTTGCTTCTGCTGAAGTTGATCCTCAAAATGTTTCTCTTGCTGATGTTTTGTCAGTTCTTTCACATACTGAGTCCTCTATTACCTCATTAGCCTCTGTTGCCTCTCAATTTTCTAATTTTTCGAAAGGTTCTGTCGCAAAAATGGCTCAACATGATTCTCAAATTGCTGTTCTTGATGCTAAATGTCAGAATTTGGAAAAGCAGTATGATTCCTTACAGAAATCTTCCTTATCTTTTATGAAGGATAGTATTACTTTACATAAGAACTTAAGATATGCCATACTGGGTCAGACCAAGGTCCATCAAGCCCAGTATCCTGTTTCCAACAGTGGCCAATCTAGGTCATACGTACCTAGCAGTTTCCCCAAAAGACACAGGTTCCGCAATGTTTGTACTGGGTCAAGCATTGATATCCTGGGTCCCTTCTTAATAATGGTTTATGGACCTTTCCTCCAGGAACTTGTCCAAACCTTTTTTAAACCCAGCTACATTAACAGCCTTTACTACATCCTCCGGTAACAAATTCCAGAGTTTGATTGCACGTTGAGTGAAAAAATATTTTCTTTTATTAGTCTTAAATAGTTTACCCTGTAGCTTCATTGCATGTCCCCTAGTCTTTCTATATTCTGATAACGTAAACAATCGATCTACGTTTACCCGTTCCACTCCGTTCATTAATTTATAGACTTCTATCATATCTCCCCTCAGCCGTCTCTTTTCCAGGTTAAAGAGCCCTAACTTTTTTAGCCTTTCTTCATAGGAGTATCCTTCCATCCCCTTTACCATTTTGGTGGCTCTTCTCTGAACCTTTTCTAATAACTCTATATCCTTTTTAAGATACGGCGACCAGAATTGCACACAATATTCAAGGTGTGGTCTCACCATGGAACGGTATAGAGGCATTATAATATCTTTTGTTTTATTTTCCATTCCTTTCCTTATGATACCTAGCATTCTATTTGCTCTCTTGGCTGCCGCTGCACACTGGGCCGAGGGTTTTAACATGTTATCCACAATGACGCCTAAATCTTTTTCCTGGGTGGTGGTTCCTAATGTGGAACCTTGCATTCTGTAACCATAGTTTGGGTTGTTTTTCCCTAGGTGCATAACTTTGCACTTGTCCACATTAAATTTCATCTGCCATTTTGATGCCCAGTCTTCCAATTTATCAAGATCCTCTTGCAATTTTCCATAATCCTCTTGGGTTTTAACAACTTTAAATAGTTTTGTGTCATCTGCAAATTTGATAACCTCACTCGTTATTCCTCTTTCCAGGTCATTTATGAATATGTCAAAAAGCAGCGGACCCAGCACAGATCCCTGGGGTACACCACTATTCACCTTTCTCCATTGGGAAAATTGGCCATTTAGCCCAACCCTCTGCTTTCTATCTTTTAACCAGTTCCTGATCCACAGTAGTACACTGCCTCCTATCCCATGACTCTTTAGTTTTGCCAAAAGTCTCTGATGAGGGTCCTTGTCAAAGGCTTTCTGAAAGTCTAGATACACTATATCAACCGACTCACCTTTGTCCACCTGTTTATTCACACTTTCAAAAAAACATAACAGATTAGTAAGACAAGATCTTCCTTGTCTAAAGCCATGTTGGCTGTCTCCCATTAGGCCATGACTATCTACATGCTGAGTAATTTTATTCTTTATGATGGTTTCTACCATTTTTCCGGTACTGAGGTGAGGCTCACCAGTCTGTAGTTTCCCAGATCACCCCTGGAACCCTTTTAAAAAATTGGTGTTACATTGGCGATCCTCCAATCTTCAGGTATTGGAGATGATTTTAATGATAGTTCACAGATTACTAATAGGTCTGCAATCTCATATTTCAGTTCTTTCAACACCCTTGGATGTATACCATCAGGCCCAGGTGATTTGCTACTCTTCAGTTTATCTAATAGTTGTAAGACATCTTCCCGATGTATCGATATTTCCTTCAATTCTTCCGCACCTTTAAATACCACTTCAGTCATGGGTAACATCCCTACATCTTCCTCAGTAAAGACCAAAGCAAAGAATTCATTCAGTCTCTCCGCTATCGCCTTGTCACCTCTTAGTGCCCCTTTAACTCCTCTATCATCTAATGGACCAACTGACTCTCTCACAGGTTTTTTGCTACGAATGTACTTGAAAAAATCTTTATTTCGCGTTTTTGCTTCTGCAGCAAGCTTCTTCTCAAATTCTCCCTTTGTTTGCTTTATCACTGCCTTGCATTTGACCTGCCAGTGCTTGTGCTGTTTCCAGGTTTCGTCGTTTGGCTCTTTTTTCCATTTCCTGAAAGATGCTTTTTTGGCAACAACAGCCTCTCTGACCTCACTTTTAAACCATGCTGGCAGTTTTTTGGACTTCCTTCCACTTTTCTTAAAGCGTGGAATACAGCTGGTCTGGGCTTCCAAGATAGTATTTTTCAACAACACCGAAGCTTGAGGTAAGTCTTTAACCTTTGCAACTGCTCCTTTTAGTTTTTTCTTAACTATTTTCCTCATTTTATCATAGTCTCCCTTTCGAAAGTTAAAAGGTAGTACTGTGGATTTCCTTACTATCCCTCCTCCACTAATTAAATCAAAGGCGATCATGCTATGATCACTATTGCCAAGTGGTCCCAACACCCTTATCTCTTGCACTAGATCTGGTATTCCGCTAAGGACTAGGTCTAATATGTCTTTCCCTCTGGTCGGTTCATGAACCAGCTGCTCCAAGAAGCAGTCATTTATTTCATCTAGGAACTTTATCTCCCTAGCATGTCCTGCCGTGACCCAGTCGATACCGGGGTAATTGAAATCACCCATTATTATTACCACGCTGTAACTTTTGTTTGCTTCCTTGATTTCTTTGAGCATTTCATCATCCATTTGGTCATTCTGGCCAGGCGGTCGATAGTACACCCCCACTGCCATCGCCTTCCCCTTTTTACATGGAATTTCAATCCATAGAGATTCTACAGCAAATTTTGTTTCCTGCAAAACTTTAATCCTTTCTGACTCAATGCCCTCTCTAACATAGAGTGCAGCCCCTCCACCAATTTGATTAGCTGTATCATTACGATATAGTTTGTACCCAGGTATCACAGTGTCCCACTGGTTGTCCTCCTTCCACCATGTCTCTGATATTCCAATCATATCTAACCTCTCATTTAGTGCTATATATTCTAACTCTCCCATCTTATTTTTTAGACTTCTAGTATTTGCATACAAGCATTTTAGAGACTGTATTTTATTCATATTAATTTGGCTATTGGTAGACATGGGTAATTTGGTATCTTTAAGCTCTGTCTGCTCCATACTCGAGGGCATTTGGGCTACTTTACTCTTTTTTGGAACCTCTCTGCTTTTGGTAGTATCCTTCAAGGATACATTCTTCCGAACCATCCGCTCAGATATTATTTGATATGTATTTAACTGAAGTTTTGGGATATGACAATAATACTAAGCCGCCTATAAATAAGCTTTATTATTTGCCTGTGGCCGGGGTTCCTCTTGCTATGGGTTCCCCAAGTGCGGTTTCAAAGCCTCCGGTTGATTCTATGGATTTATCTGAATTTATAGAATCCTCTCAGGATTTGATTTCCTCGCGTGCTACACTTCTTGTATCCTTTGTGTCTGAGGCAGATAAGAATTCTGTTATGCGATTATTTTTTGCTAATAAGAACACTGTTTTTTGTGGGGCTAAGATAAATATTTTTCCTGATGTCTCTAGACAAACGCAGCTGAGGTGCAGGGCCTTTTTAACCTTAAAGCCCCGGGTCTTAGCTCTTGGAGCATCTTTTTTCCTCAAATTTCCTTGTAAATGTGTGGTTGTATTAGAGGGCACTAAATATGTTTTTTCTGAGACTTCGTCTTTAGAATCATTTATTGTTCATCAGGCTCCTTCGAAGCAGTAATTATGTTTCTGTGTTCTGTAATGCAAAATAATTAGAGCTCCTTTTCTCTGTAATTTGTATATTTTCTTGTTTTGGTTTCTTTAATTAATTCACTTTTACTCCCCCTTGATGTGGACTAGGTTTTTGTTTTTTTGTTTTTTTTTCCTGTATTATCTTTAATTGTATAAATATTGTCTTTTTTACCTTGCTTTAAATTGAATAAAAATATATTTGAGAAAAAAAAAGAAACCTCCCGGGAATCAATGGAACTTAAAGTCGAAGATTTAGAAAACCGGGCTATGCGCAACAATCTGAGAATAAAGGGGCTGTCAAAGAAAGAGGAATATTGTGATTGCGAGAGCACAGTGCGGAAAATTTGTTAAGCTATTCTCACAAAATTTAAGATGGTCAGTGCACAGAGCCCTAGGCCCCAATAGGGGAAATATTCCTCAGGATATAATAAGATTTCAAGACTACCAAGTAAAAGAAAAAAAAAATCACAGCATGAATGCATTCCACGGGACTGTTTAAATGGCAAGGATATACAATAGATGTATGTGCAGATCTTGCGACAGCGACACTACAACGCAGAAGGGCCTGGCAAAACTTTACAAAGCGCTTACAGGAAGACAATATAAAGTATAAATGGCTATACCCAGTGGGGCTGGTCTTCACCATGAATGGAATGACATGGGGAGCTGTCACACTGACTCAATTAGTGGTGGCGATGAGGGAAGCAGGACTTTCAGCTATTCCAGACATAGCAGATCCCAGTGTACAGAGGTCAGAGATTCATACCACATGGCAGAGAGTGGAAAAGAAAGACAAGACGACAAAGAGGGGGACAAAAAAAGTCACCAGACAGCTGTGCTGGAAAGATAGACTATTAAAGTCTGGTAATAGGAATGAGAAGGGGGCGGAAATGATAATAGAAAGGAAGATGAATGCAGAGAAGATAATAGCAAAAAGGGAATGAATATTACAGTATGAATGGTAAGTGAGAAAGAGGGGAGTATGCATGATAGCTGTAAATGGGGAATCTGGAAACACTGATATTAGAAAAAAGGAGGTGCTGTTTAGGGGGGGAAGTAAAGTGGGATGTGGGGGAGGGTAAGAAGGGGACACGAAAGGGCCTAAAGCAGCGAGTGAATCGCTTAAGGGAGGGGTGGCAGGGGAGGGGGGAAGCTGTTTAATGGGGGGGGGGGGGGAAGGGCAGAATAGAAGTGAAAGGCGGGAGCTCCTGTTGCTGAGAAATAGGTGGAAGTGATAGCAGCCCACAGCAACAGATTTATGATGTGTAAGGTCATTACAATCAATATTAAAGGTCTTAACTCCTAGAGTAAAAGGCAAGCTCTATGAAGAGAGGGCAACAGAATTAAAGCAGACATATTACTCCTAGAAGAAACACAGCTAAAGCGATCACAAGAAAAATGGTTAGTGGGTGGGGGGTGTGACCGGGTCTAATTAGCATGTAATAGAGAACACCCAAAAAAGAGAGGCATGGGAAATAGAAATTACACTTACCTGGTAATTGTTGTTCCTTGAGGAACCCCAGTTCAGTCCTCCACCTCTGGGTAATGCACCTCCTCCTGCAGCATGGAGACTGGACAAGTCAAATTTGTGACATCACTGGATATATACTGCTGGTCTTCTCCCATCATCCCCCAGTGAACTATTGACAAAGCAGACTCAAAGGAGCAACAAATAAGTAGCTAAAGAATTAATTACAACTCTATACTCAACCTTTAACTTTTAAAACTAAAATCTCCTAAAATAAAAGGGAAAGCAACAACCTCCTTCTCGCCCCTGTCCTCTTCCCCCCAGGTCGGAATAAGACAGCCAGAAGAAGGAAGGAAGACCCAAAAGTGGTCAAAGAAAGAAAAGATATCACCGCGATCTCCGTCATTTCAAACATATTACACTCTTAGCGACCGAAAAACCTTCACCAAACTGAAGAACCACATCTAAACAGCTCATCCCCGGGCGGGATTGATGACTGAACTGGAGCTACATAGTAACATAGTAAATGGCGGCAGATAAAGACCAGTGTGGTCCATCTAGTCTGCCCAGCAATATGGCAGGAGTAGGTGCACCCCTTTGTCTTTTAGAGAGTAGGTGCACCCCTATGTCTTCGCTTAGTGGTGCACCCACCAGGAGCAGGTGCACCCCTCTCCATATCTTTGTTTCTTTGTTTAGGGGTGAACCCACCGCTCCTCCCCCCATTGCTCCATGTAGGACACCCCTATTTGTTGAGAAATTAGATGGTTCAGTTTATTTTGATTTAATCTTGTTGCTGTAAAGTGATCCACTGTGTCTGTCCCAGGCCACTTTGAATTCAGTCACTGTGTTTGCCCCGACCACCTCCATCGGGAGGGCATTCCAAGCATCCACCACCCTTTCAGTAAAAAAGTATTTCCTGACATTGCCTTTCAATTTACCACCTTGCAGCTTCATGTCATGCCCTCTAGTTTTTATTTATTTATTTAGAAGGATTTAGTATACCGCTTTATCAGTAAATCAAAGTTTTACAGCTTCCCAATCTCTGGAAGAGATTTGTTTGTTCATCATTTCTCTTTAAGTATTTAAAGGTCAGATTCATTTCTCCCCTATCCCTCCTCTCCTCCAAAGTGTACATATTTAGGTCTTCAAGTCTCTCCTCATAAGGCTTCTGACGCAGGCTCCAAATCATTTTGGTCGCCTTCCTCTGAACAGCTTCCATTCTTTTTACATCCCTTGCAAGATACAGTCTCCAAAACTGAACACAGTATTCCAAGTGAGGCCTCACCAGAGACTTATACAGTGGCACTAGTACCCCTTCCTTTCTGCTGGTAATTCCTCTTCGAATGCAGCCCAACATCCTCCTGGCTTTTGCCACCGCCTTGTCGCACGGTTTTGCCACCTTGAGATCTACAGAAATAATCACACCGAGGTCTTTCTCCTGCTCCATGCACACCAACCTCTCGCCCCTATCGTGTACATTTTCTTTGGATTTCTGCTACCCAAGTGCATGACACTGCACTTCTTCCCATTAAATCTCAATTGCCAAGCATCAGACCACTCCTCCAGCTTTTGCAGATCCCTCCTCATGTTCAGCACTCCCTCGGGGGAGTCTACTCTATTGCAAATTTTGGTGTCATCTGCAAAAAGACAGACTTTTCCATTCAGTCCTTCAGCAATATCACTCACAAATACATTGAACAGTGCCGGGCCCAGGCCGAACCCTGCGGCACCCCCCGCTAATCACCTTCCTTTCATCCGAGTGAGCTCCATTTACCATCACCTTCTGTTATCTGTCAGTCAACCAATTTCTGATCCAGTTTACCACCTTGGGACCCATCCCCAAACTACTGAGTTTATTGATAAGCCTCCTATGAGGGACAGTATCAAAGGCTTTGCTGAAATCCAGGTAGATGACATCCATCACGTGTCCTTGATCCAGTTCTCTGGTCACCCAAAGAACTTAATCAGATTTGTCTGGCAAGATCGTCCCTCGGTAAAACCATGTTGCCTCGGATCCTGTAACCCTCCGGTTTTGAGAAAGTTCACTATTCGCTCTTTCAGGAGCATCTCCATTACCTTTCCTGCCACCGAGGTAAGGCTCACGGGCCTGTAGTTTGACACTTCTTCCCTGTCACCACTTTTGTGTAGAAGTACGAAGTCAGCCATTCTCCAATCCTGAGGAACCTCTCCTGTTTCCAAGGATCAGTTGAGAACATCCTTTAACGGCCCTGCAAGAACCTCTCTGAGCTCTTTCAGTATCCTGGGATGTATCCCATCCGGTCCCATGGCCTTGTCCACTTTCAGTTTTGCAAGTTGTTCTAACACCCCATCCTCTCTGAATGGTGTGGTATCTACCTCATTCCCATTTTTATATTTGGGAATCACAGGTGGTCCTTCTCCAGGATTTTCTTTAGTAAAAACAGAGCAGAAGTATTTGGTTAGTAATTTCTCTTTATCAATGTCATTTTCCATGAGTCCATTCCCAGCACTTCTGAGCCCTACCATTCCACCTCTGATCTTCTTCCTTTCTCGAATATACCTGAAGAAAGTTTTGTCGCCGCACTTAACATCTTTAGCCATCTTTTCCTCTGCCTTTGATTTTGCTATCCTTATTTCTCTTTTTGTCTCCTTGAGTTTGGTCCTGTAATCATTTCTGTGTTCTTCTGTTTGCAAGCTTTTGAATTTTGCGAAAGCTGTGTTTTTTTCCCCTTATTTGAGCAGCCACTTCTTTGGAAAACCAAATAGCGTGTCAAATGTCAAGAGGAGAAGGAAACCTATCACTGTTGGTGAGCACCAAATCCAGCATTGAGCTTTCCCTGGTTGGTTCCATCACTATTTGTCTAAGTAACGCATCTTGGATAGCGTCCACAATTTTTTTGCTTCTTTCCAGATTTGCAGAAGGAGAAATCCAATCCACACTGGGTAGATTAAAGTCACCCAATATGATCGCTTCCCCCTTTGTTGCCATCTTGGCAATATCTATAATCAATTCGTTATCTCTCTCTTCAATTTGAGTCGGAGGTCTGTGGATTACAGCAGTATGGATGACAGTGTCAGCTCCTCTTTCCAACACGATCCAGAGCGCTTCTTCTTTTCCCCATGCACCCTGCATTTCAGTAGCTTTAATATTGGTTTTGACATACAAGGCTACTCCTCCCCCTTTTCCATTTTCTCTGCCTCTTTTGGATAGATTATAGCCAGGTATGGCTATATCCCAATCATGCGATTCATTAAACCATGTTTCTGTAATGGCCACAATGTCCAAGTCCTTTTCCACCATTAGGGCTTCCAGGTCCGGAAGTTTGTTGGCTAAGCTACGAGCATTTGTGCTCACTGCTTTCAAGCATTTAACTGGCTTGTGTGTATTTTGCATTGATTTTATTCTACCCATTTCTTCCCAGTTGCTTTTGATGTGTTGTTTCTGTTATTCTGCTTTTGCAGGGGTGACATCCAGAACTTGACCTTTAAACAAGTCTGAAAGGCCGGAGCTGCCCAAGACACAGATAAGACTAAGCTTCCTCAAGGAACAACAGTTACCAGGTAAGTGTAATTTATATTTCCTTATCGTTCCTCCAGTTCAGTCCTCCACCTCTGGGATGTAACATAGCAGTAATCATTGGGAGGGACCTTTCTAGCCGGATCGCAGCACTGCCGACCCGAAACAGGCATCACTCGCCACCTGAATATCCAGACGATAGAGCTCACTGAAGGTAGCTCCACTGGCGGAACCAAACTATGCTCCACCAAGGAAGTCGCCTGCACGCTAGGACAGGAAGCCCGCAGCTCCATGGGCGCCCGGCGTCCCTGCAAGAGATATATTGAAGCTATTGCCTCCTGGCACCAACTGGACATTGAAGCTTTGGCTGCCGCTTCACTTTTCCCTGGACCCCCGAAAGAACAAACAATCCGATTTCGGAAGGCCTCCGATAAATATGGACGCAGAGCCCTTTTTATGATCAGCCGACGCAGACTGCGAACTGATACTGTACATCCTCCTCTGAGAGACCTAGAAATGGAAACGAGACCAACTGATTCATGAGAAAGGAGAACTACTTTGGGCCAAGAGAACGGAGTGGAACTGTCCACAAAACCACCTTTTCCCTTGAAAGTGACAAAACCGGTTCTAGACAAGACCAGGCCTGCAAACTCGAAACTCGGCGAACCACCAAATAGCCACTAAGAGCACTGTTTCTAAAATCAAATCCTAGACCGAAACCTGATGCAAGGGCTCGAAAGGTTCTCTAGTCAATGCCCCCAGGCCAAAATTGAGATCCCACAAAGGGACCACCATTCTGCGAGAAGACTGCAGCCTGCCGCAAAAGAAAAAACCGAGAACCAACCCCCCCTGAGACATATGACGAGGACCCTGGGTCAACAGATTCGCCATTGCAGGCAATCGCCAAGGTTTCAACCTATATTTCCTGCTCCATAGTGGTTGAAACCCCGAGCGCAGCCCTTGAAGACCCTGCCGACTGAGACTGCGCCCCTGCGCGTACCGCAGACCAAACACTGCGGACGTGCCGGCAATAACTATGAAATAAAGCAAAAAAGGTACTTGCCCAAGGCCATAAGGAGTGCCATGGCAACCGCACCCCTGATCTTCTGAGTACCAGGCAGTTGTTCCAACCACTACAGTACTCCTCCTGAGTCTCTTCACAAACTGTATCTTAAAATCTCTTGCACTATGGCAGTGGAAGCAAGAGCGCAGCCCCTTCTGGCTCCGACGACGGAGACTGCGCCCCTGCTGGAGACAGTGACCTCATTAGCCATAAAATAGACAGTCAATGGTCCTCACCAATGAAGACTGATCCTCCAAACAGCGAAATCACCCACTTTCTCTCCTCTTTGTTTTTTTTTTTCATCATGGTACCTTTAGGGCTCCAGAAGTAAACACCAACAAATTGACTCAAATAAGCATAGAAACTTAAAATAACTGAAAATAACTTCCGTGTCATTCATTTTCAATGTATGGGCTCTTTATCAGTGTCAGAAGGCTAGTGAAAATAAAAGTTTCCTTGCGGCCGTAAATGCGCGGGAAATACGGCCCGCACTCAAACTGGCATGGCCTGCTTCCCTCACAGCACGCTGCTTCTCACTCCAAATCCTCCTGGAGTGAGGGCGCTCCGGCGAATAACTGTCCCAACCTGACAAAGTCCCCGGTTGTTTACCTGCATCTGCCGCCTCTTGCCGCCCGCACTGCTATCCGCGACCAGCATCGGGGTGCTCCAAGCCATCTATGCTGCCGCCGCACAACTCCCCTCCATCCCATCTAGGAGGTGAGAGCAGCTTAACACTTGGGCCGATCCTGAAAGGAGAAAAGAAAAGCCAGTGGTTTGATTCCCTGCCAATCAACCCTTCTCATGATGATGAGAAGCGTGGGAAGCGGCCTGTGCCTGAAATCGGGCCTGCGTCGTGCCAAAAATCCCCCCCCCCCCCCCCCCCGCTGAACTCGCCGCTGAAAGAATTATGCAGTAGGGGGGGGGACACACCTCCGGAGGCGATTACAGCCCGCTCTGCCCGGTTCTGGCCCAATTCGCAGCCCTTCAAACCGCTACGCTGCTCGTGTACGCTGCAAGAAGCGTTCGCGGTGAGGGCTGCACTTCCAACGTCGCCGGCTCACCTTGATGCCCCATGGCGATCTGGGGCATCAGTGAGCCGATCAGTCTCTCACCTCTGCCAGGCTCCCCTCCGTACAATCTAGGAGGGGAGAGCCGGACAAATCAATGCAGGCAAAAAGAAGAGGGAGACAGATAACAAGAAAGGCACAGGATCGAGACTGCAGCTTTCTGTTTTTTTTGTTCTTTTTGTTGTTTTTATTTTTTTTTTAAGGTATAGGCTCCAATAAAAGAAGAAATATAAAGTGATCAAAGAAAATGTAAACTGTGTTAACCAACTAATGCTCCTTATCAGTTCCTCAAGTGAGCCCTGCAGCTAGGCTCACTAAGTCCTCCTGCTGCATGGAGACTGGACACACTGGGGGATGATGGGAGAAGACCAGCAGTATATATCCAGTGATGTCACAAATTTGACTTGTCCAGTCTCTATGCTGCAGGAGGAGGTGCGCTACCCAGATGTGGAGGATTGAACTGGAAGAACGATAAGGAATTATATTTGCACAAGGACTTGTACTGGAGGAAAGTTTGGTAGTTAGGAATCCAGGTGGCAGATATATTTTGTGGAAAGGAAAGGTGGCAGGAACACCCCCATTTGTAGTGTATATGCACCCAATAAGCAGCAAGGAACCTTCTATGATCACCTATACTCCTCAATAGAAGAGCATATGTAAGAAACAATCATATTGGCAGGGGTCTTTAATGCAACAATGAATCCAAGGGTGGACACGACAGTGGGAAATCCAGCAGGAAGCAAAGGGGTGAGTAAGCGTTTACTTAAACTTATCAAAAAGATGGGGATAAGTGACACATGGCAACAGGTCCAAGGGAACAAGCGTGAATATATGTTTCATTCAGACCCACAAAGTATACAGCTGATTAGACATGATATGGGTAGATGGCAGGATTATGGATAAGCCTAAAACAGTAGAAATAGGGTCCAAAACATGGAAGGATCATGCAGCTATGGAAATTATGCTCTATATGCGAATACAGGGGGGATGATTGCATTTTTGGAGACTTAACGAATCTCTTCTTGATGATGTGGAGGACATTACTAAAATAAAGGCAGACATCAAAGAGTATATGATCCATAGTAAGTGGGTAAGTGGAGCCAGCGTGGTGTGGGATGGCCTTAAAGAGGTGTGACGTAAGCGGCAAAAAGAGCAACGGGAGCACGAGCCTCTGACCCTATTAAAGCAGTTAGAGACCGATCATCAACTGAGGGGGGGGGGGGGGAAGAAGGTGTTCCATCATATTACCAAGATCAGAGAGGAGCTTCAAGCCTTAAGAGCAGAAGAAGATACATATAAGCTGACCAAAATTAAACATGAGTTCTTTATACTAGGGAATAAACCAGGGAAATATCTTGCACACAAAATTAGGGAGATGGGAATCCAACACCAAATTTTTAAGATTAAAAATGGGGAAGGGCAATGGGTAAACACTACCGAACAAATGCAACCAACTTTTAGAGACTTCATTGCCCTCCAAGGGTGTATCCTCTAGATCCTCTGCATTTGGACCTACTTCGGAAAGAAATCTTAGCCCTTCTGGTTGATCTCACCATTGAGCCCCCACCCCAGGAGCAGATCAGGCGGGGTTTTACTCCAGGTACTTTCTGGTCCCCAAAATGACGGGTGGGGGGGGGGGGAATTGTTTCAGCCCATGCTAGACCTCTGAAACCCTCAACACCTCAACGAGTCTGATCTCTGGAGGCTAGAGTTGGAGGACATAAGGAAGACAGAGAGGTACATAAACAAGACCTACAGGGATATAGTCCTGAAGTCCCACCTTCAGTCTGGCAACATCTCTGTTGCAATGGAGGAGAGAGGTCACGTGACAGGAGAGCATCACCCTGGTGTGGCAGGAAGTGATCCTGTAACTAGGACCTGTCCTCCAGGTGATGCAAAACCCTCTCACACCGAGGAAGTTTCTCCAGGGCCATGTGCCCATGAGGGAAGGGTTAGGACAGCCGTTATAGTTGGTGATTCAATCATTAGGCATGTAGATAGCTGGGTGGCTGGTGGACGTGAGGATCGCCTGGTAACATGCATGCCTGGTGCGAGGACAGCGGACCTCACGCGCCACCTAGATAAGGTCTTAGATAGCGCTGGGGAGGAGTCTGCTGTCTTGGTACATGTCAGTACCAATGACATAGGAAAATGTGGTAGGGAGGTTCTGGAGGCTAAATTTAGGCTTTTAGGTAGGAAGTTGAAATCCAGAACTTCCACGGTAGCGTTCTCTGAAATGCTTCCCGTTCCACGTGCAGGACCCAAAAGGCAGGCAGAGCTCCAGAGTCTCAATGCGTGGATGAGACAATGGTGCAGAGATGAGGGTTTTGGATTTGTTAGGAACTGGGGAACATTCTGGGCAAAGGAGGGGCTCTTCCGAAGGGATGGGCTTCACCTTAACTGGGATGGAACTAGGCTGCTGGCATTAACCTTTAAAAAGGAGATAGAGCAGCTTTTAAACTAGATAATAGGGGAAAGCCAACAGTCGCCCAAGAGCAGATGGAAGAATGTATCCTTGAAGGATACTACCAAAAGCAGAAAGGTTCCAAAAAAGAGTAAAGTAGCCCAAATGCCCTCGAGTATGGAGCAGACAGAGCTTAAAGATCCCAAATTACCCATGTCTACCAACAGCCAAACTAATATGAATAAAATACAGTCTCTAAAATGCTTGTATGCAAATGCTAGAAGTCTAAAAAATAAGATGGGAGAGTTAGAATATATAGCACTAAATGAGAGGTTAGATATGATTGGAATATCAGAGACATGGTGGAAGGACGACAACCAGTGGGACACTGATACCTGGGTACAAACTATATCGTAATGATACAGCTGATCAAATTGGTGGAGGGGTTGCGCTCTATGTTAGAGAGGATTAAAGTTTTGCAGGAAACAAAATTTGCTGTAGAATCTCTATGGATTGAAATTCCATGTAAAAAGGGGAAGGCGATGGCAGTGGGGGTGTACTATCGACCGCCTGGCCAGAATCAACAAATGGATGATGAAATGCTCAAAGAAATCAAGGAAGCTAACAAAAGTTACAGCGCAGTAATAATAATGGGTGATTTCAATTACCCCGGTATAGACTGGGTCAGTGTCACGTCAGGACATGCTAGGGAGATAAAGTTGCTAGATGAAATAAATGACTGCTTCTTGGAGCAGCTGGTTCATGAGCCAACCAGAGGGAAAGACATATTAGACCTAGTCCTTAGTGGAACACCAGATCTAGTGCAAGAGATAAGGGTGTTGGGGCCACTTGGCAATTGTGATCATAGCATGATCGCCTTTGATTTAATTAGTGGAGGAGGGATAGTACGGAAATCCACAGTACCACCTTCTAACTTTTGAAAGGGAGACTATGATAAAATGAAGAAAATAGTTAAGAAAAAGCTAAAAGGAGCAGTTGCAAAGGTTAAAGACTTACATCAAGCTTGGGTGTTGTTGAAAAAATACTATCTTGGAAGCCCAGGCCAGCTGTATTCAACGCTTTAAGAAAAGTGGAAGGAAGTCCAAAAAACTGCCAACATGGTTTAAAGGTGAGGTCAGAGAGGCTGTTGTTGCCAAAAAAGCATCTTTCAGGAAATGGAAAAAAGAGCCAAACGACGAAACCTGGAAACAGCACAAGCACTGGCAAGTCAAATGCAAGGCATTGATAAGGCAGGAAAAGGGAGAATTTGAGAAGAAGCTTGCTGCGGAAGCAAAAACGTGAAATAAAGACTTTTTCAAGTATATTCATAGCAAAAAACCTGTGAGAGTCAGTTGGTCCATTAGATGATAGAGGGGTTAAAGGGGCACTAAGAGGCGACGCGATAGCGGAGAGACTGAATGAATTCTTTGCTTCGGTCTTTACTGAGGAAGATGTAGGGGATGTTACCCATGACTGAAGTGGTATTTAAAGGTGCAGAAGAATTGAAGGAAATATCGATACATCGGGAAGATGTATTACAACTATTAGATAAACTGAAGAGTAGCAAATCACCTGGGCCGGATGGTATACATCCAAGGGTGTTGAAGGAACTGAAATATGAGATTGCAGACCTGCTATTAGTAATCTGTGAACTATCATTAAAATCATCTCTAATACTTGAAGATTGGAGGATCGCCAATGTAACACCAATTTTTTAAAAGGGTTCCAGGGGTGATCCGGGAAACTACAGACCGGTGAGCCTGACGTCAGTACCGGAAAAAATGGTAGAAACCATCATAAAGAATAAAATTACTCAGCATGTAGATAGTCATGGCCTAATGGGAGACAGCCAACATGGCTTCAGACAAGGAAGATCTTGTCTTACTAATCTGTTATGTTTTTTTGAAGGTCTGAATAAACAGGTGGACAAAGGTGAGTCGGTTGATATAGTGTATGAGGACTTTCAGAAAGCCTTTGACAAGGTCCCTCATCAGAGACTTTTGGCAAAACTAAAGAGTCATGGGATAGGAGGCAGTGTACTACTGTGGATCAGGAACTGGTTAAAAGATAGAAAGCAGAGGGTAGGGCTAAATGGCCAATTTTCCCAATGGAGAAAGGTGAATAGTGGTGTACCCCAGGGATCTGTGCTGGGTCTGCTGCTTTTTGACATATTCATAAACGACCTGGAAAGTGGAATAACGAGTGAGGTTATCAAATTTGCAGATGACACAAAACTATTTAAAGTTGTTAAAACCCAAGAGGATTGTGGAAAATTGCAAGAGGATCTTGATAAATTGGAAGACTGGGCATCAAAATGGCAGATGAAATTTAATGTGGACAAGTGCAAAGTTATGCACCTAGGGAAGAACAACCCAAACTATGGTTACACGATGCAAGGTTCCACATTAGGAACCACCACCCAGGAAAAAGATTTAGGCGTCATTGTGGATACCATGTTAAAACCCTTGGCCCAATGTGCAGCGGCGGCCAAGAGAGCAAATAGAATGCTAGGTATCATAAGGAAAGGAATGGAAAATAAAACAAAAGATATTCTAATGCCTCTATATCGTTCCATGGTGAGACCGCACCTTGAATATTGTGTGCAATTCTGGTCGCCGTATCTTAAAAAGGATATAGAGTTATTAGAAAAGGTTCAGAGAAGAGCCACCAAAATGGTAAAGGGGATTGAAGGATATTCCTATGAAGAAAGGCTAAAAAGGGTAGGGCTCTTTAACCTGGAAAAAAGACGGCTGAGGGGAGATATGACAGAAGTCTATAAATTAATGAACAGAGTGGAACGGGTAAATGCAGATTGATTGTTTATGCTATCAGAATATAGAAAGACTAGGGGACATTCAATGAAGCTACAGGGTAAACTATTTAAGACCAATAAAAGAAAATATTTTTTCACTCAACGTGTAATCAAACTCTGGAATTTGTTACCGGAGGATGTAGTAAAGGCTGTTAGTGTAGCTGGGTTTAAAAAAGGTTTGGACAAGTTCCTGGAGGAAAGGTCCATAAACCATTATTAAGAAGGGACCCAGGATATCAATGCTTGAGCCAGTACAAGCATTGTGGAACCTGTATCTTTTGGAGAAAGTGCTAGGTACGTATGAGCTAGATTGGCCACTGTTGGAAACAGGATACTGGGCTTGATGGACCTTGGTCTGACCCAGTATGGCATATCTTATGTTATGTTCTAAAAGAACCTAAAGAACAAGCACATGATAAGCCTGTGGAAAATAGCTGCACAAATCTCTGGGATTAGAGGGGGGAGGGGAATATTAGAAGGAAAGGTATAATTATCAATAAAGGAATGTATGGTGAAGGTATAAAAAAATGTTAATGTTAATGGTAAGTCAAGTGAATGGTAATTTTGAGAAGAAATGGATTAAAAAATGTTAACGTGGGAGGGGGTATAGAAGGGTGGAGGGTAGGAAGACATTTGTGCATAGAGAATTAGAACCGAATATAAGTAGAAATACCTTTGTCAAGTCTGTAATGACTATTAGAGAGCATATTACAAGAATATGTAAATTTGGAGTCAAAACACAATTACTGTATGCTGGAAAGCAAATACACCAGATGGTTCTATGTATGTATTTATGTTAACTATGGTATACAAAGTTGTGATACAGTAAGATGAGCTGAATAAAAATTTAAGTTAAAAAAAAAGTCCTGAGGGTATTTGCTATGGATTTTAATTCCAAGAAATTGATTTAGTGCACTCTCTCTTGTTCGGACCAGACGCTTCGAGTGTAAAGGCCATCCAGATGTGCTCCCCAGTCCAGCTTGGATGCATTTTTTGTCAGCGTCTTCTGCAGTAGTACCTTCTGAAAATGGAGGCCCCTGAGAAGGATCTGATGATCCAACCAACTGTGCAGGGACTGGACAAGAGATACAAAGGCAGCCAGTGGTCTATTTCCACTGAGTACTCAGTGTCCATTGATCTTGTCTCATCAGCAGACGAGCCATGCGGGTGATGTGCACTGTGGAGGCCATGTGGCAGAGCAGTCAGCATCCCACACAAGCTGTTGTCCGACTACTCCACTGGATATTGCAGACCAAAGTCGTCAATCTCTGGAGTCAGTCCAGCTGGGCAAAGGCCTTTGCTTGAGTCGTAGTGAGGACAGCCCCTATGAACTGCAGTTGTTGGGCGGAATGAAGATAGGACTTTGGGTAATTGACTGATAAATCCAACAGCTCTAGCACCTGGATGGTTAACTGTGTTGATTGCTGGACGCCATCTGGAAAAGTGTTTTTATGAGCCAGTCATCCAGAAAAGGGACGATAAAAACCCCTAGTGTTCTGAGATAGACTATTTTCACAGCAAGATTCTTCATGAAGACTCAGGGCACCGAGGCCAGTCCAAAGGGCAATACTCTGTATTGAAAATGCTGTCCTCCCAGGATGAAACTGAGATTTCGTGTGGGCGGGATGAGTCAGTATGTGAGTATACAAGTCCTTTGGATCCAGGGAGCATAGCCAATCTTTCTCTAGATAAGGGAGCAGGGTACTTAGAGATACCATCTTGAACTTCTCACAGCAGAAAGGTGTTGAGGTTTCAGAGGTCTACGGTTGGCTGAAACAACACCCTCCCCCCCCCCCCCCGTCATTTTGGGGACCAGAAAGTACCTGGAGTAAACCCTCCGCCTGATCTGTTCCTGGGGTGGGGGCTCAATGGTGAGATAAACCAGAAGGGCTGAGATTTCTTTCCGAAGTAGGTCCAAATGCAGAGAGTCTAGAGGATACACCCTTGGAGGGCAATGAAGCAGCAGCTCTGCAAGGAGGAACATGTAACCGATTTGGACTATCTGTAGCACCCACAAAGTCTGTAGTTAAAAGGGGCCACCTGTGGGCAAAAAGAGTGAGCCATTTCCCCACCAGAGGGTCCCCCCTCTGATCACTGGCAAATTGACTATGCTCCAGTGGAAACAATCAATATCCTGCTTGGGTTGCGGGGCAGGCTGAGCCTTTTGAGACTTCTCCCGATGCTCCTGAGGAGCCTGTGTCTTTTGCTGGGAGGTCTGAGGACCAGGAAAGTTCCTGCATGTACGCAGGTAGCAGGCCTTCTTCTGGCTTCCATCTCCTGTGATAGGCAGCTGGATTGGACGTGCATCTCGAGAGCCTGGTGAGGGGAATGTATAGCTTCTCTATGTTGCCAGCTTTCTCCTCCACCTCCTCTTCGAACAGGTTCTCTCTCTGGCACAGCATATCTGCAAGCTTAATTTGCACAGACTGTTCTAGGTCAGAAGACTGAAGTCGGGCAAGCCTGCAGGCTCCAATGCACACTGCCGCTGCTCTGGAGATCGTCGTACGTTTCCCTGACCAGGAGCATCAAGCAGTCCTTTTCATGACCCACTAGGACACAATAATGCTCCAGTTTCTCCAGAGGGAGAAACGGTTCCAAGTTGGTGAGATCATACAAGATGTCCCATGCCATTTTGAATTCTTTCACTGTATTTGCCCCCACTAACTGCATTGGGAGAGCATTCCAAGCATCTTCCAACCTTTCAGTGATCAAGTATTTCCTGATGTTGCTTTTTTTTTTTTAAACTTTTTATTTATAATTATATACGACATTACATCCAAGTAATATATGAATGAAACAGAAAATCAATGGATTATGAAATGACACAAAAGAAAACATTTGAATCATTAAGATAAATACAATATCATGTCACCCATATCATTTAGACCCCAATACCAAAGGAAATATGAGGGAGAGTATTAGGAAACATACAAATAGTGCAGAATTAAAACTAACCCGGCACCTTCAAAAACAAATACAATGAACAGGTAAAGACTTAAGTGTCGGCCAGATGTGGTGACTTAGAGACCTCCACAACCACTTCCTCCCTAGCCATTAAGAACTCATTAAGCTGCCTAGGATCAAAGAAAATATAATCTTTTTGTTTATACACCACACAACATTTGGCAGGAAATTTGCGTTGAAAAGTCGCCCCTAGGGCTAATACCCTGGGGTGAAAAGCCAAAAAGCCTTTCCTTTTCAACTGCGTAACACGGGAAACATCAGGAAAAACTCGCACTTTAGACCCTAGGAAGTCTACATTTATATTCTTAAAATATAATCGAAGTATAAAGAATTTATCTGATTCTAGCGCCAGAGTTACCAGCAGAGTTGACCTATCAGTGATGACCTCCAAGAAAGACTCTAAAAACCCCGTTAGGTCACCCTTCTCAGCAGGAACAGTATGGGTACCGGAACCAACATCCCTTGTCCCTAAGGACAAGTACTGCGCCTGAACCAGAGGTGGAAACTGATCCTGGGGAAGCTTGAGAACCTCCCCAAAATACTTCCTTACCATCTCTAATGGAGACAGTAAGGGAGAACGTGGAAAGTTTAGAAAACAAAGGTTACGTCTAACCTGGTTTTCCAAATATTCCATTTTTCTGGAGGACACATTTCTGTCCAAAACCTGGGCATTCACTAATTCATGCAAATGCCCAACTTCTTGTTCGAGCTTAGTTAGTCTCTCCGCCTGTCCAACTTGGTCGCCAGAAAGAGTTCCACAAGTTGTCTTAACCCCAATCAATTCATTACTCACAGCACCAAACATAACCTTAAGGGAAGTGCTGAGCAAAGCTAAGCCATCCCACAGTGCCTCCAAAGTTATCACCGCTGGTTTTTCCAATAAAAGCATCCCTGAGAGATCTTCTCCTTGAGTGGCCTCATCGACAATCTCTCTCTCTGATGACACACCACCTACAATTGTTCTCCGCCGTTCTACCAACACCAAATGGGAAGAATCACCAACAGATGCCCCTCCCGAGGACCCGTCCTTCGGCGTACTCGATGGCAAGCCGATAATGGATCCAGCATCTGGCAGTGCAACACTTCCAGGTCACGGTGGAGGGGTAACGTAGCTCCAGCGAGAGCCAAATCCCCGACACACTCAGCGCCGATGCCTCTGCTACTGGCGCTGCCGAAGACACAGCTTCAGCTCCAGCCACAAAACCGCATTCCCGCAAGGTTTGCTGTGCCGAAGAACAAGGCCTGTCCACCCTGGGAGGAACTACAGCCTGTTTCCACTTCCTCCGCCCCATCTCAGCACGTGGAGGATATCCCGGCACCAACTCAACAGGAGAATGCAGCCTCACAGGTCAGAGCGTCCTGTCACCATCTTGTCAAACCCCTTCACTCCCTGATGTTGCTTTTAAGTTTACCGCCTTGCAGCTTCATCGTAAGCCCTTTAGTTTTACAGCTTCCCCTTCTTTGAAAAAGGGTTCTTTCTTCATTAATACCCTTCAAGTATTTAAAGGTCTGTATCATATTTCCTAGTCCCGCCTCTCCTCTAGAGTATATATATTTAGGTCTTCAAGTCTCTTCTCATGTGTCTTCTGGCACAGGCTCCAAATAATTTTGGTCGCCTTCCTCTGAACAGTTTCAAATCTTTTTATATCCTTTGTGAGATATGGTCTCCAAAACTGAACACAATACTCCAAGTGACTTGTACAGGAGCATTAATACCTCCTCCTTTCTGCTAGTTATTTCTTTCTGTATGCAGCCTAGCATCCTTCTGGCTTTGGCTACCGCCTTGTCGCATTGTTTCACCACCTTGAGATCCTCGCACACTAGTACTCCGAGGTCCTTCTCCTTGCCTGTGCACACCAACCTCTCTCCCCCTATCACATACGATTCCTTTGGATTTCTGCACCCCAAGTGCATGAGTCTTCACTTTTTTGCATTAAATCTTAACTGCTAAGCATTAGACATTCTTCCAGTGTTTTTAGATCTTTCCTCATGCTGTGGGAAAAGTAATGGAAGCACTCCTGAAAGAAAGGACAGTGGACTTTCTGGAAACCAATGTATTGCATGATCCGAGGCAACATGGTTTTACCACAGGAAGATCATGCCAAACAAATTTGATTGAGTTCATTGACTGAGTTGACCAGAGAACTAGATCAAGGGCATGTAATGGATGACACACCTAGGTTTCAGCAAAGCATTTGATAGGAGGGAGGACTAGTGGTTATTTATTTAACCAGATTTGTATACCACCTTATCCTTCAAATCAAAGTGGTTAGCAACAGAACTTGGGGATCTACATTCAACAGGAGGAGGGAATGACAAGACATACATATCACAGGTCTGCAAAAAAAGTTTTTTCGAGAGCTGTTTTGGTTATTCCACGTAATCTTTATGTTTTTTGGTGCACTGAATCCGAAAATGACTTCCATTTTGTCATAGGACATCACGTTTCCTGACAATTTAGGTAACTATGTTAAATAAGGCAATACCTCAAAATAAATGGAAATAGACTTATAAAACTAAAGTTTTATTACAATATTTTCATGAAAATCCTTTTTTGAACTGAAATGAGCTCACCTACACACACTAAACTCGATTCTTCTTCCTTGTGAGGCTCCTCTTGGTGCATTTACGCTTGTGAGTAGCATCTGGAATGTCTCTCTGAAGCATCCAACAGTAGTCTGCCATCATTGTAATGCTCCATTTTCCCCGGTATCTCCTATCCATCTCTTTAATGTCCTGGTGGAATCGTTCACCTTGTTCCTCACTCACAGCTCCCAAATTTTCAGGAAAGTAGTCAAGGTGGGACTGGAGGAAATGCACTTTCAAACTCATCAGGCAACCTAAAGCTTGAAATGCTTTCAGCATTCGCCCGATGATCTTTTTGTAGTGAGGATCTTTGTTATTGCCTAAAAATTTCTGTACGACTTCTTTAAATGCAATCCACCCTTCTTTTTTGAGGATCCGTCATGGTATTGACAAACTCTTGATCAACTATAAGCCTTCTAATGTCTGGTCCGACGAACACACCTTCCTTCAATTTTGCCTCTGACAGGCCTGGAAACTTGGTGACCAAGTACTTGAAGCATTCTCCATCTCTTGGAAGTGATTTTACGAATTGCTTCATCAATCCCAATTTTATGTGGAGAGGTGGTAGAAGAACTTTATGGGAAGGTACCAAAGTTTCTCGGAGGACATTTTTTTCACCGTTAGCACCATCGGCTGCCAACTCTTCTTGGTCCAGTGATTTTGTCAGTCTCGACTGTCCCATAGACATAGAAAACAAGGATATTTGGTATACCCAGCTTGTTGCCCGAGCAGCATGCACAAGACCTTCAAGTCCCCACACACTTGCCAACCATGGTCTTCATATTTAAGTTTACGAAGAACCAATTCCAAGTTCTTGTAGATTTCCTTTAAGTGTACGGAATGACCTACAGGTATGGAAGCGTAAAAATCGTTGTGGAGTAAAACTGCTTTGAGAATTCTTTTTGAAGAATCTATAAAAAGACGCCATTGCTCTGAATCATATTTGATTTTAAATTGACCCATCAGACCTTCAACATCGATGCAATAAACCAACTTGTCTTCCTGGGCGAAGTAAGGAACGAACTCCTTTTCACGATGTCTGAACCATGAAGATGACACTCCTGGCAACAATAAACTCCTGCTTTTCAGCCTTGATCCAAGTAACTCTGCGGCATCTTTGGGAAAATTCAAGTCTCTTACCAAATCATTCATCTCCTCCTGAGAAAACAATTTTGGTCTTGTATCATCTTCAAAGTCAGAACTTGATTCGTCATCTGGTTCAGGTATGACTTCACCTTCATCGGAGCTAGGTATCTCTTCCAAGGTAGCAGGGGGCTTGGGTACTGGTATATCTGTGCCATGGGGGATGGGACGAATTGCCGAGTAAAGATTGGGGTAGGAAATGGAATGCTTCCATTTGGAATTAAACCCTTTCACATCGCATGAACAAAAGTAACAGTCATCACTATGGTTCTTTTGCTATCGCCATACCATAGGAATCCCATAACGGAAAGATTTTTTTCTTACCCTTGAACCAGTTTCGGAGGTCGTCAACACACCGTTTGCACACTTTATGAGGCGCCCAGACTTTATCTTGATCTCCAATTTTTATTTATTTATTTAACTTTCTTATATACCACGCTCTTTACACCAGTGCGGTTTACATATAATGCAATTATGCAGAGCAGGGGATTACACTGCATTTACATTATAACAGGGGGTTTTGTACAGGAAACAAACGAACAGAGTAACTATGTGCAAATAAACTATCAACATATGTACATGGATCATTCAGCTATATATATATATTGGATCTGTTGTGTGCATGTTGTCAGTGTAATGAGTGCAGTGCTACTTATCAGGGGGGTTGGTGCTTGGTGGGCTACATGGAGATTGTTTGCATGGGCTCATAGGTGTGGCATGGGGTGTGTGGTGACCTGGGTGTGAGTAGTATTGTAGGAACAGGTGATGTTTAAGTGCCTTCCTAAATTGGGCAAGATCACTTATGGCCCGGATAGCAGGGGGTAGGGCGTTCCAGCAGGTCGGTGCATAAAAGCAAATGCTCTGTTCTTAGCTGATTGCGAGCATTTTATGATTTCCTTTGGGATGTTCAATGTGTTGACTGAGGCTGATCTCCTGACTCTGTTTAGGGGTGTCGTATGGATGAGATCTGTGAGTGAAGTGGAGGAGTTTTTATTAATGGCTTTGTGAGTCAATGTCAGAACTTTGAAGGTGATCCTGGATTGAACTGGGAGCCAGTGCAGGTTTTTTAGGATTGGGGTTATGTGTTCCCTCCTTGATGCCCCGAGCAGCACTCTGGCGGACGCGTTCATTGCTAGTTGAAGCGGGTTTAAAGTGTTTTTTGGAAGGCCGTGTAGTATGGCATTCGCGTAGTCAAAGTGCGGGATTATTAATGCCTGATAAACTGTCCGATAATCTTCTGGTTCTACTAGTCCAAAGTATGCAAAGTATACTTTTTTCACAAAGTCTGTAATATTCTGCTGTTGCTTGAACACTGTATATTCACCACAGATGAAACAGAAACTGTCTGGCGAATTAATACACTTTCGCGGAGCCATAACATAACGGTTGAAGAATGACGAGCTAACACGAATTGCGATGAAAAAGTGTGAACAGCCTAGAACGAAGAACCTGATGATGATTCGTGCACAAGTGTGGCATGCAGGAGAGAGCAACTCTGTGTCTGTACACGAGACGTCACAGTGCTGGCCACGCCCCCCTGCACTGACCGAAGCTGCTGCTATCTGCCCTGTGTCTCCCTCCCACTGGATTCTTCAGGAAAGATTAACCCCTTCTACCATTAGAAGCACGGACTTAAAACTTGCTTAGCTTATGTATATATTGCTGACCATCAGATTTACAGTGCTATTTTTTTTTTTACATAACTCGGACAACCCCTTTATGGTTTTTTTTGGCATTTTATATCTTAAATGCACTTATGTGAATTAATTAATAGTAATTTGAAGAAATTTGATAAATTTGAAGACAATTTTGCATGTTGTGGCAAATCATGACGTCTAGGAGTTTTTTCAATATTTTGTTTTCAGCACACCAAAATACATGGAAATTAGATGAAAATAATCAAACAGCTTTTTAGTCGCAGACCTGTCGGCAGTTGGTTCTCAGTCAGGTGTGCAGGCTGTTGTTGGGCCGCATGTGGCAGGGTTGTGGTATTTGATAGTTATGTTACTTGTCCATAGGAATCCATGAACAGGTGGGTTAGGGCAAGTTGCCTCGGGCTAGGGGTTCAAATCCCACTGGAGGACAGCAACCTTGGGCCGGAGGGACTGGGGTTTCTAGTCCCACAGGCGCTTCTTGTGGCCTTGGGCAAGCCACTTAACCCTCCATTGCCTCAGGTACTAAACATAGATTGTAAGCCCTTTGAGGGCAAAGGAAATATATACTGTCCTGGAATGTACACAGCTTTGATCCAGAGAAAAGCGGTATGTAAGCATAGATACTGTTCCTCACAGAAGGCATCAATAAACTGAGCAGCCTGGAGATAGATCCCAAGGTGGTGAACTGGATCAGAAATTAGTTGACTGACAGATGGTGGTGGCAAACAGAACTCACTCAGAAGAAAGGAAGATGCATAGTGGCATGCCTCAGGGATCAGTCTTGGGACAGATGACACAACAGAGTAGATAACATGAGGAAAGATCTACAAACCCTGGAAGAATGGTCTAATGCTTGGCAGTTGAGATTTAATGCGAAATAGTGCAGAGTGATACACTTGGGATGCAGAAATTTCAAGGAATTTAATACAATAGGGGCTGCATACAAGGTGACAAGGTGGTAGCCAAAGCCAGAAGGATGCTAGGCTGCATACAGAAATAACTAGCAAAAAGATTTAATGCGAAGAAGTGAAGACTCATGCACTTGAGATGCAGAAATCCAAAGGAATTGTATGTGATAGGGAGAGAGAGGTTAGTGTGCACAGACGAGGAGAAGGACCTCGGAGTGCTAGTGTGTGAGGATCTCAAGGTGGTGAAACAATGCGACAAGGCGGTAGCCAAAGCCAGAAGGATGCTAGGCTGCATACAGAGAAAAATAACTAGCAGAAAGGAGGAGATATTAATGCTTCTGTACAAGTCACGGAGTACTGTGTTCAGTTTTGGAGACCGTATCTCACAAAGGATATAAAAAGACCTGAAACTGTTCAGAGGAAGGCAGTTAAGATTTAATGCGAAATAGTGCAGAGTCATACACTTGGGATGCAGAAATCAAAAGGAATTTTATGCAATAGGGGCTGAGAGGTTGGTATGCATAGACCAAGAGAGGGACCTCGGAGTAGTGCTAGTGTGTGAGAATCTCAAGGTGGTGAAACAATGTGTGAAGGCAGTAGCCAAAGTCAGAAGGATGCTAGGCTTCACACAGAGAGGAATAACTAGCAGAGAGGAGGAGGTATCGCACAAAGGATATAAAAAGACTTGAAATTTCAGAGGAAGGCAACCAAAATTATTTAGAGCCTGTGCCAGAAGATGTAGGAGAAGAGACTTGAAGAGCTAAATGTATTTACCCTAGAGGAGAGGAGAGGAGGGACCAGGAAAAATGATACAGACTTTTAAATACTTAAAGGGTATTGGTATTAATGAAGAAAGAAACCTTTTTTAAAGAAGGGGAAGCTGTAAAACTAGAGGGCATACGATGACGCTGCAAGGCGGTAAATTTAAAAGCAACATCAGGAAATACTTGATCACTGAAAGGTTGGAGGATGCTTGGAATGCCCTCCCGATGGAGGTATTGGGAGCAAATACAGTGATGGAATTCAAAATGGTTTGGGGCAGACATAGTGGATCCCTATATAGTAAGAGGATGAAATCAAAGCAAACAAATATTTTTTATACTTCAATAAATAGAAGGTGGCTGACTGCATGGTGCGGCAGGTACAATCCTAGATATGGGCATAGAGGGGGATGACCTGCACCCTAGCCACCTTACTGGACAGACTAGATGGACCATACTGGCCTTTATCTGCTATCATATACTATATGTTACTATCTTACTATGATCAGAAGGGAGAGTATGTCTCACCATCCAAGGAAGAAAAGGAGCAGCTTTTGCAAAGAATAAGGAGAGCCAAGCCCCTATAAGCTACAAAGGGAGATACAAGGTGAAATTAGACTTACCTGCTAATTGTAGTTCCTGGAGTGTAGCCAGGCTAGTCCCGGACCTCTGGGTTCCCTATCTCATCCAGCAGCTTTGGAGACTGAGAAAACTCCTCCTCTTTTTTATGATGTCACTGGTATATCCATTCGGGATCTGCCTCCTGCCATCAGTAACCTATTGACAAAGCAGACTCACCGGAGACACAAGTAAGTGTGTAAACACTAAAACAAATTGGCTAAATCTTCGAGATTAAAGAATAAACTATGTACAAACAGAACGGAATGCTCTGCTACCATTTTGACTTTAAGAGACGCAGGCTTCTCTCTAAGAGCGAGGGAGAAAGAAAGCCTCCTAGAAAAAATCTAGTTACACTTCCACAAGCGCCCGTATAAGCGCAATAGAGAATACACGCTTACCTGTAAATGATGTTAATCTTTAAGACGGAAACACTTCAGGCGACGGTTACGCTACAGATACAGGGTAGGGATTCGGGACTAGCCTGGCTACACTCCAGGAACTACAATTAGCAGGTAAGTCTAATTTCACCTTCCTGTTCGTGTAACCAGGCTAGTCCCGGACCTCTGGGTAAGTACCAGAGCAGTGAGCTCATCAAGCATGGGAGGGTTCCGAAACCCCCGCCTGAAGTACAGCAGTCCCAAAGGCAGTATCAACTGCCCCTTGGACGTCCAGGCGATAATGTCGTACAAAAGTGTTTAAGGAGGACCACGTGGCCGCCTTGCAAATCTCTAGTGGCGGAACCCACCGAAGCTCCGCCCATGAAGAAGCTTGCGCTCTGGTGGAGTGAGCACGAAGGCCCTCCGGCACGGACCTGCCTTTTAGCATATACGCCGACGCTATAGCCTCTTTAATCCATCTGGCAATGGATGCTTTGGAGGCAGCTTCGCCCTTCCGGGGACCCGCGAAGAGAACAAAAAGTCTATCCGACTTTCGGAAACTAGCCGTCCGAGTAAGATACTTCTTTAACGCCCGACGAGTATCCAAACTGTGGAAATTGCCGGCACCGGGGTCCGCCGAGCGCCTCAAAAATACCGGCAAAGAAATCTCCTGATTTACATGAAAGGGGGATACCACCTTAGGGAGAAATGAAGGAACAGTCCTGAGGACCACTTTCGACGAGAAAAACACCAAATAGGGCTCCCTGCAAGAAAGAGCCTGCAATTCGGAAATTCTTCTCGCCGAACAAATAGCCACGAGAAACACGACCTTCAAAGTGAGATCTTTAAGAGACGCCCGGGAAAGCGGCTCGAAGGGCTCGCCCTGTAAGGCGTCCAGGACGGAGGGAAGATGCCACTGAGGTACAAAGGGACGCGACGGAGGTCGCAAGAGCGACCCTGCCCGTAGGAAGCGTTTAACATCACCATGACATGCAAGCGATTGCCCTCCGACCTTACCTCTGTAGCAGGACAGCGCCGCGACCTGCACCCGCAAGGACGACGGAGCTAAGCCTTTTTCGAAACCATGCTGAAGAAAATCTAAGATTTGAGGGATGGAGGACCTCAACGCCACATACTGTCTGTCCGAACACCAAGCCTCAAACACACGCCAGACCCGCACATAGGCCAAAGACGTAGACCTTTTCCTGGCTTTCAACAGAGTGGTTATGACGGACGCCGAATAGCCTCTTTGGCGCAACCGCGCCCGCTCAAGAGCCAGGCCGTAAGTGAGAATCGATCCACGTGAGGTATGAGGAGGGGCCCCTGCGACAGAAGATCCGGTCGGTTCGGAAGCCTCCACGGCTTCACCACTAGCAATCTTACCAGATCCGCGTACCAGGGTCTGCGCGGCCAATCTGGAGCAATCAGTAGGACGCGACCTGAGAACAACTGGACCCGCTGCAGGACTCTGCCGATGAGGACCCATGGAGGAAAGATGTACAGGAGCTGGTCCTGCGGCCAAGTCTGACTGAGAGCATCGAGACCTTCCGACATACGCTCCCGACGTCTGCTGAAGAAGCGATCCACCTTCGCTGACGCAAACGTCGCCATGAGGTCCATGGCCGGTAAGCCCCACCTGTGGACGAGCATTTGGAAGACTTCGGGATGTAGAACCCATTCTCCCGGGTCCACCCGAAAGCGACTGAGAAAATCCGCTTGCACGTTGTCGACTCCGGCCACATGCGCCGCTGACAGGGCCAGTAAGTTCCCTTCCGCCCAAGTGCACAGGGCTGCGGCTTCGTCCTCCAGCCGAACGCTGGTGGTGCCCCCCTGTCTGTTGACGTACGATACCGCTGTGGCATTGTCGGAGAACACGCGAACCGCCGTATTTTGAACTAACGGCTGAAACGCTAGGAGTGCTAGGAAGATCGCTCGCAATTCCAACTGGTTGATGGACCAAGTCCTTTCCTGGGGAGACCAGGCCCCCTGTGCGAACCTGCCTTGACAATGAGCACCCCAGCCGCACAGGCTGGCATCGGTCATCACTGTGACCCAGGACGGAGCTTCCAATGGTTGCCCCGCCGCTAAGGACGCGGGACACAACCACCATCGTAGCGACTGGCGCGTCACCTCCGGACATGGCAATCTCCGGGTCAGAGGATCTTCTTGATGCGACCACCGGCGCAGCAAAGCTCGTTGTAAGGGTTGCATGTGTGCTCTCGCCCAGGGCACCGTTTCTATGGACGCGGCCATCGTCCCTAGCAACTGAAGGTAACTCCAAGCCGACGGCGCGCGCGGCAGCGAAGGAAACGGATCACCAGACTTCTGAGGTTCCGAGCCCGGTCGCACGTGAGGAACACCTTCCCGATCTTGGTGTCGAAGCGGGCTCCGAGATACTCGAGATTCTGCGAGGGAGACAGGTGACTCTTCGCCAAGTTGACAACCCAGCCGAGCTCCTCCAGAAACGCCACTACACGAGCCGTGGCGGACTCGCTCTCGGCACGCGACTTCGCCCGAATCAACCAGTCGTCGAGGTACAGATGAACTAGAATACCTTCGCGCCTCAGTGCTGCCGCCACCACCACCATGACCTTTGTGAAAGTGTGTGGCGCCGTTGCCAAACCGAACGGCAGGGCGCGGAACTGATAGTGTCCGAACGGGACAGCGAATCTGAGGAATTGATGGTGCTCCGGCCGGATGGGGATGTGGAGATACGCCTCCGACAAATCCAGAGAAGTAAGAAACTCTCCCTGTTGGACTGCTACTATTACCGACCGCAGAGTCTCCATATGGAAATGTGACACGCGGAGACACCGATTCACCCCTTTGAGGTCTAAGATGGGACGGACTCCTCCGTCCTTCTTTGGAACAACGAAGTAAATGGCGTATCGACCGCCTCCGCGTTGGTCTGGAGGAACCGGTACTATGGCTCTGAGCTGCAATAACCTTTGAACGGTAACTCTCATTGACACGATCTTGGAGGGCGACTTGGCGGGGGACCGAACAAAGGCGGGACGAACAGGCTTCCGCAACTCCAGCGCGTAACCTTCTCGAATCACCTCCAGAACCCACTGGTCTGACGTTACCCGGACCCAGGCAGGATAAAAGTCTTGCAACCGGCCCCCCACCGGCACCAAGCTTGCCTGGGCCCCCCTTATCTCATTGCTGCTTTTTGGCCGGGAAGGCAGAGGACGAGGAAGGGCCAAAACCTCTTCCCGCCCCTCGAAACCCCCGGAAACCTTGACCTTTGCTAGCGTACCGGCCCCTTTGATTGGGAATGAAGCGCTGCGACCGAAACCGACGAAAATCTCGCAGCTGACCTCTACCCCCCTGATAAGGACGGGCTGGCTTGGGCTTATCTTCGGGCAGCTTACCTCCTTTGGACTTGCCCAGATCTTTGACCAATTTCTCCAAGTCCTCCCCAAACAAAAGACGCCCTTTAAAGGGTAGTTTGCTTAAACGAGCCTTGGAAGAAGTGTCCGCAGCCCAGTTACGAAGCCATAAATAACGCCTGGCCGCTATAGCTGATGCCATGCTGTTGGCCAGGCTACGCATCAGATCATACTGCACGTCGGCCAAATAGGCTGCTCCGGACTCTAACTTGGTCAGCTCTCCAGGCTCTTCTGCTTCCGGCCACCCTGCGCCCGCTGAGACCAGCGGAGACAGGCCCTATCCCCCCAGGCACCACACTTGGCGGCCTGGAGCGACAAGGCATTGACCACATAAACCTGTCGCAAGAGAACATCCAACTTTCTATCCTGTGGGTCCTTGAGAGCTGCACTACCCTCCACGGGGATGGTAGTTTTCTTAGTGACCGCCGAAACGGCGGCATCAATCTTGGGGGACTTAAAGACTTCTTTATCTTGATCTAACAATGGATACAGACGGCCCATGACTCTCGAGCCCTTCAGCGGAGCTTCCGGCACGTTCCACTCCTCCTGAATCATCTCTCGGAAGACACGGTGTACCGGAAACGCCCGCTGAGTCTTGCGGAACACCTGCAGCAAAGGATCTTCAAGGGTGTCATCGTCGGTCGCACCGGGAACCGGCATATTTAGAACTTTGAGGGATTCCACTATTAAAGCAGGAAGCTCCTCCTTTCGGAATACGTGAACCACTCTGGCCTGATCCTCCTTCTCCGATAGTTCGCCTTCCTCCAGCTCCTCTTCTGCTTCCAAGTCACGGACGTCTTCCTCTGACAACTGCCCCTCAGAGAGTATAGAACCATCCGCCGAGAAGGCCTCAGTCCGCGGCCTCTTGGGTCGGACGGCGGGCTCCTCGGCTAGCGAAGCCATCGCGGCTCTCTTTAAACTCGTGACTGGCTCCTGCCGCTGGACCTGCTGTGAGCCAGCAAGTAAGGCGTTTTGCAGAAACATCACAAACTCGTTGGAAATATGGTTGTCCAGTCCTTGGGCAGAGGGGTTGCAGGCCTAACCATATCCGGGGCAGAAGAGGGCCCTGCCACCGGCTCTTCCCGGACTGCCTCCACCACTGGGGCGGAAGAACTGCCGGTCTCAGGCAGCTGGGCCTCCTCCTTATCTGACTTGGAGGGGTCCATGCCAGAGGAATCCCTTACACAGGCTTTACAGACGCCTGATGAGCTTTTCCTCAAGCCACAAACCAGGCAAAGTGGCTTAGAGAACATGGCAGCCCGGAGGTGTAGAAAAGAGAGCCTAATTTCCCCTGAGGAAAAAGTTCTCAAAATCACCGAGGGCTATGCAGGAGCCCCCCGATGCCCTTTTTTTTTTTTTGTTTTTTTTTTAATATGCCCTCACCCGAGCAGAAGAATAAAATCCTCGAAAAACCCCTCCGGAATAACCAAAAAGCAAGGAGAAGGAGCCCTGAGGAGAGTCGGGTAGAAGTAGTGAGAGCAGCAATAAAAGCCGCGGGCACCACGCAGCTAGGCCCGACACGCTGATTTGCGCGCCAAAACAATCAGTGACAGAAAAGAGCTGAAGACTGGCCTGCTTACCTCGCAGCACGGCGTGTCAAAGGAGCCTCCGCAAACAGCCCATAAACAGCAGGGAAAAATGAACCGCTGAGCAGCATCCACGGAGGAAGACTGGCTCCACAAGCAGTCTGCTCCGGGAAACGCAGGAAGGATAGCCCCAAGCCTGCCAGCGCACTTACAGGCAGCCTTCTGTGTGGCGCTGGCTAGGCTGGCCTGAGATTCGCTCCCATCGGCAGTGTGCAGGAAAATAAAATATCCCCAGAGACCCCTAAATAAGGGAAATCTGATACAACGATGCTTAAAAGATGCAAGCTGGGGAAAGAAGGGGGGGAGGGGGAAGAGTGCAGGGAAAAAGAGAAGCGAGACGCCTGCAAGATCTCTTAAAGAAACAGTCCTTTCAATCAAGGGCTGCCCTCCCTAGTAAGAAAATCAGGTAAGACACTGTGAAATCTATCCCAAAATTAACTTAATTGTCTCTCCAGTGAGCCCGGAACTCCGGGCTCCTATCTCACAAGCTGCTTGGAGACTGAGGTAACTGATGGCAGGAGGCAGATCCCGAATGGAAATACCAGTGACATCATAAAAAAAGAGGAGGAGTTTTCTCAGTCTCCAAAGCTGCTGGATGAGATAGGGAACCCAGAGGTCCGGGACTAGCCTGGTTACACGAACAGGAATGAGGGGTTCTGTGACGTATGGCTGGCAGGGAGGCCAAGCCCTGTCAATCAAGGCAGATGAAGAACAGTCACTGGATGATATGGAGGGAGAGCAAGGTAAAATAAAATAAATAAAATTATTGCCTATTTAACAGGTTTTTTATATCATTTTATGTGGAGTAGCAGCCTAGTGGTTAGAGCAGCCTAGTGGTTAGAGCAACTGCCTATTACCCAGAAGATCAAGGGTTCATTTCCCACTGGCACTCCTTGTGACTTTGGGCAAGTCACTTTACTCTCCATTGCCTCGGAAGAAAAGGCTGGCAATCTGTTTCCGGTGATACATTGCCAAATGTATCTACTTCCGGTGATACATTGCCAAGAAAACCCAGAGGTAGCTGGGTCGCTATGAGTCAACACTGACTTGATGGCACTAAAAAAAAAAAAAAATCATTTCAGTCAAAGCGGTTTACATTGTAACTTAAACTTGTTAATGTATATTAAACAAGGACATTAATAACTTGGATTTTTCTGAGGCAATGGCGGGTTAATTAAGTTGTCCAAGGCCACAAGGAGTGCTAATGGGAATCAAACCTTGGTCTCCTGGTTCCCAAGCCAGTGCTCTAACCATTAGGCTACTCCACCACTCCACCAGGATGGGCAGGAGATGGAGAGGCCATAGGGACCAGGAAAATTTAAGGGGAAAAATGGGTTACATGCATCACACTTACACAGTCATCTGCAACGCATGCACAAATGTACTCCCTCCAAAACACAGATCCATAAGATTCAGATAACTTTACTAGCATGATAACTGTATATGTTGCCACAGTAATACAGCAAGTGGGTTATATACTAACTTTTAAAGCATGCTATCACTGCAAGGCCCATTTGATTCTTATAAGGCTAGAAGCAAATAGCATGTGTTAACATAGTTAGCCATTAGGAAATTATCTCCTAAGTAAAGGTTAAAAAAAAAATACATACTAGTAACAGAAAAGTGCTAGGTCAACCCCCAACATCTTGTCCTCCGTAACTGGCCTACTCTCCATAGATTTCACTTTTCCTATCTTTCAAAGTTGAGGACACCTATTCCCCCCCCCCCAAAAGGAACTACAGCCATTCCAGTCTGAGTATGCCCAATCGAATCGAATCTAATCTCGGAAACTAAGCAGGGTTGGACCAGATTAGTATTTGAATGAGAGACAACCTTGGAATACCAGATGCTACAGGCTTACTGAGTGGGGAGAAAGGCCTGGCAATCTACTTCCAGTCACACATGGCCAAGAAAACCCAAGGGATAGTCAACATGGACAACTATCCACATGATCTGCCAAATAAGGGCTTCCTTTATTTGGCAGACTGACCTCCAGCAATACGTCCTGACATACTTCTAGCACTAAGATGCTGCTGAACTCCTCCCCCAGGACCAGAAAAGTGGATCAGATAGCCACCATTTTTAAAGACCCCATTTCGCAGCAAGATCAATAGTAGATTGTTGTCATGGAGATAGTAACACCGGAGGTTGCCTCAGCTTGTATTGTTAAATCTGATCGGGCTGACTTGATGAGAATACTTCATATGTTTTTCATTAGATATTAGCCATTCCTGAGTCTTTTATATACAGAAAAATCTCTATACTATCTGCTGTGTATTGGCACAGTATCTGGAATAGAATTTCTTTAGTTTCTCTTTTTAATTTTTTCTTAGGTTTTTTTATTCAATGTTCAATATACTTTATCTTCTATTCACTTTGAGAGATAAATAACTAATAAAATATATATTCTATATATATTTTCCATAATCCTTTCTGAAACCTCTGACTGGGCCTCCCAATAAGACACTGCCTCCAGGCATGAAAGCTTAATCAGAGAGGGCTCCACTGAATTCTTGGTGAGGGCACTAAGGCCATGTCTGTAAAGAACTCTTATCATGAGAATCACTAGAAATGTTTTATGCATCAGCAGAAGAACACTGGAGAAAATTTGCCTGACTCAGAGGAACTGTAACCCCAGGCAGATTTTCCATAGAGACTTGTATGGTGTGCTGACTGCTGAGAAATATGAGGTCTTGCAGTCTCCAGAATAGAGGGAGAGGGAGAGGCAGAAACCTCAGCTTCTCGCATGCTTTTTGAAGTTATCATGCTGCACTGAGGAGAATCGGTGACTTCAGCCTGCCTAGATAAGCACATCTGAATGTGTCCCTGACTCAGACATGTCTATATCAGATCGACTCAAAGTAGATGACTTAATACCAGTTTTTCTCAAGTCAATCCTAGTATACCCAGGGCTTATTTGTGCCAGAATGGGTGGAATGGTGTCCCGGCACTTCTTGAGGAGGCAGAAGCAGGGCTTAATAAATCCCAGACACCCGCGGGGATTCCATCTTATCCCCCCCACCCCACCCCACACACAAACCCCAATTGCAGAAATCAGGGAATGGGAACCCCTTCTGTCTGCCCACAGGAATCCAATCTCCCGTGGGCAGAGAGAAGGGGGTTTTGCCCTGATCGCGGCCCTCTTCTGCTCACAGGAGATCGGATCCCCACAGGCAGGAGGAGAAAGCCGTGATTGCAGCAAAACCCCTCCTGTTTGCCCACGGGAGATGGATCCCTGTGGACAAGACATGTGGCTTGGAAGCAGCAGGCTGCCCCTAGGGATCCCATCTCCCATGGGCAGGACAGGAGGGCAAGGCTGGGAGGCAGCAGTTGTCCGCAGGGATCCCATCCCCCATGGACAGAAGAGAAGGATCAATCGTGGCAAAAGCTCCTCCTGTCCTGACTGCGAGAGATAGAGCTCCCATGGGTAGAAGAGGAGAAAACTGAAATACCAGTAAAAGCCTCTTCTCTCTGCCTGTGTGAGATTAATCCCTGCAGGCAGAACAGAAAGGGAAAACCTGGAAGGTAGTAGGCTGCCCGCAGGCAGAGGACAACCAGATCCAAGGTCTGCTGAAGAAAAAAAATAGGTTGGGGGGGGGGGGGAGTGAAGCAGTCAACATTTAAAGGGGCAGTAGATTAAAAAAAAAAGATAGGGTAATGGAGGACGGAGGGTGGGGAGTGCTAGGGGAAGGGACAAGGGGAGAAAGTCTGGAAGAGGAGCACAGCATAAGGACGGGCTGTGTTAACTTAGGAACAGGCAGGGAGAGGTAGAGAGAGGAGGTAGCTAGCTGCAAGTGATGTGGGGGTAAGAGATGGCTAATGGACAGATCTGATGGGCATGGGAGCCTGGGGACTAAGGGATTGATGAAGGATGAGGAATAGAGGGACTGGAAAAGGTCTGAGACACTGGAATAGTGGTGGTGAGGCTGGTACTGGAAGAGGGCCAATGCTGGGATGGGGGGGAGGGGGCTGTGACTGGAAACAGACTGATAATGGGGCTGAGGGGAACTGAGACTGGAAATGGGCTGATACTGGGGCTGGGGGGACTGGAACCAGAAATGGGCTGATAATGGGCCGGGAGGGCTGTGAGTGGAAATAGTTTAATAGTGGGGCTGAAAGGTGAAGCACTGGAAAGGGGCTAATTTTAGGGCTGGGAGGGGCTGGTACTGAAAGAGGGTTAGTGCGAAAAATGCTGGAGTCAGAGTGGGAAATGAAGGAAATGCTGTGGGAGTGAGAAGGGAGAGGGGGACAGATATTGTGGAGGCTGGGGAAGAAGCAAAGTCATAACCAAGGGAAGGTTGAGAGGGTGGGGTATAAGATCAGATGCTGGGATAAGGAAGAGGAAAGGAAGAATTAATAAGTACTGGAGAAGGAGATAGATGGGTGGATGCTGGGGATATGGGGATGTGGGAGAGTACGGACTTGGGCTTATGTAGAGAATCTAAGATTGGATGAGAAAACAGAAGAAACAACAACAGACTGGGTATTGGGCGTGTAAGTGAGAACTTAGGGACTGGGCATGGTGAAAAAGAGGGGACTTGGGTTGCCTAGGAGGATAGTGGAGACCAAGAAATTGACCAGAGATTAGGAGGACAGTGGAGATATGATGATTGGGTGAGAGGTATGAGTAGGGTTGTGAGACCAAAAGCAGAAATATGAGGAGCGGCGAACGTTTGAAGGGCATTCAGAGGGATTGGGGAAGGATGGGGGAGGTTGAAAAGGACAGAGGGCTTCAGAGTGAGTAGTAGACACAGGAAGGCATAGGTCTTCCTTGAAGGAGGTGAGAGGGAGTAGAAATGAGGGAGGTGAAAGTGGAAATGGAAACCTAGATAGGGGTTAAGACATAAGAAAGGGCTTGTAGGTGGAGAGAGGAAGCGTAGTTACTGACCTCTATACAGGTGATCTCCGGGAATAGCAGGAATAGTCTTCGAATATGGGTATTGTCGAAACACATTGAATTAGTATGGGAACACTCCCCAGCATCCAAAAGGAAAGCCTTTGGGAGCACTCCACTGCACTTGCTCATCTGCCTTCCCAACTCCTTTCCTCAGCTGAGTTTATAGCTGAGAGATAGAGAAAAAAGTATACCCAACAACTCCTAGAGTGGAGGGTGGGCTGTGAAGACTGATTCCTGCTGTTCCTGGAAATCACCTGTTACTGGTCAGTAACTACGCTATCTCCAGAAACAAGCAGGAATGCAATCTTCACATATGGGACTCACTAGCTCCCAGGCACCAGACTGAAAAGACATCTTTGAGGTTAATGAATGGAGCCAAGAGGGCATGGACACAAGTTTGTCCCAGCAGATTAGAGTACAGTACGCAAGAGCATGGAGCAAGGAATCAGGTGCAAGAGAAGTATAAATGGTAGGAGTTGTGATTAAGTCCCAAAGAGATGCTGGAGAACAGCCTGGCCAAAGACAGCATCCCGACGGGATTTCCTGTCAAGGCAGTAGTGAGCAGCAATGGTGTGAACAGAGGACCAGGTAGCTGCCCGGCAGATCTCTTCTATAGAGACAGAACGGAGGTTGGAGACTGAGGCTGCCATAGACCTCACGTTGTGAGTGGTAACGTGACCCTTGAGAGAGAGTCCCGACTGAGCATAGACAAAAAAAAATGCAGTCTGCAATCCAGTTGGATAGGGTGCGTTTTGACACCAGAAGACCCTAGTGGCTTGGGTCAAAGGAAATAATTGAGAGGATTTCCTAAAATCCTTGGTCCTGTCCAAGTAGAATGCAAGGTCCACCAAGAAGAGCACCACACCACGTTGCTCAAGAGACACCCAGTCAATAACACATGGTGGTTTGTATGGAAGGATACTTTTATTCAATAATATAAAATAAAATAATATAAAAACCTGAGAGCCATGGGGCTCTCAGGTTTTTATATTATTGAATAAAAGTATCCTTCCATACAAACCACCACGTGTTATTGACTGGGTGGCAAGTAGAATGCAAGGGCACACTTGCAACCCAGAGTATGCAATGCTGCCTCAGCCCTAGAGGCATACAGTTGGGGAAAAAAGACTAGTAGCATGACAGACTGGTTGATATGAAAAGGTGAGACCACCTTTGGAAGGAAATGCAGACGGGTATGGAGAACCACCTTGTCATAGTGGAACAGAGTGTAGAGAGGATCCACTACTAAAGCTTGTAGTTTGCTGATGCAAAGAGCTGAGGTAAAGGCAATGAGGAAGACGACCTTCCAAGACAGGAATTTTGGAGAAGGCTCAAATGGGACTTTTAGAAGCTGTGCTAGGGTCACATTGAGGTCCTAAGCCACCAGAGGTGGTTTGATCGATGACCTGGGAAAGCAGAAGACCCCACATGAATCATTTCACCAAGGGGTGTGAGGAAATGGGATGCCTATTCAGTGGCCTGTGATAGGCTGCAATAGCACGGAGGTGAACTCTGACAGAGTCAGTCTTAAGCCCTGTGGAGGACAAGTGGAGAAGATATTGCATCAGAAGTTACACTGGGCAATCAGATTGATCAATCTGCTTTGGGATGCACCAAAGGGTGAACTGTCACCATTTGAAGGCATAAGAATGCCTGGTAGACAGCTTGTACGATGCAAGCAAGATGTCCTTGACCTGTTCAGGGAGATGCAGGTCATCAAAGGTCATGCTTTTAGCAGCCATGCTGTGAGACGAAGGGCTTGTGGATTGGGATGGGGGAGTAGCCCCTGATCCTGGGAGAGGAAGTCAGGGGCATGGCCCAAACTGAGGGGTGGAGTCTGTGCTAAACGCAGCAGCAGAGAAAACCACGGCTGATGGGGCCAGTAAGGGGCTATTAAAATCATAGAGCCCTTGCCGGCCTGCAGTTTGAAAAGAGTTTTGGGTATTGGGGGGCGAGGGGGGGTTGGTGGGCATGCATAAAGCAGGCCTGAACCCCAGTGCAGAACTAAAGCATCCACTGCCTGACTGTGTTAGGAGGGAAGTCTGGAGCAAAAGAGCATTAGTTGCACATTCTCCTGAGTGGCAAACAGATCTATTCAGGGGTCTCCCACATGTGGAAGATCCAAGATGCTCTCTTTTGCTTTAGAGTCCACTCGTATGGATGGAGGATGCAGTGAGTCTGTCCACCAGGACATTCAGCTCACCTGGGAGATACACCGCCCGAATATGGATGTGGTGTGCAGTGGCAATGAATCAGAGTTGAAGAGCCTCCTGGTACAGGGGATAGGAACAGGTTCCTCCCTGCTTGTTCACATAGAACATGGCTACTTGGATGTCCATCTGGAATGACGCATTTGCCCGATAGTTGGGGTTGAAAAACCCAAAAGGCATTCATGAGAGAACGCAGCTCGAGCAGAATGATCTGTATTTGGGATTCTGGCTCTGTCCACTTCCCCCTGTTTAGTGAGATTGTTCAGATGTGCTCCCCACCAAAGTTTGCAATCATCTGTCATTAGGGTGCACTGGAGTGGAGGCATCTGAAAAAGTGACCCTCCAAGATGATCTTGGGGAGCGCCACCAAAGAAGGGAGTTGACAAGAGGAGGAGTGATGCAAATCTGCTCTGAGACACATCCGGTTGCCTGACTCCAATGGGACAAAAGTGTTCATTGGGCCTTCTCATGTGTAGACGGGCATATGGGATGACATGGACTGTGCAGACCATGTTATCCCAGAAGACGTAGCATGTCTCTGAGCTGCCATGGCACTTTGACATTGTATAGTGAGGGTCAGCTCGATGAGACAAGCAGAGTGATTCTGAGGAAGGAAAGCTTGGCCCTGACAAGTATCAAGAAGTGCTCCGATAAACTCAAATTGCTGTGAGAGAAGCAGGTGGAATTTTGGAAGGTTTAACACAAAGCCCAGACCTTGGAGCACCGTGATGGTGAGAGAAAGTGTTTGTTTTACAACTTCTGGGGATTCTCCCCTTAACTAAATAGGGGAAAACAGAGATCCACAAAGTACGCAGGTATGCTGAGACGACTGCCATGGATTTTGTGAATACTCTGGGTGCAGAAGCTAGCCCGAAGGGAAGCACCCAATACTGGTAGTGGATTTGCTGAACCCAGAAGTGCAGATATTGCCTATGGTGGCAAATGTGTGTAAGCATCTTTGAGATCTAGAGAACATAGCCAGTCGTTCCTCTGAAGGTCTGTCAAAAGGGTGCCAAGGGAAATCATCTTGAACTTTTCGCGAACGAGAAATTTGTTGAGATCCCTCAGATCTCAAAATAGTCTGAAACCTCCTGTTTTCTTTGGGATAAACAAGTAAGGAGTGTAGAAGCCTTTGCCTTCTTGGGTGGAAGGGACTCTTTTGACAGCCCCCTGAGCTAACAGGGTGGACACCTCAGTGGACAGGAGATTGGCCTGGAAAGGGTTTGCAGGATAATTTCTTGCAGAGGTGGTTGGGGGTAAGCTTTGAAAGTGAAGCAGATAGCTCCTTTGGACGATGTTGAGAGTCCACTTCTCTGATGTAATGAGATGCCACCTGTGGGCATAAGCACAAAGTCTGCTTGGGGCAGTTTCTCCAAATGGGTTAGTTTTGGCATTCCATGACAGGCGTGAACCTCGCTTCTAAGCCAGGGCATGGAAAGTATGATCTCAGTCTCTCAAATTTATTGCTAAGGCTTGGCGTGATACTTACATCGTGCCAAAAGAGAGCCTCCTGCTGGAGTTCATAAATGTAACATGTATGGGTAGTTTGTCAAGATGTGCTAGGAAATTCTTCTTTATCAAGCCGGTGGCACCCAATACAATGGGAAATATTTCCTTATCTTTCTACCACATTTTCTTGGACTGACTGCATTTCCTGGTATTTCAGGATCTTCTGCCTCTCCACGCGTTTCACAGAGTAGTCACTTGGAACTGCTTGGAACTGAGACCTCTATTATCAATGCCATTTTGGTGTTTTTCTTATATATACACACACACACACACACACACACACACACACACACATATATACATATACTATATCCGGCTTCCTCACATCCAGCTTTTTATCGGACAGAATGGAAGTATCCCAGGTGATCATAACCTCCTTATTCTCTTAGGGTCATGATCCCATTCGGGAACAGAGATGTTGTAGTGTTTACAGAGTTTCCAATGGATGAGGCATGCTACTTTATTATGTCTTTCTGTATATAAATTTTCTGCCATCAGTACTTCACAGCCAGCTATGAGGCAAGTCGCCGTTTCCAGGTCTTTCTTACAGCATCAACATACGTCTGTATTACCAGTTTTTCCATTGCTCACTGTAAACCATCTCATCTGTAAGCCACTGTCCTGGGCTGCAACCATCAACCCTATCATCCTTCCATTTCAGTTCACCCCTTCTTAACCCATTCATGTGTCTGTTCTTGATCAAAGGGTTCCTGGATTAACACACTGTATTTCCCACTGTATGTATGCATCTGCCATTTGTCTTTCCTTGTTGATTGATCTAATTCCTTGAAGACTTCTTTCTCTTGTTTTGCAAATTCTGTTACTGCCTTCCCTGTGCATGCTTGTGGATTTTCATTCATTCCTTCTAGTCATTGGAACACTTGTCCAAGTTTGATAATGGAGGCAGATTCTGGACGTTTACTCTCATATTTCAGCACTTTTTGCTTATTTGGAACAGAGGATGCAGTTAAGTAGGCCTGGAGGCCTATCACAATGGCTCTATATGTGTAATCAATCTCCGAGTTCTAGCCCTCCTTCAGCTCTAGGGATGTACAGTCTTGGCATAAACTGATTCTTGTAAATCACTTCATGGGCATGGAGGAGTTTTCATGCTCGCACATCTAGTTTTTCAAGATCTTTAAGAGGTCAGTCCACAACGCCAAAACTGTATGAAAGTTCAGAAATTGCCAGCTGATGGATGGCTTTTATCTTATTCCATGATGTTAAAGCACTTTTCAATAATGATTTTAATCTCCTATAGCATTCTTTACTTATCTTTTCTCTCAGTAATTTCTGCTTGAGTGTTGTTCCGTCCTCTACTCTGAGATACTTATATACACCTTCCTATTCAAGGTCCTTGATATCACAGTCTTCAACCAGGGAAATGTTTTCTGTTTTGCTTAATTTTCCTCTTAAAAAAAAAAAGTTGCCTTAGCACATTTGTCAAGGCCAAAGGTCATCCTGATGTCATCAGAAAAGCTTTTCACCACACTGAGTTGCTCTGCTAATTGTTGGTCGCAGGAAATATAGAGCTTCAGATAGTCTACAAATAATAAATGAGATGCTGTTTATGGGTTGTTACCTTCTTTAGGATTCATACTAAATCCATATCCCAAACAGCTGATATAAGTACTTGTTGGATTAAGTGCCACATAAAACAGAAGGGTGACATGGAATCCCCCTGAAATATTCCTCACTGGATCCTGATGTTAGGAATGATATAATGACCATCTGCATATTTCAAAAAGAGTGTGGTTTACCACATTCTCATGGTGAACTTAAGATACTCTATCAAAATAGGATTTATTTTATACATTAAGACAATTTATTATCAATGAGTGTGGGACACTGTCAAAAGCTTTCTTATAATCAATCCATGCTATACTAGATTTCTGCTTTTCTTATCGCTGACCATGATAGCCTTATTCAACATTAACTGTTTTTAGTGCCATATGCCCCTCTCTTGTTGTCCTTCTGCTCTATTGCCATGATGTTATTGGACTCGATATGATCATATATTCTGTCTGCATCTATTGCAGTGAACAGCTTATAGGTTGTTGGTAGACAAGTTATTGGTCTATAAGTGTTGGGAGTGTTACTTAGGTCTCTTTTTGGAAGGAAAATGTTTTTTTCCTGTAGTAAGCCATTGTGGTGTTAAGTCTCGCTGCATGAACAATTGATTTTTGCAGTTCACCAGGTCTGGGTGGAGTGATGTTAACTGTTTGAGCCAAAAGTTGGCTACTCCCTCTGGGCTAGGGCTCTTCCAGTTTGGAGCTCACTTTAATCTACTTGCCAGCTCTTTTGTTGTTACTGTAGGCCATTCCATAGGCATGATGTTTGCTTTTTCTAAATGCTCCTATATACAGAGTAACCATTCTGCTTCTTGATTGTGCTTTATAGGGTCCTTGTATAGTTTTCTCCAGAAGCTTTCTGTTTTGGTTTTGGTTGGTAGTGCTTTTAGTATCTTAAACCAAAGCCGAAACAGAAAGCTTCTGGGGACCCTGCAGAGGCAGAGTAGCTATGCTGTCTAGGGAGGAGTCAAAAACCAGGTGCTGGCTGTGGCAAAGCAGCTGGTTAGGGTTTGGGATATTGGCCTTCTTAGGCTGAAGGAAACCCTGTGGCCTTTGCTGTTGTTGCTGAAGTTGAAAACCAGCAGAGGGTTGGTAAGAAGAAAATCTCTTCTTTTTGGTGTAGAAAGACTTCTTTGTAACAGCCTTCCTCCTAGAGGGTACTGAAGTCTTTCTTGAGAGGCGCTTGAGGGTGAGATCATCTGCCTCAAGACCTCTCTCTCCAACCTTTACCAAATAGGTTTTCTCCAGAGCAAGGAATATTGGCCAATTTATCTTGACCCCACTGCTCGAGGTCTGATGCTTGAAGCCAAGCCATCCTACAAGCCCCTATGCAAACTGCAGCAGCTCTGCTGGTAGACTCAAATGTATCGAAGGCTGCCCTGGTAAGGAACATGGAAGTATTCTGAGCCTGCATGACTATAGTCAGGTATGCATCATGTTTGTCATCTGGAAGAATAGGAGCAAAATTTCCTAGATCCCTTGAGGTACATGCCCATGTAGAGGGTGTAGGAAGTAATCCTAGAAGCAAGCATACATGCCTGCAAGCAGCAATGTCCAAAGGCATCGAGAGCCCTGGCATCTTTGCCAGGCAGCACAGACAAATGAGTTTTAGAACTCTTGACGCATTGCATCGCAGATTCCACTACCAAAGAATGGTGTGGTAATTGAGGCTTTTGAAACCCCGGGCATGGTGGAAATCAGAACATGTTATCGAGGTATTTACTGATAGGTGGAACCATTAGCAGGGCCTCCCACATAAGTAGCATTAGATCCTGTAGGATCTGATGCATCAGCAACATTGCTGCCTCCTTGGGCATCAAGGGGTATTGGAGGATTTCCAATTCTTCAGCCCTCTGGTTCTATTTCCAATGTTACTGCGATGTGGAGACCTGCTGCCATGTCCTGAATGGATATGTCCTCTGGCGGGGATCGATGCCGCTCATGAGGAGGAGAGGGATCGGAGATGATATCCCGGGTAGCCCTGGAATCCTCCGATGTCTCCTCAGAGTCAGAAGAAGACGACTCCTCTGATTCAGAAATGAAATCAAAGTATTGATGGTGTCGAGCCAATGTCAATGTTCAGCCCATGCGGTACCCGAACCAGGAACCAGATGGGTACCAACGATGATTACTGGTTCCAGAGGAAGAAGAGGTCCCACTGATACCGGTTCAAGGGCTGGCATCAGATCCAGAGGCACCAGCAGCGAGCTGGAAGGCAGCGCCAGATTCGCCGGGGCTGTCAATACCTTTGGTACTGCAGCGGCCAGGAGTGATGCCAAGGTCCTCTTGATAGCCAAGAAATGCTGATCGATCGAAGATACCGATGCCTGGGTGGATTCAAGTACGGGGCTGTGTGCCACCATCCAAGAATATGGCACCAGTAGCTCTTCAGAGGTCAATGCCTCAGGAGCGTCCTGGAGCCCCTATGTGGCTTTGGAGGGCTGGTCCTCCTGCCGGAGCTGTTTGACAGACCGGTCAGCCTCAAATGCCACTTTTTGGTGTATTTTGTAGATTATGGACTTACCACAATGCTTGGTATCTGATTTTGATGCAGAGGACATAGGCTTTAATTTATGTTTGGACTTTTTGGAGACCCGAGAACCACCTGAGGAGGCAGACATCCTTGACGATGCAGAGGACACTAAAATCGAGTCTAGGATGAACAGTGAGTCCTACTGCTTGGCCCTGTTTTTTTAGGCCTCGCTTGGCCATTTGTTTGCACAAACAATTGTCTGGTCTATGGTCTGGGCCCAAACGAGAATCAATGACTGACATTGTGTGGGAGCACTTGGAACATTATTTAAAGCCACTGATGTGTTTGTCCATGGTGACAAATGTGAACGTTTAGGCCGAGGCTTAAGGTAGCAGTGACCCCAGAAAGAAATAGAAAAACACTGAAAGAAAAAAAAAAAAAAAAGAAGAATCCGGGCCAGTATCAGGGAAGGTATCGGCGTCAATGTTAAGGTAGAGCACAGAATTAAACCAATAAAATAGAAAAGTTTTTCAGCAGTGACAGGAAAAGGGCTTCCTGCTGGCTCCGTGGAAAACTAAGAACTGTGGAGAGGAGTTGGAAAGACAGGAAGGCAGATGTGCAGGCACAGTGGAGTGCTCCCAAAGGCTTTCCTATTGGACGTTGGGGAGCTCTGTCGATGCTGACAATACCCATATGTGAAGACTGCATTCCTGCTTGTTCCTGAAGAATGAGTGCTAAGGAATGACCTGTGCTGATTAGGGGATGAGAGGTAGAAAGTAGGGGATGAGGCGGGGAGGGGATGCATACAGTGGGTGGAAATGGGAGAATAGAAAGTGGGTGAAAGATGGGGACATAGGAGGCTGACAAAGGAATGCGACAGGTGGGGAATGGAAGGACTAGGGAAGTAAGGTTAAGAAATGGAAAGCTGGTAAGAAGGGAAAGGCGAAAAGAGAAAGGTTGAAGGAGGGAGAGGGAGGAATGGAATGAATCTAGTTAGGTAAAAGATGGATCAGAGAAATGGAGAAAATAAGATGAAACTGAAGGATCAGTGTCGGAGAGAGATGTAGGGACAGAAAGTATGAAGAGAGTGAGTGTAAAGAAACAGAAAATGGAAATGAGATTCTAGAAAAGGATTTAGAAGAAAATCAACAAGAGAAAGTGAAAAAGAGATGTCAGGACCGATCAATCAACTAGAAAAATAAAATGATCAAAAGGTACAATAGAGTATGAGTGGATAAAATAAGGACAGATCTACAAAAGCTGGAAGAACGATCTAATGCTTGGCAGTTAAGATTCAACGTGAAGAAGTGCAGTGTCATGCACGTGGGAAGCAGAAATCCAAGGGAATTGTATGTGATAGGGGGCGAGATGTTGGTGTACATGGACCAGAAGGAACTCGGAGTGATTGTTTGAGGAACAAAGTGGCGAAACAGTGTGACAAGGCGGTGGCAAAAGCCAGAAGGACGCTGGGTTGTATACAGAGGGGAATTACCAACTGAAAGGAAGAGGTACTAATGCCACTTTACAAGTCGCTGTTGAGGCCTCACTTGGAATATTGTGTTCAGTTTTGGAGACCATATCTCGCAAAGGATATAAAAAGACTGGAAATGGTTCAGAGGAAGGCGATCAAAAGAATTGGAGCTTGCATCAGAAGACCTATGAGAAGAAGACCTAAATATGTATACTCTGGAGGAGAGGAGGGACAGGGGAGATATGATTCAGACCTTCAATACTTAAAGAGTATTAATGAACAAACAAACATCTTCCAAAGACGGGGAAGCTGTAAAACTAGAGGGCATAATATGAAGCTGCAAGGGGGTAAACTGAAAGGCAACATCAGGAAATACTTTTTCACTGAAAGGGTGGTGGATGCTTGGAATGCCCTCCTGATGGAAGTGGTGGGGCAAATACAGTGACAGAATTCAAAATGGCATTGGACAGACACAGAGGATCTCTTTATAGCAACAGGATAAAATCAAAACAAACATAACTCTCTTATATCTCAACAAATAGGGGTGACCTACATGGGGCGGTGGATACACGCCTAAACAATGGCATGGGGAGGGGTGACCTGCACGGAGCGGCAGATGCACCTACTCTTAACGCCTTGCTGACTAGATGGGCCATACTGGTCTTTATCTGCCGTAATTTACTATGTTACTATGTGCATTTTTTAAGAGTCCAAGTAGAAGAGGAAATGCATTTCTGTTCCTCTTTCTTCAGTGTCTGTTTTGGGGGTTTTCCATTGCATTTCTGTCTGTGTATTTTTTTCTAATTTGTAGCTTCTTATTCTTTACTAGGTAATGGTCTGTTTTTATCATGTGCAGTACAGGTGAGCGATTCTGTTAACATGTTTGTTCTGTGTAGGAATCTGCAGTAGTTTGACTTGTTCTTTTTTTCCAACTAGAGCTTACTTGTGTTCTAGAATATTTGCAGTGCTTATTTTTAATAGGTAGAGTTGAGTTCTTAGATTTGCTACAGGTGCTGAGTGTCCATTTGCAGGGTTTTGTGTTAAGACACACAATGTTTGTTAGTAGAAGGAATTGGTGGTATTGTCACTGATTTAAGGCCAGAATTTGAATGGAATAGAGTCGTAAAATGAAAAATCCTACTTGTGCTCTGCATCTGTTGTTGGACGAGTTTATTGGTGAATCTGGGAGTGCTCTATATGAAGGATTATACCCTTTCAGACAAATGAATAAATATGCCCCATTCAAAGGCAATCATGTGTTTGCTGGCAAATGCATAATTAGCCTGTCTTTTCAAAAAAAATATACATGTATCAGGCTAAATGGCCAGATATTATCCGTATATTTGTAGGCCGTGTTAGAAGAGGAGCAAGTGTAGGGCAGAAAATTATCCAGATAGCGGCAATATTCAGCCACTATTTAGGTAAGTTACAAGTTTAGTTTAGGCCTGCCAAATAGCAGGCCTAGCCTAAGCAGACAGTTTATTCACTAATGCTATAAACAAAAGTATGCAAACAATCCTGACCCAATCTCCACAGGTCAATTCTGGCCCCGCCTAGAGTTCTACTTTTTTTTTGTTTACAAATTAATCCCTGGGTATACCCCCTAGCCAATCTGGTTTTCAGGATATCCACAATGAATATGCATAAGATAGACTTGCATGTACTGTCTCCAATGCTTGCAAATCTGTTTTATGTATATTAATTGTGGATATCCTAAAAACTAGACCGGCTTGGGAGTACACCAGGATCGACTTGAGAGAAACTGACTTAAACAAATCACACCGCCAGCTGTCACAGCGGAAGCAGTGTTTAGTTTTCTCCAGTGACATCACAGCAGCAGAAATCTGAACAGGCAGGAAAAGTACAATAATGGCCTTAGCCATGCCAGCAATTGGTAAACAAAACCCAAAGTCATATGAGCACCTTTCCCGATATCATAACACATAATAAAACTGAAAAAAAAATAATACCATCTTAGTTCTTTCCTGAAGCTCTGAACATAGTAGAGAGGCCCTGCCCGCAGAAGCACTTTTCTTCCAAGTTTACGTCCAAACACCTCAGAAAGAAACTAAGAAGCTTATTACAAGAGGTTGACAAACAGAAAAATAATAAAGGGTGAAAGGAGAAAAAAGTAAAAACTTCTTGCAGTCCACTGGGCAGGGACTTGGACTTCTCCAAGTACCCCCAAGGTAGTGGCTACCAAAGCCATTGGTTGAAGGATTTTCCAAAACTATCAGCTCAACTGAGAACCCAATTCTTCAATTCAGACCAGGAGCTACTTTACCAGACCAGTCCTCCGCTGCATGGAGTGCCTCGTCACTATCCGTTGGAGACAGAGAATACTGGAGAGCAAGTGGGCCGCACAGTGCCTCTTATAAAGGCAAAGCATGTAATACTTATTTTTCTGTCTCCATCGGCTGACTGACAGCCATAACCCATGCGTTCTGGATTGATCTGATAGACAAAAAGAAAAAAACATTCAATTAAAAAATGGTTGATATTTCCTTGTTTGTTTATTTTTGTTAAGCAGCTTTGTTAAGTGTGCAGGGACCACAGGCAGGGATCACAACAGGGGATTTTCCACACCGCTCCTCACCCAGACTAAGAAGCAAAAACCAAAATTCACATCACATACTGTCAGGAGAAAACAGATGCACCCTCGCTAAACAAGTCTCAACAGCAGACAAACTGCCCATGCCATCCATATACTACTTGCTATTTACAATCGCACCCATACTCACCAAATACATCCCCTATATACCCCTATATACATACGCCTCCCCCATACCCACACCACATGCAAACCCACAAACACCCACCACAAGCTAACAAACCTCACAACACACCACGCCTCATACAAATATCACTTGAAAACAATCACACGATAACTCCCACAACAACTACATAAGTCTTACGTTGTGTACTAATAAACACAAGCTCAGCAAGGAACAAAATACCCACCATAAAAGACCTCCTCACAACACACCATCTTGACCTGCTCTGCATAACAGAATACTGGCTCACAGACATAGTGCTTATGAACCAGTTCCCACCAGACAGATTTTCACTGCCCGCAAAGAGAGCGGAAGGGAGGAGGGGTGTTAATCAATACAAGAACACAATGTTACTTCTGTCCTCTCGCCATGGAAAACTCAGAACAGGCATCCTAACTATCACCAACAAACTAACAATTTGCCTTTTCTACAGACCTCCAATCACTGCCACCTCCAACCTATCTCACCTAATTACCAAATTCCTAGAACGCACCAGAGCGATAAAAGACCTCCTAATCCTGGGAGACTTCAAATTAGGGCACAAAATGATATTAAATCATTTAGAAAAAAGCTGCAAACATACCTATTTATATCCCACTATGGCACTCAACCTACTCAACGGACCCCTGATGCACAACCTAACCAAACAGTAACACATATACAGAACAGTACAAACACCGACACAATTACAAACCCAACAGACAACAGCAACGCACGAATGTGGTGACGCATGAATAGATGTCTCTTAACTCAAGAAGGTCACAGATACTGTACATAGTTCATTGTTTTGCTATGAGTTGAAGGTTCAATGTATATCTTGCACTGTAAATAGTTAAAATAGTTCTATGTAACTGAGTAACAATATGTTCATTGTCCTATTCAGAATTTATGTTCCATGTAAACCGCGCTTGATCTTGTGGAAAGTGCAGTATAGAAATGATTGTTAAATAAACCTTCCCTCAGCACAACCTAAACAAGCCTCAGCCTTCCTACAAGCCACGACAGCCATGGATATCGAATAGATCATCCAATCCCCCACACACAACAAAGGCAACACCCTCAACCTGATTTTCACCAACACACAAAGAATAAACATAAACACACCCCACTCAATATGCCACTATGACATGCCCTGGTCACACCACAGCCTGATCACCTTCCTCCTCCCATTTAACACTCCTACAAACAGCTCCATACACCAACAACCAAACAGAAGGTTCAAATGCTTCCACAATGAATCCTTCCTAAGGAACATACTAACACAACTGGAAAAGGAGACAACTGACCCTACTGCCCTTATAACAAACTGGAACTTCATAATTGAAAGAACAGCAACCACCACTGCAAATTCGAACTCCACAACAACCAAGAAAACAAGGATATAATGGTACACCCCTGAACTCAGGAAACTAAAAACCCAGTTCCGAAGACTTGAATGAAAATGCAGGAAAACCACCCTCGACTCAGATAAAGCACAGTTACTTACCTGTAACAGGTGATCTCTGGGAACAGCAGGAATAAGTCTTCACATAATGGTACGTCGGTACCGAAGGAGTCTGCGCAGGAACGCTCCCCAGGGTCCAATTAGAACGCTTTTGGGAGCATCCCACCGAGCATCCCACCACGCCTGCGTGCTGCCTTCCCGCCTTTCCCAACTGCCTCTCCTCATTTAAGTTTTAAAGCTGAGAAAAAGAGAGAGAGAGAGGGGAAAGATAGAGAGAGAGAGAGAGAGATACAACTCCTAGGGAATGTGGGTGGGTTGTGAAGACTTATTCCTGCTGTTCCCAGAGATCACCTGTTACAGGTAAGTAACTGTGCTATCTCCAGGAACAAGCAGGAATGAGTCTTCACATATGGGGACTCCCAAGCTAAGATGCCTGAAGGAGTCCCAGCATGTTGCGAATCTGAGAGCCATGCTATTTCACCAAAACCCCAGGCATCCTAGGGATGGAGGGTAGGAGTTGAACTAAAAAGATGTGCTGTGGAACAGCTGGACCAAACAGGATGCCTAGATAGGAATCTCTGTGCAGGTGATATTTAGTGGTAATATTGAAGAGCAATAAACCAATATGGACCTCACCTGGTGGCACTGTAAAGGGGTATATGGAGGTTCATGTGGATTTGTGAATATGAACCAACAGGATATCCCCAAGGAGTACCTCAATGTAAGGAGAGGTAAAACTGTGCAAAAAACAGGTTGAGGTTAGAACCCTTAGGATGAGAAGAAACAATCCCAGTGGAACTGGGGTAGTTCAATGAGGTAGGACTTAGCGGAAAATGCGGATGTCTCTATTAAATAAAACTGAAGCTCTTTTGACTTTAAAAGACATAGTTCTTGTAGGAGAAGGGAGCTTCGAAGATCCCTATATCCGATAACAAAGAAGGATAGGAGTAATGAGGCATTGTAGCCTCCCATTTTTTGAAGATTCAGAAAATGTCTCTCCTAATTGAAAAGGAAAGTATGAGTAAATTAGACTTACCTGCTAATTGTTGTTCCTTAAGGAACTCTAGTCCAGTCCCGGAACCATAGAGTTGTCAACCTCTACCAGCAGCTTTGGAGACTGAAAGATGTCATCGTTCTGATGTCACTGGTACAAATAGGCAAGATCCGCCCCCTTTCACCAGCACCTATTGACAAAGCAGACTCAGCAGAGCAACAAATAAGTAGATAACTGGAAATATTACTATATGACTATACAGACGAGAAGGCAGTGAAAAAACAAGAACCTGCACTGCCCCCCCCCCCCCAAAAACATGCGTCCCACATTTTTGTTTCCTTTTTCTTTTTTTTTTTTTGCGAACCCGCAGAGTAGAAAAGGAACCGCCTGAAAAAACGCGGCCTGCTGCGGAAACAAAAATAGAACTCCCCCGAGCGCTATTTCCATCACATCTTCTGACCATGGACAAACTGATTGAAAGGATGCTACAAAGGTTCCCCCCACATGTGCACCTTCCCTGTTCTCCTCTCTTATGAAACTTCAGGCTGCCCACCATTAACGGGAGGGATCCGGGACTGGACTAGAGTTCCTTAAGGAACAACAATTAGCAGGTAAGTCTAATTTACTCTTCCTTTGCGTCCCTCTAGTCCAGACCCGGAACCATAGAGGATGTAACAGAGCAGTGAATATCAACGGGAGGGACCGGAAAGCCCAGCCTGAAGAACCGCTGAACCAAAACGGCCATCACTCTGCGCCTGCACATCCAGGCGATAGTGCCGGGCAAACGAATGCAACGAGGACCACGTCGCCGCTCTACAAATATCCGCAACTGGCACTAAACTGGACTTCCGCCCACGACGACGCCTGCGCTCTAGTGGAATGCGCCCTCAGGTCCACCGGAACCTCTTTACCCTTTAGCAGATAGGCCGAAGCAATAGCCTCCTTCAGCCATCGAGACAGAGGATTTTGCCGCCGCCTCGCCTTTCCGCGGACCCCCAAAGGCGACAAAGAGTCGTCGGACTTACGGAAGGAAGCGGTCTTACGGAGATACTTCTTGAGCGCCCGCCGCACATCCAACCGATGCAAACGACCACCCGACTGAGCCTTCTGCTCCGCGGAAAACACCGGCAGCGACACCACTTGATTCACATGAAACTCCGAGACCACCTTGGGCAAAAATGCTGGAACCGTACGCAAAACCACCCTGTCCCCCGAAAAGGACAGGAAGGGTTCCCGACACGACAACGCCTGCAACTCAGAAATTCTTCTGGCAGAACAAATAGTCACCAGGAAAACGGTCTTCAGGGTCAAGTCCTTCAGCGAAGCCCTACCTAAGGGTTCGAACGGTGCCCCAACCAAGGTCTCCAAGACCACATTGAGGTCCCACGGAGGGATCAGCGGCCGCCTGGGCGGCCTTAGCAAGAGCACCGCTCGCAGGAAACGCCAAATATCACTATGCGCCGCGATCACCTGACCGTGAACCTTTCCTCGATAACAGGAAAGAGCTGCAAGCTGCACGCGTAAGGAACTGGCCGCGAGCCCCTTCTGCACCCCAGCCTGCAAAAAGGACAGGATATGAGGGACAGAGGCTTTCAATGGAGAAACTGCCCGCTCGGAACACCAAGCTTCGAAGACACGCCAGACGCGGACATACGCCAGAGATGTAGACGGCCTGCGCGCACGTAAAAGGGTAGAAATGACTGCCGCTGAATAACCCCTGGTTGTCAACCGCGCCCGCTCAATAGCCAAGCCGTAAGCGAGAATCGACTCACCTGCGGCATTCGTAGCAGCCCCTGTACCAACAGATCCTCTCGAAGCAGAAGCCGCAGCGGAGCGTCCGCCAACAGCAGAATCAAGTCCGCATACCACGGCCTCCTTGGCCAATCCGGCGCTACCAGCACCACCAGGCCCCGATGCCTTTCTATGTGCTGAACCACCCTGCCGATGAGTGCCCGGGGGGAAACACATAAAGCAGACCCTCTACCGGCCAGCGCTGCGCCAAGGCATCCAGGCCTTCCGCCATCCACTCTCGCCATCTGCTGAAGAAACGCTCCACCTTTGCTGACTCCAAGGTTGCCATGAGATCCATCACCGGGACCCCCCAACGGCTGAGAATCAGCGCAAAAACCTCCGGGTGCAGAGCCCACTCCCCCGGGTCCACCCTGCGACGGCTGAGAAAATCCGCCTCGACATTGTCTACACTGGCGACGTGCTGAGCCGACAGCGCCTGCAAGTTCTGCTCCGCCCAGGCCAACAGGACCCTGGCCTCTACCTCCAGAGACGCACTCCCCGTGCCTCCCTGCCGATTTATATAGGCAACAGTCGTTGCGTTGTCGGACAGCACGCGAACCGCCTCTCGCCGTAACACCTCCTGGAACTCCAGAAGAGCCCGATACACCACTCGCATTTCCAACCTGTTGATGGACCACTGCCGCTCCTCCAGCGACCAAGTCCCTTGAGCAAAGGATCCGTCGAGATGCGCCCCCCATCCCGTCAGACTTGCATCGGTCGTGATCAGCCTCCAGGACGGAGGCTCCAGTGGCACTCCTTTCACCAGACTGTCCGGTCGCAACCACCAGAGGAGGTCCCGCCGCACCTCCGGCGGACAAGGCAGACGTTGCGACAGCGCATCCCGTTGATGGGACCAACGCCGGAGGAGAGCACTCTGCAACGACCGCATGTGCGCCCTGGCCCACAGTACCAAGTCGATCGCAGCCGCCGCCATGGTTCCCAGTAACTGTAAATACTGCCAGGCCGTCGGCGCCTTGCGCCCCAGAAAACGTAGCACGAGCTCTCGCAAAGCCTGCGCTCTTTTGCTGGGAAGAAACACCACTCCTTGCTGTGTTTCGAAGCGCGCTCCCAAGTACTCCAGCGTCTGGGAGGGGGTTAGCCTGCTCTTCGCCATGTTGACCACCCAACCGAGGCTTTCCAACAACGCGACCACCCGAGCGGTGGCTGCCGAGCTCTCTTCCCTCGACTTCGCCCGAATCAACCAATCGTCCAAGTAAGGGTGCACCAGAATCCCCTCCTTGCGAAGCGCGGCCGCCACTACCACCATCACCTTGGTGAACGTCCGTGGAGCCATTGCCAGACCGAAAGGCAACGCCTGGAAATGAAAATGCCCCATCGGTACCGCAAAACGCAGGAACCTTTGATGTTCTTGCCGAACGGGGATATGCAAATAAGCTTCCGTAAGATCCAACGAGGTCAGAAATTCCCCGGACCGAACCGCCGCAATGACGGAACGCAAGGTTTCCATTCGAAAGTGTGTCACGCGGAGACAACGATTTACGCGCTTGAGGTCCAGAATCGGCCGAAAAGTGCCCTCCTTTTTGGGAACCACGAAATAGATGGAGTATCAACCTGTACCAAACTGATCCACCGGAATGGGCACAACTGCTCCGAGTTGCTGCAGACGCCGCAGAGTGACGGCTACTGCCCGGAGCTTCCGAGGCACCCTGCACTGGGAAATAACAAAGGAATCTAAGACGGGACGCTGGAACTCCAGAGCATAGCCGTCCCGAATAACTTCCAGCACCCACTGGTCCGAAGTGATCTAGACCCAGGCAGGGTAGAACTCCCGCAACCTTCCGCCCACGGGAACCCCCACCACCTGGGTCCGCCTTATCTCATTGCGGCTTCTTGGTACCCGAGGACTGAAAAGGGCCAAAACCTCTGCCCGCCCCTCTGAATCCCCGAAAGGGCTGACCACGAGCTGGAAACCGGCCCCTCTGCGACTGAAGAAACCGAGAGGTCCTAAATCTATGAAAATCCCTCGGGAGGCCCCTGGACCCCGAAGCCCCACGACCCTGCTTCGGCTTATCCTCTGGGAGGCGACCCCCCTTGGACTCCCCGAGGTCCTTAACCAACTTCTCCAAATCTTCCCCAAAGAGTAGTTTCCCCTAAATGGGAGCTTACTCAGCCTCGCTTTGGAAGAGGCATCTGCCGACCAGTTACGTAGCCACAGATATCGGCGAGCTGCCACTACCGAGGCCATACTCTTGGCCAGACCGCGGATTAAATCGTAGTGAATATCGGATAAGTAAGCCGTGCCCGACTCTAACCTAGTGACATCCTCCGTCTGTTCTTCCAAGGAGGAACCCTGAAGGCGCTGGGACCACCTTAAACAGCCTCGGGCCACCCAAGCCCCCGCAATGGAGGCCTGCAGAGATAGAGCACACATATCAAACACCTGCTTCAGCAAGGTATCCAGCTTCCTGTCCTGCCCGTCTTTCAGCGCCGCGGCCCCTTCAACCGGAATGGCCTGGAGTGCAGCGAGCCTACAGCTTTCTCAACGCACGATCCTTCACCGTGCTGAGGTAAAGGTAGGAGGGCACGGGTGATTTGGATCTGAGAAAGGGGGAGCTGTGGTGTTAGGAGCAGCAAGAGGAATAGCAGAAAAAAAAAAAAAAAAAGTTACCTATAGTGGAAACACTTTGTTTGGTACCCGCACTTGGTGGGCTTGTCTTTTGTTTCTTCACAGGTGCGTAAAGATGGATCCCCAGCAAATGAAAGACTGGATGGAGGTCCAGTGGAAAGCACAAGGAGAACTGGCCCGGCAAAGCCAAGAGAGAATGATCCATGCAATGACTGAGCAGCAGCAGCCGCTACTAGAGTTGCTGGAGACTCTGATAAAGAAAACTGCTACCGCAGCCGAGGTTGAGTCTGCAGGACCGAGGGCGGTAGGACTACATGAATACAATGCTCTGTCATTGGGACAATTAAAGTCATACAATAGTTTTGATGACTTCGCTGAAGCGTTCGAGCGAATAGCAGCAGCGGCTAAATGGCCGACTGATCAGTGGGCAGTAAGATTCGCCATGACTTTGTCTGGTGAGGCGCTCGCCGCATACAAAACAATGCCCGTTGATCTGTCTTCCAGTTACCCCGACGTGAAGATAGCTATTAGAGATAGGCTGGGTTTAACGCCCATGCACTACAGAAGGCTCGTTAGAGAGGCCAAACTCCTGGATAAGGAAACGCCTAAAGCCTTGTTACAACGACTAAAAGGTCTAGCGACCAAATGGCTCGTTCCAGAAAGGGCGACGGTCGAGTCGTTATTTGATACCGTCCTCCTGGAACAGTATTTGGAAGCCATTCCGCAAGAAATAAAGGCATTTATATTGCTACAAAAATGCAATTCTACGAATGACGCAGCCATCCTTACGGAGAACTATTTTGAGGCTGAATTAGCCAGTACCTCCGGAGGCGGTATTTTAAAAATGGCTGGCATTGATAGAATGCATGGTATGAGAAAGTCTTTTAAAAGCAATGCATATGGTGATACTGCATGTAATGTTAAGATGTCTGGTAACACTAGGGTGAAAATGATTCAAAGGAAATGTTTTAACTGTGGCCAGCCTGGACATGGGTACAAAAGTGTACTGAACGTAGTGCTCTAGTAGTGGGAGGACAGAACCCCCTAGAGAAGGGCATTCAGGTAGAGGTCCAGATTGAAGGGGTAAAAGCTTTGGCGCTCTTGGATTCTGGAGCTAGCCAAAGCATGGTTTCTCGTGAATTGTGGGAGACCATTACCGCCCGTAACCCTTTTTCACAAAAGCAAGCGAGGGACAAAATTAAAGTAAGATGTGTGCATGGTACGTCTGTATTTTACCCATGGTATAGAATGTCTGTGATAGGGATGAATACTCGGGAGAAGATACAGATGGCTGTAATTCCTCATCTCCCGTATGAGCTGGTGTTAGGCCGTGATTGGCCACCGTTCAACCGAGGTCTTAAAGAGAGCCTAGGTAAGAAAACTACTTTAGTTTCCACTAGATCCCAGGCCAAAGCCTCAGAGATAGGGGTAGGTTCCGCTGAGGAGGAAGAAACTCCAGATGCAGAGGAAGGCCAGGGAGAGGAGCTAGTAGATATACTCCCCACACATGACGATCTAATAAACCTTCCTTCTAAGGAAAGAAAGGGAAGGGCAGAGAGACGTAGGGAGCAAAGAAATAGGTCCCAAGGGAGGGCGGAGCTGGTAGCAGGGGAAGATTTGCCCTGGGTCCCTGCTGAATTAGTCCAGAAGTTCCCTTCCTTCCCAAAGGAGCAGAGGGCAGATCCGTCCCTAAAAAGAGCTTTTGAATTTGCTCAGGAGGGTAGAGCCATCTTGCCTAGATTTTTCCTAGAGGGTGAGCTGTTATACCGGGAAAGTACGGACCCGTATACAGGGGCCATCCGCAAGCAGGTAGTGGTGCCCGCAACCTTTAAGACAATAGTAATGCGATTGGCACACGACCACCCTGTGGGTAGCCACAAGGGCATACAAGGCACAATAGACCAAATACTGGCCCGCTTTTACTGGCCGGGCGTCTTTAAGGAGACCACCCGCTACTGCCAGTCTTGTCCCGCGTGCCAGAAGGTCACTGCCATAAAGCCGAAACCGGTGCCAATGATTAGTACACCCATTATTGCCACGCCAGTCCGACGCTTGGCTATGGACATTGTAGGACCCTTAGTTAGGACGCCAAGGGGCTTCCAATATCTATTGGTAATTGTAGACGTTGCCACTAGGTTTCCGTGGGCCATTCCGCTACGGAATATTTCTGCTAGGTCGATGTCCTTAGAAATAATAAAATTATTTTGCGAAATAGGTTTCCCACAAGAGGTCCTAACGGACCAAGGAAGCAACTTTACCTCAAAGTACTTGGCCTTAGTGTGGGATGCCTTCAGGATAAGGCACGTCCGGACCTCCGCCTATCACCCACAGTCGAACGGACTGGTGGAAAGGCTAAACCAGTCAATTAAACAGATGTTGCGACGCGGACTGGAGGGACAGATGGGGGAGTGGGATAATTTACTTCCCTTTGTATTGTACGCTTGCCGAGAGCGTAGGCAGGCATCATTAGGGGCATCGCCCTACGAGTTATTATTTGGCCGAGCTCCAAGGGGGATCTTGGATATCCTGAGAGAGCAATGGAGCGAGCCGGAGGCAGAGGAAGTGGGGGTTCCCCAGTTTCTCAGGGATCTTAGGAACCGCCTAGAAAGGACTTCCCGGGTTTCCATGGAAAATTTACAGGCGAGCCAAGGCCGGCAAAAACGGTATTATGACCGGAGGTCCAAGGAACGGCAATTAAGCATAGGAGACAAGGTATTGGTCCTAGTACCCGCTGTAGGTCCAAAATTTGAATCTAGGTGGAAGGGACCCTGCAAAGTGGTAGCTAGAGTAGGCCCAGTCTCCTATAAAGTTGAGCACGAAGGGGGGCGTCAACAGGTATACCACTTGAATTTATTAAAACCCTGGCAGGAACGATCGGCGTCAGTACAGCTGGTCAAAAGAGAGAGGCGAAGGGCTAGTCACCTTCGGCTTACGTGCTGTCAGACGGAAACGTCAGCAACACGTAAGGTTTTAAGGGGGGGGATATGTGATGAAGAAGCCCCAATTTCCACTGTTAAAATACAAAACATGCAGCATGTCAGTGCAAAAGCTGACAGGAGAACAGACCAGGTGGATAGCTGTTGTCAGTGGCAACGACAACAAAGGCAGCCACGAGGTCTGGAGAAACGTGTAGTAAGAAGAAACGCCCTAATTCCCAATAGCACACACCTGGTAGGGAAGAGTATGCACAGCCCTTATAAGGATAGTGCAGGGAACACAAGGGGGAAGCATTACAAGGACGACACCTCCAAAGAGTTGCCAGGAGGAGAGGAATTGTCAGAGAGCTCAGATTTGGAACAAACCCTGAGAGGGAGAAACCTGGGACAAGGTGAGCACTGTAGGAAGAGAAGACAGCCTGTCTTACCTACAACAGTTACCAGAGAGGAACCAGGAAGAGTCTCTCACTTCAGTATAGGAAGTGACTCAGAGTCTGAACCAGGAAGCGTTCAACCTCAGAGATACCCAGAATCCACTAGGAGGAAGCAGCTTGCTAGAGCCGAAGCCAGCTGGGCAGCTCCTGCTGATTGCAGAGACACGGCAGCATGGAACCTACGTTCTAACCAGAGGAACTGCAAGCCAGTAGCTAAAAAGTATGTAACAAGAAGCTGGGACTTGGGGAATGAATGTGAGCCATTGAAAGTTAAAAGGAATAAAAGTGTTTGTAGAGTGAATGCAGAGCAACCTTACACAGGAAGCCAGAGGTGGGGGCAGGGCAGCTACTCCCAACCTAACTACCTGAATAGAGAGCATTCACAGCCGTCAGAAAAGCTTAGAGACTGGCCAGAAGACGTGTATATGTCAGAAGAGGAGCTGGCAGTAAGCTTTAAACCCCAAAAGAAGCCTTACAAGCTAAAGTCTGTTAGCAAGAGGGGACAGAGAGTTCCTCTATCCCAAACAGAAGATAGCAACAGAGAAACTTACCGTGAGGGCTTGCCAAGGGGAAATGTCCAAACATATTTCAACCAAGAGGGTTTGGAACGTGAGGAGGAACCCATGTTAGTGGACTCTCTCAGTGATTCCTCATCTATATCTGACCTAATGGACTGTACATTAGTCTCATCTGAAAGAATATCTCTGCGCTAGACAGAGCAAAAGCCTGTGTGCTACAGTTTAAGTTCCTACCTTGAAGCAAGAAGTTATTGCTGTATGTCCTTTGTGTTTTTGCCAAAAGATTAGAATACTTTTGTTTCTGCTTGTGTTCTGTTCACTTGTTTATTAATCCACCCCGGGAGGGGAATAAATCCACATTTTGCTTTACCATTCGAGTCTGCACAACTATTTCTTCACCATCAGCAGCAAACTGCCCCCTGGTGGTGACAGCGTCCAGCAATTCACCTTCCTCCAAGTCATCCTCGGAGGCGTCTTCCACCTCCAAGTCCTGGGGACCCCCCTCCTCATCCAACCCCACATCTGAGGAGGGGCCCAGACTCTCTCTACGCCTCTTAGGTGGGGGAATCTCCCCTTCCGGAAGACCCCCTGATCCTGATCTTTTCCGGCCGGCGGGACTCTGTGACCGAGCTCCCGACCCTGGCTGAAGCAAGGCAAAGGCCTTCTGCATCAGTGCAAAGAAATCTGACGGAATTCCCGGCACTCCGGACCCCTGGGACTCCCCCCCTGACAAAGGAGCGCTCCCAGCCGCGGACGGACCGGCCACCGGCTCCGAAGCCTCCAAGGAGGAAGGTTCCGATCCCCTGCCGTCGAAGGAAGCCTCCGGCTGACCACTGGAGCCCTCCCCCAATGATTTCTCCATGCCAACTGCCTCTACGGAGCAGGCCTTACACACCCCCGCTTCCAAGAGTTCCCCGCGCCTCACACCACAAACAAGGCAGCGGGGCTTAGCAGGCATGCTTGCTAGCTCTGAAGTCCAGGAAAAACAAGCCTGCAAGGGACTCCCTTATAGTCCTTTGCGCTATGCTATGCCCTCTGACAAACTTCTTTGTTTGTTTGTTTGTTTGTTTGTTTTTTAAAGAATCACACCAAGGAAGGCCCAACTAGCTGCCCCCTGGCAGTCCAAATTAAAAACGAAGCTTCTAAGCCGTGAAAAAAGCAAAAGAAATTGGCGCTGAAAAAACGGCATCCAAGATGGCCGCCGCAACGTTCGCGCCACCAGAAATCATGCGGTCAGCTTCCTAGTCAAACTCCGGAGCTGCCAAAAACCCTCTGAGCTGAATTACTTCTCCCTCAGCGATCCCCGAAATTCGGGGGTACTCACCACGCTTCTGAGAGGAGAGGAAGGAAGGGCAGCGCTAGGCACTTCTGGAGCACAGCCTTTTTCACGGCATCAGCTCCAGGCACTGACTGTCACCCCAGCAGCCGAGGCGTTCTGCTGACAGTCACTTCTGCCTTCTACCTGCTCCTCACCCTTCCAAACCGGGTTCGGGAGCAGGGAGGCTATTTCACCCTCCTGTGCTCGTTTAAATGCTGGGGCACCCTGAGACCACGTTAGGAAGGAGGAAGGGAGGGAGGGAGAGGGAGTTTGCAAGATGAGAAAAAAAACGCCCCCAGCAGCACAGGATCTCTGTATCAGCAGCAGAGGTACACCTAAGGACAAAAAAATAAAGGAAAAAACTCAAAAATCAACCAACTAAGGGCTAACTAAACCCAGTAAGCTCTGCTTATTTGCTCCTCCTGAGCCCAGTCCCGGGCTCAGAACCTCCAAGCTGCTTGGAGACTGAAAGTACTGGTGAAAGGGGGCGGATCTTGCCTATTTGTACCAGTGACATCAGAACGATGACATCTTTCAGTCTCCAAAGCTGCTGGTGGAGGTTGACAACTCTATGGTTCCGGGACTGGACTAGAGGGACGCAAAGGAAATGGAGGGCTTCAGCTGTACCTAAACTGAAGGTCATGGTACAAAAACCCCTCAACTACCACAGGAAGTGGTTGATTATGGAGAACCCTAAGTATGCTGGGACAGCATGGAAAGGGATAGATAGCATCTGTCGGGTCCGTAGGGGAATATATATATATATATATATATATATATATATATATATATATATGTATAAGTATATATATATTTAGGCAGACAGACAGAAAGAGTATATAGACATATATCTACCCACTATCATATATTGCAATACATATATATATAGATAGGTAAATACAGATATATACCCCATATATGTATATATATGGGCACGGATGCAGATGTCCATATACATGTAAACATATATATATATATGTATACATACCCATGTTTGCACATAGGGTATGTGGAGAGAGAAAGATTTATCTAGCAACAAGAAGGGGGGTGCCTGCTTGAGAAGATATTAAAAGAATCCCTATTTCCTGGATATGGGTAGGAAGCCAAGGGAGATCTCTCACTGGCAAGAGAAGTCTAGAGTCTTCTAAGAACTCTAGCCCCTGAATAACCGGGAATGGAGACCTACCTGGATAATGCAGAGGAGGTTTTCAATCTACAGACAGTAAGTCTGAATCCTTCCGTAACTCCAGCAGGTAGCTGGAGAAGAAGATGCAATGAAATAAAAATACCACATTTACCCTTGATGAGGGTACAAAGGGTATGATGTATTTCTGTGCTCAACATGGATCACGCCATGAAGAATTGAGGATGGAAGGAAAAAACCCAGACAGAGATGGTCTATACTGAAAGAAGAACCATCTCTGGTGAAGGGGTCCCCTGGAGATGTGAAGCAAACCAGGGAATTGGATAATTCTTTAGGTCTTCCCTTAATTAAAGGCCTGTGACCTTTATTTAAGAAGCCTTTAATGGAAATGGTAAGGGCAGGAAGAACCCAGTAGGCCTGACTAGGTAAAGCCCTTCCTAACCATCTGACAATATGTGCTCTCTAACAAGGCCCCATAGTGTAGAGCTGCTCTGTAGAGATGCAGAGAGCATGTTGCAGGTTAATCAGAAGAAAACTGGTGTTTAAGAGCCAGTAGGTATCATGGACTATTCCGCCAAGCCTAAGGATTGGGGAAGGCTAAGGACAGAAGGCAAGGTGATGTGTCTGCAATAGCCAGAAAAAGTTCTTAAACCATCTGGGACCTGGAGAAACAATTGAAATGGGAGGACAAGCTTTGGCTGCTTGGTCAGCAAGTTAGTGGTCCAACCAGTAAGAGCCCCTGCAGTTCTAACTACTGATAGGGCAGCAGTAGACATCTTAAGTCCCAAGATTGGGAAAGAAATACAGACCTAAGTAGGAGTGGTCAGACTCCGCTATTGTCTGAGAAGCTGCCAGGAAAAATAAGAATGCAAGGGGGAGACAACTCAAAGAAAACTAAGGGGCTTAAGGAAAAGCCCCTAATAAAGTGGTATCACTCCTACAGATCAAATGTCTTAGGAAGAGTGGCAGAGTTGAAAAGAAGACTCACTGTGGAGTAAATCTTTGATAAGTAGTATGAGAGATGCTGATACAGGAGAAAAGTCAAAGGTAAAGGCAAACCTTATTGACAGCTGTTACTCCTCTGTGTAGTTCAGAGGACGAGGAGTAACTGTACTACCTGTAAAGCATAATCATTTTAAGAAGCTCATTGAGCTAATAGTCATGATGTCTCTTTGAGAGGGACATATGTAAATATTTGGATGGAACCGATGTAGATGCTTGTAGAGGTAAGAAGCAAACTACAGGATCTAAACCTCAAAGAGGAAAAAGGATTCAGGGAAGAGTTTATCAGCAACCTTGCGGCTGCTGGGTTTGCTGAACCCTTTGAGGTTGTGGTTTCCTGAGCCTGGCTGGTTGATTCCCCTGCCTAGAAGTCTGTGTATGATGGGTAGAAGATGGATAAAACCTTCTCCCATTAAGGGAACAAAGCTTAGTAGTAGATTTTCTACAAACTGGGATAGAGGAAGGCAAAGACAAGCCTTGTAAAGCAATAGTGTCAGTGGTTAACTGAGCAGCCTGGAGTAAAGTCTCTTTATTAAAGAGATTTTCTCCAGTGCAAGGAGCATTTCCCAGTTCATCTTGTACAGATATGTCCAAGTCTGAAGCTTGGAGCCAGGCTCTACGTCGTGCTCCTATGGCTATAGCAGAAGTTCTGCTAACAGACTCAAAAGAGTCTAGGGAAGCACGAGTAAGGAACTTAGAAATATTTTGAGCATGATTGACTAACATAGAAAAATCTACTCTTTTAGACTCCTGGAGGAAAGAGGTCAAAAGCAATAAATCTTTTGTGACCTCCCCCAAGAGATAATCCCATATAGAAAATATATGAAAGGATTCTTGCTGAAAGCATGGATGCCTGGAAAGTTTGACGTCCAAAGGCATCTAAAGTCTTAGCCTCACGACCTGGCGGATAAGAAGAGTGTTTCTTAGTACTCTTAACATGCCTCATTGCTGATTCTACAACCAGAGAATGATGAGGGAGCTGAGGCTTTTGAAAACCTGGAGAAGGGGGCACCTTGTATAGAAGATCAGTTGCCCTAGATGGTGGGGATACCGTTATAGGAGTTTCCCACGTTCTAAATAGGAGATCCTGCAAGGTCTGATGCAAAGGAAGTATAATGACTTCCTTTGGATTGCAGGGGATCTGTATAGGTTGTGGATCCCCTGGTGCAGGGTCTTGACCAGGTATAGGAATGGCAAGTAACTAAGCCATATCAAGCAGAAAAGCTTGAAAAGAAATCTCCCCAGAGGGTAGTCCTCGAGGAAGAGGAGGAAGAACTAGATCTGTTGAAGAACTAGCTCTGGCACCCATCCGCTCATTCAGATTCTGTAGAATAGAAGATCTGGAGGGGTGGAGCATCGGATTATCTTTGAAACATAGTTGTTGGTACCGCTGAAAACCGGTACCACAACTCGTCGGTAGCAAGTCGTCCATGCTAGGGATCGATTCCAAACTCGGTATGGAAGGAAGCGAGCCGGGTGAAAGGAGCATGGGAGGTACCGACACCGATGTTGATGTCGATACCTATATGTGAAGACCAGTCTGTGATGGCACTATCGGTACCGAGGTAACCGAATGTGGCAGACCTTGATCATCGGTAGAATGTCTTCGGTACCATCTGAAGTCGGTACCGAGACAAGTCGGTACCCAGTCATCCAGACTAGAGATCGATTCTAAACTCGGCATCGAAAGAAGCGAGTCTATTGATGCATATCTGGAGGGTACTGACGTGGATACCAGCATCGGTACTGGGACCAATGTGGGAAGACCGGTCGGTAGCAGCTCTAGCGGCACCGAGGATACCGAGAGCGCTCGACTGCGATCATCGGTGTGGAATGTTTCATCCAGCACCATTGCGAATGCCGGGGTACCGGCACCGCTCAAAGCAGATACCACCACCGGACATGGCTCAGGCATGTTCACTGAGGTGAAAACCCCGGGAACAGCCTGAAACCCCATTAATGCTTTGGAGACAGAAGCCTCCCGCCGAGGTTTTAAAGCCAAAATGTCCTCGGGGGCAAGCCCAAAGGCATCTCTATGAAGTACATGAGATCTACCACCCGAGGACTGGCTAGTCTTTACAGACTTTTGTTTGGTTACCTGATCCTGCGAAAAGAAGATGGAGCTGGTACCCTCAGGAGTGAGGGGAACGGCGTATCGAGTTGAGCTCGATGGTGAAAACATCTTGGAGAAATAGTAGTGCAGGAGGGACAGTCCAGCAGATTGTGTTCAGGTCCCAAACATGGAAGGCACCAATTATGGGTGTCCAAAAGTAATTTGGTAGTGCCACAGTTAAAACACTTTCTAGTGGCTAGAATTTCCATGAGGGAAAAAGGAGAGGCCTAGCAGGCCGAAGCCTGTCAGGCACTAAATAGGAAAAAATTTCCTACAGAAGGAAATATTTGTAAAAGAAAAGAAGAAGAAAACACCGGCAGTACCGGTGCATCGAGGGAAGGCAGACGCGACCACAAGAACAAAAAATAAGGGAGAATTTTCTGCGGTGACAGGAGAACGTCCTGCCGGCTCCGCAGAAAAACGAAAACTGAGGAGAGGCAGTTGGGAAAGGCAGGAAGGCAGCACGCAGGCGTGGTGGGATGCTCCCAAAAGCGTTCTAATTGGACACTGGGGAGCGTTCCCACGCAGACTCCGTCAGTACCGACGTACCCATATGTGAAGACTCATTCCTGCTTGTTCCTGGAAATACAACTCTACACAGCACTAATGAATAACTACTGCAGTGCTACTGACAGTGCAAAATGAGCCTATCACTCCAAATTAATCACCAGCTCCCTAACCTAAACAGACCGGTGAGCCTGACATCAGTACCGGGAAAAATGGTAGAAACCATCATAAAGAATAAAATTACTCAGCATATAGATAGTCATGACCTAATGGGAGACAGCCAACATGGCTTTAGACAAGGAAGATCTTGTCTTACTAATCTGTTATGTTTTTTTGAAGGAGTGAATAAACAGGTGGACAAAGGTGAGTCGGTTGATATTGTGTATCTGGACTTTCAGAAAGCCTTTGACAAGGTCCCTCATGAGAGACTTTTGGCAAAACTAAAGAGTCATGGGATAGGAGGCAGTGTACTACTGTGGATCAGGAACTGGTTAAAAGATAGAAAGCAGAGGGTAGGGCTAAATGGCCAATTTTCCCAATGGAGAAAGGTGAATAGTGGTGTACCCCAGGGATCTGTGCTGGGTCCGCTGCTTTTTGACATATTCATAAATGACCTGGAAAGTGGAATAACGAGTGAGGTTATCAAATTTGCTGATGACACAAAACTATTTAAAGTTGTTAAAACCCAGGAGGATTGTGGAAAATTGCAAGAGGATCTTGATAAATTGGAAGACTGGGCATCAAAATGGCAGATGAAATTTAATGTGGAGAAGTGCAAGGTTATGCACCTAGGGAAGAACAACCCAAACTATGGTTACACGATGCAAGGTTCCACATTAGGAACCACCACCCAAGAAAAAGATTTAGGCGTCCTTGTGGATACCATGTTAAAACCCTCGGCCCAGTGTGCAGCGGCGGCCAAGAGAGCAAATAGAATGCTAGGTATGATAAGGAAAGGAATGGAAAATAAAACAAAAGATATTATAATGCCTCTATATCGTTCCATGGTGAGACCGCACCTTGAATATTGTGTGCAATTCTGGTCGCCATATCTTAAAAAGGATATAGCAATTTTAGAAAAGGTTCAGAGAAGAGCCACCAAAATGGTAAAGGGGATGGAAGGCTACTCCTATGAAGAAAGGCTAAAAAGGTTGGGGCTCTTTAACCTGGAAAAGAGACGGCTGAGGGGAGATATGATAGAAGTCTATAAATTAATGAACGGAGTGGAACGGGTAAACGTAGATCGATTGTTTACCTTATCAGAATATAGAAAGACTAGGGGACATGCAATGAAGCTACAGGGTAAACTATTTAAGACTAATAAAAGAAAATATTTTTTCACTCAACGTGTAATCAAACTCTGGAATTTGTTACCGGAGGATGTAGTAAAGGCTGTTAGTGTAGCTGGGTTTAAAAAAGGTTTGGACAAGTTCCTGGAGGAAAGGTCCATAAACCATTATTAAGAAGGGACCCAGGATATCAATGCTTGAACCAATACAAGCATTGTGGAACCTGTGTCCCTTAAACTGCTAGGTACGTATGACCTAGATTGGCCACTGTTGGAAACAGAATACTGGGCTTGATGGACCTTGGTCTGACCCAGTATGGCATATATTATGTTCTTATGTTCTTATGACCAAGAAAACTATTTGACATTGTTAAACAGCTCACAAAACCCCTTAACAACCACTGATCTGATCTCAGCATAAACCATCTGTACAGATCCCTAGCACAACACTAAACAACTCCTCCCCCACCACAACCCTCCCCCACCACCACCCAAATCCACTCCGCCAACACCCCCTTGACAACCTTTGCCTCCATCAGCGAAGACATCACAGCCTTAAGTGCTTCGCTCACCACCACCCACATCACCCCCTCGATCCATGCATGGTCAGCTGGATCAAAGCAACCAAGCAAGAACTTAGCCCCATAATCACAAAACTCACACAATCCATACTTCCACAAGGATAAATGCCAAAACAACTGACATTATCCTCCATACGACTGACACTCAAAAAACCCAATCTCAACCCAATGGACCCAGCATCATACAGGTCCATCGTCAGTCTTCGATTCTTGACAAAAGTCATCAAGAAAACAGTACAGCATTAACTCCAGGAAAACATTGATAACAACCTCATCGACTCACTCCATGACACAGAAACACTGATGATCCCACTTCTAGACACACTAATAAAAGGAATGCAGAACAAAACAGGGATACAGCATGATATTCCTTGACATATCAGCAGCTTCTGACACAGTAAATCATCATATCCTCTTCAACACTCCACGCCACTGGAATTCAAAACATTACTTCAATGGTTTAAATCCTACCTCACCAACAGAAAGCAACAAATAAAAATTTAACACAACATATCCCCCCTTATATTGGCAGACACAAGGCATACCACAAGGATCCACCATATCTCCATTGCTCTTCAACATCTACCTAAAATCACTCTGCCAAATCATCAGAACCCATAACATCAACTTCCATATCTACATATCTACATCCATATCTAAACTAGATATTAGGGGAAAGCAGACAGTCGCCCAAGAGCGGATGGTTCGGAAAAATGTATCCTTGAAGGATACTACCAAAAGCAGAGAGGTTCCACAAAAGAGTAAAGTAGCCCAAATGCCCTCAAGTATGGAGTAGACACAGCTTAAAGATCCCAAATTACCCATGTCTACCAATAGCCAGATTAATATGAATAAAATACAATCTCTAAAATGCTTGTATGCAAATGCTAGAAGTCTAAAAAATAAGATGGGAGAGTTAGAATATATAGCACTAAATGAAAGGTTAGATATGATTGGAATATCAGAGACATGGTGGAAGGAGGACAACCAGTGGGACACTGTGATACCTGGTACAAACTATATCGTAATGATAGAGCTGATCAAATTGGTGGAGGGGTTGCTCTCTATGTTAGAGAGGGCATTGAGTCAGAAAGGATTAAAGTTTTGCAGGAAACAAAATTTGCTGTAGAATCTATATGGATTGCAATTCCATGTAAAAGGGGGAAGGCGATGGCAGTGGGGGTTTACTATTGAGCGCCTGGCCAGAATGACCAAATGGATGATGAAATGCTCAAAGAAATCAAGGAAGCTAACAAAGGTTACAGCGCAGTAATAATAATGGGTGATTTCAATTACCCCGGTATCGACTGGGATAGTGTCACGTCAGGACATGCTAGGGGGATAAAGTTCCTAGATGAAATAAATTCATGAACCGACCAGAGGGGAAGCCATATTAGACCTAGTCCTTAGTGGAACACCAGATCTAGTGCAAGAGATAAGGGTGTTGGGGCCACTTGGCAATAGTGATCATAGCATGATCGCCTTTGATTTAATTAGTGGAGGAGGGATAGTAAGGAAATCCACAGTACTACCTTTTAACTTTCGAAAGGGAGACTATGATAAAATGAGGAAAACAGTTAAGAAAAAACTAAAAGGAGCAGTTGCAAAGGTTAAAGACGTACATCAAGCTTGGGTGTTGTTGAAAAATACTATCTTGGAAGCCCAGACCAGCTGTATTCCACACTTTAAGAAAAGTGGAAGGAAGTCCAAAAAACTACCAGCATGGTTTAAAGGGGAGGTCAGAGAGGCTGTTGTTGCCAAAAAAGCATCTTTCAGGAAATGGAAAAAAAGAGCCAAACGACGAAACCTGGAAACAGCACAAGCACTGGCAAGTCAAATGCAAGGCATTGATAAGGCAGGCAAAGGGAGAATTTGAGAGGAAGCTTGCTGCGGAAGCAAAAACACGAAATAAAGACCTTTTCAAGTACATTCGTAGCAAAAAACCTGTGATAGAGTCAGTTGGTCCATTAGATGATAAAGGGGTTAAAGAAGCACTGAGAGGCGACAAGGCGATAGCGGAGAAACTGAATGAATTCTTTGCTTCGGTCTTTACTGAGGAAGATGTAGGGATGTTACCCATGACTGAAGAGGTATTTAAAGGTGCGGAAGAATTGAAGGAAATATCGATACATCGGGAAGATGTATTACAACTATTAGATAAACTGAACAGTAGCAAATCACCTGGGCCGGATGGTATACATCCAAGGGTGTTGAAAGAACTGAAATATGAGATTGCAGACCAGCTATTAGTAATCTGTGAACTATCATTAAAATCATCTCTAATACCTGAAGATTGGAGGATCGCCAATGTAACACCAATTTTTAAAAAGGGTTCCAGGGGTGATCCGGGAAACAACAGACCGGTGAGCCTGACATCAGTACCGGGAAAAATGGTAGAAACCATTATAAAGAATAAAATTACTCAGCATGTAGATAGTCATGACCTAATGGGAGACAGCCAACATGGCTTTAGACAAGGAAGATCTTGTCTTACTAATCTGTTATGTTTTTTTGAAGGAGTGAATAAACAGGTGGACAAAGGTGAGTCGGTTGATATTGTGTATCTAGACTTTCAGAAAGCCTTTGACAAGGTCCCTCATCAGAGACTTTTGGCAAAACTAAAGAGTCATGGGATAGGAGGCAGTGTACTATTGTGGATCAGGAACTGGTTAAAAGATAGAAAGCAGAGGGTAGGGCTAAATGGTCAATTTTCCCAATGGAGAAAGGTAAATAGTGGTGTGCCTCAGGGATCTGTGCTGGGTCCGCTGCTTTTTGACATATTCATAAATGACCTGGAAAGTGGAATAACGAGTGAGGTTATCAAATTTGCAGATGACACAAAACTATTTAAAGTTGTTAAAACCCAAGAGGATTGTGGAAAATTGCAAGAGGATCTTGATAAATTGGAAGACTGGGCATCAAAATGGCAGATGAAATTTAATGTGGACAAGTGCAAGGTTATGAACCTAGGGAAGAACAACCCAAACTATGGTTACACGATGCAAGGTTCCACATTAGGAACCACCACCCAGGAAAAAGATTTAGGCGTCATTGTGGATACCATGTTAAAACCCTCGACCCAGTGTGCAGCGGCTGCCAAGAGAGCAAATAGAATGCTAGGTATGATAAGGAAAGGAATGGAAAATAAAACAAAAGATATTATAATGCCTCTATATCGTTCCATGGTGAGACCGCACCTTGAATATTGTGTGCAATTCTGGTCGCCGTATCTTAAAAAGGATATAGCTATTTTAGAAAAGGTTCAGAGAAGAGCCACCAAAATGGTAAAGGGGATGGAAGGATACTCCTGTGAAGAAAGGCTAAAAAGGTTAGGACTCTAACCTGGAAAAGAGATGGCTGAGGGGAGATATGATAGAAGTCTATAAATTAATGAACAGAGTGGAACGGGTAAACGTAGATCGATTGTTTACCTTATCAGAATATAGAAAGACTAGGGGACATGAAATGAAGCTACAGGGTAAACTATTTAAGACTAATAAAAGAAAATATTTTTTCACTCAAAGTGTAATCAAACTCTGGAATTTGTTACCGGAGGATTTAGTAAAGGCTGTTAGTGTAGCTGGGTTTAAAAAAGGTTTGGACAAGTTCCTGGAGGAAAGGTCCATAAACCATTATTAAGAAGGGACCCAGGATATCAATGCTTGACCCAGTACAAGCATTGTGGAACCTGTGTCTTTTGGGGAAACCGCTAGGTACTTGTGACCTGGATTGGCCACTGTTGGAAACAGGATACTGGGCTTGATGAACCTTGGTCTGACCCAGTATGGCATATCTTATGTTCTTATGTACATCTACGCAGACGACATAATGTTCTACGGACCATTCAACCAGGAACAACCCACCAACACAAAACTCACACAATGCCTTGAGGACGTCTAATGGTTAGAAAAAACCCCAAACAATCTCACCATCAATTACAAAAAGACTGAAGCTCTTTTCATTACAAAAGACACCAGCTTCACCCCTGCAGACTCCATCACCTTAAACAATAACAAGTTACAGATATAACCTGAAATCAAGTACCTTGGAATCATACTGGACCAACACTTCTCCCTCAAATCGCAAATATCACACACCGAAAAAGCTCTCTACCACAAAATAAGAACCCTCCAACGACTACACCCCCTCCTCGACCCACCAGACATCCGCTCAGTATGCCAAGCCTTACTCCTACCACACATGGACTACTGTAACGCCATCTACCAAGGCCTGCCTCACTCAACCCTGATCCCCCCTCCATACAACACTGCACACCCCAGTACGCATCTTCATGAGAACATCAAAATATGATCACATAACACCATCTTGAAACAACTGCATTGGCTTCCACTTGCTAGCCGAATCAAGTACAAAATACTTCTACTAATACATAAAGGAATCAACAGCAATCCTCCATGTCACCTAAGCACATTGCTCCAAACACCAAAAGATAACTGTGGGAGAAGACAAGCTACTACAAACACCTTAATCATCCCCCATGCAAGAACAAAATCAACACAACAAGCCTGTGCTTGAGTCTTCGAACTGTACGCACCTTCAGCCTGGAATGCTCTCCCAGCCACAATATGTACCATCACAGACCTACCCACATTCAGAAAACCCTTCTATTTATCAAACATTTTACCCCCCACCCCCCATTCCCATGAAACCCATTAACAGCAATAAAATCAAATCAAGAAACCAAAGTTTAATACTCTGTACGGTATCTAACTTGACCTCAGAAACAATGATAGATGTCTTGTATCATCTACCTAACTGTATATAGTTACTAGTTATCTGTACATATATTCGATTGTTCAATGTAAACTGCCTTGACCTGGTAAAAGGCGGTATTTAACCCTTGCTAAATAAATGTTTTGTATCTGCCGGATGGACATTTTCTTTTTTTTTTCACTTTTTCCTTTTATGATTTCTTTCCAGAGTTGAGGTATGTGATTCTCCATGATGTGTGCTTGATTCTTTTGCTTAATATTTATACAAATTGTGATTTGGTCCTAGTTTATGCACCTTGACTTCTGTTTACTGCTTATTTGCTTGTGTTTAAATATTGGAAATTTTTATAAATGTAAAAAAAAAGAAAAAAGAAAAAAAGAAAAAACAGCTGGATGGACTTTCGGTGGGCCTTCATCCACTCTAGGTAGAAGGCCAAGACTTGTTTGCAGTCCAATATGTGCAGCGCCGCTTCCCCTCTGTGGGTGTGAGGCCTCAAGAAGAAAGTCAGCAGAACGATTGACCGATTAAGGTAGAAAGCCGATACCACCTTTGGAAGGAATTGGGATGAGTGCACAGGACAACTCTGTTATGATGGAACCTGATGTACGGCAAATGAACCACTAGAACCTGAAGCTCACTTACTTGGCTTGCTGAGGTAAATGCCACCACGAACAAGATTTTCCAGGCCAAGAACTTCATAAGGCAGGAATCGAGCCGCTGAAAGGGAGTTATTATGAGCTGCGCCAGAACTACATTGAGGTCCCAAGCCAACCCCAGAGGCTAGAAGGGAGGCTTCGAGAGCAGCAAGCCCCACATGAAGTGAAACACTAAAGGCAGAATCAAGATGGACCATCCATCCATGCCACGATGGTATGTCCCAATCATGCTGAGGTGAACCCTGACAGAGTTGGTGGTATAGTAAGTACATGAGAAATCTGTCAGTGGTGCAATGAAAAGAATCTAACGCCTGTTCTGAGCAACAGAAAGCAACCCTCTTCCATTTGAATGCATAAGACCTTCTGGTCAAGGCTCTCCAGAGGCCAACAGAACCTCTGCTACTCTGTTGAGCAGGTTAAGCTTCAACAGGATTAGCCTCTCAACATTTAGAGTTAGGGCCAAGGACCAGGCGTTGGGATGCAGCACCCTCCCATTCTCCTGTAATACGAGGTCTGAGGCAGAGCCCAACCGCACAGGTTCCCACTCAGAGATTTGAAGCAGAAGAGGAAAGCAGGGCTTCCTGGGCCCAATACAGCGTGATGAGTATCATTCTACCCGTGTCCATCTGGAGTTTCAGCAGGGTCTTTGCTATGAGAGATATGACAGGATGCGCATATAGCAGGCCCTTCCCCAGTGCAAGAGGAAAACATCTGGCACCAGTCTGCACGAGAGGACAGACTGTAGCAAAATTGATCCACTTGGGCATTTTGATGGGTGGCATAAAGCTCTATCAAGGGGGTATCCCACCTCTGAAAGATGAGGGCCATGACCTCCCAGTCCAGAGTCCACTTGTGAAGCTGAAGGACGTGACTCAGCTAGTCTGCCAGTGTACTCTACTCCCCTGGGAGATATATGTCCATCTCGTAAGTGATGGCAAACCTCCAAAAGCGGACTGCTTCCCAGCAGAGTAGATACAACCCTGTGCCTCCCTGCTTGCTTATATAGTACATCATGACCTGATTGTCAGTCTGAATCAAGACAATCTGGTTGGCTATCTGATCTCAGAAAGCATTGAGGGCATTCGCTATGGTTCTCAATTCCAAGAAATTGATCTGGTGCAGGCTCTCCTTTTTGGACCAGAGACCTTGAGTGTGTTGGACCATCCAGGTGTGCTCCCCAACCCAGTTTGGGTGCATCTGTTGTCAATGTTTTCTGGGGATGGCACCTTCTGAAAGGGGAGACCCCCTAAGCAGATTCTGTTGATACAGCTACGAGTGTACGTAATGAACAAGAGGAACAGTGACATCCACTCGGTGCCAAAAGCAGACGGTATCCTGGTTCCACGGAGTCCTCAGTGTCCATTGAGCATGTCTCAACAAAAGATGAGCCATGGGTGTGACATGTACCATGGAGGCCATTCAGCAGAGCACAATCAGCATCCCGCGAGCCATTGTCTGACTCCTCCAACTAATATCTTGGACCAAGGCCATCAGTCTCTGGAGTCAGACCAGTGGGAGAAAGGCCCTCGCCTGAGTCGTGTCGAGGAGAACCCCTATAAACTCCAGTTGTTGGGCAGGCTGAAGGTGGAAATTTGGGTAACTGACTATAAACCCCAACAGCTCTAGCACCCAAATGGTCAACCATGTTCATTGCTGGACTCCATCCAGATTGGTGCTATTTATCAGCCAGTCATCCAGAAAGGGGAAGACAAATATTCCTAATGTTCTGAGATAGGCTGCTACCACCAAAAGGCCTTTGTGAAGACTCGGAGTGCTGAGGCCAGTCCGAAAGGTAGTGCCTGGTACTGAAAGTGCCATTCTCTCAGGACAAATCTGAGATACTTCCTGTGAGTGGGATGTATTGATATGTGAGTATACATATCCTTTAATCCATGGGGCATAGCCAGTCAACTCTTTGAAGATAAGGGAGCAGACTGCCTAGAAACACCATCTTGAACTTTTGTTGCACCAGAAAGGTGTTGAAGTTCCTAAGGTCCAGAATGGGTCGTAATCCTCCACCCTTTTGGGGACTAGAAAATACCTGGAGTAAAACCCCCACCTGATCTGTCCTGCAGCTTGAGCTTGATGGCAAGATTGGCCAGAAGGGCAGATATTTCTCTCCTTAGTAAGTCTAGATGCAGAGGGTCGAGAGGATGTGCCCTCAGGGGACAATACGGCGGCAGCTCTGTGAAGCATAACATGTAGCACTCACAAATCCAAAATTATAAGGAGTCACTTGTAAGCAAAAACAGTGAGGGTTCCCTTCTGCAGTGACTGGCAGACTGACTGCTCCGGAGGAATCATTCAAAACTCTGCTCTCGGCTTTGGTTGACGTGTAGACTGAGCCTTCTGAGGATTCACTCGATACTGCGAGCGAGGAGCCTGAATTTTTTGCTGGGAGGCTTAAGGTCCAGGGAAGTACCTGTGTCTATGCAGGTAGTAGGCAGCTGGTTGGCAAATGCATCTTGAGAGCCTAGCGAGGGTTATGTGCTGCTTCTCTATGATGCCAGTCTTCTCCTCCACCTGCTGTCTAAAGAGGTTCTTCCCCCCCCCCCCCCCCAGCACGGCACATCCGCAAGCTTAACATAAGATATGCCATACTGGGTCAGACCAAGGTCCATCAAGCCCAGTATCCTGTTTCCAACAGTGGCCAATCTAGGTCATAAGTACCTAGCAGTTACCCCAAAAGACACAGGTTACACAATACTTCTATTGGGTCAAGCAGTGATAGGCTGGCTCCCTTTTAATAATGGTTTATGGACCTTTCCTCCAGGAACTAGTCTAAACCTTTTTTAAACCCAGCTACACTAACAGCTTTTACTACATCCTCCAGTAACAAATTCCAGAGTTTGATTACACGTTGAGTGAAAAAATATTTTCTCTTATTAGTCTTAAATAGTTTACCCTGTCGCTTCATTGCATGTCCCCTAGTCTTTCTATATTCTGATGACATAAACAATCTATCTACGTTTACCTGTTCCACTCCATTCATTAATTTATAAACTCTATCATATCTCCCCTCAGCCGTCTCTTTTCCAGGTTGAAGAGCCCTAACCTTTCTAGCCTCTCTTCATAGGGGTATCCTTCCATCCCCTTTACCATTTTGGTGGCTCTTCCCTGGACCTTTTCTAATAACGCTATATCATTTTTATGATACGGCGACCAGAACTGCACACAATACTCAAGGTGCGGTCGCACCATCAAACGATACAGAGGCATTATAATATCCTTTGTTTTATTTTCCATTCCTTTCCTTATCATACCTAGCATTCTATTTGCTCTCGAACACCGCTGCACATTGGGTGGAAGGTTTTAACATGTTATCCACAATGACGCCTAAATCCTTTTTCTGGGTAGCGATTCCTAATGTGGAACTTTGCATTGTGTAACCATTGTTTGGGTTGTTTTTTCCTAGATGCATAACTTTGCACTTATCCACATTTAATTTCATCTGCCATTTGGATGCCAAGTCTTCCAATTTATCAAGATCCTCTTGCAATTTTTCACAATCCTCATGTGTTTTAACAACTTTAAATAGTTTTGTGTCATCTGCAAATTTGATAACCTCACTCGTTATTCCCTTTTCCAGGTCATTTATGAATATGTCAAAAAGCAGCGGACCCAGCAAAGATCTCTGGGGTACTCCACTATTAACCTTTCTCCATTGGGAAAACTGGCCATTTAGCCCTACCTCTGCTTTCTTTTAACCAGTTCCCAAACCACAATAGTACACTGCCTCCTATCCCATGACTTTTTAGTTTTGCCAAAAGTCTCTGATGAGGGACTTTGTCAAAGGCTTTCTGAAAGTCCAGATACACTATATCAACAGACTCACCTTTGTCTATATGTTTATTCACACCTTCAAAAAAATATAACAGATTAGTAAGACAAGATCTTTCTTGTCTAAAGCCATGTTGGCTGTCTGCCATTAAGCCATGACTATCTAGATGTTAAGTAATTTTGTTCTTTATGATGGTTTCTACCATTTTTCCCAATACTGACGTCAGGCTCACCGGTCTGTAGTTTCCCTGTTCACCCCTGGAACCCTTTTTAAAAACTGGGGTTACATTGGCGATCCTCCAATCTTCAGATATTACAGATGATTTTAATGATAGTTCACAGATTACTAATAGCTGGTCTGCAATCTCATATTTCAGTTCTTTCAACACCCTTCTATGTATACCATCCAGTCCAGGTGATTTGCTACTCTTCAGTTTATCAAATAGTTGTAATACATCTTCCCGGTGTGTCACTATTTCTTTCAATTCTTCTGCAGTATCGCCTTTAAATACCACTTCAGTCATGGGTAACATCGCTACATCTTCCTCAGTAAAGACCGAAGCAAAGAATTCATTCAGTTTCTCCACTATGGCCTTGTCCCCTTTTGGTGCCCCTTTTGCCCTTCTATCATCTAATGGTCCAACTGACTCTCTCACAGGTTTTTTGCTACAAATGTACTTGAAAAAGTCTTTATTACACGTTTTTGCTTCCACAGCAAGCTTTTTCTCAAATTCTCTCTTTGTCTTCATATCAATGCCTTGCATTAAATATGCCAGTGCTGTTTCCAGTTTTCGCCATTTGGTTCTTTTTTCCATTTCCTGAAAGATGCTTTTTTGGCAACAACAGTCTCTCTGACCTCAACTTTAAACCATGCTGGCAGTTTTTTGGACTTCCTTCCACTTTTCTTAAAGCATGGAATACAGCTGTTCTGGGCTTCCAAGATAGTATTTTTAAACACCCAAGCTTGATGTAAGTCTTTAACCTTTGCAACTCCTCCTTTTAGTTTTTTCTTAACTATTTTCCTCATATTTTATCATAGTCTTCCTTTTGAAAATTAAAAGGTAGTACTGTGGATTTCCTTAACATTCCTCCCCCATTAATTAAACCAAACACAATCATGCTATGATCACTATTGCCAAGTGGCCCCAACACCCTTATCTCTTGCACCAGATCTGGTGTTCCACTAAGGACTAGGTCCAAACTGGCTTCCTCTCTGGTCGATTCACGAACCAGCTGCTCCAAGATGCAGTCATTTATTTCATCTAGAAACTTTATCTCCCTAGCATGTCCTGCCGTGACACTGACCCAGTCAATAATCAGGGTGATTGAAATCACCCATTTTTATTACTGTGCTGTAACTTTTGTTAGTTTCCCTGATTTCTTTAAGCATTTCATCATCCATTTGTTCATTCTGGCCAGGCAGTCGATAGTACACCCCCCACTGCCATTGCCTTCCCCCTTTTACATAGAATTTCAATCCATAGAAACTACAGCAAATTTTGTTGCCTGCAAAACTTTAATCCTTTGTGACTCAATACCCCTCCACCAATTTGATCAGCTCTATCATTGCGATATATCATTGCGATATAGTTTGTACCCAAGTATCACAGTGTCCCACTGGTTGTCCTCCTTCCACCATGTCTCTGAGATTTCAATCATATCTAACCTCTCATTTAGTGCTATATATTTTAACTCTCCCATCTTATTTTTTAGACTTTTAGCATTTGCATACAAGCATTTTAGAGACTGTATTTTATTCATATTAATCTGGCTATCAGTAGGCAGGGGTAATTTGGAATCTTTAAGCTCTGTCTGCTCCATACTCAAGGGCATTTGGGATACTTTTGTCTTTATTGGAACCTCTCTGCTGATATGCCCGAACTTCATTCTTTTGGTAGTATCCTTCAAGGATACATTGTTCCGAACCATGCACTCTTGGGTGACTGTCGGCTGTCCCCTATTATCTAGTTTAAAAGCTGATCTCCTTTTTAAAGGTTAATGCCAGCAGCCTGGATCCATCCCGGTTAAGGTGAAGCCCATCCCTTCGGAAGAGCCCCTCATTTTCCCAGAATATTCCCCAGTTCCTAACAAATCCTCATCCTTTCACCATCATCTCATCCACGCATTGAGACTCCGGAGCTCTGCCTGCCTTTTGGGTCCTGTGCATGGAACGGGAAGCATTTCTGAGAACGCTACCCTAGAAGTTCTGGATTTCAACGTCCTACCTAAAAGCCTAAATTTAGCCTCCAGAACCTCCCTACCACATTTTCCTATGTCACTGGTACCGACATGCACCAAGACAGCAGACTCCTCCCCAGCACTATCCAAGACCTTGTCTAGGTGGTGCGTGAGGTCCTCTACCTTTGTACCAGGCAGGCATGTTACCAGGCGATCCTCATGTCCACCATCCACCCAGCTATCTACATGCCTAATGATAGAATCACCAACTATAATGGCTGTCCTAACCCTTCCCTCATTGGCACATGACCCTGGAGAAACTTCCTCGGTGCGAGAGGGTTTTACATCACCTGGAGGACAGGTCGTAGCTACAGGATCACTTCCTGCCACACCAGAGTGATGCTCTCCTGTCACGTGACCTCTCTCCTCCATGGCAACAGAGATGTTGCCAGACTGAAGGTGGGACTGTAGGTCTTGTTTATGTACTTCTCTGTCTTCCTTATGTCCTCCAACTCTAACCTCCAGAGATCGGACTTGTTCCCTGAGAGCAAAGAACTCCTTGCACCTAGTGCAGACGTAAGACCCCTCACCAACTGGGAGAAAATCATACATGTGACAAAATGCAAGAGACTGGAAAGCCCCTATCTCGCTGCTGAACTGCTGTCTGCATTTTAGTTTTAAGGTTGTGTTTAGATATTTAAGTTCTTTACTTACTAAGGGTTGCTTGGGATACTTATACTAATAAAACTATACCTAATGCATTTAATGTACTTTGTTCACCTGAAGCTTAATCTCAGGTTCTTAATGTATACCTGATGAGGATAACCAGCTGAACCTGAGAGTGAATATGGCACCTCCTTTCCTTTAAGAGGTTTAAGCACCTATAAAGCTATGAATTTCCCAGGGGTGGGTGGGTGTTAGGGAGGAAGGGAGGGAAAAACCTATGAAGAGCTGGCTGCTACAGAGTACCCTATCCTGTGCTTCTAAGGTAATCTGTGACCAATTTCCAGGGGGAGTCCCACAGCCCTTGCTTGGATAGAGGGAGTCTTGGGGTCTAAATTTAACCAGAAAGCTCTCTAGGCCCTGACTGATTTAACAAATACACTGGGTTCACAGATTAGTCAGCTTTAAACTAAATAATTCCTTTTTCTTCCCATAAGTAAATAATTACAATTGCATATCTCTCTCCAGAAGAAGCAGTCCCCTTTTGTAGTCCTTCAAGCTTATTTTGCACAGACTGTTCCAGGTTGAAGACTGAAACCAGGCAAGCCTGCAGGCTCCAATGCCCTCTGCTGCCATTCTGGACACAGTCTCGAAGGAGTCATAGATTGTCCGGACCAAGAACTTTGAGCAATCCTTGTCGTGGCCCACCAGGATTCAGTAGTGCTCTAGTTTCACCGGAAGAAGGAACTGGCACAAGTCTGAGATCATGCATGATGTTCTTCAAGAATATCCTTCATGTAAAGCTGGTAAGAGTGTACTCGAGCCACAAGCATGGAGCTCTGGAAGCATCTCCTTCCAAAGGAGTCCAACGTCTGAGCCTCCTTACCCAGGGGTATCGAGGAATGAGTACTGGTGCTCTTAATCCTCTTGAGGGTGGACTCTACCACTAAGGAGTAGTGCAGAAGCAGAGGTTTCTGAAACCCTGAAGCCTTTTGGACCCTGTATATCGAGTCCAGCTTCCTATTGACTTAAGGCATAGTGAGGGTATTTTCTCACATCCTCATTTGTAGCTGCTGCAGGATGTGGTGCACTGGCACCATCACTGCTTCCTTAGAGACTGAGGAATATTGGAAAATCTCCAACTTCTCTAACCTGGGCTCATCCTCCATCTCTAGTGAAAATGAGATGACCTTGGCTATATCCCTCATTAAATCCTGGAAAGACATATTCTCTCGGAGGAGACCTCTACCATTTGTGTGCAGGGGAGGGGTCTGACGGGGGGGTCAGGAGAACTGCTCTCCGACAAGGCCTCTGATTCCACGCTGGTCACCCAGCCATCAGAGTCAGACTCCGAAAGGAAGTCTAAGTACCTCTGTGCCCAGAGCTCCTTCTTGCCTCGAGTGGAGTGTGAGCTTTTAGAGGACTGATGATGCATCGAGGGCTTTCGAGGTTTCAGTGGGGAATCGGAACCCGAGACATTTAAGAGGGAGATGACTCCATCAGGAACCAGCATCAGATATCTTTGATGCCCCGATGTAGACAACTACGCAGACAGAGCGTGTGTCTTGAGGATCAGCTGCACAATGTTCGATGTCTATGCCGTGGGCACAGATACCCCAGCCAGCTGCTTTTCTAGCATCAATGCAATGCAGCCTTCAAGCACCTCAAAGAGGTGCTCCTCTATGGCTGCAGATTCTGAAAGCCTTGGGGTCAGAACACCTTTGGCCAATGTTTCCAGCATCCAAGCGGGAGTATCTGCATTGCCTCGGTTGTCAGGAGACAGCTGCAGCACCTCCAAAACTCTGGAGATGAAGGATTCCTCTCTCCGGGGCACCTTAAGGGACCGTTTGCACCCATCATTCTTGACGTCATGCTTGGAAGGGCTCTGATGCCAATGCACCTGGGCCTTCGCCTGGTACTGGGATAGGTCTTCCTTGGACATCGATGGAACGGAGATCAAATCCTTCTTTGGCTCCAGACAGAGAATGACCGATGGCCGATGCTCTGAGGCACCACGGGTGCTCAGCTCCGATTGAACCCGGGAACTTCTCAATGTCAATGCATCCTCTGCAGCTCCTTGGGAAAACATTGAGAATGATGCCGGTGCTAATGACGATGAATCAGAACTCTGGCCAAAGACAGATTTTCTTTGTTTCTCCTGACTTCTCAGACCTCTCCTAGCCATCTGCAAACACAAATTTAAAAAAAAGAGGGCTGATGACTAGGACCCAGACACTGGAGGCATCAGATCTGCCTGTTGGTAACAGAGATGATCCTGGCACACCTGGCACACTTCTTAAACCCGCTAGCCAGTTTCCAGAACATGTCCGGAAAGATGGCAGTGGCTAAGAACATAAGAACATAAGATATGCCATACTGGGTCAGACCAAGGTCCATCAAGCCCAGTATTCTGTTTCCAACAGTGGCCAATCTAGGTCATACGTACCTAGCAGTTTCCCCAAAAGACACAGGTTCCGCAATGCTTGTACTGGGTCAAGCATTGATATCCTGGGTCCCTTCTTGATAATGGTTTATGGACCTTTCCTCCAGGAACTTGTCCAAATCTTTAACCCAGCTACACTAACAGCCTTTACTACATCCTCCGGTAACAAATTCCAGAGTTTGATTACACGTTGAGTGAAAAAATATTTTCTTTTATTAGTCTTAAATAGTTTACCCTGTAGCTTCATTGTATGTCCCCTAGTCTTTCTATATTCTGATAACGTAAACAATCGATCTACGTTTACCCGTTCCACTCCGTTCATTAATTTATAGACTTCTATCATATCTCCCCTCAGCCGCCTCTTTTCCAGGTTAAAGAGCCCTAACCTTTTTAGCCTTTCTTCATAGGAGTATCCTTCCATCCCCTTTACCATTTTGGTGGCTCTTCTCTGAACCTTTTCTAATAACGCTATATCCTTTTTAATATACGGCGACCAGAATTGCACACAATATTCAAGGTGTGGTCTCACCATGGAACGGTATAGAGGCATTATAATATCTTTTATTTTATTTTCCATTCCTTTCCTTATGATACCTAGCATTCTATTTGCTCTCTTGGCTGCCGCTGCACACTGGGCCGAGGGTTTTAACATGTTATCCACAATGACGCCTAAATCTTTTTCCTGGGTGGTGGTTCCTAATGTGGAACCTTGCATTCTGTAACCATATTTTGGGTTGTTCTTCCCTAGGTGCATAACTTTGCACTTGTCCACATTAAATTTCATCTGCCATTTTGATGCCCAGTCTTCCAATTTATCAAGATCCTCTTGCAATTTTCCACAATCCTCTTGGGTTTTAACAACTTTAAATAGTTTTGTCTCATCTGCAAATCTGATAACCTCACTCATTATTCCTCTTTCCAGGTCATTTATGAATATGTCAAAAAGCAGTGGACCCAGCACAGATCCCTGGGGTACACCACTATTCACCTTTCTCCATTGGGAAAATTGGCCATTTAGCCCAACCCTCTGCTTTCTAACTTTTAACCAGTTCCTGATCCACAGTAGTACACTGCCTCCTATCCCATGACTCTTTAGTTTTGCCAAAAGTCTCTGATGAGGGTCCTTGTCAAAGGTTTTCTGAAAGTCTAGATACACTATATCAACCGACTCACCTTTGTCCACCTGTTTATTCACACTTTCAAAAAAACATAACAGATTAGTAAGACAAGATCTTCCTTGTCTAAAGCCATGTTGGCTGTCTACCATTAGGCCATGACAATCCACATGCTGAGTAATTTTATTCTTTATGATGGTTTCTACCATTTTTCCCGGTACTGACGTGAGGTTCACCGGTCTGTAGTTTCCCGGATCACCCCTGGAACCCTTTTTAAAAATTGGTGTTACATTGGCAATCCTCCAATCTTCAGGTATTAGAGATGATTTTAATGACAGTTCACAGATTACACAGGTACACTACCAAAAAACTGCCTCCAGTTTTGCAACTGATTCCTATAGATTTTGGGGTGCTGAATCCAGGAAAAATAGCCAAAATGTTCCATCACGTCACGTTTTCTAGCAAAATTAGATTTCTTACCCATATAAGGAATGTTCACATAATTTCTTTTTAGCCGACTGCAGTTTATTTTCTTGGCCCAAAATAGAGGTTGTAATGGTTAACTAACTAGAAACACTCCCTCATGATATTTTAGAGTGTTTTGTATTCATTTTATACATTAACAGGACAATTGGGAGGCGGGGGGCTAAATCCAGTACTCGCGCTGGCGCATGTTCTTTCCTGTTCGCCTCGCCTCGTTCGCTCGCTCAAACACGGTGGTTGCGACATGAACGTTCCTGTCAAATTTCAGTTTCTTGCAAGTTCATTATTACCTTTTGTTTGCTCAGTCGTAATCCAGCTTTATTCCGAAGTGGTTCACTACAGTTGTAGTTTGCAGTGCTGTGTATTTGTGATGGCTCACAGAGCCAGAGGTTGCGTCAACTCTCCGGACAGTTTTTGTTTTATTTGTGGGGAATATACCGTGAAAAAGCGGCAGAGGAACATTTCTGCATTTATTAAAAAAGTATATTTCGCCTATTTCAGTTTGAAGTTAGGCGATCAAGACAAACCGTGGGCTCCTCACAAAGTGTGCAAGACATGTGAGGAAGATCTACGCTTATGGATGAAAGGTAAAAAACAAGCATTTCGTTTCGGAATACCTATGATGTGGCGTGAACAAAGAGACCACAGCAGTGACTGCTATTTTTGCTCTTGCATTGTGAAGGGATACAACTTAAAAAATAAGAACGTAATAAGTTACCCCAACCTTCCCTCAGCAATTAGGCCTATGCCTCATAGCAACGAAGTACCTGTGCCTGAACCACCAAAATCTTTGGATCATATTTGTGTGGACGGTTCTGATCATGATGAGACTCATCAGATGGCTTTTCCCGATGAGTCCAGTACTTCCGAGTTTGAAACTGAACCAGATCCGAAACCTGAACTTTTCTCTCAAGCTGAATTGAATGATTTAGTCCGGGATTTAGGACTCCCAAAAGATGCTGCCCAACTGCTAGGTTCTCGGCTTAAACAGAAAAATCTATTGTAACCAGGAACAACTTTTTATTGGTACCGCAACCGCGAGACACAATTTTTGAAGTATTTCAGCAAAGAGGAAGATTTGGTATTTTGCAACGATATATACGGAGTGATGGAAAGGTTTAAACTCAAGTATGATCCTGCTGAATGGCGGCTGTTCATTGATTCGTCAAAAGACAGCATAAAAGGTGTTCTTCTTCATAATGGCAACACATTCGCTTCAGTTCCTATTGCTCACTCTGTTATTCTCCAAGAAAAATACGAGAATTTGGCCCTGATTCTTCAGAAGATTCGTTATGATGAGCATAAGTGGATGATTTGTGGAGACTTTAAAATTCTATCCATGCTATTAGGGCAGCAATCCGGTTTCACCAAATATCCCTGCTTCCTTTGCTTGTGGGATAGCCGGGCCCGCGACCTACACTGGGGGAAAAAAGACTGGCCAATTCGGGAGTATTTGAGACCCGGTGAGAAAAATGTTCTTCATGAGAACTTGATACCTCGTGATAAAATTCTATTACCACCTCTCCACATTAAGTTGGGTCCCATTAAGCAATTCATCAAGTCCCTTCCAAAAGATGGTGAGTGCTTTCGGTACCTTTGCTCAAAGTTCCCCCGACTTTCTGAAGCAAAGCTAAAGGAAGGAGTGTTTGTTGGCCCTGATATAAGGAAACTCATTTCAGATGGAGCATTCGCTGAAACGATGTCTGAGAAGGAAAAAGAAGCCTGGGATTCCTTCAAGAATGTTGTTCTCAAATTCTTGGGGAACAGGCGGGATGAGAACTATAAGGATATTGTTGCCAGGATGCTCAATGCCTTCAAAGAACAAGGCTGTAACATGAGCCTGAAAGTCCATTTCTTGCACTCCCATGTGAACTACTTTCCCGAAAACTTGGGGGCGTACAGTGAAGAACAAGGTGAAAGGTTTCACCAGGACATCAAGGACGCAGAAAGAAGGTACCAAGGAAGATGGAACACCACTATGATGGCTGATTTCTGCTGGTTGCTGCTGCGGGAAACCCCAGATGAAAAATACGCCAAGCAGCGCACCAAGAGAAGCATTCGGGGGAAGAAGAAACGGGCCCACCAGGAGATTGATTGACCCAAGAATGACTTTAAAATCTAAACTGTGTTGACAAATATCGTGTTTTTACTAAACTTTGAAATAAAAATTTGCTAGTTATTACCACAGTGTCGGATCTCATTTATTAGAATTTTATTTTCACACCATTGGGTGTTTGTCTTCATGTATTGCAATGGTGCGGTTTGCGTTTTCTATTCTTACATACATACCTGTACAACATTTTTTGCACATTTCTTTGCTTTGCTTTGTGTCTAACCTCGCTCTTATATGCTCAATGTTTGTGCACATGTATGTGGCTGTTTTAAGTGCAGACAATTTTGCTACCATCACAGTGTGTTTTGTTGACATTACTCTATTCTTATGTGCTGCCTTGTTACAATTTTCTTTATTCTTATTTGAATAACTACTAAACAATTAGTATAAAGAATTCATCCAAGAAACTTTTATCTCGATCGCACTCAATCTGAAACGTTCACCTCAAACTGCTAACCCAATGTAGCAACAAATCTGTACGTGATGGAGCAAATTGGTTACCAGATTTGGATTCAGCGCACCAAAAAACGTAAAAATCAATCGAAACATTAGAGGCAGTTTAAAAAAAATTTTTTTTAGTGTACCTGTGTTACTAATAGCAGGTCTGCAATCTCATATTTCAGTTCTTTCAACACCCTTGGCTAAATCAAACGGCTCGATAACCATGGGCCCAGTAGGCCACAGAAAAGCAATACGAAAAAAATTAGTCACTGAAAAGTACCAGTATTGATGAGGGCACTGTGGCTAATGGAACAGACGCTACCAACGGGAGGCACTAATTTAGTGATACTTGTTCATGGAAGGACCCAGAAGGGGAAAAACAACGTTTACCGGCAGAGAACTTACTTCCTGCTTGACCCCAGAGAAAGCATAGTTACTCACCTGTAAACAGGTGATCTCCGGGAACAGCAGGAATTTAGTCTTCACATATGGGTATCGTTGGTACCGACAGAGCCTGCGCGGGAATGCTCCCCAGCATCCAATAGGAAAGCTTTTGGGAGCATCCCACAGCGCCTGCGTGCTGCCTTCCCGCCTTTCCCAACTGTCCCTCTCCAGTTGAGTTTAAAGCTGAGACAAAGAGAGAGAGGGAAGAGAGAAAGAGAAAGAGAGAGAGATAGAGAGATACAACTCCTAGGGGAGGTGGGTGGGTTATGAAGACTAAATTCCTGCTGTTCCCGGAGATCACCTGTTACAGGTGAGTAACTATGCTATCTCCAAGAACAAGCAGGAATGCAGTCTTCACATATGGGGACTCCCTAGCTGCAAATGCCAGGGAGAAGGCCCCAGAAGTTGTGTGCCCTTGTGAAAGGGCTCTACCTCCCCCCATGGATCTCTGACATCTTACCAGGGATGGTGGGTAGGAGTTGATTAAGTATGGAACAGGTGTCGAAGAATAGCCTGACCAAGCAAGGCATCCCAGCGGGAGTCCTTGTCTAAGCAGTAATGGGCTGTGAAGGTATGAACCGAAGCCCAAGTAGCTGCTCGACAGATATCATCAATAGACACAGAGTGAAGATGAGCCATAGAGGCTGCCATGGCTCTCACATTGTGAGCTGTAACATGGCCTTCAAGAGGAAGGTTTTTACTCTCATAGGCAAAAGATATACACTATGGAATCCAGCTGGACAGTGTTCTTTTGGAAACTGGAAGTCCCAAATGACTAGGATCAAAAGCAACAAAGAGTTGAGAGGACTTTCTTTGTTGTTGTGTCCTTTGCAAATAAAAGACCAAAGCCCTTTTGCAATCCAAAGTATGAAGATTCCTTTCTGCATTTGAGGCGTGAGGCCTTGGGAAGAATACAGGAAGGTAAACCGCTTGGTTTAAATGAAAAGGTAACACCACCTTTGGCATAAAGTGTGGATGAGTCCTAAGGACTACCTTATCATGATGTAACCTTGCATAAGGAGGATCAGCCACCAACGCTTGCAATTCACTGATGCGACGTGCTGATGTGACTGCAATAAGAAAAATGACCTTCCAGGAAAGGAATTTCAAAGAGGTAGTGGCTAATGGTTCAAGAGGCGGTTTCATGAGCTGCCCAAGAGCCAGATTTAAGTTCCATGCCACCGGTGGTGGCTTAATGGGAGGCTTAGTTAAAAGAAGGCCTCTCATAAATTCTCGCTATGAGAGGATGAGAGGAAATAGGTTGTCCATTTAGAGGCTTGAAAGAAGCTGCAACAGCACTCAAATGAACTCTCACTGAATTGGTCTTAAGCCCTGCATTTGATAAATAAAGGAGATACTCCAGTAATGATTCAAGAGATATCGCAAGAGGGTTAAAACCCTTCTGCGAGCATTTTTCCACTTAAATGCATAAGAGCGTGTTGTGGAAGGTTTCCTGGAAGCATAAAGGATATCCTTTACCTGCTGGGAAAGGTTAAGACCGTGAAGTTCTAGGCTTTCAGCAACCAGGCCCTGAGATGCATAGACTGGGGATTCGGATGCCACAGCATCCCGTCCTCTTGAGAAAGGAGATTTGGAGCAGATCCTAACTCCAGAGGCGGAGCTTGAGAGAGATGTAGGAGCAGAGAGTACCACATTTGCTGTGGCCAATGTGGAGCTATGAGGATCATATGACCTCTGTCTCTCTGAAGCTTGAACAGGGTTTTGGGAATTAGGGGAATGGGTGGAAAGGCATACAGGAAGTCCTGACCCCAATGGAGGAGGAAAGCATCCCTGGCCTGACAACCCTGAGCCAGGATTCTGGAACAGAACCGTGGAAGTTTGGCATTCAGCGGACTTGCAAAGAGGTCTATGTCCGGGGTTCCCCAAATTTGAAAAATTTTGGCTACCTGGTCTGCATGGAGAGACCATTTGTGTGGAAGCAGAACTCGACTGAGTCTGTCTGCCAAAGAGTTTTGAATGCCTGGAAGATACACCGCAAGGAGATGAATCTAATGCTCTCTGGCGAGGGCCAATAGTCGCAAAGCTTCGTTGCAAAGCGACAGAGAGCCTGTTCCACCCTGCTTGTTCACAAAGAACATGGCTAATGATTGTCCCTTTGAACTAGGACTGTCTTGTAGCTGAGCTGGGTGTGGAATACTCAAAGAGCAAGGAAAATTGCTCTGAGTTCCAGGAGATTGATGTGTAAATAGGCCTCCTGTGGAGTCCAAGTACCCTGGGTAGAGAGGCCTTGCAGCTTGTGAAGCATCTTGTGAAGCATCTGTTGTTAGAGTGGCCTGGGGTGGGGGTTGCTGAAAAGGAGACCCCACCAAAAGGTTTTGGGGTGATTGCCACCATTGGAGAGACAAAATAAGGCGATCTGAGTTTGCTATTTTGTCTGACAGGCAACCTGACGCCTGAGTCCACTGAGTGGATAAAGTCCACTGGGTTGTCCTCATATGGAGGTGAGCATAAAGAACCACATGCACGGTGGATGCCATGTGGCCTAGCAACTGTAACATTTCCCGAGCAGTAAGGTGAGGTTTTTAGCACTGCTTGGGAAGCTAACTGCACAATGCGAAGGCAGCGGGGCTGTGGAAGGTAGGCCCTTGTCTGTCTGGTATCCAGCAGAGCTCCTATAAACTCTAGGGACTGAGTGGGAGCAAGGTTGGATTTTGGGAAGCTTATGACAAGTCCCAAATACTGAAGGATGCGCATTGTGCGAGAGAGTGCAACCCTGGCCTCTGGCTCTAAAGGGGCTCGAATGAGCTAGTCGTCTAAGTAAGGGAAGACGAATATTCCCAGGGTGCGAAGAAATGCTGCCACCACAGCCATGCATTTTGTGAACACCCTTGGAGCAGAGGCCAGGCCAAAAGGAAGAACCCTGTATTGGTAGTGCTTCCCTTGAAACAGAAAGCGAAGGAACTTTTGTTGAGTTGGATGGATGAGAACATGAGTGTACGCATCCTTGAGATCTAGAGAACAAAGCCAATCCTGACTCTGAAGGTATGGCAGCAGAGTTCCCAGAGAAATCATTTTGAACTTCTCTTTGAACAGGAATTTGTTCAATTCTCTGAGGTCTAAAATGGGTCTGTGTCCTCCTGTTTTCTTTGGAATAAGGAAATGGGGGAGTAAAACCCTGTATCCTGTTGGTGGATGGGTACTTCTTCTATTGCCCCTTGGGCAAGAAGCATAGTGACCTCTTGATCTAACAGGTTGATGAGAGAGGTCTGAGAATTGAACTGTCTTACCATTGTAGGAGGGGGCATGCTGAGGAAATGAAGCTTGTACCCCTCTCTTACAATAGACAGAGTCCAATTTTCTGCTGTTATCTGACCCCATCTGGGGGCAAAATGACATAACCTTCCTGGGATGGTGGAGGGTTCTGGGCCATTTAGGGCCAGGAAGGCAAAGTTCTCTAGATAGGAGTCAAAGCCCCTGTGGAGGCTGAGTCTGCTGAGCCGGTTGAGGCTTAGCTGCTTTTGTCTTTCTTTGTCTAGGTTGTTGCTGCTGTCCCGTTAAGGCAGACTGACCTAAACGATGCCCCTGCTGGGTATAGGAGGGATAAAACTTCTTCTTACTAAAGAATGGTTTCTTATAGGATTTTTTCCTCGCAGGATCAGCTGTAGATTTAGACAATCTATCCAAAGTGATATTGTCAGCATCTATCTCATTAGCTTTTTCCTGCCAATTCTTGCCAAAGAGATTCTCTCCTGTGCAAGGAATATTCCCTAGTTTATCCTGTACCCAAATTTCCAAGTCAGATGCCTGGAGCCAGGCAATCCTACGTGCACCTATGGCAATGGCAGAGGTCCTGCTTATGCACTCAAAGCAGTTAAAGGCTGCACAATTCACAAACTTGGAAACATGCTGGGCATGTTTGACAAGGGTGAGGTAATCTTGCCTCTTATCAGGAAGGAGAGGGCTCATAAGCTCTAAATCTCCTGTGACCTCCTTAAGGAACATTCCCATATATAAGATATAGGAACTGATCCTAGCAAAAAGCATGGAAGCCTGGAAGGTCCGACGTCCAAATGCGTCAAGAGTCCTACACTCACATCCTGGAGGATTAGAGCATGCCTTTTTGCACTCTTTATCCTTCTCATAGCCGATTCCACCACCATGGAATGGTGTGGTAATTGAGTCTTTTGAAACCCAGGACAAGGAGGAACTTGATACATGGTGTCGAGTCTTCGAGAGTGAGGAGAGGTGGTTAGAGGTGTTTCCCACATCCTTAACATGAGATCATGCAAGATCTCATGAACAGGTAAGGTAGCTGCCTCCTTGGGAGCTTTAGGGTATTGCAGGATTTCTAATTACTTTCCCCAGGCTCTTTTTTAGGAGCCACTGTGATGGAAAGACCTTGGGCCACATCTCAGATAAAATCCTGAAAGGACATATCCTCTGGTGGAGACATCCTACGCTGAGGAGAAGAGGAATCCTCAGGAAGAAGTACTCTGGTATCAGCAGAGCTTTCAGAGTCTTCAGACTCATCCGAGGATTCGAAGTATCTCCGATCCAGGTGATCGTGCAAGGCACGGTACCGGTACCGATCGAAGTCGGCATCGCAGTGGTCCGGTACCGACTTGTCGATGCCGGATAGACACGCATGACTCAGTCCCAGTAGAATACCTGCCGATGTCGGTGCCGGCACCGGAGTCGGTGCCGGTACTGGTTGAACTGTCTGAAGCACTTTCAGGGGCATCAAGGCCGTGAGAAGAGCCGCCAGACTGCGTTCAGTAGCCAAAAATCTCTGGTCTATCGACGCTGCTGATGCTTGGGTATCGGTACTGGATGAAGCGGCCGGTACCCCAGAGCATGGCACCAGTAGTTCTGCCGAGGTTGAGGCCTCGAGAACATCCTGGAGCCCCGTTAGTGCTTTGGAAGCTGAAGTCTCCCGCCGGGGCAATTTTGCTGGTGAAAGTCCCTCAAGGGCAATGCCAGAGGCATCTTAATGTCTAGAAAGAGATCTACCCTTTGAGGACCGGCTAGATTAATGTTTAGTTACCTGAGATCCATGGGAGGAAGACGAAGCCCTGGAAGACGTCAATGCCACGGAAGCTGCATCGGAAGGAAAAAGGGTGCTAAGTTTAGCAGCTCGGTTTTGCCAGCCCCTTTTCGACATCATCCCACAGGCAACACACTCAGAAATAGAGTGGTCAGGACCTAAACATTTGAGGCACCACTCATGGGTGTCGGTGACGGAGATGGTACCGCCACACTTAGAACACTTTTTAAAACCCGAAGTGGGTTTTTCCATTTTGAAGGAAAAAGTTGGGCCTAGTGCCCAAAATGGCGTGTGGCACCTGAGAAGAAAATTACTGGAAAGACTCCAGAAGAAAGATTTTTTTTTTTTTTTTTTTTTTTAAAGAAGAAAAGAAAGAAGAACCGGCGGTACCGGTGTAGCGTCGAGGGAAGGCAGATGCGAGCACAAAAAAGAAGAATAGAAGGGATTTTTTTCTGCGGTGACAGGATGTGCGACCTGTCGGCTCCGCGGAAAATGAAGAACTGGAGAGGGACAGTTGGGAAAGGCAGGAAGGCATCACGCAGGTGCTGTGGGATGCTCCCGAAAGCTTTCCAATTGGACGCTGGGGAGCGTTCCCGCGCAGGCTCCGTCGGTACCGACGATACCCATATGTGAAAGACTACATTCCTGCTTGTTCCTGAAGATAAATCTGTTTAGCTGTCAATTGTACATTTAAAAGCAGCGGAAAAAGTGATCTGCAGTTAGCATTAACACAAAGGCTCCTCCCCTAAAGATACCATAAAAATTCTGCATTAGTTATTTAGAGTCATATAGTTAATATATTTCAGAATGATACCTGCAGCAGATTTTATTAAGCAGAGACAACACAGGGACAAATTTCTTACCTCTAGATAACTGGTTAAAAGGCTTAGTAGTGCAGAAGTCCATTTCTAACACTGCGCCCACATGTATGTCACAAATGGAAGTACTGAGGAGCAATGCTCCAAGGTGCTTCAAAAGACAGTGCGACTGCACTATAAAAACTACATACCAGAGGAAAATACAGTATATAGTTTAATTTAAAGACTTCATCTATGGTAAGATTTCCAAATGAAACAACTTAATTGTGCTCCAACCTTTTCTCTATTATTAATTTAGGTAAAATCATTTAAATGCTCATAAAAGCTGCCAGATTGACAGCACTGGAAACTGAAGGCTTCCATTTTTCCACATAACAAATATACTACAGGCAAACAGCAGGGCATGCTTTCCCCTGCCCTGCCAATATGCCTCAATCCTGCTCAGGAGAGCATCTCCAAAGATGATAAATTATGTCTGCGCAATCTTTGGCCTCTGCTGAGAATGCCAACAGTGACATAAATTACTGACAAATCATGATGATGATTTTGGTGACATGGACACCTCTCCCTTACAAACTGGGCTGACACCCAGGATTACACAGATTACTTTAAATTACAATTGGATTGAGCTGAATCTGAACCAGTGACTATGCCAATTCCTTTAAGTCATCCTCTCTGCTCCAACTTCAATTGTATACTTTAGGTCAGAGGAGACTTCTCTTATTAGTGCATGGCCAGCAACGCAAGCCCTACCCAAAAACAAAGACTTAAAGAACTCAAATTGTACTCTACAAGATAGAGGTATGAGGGATATGATATATTAGAAACACTTAAATACAAGGCCGAAAAAAGAAAAAAGTTTGTGAAACTCCTAAGATGTAGCCCTGAGGCGGAGGCTTCCTCGGTCCTGCCTCATGAGCAAAGCAGGTGCAGTACCAACACTGGGACCCACGGGGAGGACCCAATGATGCCAAAGAATTCAGGTTCCTGCCATCCCCCATCATACAGGGGGCAAAAGGAGCGCCCCGCAGATCTGTCCCTATGCGTGCCACATGAGGCACAGCACCAGGCACATGGCATGCTTGCTAGGTTCCACACAGCTTGTAAGAAAAAAAACCTATGAATGTTAAAAAATGTTAAAAATACCACCAAAAAAAGAAAAGCAACAAAAAACACACACAAAAAAAGAACTGCTGAGGGAAAAAATTGATACCATGGCAAAAAGGGAATCCCAAAAAAGGAATCTCAGCATCTAAAAGGCCAATCAGGGAAACCCAATATGAGCTTCCGCACAGACCCAAGAGGACCCATTGTAGAGAAACAAGACCAGACCTACTCTTTTTATTTTATCTGCTTTATTGAAGCAGAAAGATAGCCGAATACAGCCCAATATTCATGAATGGGCTTAACAAATAATTCGAAAAAAAAAGTTAGCAGGAAGAGAATGGACAGCATGGAGGAAAGGGAGTCTGGGCCCAACTTATCAACCTCTATGAGAAGCCCCATGGGATCCTCCTGCTCCTATTTGGCCACCAGTGCTGAAACCCATGATAAACTGCTCTGAGAACAGCATGGCTGTCGACTCTAGGAAACAAGGGCACATTCTGCTCCAAGCAGCTTTGGGCTTTACTAAACTCACAACGACGAAGTATGGGTCAGGAGAGGTAGGCCTATCTGCACTGCTGCACCAATCCATATATCTTGCCACCTGCTGGAGGCAGAAAATACTGGCTTCTCTCAGTGCTGCACCAGTGATACATCATCTGAGCACATTACTGAAAGGTGCTCGAGTCTGCCTCCACCTGCAGATTCAGTTCTGATATTACGATAAGCATTTCCAGCTGCTATTTTCTATTTTTCGTTACTGCAAGTGCTGTGTATGATTATAATATGAAGAAAGTTTAACATTTGCAGTAGAATGATAAGAAAGAAACAACAACTGGTTTTTGCACAATTAAGTAACATTGACATTGACACAGAGTTGAATTATAAAATAAAGGAGGAAACTACAGGTCCTTGATGCAAAGAAGGGGATTGGTGTTTAGGGGCTATGCCTCATAAGATTCCTCCCCGTATTAGTCTGAGACCTGTTCCTCGAATAACACAGTGTTTTTTGATATGGTGAGAGAATGGAGCAAAGTTTGTAACTAATTGGTATTTTGATTGCTCTGAAAAACCCCGCTAGACGAGAGATTCCACCTGCTGGCAAGGGAGCATAAACCTATTTGTCTAGACTGGCCTAGTAAGATAACAAAACATCTAGGTGTTTACTCACTGTTTCACACTAATTCTGAAGTAATCATTGTTCCTACTTTGTACACTGTCTCTCAAGAAACACAAATTGTTTAATTTGCACAAACCATCCTATTTCAGGTCTGTTGGCCAATGTCTGCTTGCTCTACTTAGAAACATAGAAACATGATGACAGAAAAAGACCACATGGCCTATCTAGTCTGTCCTTCCATATCAACAACTACAACAGTCCACTTTTTACCTTTAGAGATCCTCTGTGTTGGTCCCATGCTTTTCTGAATTCAGTTACTGTCCTCATCTCTACCACCTCCACTGGGAGACTATTTCATGGATCCACTACTCTTTCCGTAAAGAAATATTTCCGCATATCACTCCCAAATCTATCTCCCTTCACCCTCATCCCATGTCCCCTCGTAGCAGAACTTGCTTTCAATTGAAAGAGGCTCTCTCCCTAAACATTTATGCCACGGAGGTATTTAAACATCTCAATCATATCACCTCTATCCCGCCTTTCCTCTAAGGTGTACATATTAAGATCCTTAAGTCTGTCCTCATATGCTTTATAATGAAGCCCACTAATCATTTTAGTAGCCACCCTCTGCACCGACTCCATCCTGTTCACATCCTTTTGAAGGTGCGGTCTCCAGAATTGCACACTATACTCCAAATGAGGTTGCACCAAAGACTTATACAGAGGCATTATCACCTCCTTTTTTCTGCTAGCCATTCCTCTCCGTATGCACCCAAGCATCCTTCTAGCTTTTGCCGTCGCCTTTTCTACCTGTTTAGCTACTTTAAGATCATAAGACACAACCACGCCTAGGTCCCGCTCTTCTTTAGTGGACAAAAGTACTTATTGTCATTATCTGTATTCTGTTCTAACATGTGAACAAGAATGCTTTCTGTTATTGGTCCAACAATGTGCACGTATGTTTAAAAGAGAAGCTGCTTTTGTTTACAAAAAGGTGAAGGCTTATTTCTTTCAACAAGCATTTGGCTGCACAGAATGTTTCTGTTGTAATCCTGTATTTTGTTATGGAATCCGCCCTTTATTTTTATGTCAGGAAAGTACTTTCTTGTCATGTTTTTAATTTGTTTTGTGTGGTATCATGTGTATGCTTCTTGTCCTCCACCCAGTACTGTGTATAGGTGGATTATAAAATACTTTAAAATAAATATACCCTATTTTATTGCATAAGAAATGACTGATTTCAGTTAAACAAGAATATCATGGTAAGGAACTTGTAATTCTTATTATACTTGAAGTTCACAAAATTTTTTCTTTGTACTGTATTTGACAGACTTCCCTAACATTTAAGAGAATAAATCCTCTCTTACTAAATCCCTTTCTATTAGGCTCAAACGAGCCTGGAGCATGCGTAGGGTATAAAACCACTGTTTTCTCAAAAGATAAATCCCTTCTTTCTTCCAGGGTCCTATTTGCTATACCGCCTAAGTTCAAAGACAAAATAGCAATGCTTAAAAACAACAGAACTTAGAGGAAAGAAAAACCCTACACTATTCTGGTAAATTAGAATATGATCATAACATCAAACCACAAACACTAATTTCAAATCCTCTGACACACTACATTCTAGGGTGGGTTTGGTTCAGATTAGTTAGAGGCTAACTGACAGAATGAAAATTTGCAGGTAAGAAAAGTCCTCTTCTACTGTAGGTCTGCAAATTTGTACCATGTAATGACTTACCACAGCATTATCATACTTGGATGGGTTAATCAGTTTGTAAATCTCCCTCTCTCAAATATTACATTCACTAACATCAATTGGTGAATAGGGTAAAGTTTAATAAATATACGCGTGGCGATTTAATAAACCTCTACTATAAACATGTCTACTACATTAGCCTGGAAGGTGACCACAATCTTCATAAAATGGACAAAGAAATTTTATGGAAAGAAATCCACCACTTTATATGGCTCAAGGATGGGGCCGGTTTTAAAGTCATGCAATGGGTAAGGTTGCACAAAATGCTACTATTACTTCATAAATGGACCTACCCCCCCCCCCCCCCACCACCACCAACCTCACAAACTACCACTCCCCTACCCACGGTAGACCACAGCCAAAGATAAGGCAAGCTCTGCTCAAAAATACCATTCTTTGTCTACCTACTTTTCTCATGTGCCCCAAATTAAAACCAACTATTCCAAGTTTCATAAAAATCTTGACTTATCCAAATAAAATTCTGAACACTTTTTAATGTCCAGAATGTGTAAACTCTTCTTCATTTGAAACCTAGGCTCTCTCATAACATAAGCAACACAATTTGCAAATTCAATAAAAGGCTAAATTCACCTTAGAACCCACACTAGGTATCTTCTTTAAATCTGTCTGTTCAAAGTGAAGATAGAGCTGCAAGTTTGACAATGACTCTTGCCAAATTGTTAACAAAAACAATGTCTTACTAATCAAAAGTATGAAGATATCAAAAGTCACAGCTTCAAACATTGGCTTCTCGAGTGCCATTATAACTGAAATCAAATGTCTACTGGGATCAGACAAATTTGTTGCTTTCGAACACTAGACTGTACCTGAACTAAACACCAATGGTCAATTTATTGCTGACAAGGCTACTATTTGCAGCAACCAACTTAGCTACTCAAGTCGCTTTAAATGCTAACAAAAAAATTCTATGGCAGGAAGTCAACTCTCTCTAAACAAAACACTGTTCATGAAAGCCTCTCTCCATCTCCACAAATCTTCCATTACCATTTAAACAGCCTTTTATCTTCACGGCAGACTCCTCAAATCTTCATCTCACCAGTCAGTCTCTTTTCACATGAAGGTCTCCTCTTGTCCGATTATGCCTTTAAACTAGAAATTTGAAAAACATTGCTAATGACATTTTTATCTGACCTGAAAATTAGGGCCTTTGTGATCAATGAAGTCCTATAAGAATTACTAAAATATCTGAGGAACAAATCCTATTAACTATCTTTCTCTTTTTAGACCACAGAGGAATAAATAACTTCTGCAGTAGTGCATCAGTGACCACCATCCCTAGATCCTTAATTCTTCTGAAAATCGCAAACAATTTTTTGTAGATCTATATCATTGTTAGAACTCATAATGGTAGTACCCAACCTTCTGCATGTGTTGAAAACCTTCCAGCTTACTTCTCATTCTTCTAGCAACAGACAAGGCCTGACTGGTTGAGAATTTCATGTTATCACATGGATAGTTTACAAACCCCAATGATTCTCCCCTCAGTGTCAACCACATCCTCTTTCAATGACTACAGTCCACTGAAATCAAACACCTACATTCCACTGTGCTACAATGGTTCCAATCCTACCTGACCGACAGACAACAGATAAAAATAGGATATAGCCACCCCCTACTGCCAAACTCAAGGCGTACCTCAAGGATCCACCCTATCCTCACTCCTCTTCAACATACACCTGCAACCTCTCTGCACTATCATCAATGCTCTCTGCACTTCCACATCTATGCTGATGATACTATGCTGTACTGATCATTTAACACAAGGTAACCTACCTACATTAACCTCCTACAATTCTTTGCCGAAGTCTCCCAGTGGTTAACAAGCAACCTGGCAATCAACTTCAAGAAGCCAGAAGCCTTATTCATTGTGAAAGACTGCAGATTCACTCCCTCAACCTTTATTACCCTAAACACCACCCAAATAAAAGTACAATCTGAGGTGAACTACATCGGCATCACACTGGATCAACACCTCTCCTTCAAACAACAAGTAAACAAAACTGCCAGAGCAATTTACCACAGGGCCAGAATCCTGCAATATCTCCACCCTCTCCTCAAACCACCAGACATTCGCTCTGCACTACAAGCCATTATTCTCCCACACCTTGAATACTGCAATTACATCTACCAAAGCCTCCCACAAACCACCCTACTTCCCCTATGGACAGCTTTACACAACTGTACGCATTCTACAAGGAGCAAAAAAACATGACCACATCACACCCATCCTTAAGCAGCTATATAAGATGCAAAAATTAGGAAGGTTGGAGTCTAAGAGGGATATATATATATATATATATATATATATGCTATATATATCCCTCTTAAAATCCAACCTTCCTTATTTTTGTATCTTATATAGCTCAGACTGACTGTGCAAGTAAATGTCCCACTTCATCAATATATGTAACAAATTACCCATGTATATAAGTAAAAAATTGTTCCAGGTAACATTTATAATCTTTTGCTCTATGTAAACTGCTTTGACTTAGCAAAAAGAAGTACATAAGCCTTGCTAAATAAATAAATAAATAAATAAATTCTCTATCTATGAAACCACTTTTGAATTCCCTGCAGAAATCACTGAGAAGCACAGAAAGCCGATCGCAAACATTGAGACTATATTTCTTATCTTAACAGTAATAATAATAATCCCAAATTAGAAACATGGCAGAAAAAGACTACATGGCCTATATAATCTGCCTTGGAATATCAACTACTACAACAGTCCTTTTTTCCATTAAAAGATCCTCTGTTTGTCCCATGCTTTTTTGAATTCACATACTGTCATCTCTACCATCTCCACTGGGAGACTATCCCACACATCTACCACTCTTTCAGTAAAGCGTAGTTACTCACCTGTAACAGGTGTTCTCCTGGGACAACAGGAATCAGACCTCACATATGGGTGATGTCGGTGCCGATGGAGCCCTCGCGGAAGCATCCCCCCCAACTTTCAAAGAAAGCCTTTGGGAGATGTTACCACGCATGCGTAGTGCCCTTCCTGCCCAAGAGTGCCATCTTGCTCAGTCAGATGACATAGCTAAAAGATGGCAAAAAATAAAATATGGTAAAGAAGCAACTCCAAAGTGAGGAGGGAGGGTTGTGAGGACTGATTCCTGCTGTCTCTGGAGAACACCTCTTACAGATGAGTAACTACGCTTTCTCCGGGAGGAAGCAGGAAATCCTCACATATTGGAATCCCTAGCTACAGACTACCGCAAACCTGTAGGAAAAAACCATGGTCACCCTCAAGAAGAGCTGTGAGCAGCAGCAATTGAGTCCGCAGATAAAAACTGCAGTAGGACCCGTGTGTCCGATGGAAACCAGCACTCTGGTAGCCTGAACACAGAAGGGTCGGAGGGTAGGAGCTGTCTAGACCCCAAAAATATTACGGAGCACGGCCTGGCTGAAGGCGTTCTCCCGTTGGGACTCCCTTTCCAGGCAATAATGAGCTGCAAAGGTGTGAACTGAAGATCAGGTGGCAGCCTGGCAGATGTCCAACATAGGGATGGAGCATAGGTTTGCCACACAGACCACCATGGCCCTGACACAGTGTGCCGTGACCTAGCCATCCAGCGTGAGCCCAGCCTGCTTATAGGCAAAGGCGATGCAATCTGCTACCCAGGTGGACAGTGTCTGTTTTGGTCACCGCCTCCCTCAGCCGACTGGGGTCATAGGAAACAAAAAGCTGAGCAGCTTTCTGGTGGCCCTGGGTACGCTGAATGTAGAAAGACAGGGCCCTCTTACAGTCCAAGGTGTGAAGGACCGTCTCCGCCCTGCTGGAGTGAGGCCTTGGGGAAGGTGGTGGGCAGCACCATCTTCTGGTTGAGGTGGAAGAAGATACCACCTTCGGAAGGAAAATATTTAGGGTGTGTGTGTAGCACAACCCTGTCTTTATAGAACCTGGTATACAGTGCCTCTGCCACTAAAGCTTGGAGCTTGCTGACCCTATGAGTGGAGATGAGCGCCACCAGGAACACGACCTTCCAAAGAGGTCTCAGGTGACAGGTAGCCAGAGGCTCAAATGGTGGTTGAGTGAGCTGTGCCAATACTATGTTGAGGTCCCATTTGGTCGCAGGAGGGCAGACAAAGGATTTGGGTAGCAGAAGTCCTCTCAAGAAGTGGATCACCAGAGGCTGGACCGAGAGGGGCTTGTCTTCTACCGGGTGGTGATGCGCCGCTAGAGCACTGAGGTGCACTCTGACAGTTTGATTTGAGCCCAGATTGTGAGAGATGAAGAAGGTATTGCTGCCCCAGCTGCACTGGGCAGAACGGGTTCACCCCTTGCTCTGTGCACCAGACTGAGAACTTGCGCCATTTGAAGATGTAAGCTTTCCTGGTGGAAGTCTTATGAGAGGCCAGCAGAATCTCTTCCACTTCTCCCGAGAGGTTGAAAAGGGCTAGGGCACCCTTTCAGCAGCCACGCCATCAATGATTGGGATCCCAGGCTAAGGGTGCATTAGAGAGCCGCCCTTCTGAGATAGGAGCCCTGGGGAGCTCCCCAGTGGGACTGGAGTCTCCACTGACAGCCGGAGGAGCAGCGGAAACCATGGCAGCCTAGGCCACTGAGGGGCCACCAGGATCAGTGAGGCTCTGTCGTGAAGAGTCTTGAAAAGTGTTTTGGTAATCAGTGGCGTGGGTTTGAAGGCATACATGAGACCTTCCTAATACAAAACGCATCTGCTGCCACCCGGGAGAGGTGGGGCTGCAGAGAGCAGAAGCAGGACAAATGGTGATTGTCCAGGCTGGCAAATTGGGGGACCCCATGGGTGGACCTGAGACGGAAGAGCTGGTTGGCTACTCTGGTGTCCAGCTACCATTCATGCAGCTGGAGGACCCTGCTCAGTTTGTCTGCCAGGGTGTTGTCCTGGTCAGTAAGGTATATCACCCATATGAATATGTCCTGTTGAACTGCGTAGGAGCAGAATGTCATCACTTCACGGCAGAGGATATGAGACCCTGTGTCCCCTTGCTTGTTCACACAGAACACTGCCACCTGGCTGTCTGTTAGGATCAGCACTGGTTGGTGCCCCAGGCGGTGACAGAATGCTTGGAGAGCTAGATATATCGCCCGCAGCTCCAGGAGGTTGATCTGCTGGCTGCTCTTAGCTTGCAACCAGCTGCCCTGGGTGCAGAGTTCTTCGCAGTGGGCCCCCCCCCCCCACCCCATCCCAGCAGGGAAGCATCCGTAGTGAGGACCCTGAGAGGGCTTGAGGTTTGGAAGGGCATCCCTGCCTGGAGATAATGGGGGTTTTGCCACCAAGTCAGAGATTCGGCCAACTGGTGGGTCACAGACTCTGTCCTGGAGACAGCCCATGGTTGAGCAGCCCTCATGTGCAGATGAGCATCTGGGGTGACATGGACCATAGAGGCCATATGCCCGAGTAAGCAAAGCAGAAGCTGAGCTGACACCAAGGGACAGTGTTGTACGTCTGCGGTCAGTTCCCTGAGTTGGCTCAGTCCGAGGGGAGGAAGACCTTTGCCTGAAGAGTGTCCAGCCTTGCCCCCATGAACTCCAGGCATTGCATTGGGAGGAGGTGGGATTTGGGGTAGTTTATCACAAACCCCAGATGTCAAAAAACCTGGATGGTGTGTGCGGTGGCCTGCTGCACTTCTGTGGCCATGCCTCCTTATGAGCCAGTCATCCAGACAGGGGAAGACAAATACACCCTGGAGGCGGAGGAGGGCGGCCACTACTGCCAGGCATTTGGTGAAGACCCTGAGGGTGGAGGCCATGCCGAAGGGTAGTACCCTGTACTGGTAGTGGCCGCCACCCACCATGAAGCGAAGGTATTGCCTGTAGTTAAGTGGATGAGTATGTGAGTATAGACATCCTTCAGATCCAAGGAGTATAGCCAGTCTCCCTACTGGAGGTAAGGCAGCAATGTTCCAAGGGAGAGCATCTTGAACTTCTCCCTCACCAGGAACCTGTTCAGGTAGTGCAGGTCCAGGATGAGCCTTAGGCCCCCCATTCTTTTTGGTACGATAGATTTGGCGTAGAACCCCTTGCTCCTGAGATGTTAGGATACTGGTTCTACCGCCCTGTCCTCGAGAAGACCTGCGAGTTCCTTCAATAGGCGGGTCCTGGTGAAGGGGAGACCTGTGGGGCTCTCCAGGGAAGAAAGGAAGAGGTGTCCGAGTCATATGGAGGAGGTAGCCCTCCTTGACCATCTGGAGTGCCCAGGAATCAGGGGTGATGGCTAGCCACCTTTAGGCATAATGGATCAGACATCCCCTTGTGGGCTGCTGACCTCCTTGGAGTAGAGAGGCTATGCCCAAGGAGTCAAAAGCTCCCCCCTGGATGGGTCTGAGCAGATGCTGGGGCTTGGGAACCTTCTGCTTATGAGGGCCCTGCCCATGTCCCTTGGCCTGCTTACCCTGCTGGGGAGGCCTGAAAATGTGGGTAGTTTTTGTAAGCAGCCCCTTTCCTTAGGTAAAATAGCTTCTTACCCAGGTTTTTTAAGAGAGCCTGGTCCTCAGCATGAACTCAGTCTCCAACTCAGCAGCCTTTTTGATCATGGGTCTGCCAAAGAGGTTCTCTCCTTGGCATGGGACAGCGACCAATTTCTCCTGAACCCACTGCTCGAGGTCAGAAGACTGTAGCCAAGCCTGGCGTCAGGCACTGATGCCTGCCACAGCTACTCAAAGTCGCCAACTCGAAGCAGTCATAGGCTGCCCAAGACATGAATTTGGAGCATTCATGTACTGCCTTGGTCAGGCTCTTGAACTGCTGCAGGGGTTCCTCGGAGAGACCAGCTGAGAACCCAGCAAGCTCCTTTGCCAGGTCTCTCTGGTACATGCCCATATACAACTGGTAGGCCTGGATTTGGCCGATGAGCATTGAGCCCTGGTAGCACTTTCTGCTGAGGACATCCAAGGTGCGGGCCTCCCTACCCGGGGGCACCAAGGAGTGCATCTTCTGGCTCTTCAGCCGACGCATGGCCGACTCCTCCACCATGGAATTATGAGGCAGCTGTGCCTTCTGGAATCCCAGGCTCTGGCGGACCCAATACATCAAGTCAAGCCACTTGCTCACAACCAGCACCAATGCCAGTGTCTCACATATGGAGCATTAGCCATTCCAGGATGGGTGGAATGGGTACTGTGAGCAATTCCCTTGGAAGGGCCTCAGATTGGAGGATTTCTAGCTCCTCTGTCTAGATCATATCTCCTCTATCCTGCCTTTCCTCTAAAGTATACATATTAAGATACTTAAGTCTGCCATCATTTATAATGAAGACCACTAACCATTTTAGTAGCCACCCTCTGCACCGACTCCAACCTGTTTATATCCTTTTGAAGGTGTGGTCTCCAGAAATGTACACAATACTCCAAATGAGGTTGCACCAAAGACTTATACACAGGCACTATCACCTCCTTTCTTCTGTTGCACCCAAGCATCCTTCTAGCTTTCGCCGTCACCTTTTCTACCTAATTAACTACTTTAAGATCGTCAGAGGCAATCACGCCCAGGTCCCACTCTTCTTTTGTGGACAGAAGTACTTCATCCACTACACTGCACTGCTCCCTTGGACCATTGCTGCCCAAATGCATGACCCTACAGTTTTTAGCATTAAATCTCAGCTGCCAAATTCTAGACCATTGGTGTTAATATAAAATTGGGAGGTAGTATAGGCTTTCAAGAGCATGAGAAATATGACTGTGAAGGAGCACTCCCAAGATCAGATGAGCAGCAGCATTCTGAACAATCCAGAATCTATAAAATGTATGCTTTCTATAATCCCACATTAAGCAAATTACAAAAATCCAGGTCATCATCATTAATGTCTATGTCATTCTTATTAAGTCTTCTTTAGATAAAATATGAATAAAGGTTTCTGATAGCATGTAATTGGGCAAATGTGGATCTAACCATGGAGGCAATCAGAAGTGCCACTGTCATTTCTGCACAAAACCTAATTCCCAAAACGTAATCCTGAGGTTTCACATCTAAAAGGTGTTTTATCCAAAATTACAGTAGGACAGAGAGACTCAATAATAGTTTCTTGAAACATTAAGAGTTTACTTTTTCCACATTGAGTTTAATCATTCCCACCCTAATGGACATTAGTTGTAAGCATATATTAAACTTCTGAATAGAATCTAGACAATCATTACCCAGTTACAAGTACACCTGGATATCATTTGCATACATCAGGTACTTGACAACTATCTGCCTAATCAATGCACCTAGGATTAAGCTGAAGACGACTACAGAAAGGGCTAATCGTTAAGGGGCATCTCATCTCACTTTGTCACACTTTGTAGTCTGCCTCTCAAAAAAATAAATAAAACTATGCCTGTATTTTACCTTCTATTCCAAGGACCTGTAGACATCTTAGGAAGATAACATGATCTACTGTGTCAAAAGCCATTGGCAGACCAGAAATATCAGTGACTCACAACCCCTATTCATGCTTCTCTGGAGATAGTTTGCTAAAATGAGGAGTGTCTACAAAGACTAATATTTACAACTGCAAACTTTAGCAACTAAAAAGGCTCTCTCTTTGAACAAGTCTCTGCACTAAGGTGATATTAAAAAAAAAGAACAAAAAGGCTTTATGAGACAAGGAAATGTGAAATTAGTTCTTACCTGCTAATTGTCTCCTCAAGTCCCTCCAGTCCAGTCCAGTACATGTGGCTTATCTCCCTCTTCCAGCAGCTAGGAACCGAGCATGTCAGGTTTCTGATGTCAGCAAACAAGAGCTCCCCCTTTGACCCCAGGAAAACAGTATCCTACTCACAAAGCAGACATATGAGATCTGCGTACCATGGCCTGCATGGCCAATCTGGTGCAATCAGGATTATCTTCCCCCATGCGCCTCTATGCACAGCAATAATCGCCCAATGAGTGCCCAGGGGGAACACATACAGTAGCCCTCCACTAAGTCACCTCTACACTAGTGCATCCAGCCCTTTGGACATGTGTTCCCTGCCCCCGCTGAAAAAGCAGCTTGCCTTGGTATTGAGCAGTGTTGCCATCAAATCCATGACTGGCATGCCCCACTGCATTCAGCTCCCACTCGCCCAGGTCCAAATGGTGCCAACTGAGAATGTCTGCCTGCGCATTGTGCTTTCCTGCTACGTGTGCAGCAGAAAGCGCCATCAGGTTCGCTTCCACCCACTGCAACAACAGCCAAATCTGTTCTGCCAATACTGCACTGCCCGTGCCTCCCTGTCTGTTGATGCAAACCACCGTGGACATGTTGTCCGAGCACATTCGTACTGCCTTCTGACAGTCGTGACTGGAAAGCCTGCAGGGCCAGAAATACTGCCTGCATCTCCAGGCGATTGATGGGCCATGCTCTCTCCCTCTGGTGATCACACACCCTGCATGACCTGACTCGCAATTCGCACCCAACCCACGGTCATCAGCACCAGCCAATCCGGCGGCTCCAGTGGCATCTCCGCTGCCAGGTGCTCAGTCTGCAGCCACCTTGTGAGTAGCACTCTCATTTCCAGCAGAGATACTAGCTTCCGGGAAAGGGGATGGTGCTATGGCGACCATCTGGACAGCAGGGCCTGCTGCAGAGGGCTCATATGCTCTTGAGTCCATGGCACCAGATCAAAGGCAGCCATCATGGACCCTTTAAACCTGCAGATAACACCACGCCAACGGTACCCTCATGTTCAAGAACCTGTGCATCTGGCATTGAAGTTTCTATATTCTCTCGACGGGCAGGTAGACTCGCCTCACAGAGGTGTTGAACTGTATCCCCAAGAAGAGCAACCATTGAGCTGGCTGCAGGTGACTTTTGGAGACACTGATCACCCTGTCCAGATTTAGTAATAACTGAATTACCTTCTCTGTCATGGTCCCCGACTCTCGACTGCGGACTTTGCCCTGATAAGCCAATCGTCCAAGATGGTGGTGGTAGAGGAGGCGCTGCAACAGGAGAGCATCCTGGTGCCACCCCTATCATCTTGGTGAAGGTCCATGGTGCAGTGGCCACCCAAAGGGCAAGGCCCTAAACTGAAAATGTCCCATGGGCACAGCAAATTGTAGAAATTGCTGATGCTCCAGTCTGATGGGGATGTGCAGGCACGCTTCGGTAAGATCCAGCACAGTCAAGAATTTGCCTTACCACAGGGTCTCCATCTGGAAATAAGGAACTCTCAAAGACCAGTTAACGTGTTTAAGGTCCAAGATGGGCCGAAAGGATCATTCTTTCTTGGGGACCATAAAGTAGACGAAGTAGCAGCAGAGCCCGTATTGGTTTGGTGGAACTGGCACTACTGCCTTGAGATCCAGCAAGTGCTGCAGCATGTCCTGCAAAGCCATCCATTTCAGTGGCATTTGGCATGGGGATTGCAAAAAGGCCTCGGCAAGACAATGCGCGAACACAAGCATGTACCCCCCCCCCCCCCAATGATCTCCAACACCCACTGATCGGGTGTGATACTGGTCCAGGCAGGGTAAAACTGCTGGGCCCTCCTGGCTTCATTGAGTCTTCTCAGCAGGAGGGGCCGTTGGGGTAAAATAGTAGCCCCTGTTGGCCGCCCCCCCCCCAATAACCACAAAAGGACTGTCCCCTCTGGGGAAACCGGCCTCACTGATAAGATGTAAACTGAGATGCAAGGAACTTTCTGAAGCCCCTGGGCCAAACCACCTTGCTTGGGCCCTTTCGACTTATCTTCCAGCAGATGGCCCCTTTAGACTCCTCTAAGTCTCTGACCAGTTTATCCAATGCCACCCCAAACAGCATCTTACCCTTAAAGGCAGCTTACTGAGTCGAGTCTTAGAGGAGACGTCCACCGACCAGTTACGGAGCCAGAGGAACAGACATGCTGCTATGATTGAAGCCATAGTCTTGGATGAGCCTCACATCAGATCATAAAAGGCGTCCACTAGATATGCCAATGCAGACTGCAGCTTAGTCACCTCCGGGTGGCTCCTGATGAGAGTCCCCTTCCACTGGGACTTACCTTTGGAGCCAGCGTATGGATGCTTGGATCACATAAGCCCTGCAAATAAAGGTTTGACGAGTCAGAGTACTCGTGTAAAAAGGCCTGCTCAGAAGTGACTAACTTGCCGTCCTATAAATCTTTCAACACTGCCCCGATTTCGACCAGAATCGTGGTGGTCTTTGTTACCACTGATAGTATGGCATCCACTTTAGGCATCCCGAGCAGTCTCTCCTCCTCCGGTATTAGGTACCATTCCATCTTGAATATTTTCTTAATCATTCTGTGCACCAGAAAACATGCCCGAGACCCTTTAGACTTTGCAACAGTGGGTCCTCTAGGAGATGATCTACCACAGCTGAGAAGAGCATCATATTACAAGCAGCCATCTTTCAATTCCAACCACTAGGCCACTCCTCCTAGGGAGGAGTGGCCTAGTGGTTGGGGCAAGTTACCTCAGGCCGGAAGGTCAGGGGTTCAAATCCCACTAGAGGACAGCAACCTTGGGCCGGAAGGACTGGGGTTTTTAGTCCCACAGGTGCTCCTTATGGTCTTGGACAAGCCACTTAACCCTCCATTGCCCATGTTCCCTGTAAGTATTAGTGTATGTGTCTTATATCCCCTCGTGTTAAATGTATCCCCCAATTGTGTTGTGACTACTTTGATTGAAGGATAAGGTGGTATACAAAACTGTCTAAATAAATAAATCTTCTGGACCACGGAGCAGCCTGATCTCCCAGGAGTCCTCCTCCACAACCTGCTTTTTCTTTGGAGGATCCCCTGCCTTGGGATCTCCCTCCCACAGAGCATCTCTCCTCAACTCCAGAGCAACTAGAGAGGCAGATTGATTGCTTACCTGAGTAGCCTGTTGTTTCTTAAAGCAATAGGCTATGTGCATAGATAAAATAAACTCCAGAGAAAAAAGTGCCTCTGGAGCATCAGATCTAAAGTAGCTGCCCCCGTTCCTGCAGCCCGTTTGGAGTGGTACTTATCATATTTAACTTTTACAGGAGCCAAAATGGCCAGCTACAATAAGATGGCCACGTTTCCCGCTAAAACCGTGGCCTCCGAAACTGCAGCAGGCTCCAACGCATGCTCCATCAAGGCAGCACCAGAACAGCCTCCACTGCTCTCCCCTGCCTTAAGCAGCTCCGGCACAAGCCGGTTTCAGACAAACAATCTGCAGCTCCCCGCATAAACTCTGCAGTGGGGGAAGGGTCATGCCGAGCATGCACAAGCAGGCATGCTTCTCCAACAGCCTCTCAGCCCAGACTGCAGTCCCCCAGATGAAAAAAGGGGTTTAGCAGAGCTGGATCTGGCAAATCCGCCTCCCCCACACTCTCCACTCGATCTCGTGCAAAATAGTCACCAGAAAAAAACAACAAACACCATCAAACTCGTTGAGGGAGGCTCACTGCGATTGGCAGACTATCTTTTTTTTACAATGAGTGCTGTGCCAAACAACAAAGCCCTAAGACCAGCTTGCTAGTGTTAGGCTACCAGGCAGGCGGGAGGGGGGGGGAGGGCCCTGGACCTCTAGGAAAACTTAAACCCCAGGCTTACACCTAGCCCGTCCACGGACCCCAGTGAGGAGAGACAGCCTCTCTGGTAGCCCAAGAAGATGTACCCAAGAAGGTAAAAGCTCTACCCAGCACAAAAGCAGGAAAATTGACAATTCCAAGACAGATGATGCTCTCTGTTTTGTTTGGGGGGGGGGGGTTCAAACTGATGGCCTAGGCCTAAACCCTGTCAGTAGAGTCCACCACATGAAGGCTCGTCTCCAGCTGCTGGAAACCAAAATATTGTTTTCCTGGAGCCAAAGAGGGAACTCTTATTTGCTGACATCAGAAACCTGACATGCTTAGTTCCCAGCTGCTGGAGGAGGGAGATAAAGCACAGTTACTTACCTGTAACAGGTGATCTCTGGGAACAGCAGGAATAAGTCTTCACATATGGGTACGTCAGTACCGACGGAGCATGCGCGGGAACGCTCCCCAGCTTCCCAAAAAGGAAAGCTTTTGGGAGCATTCCACAGCGCCTGCGCGCTGCCTTCCCGCCTTTCCTAACCGCCTCTCTCCAGTTCGAGTTTTAAAGCTGAGACAAAGAGAGAGAGGAAAGGAAAGATAGATAGAGAGATACAACTCCAAGGGGAGGTGGGTGGGTTGTGAAGACTTATTCCTGCTGTTCCCAGAGATCACCTGTTACAGGTAAGTAACTGTGCTATCTCCAGGAACAAGCAGGAATGAGTCTTCACATATGGGGACTCCCCAGCTAGAGATGCCAGGGAGATCCCCAAGGTTGTGAGACCCTGAGAAGGGCTCTACCTCCTCCCATGGATCTCAGGCATCCAACTAGGGATGGAGGGTAGGAGTTCATTAAGCATGGAACAGGTGTTTGAGAACAGCCTGACCAAACAAGGCATCCCGGCGGGAGTCCTTGTCCAAATAGTAATGGGCTGTGAAGGTATGAACCGAGGCCCAGGTGGCTGCTCGACAGATCTGGTCGATAGACACAGAATTTAGATGAGCCATAGAGGTGGCCATGGCCCTCACATTATGAGCTGTGACATGGCCCTCCAGAGAAAGGTTCTTACTCTGGTAGGCGAAGGAAATACACTGAGCAATCCAATTGGACAGTGTCCTCTTAGAGACTGGAAGTCCTAAATGAGAGGAATCAAAAGCAACAAAGAGTTGAGAAGACTTTCTATGTTGCTGTGTCCTTTGTAAGTAAAAAGCAAGAGCTCTCTTACAATCCAGGGTATGAAGATTCCTCTCTGCACTTGATGCATGAGGACCTGGAAAAAAGACAGGTAAATACACCTCTTGATTAAGATGAAAAGGTGAGACCACTTTAGGCATAAAGTGTGGATTGGTCCTAAGGACTACCTTATCATGATGGAACCTTGTATAAGGTGGATTAGCCACTAAGGCCTGCAGTTCACTAATGCGGCGAGCTGAGGTGACTGCAATAAGATAGATAACCATCCAGGAAAGAAATTTCAAGGAGGTAGTGGCTAAGGGTTCAAAGGGTGGCTCCATGGGCTGACCAAGAACCAGATTCAAGTCCCATGCCACTGGAGGTGGTCTAATGGGAGGTTTAGTTAAAAGAAGGCCTCTCATGAATCTTGCAATAAGCGGATGAGAGGAGACAGGTTGTCCATTGAGAGGCTTGAGGGATGCTGCAATAGCACTCAAATGGACCCTTACTGAATTCGTCTTGAGGCCTGCATGGGAAAGATGCAGGAAATACTCCAGTAAAGAATTCAAAGGTATTGCTAGAGGGTTAATACCCTTCTCAGCACACCAAATGGTAAACCTTTTCCATTTAAAAGCATAGGAACGTCTAGTAGAAGGCTTTCTGGAAGCATGAAGGATATCCCTTACTTGCTGAGAAATATGCCAATCTTGAAGGTCTAAGCTTTCAGCAACCAAGCCCTGAGATGGAGAGATTGGGGGTTTGGGTGCCACAACGTTCCCCCCTCCTGAGACAGGAGATCTGGAGTAGACCCCAAGTCCAGGGAGGGAGCTTGAGAGAGATGCAGAAGTAGAGGGTACCACACTTGGCGTAGCCAACGTGGAGCTATGAGAATCATAGTCCCTTGATCTCTCTGAAGCTTGAACAGGGTCTTGGGAATTAGGGGAATGGGTGGAAAGGCGTACAGGAAGTCTTGACCCCAATGAAGGAGGAAGGCATCCCTGGCCTGAACTCCCTGACACGGAATTCTGGAACAGAATCAGGGAAGTTTGGCATTCCACGGACTTGCAAAGAGGTCTATGTCCGGGGTTCCCCAAATTCGAAAGATTCTGACTATCTGGTCCATATGAAGGGACCATTCGTGTGGAAGCAGAACTCGACTGAGTCTGTCTGCCCAAGAGTTTTGAACTCCTGGAAGGTATACTGCCAGAAGATGAATTTGATGCTCTCTGGCGAAGGCCCACAATCTCAGAGCTTCATTGCAAAGCGACAGAGAGCCAGTTCCTCCCTGCTTGTTCACATAGAACATGGCTAATTGGTTGTCCGTGTGAACGAGGACTGTCTTGTAGCTGAGCAGGGTATGGAAGACTATGAGAGCCAAGAAGATTGCTCTGAGCTCTAAGAAGTTGATATGTAGGGAGGTCTCCTGTGGAGACCAAATGCCTTGGGTGGAGAGGTCTTGAAGATGAGCTCCCCAACCCTTTGGAGAGGCATCTGTTGTAAGGATTGCTTAGGGTAACAATTGTTGGAAGGGGGACCCCAGCAACAGATTTTGAGTGGACTTCCACCACTGGAGAGACCAAAAGAGGCGCCTGGAGGTTGCTATTTTGTCCGACAGACTTCCAGATGCCTGGGTCCACTGGGTGGACAAAGTCCATTGAGCTGCCCTCATGTGAAGGCGAGCATAAGGGACCACATGCACCGTGGATGCCATGTGGCCTAGCAGTTGTAACATCTCTCGAGCAGTTAGGTGGGTTTTTAACTGGATCTGAGAGGCTAACTGCACTAAGCGTAGGCAACAGGCCTGGGGAAGATAGGCCCTTGCAGTTTTGGTATCCAGCAAGGCCCCTATGAACTCTAGAGACTGAGTCGGGTGTATTGATAGTGCTTTCCCTGATAAAGGAACCGAAGGAACCTTCTGTGTGCTGGATGGATGAGTATATGGGTATACGCATCCTTGAGATCTAGAGAACAAAGCCAATCCTGACTCTGAAGGAATGGAAGGAGAGTACCCAGAGAAATCATCTTGAATTTCTCCTTGCATAGGAATTTGTTCAATTCTCTGAGATCTAATATGGGTCTGTAATCCCCAGTTTTCTTTGGAATTAGAAAGTAGGGGGAGTAGAACCCTGAGCCCTGTTGAAGAAGAGGTACTTCTTCTATTGCCCCTTGGACAAGAAGGGTGGAAATCTCTTGACCCAGAAGGTCGAGGAGAGAAGTTGGAGAATTGAACTGTCTCACCATGGTGTGGGGAGGAAGGTTTAAGAAATGAAGTTTGTACCCCTCCCTTATGATGGAAAGGGTCCACTGCTCTGCTGTGATTTGCTCCCATCTGGGAGCAAAGTGAGCTAACCTTCCTGGAATGGTGAGAGGCTCTGGTTCTTTTAGAGCCAGAAAGGCTAAGCTCTCTAGGTGCAAGTCAAAGGCCCTGAGGAGGCTGAGGCTGTTGGGCTACAGTAGGCCTTGCAGCCTTAGACTTGGCCTGTTTAGGTTGTTGACGCTTTGCAGCAAAATGACCTGCAGAAGATGTCTGCTGACCATAAGCAGGATAATATCTTCCCTTCTTGGGAAAATATGTCTTTTTGAACAACTTCTTCTGGACAGGATTAGAGGTAGACTTTGAAAGCCTATCCAAAGCAGAATTTTCTGCATCCATCTGAGTGGCCTTTGCTTGCCAATCTTTGCCAAACAGGTTCTCACTTGTACAAGGAAGATTTCCTAATCCATCTTGGACCCAGGGTTCCAAATCAGAAGCTTGTAACCAAGCAATTCTGCGTGCACCTATGGCAATGGCCGAGGCTCTGCTGGCTCCCTCAAAAGAGTCAAAGGCTGCACGGTTTGAAAATTTGGAAACATCCTGGGCATGCTTAAGCCAGGTAAGAAAGTCTTCCCTTTTATCTTCTGGAAGAAAAGGGAGGAAAGTTTGCAGATGATCTGTAACTTCCTTCAGAAACATCCCCATATAGAGACTATAGGAGTTGATTCTGGCAACAAGCATACTGGCTTGAAACATTTTCCTGCCAAATGCATCTAAGGTTCTACATTCTCTTCCTGGAGGAGCAGATGAGTGCCTCTTTGCACTCTAACTTTTTCAAAGCAGACTCCACCACAATAGAATGGTGAGGAAGCTGAGTTTTATGAAATCCAGGACAAGGAGGGACACGATACATGGTATCCAACCTACGAGAATGAGAAGAGATAGTGAGAGGAGTCTCCCATATGCCTATCATGTGGTCATAAAGGATCTCATGAACTGGCAAAGTGGCTGCTTCTTTAGGAGCCTTAGGATATTGCAAAATATCCAATTTTTTGGCTCTACGCTCTGTCTCAGGGGCTACTGAGATAGAAAGCCCCTTGGCCACTTCCCTTATGAAGTCTTGAAAAGACAAGTCTTCTGGAGGGGACATTCTTCTTTTTGGAGAAGAAGGCTCCTGAGGAAGAAGTACCGATGCTTCGACAGAGGCCTCAGATGCATCAGAGTCTTCGGAGGAATCGAAGTATCGCCTGTCTGGATGCACTTGTAAAGCCCGATACGCATACCGAGTGGTATCGACATCGGGAGTCATCGGTACCGGCTCGGTACCGATAGGCATCATCGGACAGGGTACCGCTGCAGTCGACACCGAAGCCGATGTCGATGCAACCGGTACCGGCACCGGAACCGATATCGGAGCCGGTACCGACAACGGAGCTTGTTGCGGTACCAGCGGCGTTGCAGCTTGTATGAATGCCGTTATGGCACGCTGCATGGTCAGAACATTCTGATCCATCGACGCCATGAATGTCTGGATGTCGGTACCGGCGGATTCCACCAGTACCCCAGAACATTGCAACAGGTGATCGGTCGAGGCCGTGCCATCGATGTCAACCTGTGACCCCACAGGAGCAGCTTTGGAAGCCAGAAATTCCCGCCGGGGTACTTTTGCCGGTGCAGGATCCTCGAGGGCAAGCCCGGAGGCATCTCGATGCTTAGAGGGAGATCTACCCTTCGAGGACCGGCTGGACTTATGTTTGGTTACCTGAGATCCATAGGAGGAAGAAGCAGCCCTGGAAGACGTCGATGCCACCGAAGCTGCATCAGAGGGAAACAGTGTACTGAGCTTGGCTGCTCGGTTCTGTAAACCTCTTTTAGACATCATGGAGCAGGACGGACAATGCGTGATGGAATGGTCAGGACCCAAACACTTAAGACACCAGTCATGGGTGTCGGTAACAGAGATGGTAACGGAGGTATTCTTTTTTTTTTTTGAAGAAAAAGAAAGAAAAGACCGGCGGTACCGGTCCGACGTCGAAGAAGGCAGACATGCGACAAAAGAAATAAAATAAAATAAAGAACTTCTTCAGCGGTGACAGGAACACGACCTGCTGGCTCCGCGGAAAAGAAGAACTGGAGAGAGGCGGTTAGGAAAGGCGGGAAGGCAGCACGCAGGCGCTGTGGGATGCTCCCAAAAGCTTTCCTTTTTGGGAAGCTGGGGAGCGTTCCCGTGCAGGCTCCGTCGGTACCGACATACCCATATGTTAAGACTCATTCCTGCTTGTTCCTGGAGATAGAGATGGTCCGACAACCAGAAGGTATTAGTCGGCAGATACTTCACCAATGCCCTCCTCATGTCTAACAATAAGGGGTCCTCTTCCACGAAGGAGGGCAGAATAGCAGACCAATTAAAATGAAAGGGAAGACAGCACTTTTGGGAGAAAAGAGAGCATGGTCGTCAGACAGAAAGATGCTGACGAGATGGCCTGAAACGGCTCTCTATAGGACAAAGCCTGTAGATCTGATATCCATCTGGTGGAAGCAATACCCTCCAGAAAAAACACCTTCAGTGTCAAATCCTTGAGGAAGGCCTTTCTTTAAAAGCTCAAAAGGCAGACCTTTCAGTACCCTCAACACTGGAGAAAATCTCCATTGAGGCATGGGTGGATGATGTGCTTCATCCCCTTGGGGAAGCAAGACGACACAGAGAGTGCCACCAAGCATGTGCCCTGAACTTGCCCGAGAAGCACACATCAGCTGCCACCTGAACCCTTAGAAAGTTCAGAGCCAAGTCCTGATCCAAACCAAACCATAAAAGAGGACAATGTGGACACTATGACCACTCTCTTAGCATGCAAGATCTGAGAGGACTCTCCTGACTAACAAAGCCAAGGATGCAGAAGTCCTCCGAGCTTTAAGAAGAGTGTCTATTACTGCCCCAGGGTAACTTTTATTAAGCAGCATGTGCCTGTCAAGGGCTAGACTGTAAGAGAGATGGGCAGGAGATCCTCCATGGCCAGGAGGACCCTGCCACAGAAATCCCCTTTCCAGAGGCAGCAATACAGGATATCTTGTCAGGGGGATCACGAGACCCATATACCATGGCCTGCATGGACAATCTGGTGCCACCAGAATAACCAAGACAAGACCAGATCCTGTGCAGAAGCCAGCTTACCAAGACCTATGGGGGAAAACACTTACAGGAACCCCCCTCCTGGGGCCATACCTGCAGAATAGCATCCAAGCCCAATGCCTGCAGATCCTTCCTGCAGCTGAAGAAGTTCTTCACCTTGGCATTCTCCTGAGTGGCCGTCAAATTGGCCAGCAGACCGCAACTCTCCAGGAACCATGGTATTCTGGCTCAAAAGGCTGGCCTGTATATTGACTCCTCCTGCAATATATGCTACCAATAGAGCCACCAGATGAGCCTTTGCCCAGCAACAGAGTTTCACCACCTCCCTACATTGTCCAAGACGACTCTGAAACATCTTGCTTCTCCAGAGCCAGGAGAATCATCCTGGCTTTTAGCCTGCTAACTGACCAAGAGGTTTCCTGTAGGAAACACCCCTGTGCAAACCGACTCGGACAATGAACCCCCCCAGTCCAAAAGGCTGACATCCATGGAGACTAATCTTCCAACTTGGAGCCTCTGGATCAGCCAGTTGTCCAAGCATGGGTAAACACCATGCTTGAGCAAAAAGGCCACTACCACTACTATGAGCTTCAAGGTGGTGTCAGGAGCCATGACCAGGCCAAAGGCCATAGCCTGGAACTGAAAGTGGCGGCCAGGATGCAGAAGCAGAGAAACTGCTGGAGCTGCTCCTGGATGAGAATATGGAAGTATGCTTCAGCAAGATCTTCCCTTGCCAAATGGATGCAATGACTGATTTGATGGTCTCCATGCAGAAATTAGAACTCGAAGAGTGGCATGGACCGACTTCAGGTACAGAACAGGCCGGAAAGACCGTCCCCTTCTTCAACACCAGGAAGTAGATGAAACAGCCCTGACCTTGCTCAGTGGAAGGTACAGGTACAATAACCTGCAACTACAGGAGACACTGAAGAGTTTCTTTAATTGCAATCCGCTAGTGCGGGAAGCCAGAGACTCTACAAAGGCATCCCTTAAAAGCTCTGTTAACTCCAGAGAGCGTAGTTACTCACCTGTAACAGGTGTTCTCCAGGAGCAGCAGGAATCAGTCCTCACTTATGGGTGACGTCGGCGCCGACGGAGCCCTCGCGGAGCAATTTTCCCCAGCTTTCAAAGAAAGCCTTTGGGAATTGCAGCGCGCATGCGCGGTCCCCGTCCCGCCCAAGGGTGCCATCTTAGCCAGTCAGATGACATAGCTAAAAAAGACAGCATAAAAATTTGCAAAAAAACTAAAGCAGATGATTGCAACTCCACGGGGAGGAGGGAGGGTTGTGAGGACTGATTCCTGCTGCTCCTGGAGAACACCTGTTACAGGTGAGTAACTACGCTTTCTCCAGGACCAAGCAGGAAGTCAGTCTTCACTTATGGGACTCCCAAGCTCAAGGCTACCGGAGACCCTAAGCACAAAAATGAGCTCCCTCTAGCTCAGCAGCACAGAAGGAAAGAATCTTCGCTGAAATATTACCCACCGGTAGCCCACATCCGGGATGGAGGGTAGGAGTTGCTCAGACCTCGAAGAGATTACGGAGGACTGCCTGTCCGAAAGCACTGTCCCTGCGGGACTCCCTCTCGAGACAGTAATGGACCGCAAAAGTCTGGCTCGAAGACCAAGTAGCGGCCCGGCAGATGTCTGCCAGCGGAACAGAGCGGAGGTAAGCCACTGACGTAGCCTTTGCCCGAACGCAATGAGCCGTGACTCGACCTTCCAAGGAGAGTCCGGCTGCCCCATAAGCCCAAGAGATACAGTCCGCAACCCAGATGGACAGAGTACGCTTGGAGACAGGGAGCCCCAACTTATTGGGGTCAAAAGACACGAAAAGCTGAGCAGCTTTACGGTGCTCCCGCGTACGGTCAAGGTAGAAGTTCAAAGCCCTTCTACAGTCCAGGGTATGGAGGACCGTTTCAGCTCGGCTGGAGTGTGGTCTGGGAAAGAAGGTTGGAAGTACCACCTCCTGATTGATGTGAAAAGGGGAGACCACTTTTGGAAGAAATTTTGGGTGAGTCCGTAGGACTACCCTATTTTTGTAGAACCGAGTGTAAGGGGGATCAGACACGAGGGCCTGTAATTCACTTACGCGTCTAGCGGAAGTGAGGGTTATCAAGAACAGTGTTTTCCAAGAAAGAAAACGGAGAGAACAGGTAGCCATAGGTTCAAAAGGCGGACAGGTGATCCGCTGTAAAACCACATTCAGGTCCCAGTCAGGCGCTGGCGGGCGCAGAGGTGGTTTAAGTAGAAGGAGACCTCGGAGAAACCTCGCTACGAGAGGGTCGTTGGAGAGAGGTCTGCCGTCCACCGGCACATGATGTGCTGAAAGAGCACTAAGGTGAACTTTGACGGAGTTGGACTTAAGTCCCAGATTAGAGAGGTATAGCAAGTACTGCAAGACCACCGACACCGGGCAGGAGAAGGGATCCTGAGACTGTCGGGTACACCAAACGGAAAAACGACGCCATTTAAGGGCATAGCATTTGCGGGTAGAAGGTCGTCGCGAAGCTAGGACGACCTCCTCCACCTCTGCCGGAGGTCTTCCTAGAAAGCCTAGTCCTGGTGAGAGTCTCCGTCTCAATTTGTGCAGCCTTATCAGCCATGGGCTTGCCAAAGAGGTTTTCGCCTCGGCAAGGGACATCGACCAACTTGTCCTGCACCCAGGGCAGGAGAAGGGGAGCAAGGACTACCCTCTCAGCAGCCAGGCCATTAGGTTGAGAGACCTGAGGTTGGGGTGTAGCAGAGACCCCTGATCCTGAGTGAGGAGATCCGGTTGTAACCCCAGAGGGAATGGATCCTCCACCGCTAATTGCAGCAGGAGCGGAAACCACGGCTGTCTGGGCCAGCAAGGGGCCACCAGGATCATGAAGGCTTTGTCTCGGAGAACCTTGAAAAGAGTCCGAGAGACTAGCGGGATGGGAGGGAAAGCGTACAGAAGGCTTCCCGACCATGAGAGTAGAAAAGCGTCCGCCGCAACCCGAAGGGGGTGTGGCTGACGAGAGCAGAAGCGAGGAAGTTGCCGGTTGTGAGGACTGGCAAAGAGATCCACCGTGGGGAGGCCCCACTTTAGAAAGAGCTTCTGAACTATCAAGGGATCCAGACGCCACTCGTGCGGCTGGAGGATCCTGCTGAGTTTGTCCGCCAGGCAATTCTCTTGGCCTGGGAGATAAACCGCCTTGAGGAGAACGCCGTGACTGACGGCCCAAGAGCAGAGCTTCTGTGCCTCCCGGCAGAGGAGGAAGGAGCCCGTGCCCCCCTGCTTGTTCACGTAGAACATGGCAACTTGATTGTCTGTCTGGACAAGGACGGACTGGTGAGAAGTCAGGTGGGAGAAGGCCTTGAGAGCCAGGCGGATCGCCCTGAGCTCCAGGAAGTTGATCTGCTGAGCAGACTCCCACGTGGTCCAGAGGCCCTGAGTACGTGCCTCTTGGCAATGCGCTCCCCAGCCCAGGAGGGATGCATCTGTTGTCAGCACCCGGGCCGGCTGAGGTGACTGGAAAGGCATGCCGAGTATCAGGTTCGGCCGCTGAAGCCACCACCGGAGAGACGAGATCAGCGGCTCGGAGACGCGCACTAGGTCTGCTAGGCCGCCTGTGGCTTGTCGCCACTACTGGCGGAGACACCATTGAGCAGGCCGCATATTCAGGCGGGCATTGGGGGTCACATTGACGGTGGAAGCCATATGGCCGAGTAGTCTCAGGAAGCACCTGGCGGAGACCAGGGGCAGGCTGCGAAAACGGTCGGCTAGGTCCATGAGCCGTTGAGCCCTGTCGAGCGGTAGGAATGCTCGTGCCTGAGGAGTGTGCAGCCTTGCGCCGATGAACTCGAGATCCTGTGAGGGGAGCAAAGTGGACTTTGCGAAGTTTATAACAAAGCCCAAGTACTGCAGAAGAGTCACCGTGCGGCGCGTGGCGTTGGTGACCTCCAGAGCGGACGCTGCTCTGATGAGCCAGTCGTCGAGGTATGGAAAGACATAGAGGCCGTGAAGCCGGAGATGGGCCGCCACCACCGCGAGACATTTTGTGAAGACTCGCGGTGCGGAGGACAGGCCAAAGGGTAGTACTCTGTACTGGTAATGATTTCCTGCCACCACAAACCTTAGGTATTGGCGGTGGCTTGGGTGGATGAGGATGTGCGTGTAGGCATCCTTTAGATCCAAGGAGCATAGCCAATCTCCCTGCTGGAGGTAGGGCAGAAGGATTCCAAGGGTAAGCATCTTGAACTTCTCCCGCACGAGGAACTTGTTGAGGTTGCGCAAGTCCAGGATGGGTCTGAGGCCTCCTGTTCTTTTTGGTATTAGAAAATACCTGGAATAAAAGCCTTGACCTTTCAGGTGGTGGGGCACCGGTTCCACCGCCTGTTCCTGTAGAAGACCTGCTAACTCCCGAAGGAGTAATTCCCTGTGCAGAGGGGGTCGTGGAGGTTCTCCCAGAAAATAGGAGGGAGGGACCTGGTGGAAGTGGAGAAGACAGCCTTCTCGCACGACTTGAAGCACCCAGGCATCTGAGGTGATGCTGGACCACCTGTAGGCAAAGTGAACCAGCCGGCCTCCGGTGCTGGGAGGAACCAGCGGGGGGGGAGAGGCTATGCTTAAGGAGTCAAAAACCCCCACCCTGCGGAGCAGGGGCTGGTGGTGCAGGCTTGGGGGCTTGCTGCCTACGGGACCCGTTACCCCGTCCCTTGGCCTGCTGGCCCTGTTGGGGAGCTGCAGGGGCCTGATAGTGGGGGTATTGTTTGTAGGCAGCCGCCTTCCTCGGGTAAAAGGACTTCTTTCCCGAGCCCTTCTTTTTCTGGGAAGGGGCGGAGGTCTTCCTAGAAAGCCTAGTCCTGGTGAGAGTCTCCGTCTCAATTTGTGCAGCCTTATCAGCCATGGGCTTGCCAAAGAGGTTTTCGCCTCGGCAAGGGACATCGACCAACTTGTCCTGCACCCAGGGCTCAAGGTCAGACGACTGAAGCCAAGCCTGTCGGCGGGCACCGATGCCGGCTGCGGCCACTCGAGCCGATGCTTCAAAGCCATCATAGGCTGCTCGGGACATGAATTTTGAGCATTCCCGAATGCCAGTGGACAAGGCCAGGAACCTCCGCAAGGGTTCCTCGGACAAACCAGCGGAGAAGCCGGCTAGCTCTTTAGCCAGGTCTCGGAGATACATGCCCATGTATAGCTGGTAGGTCTGGACACGACATGCGAGCATAGAGCCCTGGAAACACTTCTTACCAAGGCCATCCAGGTTACGGGCCTCCCTGCCAGGAGGCACCGAGGAGTGCATCTTCTGGCTCTTAAGACGATGCATGGCCGATTCCACTACCATGGAATGGTGTGGTAGCTGTGCTTTTTGGAAGCCAGGGCTCTTGCGGACTCGATAGATAGAATCGACCCGCTTGCTCAGGACCGGCGAGGTGGCCGGACTCTCCCACATGCGGAAGAGTAGTCGTTCCAGCATGGGAGGAACCGGTACAGTAAAGTGTTCCCTGGCGGGAGAGTCATACTGGAGGGCGTCGAGCTCTTCGGCTCGAGGCTCCTCCTCGGGGTCCGCAGGGAAGGCCAAAGCCTTGGCCATATCCCTGACGAAGTCCGAGAACCGGGCATCCTCCGGGGGGGACTGCTTCCGAGGTTCGGACTCAGGTGAGTCCGAGGGGACACACCGAGTCCGAAAAGAATCAGGCGACTCTTCCTCTTCGGACTCCCAGACCGACTCCGACGAGGACTCGGTGGGGTCGGCCCGGGCAGGGCGCGGCGCCTGCCGCCCCGACGCCGAGGGAGTCAGCGTCGGCGACCTCGGTCCCGAACGGGAGGCCGAGGGCGACCTCGACCGAGGATCGACTCGAGTTCGCATCGACTCGAGGATCGGCTCGGTCTCCGGGGTCGACTTAGACGTCGACGTCCCGGCGGTCGGGGCAGCGGCGCCAGCGAAGCCAGCGAGCAGTGCCCGCTGCTGGTCCATGAAGGCAGACAGTCTGCTCTCCAAGGCCGTCAACCTGAGTCCGAGCTCAGGTGACCCAGCAGCCCCCGACTCGGGCCCCGACGGCGTCGGGCCCGACGTCGGCTGTCGCGGAGGCGAGTCCAGAAGGACCACAGGACTTACCCAAGCAGGCAGCTCCGACTCCAGGCGAGGTCGCTTCGTGAGGTGCTCCTTCTCCAAGGACCCGGGGCGGCTATCGGGGCTATGCGACCTGGCCCTCGCGGAGCCAGGAGCGTCCACCGACGCCGCCCTCGCGGGTTTCACCTTCCGTCGATGGTCCCCGGAGGGAGAACCCCTGTCGGAGGAACTCCGGCGACGGTCCGAGCTGGAACCCCTGGACGCGGAGGCCTCCGACGAGGTCCGGGTACGGCTGGGGTCAGCGAAGATTCTATCCCGCTGATGCCGCCGACTTCTCAACGCTTTGGAGGATAGTTTGCCACAAGGCCCACAGATCATTTCTTCATGATCCGGGCCCAGGCAGCGGAGGCAATTGTCGTGTGTGTCAGTTAGTGACATATTTCGGTCACACTGACCACACCGCTTGAAACCACTGGCAGCCATCGGGGGAAAAAGGGCCCCGGCGAGGTCAAAGGACCGGGCTGCCAGGGAAAAACCGAAACGAAAACTGACCAAGTCAGAAAAACCGAAAAATAAGAAGAGGACTCGTGACCGGCGTCGCGAGTCCGGGCGGGAAAGAGACCGGCGTCGAACCGAATGGAAAAAAGAATAATTATGAAGAAAAATCAACTTTTTCGCGGGGACACGACGGGTACGTCTGTAGGGCTCCGCGGAAAAAAGAAGACTGTCTAAGATGGCACCCTTGGGCGGGAAGGGGACCGCGCATGCGCGCTGCAATTCCCAAAGGCTTTCTTTGAAAGCTGGGGAAAATTGCTCCGCGAGGGCTCCGTCGGCGCCGACGTCACCCATAAGTGAGGACTGACTTCCTGCTTGGTCCTGGAGAACATAGCTATCTCAGAACTCCAAAAAAACGCTGAAGCAATTTCAGTCCACTCCAAGAGAAACAGTCTGAGCCACCCCACCTAACCTCAGAAAGGACCTGCCGGCTCTCATTATGAGGGCTTACTGGCACCGGTGGCAGGTGATGAATCTCAGGAGCGCTGAGCATCCCAAAAGGGCTACCTCTTCTTGGGCCTAGGACCAGCAGAAGAAAATATTCCACTTGAACTTCAAAGCATCCCAAGAGCACATTCATGCACCATCAGAGGCCTTTTGAAGGGCAGACCTAGCATCTCAGGGTCCATCTTCTGGAAGCCTTTGAGGATGAGACTCTCGGGACATTCATCAGCTTCTCGATATCTTCCCCAAAGAGCAACTTGCCCTTAAAGATAAGCTAACTCAACCGCAAGTTGGAGGCTTCATCAGCAAACCAATTCTGCAGTCAGAGCCACCGCCTTGCAAAAATCACTGATGCCAAGGACATGGAGGAGATACTGATCAAGTCAAAGAAGGCATCCATCACATACCTGGTGCCAGACTCCATTCTGGCTATTATCAGGCTGTATAGGAGTGGCTGAACCCAGTGCAAGAGTGCTCTGGCCTTCAGGCCTGCACACAAAGGTGCTTGAGAACTCAAGACCAAGGCCATAAATGTAGTCTTAAAGAGGATCTCCACCTTTCTATCATGAGATTCTTTAAGTGCAGCTCTGCCTTCCACTGGAACAGTCGTGTGCTTGGGTCCCAATAGTGACAAGGGCTTCCACCAGATAGAGCCTGAACAACTGATCCAGCTCACCCTGGAGCAGGAGATGCAACAGAAAAGACCTTGGGGCCCTTAAGACCCATCTCTGTATTCTCCTACTGAGAGATCAGGAGCAGTTTCATGGGCTCGGCAAAGGAAAAAATCCTAAAGGGTGCCCACTACCCTCCAGAGTAGGCTCCACAATATGTAAGGACATCATAGCGTTCTGAACCAACATAAGCAAATCCTCTCTATGAAAATGTATTTATTTATTTATTTAAACTGATTTCTATCCCGCCTTATCCTTCAATCAAGGCGGCCTGCACAGCAAACAATCGACAGACAATGTGTTAAGTGTGGGCATGCAAAGGGCGGTGCGTGTGTGTAGTTGTGGTGTGTCATTGATTCTTGTATGGCTATTTACAGTGTGCGCTATATACAATACTATGTACAACATAAGCTTGCTTTCATGTGTGTGTGGGTTGGGGGGAGATGGGGTTTGACTCTGTTGCTGTCCATTGGGTTGCTTAGGTGACATCCTCGCAGTACTCCCTGAAGAGGGTAGTCTTGAGGAGCTTCCTAAAGTCCTTAATGTCCGTTGTTGAGCGAAGTTCATCGGAGAGTGAGTTCCAGATTGCTGGTGCTGCCGTTGATATGGCTCGTTTCTCAGTATCTTTGTGTATCTTGTTTACGTCTTTTGGTGTGTTAATGCGGTTGGCTCTGCCCCTCCTCCTCGGTCTTGCGCTGTTGTCTGGTTGTATGAGTGGATGTAGGCCGAATGCTGATAATTGTTGCTTGATTTTGAATATGCTAATGACTGTTTTGTATTTGATGCATGCGCTGATTGGTAACCAGTGGAGATCTTTTAGAGTGGGTGTGATGTGTTCATTTCTTGTAGTGCCAGCTATTATGTGTGCTGCTGTGTTTTGTGCGAGCTGTAGTGGTCTTAGGGTCTGCTTTGTTAGGCCGAGGTATATTGGGTTGCAGAAGTCGAGTACTGGAGTTACTAGAGCCTGTGCGGAAGTGCTCCTGGGATAGTAAGGGCTTGAGACGTCTTACTAGGCTCATCCTGTGATATGCATTTTTGGTGGTTCTGCTGATGTGTGCCTGCAGGTTCAGCTCTTTGTCTAGCGTCACTCCGAGGTATTTCACTTCTGGTTGTATGGGTATGGTTGCGTTGTCTATCTTGATGTTGATTGGAGGGATGAAGCTGTCATTTCGTGTGATGATTAGAGCCTCGGTCTTGCTGTAGTTTATGGTCATGTTGTTGTCTTGGAACCATCTGTTCATGTGACGGAGGCACTGTGTTATCTTTGAGTGGTCTGGGTTGTCAAGGGTGAATGGAGTGTAGATCATTATATCATCAGCATATATAGTGTATTTTATCTTGTGGTCTTTTATGATGCTGCATATAGGCTGGATGTAGAGGTTGAATAAGAGAGCACCGAAGAGTACTCGCCGTTTGCCAAGAGAAACTCTCCTTCCTTCCTTCCTCAGACTCACTTCCAAAGAAATGGACTCCTTTTCAGCATCCCAACCACCCTCACAAAGGATAAGATGAGGCTTCCAGAGGAATGCATGAGCAGAGGAGCAGAGCAGGCCTGGGGTCTCTCACAGAGGAGCATCAGATATCAAAGAGAAAAAAAAATACAAAAAACAGTTTATGAGTTATTTCAGCAGCTGCTGTTCAAAAACAGCAGAAAAGGAATCCTGGGGCCCCAAGAGGGGCTGCTGTCCTAAGCCCTCAACCATGATCTGCTGTACTCAGCTGACCTCTAGGGGGCTTCCAGCCCCATGGAAGGGAAAGATGCCAAGGATGCAGACGAGGTCACAAAATCAGCATAGAGCCCCCCAGGCCAGCTGTGAGGGGGGTGGCAACAATGCTGAAAAAATGGGCCCTGGGCATCCCCAACACATAGGAGGCAAAAGGAATCCACTGGAGAGCCACACAAAGCACAATGCCTGGCATCAGGCATACTTAATATACTCCACACAGTCAAAACAAGGAGAATCGTGAAAAACAAATGGCACCAGCCATAAAGAAAAGAACCACCAAAAGAGACAGCACAGCTGCAGTGAAAAGGAAGACCAAAAATGTAATCCCAGCATCTGAAAAAGCCAGTTGGGGAAATCCGAGGAGGGCTTCCCGAACAACCCACAGACCTAGGGGGCCCTGCCGTCCAAAGAAAGGCCTGACTTTTCTTTTGTTTTGTTTTTAACTGTTTTATCAAATACAGCCTCACAGAAATGAATGGGCTGAACAATACATTTAGAAAAAATGTTAACAAGGGCTGATAATAGATTGCAAGAGGGAAAGAGTCTGGCTCAACTTATCAAACTTCCCCCCCCCCCCCCCCCCAAAGGCTCCTGCTCCTCTCCCGCACCCCAGAGCTGGAATAGGCGGTGTATCACATAAATCAAAACTGTAACTGAAAATGTAAATAGTGCTGGACACCGGACTGCTGCCTGCTCAGGAGATATGGATGTAGCTGAGTTTTGAGCAACGTTGGGCCTACCGGTCCCTGACAAGCCACAGTACTGCAATGTGAGCCAGGGAGAAGGAGAAATTTCACTTACCATTAATTTCCTTTCCTGAAATACTGCTAGACCAGTCCAGACAAATGGGTTGTGTTCCCCTGCCAGCAGATCTTGGAGACAGAGAATTATACCAGAGCTCTGATAGGCTGGACTCTGGTGATATGGGACTACCCCTAGGGGTCTCCCTCAGTATCATTCGAAAAGCTGAATCTAATCTGAAACGTAAGAGAACTAGAAGATCAAACACCACACCTCCAAGGGCAGATGAGATCCAACTATGTACAAAAGTGCTGAAGACATCCCCAGAGACTGACGGCTGAACCAAAAACCAGCCGTAAGTGCACCCTGTCAGACCTGAAAGGGATGAATAAAACCGGACGGCGGCTCCACTGCACCAAAGGAACTGTATCCGATAACTGGGTGGGTCCTGGACTGGTCTAGCAGTATTCCAGGAAAGGAAATTAACGGTAAGTGAAATTTCTCCTTCCATATCATACTGCTAGACCAGTCCAGACAAACGGGCAGTACCCAAGCTACCGATCCTCAGGGTGGGCCCAATGCCGCCGAAAGAACTGAAGCCCCAAAGTGCACATCCTGCCGAGCGTCAACGTCCAACCGATAGTGACGGACAAAGGTGGACAAAGACGACCAAGTCGCCGCCCTGCAAATGCCTAGGGTGTCCACCTGAGAACGTTCGGCCCAAGAGGTGGCTTGAGCTTATGTGGCGTGGGCTCGGAGCCCCACCGGCACCGACTTGCCTTGAAGGATATATGCCGCTTCAATGGCCCTACGCAGCCACCAAGCAATAGTGGATTTGGAGGCGGCGGAACCATGCCGAGGACCCGCAAAGAGAAAAAAAGAGATGATCAGACGTCCGGAAGGAGTTGGTCACCTGCAAATATCGGAGAAGGACTCTCCGTAGGTCCACCGCCCGTAAATGACGATGCCGGCCGGAGCACTGCTCCGCGAAAAGGAATGCAGGAAAAGAGGCTGATTGACATGAAACGGTGTAAGCACCTTAGGTAAAAAGGAGGGTACTGTCCGAACGAGCGGAAAGGCGCAAGTCATAAAAGGTGTCCGCCAGAAACGCTGTAGCGGATTCCAGGCGAGCGAGAGAGGAATACTCCACTGAGAAGGAGAGATAGGGATCTCGACAAGAAAGAGCTTGAAGTTCGGAAACTTTGCACGCCGAGGTAATGACTACCAGGAATACTGTCTTCACCGTTATATCCCGAAGGGAACATGCTGTCAACGGCTCAAAGGGAGAAGTAACTAGGGCGCGGAGCACGAGAGTGAGATCCCAAGCCGGGACCACCGGATGCACAGGGGGCCACAAAGACTTAACTCCTTTAAGGAAGCGCGAAACGTCCACATGCGACGCGATGGAACGTGACGCGATGGAACGCCCCGAGATGGGCCCCCTAAAACAGGCCAATGCAGCTACTTGAACCCACAGAGTACCCAGAGCGATGCCCTTATCGAGACCGTCCTGCAGGAAGGCAAGAACGTCCGGAATGCCGCAACGGAAGGGAGAGAGCTGACATAGAGCACACCAAGCTTCAAAAAGTCGCCACACCCGAGCATACACCAAGGACGTGGAAGAGCAACGCGCCTTAAGCAGAGTCGCTACCACGCTAGGAGAATAACCCTTCTGAGCTAACCTGTGGCATTCAAGAGCCAGGCCGTAAGCGAGTAAGGAGCCGGGTCTTCCATGGCGATCAGACCTTGTCGCAGAAGCCCCGGGGAGGCTCCTAGCCATAGAGGAGTACGAGCCATGCGGACCAGATCTGCATACCAGGGCCTGCAATGCCAGTCCGGAGCTACCAGAATCACCGGGCCCCGATGTTCCCTGACCCGCTGAAGAACCTTGCCGATCATGGGCCACGGGGGAAAGACATATAAGAAGATGTGCCAGCCACGACTGAGACAAAGCATCTAACCCGTGCGACCCTCGGTCCCTCCATCAGCTGAAGATCGGTGCCTTGGTGTTCTCCGCCAATGCCATGAGATTCACCTCCGGATGTCCCCATTTGCGAACAATGGACTGAAAGGACTCCGGGGCGAGGGCCCACTCCCCGGGATCCAGAGTATGCCGGCTGACAAAGTCGGCCTTGACATTGCTCGTCCCCACGATATGCTGCGCGGAGACTGCCTGGAGATGCCTCTCCGCCCAGGGAAGGAGAAGATTCATTTCTTTGGATACTCCTGGGCATTTCGTGCTCCCTTGGCGATTGAGATACGCCACCGTTGTAGCATTGTCGGAGAGAACCCGAACCGATTGCCGGCATAGAAGAGGTAGAAACCTCCGGAAGGCCAACCGTACAGCTTGCGTTTCGAGGCGATTGATGGACCATCGAGCTTCTCGAGGAGACCAAACCCCTTGCGCTGTTTGCGACTCGCAGTGAGCACCCCAGCCGGAGAGACTGGCGTCTGTCGTTACCAGAACCCATCGCGGAGTTTCCAAGGGCATCCCCCGGAGGAGATTGCGAGGCCGTAGCCACCACTGGAAGCTTAGGTGCACCGCCGGTGGTAGAGGCAGCAGAGTCTGATAGTCCTCTGACACTGGCGACCAGCGGGACAGAAGCGCCTTCTGTAAGTCACGCATATGCGCCCGTGCCCAGGGAACTAGATCGATGGTAGCCGCCATGGATCCCAAGAGTTGAAGGTAGTCCCAAGATCGAGGCGCCTCCTGACGCCGAAATCGGATGATCTGAGAAGAGAGCTTTCGATACCGATCCTGAGTAAGAAAAACTCGTCCGCAGTGAGTATCGAAGCGAGCCCCCAGGAAGTCTATTACTTGAGACGGGTGGAGGCAGCTCTTAGAGCGGTTGATAACCCACCCCAGATTTTCCAAGGCGACCACGCGGGCCACAGTCTCGCGAGCGTCCGGAAGCGAATCTGCTCAAATAAGCCAATCGTCCAAATAGGGGTGAACTCGGATCCCCTGCTTGGCGCAACGCCGCAGCAACCACCAACATCACCTTGGAAAAGGTGTGGGGAGCAGAGGCCAGCCCGAAAGGCATGGCCTGAAATTGAAAATGCTGACCCAACACCACGAACCTCAGAAATCGCTGATGCTCGACTTGGATGGGAATGTGAAAATACGCTTCGGCGAGATCGGGCGACGCTAAAAACTCGCCCTTGCGTACCGCTTGGATTACAGACCGAAGGGTTTCCATCCGAAAGTGCGGGACACGAAGGTTTCTGTTCACCCCCTTGAGGTCCAGAATGGGACGAAAGGAACCATCCTTCTTGGGCACCATGAAATAAATGGAATACCTGCCCAACCCTCTTTCGAGGAAAGGCACCAGGCAAATGGCGTTTAGACTTAGCAGACGCTGCAGGGTAGCTTGAACAATCAGTCTCTTTTCGGGGGACCCTGCAGGAGAAGGAAGGAAGGCATTGGGAATAGGCCGGGAGTACTCCAGAGCATATCCCTGAGAAATGCTGTCGAGAACCCATTGATCGGAGGTGATGTGTGCCCACCTGTGAGAGAACAAAGCCAACCGACCTCCTACTGGTGGCAAAGTCCCGCATGGGCTTCCCGCCCCGTCAGCGGGAAAGACGGGAGTTGCCAGAGAACTTCCCAGAGGTAGAGTAGGCCTCCGATCCCTTCCGTGCACCACAAAAGGACTGCGCCCTCTGCCCATAACAATTGGAGGTCGCTGAGGACAAGGAAGGCTTGAAGGACCGAAACCTCCGGGAGTCCCGATTCCTGAAAAAATGCCTATAGGATTGCGCACGAGAAGTCCGGCGAGAAGAAACCTTGGCTTTGTCCTCAGGTAAACGCTGAGGTTTCACCTCCCCCAGATCCTTTACGAGCTTATCCAGCTCTTCACCAAAGAGCAGTTTCCCCTTAAAGAGTAACTTAGAGAGTCTGGATTTGGACACGACATCTGCCGCCCACTGGCGGAGCCAGAGCCACCGGCAGGCGACCGTCACCGCTGCTACCAAACGAGCGGAAAGGCGCAGCAAGTCATAAAAGGTGTCCGCCAGAAACGCTGTAGCGGATTCCAGGCGAGCGAGAGAGGAATCCTCTGGCAAACGCTGAATCCAATGCAGCAAGGCCCGGGCGGTCAGACCACCGCACACCGTGGCCTGGAGGGCCAGGAAAGACGCGGAGAACGCCGTCTTCAGCAGATTCTCCACCTTTCAATCTTGAGGATCCTTCAGTGCTGCTCCTCCTTCCACCGGTATAGTTGTATGTTTAGTAACTCCAGTGACCAAGGCATCCACCCTCGGATACGCGAGCCATTGCTCCGAGACCTCGGGAAACCAGACATATAACTGTCCCAGGCGGCGAGCGTTACGTAGAGGAATATCCGGAGAATCCCATTCTCGAGTCATCATTTGCTGTAATTCCTGTGGAAAGGGAAAAAACTTGGACGGTTTACGGATGCCCTGTAAAATGGGATCCGCCTGAGATTGAAGGGGTTGAGGATCAGGAGGATTCGCAAGGCGAAGGGCCTCCGATACCTGACCAATTAGCGCCGCCAACTCCTCCTTACGAAATAACCTGATATCCTGAGACTCTTCCTGAAGCGGAATAGAGGAATCAGATGGAGAGTATTCCCCATCCTCTCGATCAGATGACTCGCCAGACCCATCCACCGAAGATTTGTCGGCATTAGGGTCAAGCTCGTCCTCCATGAGCAACTGTACTGCTTTAGGAGGACGGCCGCCTTTGACGTCCGAGGCCTTACGGGATCGCTTGCGCTCAGGAGGTAGGGAATCAGGTACTGCTGAGAAGTTTTCTGCCACAGACGCTGACGACTCAGTACGCCACAAGGTCCAAGCCTGGCGGAACAGCACCAAAGGCTGATCTTCAGATGGCAGCATAGGGTTGAGAGAAACTGAAGCGACCTGAAGAGGTAAAGTTGGAGGCCCCTGTGCCTCAGCAGACGCCACAGGAAATACCGAATCCTCCAAGGCAGGCAAAGAGACCGATGCCCCCTGATTTGGCAAGCCTGAGGAAGGCTCTCCAGGATGTGCAAAACATGCTGGGCACAGCTGATTATTAAGCTCCTTCTGTTTCTTATGACAGACAACGCACCTCTGCAGAGAGGAAGGCATGCTGAACAACTCACCTTCCCCTTCCACTTTTATTTTAGTTTTTTTTTTTTTTTTTAGGGGTTTTTTTTTTTATTTTATTTTTACACAGAACCGTCGTTTGTAAGTCGATAAAGCAGGCTTTGGGGCAGTGCAATGAGAAAGCACGCTGAGAAGGAGTAGCACAAACAGCTTCTGCTTCCCGCCAAAACCGAAAGCTCCGCGGAGATTCAAAATGTCCGCCGGAACTTCAAACGGTATAAAAACAAACATCAAAAAGAAGCCCCAAAAAGCGGCTAAATTACTCGGAATAAACACCGATAGGAGGGGGGAAGGAGGAGAATCGATCCTGCTGAGCCGAAGAAGAAAAAAACACCAAAACTGAATCAGACCTTCCTGAGCAGCAAGCGCCCGGTAAAAGTAACCAAACTGTACTTACAGAGCAGGTTGGTGCAGAGGAGCCAAGAGCTGAGGCGGGAACCGATGAAAATGCCCCCCACCACTAAAATCTGTCTCCCACCAGACAAGGATTTTAGGGAGCCCTCCTCCCAGCCTTCACACCCTCATGGTGAGGTGCTAGGGATGCCTTCCAGCAGCGAGCTCAACTGCCTAGAGACAGGAGCTCAGCTGCATACACTATGGATCCAAATGTCAGTAAGGAAGGCAGAAGGCTAAATATTGCCTTAAGTCAGTCTTGAATCACTTTTTTGAAGAGAAAACAAGAAAGCCACCAGATCTGCTGGAGACAGAGAAATACTGAGGGAGACCCCTAGGGGTAGTCCCATATCACCAGAGTCCAGCCTATCAAAGCTCTGGTATAATTCTCTGTCTCCAAGATCTGCTGGCAGGGGAACACAACCCGTTTGTCTGGACTGGTCTAGCAGTATGATATGGAAACACCTATTTGCACTGCTGCACCAATCCAAATATCTTGCCACCTGCTGGAGGCAAATTACTGCCTTCTCTCAGTACTGCACCAGCATATATACCTAGGAATGGCATTACTAAAAGTCTGTCTTCACTTGCTGGCAAGGGAGCATAGCTTACTCATCTAAACTGATCTAGCAAAATAAGGAAGATTTAGTTCTTGAGCAGGGAACTAAATCTGACATATGGGTATGCCTTTTCTGTACATAACTATTAACAAAAAGGTCCACCAAAATTATGAAACCCGCGCTATTTTTCTTTCCTTTTGTCGAAGCAAGCCGGAGGAGGGTCAGTATGGAAACTTGACCTACACCAGACGGCCAGCTGCTTTTTAATCAATTAAGGTTCTCCACCCCAAAGTTAAAGATTACTACATTTATCTTTCCATCGTCGAAAAGTATGCTTATAAAGTCCCCATCCAAGAAGTTGCTTGCAAGAAGACAAATCGGCACGACGTGCACGTTTCGGGCACCAGCCCTGTATCAAGTGCATCTCTCGAATCTCAAAAAGAAAGAAAAATAGTACAAAAAGAAAGAAAAATAGTGCGGGTTTCATAATTTCAGTGGACTTTGTTAATAGCTGTGCTTTTTAGTTCACTGGATGAGGTTTTCTTTTTTCATACTTTTCTGTACATAAGGAATTTGTATTTCTCTTTTGTAGATAACACTACTGAGCAGTTTATTAATATTGTTGTTGACAGTCTTTTATAATTATTTTACATTTATGGTTCCCTCATGTCTTTCTTTTAGACCATATCTTAGAGAATTTTTCAAAAAGCAGAATTAGATTTATAGCCTTATTAGTACTTCCTCAACTTGTATACTGCTGTGTTTGAGCATAATGCTTAGTATATGTAATCTGTACAACACCACATGCATCTACAAATAAACGGCTCCCATAGTAGTAGTTCAATCATATTGCAGCCATGTTTGTCTGGGCTTACAATCATTTTTACTACCTTATATCAACTGGAGTTAATAAGAACATAAGAAATGCCATCAAGCCCAGAAAGCACAGTTACTTACCTGTAACAGGTGATCTCTGGGAACAGCAGGAATAAGTCTTCACATATGGGGTACGTCGGTACCGATGGAGTCTGCGCGGGAACGCTTCCCAGCGTCCAATCAGAACGCTTTTGGGAGCATCCCACCACGCCTGCGTGCTGCCTTCCCGCCTTTCCCAACTGCCTCTCCTCAGTTAAGTTTTAAAGCTGAGACAAAGAAAGAGAGAGAGAGAGGGAAAGAGAGAGATACAGAAATACAACTCCTAGGGGAGGTGGGTGGGTTGTGAAGACTTATTCCTGCTGTTCCCAGAGATCACCTGTTACAGGTAAGTAACTGTGCTATCTCCAGGAACAAGCAGGAAAGAGCAGTTACTCACCTGTAACAGGTGTTCTCCAGGAGCAGCAGGAATCAGTCCTCACATATGGGTGTCATCGGCGCCGATGAAGCCCCAGCGGAGCATTTCCCCAGCTTTCCACGAAAGCCTTTGGGAATGCAGGCACGCATGCGCGGTTCGCTTCCCGCCTAAAGGTGCCATCTTACCTCAGTCAAATGACATAGCTAAGAACAGCACACAAAAATGAAAAATAAACTATGTACAACTGCAACTCCAAGGGGAGGAGGGAGGGTTGTGAGGACTGATTCCTGCTGCTCCTGGAGAACACCTGTTACAGGTGAGTAACTACTCTTTCTCCAGGACCAAGCAGGAAGTCAGTCCTCACATATGGGTGACTCCCTAGCTCTGGGCTACCGAGGAACCCAGGCTGAACAAGAGAACTCCCTCTAGTCTCAGCAGCAAAGAAAGGCTTTTCAAGGACACAACCTCCGCCGGTAGCCCAACAGAGGGCAGGAGTTGCCTAAACCTCAAAGAGATTCCGGAGTACTGCTTGGCCAAAAGCACTGTCCCTACGGGACTCCCTCTCCAGACAGTAATGGGCCGCAAAAGTCTGGCTTGAAGACCAAGTTGCAGCCCTGCAGATGTCTACCAAGGGCACAGAGCGGAGATGAGCCACTGAGGCAGCCATTGCCCTGACACGATGGGCCGTGACCCGACCCTGCAAAGGAAGGTCAGCCACCTTGTAAGCCCAGGTGATACAGTCAGCCACCCAGATGGACAAGGTACGCTTGGACACAGTCAACCCCAACTTAGTGGGGCCAAAGGATACAAAGAGCTGAGTAGCCCTTCGATGCCCCTGCGTACGGTCAAGGTAGAAAGATAAGGCCCTCCTACAGTCCAGGGTATGCAGGACTGCTTCAGCCTGGCTTGCATGAGGCCTAGGGAAGAATGTTGGAAGAACCACCTCCTGATTGAGGTGGAAAGAGGAGACAACCTTTGGAAGGAACTTTGGATGAGTCCTGAGGACTACCCTGTTCCTATAAATCCTGGTGTAAGGCCTATCACAGACCAGGGCCTGAAGCTCACTCACTTGCCTAGCCGAGGTAAGGGCTATCAGGAAGAGTGTCTTCCAGGAGAGGAAGCGTAGTGGACAAGTAGCCATCGGCTCAAAAGGTGGGCGAGTCAGTTGCTGCAAGACCACATTCAACTCCTACTCAGGGGCAGGAGGACAGATAGGAGGCTTGAGCAAAAGCAAGCCCCTGAGAAAGCAGGACACCAAGGGGTGACCTGACAGAGAATGTCCCTCCACCAGTGAGTGGTGAGCTGCTAGAGCTGAGAAGTGGACCCGAACAAAATTGGACTTGAGTCCTTGATTGGACAAGTGGAGTAAATACTGAAGCACTACTGGTACAGTACAGGAGAAAGGATCCTCTGTACGTAGCTGACACCACACAGAAAACCTTTTCCATTTGAGAGCATAGGTTTTCCTAGTGGACTGTTTCCTAGAGGCTAGGACAACGTCCTCAACTTCCTGAGGTAGGCCCCAGGGAGCCAAAACTACCCTTGCAGCCTCCAGGCCATCAAATTAAGAGCTTTGAGATTGGGGTGCAGAAGGGAACCCTGCTCCTGTGAGAGAAGGTCGGGTTGCGACCCCAGAGGCAGTGGGGGTCCACCGCCAGTTGAAGCAGAAGTGGAAACCAAGGCTGTCTCGGCCACCTGGGAGCCCCCAGCAGGACCGAGGCCTTGTCCGGAAGAATCTTGAAGAGAGTTCGGGCCACCAAAGGCGTGGGAGGAAATGCATACAGAAGGCCCAGAGACCGGGGAATCAGAAAAGCATCTGCTGCTAGTCGCAGAGGATGTGGTTGTCTGGAACAGAATCTGGGCAGCTGTTTGTTCAGTGGACTGGCAAACAGATCTATGGTTGAAGTCCCCATTTCAGGAAAATCCTCTGAACTACCATAGGATGGAGCTGCCACTCGTGGGGCTGCAGAATCCTGCTCAATCTGTTGGCCAGGTAATTGTCCTGGCCTGGAAGATAGACAGCCCGGAGGAGCATATTGTGCTTTAGGGCAAAGGAACAGAGGTCTTGGGCTTCCCGACAAAGGAGCCTGGACCCAGTCCCGCCCTGTTTGTTTACATAAAACATGGCCACCTGGTTGTCTGTCTGAACCAGGACACAATGATGAGCCAGGGCAGGAGAAAAAGCTTTGAGAGCTAGGCGAATAGCCCTGAGTTCCAGGAGATTGATCTGCTGTGCCGCCTCCCAAGGAGACCATAGGCCCTGGGTGCACTTGTCTAGACAATGAGCTCCCCAGCCCTGCAGGGAGGTGTCGGTGGTCAGGACTACCGTGTGCCCAGGGATCTGAAAGGGCACTCCCTTCAGCAAGTTGGGTGGACGTAGCCACCAGTTGAGGGAGGTCAGAAATTGTCTGGACACCCTTACTTTGTCTCTGAGGCTGCCTGCGGCCTGTGACCACTGAGTCCGAAGGCACCACTGTGCAGGCCTCATATGGAGCCTGGCATTGGGAGTCACATGTACTGTCAAAGCCATGTGGCCAAGAAGTCTTAGGCAGAGTCTGGCGGAGACCAGTGACCTGCTGAGAAATGGAGCTGCCAAGGCCATCAACCTTTGGGCCCTGTCTGCTGGCAAGAAAGCCTTTGCAAGCACAGAGTCCAACCTTGCTCCTATGAACTCCAAGTTCTGGGAGGGGAGCAAAGTGGACTTTGCGAAGTTTATGACAAACCCCAGTCTTTGAAGAAGAACAATAGTTCTGAGGGTGGCTTGTCTGGCCTCCTGGCACGTCTGACCCCTGATGAGCCAGTCGTCCAGCTAGGGGAAGACAAAGATGCCCTGATTTCTCAGGTAGGCCGCCACCACTGCTAGGCACTTTGTGAAGACTCTGGGGGTGGAGGTGAGGCCGAAAGGCAGCACTCTGTATTGATAATGGTTTCCTCCCACAATGAACCTGAGGTACTTTCTGTGGTCTGGATGAATGAGGATGTGAGTGTACGCATCCTTTAGATCTAAAGAGCATAGCCAATCTCCCTGCTGGAGGTAGGGCAGAAGTGTCCCAAGAGTAAGCATCTTGAACTTCTCCTTCACTAGGAACTTGTTGAGGTTCCTGAGGTCCAGAATGGGTCGAAGGCCACCGGTTCTTTTGGGCACCAGGAAATACCTGGAGTAGAAACCGTGACCTTGTAAGTGGGGAGGGCACAGGTTCCACCGCCCTGTCCACCAACAGACCGTGAAGCTCTTGCAGGAGAAGGTCTGTGTGCAGGGGAGGCCTTGGAGGCTCCCCTGGAAAATATGGTGGAGGTAGCTGGTGAAAATGCAGGGCATAGCCCTTGTGGACTATGTCCAACACCCAACTGTCCCCGGTGATACGGGGCCACTGGTGGGCAAAGAGGGCGAGGCGACCTCCTGTGCAGGGTTGGGAGAGCAGTGGAGGAGAGGCTACGCTCAAGGAGTCAAAAACCCCCACCCTGCGGAGTGGTAGCAGGGGCTGGAGGCTTGGGGGTCCTCTGCCTAGGGGGCCCATTACCCTGCCCCTTCGCTTGCTGACCCTGGGGGGCAGCTTGGGCAGCCTGATATTGCGGGTACTGTTTGTAGGCAGTGCCCTTCCTCGGGTAAAAGGGCTTTTTACCCGAGCCCTTCTTTTTATGAGAAGGGGCAGAGGTCTTCCTAGACAGCCTTGTCCATGTGAGGTGCTCAGTTTCGAGCTGAGCGGCCTTCTCGGTCATGGGCTTGCCAAAAAGGTTTTCACCTCGGCAAGGGACATCGACCAACTTGTCCTGAACCCATGGCTCAAGGTCCGATAACTGCAGCCATGCCTGGCGTCGAGCCGCGATGCCGGCTGCCGCAACTCGGGCCGAAGCCTCGAAGCCATCGTAGGCGGCGCGGGACATGAACGTCGAGCAGTCCCGAATCCCCGATGACAAGGACTTAAATCTCTGCAAGGGTTCCCCAGAGAGTCCAGCAGAGAACCCGTCCAACTCCTTGGCCAGATCCCGCAAGTACATGCCCATGTACAGCTGATACGACTGGACACGGCAAGCAAGCATCGAGCCCTGGAAGCACTTTCTACCGACACCATCGAGGTTTCGGGCCTCCCTGCCAGGGGGTACCGCGGAGTGCATCTTCTGGCTCTTCAGACGATGCATGGCCGATTCCACAACCATAGAATGGTGTGGTAGCTGTGCCTTTTGAAAACCAGGGCTCTTTCTGAGTCGATAGATCGAGTCGACTCGCTTGCTGAGAACCAGCGCTGAGGCCGGTGCCTCCCACATATGGAAGAGGAGCCGTTCCAGCATTGGAGGAACCGGGACAGTAGCTGGGGCTGCTTCAAACCGGGACCAGCAGCTTTTTCCCGCCGTTCGGCTGCCCAATCGGGGCAGAGGCAGACCCTATAAAAGAGCTCCTTCCCAGCACAGGGTCCTCTTCGCTGCCCAGCTCAGCCCGCAGCAGCTCTCTCAGCCGGAGATCGAGCAGCTGGGGCTGCTTCAAACCGGGACCAGCAGCTTTTTCCTGCCGTTCCGCTGCCCAATCGGGGCAGAGACAGGCCCTCACGTGTGATCAAGCACCACCGACCCCACCGGCGATCCTGCGCTCCGCCTCCAGCCGCTCATCCGACCAATCAGGACTGCCCTCTGTGGGCCTGAAAAGAGCGAACCTCTAAGCGTGCCCGCGCTTGCGTGCCCGCGCCTGAGGGCTGCGCAAGAGGGCCCTTTGGCACGGCCCTTAGGCTAAGGCGCTTAGTCTACACTTTTGCACTGAAACGACGAAGAAATATGCAACGTCGAATCCGCATCTACACCTAAGTACAGCTGAGCTCCCCCAGGGTTGAGCTCGCGTACCTCACCCCATCTACAGATCTTCCACCGCAACAAGTATACCCTCAACAATCTCTAGTTATCTGACTTTCACAACCTAGATCTTGATCTTACTTTACCACTCTGTTTATACTGATAAGCCAGATCAGGTCTCATTGTTTACTGTCATATACTGTCCTTAATTCACCATTTACTGTTGTCAGTAGCTTTCCTACAGTTTTGTTGTCAGCAGCCTATCTTCTTATAATACTTATACCGTTAAACTAGATCAGGTTTCATTGTCAGCTGTTATACAATTTCCTGAATATACTATTTACTGTTGTCAGTAGCGCCCCTATATTTCATTAATAATCCTATCAGTAACATATTTTCATTCTATACTGTTGTCAGTAACTATCATATATGTCATTACTGTTGTCAGTAGCATACTGTTGTCAGTAGCATCATTACTGTTGTCAGTAGCATCCCTACTCACTACTGTAGCCAGTAGCTATCACTAAATCCAATACTGTTGTCAGTAGCACTCATTCAATTTTTAATATTGCCTCTAGCAGCTTTCCCTTAACCCTGCATAGCCTCATTTGTCAGTGACTTACTGCCTTCTCAAATTATCCAACCTTGTATATAACTGCATAACTCTACTAACAGTAGCTCACATCAAATTCTCCTACAAACTACCAACATATACCATAATGATACAAACAAACACCATGCTACTAAAAGTTTCTTACCTCTTCCTATCTCTAACAATCCTAATCGACCTAACTCTAAGTCTCAACTGTAAAAACCACATGACAATCCCTATAATCCATACATCCAATCGAAACAATCTACTTATTGGACACTTATCACCCTCACAACCAATCAAAAATAAACTACCACAGACTCATTCAAATAAAACAGACTATCTCACAACACACAGTCCACTCAAACCCCCCTCAACATGCAATGTCATTATCGTGCATCTTTATAAACGCACGATCTTTGAAAAATAAGCTCCCAATTATTAATGACTTGTTATCTGACTTAAAACCTGATATTCTATGTATTACAGAGACATGGCTCTCTGATACTGATACAGTCCTTCTAAACCAACTTGACAACTTAAATTACGATATTACCCACACACATAGATCTAACAAAAAAGGTGGCGGTGTACTGATTATGACAAAAATAAACCTAAAAGCCAAGAAAATTCTATCTAACACCTCCAATAACATTGACACTCTAATAATAGAAATCGGACAACTGAGAATCTGCTTAATATACAGACCTCCTAACCAAAACGCAGACAGTCTTCACTCACTAATTGAACTCCTTAATTCATCAACAGAACAAAACCCCCTAATTATCCTAGGAGATTTCAACCTCCCATCACTTGCAAATACTGATTCCAACCTCTTCCTGGAAACCATAACTGACTTAGACTTCCATCAAATTATAAACATACCAACTCACACTAAAGGTGGTACACTTGACCTTGTCCTCCTTCCTCATTCACTATTTAAACTTTTCAACCCAGACTCCTTACAATGTACTGAAATACCCTGGTCTGATCATCATCTAATTAAAATAAACTTCACTTACAACATTATCGGTGTCATAAAACACACAAGAAATGACCAAACTATAAAATTCAAGAAATTCATTGAAACTGAATTTCTAGACTCTACAATACCCCACCTTTCATCATCTCCAACAGATTTAGATGAAGCAGTCAAAAACTGGCATACCACCATCAATAATGCAGCCACAATTAACCAAAATAATAAAAAGCCAACCAATACTAAAATCAAAATCACCCCATGGTTCAACAGTACTTTAAAACATATGAAAAGAGATCTAAGAAAACTAGAAGCCAAATGGCGCAAAACCAAATCCACCATCCACAAAGAATTATATTATAACCACCTCACATTATATAAGGAAACCTTAGACAACACAAAGAAAAACTACTATGCCAGCATCCTATCAAATTCTTATAATAGACCAAGAGAACTATTCTCCATTGTTAGTAACCTAACTAATAACTCACAAACTTCCAGCAAGGAAATCACTGACATCTCAGCACAAACATTAGCTAACTATTACCATAACAAAACAAAACTACAATTCACGACTCCAGACTCTTTCCACAAACCTCATCACCCGATAGACGTATGGTCAGAATTTCACCCTATAACCAAAACATCATTAAAAAATATCATACTCAACCTAAACACCACTACCTCTTACCTAGATCCTTGCCCAGTAATCTGGATAAAAAACACTCTCCCAATCCTTCTTTCATTCATACTCCCCATTGTCAATCTCTCACTACTCCAAGGTTACCTCCCACCCACACTTAAACACGTACAAATAAGACCAATTCTCAAGAACAGCACCCTTGATAAAACCTCATCAAAATCATATAGACCCATCTCAAGTATACCATTCTTAGCAAAAGTAATAGAAAAAACAGTACAAATACAGACGCAGGAGCACCTAGACTCATCTTACCCACTCGACGAACAGCAATATGGTTTTCGCCCAAAGCATGGAGTGGAAACACTCCTCACAGCTCTAACAGATACGCTATTAAGAGGAATAGACAATCACAAACAAGCATTCATTCTATTATTTATTGATATTTCAGCTGCTTTTGATAGCGTCCACCATACCATAATGCTCAATAGTCTGAGTCAAATAGGAATAAATGCCACAGTTCATAAATGGTTCTCCTCTTATCTAGATAATAGGACACAAAATGTACGAATAGGTAATCAAACCTCTGATTCATACAAACTGGAAACCGGTTTACCTCAAGGATCAGCGTTATCAGCACTCCTATTTAACATATACATAAAACCTGTATGCAATATCTTTAAAAAATTTGGTGTACTCTATCATCTATACGCAGATGATATCATGATGTACATTCCATTCACGATTCCCAACTTACCGATGCAAACTCTGTCAGATTGCTTCAATGAAGTCACATCCTGGCTAAATACCCACAATCTCCAAATAAATCACTCCAAAACTGAAGTGCTAATTGTCACCAAAAACCAATCCTATACTCCACCTACACACATAACACTTCAAAACCAAGAAATTAAAATAAAAAATGAAGTAAGATATCTAGGTGTTATTCTAGATAAACACCTTACATTAGACACCCACATTAGAAACACCACAAAGAAAATCTATTTCAAACTCAAAATCCTTAAACAACTAAGACCCCTTGTATACATACATGATTTCATCAGCATAATTCAAGCCATCATAACCCCCCACTTTGACTTCGCTAATCTAATTTTATTGGGTATAACAAAACAAAACATTAAAAGAATTCAACTTGCCCAGAATGCAGCAGCTCGGATAATAACGAAAGTACACGCACATCAACATATAACACCAATACTAGAATCCCTTCACTGGCTGCCTATACAAAGTAGGATAGTATACAAAACATTGATAACCACATTTAAAACTCTAAACGACATGGCCCCAGTCACCCTAAGTAACCTAATCAGCAAAGAGCACTCAAAATCTACTCAAAGAAAAGGACAAACAAATAAACTAAAAACTCCCAAAGACTTCATAAAAGCAAATAAACTCACAAACAATAGAGCTTTTTCTCATGCAGCTCCAACAATCTGGAATTCCCTCCCAGATGATCTAAGATTGCTAACCGAGATCATCGAATTCCGCAAAAAAGTGAAAACTTATCTCTTTTCTAAACATTACAACAACTCAGATCATCCCTCAATATACTTAGATAATGGCTAACCAGTTTTTATCTAACAAATCCCAAATGACATACACATACAATTCTTCATAGCTGATACTGTACTTTGAATAACGCTTAAGCCCCACATAATGTGTATTTGTACATAATGTATATAGTTTACACTGTTTTATACTGTTCTGTATTAACACTAGTTTATCTTATTGTTATTTGGTCATATGATGTTTTATGTAAAACAAACTCCGATTTGTTAACTGTTGTTTATTGTGAACCGCAACTGAACTATGGAAGATGCGGTATATAAATCATTGTTAAATAAATAAATAAAGGCCTCCTTCGGAGGAGAGTCATACTGTAGAGCCTCGAGCTCTTCAGCTCAAGGCTCCTCCTCGGGATCCGCCGGAATAGCCAAGGCAGTGGCCATATCCCGGACGAACTCCGAGAACCGAGTATCCTCCGGGGGGGGGGGGGGATCTACTCCGGGGCTCAGACTGCGGTGAGTCCGACGGGATGCACCGAGTCTTGAAGGTATCAGGAGACTCCTCGTCCTCCGTCTCCCAAGCTGACTCATCCGAGGAGGAGTCAGGGTCCGACCCCGCGGGGCCCTGGAGCACCCGCCCCGACGCCCTCGGTCCCGAACGGGAGGTCGAGGGAGACCGCGACCGAGGTCGACTCCGAGCCACGATGGACTCGAGTATCGGCTCGGTCTCCGGGGTCGACTTCGAAGTCGATGTCCCGGTGGTCGGGGCAGATGCGCCAGACAGGCTGGCCATCAGTGCCCGCTGCTGCTCCATGAAGGCAGACAGTCTGCTCTCCAAGGCTGTGATCCTGAGACTCAGCTCAGGAGAAGCAGCAGCCACCGACTCGGGCCCCGGCGGCGGCTCCCTGGGAGGAGAGTCCTCGAGGACTACAGGGCTTATGTGTCCAGCAGACTCCGGTTTCACGCGAGGAACTTTTGCAGGCTTCTCGTGTTCCACGGGCCCAGGGCAATGGTCGGGGGTCTTAGACCTGGCCCTTGAGGGCCAGGGACCTCCGACGACGACGCCCTCGCGAGACACTTCTTCCTCTTGCGTTCCCAGTCGGGGCACCACCTGTCCGAGGAGCTTCGACGGCGCTCGGGATCGGAATCCCGAGATGACGAGGTCCGGGCCCGGCCGGAGGCTGAGTCCGAGAAAAGCCTTTCTTTTTGTTGCTGTCGACTTTGGAGTGCCTTGGAAGACATCTTCCCACAGGGCCTGCACGACTTTGGGTCGTGATCCGGGCCGAGACACCGAAGGCAGCAGTCGTGTGTGTCGGTGAGAGACATTAATTTCTTACACCGATCACACTTTTTAAAACCACTGGAAGCCATCGGGGAAAAAAAAGAGTCCCCGCGAGGTCAAAAGACCGGCCTTCCAGGGAAAAAGTGATAAAAGGGCACGAACGCCAGCCACGAAGGGCAAAAACCGAAAAGGAAGAATCAGGCTCGATACCAGCGTACCGAACCCGGCGGGAGGGGAACCAGAAGAAAAAATAGCAATAATCGCTGAAAAAATCTACTTTTAACCGGGAGGACAGGACACATGTCCGGTGGGCTTCACGGAAAAAAAGAGACTGAGGTAAGATGGCACCTTTAGGCGGTAAGGGAACCATGCATGCGTGCCTGCATTCCCAAAGGCTTTCATGGAAAGCTGGGGAAATGCTCCGCTGGGGCTTCATCGGCGCCGATGACACCCATATGTGAGGACTGACTTCCTGCTTGGTCCTGGAGAATGAGACTTCACATATGGGGACTCCCAAGCTAAGATGCCCGGAGGGAGTCCTAGCATGTTGCGAGTCTAAGATGAGCCATGCTTTCCCTCAGAACCTCAGGCATCCTGGGGATGGAGGGTAGGAGTTGAAATAAAAAGAGAGATGCTGTGAAACAGCTAACTAAACCAGGACTTCCGGATCGGAGTCTAGGTGTAGATGATCATAATAAGTAAATATTGAAGAGTAATATTCCAATATGGACCTCACCTGGTGGTATTGTAAACAGTTTATTGAGTTTCACATGGATCTGTTAGTAAGAACCAGTAGAAAACCCTCAAGGAGTACCTCACTGTGAAGTAGAGGTAACCAAACTGTAGAAGGACAGGTGAAGGTTAGAACCATCAAGGGTGAGAGTAGCCCCAGGGAAAAACTGGATGGTGTAATGAGGAAGGACTTCAGCGGAAAACGCAGAAGGCTTATCAGATAAGGCTTAAGTCTTTTGGTTCGAGAATAGCACAATCCTAGGACCAAAAAGAGATACGTTTGACCAATTTGGATGGACAAATAGAAAAATAGTCCTTGTAGGAGAGAAGGGGTATTGAAGACCCCTGTATCCGATGAGAAATAAGGACAGATGTCCGAGGCGTTATAGCCTCTGATTAACTGAAGATCACTAACATCTTTCCTAATTGATGTTAGGTAGAAAAGATAATGATACATGGAGAGCTTCAGAGGTACCTAAACCTGAAGGGTTATGGTAAGAAATTTGTTAATTACCAGAGAGATTGGTTGTATACGTAGAACCCTATGCATGCTGGCACAGCACTGATAAGGGTAATGCCCAGCTGTCAGAGTCATATAGGAATATATGTATATATGAACCTAGACAGATAAGTATCTAGGTACATATCTACCTATGATGATATGTCTTAACATATATGTGTATATATATATATATATATATATATATATATATGTGGATACATATATAGAGATATACATGGGCATAAATACACACAGATACATATATATAGATATAGATAGCTAGATAGATATAGATATAGATATAATATATCTGCATATAGACATATACATGTCTCCACATATGTAGGTAGAAACATGCCTATATAACTATACCTACATAGGAGTATGTAGAGAGAGAAAGGTGCATTTAATAGGAAGACTAACTTTGCGAAGATGGGCCAATACCTCAGGGAGTCGTTAGTGGGATGGGAACAGCTGGGGGATGTAGAAAAACAGTGGGCAAAACTGAAAGGGGATATTTTAAGGGCAACCAACCTTTTTGTTAAAATGGTAAATAAAGGCAAAAGAAAAAGGAGACCGCTATGGTTTTCGAAGGAAGTAGCTGAAAAAGTGAAGAAAAAGAGGGAGGTCTTCATGAAATACAAGAGATCACAGAGAGAGGAAGACAGGCATCTGTATTTGGAAAAACTTAGAGAGGTTAGCAAAGTAGTCAAGAAGGCAAAGATTCAAAAGGAGGAGGAAATAGCCAATGCAATAAAATGGGGGGATAAGACATTTTTCAGATATATTAGTGAGAAGAGGAAGGGCAAAAGTGGTATTGTCAGACTCAAGGGTGCAGGGGGGGAATATGTAGAAGCTGATAAGGATAAAGCGGAATTGCTTAACAAATATTTTTGTTCTGTGTTCACAGATGAAGAACCAGGAGCAGGACCTCAGAAAACACCCACAAACAGGAACAGAAGCGAGGGACATCTTGAACAATTTTCAGAAGACTGTGTTCGTGAGAAACTAGCTCAACTTAAAGTAGACAAAGCGATGGGACCGGATGGGACACACCCTAGAATACTGAGGGAACTTGGGGACGTTCTAGCAACTCCACTGACTGACCTTTTCAATGCCTCGTTGGAGTCGGGAGTGGTGCCAAAGGACTGGAGAGAGGCTCATGTGGTGCCTTTACACAAAAGCGGAAGTAAGGATGTGGTTGAAAACTACAGGCCGGTTAGTTTAACTTCGGTGGTGAGTAAATTATTGGAAACGCTGCTGAAAGAGAAAATAGTGAGGTTTCTGGAGTCCAGCGGATTACAGGATCCGAGGCAGCATGGATTCACCAGAGGCAGGTCTTCTCAGACAAATCTGATTGATTTCTTTGACTGGGTGACCAGGGAGTTGGACTGAGGGAGAGCTCTAGATGTGGTGTATTTAGATTTCAGTAAAGCCTTTGACACTGTTCCTCAAAGGCGACTTATAAACAAACTGAGCACCCTAGGGATGGACCCTAAAGTTACTACTTGGGTTAGAAATTGGTTGGGTGGGAGGCGACAAAGAGTACAAGTAAATGGAGCTCACTCTGAGGAGAAGGATGTTACCAGTGGTGTGCCCCAGGGATTTGTCCTTGGTCCGATTCTTTTTAACATCTTTGTTAGTGATATAGCGAAAGGGCTGTCGGGTAAGGTTTGCCTCTTTGCGGATGATACCAAAATCTGCAATAGAGTAGACACCGAAGAAGGTGTAGATAACATGAGAAGGGATCTAGCTATGCTTGAAGAATGGTCTAGAATTTGGCAGCTGGGATTTAATGTTAAAAAAATGTAAGGTCATGCATTTGGGCTGCAGCAATCCAAGGGAGCAATACAGTATAGGAGTACTTTTGTCCACTAAAGAAGAGCGGGACCTAGGCGTGGTTGTGTCTGATGATCTTAAAGTAGCTAAACAGGTAGAAAAGGCGACGGCAAAAGCTAGAAGGATGCTTGGGTGCATACGGAGAGGAATGGCTAGCAGAAAAAAGGAGGTGATAATGCCTCTGTATAAGTCTTTGGTGCGACCTCATTTGGAGTATAGTGTGCAATTCTGGAGACCGCACCTTCAAAAGGATGTGAACAGGATGGAGTCGGTGCAGAGGGTGGCTACTAAAATGATTAATGGGCTTCATTATAAAGCATATGAGGACAGACTTAAGGATCTTAATATGTACACCTTAGAGGAAAGGCGGGATAGAGGTGATATGATTGAGATGTTTAAATACCTCCGTGGCATAAATGTTCAGGGAGAGAGCCTCTTTCAATTGAAAGCAAGTTCTGCTACGAGGGGACATGGGATGAGGGTGAAGGGAGATAGATTCAGGAGTGATATGCGGAAATATTTCTTTTACGGAAAGAGTAGTGGATCCATGGAATAGTCTCCCAGTGGAGGTGGTAGAGATGAGGACAGTTACTGAATTCAAAAAAGCATGGGACCAACACAGAGGATCTCTAAAGGTAAAAAGTGGACTGTTGTAGTTGTTGATATGGAAGGACAGACTAGATAGGCCATGTGGTCTTTTTCTGTCATCATGTTTCTATGTTTCTAATAACAAGGGTAATACCTGCTTGAAGAGATGCAAGGAAACCTTTCTCCCTGGTTATGATTGACAGAGTCAGGGGAATGCTCTCTCTGACAAGGAACAGTCTAGATTCATTTAGGAATTCTAGCCCTTGATTAACCAGGATGGTTTACGTGAAAAAAGTGCAGATGATATCTTCAGTCTGCAGGCAGCAAGTCCAGGCTCTTTTAGAACTGTAGTATGGTAACTGGATAAAAGACGCAATGGTTACAGTTCTAAAAGACACAATGGAAATGGAAACCATATAAGGACGAGCTGCAAGAAAAAGAAAAATATCCCTGATGAAGGAGTCCAGTGGAGATGTGGACGAAGCCAAGGAATTGAGCAACTCTTAGATTTTCACGTGATGTAAGGCATGTGTCCTTTGTTTTAAAAGGAGACCTTACGGGAGATGGTAAAGGTAGTGAAAAACCTACCAGTCATGAGGGGGCATGATTGGATGAGCCCTTCCTAACCATCTGGGATTATCTGCTAGGAAGATGCAAATGCTCTCTAGCAAGGGCCCATAGTGCAGAGCTACTCTGTAGAGTTGCAGAGAGCATGTTGCAAGTTGGTTAGAAGAAAAAACTGGCTGTTTAAAAGCCAGTACGTAACTTGAACTATTCGGCCAATGCCAAGGGAATTGGAGATGGCGAGGAATAGAAATGAAGCCGATAGGCCTGTAGTAATAGAGTTTCCAAAAAAAAGATCGATAACACAGGTACACTAAAAAAAATTTTTTTAAACTGCCTCTAATGTTTCGATTGATTTTTACGTTTTTTGGTGCGCTGAATCCAAATCTGGTAACCAATTTGCTCCATCACGTACAGATTTTTTGCTACATTGGGTTAGCAGTTTGAGGTGAACGTTTCAGATTGAGTGCGATCGAGATAAAAGTTTCTTGGATGAATTCTTTATACTAATTGTTTAGTAGTTATTCAAATAAGAATAAAGAAAATTGTAACAAGGCAGCACATAAGAATAGAGTAATGTCAACAAAACACACTGTGATGGTAGCAAAATTGTCTGCACTTAAAACAGTCACATACATGTGCACAAACATTGAGCATATAAGAGCGAGGTTAGACACAAAGCAAAGCAAAGAAATGTGCAAAAAATGTTGTACAGGTATGTATGTAAGAATAGAAAACGCAAACCGCACCATTGCAATACATGAAGACAAACACTCGATGGTGTGAAAATAAAATTCTAATAAATGAGATTCGACACTGTGGTAATAACTAGCAAATGTTTATTTCAAAGTTTAGTAAAAACACGATATTTGTCAACACAGTTTAGATTTTAAAGTCATTCTTGGGTCAATCAATCTCCTGGTGGGCCCGTTTCTTCTTCCCCCGAATGCTTCTCTTGGTGCGCTGCTTGGCGTATTTTTCATCTGGGGTTTCCCGCAGCAGCAACCAGCAGAAATCAGCCATCATAGTGGTGTTCCATCTTCCTTGGTACCTTCTCTCTGCGTCCTTGATGTCCTGGTGAAACCTTTCACCTTGTTCTTCACTGTACGCCCCCAGGTTTTCGGGAAAGTAGTTCACATGGGAATGCAAGAAATGGACTTTCAGGCTCATGTTACAGCCTTGTTCTTTGAAGGCATTGAGCATCCTGGCAACAATATCCTTTATAGTTCTCATCCCGCCTGTTCCCCAAGAATTTGAGAACAACATCCTTGAAGGAATCCCAGGCTTCTTTTTCCTTCTCAGACATCGTTTCAGCAAATGCTCCATCTGAAATGAGTTTCCTTATATCAGGGCCAACAAACACTCCTTCCTTTAGCTTTGCTTCAGAAAGTCGGGGGAACTTTGAGCAAAGGTACCGAAAGCACTCACCATCTTTTGGAAGGGACTTGATGAATTGCTTAATGAGACCCAACTTAATGTGGAGAGGTGGTAATAGAATTTTATCACAAGGTACCAAGCTCTCATGAAGAACATTTTTCTCACTGGGTTTCAAATACTCCCAAATTGGCCAGTCTTTTTTCCCCCAGTGTAGGTCGCAGGCCCGGCTATCCCACAAGCAAAGGAAGCAGGGATATTTGGTGAAACCGGATTGCTGCCCTAATAGCATGGATAGAATTTTAAAGTCTCCACAAATCATCCACTTATGCTCATCATAACGAATCTTCTGAAGAATCAGGGCCAAATTCTCGTATTTTTCTTGGAGAATAACAGAGTGAGCAATAGGAACTGAAGCGAATGTGTTGCCATTATGAAGAAGAACACCTTTTATGCTGTCTTTTGACGAATCAATGAACAGCCGCCATTCAGCAGGATCATACTTGAGTTTAAACTTTTCCATCACTCCGTATATATCGTTGCAAAATACCAAATCTTCCTCTTTGCTGAAATACTTCAAAAATTGTGTCTCGCGGTTGCGGTACCAATAAAAAGTTGTTCCTGGTGACAATAGATTTTTCTGTTTAAGCCGAGAACCTAGCAGTTGGGCAGCATCTTTTGGGAGTCCTAAATCCCGAACTAAATCATTCAATTCAGCTTGAGAGAAAAGTTCAGGTTTCGGATCTGGTTCAGTTTCAAACTCGGAAGTACTGGACTCATCGGGAAAAGCCATCTGATGAGTCTCATCATGATCAGAACCGTCCACACAAATATGATCCAAAGATTTTGGTGGTTCAGGCACAGGTACTTCGTTGCTATGAGGGATAGGCCTAATTGCTGAGGGAAGGTTGGGGTAACTTATTACGTTCTTATTTTTTTAAGTTGTATCCCTTCACAATGCAAGAGCAAAAATAGCAGTCACTGCTGTGGTCTCTTTGTTCACGCTACATCATAGGTATTCCGAAACGAAATGCTTGTTTTTTACCTTTCATCCATAAGCGTAGATCTTCCTCACATGTCTTGCACACTTTGTGAGGAGCCCACGGTTTGTCTTGATCGCCTAACTTCAAACCGAAATAGGCGAAATATACTTTTTTAATAAATGCAGAAATGTTCCTCTGCCGCTTTTTCACGGTATATTCCCCACAAATAAAACAAAAACTGTACGGAGAGTTGACGCAACCTCTGGCTCTGTGAGCCATCACAAATACACAGCACTGCAAACTACAACTGTAGTGAACCACTTCGGAATAAAGCTGGATTACGACTGAGCAAACAAAAGGTAATAATGAACTTGCAAGAAACTGAAATTTGACAGGAACGTTCATGTCGCAACCACCGTGTTTGAGCGAGCGAACGAGGCGAGGCGAACAGGAAAGAACATGCGCCAGCGCGAGTACTGGATTTAGCCCCCCGCCTCCCAATTGTCCTGTTAATGTATAAAATGAATACAAAACACTCTAAAATATCATGAGGGAGTGTTTCTAGTTAGTTAACCATTACAACCTCTATTTTGGGCCAAGAAAATAAACTGCAGTCGGCTAAAAAGAAATTATGTGAACATTCCTTATATGGGTAAGAAATCTAATTTTGCAAGAAAACGTGACGTGATGGAACATTTTGGCTATTTTTCCTGGATTCAGCACCCCAAAATCTATAGGAATCAGTTGCAAAACTGGAGGCAGTTTTTTGGTAGTGTACCTGTGTAACCTATTTTGGACTTACTACTAAGGCCAGAAAGGATTGCTAATGGAGGACAAACCTTGGTTACTTGGTAAATCGAACCAGTGGGTAACCACTAGGAACTCCTGCCGTTGCAGCTATTACCAAGGCAGCAGAAAAGAATGAACAGACATAAGGAGGAGTGGCAAGACTCCCTTACTGACTGATAAGCTGACCCAAGTAAGATTGAAAAGGGGGGGACAACTCTGAAAAGGAAACCCCTTACTGGAATAGGTAGAAACCTACAGGGATTTTAGAAAAACCCGTACAGCTAAATGGTACCACTCTTACAGACAAAATGTTTCAGTAAGAGGGTAGGTAAAGACAGAATTGAAGGAGACTTACTATATGGTAAGTCCCTGGAAAGGTATGATGATACATGCTGGAACAGGAAACTATCTTATTGATAGTTGTTACACCTCTTTTCCCTCACAGGAGGATGAGAAAACCCCCTGTTACTTATAAGCATGATCATCCTGAGAGCTCATAGAACAAAAAGAATGGATGTCTGTTGAGAAGAGATCTACAGGTTCTAAACTACAGACTACAGGTTCTAAACCCCAAACAGGAAAGAAAGATGTAATGATAATATATCAGAAGCCCTGCGGAAGCTGGGTTTGCTGAACCTGTTGAGGTTGTGGTTTCCTTAGCCTGGTTGGATGTTTCCCCTGCCTGGGAACATCTGTATGATGGGTAGAAGATGAATAAAACTTTCTCCCCTTAAGGCAGGGGTCTCAAACTCAAATTGCTTTGAGGGCCAAATGAGGACTTGTAAAGTAACCCGGGGGCCGCATAAGACGTGGGGCCTCATTTGCATAAGGGGCCTCATTTGCATAAATATTTGCATAATGTTACCATACACTAACTTTTAGTAAACATGCCTCTTAATGAGTATGGATAAAGAAAGACTAAAAGATTCAGAAATAGGAAGACAATAATTAAACTGGGAACCCCAAAAGCCAAACTTGGAATGTACAACAACACTGTAGAAATAAAACTATAAATTAATTTCCTCTTGTACTAAACAAAGCGCAAACATTAATGATGCACATTTCCCAGAGCTGACATATTCCAGTTAATAAATTCAAAATAAAGAGATATTTTTCTACCTTTTGTGCATTTTTTTTCAGTTGCAATTGCTCCAGCCACTTCTGGTTTCTTCGTGTCTTCTGCTATCTCCATCGTCTGCTGTCCATTTGTCCTTTCTTCTCTCTTCTAGTTTTTTTCCATTCTCTCCCTACATCTGCTTTAACATACTAATCTTTCTCCTTTTGCTCTTTCCTCATTCCTATTTCATCCACTCAAATTTTACCCCTCCATCCTCAATCCCCACTTACTCTCCCAATACCTGGCCAATTGTAGATTTGTCTTCTCTTCCAGACAAAATATTTTTCCCCTCTCCATTTCACTTTCCCAGCTCCATCCCATTCTAATCCTCCCCCAACATCAGCTCCCTTCTAGTTCCAGCCCCACCCAGCATCTGCTCCTTTCTAGTCCCTGCATCAGTCCATTTCCAGTCCTATCCTAGCCTCACCATCAGCCCATTTCCAATCCTAGCCCCCCATCAGCCCATTTCCAATCCTAGCTCCCTCCCCTCACAGCCCATTTCCATTCCAAGCCCCCCTCCCCATCAGCCATTTGCAGTTCAAGCCCCCCTTCCACTCAGCCCATTTCCAGTCCTAGCAACCCCCCCAGCCCATTACCAGTCCTAGACCCCCCATAGCCCATTACCAGTCCTAACCTCCCCATAGCGCACTTCCAGTCTTACCCCCCCATCACCCCATTTTCAGTCTTACCCCCCCCCCATAGCCCATTACCAGTCCTAGTCCCCCCCATAGCCCACTTGCAGTCGTATCCCCCGTCACCCCATTTTCAGTCTTACCTCCCCTCATAGGCCATTACCAGTCCTAACCCCCCAATCAGCCCACCTCCAGTCCTAACCCCCATCACCCCATTTTCAGTCCTAGCCCCCACCATAGCCCATTACCAGTCATAACCCCCCCCTGCCAATAGCCCACTTCCAGTCCTAACCCCCATCTGCCCATTTCCAGTCCTAGCCCCCACCATAGCCCATTACCAGTCATAACCCCCCCCTGCCAATAGCCCACTTCCAGTCCTAACCCCCATCAGCCCATTTCCAATCCTAGCCCCCACCATAGCCCATTACCAGTCATAACCCCCCCCCTGCCAATAGCCCACTTCCAGTCCTAACCCCCATCAGCCCATTTCCAATCCTAGCCCCCACCATAGCCCATTACCAGTCATAACCCCCCCCTGCCAATAGCCCACTTCCAGTCCTAACCCCCATCTGCCCATTTCCAGTCCTAGCCCCCACCATAGCCATTTACCAGTCATAACCCCCCCTGCCAATAGCCCACTTCCAGTCCTAACCCCCATCTGCCCATTTCCAGTCCTAGCCCCCACCATAGCCCATTACCAGTCATAACCCCCCCCCTGCCAATAGCCCACTTCCAGTCCTAACCCCCATCTGCCCATTTCCAGTCCTAGCCCCCACCATAGCCCATTACCAGTCATAACCCCCCCCCCTGCCAATAGCCCACTTCCAGTCCTAACCCCATCTGCCCATTTCCAGTCCTAGCCCCCACCATAGCCCATTACCAGTCATAACCCCCCCTGCCAATAGCCCACTTCCAGTCCTAACCCCCATCTGCCCATTTCCAGTCCTAGCCCCCACCATAGCCGATTACCAGTCATAACCCCCCCCTGCCAATAGCCCACTTCCAGTCCTAACCCCCATCTGCCCATTTCCAGTCCTAGCCCCCACCATAGCCCATTACCAGTCATAACCCCCCCCTGCCAATAGCCCACTTCCAGTCCTAACCCCCATCTGCCCATTTCCAGTCCTAGCCCCCACCATAGCCCATTACCAGTCATAACCCCCCCCCCTGCCAATAGCCCACTTCCAGTCCTAACCCCCATCTGCCCATTTCCAGTCCTAGCCCCCACCATAGCCCATTACCAGTCATAACCCCCCCCTGCCAATAGCCCACTTCCAGTCCTAACCCCCATCTGCCCATTTCCAGTCCTAGCCCCCACCATAGCCCATTACCAGTCATAACCCCCCCCCTGCCAATAGCCCACTTCCAGTCCTAACCCCCATCTGCCCATTTCCAGTCATAACAAAAAAGGAGGAGGGGTGCTCATAGTCTCCAAATCGGACCTTAACTTCCACATAACAGATTCCTCTAGCTCAAGCAATCTAGACATACTCTCCATTACAAACCAGCAAATCTCCCTCAACCTCTTATACAGGACACCGTCCACGTCTCCAGATGACCTCCCAACCATTATTGACCTTACTGCCAGCACCCTCAATCCCAATAAACCAAATTGGATAATGGGTGACTTCAATCTCCCATCGTTATCCCAAAACCACGCAATTGCCTTCCTTGGTGCTATGGAAGACCTGGGACTCAAGCAAATTATCAATAAACCCACTCATATAAAGGGAAACATTCTGGATTTGGTATTTGCTCCTCAGACAGTCATTCAACAAAACCACAACCTACCAATATCAATCGTTGATGTACCCTGGTCAGACCACAAACTGATCATTTTCCAGATCCCCATCATCAATGAGAAGCTGCACAGAAGCCAAAACATGCACAGCACATCACGGACGCCCACAAGAAGATTTAGACCATTTAACAGAGAACACATCTTGGCTGAGACCCAATCACTCCTCAACAAAACCACACCAGACCTCGACGAACTAATCACCTCCTGGAACTCCAATCTGCATGCCATATCACAACCTCCAATTTCCAATAACACAAAGAGGAGAAAAAGAAGCACCGCCCCATGGTTCTCTCCTGAATTGCGAGCCTCTCTGACTCAACTCCGCAGACTGGAACGCCGCTGGCGCAGATCACTTTCCACTGAAGATCAGACCGCCTACCGTACTCACCTCTCCACACACCGTGAAGCAATCACAACCACAATGAAACAATATCACACAGACACCCTAAAGAGATCACTGAATAAACCACGTGACCTCTTCAACCTGGTCAAATCCCTCTCAAAGGAACCTTCTCCCGAACAACACAGTGAGATTCATCCACAGAAATTCGCTGACTACATGCAATCCAAGATAGTGCAAACTAACAAGGTGTCAACAATCCCGTTCCAAGAACCAACGAATGCAACCCCACTAAATAACTTCTCTACACCATCCACTAAATGCATCGAGGACACCATAGCATCTCTCAATACCTCCACTGCACAAACGGACCCATGCCCAGCTTTTTGGATTAAGGAGCTACGTTGTGCGTTCAGCCCCTTCATTGCAAATCTAATGAACCTCTCATTCACAACAGGGTACTTCCCTGCAGCACTCAAGCAGACTTCCATCAGGCCACTTTTGAAAAACCCCAAGCTAGACCCGCAAAAGGTCGAATCTTATAGGCCTATAGCTAGCATTCCCCTCTTAGCCAAGATAATTGAGAAGGAGGAACAACGGCAAATCCAAGATCATATAGACACCACAGCTCCCCTAGATCACTGCCAACATGGGTTCAGAGAATATCATGGGGTCGAGACCCTTCTCACGAACCTATTCAACGACATTATCACAGGCATTAACAACATCCGACAAGGATTTGTACTCGTCTTCTTAGACATCGCTGCGGCGTTCGACTCGGTAAGCCACGAAATTCTCCTCGGACGACTGAAAGAGAAAGGTATCTGCAACAGTGCATTAGAATGGTGCAACTCTTATCTGGATGGTAGATGGCAATATGTGAAGTCCGGTACAGAAGAGTCAAAACGCTTCCATCAAAAGCAAGGTGTGCCTCAAGGTTCCTCATTGTCTTCCCTACTATTTAACATATACATGCAGCCCATCTGCGACATCATAAGATCTTTCAAAGTCAACTGCTTGATATACGCAGATGACATTCTCTTATATATGCCTTTCTCCACAACTCAATTAGACCTGGCACCGTTGGTAGACTGCCTCAATTCGGTCTCAGAGTGGCTCCAATCACAAAACCTTCGCATTCAACATAAAAAAACAGAGGTGCTCTTCATCTCCAAAGACCCCAACTTCACCCCTCCAGCCCACGTCAGTGTCAAGGAAGCTGACCTACAAGCTAAAGAAACAATAAGATACCTTGGAGTTACATTGGACCAACGTCTGGATATGAAACATCACATAAATAACATAGTCAAAGCTGTATACTTCAAAATACGCTCGCTTAGGCATATGCGCTCCATGTTGGACCCTGATGACTTCCGAACCATATACCAAGCACTAATCCTGCCACACTTCGACTTTGCAAATGCCATATTACAAGGTCTCCCTCAATCCACTCTTAGCCCATTACAGATGGCCATGAATGCCGCAGCAAGAGTCCTCTACGGAGCCTCCAGAAGCGACCACGTAACTCCCATTCTTAAACAGCTTCACTGGCTCCCCATCCATGGGAGGATCATCTTTAAAACCCTAGTCCTATCATTCAAGGCAATCAAGGGTATCTCATCCTCCTCACTCACAGATCTGATTCACACTGTACCCCCCAACAGATCCAGAAGAACATCAGCCGTAAACCTACTGACAACCTCGAAGGCGTTGACAAAGTGCAACATGACAACCTCAAACAGAGCCTTCAGTTTCTATGTACCCAAATGCTGGAACGCTCTACCCTCCGACATAAGGGCCATTACTGACCTACTCCAGTTCAGGAAGGCACTCAAATACCACCTCTTCCTTCAATACTACCCTACCAGCAATTGAACCAGAGGAAGTGACCCACTTATGAACACACCATGCCGTTCTTATATTATTAAGACTCTATTCTGTTCTATGTAATTATCTCTTGTATATAGTTTACCCCGGTTCTCCAAGTTTGTACTCCTGTTCGATGTAAACCAAACAGCTTGTTGTTATGGTCTTTATGTTATAATGTAAACCGCGCTGATGCCGAATAGTGCGGTATATAAGAACTTGTAATAAATAAATAAATAAATAAATAAATAACCCCCCCCTGCCAATAGCCCACTTCCAGTCCTAACCCCCTTCTGCCCATTTCCAGTCCTAGCCCCCACCATAGCCCATTACCAGTCATAACCCCCCCCCTGCCAATAGCCCACTTCCAGTCCTAACCCCCATCTGCCCATTTCCAGTACTAGCCCCCAACATAGCCCATTACCAGTCATAACCCCCCCCCCTGCCAATAGCCCACTTCCAGTCCTAACCCCCATCTGCCCATTTCCAGTCCTAGCCCCCACCATAGCCCATTACCAGTCATAACCCCCCCCTGCCAATAGCCCACTTCCAGTCCTAACCCCAATCTGCCCATTTCCCGAAAAACCCCCCCCCCCCCCGACAGAGGAAAACAAAAAAACCCCAAAACCCTGACTTCTGCCGTTGCCGCCGTGGCAGCGGCAGAATCAATTGTCAAATTAAAAAAAAAAAAGACTTCTGCTGCTCAAGCAGCAATATCACCTGTCCTGCGGCCTCTTCCCCTGTGCCCGGAGATCCGAATCTGCTCATCAGCGGCGTGCTTTTCAAGCCGCGAAGAGTATTCCCCTCTCGCGCGGTTTCAAGCCGCGCGAGAGGGGAATACTCTTCGCGGCTTGAAAAGCACGCCGCTGATGAGCAGATTCGGATCTCCGGGCACAGGGGAAGGGGCCGCAGGACAGGTGATATTGCTGCTTGAGCAGCAGAAGTCTTTTTTTTTTTAATTTGACAATTGATTCTGCCGCTGCCACGGCGGCAACGGCAGAAGTCAGGGTTTTGGGGGTTTTTTGTTTTTCTCTTTCGCGGGCCGCACAAAGTTGTCTCGCGGGCCGCATGCGGCCCGCGGGCCGCGTGTTTGAGACCCCTGCCTTAAGGGAACAAAGTTTGTTAGTAGATTTCCTACAAACTGGGATAGAGGAAGGCGTAGACAAGCCTCTGAAAGCAGTAGTGTCAGTAGTTAACTGAGCAGCTTGGAGTAAAGCCTCCTTGTTAAAGAGATTCTCTCCAGTACAAGGAGTATTTCCCAGTCTATCTTGTACCCATTTGTCCAAGTCTGAAGCTTGGAGCCAGGCTCTACGTCGTGCCCCTATGGCTATAGCAGAGGTTCTGCTAACAGACTCAAAAGAGTCCAGGGAAGCACGAGTAAGGAACCTAGAAATATTTTGAGCATGATTGACTAGTATAGAAAAATCTGCTCTTTTAGACTCTCGAAGAAAAGGGGTCAAAAGTAGTAAATTCTTTGTGACCTCCTCAAGAGATAATCCCATATAGAAAATATGAGAGAATTCTTGCTGAAAACATGGATGCCTGGAAGGTTTGGCGTCCAAAGGCATCTAAAGTCTTAGCCTCACGACCTGGCGGATAAGAAGAGTGCTTCTTAGTACTCTTAACACGCCTCATTGCTGATTCTACAACAATAGAACGATGAGGGAGCTGAGGCTTTTGAAAACCTGGAGAAGGGGGCACCATGTATAGAAGATCAGTTGCCCTAGAAGGTGGGGATACCGTTAAAGGAGCTTCCCATGTTCTAAATAGGAGATCCTGCAAGGTCTGATGCAAAGGAAACATAATGACTTCCTTTGGATTGCAGGGGATCTGCAGAGGTTCTGGATCCCCTGGTGCAGGATATTGACCAGGTATAGAAATGGCAAGTAACTTTGCCATATCAAGCAGGAATGCTTGAAAAGAAATCTCCCCAGAGGGGAGTCCTCTAGAAAGAGGAGTAAGAACTAGATCTGTTGAAGCTCTAGCACCGACCGGTTCATTCAGATTCTCTAGAATAGAAGATCTGAAGGGGTGGAGCATCGGATTGTCCTTGAAGGATAGTTGTCGGTACCGCTGGAAGCCGGTACCGCAACCCGTCGGTAGCAAATCGTCCATGCTAGGGATCGATTCCAAACTCGGTATGGAAGGAAGCAAGCCGGTTGAAACGAGCATGGGAGGTACCGACACCGATGCTGATGTCGATACTGGTATCGAGACCGGTACCGTCGTTGATACCAATACATGAAGATCAGTCTGTGATAGCTCTATCGGTATCGAAGTAACCGAACGTGGCAGACTTTGATCATCGGTAGAATGTCTTCGGTACCGTTTGAAGTCGGTACCGAGACGAGTCAGTACCCAGTCATCCAGACTAGAGATCGACTCCAGACTCGGCATCGAAGGAAGAGAGTCTATTGATGCATATCTGGAGGGTACCGACGTCGATACCAGTACCGGGACCGGGATCGATACCGATACTGGAAGATCGGTCAGCAGCGGCTCAGTCAGCCCCGAAGGAACCGAGCGCTAGACTGCGATCTTTGGTGAGGAATGTTTCATCCAACACCATTGCAGATGCCGGGGTATCGGTACCGCACCAAGCGGATGCCGCCACCAAGCATGGCTCAGGTATGTTCGTAGAGGTGAGAACCCCAGAAACAACCTGAAACCCCATAAATGGCTTGGAGGCCGAAGACTCCCACCGGGGTTTTAATGCCAAGGTGTTCTCGAGGGCAACACTGGAGGCATCTCTATGCTGAGCATGAGATCTACCACTCGAGGCCTGGCTAGTCTTAACAGACTGTTTTTGGGTTACCTGATCCTGTGAAGAAGCAGCATTGGCTGGTACCGTGAAGTTTAATGGGGACCGCGTATCGAGACATGCTCGATGCTGAAGACTTCTTCTAGATATACCGCTGCAGAAGGAACACTCCAGCGGATGGTGGTCAGGACCACTGTTCCCTCTAAGCTGTGCGCGTGTGCGCGCGCACACACCTTGCCGAGCGAGCGCACATACTTTACAACTGAGCGCACAAAAATTACGGTTCTGATTCTGATAGAAAACAACACGGATGTCTTAAAATTTAAAAGTTGTGATTGTAATTACTAGAAATTTTCTGCTTCATTTTGTAATCGTCTATTTTCATTTAATTTGATTAAAATCAATGTGGTGTGCATACTGTATTCTGATGTGTAGTCAAATTTTAAAGTATATAACTCAGAGTGTTGTTATGTGGCGCACAAAAATTTAACCTTCCTTCAAAAGCTGCACAGCTGATATTTTATGCGCACACAGACTACAGAAAATTAGAGGGAACATTGGTCAGGACCCAAACAGGGTAGACACCAATTATGAGTGTCTACAATTAATTTGGTACCGCCACAGTTTAAACATTTCTTAGGGTTAATGGCTGGTATTTCCATGAAGGAGAGTGAGTAGGCCTAGCAGGCCGAAAAACCGTCAGGCACTAACAGGGAAAAAATATTCCTCAGAAAGGAAATTTTGTAGAAAAAAGAAGAAAGAAACACCGGCGGTACCGGTGGCGTCGGGGAAGGCAGACACGACCACAAGAAAACAAAAAAATAGAAGAATTTTCTGCGGTGACAGGAGTACATCCTGCCAGCTCCGCGGAAAACGAAAACTGAGGAGAGGCAGTTGGGAAAGGCGGGAAGGCAGCACGCAGGTGTGGTGGGATGCTCTCAAAAGCGTTCTGATTGGACGCTGGGGAGCGTTCCTGCGCAGACTCTGTCGGTACCGACGTACCCCATATGTGAAGACTCATTCCTGCTTGTTCCTGGAGATTCCCGTTTTTAACCATGTCAGGTCACAAGTAACTGGTTCGATTTCATTCTACTTACTAGGTAGGTAAGCCTACTCCTCGTGTAAATTGCTTCTGTGCGTATATACCTCTCTGAATTTATGTGCACATAATCTATATACATGACCGCAAGCAATTTGCATATATATTTACAGGTCGATGCAGAAAGCCGGCACTGAAGTCGCAAGCTATCAACTTTTTTTTTTTTTTTTTAGCAACTTTATTTATGGTTCAGCACCAAATAACAGGCAATACAATGTCAAACAACAAAGTCCACGGCAGGGTGTACTCTTATCCCCGCCGGAGGACACAACACAAATGAGCCCACATACACAATAGCCACGAAGGGCAAAAATAGAACCAATATTTTATAATTTTTTGAGTTAGAACCCCCCACTTCCATCCCCCCCCCCAATCCCCCCTCCCACCCAAAGCACCCTGCCACATCCAGGGAATCCACTAGAGTCTAAGGAGCTAATTACGAGAAAGTATCTTACTTTATCCCATAAGGCCCAAGCTACACGCCCAAGTTCTAGAGGCCCACTTGCAAGATTGCATTTCTGCAATACGGTCCCAACTGCTGAATGTAAGGTTCCCAAATCAGCATGAACGTGGCCCAGCGTTTTACGTGGCTCCTAGCACGCCAACACTCCGCCAACATCAGCTGGTGAAAACCATTGCGCCACTCCAGGAAAGTCGGCGGGGTTTGCTCCCGCCAGCGGTGCAGGATGGGGCCTTTCCCCACCAGGCACGCCTTTCGCACCAAAAGGCGGGCTCCCCGCCCACTAGGGCAAGACGGTGGCAAATGGTCCACCACTACCAATGACCCCGACCACGGGAAGCGCTGCTGTAGCAGTTCCACTAAGTAAAGATGTATACGCTTCCAATAGGGGTGAATCTTTTTACAGATCCACCACATATGGGCTAAATCTGCCAGGGGCTCGGAGCATCTAGGGCACGACCCATCTTGTGTAAGGTGGCTCCTCAAGGCTCGTCGAGGTGAAAAATGTACCCGAGTTAACGCCTTAAATTGAATTTCCCGCCAACGGGCCCCCTCAACCAGCCTAGCAATCCGTCCCAAAGCCTTCTGGATGGACCCCAGCGGGATCTCTGACCCCAGCTCCCTCGCCCAGGTCTTCTCCGTGTGACCATAGCTCGGCGCAACCCGAAAGCCCGCAAGCCGCTTCTTAAATCCGGCTATCGAAGGGGGGGAGTCCTCCCCAAGACCAAAAAATTCTATAAGTTGCGCAGAGCGCTCCACCGCAAGCTCCTCCCTAGGTAAGGAGGCCACATAATGGGAAAGCTGCATATACGTGAAATAGTGAGACGGCCGTAGATCATACTCGGTACTTAACTCCTGGAACGACTTGCAGGCCCCCGTCAATCCGACTGTGTGGCCTAAAGTACGTATCCCCTGTTCCCGCCATCTATGAAAGCCACCAGTCTCCGACCATGGCGAAAAGTTAGCATTCCCCCCTAAAGGCAACCAGCACGAAACTCGCCAGCTTCGATTCCAGTACCTATTCAATTGCTGCCAAGTACGGCGAGCCGCCATTATCAGCAGACTCCGCTTAACACCGACCAGCAATTGGGCAAGGTCTGCATGAAACACCCCCAGCAAAGACAAGGGGGCCACCGCCGCCGCCTCTATTCGTCGGGGAGTAAAGACACTGGTCTCGCCCAGCCAATCCCCCACATGGCGTGCCTGGCAGGCCAAGGCATACAGCCATAGATCTGGGAGACCAATACCCCCGTTATGCCACGAGCCAATCATGCGCACCATCGGAATACGAGCTCGGGCACCCCGCCATAGGAATCGCTGAATCTCAGATTCTAGTTTACGTAGGTCCCGCTTCCACAGCCAGACTGGTAGGGTCTGCAACCAATACAGAATACGAGGGAGGATAACCATTTGTACAGCAGCCACTCTTCCCAACAGGGACAACGGGAGGGGTTGCCAAGCTCTCATCTGAGTTGTCATGCCAGCCAAAATCTTTTCTAAATTACGGGGGTACAATTCTTGGAGCAGCCGCGTCAAGACAATCCCTAAGTACACAAAACTCTGATCCGCCCATTTCAATGGGAATTCTCCAGGCCAGTGCCCACGCAGTTGGCCCGACACATCAAGGGCCTCTGATTTGTCCTCATTAATACGAAGACCCGTAAAACTACCAAAAAGCCGGAATTTGCGCATTAATCTCACAAGAGACTCTTGGGGCGTAGTTAAGTGTACCAGCATATCATCCACAAAGGCAGATATTTTGAACTCACAGCCACCAACCACCACTCCCCCTATCTCCCTGGTCCCTTCCACACTCCGAATCAGGGGATCCAAGGCCAGTACAAATAACAGTGGAGACAGCGGGCATCCCTGCCGAGTTCCCCGATGAAGGGCAAATGTGTCAGACAAAACTCCATTACTCAACACTCTCGCTGTAGGGTGCTCATAGAGACTCTGCACCATCTCACAAAAGGTAGTGCCCAACCCGTATCGCGGCAATAAAGAATGTAAATATTGCCAGTTAACCCTGTCGAACGCTTTTTCAGCGTCGAAGCTCACCAACAATGAGGGCAAGCCATGCAAATGCACCCACTCTAAGGATGTTAAGATTTTACGCAAATTACGTACCGCATATCTGCCCTTAACGAACCCAACCTGCGAGTCATGTACTAAATCACCAAGAACCACTGCCAGCCGGTCCGCTAGTATTTTTGCCAGAAGTTTCATATCATAGTTCAATAAAGAAATAGGCCGGTAAGACGAAGCCTGCAATGGGTCCTTACCTGGTTTAGGAATCAGGGTAATATATGCCTGGTTTTCCCCCCAACGTCTCCCTTCCCCTCCAACCCGTTGCCTATAAGTCTCTGCCAGTGCCGGGCTAATTCCCTCCGACAGTATCTTATAAAATTCGGCCCCAAAGCCATCTGGGCCGGGTGCTTTATAACATGTCGCATTCGAAATCGCCTTCTGGATTTCTGGTATAGTAATAGGTTGATCCAGAAGAGCCCGCTGTTGCTCCGTTACCCGAGGGAGATTCAACTTATTAAGATACTCGGCCATACAAATGGGGTCGATCTCTTCTTCCTGGTACAGAGCTTGAAAGAAGTCTTTAAAGATGACACTAATCTCACTTTTACTACTATGTAATTTTCCTTGTCCATCTCGGAGGGCAGCCACTAGCCTCGTACCTCTCTGCCCTTGCAAGCACCTCCCCAACAGTTTGCCGGGCTTATTCCCAAAGCAATATAGTTTATGTTTATAATATAATAGAGACTTCTTGGCACGTTGGCACGTTGGTGCAGCAGTGTATTAAGCGCTACCTGAAGCTCCCACCAGCTTTTTCTATTTTGAGTTGTGGGGGAGCGCCCAGCAATGCGTCTCGCACGAGCTACTTGTTGTTCGAGGCGAACAATCTGCGCATTCAACATTCTGCACCTCCGGACTACATAGCCAATAATATCTCCGCGGAGAACCACTTTGGCCGTCTCCCACACCAATTCAGGGTCATCGTAATGACCTTTATGGTTCTCACACAAAAACTGCCGGAATTGGGCATCCTGATATAAATCAAGAGGGAACCGCCACAAGCGAGTGGAGCCCTGTCCGCTGCTCCCCTGCCAGTCAATCCAAACCATGGCATGGTCAGATATCTCAAGTGGGCCAATCTGAGCGTCCTCAATACACGCAAACTGAGCCGCAGAGACTAAGACATAATCGATGCGAGCACTAGTACCTCGCGCCCGGGACACATGAGTAAAATCTTTTTCAGTTGGATGTAGTAAGCGCCAAGGATCTACCAGGTGGAGTCTCGAACGAAGTCTTTGCATTATCTTAGCTAACGCCTGTCTCTCCCGAGTACTCGACTCCCGCGAGGTATCTAAGCCAGCTTCAAAGACGCCATTGAAATCACCACCCAAAATTAGGGGGGTGTCAGGCAATTGTTCGACTTCTGCTGCTATCCGATTAAAGAAATCAGGGTCCGGTACATTAGGACCGTAAATATCACCCAGAAGGACTTCCCGATCATCCAGCATTCCATGCAAAAAGAGAAAACGTCCGTGAGAGTCCGAGACCTGTTTGAGCAACGTGAACCGCATTCTCTTATGCACTAAGATAGCAACACCCCCCTTCTTCCCCATTGCAGGAGCCCCCCAGACCTGACCCACCCAGTCCCGGGCGAGTTTGGCATGTTCTTCCACTGTTTGATGAGTTTCCTGGAGTAGCACAATGTCACACCGCTGCCTGGCTAGGGCTTTAAGTATTTTATATCTCTTAATAGGTGTTCCTAAACCACAAACATTCCATGAGATAATCCTCACCATGCATGCAGCTGCTCTTGATCTTCATGCCAATTATGTACTTTCCGTCGTTTCATGGAGACACCCCCCCAGCCTAGAGTCCCTCCCCACACTCCTCTGTAATGCCTTAGTACTCCCTCCATAAAGTTAAATAGCTTGACCCAGTCCCTGGATGTGGCAAATCCACCCCCCCTCCCCCCGCTCCCCCCTCCCTCCCCCAAGGCCCACCCCACACCCCCCATAACCCTTTACCCCTACCCCCTCGTACAACACCACCCTGTCCTCCGCACCAACTAACTCCTCCATGACCTCCTGTACATGCAGAGCTCCCTCCCCCTCCCCCCCCGGGGAACATCTTAACATAGCCAACCCTCCCGCCCCAGGGCCACCGTGGTTCTCACCGCTCCCACCCCTCCACCCTCTTCATGGTTCGGGATCTTCTCGAGTCCAGGGGGATCAGGAATCATAAGCCCAGAAGTACCTTCTCGGGAGATAGATTCATTTCCTCCGAGTAGTAGCCCGTATGGCGTGCTATCTCCCTCCCCGAGGCCCCCCTCCCCCAGGAGATTAGCATCCCATTTGACGATAGGGAAAACCAGCCCATACATGCTGCAGCATAAGCTCACTACGTACCCCAGTCCCCCCCAATAAGCAGCACTAACCAATCCAGAACATGCACCCGAGAATGTGACAATCCAAGTATCCAATACTCCTCCACCTGTCCATGGAATTCCACACCTCGGCCTAGGCTAACACCATCAGGCAGAATTGTGGGGTTCCTCCCCTCCCTAGGAATAGCACTCGACATGAGAGAACAGCAGATGTTGCATAGAACCTGTACTGAGAGTCCATTCTCTATCCCTTCAAGGTATCCCCGTAAAACAAAATGCAACTGACTGTCACAAGGTGCAAAAAGGCAACAGCGCCTAACCAGTATTACCCGAACAGAGCATATGCCCCAATGGCTACAACATTAGGAGAGCTAAGAAAACCATTGGAGCATGTGATGGAGAGGGGGAGAAGAGAGAAAGAAAAACACAAGATATTCTAAAAGAAAAGTGTAGAGAAAATAAAAGGAGATAGAAATAAGAGGAGATAGGGAACAATGAGAGAGAGGAGCAAAACAAAATAGCAGCACCCCCAAGGCTATGTACACTCCACGGCCAGCCCCAGATTTCTCAAAGGCAAAGGCCGGCACGCAGCACAGAGCCTCCCAGAGTACCGTCCAGATTAGGGCCTGAATATTGTGATACAGAGCCTCCAGAGTCTCTCCGGTATTCAATTCAGTCCATTGCAGTAGGTCATCGCTGCCTCCGGGGTTAAGAAAGTCCGTTTTCCCCCTTCACACTCCACACGCAGAGTCGCTGGATAACCCATGGTGAATCGCAGGCCACGTGCAACAAGCCGCCCGCAGACATCTTTAAAGGCCCGTCGCCGCTGTGAGACCCCGGCGGAGTAGTCTTGAAAAATCAAAAGGCTACAGGCATCGCTCCCTGTCCGGCGCTGCTGCCTCCACGCTTTCAGGACACCCTCCTTCTGCGAGGCATTGAGAAAGCGCGCGATCACTGCTCTGGGCCGATTATCACCGGGTTTGTAAGGCACCAGCCTGTGCGCTCTCTCTATGATTATGGCGTCCATCCCTGCTTCCAGAGGTAGATTTTCGGGTAACCATGCCTCCAAATATTGCCGGAGGTCGCTCTCCTTCACTGACTCGGCAATTCCAATGAAGCGGAGGTTGTTACGCCGGCTTCGATTTTCTAAGTCCTCCAGCTTCTCCGCGTGTCGCGCCAAGGCCTCCTCCAGCTGTTTGATGCGGGCCGCATCCTGCGCACATGAGTCCTCAAGCGTGCCCACACGCTGCTCCACCTGTTCCACTCGGGCGGTGAAGTCGGTGACTGCCTGGCCAACCGCAGCTATTTGTGAGGCTAAGCCGCTCAGGCGCCCCTCCAGGGCTTCCACTACCGCCTTTGTGACCTCCGCCACCACCGGCGCCGCCAGCGACCCTGGCCCCTCAGCAGCCCCGTCAGCCATCTTGTGCTCACTGAGTCGTGTCAGACGGCTGCCTAGGGTGAGAACTTACACAATCTTGACGATGCATATATTCATATGATTCTTGCAAGGTATTGTGGGTATTGTAGTTCATTCACTCCCAAACACAGCTGATGACAATAATTTGAGTTGTGAAACCAAGTGGTAAGATCAATAAAATACTTCTTTTATTGATGGGGTTTAATTCACCCAGCACATGTATGCTTGATAGCACTATAAATGAGGTTACTTGCTTGCAGTGTTTAAAATGGATAACAAAAAGTCACAAAGTAAACCAGAAAACAACCTTCAGCTTGTCAGGCAATTAGCTAATGTTTTCTTAGCAAATAATTACCAAATACAAAGGCACAAAGTAAAGAATAAACTTTGCTGGTTAGGTTAACTTCTGCTTATTTTCCACGCCGATCTCAGCAGTGATTCTCCCTTGCTCACACACACAATCAGGTGCAGCCCTAATTACTATCAATGGACCAGCTGAAAGCCTTTAGCTGGCTGGCTGCTACTGTGTGAGCCCAAATCCTGCTTTAAGAGCTGTTTTCAGTGGAAATAAAGAACAAAGTTAGGTTTCTTTGTGATGGCTGATGTGTTTGCTTATAGAAAACTAGCAATAGCATTTAGATAAAGAACAGTCCATGTAAATAGTTTCATCTGCTGTATTTTCCCCTGCATCAACAATCATAGGGTCAATATCATACATTGGCACAGATGAGTCTTTCATTAAGGCACTATCATGAGAATGCTTATTCCCTTGCTGCCATTCTCTATTATAGATAGGGTCTGGATCAGTGTTCATACCTGAGCCTCTCCTGCTATCATTATTCCTCTCTGTATAGCCTGGCCAATATGTAATCCAATTCTGATGTCCAGCCTTCCAATCTTGATCCCTGGACACTGGATCTTCTCTCACATACCTTCTGGCCTTGGTCTGAAAGTCCCTTCCACATGCAGTCTTCTCTCTTCCAGGTAGCCACTGGTGATTCCTATCTCTGCCACTCCATTCCTCTGGCTGAATCCAGTCCAATGGACTCTGCTGGCTTTTGGAATACCTCCCAGTATGAGTACTGCCTTGGAATCTCCCAGACCTTCCAATGGCCTTTCTTCTCTTCCTTCCAGAGAGTTTCCTTCTTTCTCTATCCGCTTGGCTTGGCTTGGCTTCTGTTTCTCCAGGTGATACTGGTGCTTGAGCTTGTAGCCGTTGCTGTCTCTGTATCTCTTCCTCCCTCTGTAGCTGTTATCTGAAGAATAAGCTCTATTCTTATCCTGTTCTAATGTGTGCTGCTCCCTAACACAGCGCAGCTGTCTTGAATCAGGCCCTGCCCTTTGAGATGAGTGCTTAGGGATTACCTCATAGCTCTCTTGATTGCACACACATTTCCTCACTTCAGCCCCTCTCATGGCTGCTGGAAACCTGGTGCATTCTGGGACTGGTAGTCTTTTATGTGAAAACTCTGTTTTCTTGCTTCTACCAGAACTGACAGGTTGCTTGTTCAGAGTCACATCATCTTTTCTATAGCTCCTACCTGAGCTATGATAAGCTTCCTTATCACAGTCGAGGGCGCTCCCGGCGCGTTGTTTTTGCAGCCATGTCCTCGCGAGCGTCTCGGGGTTTCCAAGATTCGGACTTTCGAGCTGAGAACCGTCTCCCCCCGCGTTCTGGGTTAATTTCACGGCGTATATCAGGGTAATAGGCCGGGAGGGAGGGCGCGAACTCCGGAGCTAAGCAGGAGACGTCCTACCTAGCCCACCATGTCACCGGAAGTCCTCTATCAACTTTTTTATGCCTATTTGCAGTGCACCGATAGCACACGACTTCAGCGCCGACATGCAGAAAGGCTCATATGTAAATGAGCCATGTATTAAACTGTGCACAAAATGGCAGCGTTAAACTGGGATAGCAAGCCAAACATATGCGCAAAGAAGTGGGCGCTAGTTTGGCATGCTCTCCCAGAGAAACAGGGGCACCGCCTGGTTAATTTGCATATGAGCCCCGACAGTATTTTGATGGCTTCGGGGGCTTTCTCCAATGCCTGGATCATCTGAGGGGCAATGTCAAACTCCCCTCAGATGATCCAGGCATTGGGGAAAGCCTCCGATGCCACAAAATACTGTCGGGGGCACCAGCCCCTGACAGGAAGTGAATCCCTGATGGCCAGTGGCCCCGAACCTCCCATCTCCCATCCCACTAAAACTAAACCTAGAGGCCCAGTAACCCTGAACCTCCCACTCCTCCCAACTAAAAATGAACCTGGTGGTCCAGCGACCCTGAGCCTCCTACCCTTCCCAACTAAAAGTAACCCTGGTGGCCCAGCGGCCCCAAATCCCGCTGCCCCCTCACGGTACCTTTAGAAACGAACGGGAGCGCTGTCCATGTGCTCCTGCTCTTGTCCCGCCATGCACTGGGTGGAGTCAGACTACCATAAAAGGCATAGTCTACCTTATATAACAGTCTGATCTCACCCGGTGCATCCCAGGCCAAGCACTGCCATATTTTGAGATGGTGAGTCAAGAGCAGAAGCGCTTGAGCGTGCTCCCACTCATTTCTGAAGGTACCAGGAGGGGGGCAGGGGCCACTGAGCCACCAGATTTACTTTTAGGTGGGAGGGGTGGGGGCTTCGGCATTGCTGAGCCACCAGAGGTATTTTTAGTTGGGCTTGGGGTGAGGCATTCAGGGCCGCTGAGTCACCAGCTTTATTTTTAGTTGCACGGGTGGAATTCACTTTCTGTTGAGGGTATCGGCCCCCGACAGTATTTTGATGGCATCGGAGGCTTTCTCTGAAGCCTGGATCATGTTTGACATTTCTCCTCAGATGATCCAGGCATCGGGAAAAGCACCCAATGCCATCAAAATTCAGGGACACGCACTAGATTTTTAAGCCACCTCCGACCCCAGAGTAAAGCTACTGGCGCAAAGGCTGGTTGCAAAATCCTCTAAACATTTCTCTGCATCGGGCACAGCCAATATTTGCATACCATTTCATAATGTGCAGCTCATTTGCCTATGATTTAAATACACTTAAATACTCTTGGGGGCTTGTTTACAAAGCCTCAGTAGCGGTTCGCGATCGTTATCGGAGCCGCGGCCCCATTGCTTTCAATGGGGCCGCGGCTCTGATAACGATCGCGAACCGCTACAGCGACTTTGTAAACAAGCCCCTTGGTGTTAATTGTGCGCTAGTTTTTCCTCTGCTGTTTATGCACGCATCTGTCTCTTTTAAGCATTTGGCAGTAGCAGGAAGTGTTCTTCAAAGTGGCATTATCTGTGCTTAAAGGCTACACTAGTTTTCTGCATGCGCTTGTTAATTATTAGGCATGTAAACAAATACCCTAACAAGCCTGAAAGGCAGTCTACTACTTACCCTCAGGGATAAGCAGCAACTTCCTCCACATTTCCCTTAACAGTCTATTGACTTTTCACCAGGAGCTTGCCCAAACCTTTATGCCCAGCTATGCTAACTTCTTTTACTACATCCTTCAGCAATGACTACCAGAGCTTAACTATGCCCTGAACGAAAAAACATTTTTCTTGTACTTTTTACTACTACTACTACTACTGAGCATTTCTATAGCGCTACAAGTCGTACGCAGCGCTGCACAGACATGTAAGAGACAGTCCCTGCTCATCAGAGATTACAATCTAGTCAAAACAGACAACACAGGAGATGTAGGCTGGGATAAAATAAGTGGAAAGGAAAAGAAAAAGGAGATCAGGTGAGTCAAAATCCAAAAGCAGCAGCAAAGAGGTGAGTTTTCAGCCTGGATTTGAAGAGGATCAGAGAAGAACATAAGATATGCCATACTGGGTCAGACCAAGGTCCATCAAAAGCCCAGTATCCTGTTTCCAACAGTGGCCAATCTAGGTCATACGTACCTAGCAGTTTCCCCAAAAGACACAGGTTCCACAATGCTTGTATTGGGTCAAGCATTGATATCCTGGTTCCTTTCTTAATAATGGTTTATGGACCTTCCCTCCAGGAACTTGTCCAAACCTTTTTTAAACGCAGCTACACTAACAGCCTTTACTACATCCTCCGGTAACGAATTCCAGAGTTTGATTACACGTTGAGTGAAAAAATATTTTATTTTATTAGTCTTAAATAGTAGCTTCATTGCATGTCCCCTAGTCTTTCTATATTCTGATAACGTAAACAATCGATCTACATTTACCTGTTCCACTCCGTTCATTAATTTATAGACTTCTATCATATCTCCCCTCAGCCGTCTCTTTTTCAGGTTAAAGAGCCCTAACCTTTTAAGCCTTTCTTCATAGGGGTATCCTTCCATACCCTTTCCCATTTTGGTGGCTCTTCTCTGAACCTTTTCTAATAATGCTATATCCTTTTTAAGACAAGGCGACCAGAACTGCACACAATATTCAAGGTGTGGTCTCACCATGGAACGATATAGAGGCATTATAATATCTTGTTTTATTTTCCATTCCTTTCCTTATGATACCTAGCATTCTACTTGCTCTCTTGGCCGCCGCTGCACACTGGGCCGAGGGTTTTAACATGTTATCCACAATGACGCCTAAATCTTTTTCCTGGGTGGTGGTTCCTAATGTGGAACCTTGCATCATATAACCATAGTTTGGGTTGTTCTTCCCTAGGTGCATAACTTTGCACTTGTCCACATTAAATTTCATCTGCCATTTTGATGCCCAGTCTTCCAATTTATCAAGATCCTCTTGCAATTTTCCACAATCCTCTTGGGTTTTAACAACTTTAAATAGTTTTATGTCATCTGCAAATTTGATAACCTCACTTGTTATTCCCTTTTCCAGGTCATTTATGAATATGTAAAAAAAGCAGCAGACCCAGCACAGATCCCTAGGGTACACCGCTATTCACCTTTCTCCACTGGGAAAATTGGCCATTTAGCCCTACCCTCTGCTTTCTATCTTTTCACCAGTTCCTGATACACAATAGTACACTGCCTCCTATCCCATGACTCTTTAGTTTTGCCAAATGTCTCTGATGAGGGACCTTGTCAAAGGCTTTCTGAAAGTCTAAATACACTATATCAACAGACTCACCTTTGTCTACCTGTTTATTCAGACCTGCAAAAAAACATAACAGATTAGTAAGACAAGATCTTCCTTGTCTAAAGCCATGTTGGCTATCTCCCATTAAGCCATGACTATCTATCAGCAATTTTGTTCTTTATGATGGTTTCTACCATTTTTCCTGGTACTGACATCAGGCTCACCGGTCTGTAGTTTCCCGGATCACCCCTGGAACCCTTTTTAAAAATTGGTGTTACGTTCGCCATCCTCCAATCTTCAAGTATTACAGATGATTTTAATGATAGTTCACAGATTACTAATAGCAGGTCTGCAATCTCATATTTGAGTTCTTTCAACACCCTTGGATGTATATCATCAGGCCCAGGTGATTTGCTATGCTTCAGTTTATCTAATAGTTGTAATACATCTTCCCGATGTATCAATATTTCCTTCAATTCTTCCGCACCTTTAAATACCACTTCAGTCATGGGTAACATCCCTACATCTTCCTCAGTAAAGACCGAAGCAAAGAATTCATTCAATCTCTCCGCTATCGCCTTGTCGCCTCTTAGTGCCCCTTTAACTCCTCTATCAGCTAATGGACCAACTGGCTCTCTCACAGGTTTTTTGCTACGAATGTACTTGAAAAAGTCTTTATTACGCATTTTTGCTTCCACAGCAAGCTTCTTCTCAAATTCTCCCTTTGCCTGCCTTATCAATGCCTTGCATTTAACTTGCCAGTTTTTGTGCTTTTTCCAGGTTTCGTCGCTTGGCTCTTTTTTTCCATTTCCTGAAAGATGCTTTTTTGGCAACAGCCTCTGACCTCACCTTTAAACCATGCTGGCAGTTTTTTGGACTTCCTTCCACGTTTCTTAAAGCGTTTCTGGGCTTCCTTCCACGTTTCTTAAAGCTGGTCTGGGCTTCCAAGATAGTATTTTTCAACCACACCCAAGCTTGATGTAAGTCTTTAACCTTTGCAACTGCTCCTTTTAGTTTTTTCTTAACTATTTTCCTCATTTTATCATAGTCTCCCTTTCAAAAGTTAAAAGGCAGTATTGTGGATTTCCTTACTATCCCTCCTCCACTAATTAAATCAAACGCAATCATGCTATGATCACTATTGCCAAGTGGCCCCAACACCCTTATCTCTTGCACCAGATCTGGTGTTCCACTAAGGACTAGGTCAGATATGGCTTCCCCTCTGGTTGGTTCATGAACCAGCTGCTCCAAGCAGCAGTCATTTATTTCATCTAGGAACTTTATCTCCCCTAGCATGTCCTGCCATGACACTGACCCAGTCGATATCGGGGTAATTGAAATCACCCATTATTATTACTGTGCTGTAACGTTTGTTAGCTTTCTTGATTTCTTTGAGCATTTCATCATCCATTTGTTTATTCTGGCCAGTCAATAGAACACCCCCACTGCCATCGCCTTTCCCTTTTTACATGGAATTTCAATCCATGTAAAAAGGTGCCTGGTCTACAATTTATGTTTACTTATTCCATGAAGATTTTATAGAACAGGGCTCAACAAATCCCAGGCACAGGTCGCCATGGCGACCAGAAATTTGCATCTGGGATTTACTCCCCCCACATATCACAGGGCAAGAACCCTTCTGTCTGCTCCAGGGAGACAAATCCTCATGGGCATAAAAGAAGGGGATGGCTACGATTGCGGCCCCGATGCAAGCTGTCTGCCTGTGGGAGATCGAATCTCTGCAGGAAGACAGCTTTCATTGGGGCCACAATCGCAGCCATCCCCTTCTCTTCTGCCTGTGGGAGATCAGCTCCCCATCAGCAGAACACTGGAGAAGGCGCAGTTACTCAAATCTAACAAGTGTTCTCCAGGGACAGTAAGAATCAGTCCTCACATATGGGTGACGTCAGCACCCACGGAGCCCCTTGCGGTGCATTTCCACAGCTTTTTAAAGAAAGCCTTTGGGAATGCTACCACGCATGCATGGTCTCTTCCCACCCAAGGGTGCCATCTTGCTCAGTCAGATGACAAAGCTTAGGCAAAAGACAAAAAGGTAAAGAAGCAAATCGAAGGGGAGGAGGGAGGGTTGTGAGGGCTGATTCCTGCTGTCCCTGGAGAACACCTGTTACAGGTGAGTAACTATGCTTTCTCCAGGAACAAGCAGAAAGTCAGTCCTCACAAATGGAACTCCCTAGCTCCAGGCTACCGGGGCCCGAACCATGACAGCAGCAGCAGCGACCCAAGGGAGGTTGTGAGTTGCAGAAGGTGAGTCCCTACCAAGAGACTCTGCAGACCCAAGTGTCCAGCATCACCATAACGCCGGCAGTCTGAACACTGAAGGGTTGGAGGGAAGGCGTTGCCTATACACAGAGAATGCTTCTGATCACTGCCTGGCCAAAAGCACTGTCCTGGCAGGACTCTCTCAAGGCAGTAGTGGGCTGTAAATATATGGACTGGCCTGAAGACCACATGGCAGCCTTACAGATTGCTTGCACCGGCACTCTGCATAGGTTGGCCACCGATGTGGCCATAGCCCTCACATGATAAGCAGTGATCCGGCACTCCAGAAAAAGGCCAGCTTGCTCATAAGCGAGGGCAATGCAGTCCGCCACCCAGGACAACAGTATTAGATTGGTCACAGGTAGCCCCAGTCTGCTGGGTTCATAGGAGATAAAAAGCTGAGGAGCTTTGATGGGCCTTGGTCCTCTGTAAATAAAAGGACAAGGCCCTCTTGCAATCCAGAGTATGCAAGACGACCTCCTCCCTGCTGGTGTGTGGCCATGGGAAGAAGGTGGGGAGAACTACCTCCTGACTGAGGTGAAAAGTGGACACCTTTGGGATGAATTTGGGATGCATACGAAGCACCACCCTGTTTGTATAAAACCTGGTATAGGGCAGGTCCACCACCAGGGCCTGCAGCTCGCTTACTCTGCAAGCAAACATCACCACCACCAAGAAGGTTACCTTCCAGGAGAGGTGTCTCGGGTGGCAGGTGGCCAAAGGCTCGAGCGACGGCCTAGTGAGCTGGGAGAGCACCACATGGAGGTCCCATTCCGCTGCTGGAAGGCATAGAGGGGGCTTGGATAGCAGAAAGTCCTTGAGGAATCTGGAGACCAAAGTATGGCCTGAGAGGGGCTTCCCCTCTATAGGGTGATGGTTAGCCGCTATGGCGCTGAGATGCACTTTCACCGAGTTAGATTTCACACCAGAGTGTGAGAGGTACAGCAAGTACTGCAGCATGAGTTTTACCTGACAGGAGAACAGGTTCTCATTCCTTTCTGCACACCAGACGGAGAATCTCCTCCACTTGAAGGTGTAAGCCCTTCTGGTGGATGGCTTCCGGAAGGCCAGGAGGATCTCCTCGACCTCACCTGGGAAGTTGAAAGGGGCTAGTGCTACCCTTTCAGCATTCATGCTGTCAGCGTTAGGGACCCCAGATTGAGGTGTAGCAGGGAGTCACACTCCTGTGACAGGAAGTCCAGGTCCTGGCCCAGTGGTACTGGGGTGCCACCGACAGGGAGAGCAGCAGGGGGAACCAGGGCTGCCTGGGCCACCTGGGCGCAATCAGGATTACTGAGGCGTGCTCGTTCTGGAACTTGAAAGGCTATCAGAGATCAGGAAGGCGTCCGCTGTCACCCTCCTGCAGTGTGGCTGAGAAGAGCAGAATTTGGGCAGCTGTGAGTTGTCCGAGGAGGTGAACAGGTCCAGCCAGGATCTTCCCCAGAGGCGTAAAAGCCTCCAGGTTACTTTTGGCTCCAGGCAGCATTCGTGAGGCTAAAGGACCCTGCTGAGGTTGTCCGCCAGGCAGCTGTCCTGGCCTGGTAAGTACATCGCCCTCAGAAGGATATGGTTGCGCACTGTAAAGGAGTGGAGGGCCACTGCCTCCTGACAGAGGGAGTAGGAGCCTGTACCCCCCTGCTTGTTCACACAGAACATGGCAACCTGATTGTCTGACTGTATGAGGACTGGAAGGTCACTCGGAGGTAGCGGAAGGCCTGAAGGGCCAGGAAGATGGCCCTGAGCTCGAGGAAATTGATTTTCAGGAGGCATTTCTCTAGGGACTAGGTACCCTGGGTGCACTGGCCCTTGCAATGCGCACACCAGCCTACAAGGGAGGCACATCTGTCGTCAGGACATTATGAGGAGTCAGTGCCTGGAAGGGCATCCCTGCACTGAGGTGATGTAGGGACAGCCACCAGATGAGGGAGGTCGCCGGCTGGTGGGTGACCGTCACTCTGTCCCTCAGTCTTCCCGTTGCCTGCATCCACTGAGAACGGAGGCACTACTGGGCTGCCCACATATGCAGGCGGGCCAGAGGCATAACGTGAACTGTCGAGGCCATATGGCCTAACAGGCGGAGGAGTAGGTGAGCTGGTACCAAACTGGAGCTCTGCACTTTCATTGTCAGCTGCATCAGGTGGTGGGCTCTCTCCAGAGGGAGGAAGGCCCTGACCGGCAGAGAATCCAGCTGGGTCCCTATGAATTCCAAGTCTTGGGGCAGGGAGAGGATGGACTTGGGGTAGTTGATGATAAACCCCAACTGCTGCAGGGTGTGGATAGTGAGCCTTGTGGCCCATCTGGCCTCGAGAGGTGTGCTGCCTCTGATGAGCCAGTCGTCCAGGTAAGGGAAGACATGGGTGGCTACGACTGCCAGGCATTTTGTAAAGACCCTTGGAGAGGAGGCAAGGCCAAACGGCAGCACCTTGTACTGTTAATGCTGCCCCCCACCACGAATCTCAGGTAATGCCTGTGGGAGGAGTGGATCAGAATGTGGGTGTAAGCATCCTTGAGATCCAAGGAGCAGAGTCAGTCTCCCTGGCGGAGGTAGGGCAGCAGTGTCCCAAGGGAGAGTATCTTGAAATTTTCCCTCACCAGGAACTTGTTCAAATTTCACAGATCCAGGATGGGCTGGAGGCCCCCTGTTCTTTTTTAGGACAAGGAAATACCTTGAGTAGAACCCCTTTCCCCAGAGGTGATGGGATGCCCTGTCCCTGAGCAAGCCTGCGAGTTTTGTGGCGAGCAAGGCCTGGTGGAGGAGAGGCTGTGGTGGCTCTCCTAGGAAGAAGTCTGGAGGGTTCTGCTGCAGATGGAGGAAATATCCCCTCCTGCACCACCCGCAGAACCCACTGGTCTGTGGTGATGCTGGCCCATTTGTGGGTGAAAGAGGCCAGTCGACCCCCTGTGGGCAGAGGTGGGACTCCTGGGGGAGGGGAGGCCCAGCGAGTCAAAAGCTTCCCCCCCCCCCCCCCCCGTTGGGTAGGACTACTACTACTACTATTCAGCACTTGTAAAGTGCCAAGCACACAGCGCTACACAGCTGACCTAACACGAGGTAGCCAACATACAAGAGACAGTCCCTGCTCGTCAGAGTCAAGATCATCGGAGCTTACAATCTAGTTAGAACAAAACATAAATTAGAACAGTATAGAGCATTAGTCAGTTCTGGGTAGATGCTGGTATCTGGAGCTTGGGAGCCTTGGGCTTCCTAGGCCCGTGTCCCTGGCCTTTTGGCTGTGAGGCCTGGTGAGGCTGCCCCAAGTAAGGATGGTAGTGGCCAGCCTGGGAGTACACTTTCTCTTCAGGAAAAAGGGCTTTTTCCCTGAGGATTTTTTCCTTGGGAGAGCCAAGGTCTTTTTGGACAGCTTCTGCTGGGTCACTACCTCAGTCTCAATCTCCACAGCCAGTCCACAGACATCAGTTTCCCGAATGGGTTCTCGCTATTGCAGGGGACATCCAGGAGCTTCTCCTGAACCCACTGCTCTAGATCCGAGGTCTGTAGCCATGCCTGGCACAGAGTGCCAATGCCAGCGGCTGCAACCCTGGCCACAGACTCGAACCAGTCATAGGTGGCCCAGGAGAGGAATTTGAAAAAGTCCCGGATGCCTGCTGCTAGGGACTGGAACCTTTGCAGAGGTTCCACGGTGAGGCCCATCGAGAACCCTGAGAGTTCCTGTATTAGGCACTTAAGGTACATTCCACTGTACAATTCATATGCCTGTATTCAGCACCTGAGCATGGCGCCCTGGGAGCACTTGTGCCCCATAGCATTGAGGGCCCAGGGCCTGCTGGGGGGAACTGAAGAGTACGTCTTTTGACTCTTCAGTTTTTGCATGAAGGACTCAACCACCATCGAGATGTGGGGGAGTTGTGGCTTATGGAATCCGGGGCCCTTCCAGACACAATAATGGCGTCCAGGCCCTGACTGACCACCGGCATAGAGGCCGGGGACTCCCACATCCAGAGGAGCAATCTCTCGAGGATGGGTGGAACCGGCACCCTGAGAGTCTCCTTGGGAGGGGCCTCATATTGTAGGATCTCGAGCTCCTCGGTGCGCAGGTCCTCCTCCAACTCAGTCTGGATCGAAAGAGCCCAGGCCATATCACGAACAAAGTCATAAAAGGCCACGTCCTCAGGTGGGGAGTGGCGCCGAGGCTCCGGGAGAGATGGCTCGGAGGAAATGTCCTGTGTCGGGAGGTCTCTGGAGAGGCCTCGTCCTCTATCTCCCAGTTGGAGCCTGAGGGCGTTGAGGAGTCCGCCCCAGGGGCGGCTCTGAGGAACCAGGCCCTTCCCCAGAGGATCTGGGGGTCAGACCCCCAGAAACGCGCTTGAGAGGACTGGAACAGCGAGGAACGTGATCAAGACCTCGATAAACGCCAAGGACTTACCCGAGGCCAGTGGCGCTCGGTGCCAATTTCGATGCCCGGAGGATCCGCCGAGGCCAGGCGGCCTGACAACGCCCGCTGCAAGACTAAGATGGAGGAGAGGCTCTGCTCCATGGCTGCCATGCGGGACTTGAGGCCCAATGGCTGTGCAGCACTCTGTGTGGACACCGAAGCTCTCAGGTCAAACGCCGACACACTGGAGAATGTGTCCTTGAGGAGCACTATAGGTTCACGGGTCCTGGCACAGTCTCCGCCAGCTGAGGACTCTTTCTCGAGACTTTGAGGGCGCTGCTCAGAGTCGCCCGAGTCCCATCGAGGGACCTTGCCAGGTTTGATTGGAGGCACCTCCTTCAGGACCTCCTTCTTCTTTTTGGGAGGGTCCAGGACCGCACCGGAGGAACCGCTGCCGCGGGACTCCGAGGATGCCTGGTCCTCTCGCGAAAGGCCGGCTTCGGGGCTTAACAATGGGGAAGCCGAGCAGAGTCAGACCTTGGGAAAAGCTTCCCCTGCAACTCAGACCGCCTCCTATTGATTTTAGGGGTCATGGCTTGGCACCGGTTACAGGTGGAGCTGTCATGGTCCAGGTCCAGGCCCAGGCAGCGGATGCAGCAGTCATGAGTATCAGTGACTGACATAGTCTGACTGCAGCAATCGCATTTCTTGACCCACCAGGAGTCATGGTGGGAGCACACCGGGCCAGGGTCAAGGACCCCTGGGCGAAAAAGGCGCAAGGCCGGTCAAGGTGGAATCTTAACCTAACACTGGAAAAATGGGAGTCAAGATTGGCACTGGTGGTGCCGCCTCGAGGTGGGAAGGGAGCCGGTACGCAAAACGGACAAAAGGAAGGAATTAAAGAACTTTTTCCGTGAGAGTAGAGGACCACTTCTGTTGGGCTCTGCGGATAAAAGGAGATTGAGCAAGATGGCACCCTTGGGCGAAAAGGGGACCATGCATGCATGGTAGTGTAGGGCTGGTACCCCTGCAATTCTACATGCAAATCTCCAGCCTGCTCAGCAACTCAGGCCTGAACCAAACTGAACAGACAAGATGGATTCTTCACTACACTTTTGCTGTGTTCAGCTACAAACGAACTCTAAGCAACTGCTTGCGCAGCGTTTCTAAGTGTGCATACAGAAGCTATTGTCCGTGGCTGGCCTTGGACACTTGTACATGCCCAGAAGTTACATACTGTTGCCTCTGCCTGACTTCTTACTATGGCTCCTTTGTTTGCAAGAAGCTGCCCATCATCTACCTCCTGATTCGCTAAGAACACCTCAGACTGCCTGGTGCCAACCAATCATCGGACCTATGACGGAGGATTCTTACACAGAATAATGCAATCTGCACTGGAACTTTAGTAAGGGAGTTGGGGGCTTTTCCCACCTGTTCATACAGACTTCTGCACCGGTTCCTTCCTGCTGTGCACTGCGTACCGGATTCCTGCGACCTGAGCCTTCCGCAAGATGGCCACTAAGTGTGGGCTAGGCCGTCCTCCAAAGGTCTGAGATAAGACTTTCACAGATACCTCCGGTTCGGACTTACTGCGGCTCGCCTGACGGGGCTGGAGCCTGCATTAGCTAGGAGCTGCCTCCTTGGACTGTGCTGTTCCTGAGTGCCCGACGGAGCTAAGGTACTGGCTTATCTCTCCTCTCCTGGATGGGCAAGGGGTTAGCAATATATTTCTTACTTTTCCTCAGTGCAGAGCGAATCAGTGACGTCTGGTTACTAATTAGTGATTTATTATGTTGTCCAATTGTACATCTGTACTATAACAAATTTCTACCTCATGTTTCTAATTAGCTATATGTGTGTTTGTATATTTTTCTACCTGGTTGCCTATAATAAAGTCTAACATATATCTGCAGACCAGACTTCTTTCATGGCTCATTGCCAGAATAACTCACCGAACTTTGGGCTGGGTATTAGTAGCTATTTCCCCTGGACAACAGAGTCTCTAACTTATTTTTGTGCTACTAATAATCCCTACAGTAGCATTCCCAAAGGTTTTCTTTGAAAGCTGGGGAAATGCTCCACTCGGGCTCCATCAGTGCCAACATCACCCATATGTGAGGACCGACTTCCTACTTGTTCCTGGAGAAGGTCAGGATGATGGCCTGGAAGGCAGAATTAGAGAACTGATGGGTGCGGCAATTAAAAAATAATAAAAAAAAGGTTAAACAGGAAGGGGAGTAAAACTGCAAAAACTTAAAGGGCCAGTAACAAACAAAAAGAAAAACAAAGTAAAGAGTATGGGGGAATATAGGGCATGGGGATGGGAATACTATGAGGGAGGGGGAAGGGGGAAGGGGAAAGAGTCTGAAAGGGGAACAGAGAGTGAGGAGGGGTTGGAGGGGGGAAAGATGAATGCAAGGTGTTAGATGTTAATGGGATGAAATCATGGGGACAATACACACACACAAGCACCTCCACCACACACATAGGCACCCCACCTGCGTAGGACAGACATGCATCCCAGCTTCACACTACATACACATGCACATATATAGGCACCTCACCTCCACACTGTGCGCACATACACACACATTCGCGTGCACACACATTCACGGGCACCCCACCCTCTGCCAATAAGCATAGGCTCCCCAGCTCTTCAGCCCTACACCCCACCCACACAAAGGCACCCACCACCACATCCCACACACAGACAGGCAAATCATCGTTGCACCACACATCTACATAGACACTTGCTATCTGAAGCTATAGTGGTTATCTAAAGATGACACGCGGTGTAGGAACTCTGGCGCTGGTCTCATGAGACTTGAGAACATGATATCAGCGTGAGAGACAACTGGAGGTAAGGTGGAGGGGGACATGAGGAAGTCACAAACACTGGTTCCTAAGATTCTGGCCTGGCCCCTAAATCCACACAAAACTTGTCAAGGCCTACTTTCACATATCTCACCTCAACTGTCTCTTCTCTTCTCCAAATCAAAGAGCCATATCCTTTTTGGCTATTCTTTATAGGAAAATCATTTCATCCTCTTTTTCACTTTGGCTGCCGTTATCTGTATGTTTTCTATCTCTGTATAAACATTATAAAACTCTGCTATAGGCTTCTGTTAAAGTTTTTTTTGTTTTGTTTTGTTTTTGCATTACTAAAAGCCCCATATTTACTGGATATTTTTGGCTAGAGCAGGCTATTATTATTAACCTATATAATGCAATCAACTAGTGCTTATACAATCTAGGAAAAGTGAAAAAACCCACCATGCTAAAATTTAAAAGAGTCATGCACCCTCTTTTCAATCCAATCTACTGGCTGAAGACAGTAGAGGAGCACAGAGTAACCTTGCAGAGAAGAGCAATACTGGTGGGGTAGGAGCAAAAAGTACCTATAATTTTAGGATTGTTTTAAAAGTTTATTTTTATTTGTCTAGCACCAAGCAATAACAATATTCTTGGCATCTATTTTCTCTTAGCTGATGATAAAACCATTCTATATCCCTTTAACGGGCCAATGCAGGAAAGTGCGCTAGGTTTTGCACATGGGTTAGCTCGGTTTGAGCACACAGTTTTGTCGCTATCAATGCAAGCACAACTTTGATGCACAAGCTGTATGCAAAGCCTCAAGCAGACAGCAGCACAAAGCGCATTTAAACGGATGGTAGGAGAATCACATGATACAGTGAGCCAGGTAGCGGCTTTCCACCAGGCTCCGGGAACCCTTACCGGAAAACTAAGTTTAATGCCTTAAACCCCGCCAGTAACTAGCTTACCAAGCATTGGAATAGAGGGGGAATAGAGGGGGAAAGGACGGCGACGCCAACAGCAGTGCTCATTCGATGGCGACCAAAGCAGTGAGAAAGGAGAAGGCACATATATAGCAGAGCCAAAGATGGCATCATCGGCCCCAGCGAGTCCACGCCATGAGCGACAGCTCGTTATGGTTGAGGAGGTGACTAACGCAGTTGTGACAGCATTGGAAGGACATTTTCAGGCCCTATCAAAGCAGCCAACACAAGTAGGGCAGTCAGTGGCTGAATTCGGACCCCGAAAGGCAGAAGCAGAACACCAGCTATCGGAGGTATTGGATACCCAGCAAGTGCAGGCCCAAGACATTAAACGCATGGAAGAGCAACAAAGTCTGCAGGGAAAAGCTAGATGATCTTGAAAATAGGGGTCGTCGAAAGAATCTTCGCTTCCCAGGGACACCAGAGTCGGTGGCTGATGCAGAGCTGAGGGGCTATTTGGAGACCTGGCTGCCGGAAGATCTCTCCTTGGAGGCTTCAGTGGGGCCTATTATAATAGAAAGGGCAGGAATGGACCGGCTGCGTGTAGTCATTGCATGGTTCCTAAACTATGCACAAAAGGAAGCAATATTTTAGGCAGCTCAAGAACAAAGAAACCAGCCGCAAGGAGCCAGGAAGATAATGGCATTTCAAGACTACTCCATGCAGGTCAAATGATGCCGGAAATTCACCGAAGCATGCACCGCGTTGGTAGCCAAAGGAAAACATTTTGCACTCCTTTACCCAGCAAAACTGAGAACAGATCATCAGGGACGGCAACACAATTTTATCTCCCCAGTGGAGACCCAATCCTTCCTAAATGGCCTATTATATAGGCCGGACCATATGAGGGAGCTATAAGTGACTTATTGCGGGAGGCCAGAACTGTGTTACCAGAGAGAGAGGTGTTGACTGGAGGGCCCCGCATCCCAACTCAACTCTCATTTATATAAGGCTTTGGATAAAATTATGAAAATCTTTGCAGGAATTTTGTAAAAGGCACATAGACATCATCGGAAACAATATGGGGAAAGAGAGACTCGCAAAATCCCACTACTATATGTGTAATGAGGGACATGGTGGAAACCCGATGAAAGCAGATAGAGGAATCGATACTAAACTGCGCCGCTTGGATAATTTGGACTATCTGGAAAATGAGAACCTTTTGTTACTAAGCCAGGTGAAATTTATCTAGGGAAAGCGAGTACACATGGGACTGCGAGATGGAAATCTTACTGCTACCGCTGATCCACCACAAAATTGGATAGATTGCCTTGAGCGGCTTGATTAAAAAGGGGGAAAAACACAAAATAATGTTGCAGGGGTACAACAGAAGGACATATGACTGAGAGGGAGGGGGAGATTTAAAACTTAATATTCAGTACTTAACATGTAATACTTAACAACTACGAATGTAAGTTCTGCAAAGACCCCACACTGTTAAGCTATATAGGATTTACACTACTATTTCATTAATTTACTTAACTGTAAAATCCCATAAGTATAGGAAATATGTCTGAGTATCACCACTGGAAGAGGGGATGCACATAAGTTAATAAGATATAAAGGCTCATTAGGAGCTCGAGATGCTTATATAGAGGTTGGGGGGATACCCCATGGAGGACTTGGAGGGCAGAGGTGGGATGTGTATGGTGTGGAAACATGTTTGATATATATTTGGTTTATAAAAGGGGATGATAGTATTGATGTAACTATTACATGCTAACCTGGGGCAGAGAGTAGGGAACCTCACCTCTTAATAACTAATAGTATGGAATATGAGGGGACATGGGATGAAGGTGAAAGGGGATAGATTCAGGAGTGATATGCGGAAATATTTCTTTACAGAAAGAGTGGTGGATCCATGGAATAGTCTCCCAGTGGATGTGGTAGAGATAAGGACAGTATACGAATTCAAAGAAGCATGGGAAAAACAGAGGATCTCTAAAGGAAAAACGGGGACTGTTGTAGTGGTTGATATGGAAGGACAGATTAGATAGGCCATGTGGTCTTTTTCTGTCGTTATGTTTCTATGTAATACAGGGGGTGAGAAGGCAGCCTCCCTAGTTCTAAAAGACGGGAAGAAGATTTTAAAATAATATTTTGCCCTTGGAATAGTAGAAGCCCGTAATGATCTTTGGGGGACTTCAAGGGAGGTTATGTAATTGATAGGGAATAAAAGGTAAACAGAAGTAAACGGCCAAAAGGGACCATAGTACTAGTGGGATACGGGTAAGGAGGAGGTGAACAGTGGAACCAGATGGGAATGGAAGGAGGGATGTTAATGGAAGGAGGGATGTTAATATAAGGAGCGTAGTTTAAGGGGGGAGATGAGGAGTGGGGGAGAACCATTGAGAAGGTAAGGACCCAATATGATTACAATATGATTCTTATGGAGGACTCTGTGGAAAAGGAGGCAGAGGGAAGGGAAGTTTATTTAAGGAATAAAGGGGGGGAGGGGGAGAGAGGGGAAGTGTGAGGAGCAAGGGATGGAAGAGGATGGATAGGAGGGAGGTAACATAATGAGGGAAGGAAGCATAGGAAGGATAATCAGAGGGAGGAAGGGGGACAGTTTCAAGAGCTCACAAACGATGGGGTGGATTGGATTGGGGGGAAGATTCAACTTAAAGGATATGTGGCAGTCTGGACAAGACAGAAACAGATATTGAACTGGAATGGCCCTGGGCTGGGTTGGCAACCCCGGTGGGAGGGAAACAATCATTTAAAGGAGATATCCCATGATGTTCGTTTAATAGATAATGGGTAAAGGATTGATATTAGTGTCCTGGAACGTAGGTGGACTAGGAAGTCCTGTAAAGCATTATAAGATGCTGCAGGCTCTCCGAGACATGAAAACAGATATAGCCTTTTTACAAGAAACTCATCAGTCGGTGTTAGAGCACACCAAACTTAAACGCTGGTGGGTAGAAGAAGCATATGGAGCGTCTCTTCGGGGGGAGGGGGAAAGCAGGAGTAGCAATATTAGTTCATATTAGTTCATAAACAGGTGGGACTGTCTTTAACAAAAAGCATAATAGATCCAGAAGGAAGATATATTCTTATTCTGGGGACTGGTTCAGGGCCAAGAGGTAGCATTACTTGAATTTATATGTGCCTAGTGTATATGAAGCAGCATTTTTATTTATTTATTTATTTACTTACATTCTCTTATATACCGCACTATTCAGCATCAGCGCGGTTTACATGGAACAAAATGCTCAGTACAAATAACATGTATGACTTTACAGATAACAGGGAACAAAAAACTTGGATAACAAAGTTAATAATAAACTTGGATAAGAAAGTTAATAAATGTATAGATGAAGTAGGATAAGTCCCACTCATAATAGGGGGAGGCTTTAACAGCGTATTGGAGGAGACCAGGGCTGTGGAGTCGGTAGATAAATGTTCCGACTCCTCAGTTTTTTGTACTTCCGACTCTGACTCCGACTCCCCGACTCCAACTCCTCTGTATTAATATGAAGGAAAGAAAGGCAACATACATGTCATTACCACAGGACTACTGGCTGGGAAGCCAACAGTCTACTGTATTGAACAGTTTAAGCAAAAGACAAACACAATGAAAACAACAAAGTTTTATTAAATTTTAATAATCTTCAGATCTTGTTATACCTCTTTATATGAGGCAGACCCTGAGGCTGAGAAAGTGGAGCGGAATCTTTTGGGCCGACTAAGGTTGCCGCATCTCACTGCAGACCAAAGGGAAGACCTTAATGCCCCGATTACCACAATGGAGGTAGTGAAAGCCATAAAAGTGTTACATCAGTGTACAGCCCCAGGTCCAGATGGTTTCAGAAGACAGTTTTATAAATGAATGGCTCCTCAAGTAGCAAAGACACTAAATAATTACTTTATGGACCTAGTGAGGAGACAAATCTTCCCATATGAGGCAAACAGCTATTCTCACAGTTATTCCCAAACCCAGGAGAGACCCTTTGTTGCCCAGCTCCTACCGACCAATTTCTCTTTTGAACGTAGATATTAAATTGCTAGCTAAGATCATGGCTGATAGACTGGCACCACTTATGGTTGAACTGGTACATGAGGACCAGGTCGGGTTTGTACGGGGCAGACACATTGTGAAAAACATACAGAGGACCCTTTCCTCACCATACATGACGGAGGAGGCTGAGGCTCTTGTAATACTAATAAGTTTTGCTGCTGAAAAAGCATTCGACCGGGTGACCTGGCCATATATGTTCAGAATCTTAGAAGACCTAAGGTTGGATGGCTTCTTCCTGGACGTAGTCAAGGTGCTGTATTCAAACCCACGTGAACAAATCCTGGTGAATGGTTCATTGATGGCAGACTTTCCCATGTGACGGGGTACTTGGCAGGGCTGCCTCCTATCTCCCCTCCTTTTTATATTAACATTAGAACCACTGCTGAAGCGGATATGAAAGCATCCTGGGCTTATGGGAGCGAGAATAGGGAAGGAGGAATTTCGGGTCTCGATATCTGCTGATGATATACTTATATATCTAGGCTCCCCTAAAGAGACTTTGCCAATACTGTTAAACATAATAACAGACTTTGGACAATTCGCAGGCTTAAAGTTAAATCTCGAAAAGTAGGAGGCCTTACCATTGCAGAAACAAGTCCGAGCAGATTGGGGAGAGGAATTCCCCCTTAAATGGGCAGAGTCGGCATTCAAATATCTGGGCATCTTAACGCCTGCGGAAACTGAAGAGTTGCACAACATGAATGTGAAAGCACTCCTCTCATATATGCAAGAGCGGTCGAATCGATGGCGGGACCTTCCATTGTCCCTGGAAGGGCAAAAATGCAATGTGTGCCTTCGAGTCAGTACTGACTCCTGGCGACCCAGAAGCTCCTGGGTTTTCTTGGCAGTGTCACCGTAAGTAGATTGCCAGGCCTTTCTTCCGAGGCAATGGAGGGTTAAGTGACTTGCCCAAGGCCACAAGGAGTGCTAGTGGGAATCGAACCCTGGTTGCTTGGTTACCAAGCCAGTGTTCTAACCACTAGGCTGAAGGGCATACAGCATTACATAAAATGGTCATATTTCCCAAATGGCTGTATGTACTGCAGACATTGCCAATCCTAGTGAAAAAGAGGGAAATAAGACAACTTAAGCAGTCACTTAATGGGTTCCCATGGAGAGGTAAAACACCCCAAATCCAGTTAGGTCTGTTGCAGAAACTTCAGGACCAAGGTGGGATGGGAGCACCAGATATTTGTCAGTATAATATTGCGTGCTTGTTGCGGAATCTCCAGGACTGGCTCATGTGTCCTCTACAGTTGGAGCAAAAGATTGCCTCTCCCTTGGCTCTTCGCTATATTTAACACGCAAATGTTACTGAGCTCCCAGGGACCATCCGTCAACATGGAATATTTAAGACAATGAGACAGGTTTGGAAGATGGCCTGTCAGAGGTGCCAAGGAAACCCGACGTAACTCCCCTGTTACCTCTACAGGGCAATGGGGCATTCTTGCTGGGGACGTAGGGGATAGCGTTTGGCTGTTGGGAATACCAAGGAATTATGGCCGTGGAACAGGTAATAAACACAGAAGGCAGGGTTCTGACCTTTGAAGACTTACAGAAAAGATATGGGCTAACGAATGCTGATATTTTTTGATATCAGCAAGTTAGTAGCTATATACATAGTCTACCAGTTGCTGAGTTACGAGGGAAACTTTGATGCCTGGAAGAATTGATGTTTGCAGGGAAATCGACTCCGGCACATATATCTGATCTTCAGAGAAAGCACAGTTACTTACCTGTAACAGGTGATCTCTGGGAACAGCAGGAATTAGTCTTCACATATGGGTACGTCGGTACCAACGGAGCCTGCACAGGAATGCTCCCCAGCATCCTATCAGAAAGCTTTTGGGAGCATCCCTCGCGCCTGCACGGTGACATCCCACCTTTCCCACTGCCTCTCCTCAGTTGAGTTTCATAGCTGAGACAGAAGGAGAGAAAGAGGAAAGGAGATAGATAGATACAACTCCTAGGGGAGGTGGGTGGGTTGTGAAGACTAATTCCTGCTGTTCCCAGAGATCACCTGTTACAGGTAAGTAACTGTGCTATCTCCAGGAACAAGCAGGAATGAGTCTTCACATATGGGGACTCCCTAGCTGTGGATGCCAGGGGAGATCCCATAAAATGTGTATTCCTGGGACAGGACGGCATTTCTCAAACCTGGATCCCCGGCATCCCCTGAGGGATGGGGGGTAGGAGTTGAATAGAGAAGAGCTGCAAGGAACAGCAAATCTAAAGACTACAGGAGAGAGGAGTCTTTAGAAAGTATGTCAAGTATCATTAAATATTTAATGAACTAGTACAACATAGAGCTTACCTACTGGATTGTAGGAAGTAGAACTGTGATGGAGTGTACTGCAGATGCAGTAGCGGAATCTTCAAGGTACCTTCACAGCAGTGAGGATTAAGTTCCAAACCAGGAATGGGCAGGTGACCCAGGTGTCAACTGGGGCAGGAGAAGAACGGCAGGTCTTCAATGGAAAGCTTTATGGGAAAAAGCTTAAAACTCTTTTAGGTACAGAGTTATTAACATTGAGGACTAAAAGAAGAAGACTGACCGATCTGGAGAATTAGCCCAGTCCGGAAGGGAAGAGGGGGTATGGAAAAAAGCCCCTATTCCCAAGGAGAACAGAAGTGTACTCAGAAATACTGACGATGTACACTGTCATTCCTAGCTGGTAAGAGATAGGAAGACAATGAAGTTTGATACTTCATGGATAGGGAGATCTATAACAAAAATAGAAGCTGTTGACGTCACAGCAGTAATTGTGTGTATAACCGCTCCCACTTACTGAGCCGTATGAGAATACCTAGTGTCCTATGGACATCTTCCAAATGGCACATATATATATATATATATATATATATATATATATACATACATATATATATATATATATACATATACATATATATATATGTATGGAGATACATACATGTTTATATATATGTGCAGAGATGTCCAGATATGTGTGATTGATATATATATATATATATATATATATATATAGGTATAGATACATATATAGATATAGATGGGCATGGCTTATGTCCATACAGATTACAAAAATATGTATGTATAGGACATATACAGACATGACTATATGTCTGAGGATACATGCCTGCAACTGAGCCCCACAAAAACATTCACATGGGGAATGCGATGGGAAAAGATTAATCTAATAAGGGGGTGAAAACCACCTGAAGATATATAGGGAATCTATTTCCGTGGTGCAGGAATGTATTTTAGTGGATAACCAGTATGGCTGCGTGAAAAACAGAGGATAATAGCAGTCTGGTAAGAGCACATCAGGAGTACTGGAGGACTCTGACATGTCCAAAGGACAAGAAAACGCATAGACTAAGACACCAGGATGACCCAGTCAAGGGACTCAGGGGTATCATGTACAGTAAAAGAGTATGCGTTGTCCAAGTGGAGTAGAAAAGATAATGCCAAGCTGTAAGAAAAAAAAGGGGTAGATTCTTGCCAGATTGGGAACTCCTTGGACATTCACGCAGAAAAAGCTTGTCTACTGTATCCCAATAGGAGACAAGAGGGTATAAAGAACCTATATAGCCATGGATGACTATATAAGCTTTTCCTATTATATGGAAAACCCTCAGAGACAAAGTTCAATGCTCTATAGCAAGGGCCCATAGTAGAAAGCTTCTCTGAAGATTGCAGAGAGCATTGTGCAGGAGAATTATGAGATAAAACTGACAGTAGTCAGATGTGTTGCCACATCCTAGGTAAGGATATGGCTAGTAGAAGATAACCTGTAGTGAATAGTATCATGCAAGATAGTTGAAAGTAGCTTGCAAGAAGCATTAAAGTAAGCACTGGAACTTCTGCACGCACAGCAACTGAACAAAAGAACAGAGGGGATTCTCCTGTATGAAAACAGAGAGAAAACAGACAAAGGGAGCGGAGATATTCCCGTCCCTGTCTGATGAGTTGTTCAGAGCATGCATTGAAGGATAACAAAAAATCTACACTGGAAAGAAAGAGAAGTGTTTCAGTATGGTACCAACTCAAGCAGGGGAACCCCTGGAAGAGAGAGAGTTGGAAGGTGACGTACCATATGGTAAGTCAGCTGAAGGAAAAAATGTCCATGTGGGGACAGAAAGTATCATGGGATAATTATAATCTCCCTTTATGATAAAAAGAAAGGGAGAATTCTGTAACCCATGGACAAAAATATCCTAACAGCGTAGCATACTGAAAAGAAAAACCAGTGTAGAGTTTGAAGAATAACTTCTGGTAAGAAGAAGTTAACTGTAGATTGCAACATACAGGAACCTATGGTTGCTGGCTATGATTAGCCTGGTTAGAGTCTGGAGACTTCAGACGAGGATGAGATGTCCCTTGCTTGGGTACATCTGGAGGATGGGCAGAAGAAGGGTGAAACTTTCTTTTCTTAGGGAAAGAAGGTTTGGTAGGACATTTCCTACGTCCTGGGGAAAAAGAAGGCTTAGGACGGTTTCCAGAACTAGGAAAGTCAGTGGAGCAATGAGCAACCTGACGTAAATCCTCTCTATTGAAGAGATTTTCTCCAGTACAAGGAGAATTACCCAGTATATGTTGTGCCCATCTGTTCAAGTCTGAAGCCTGCAGCCAGGCTGTACGACGTGCTCCAAAGGCAATAGCAGAGGATCTGCTAACAGACTCAAAAGAGTCTAGAGAAGCACGAGAAAGGAACCAAGAGATATTCCTACTATGATTAAGAAGCAAGGAATAGTCAGAGGCCTTAGGTTCTGACAAAAAAAGGAGACAAAAGAGATCATTTCTCTGTGACCTCCTGAAGTGTCAGACTCATATAAAAAATATATGAAATAATTCTTGAAGCCAGCATAGAAGTTTGGAAGGTTTGACGTCCAAAGGCATCAAGTGCTTTAGATGCACGACCTGGCGGATAAGAAGAATGCTTCTTCTTGCTTCTTACCTTCCTCAATGCTGATTCCACTACAATGGAATGATGTGGAAGTTGGTTTTTCTGAAACCCTGGAGAGGGAGGTACCTGATACAGAACATTAATGGCTGTAGAAGGCAAAGGAACCTTTAAGGGTGATTCCCATATCCTCAGAAGAAGATACTGTAAAGAATGATGTAAAGGAAGCATTATATTTTCCTTTTCTGCAGGATCTTGGTCAAAAGAAAAACCAGGAATAGGAATGGCAAGAAAGGTTGCCATGTCAAGGAGAAACTTCTGAAAAGAAGGATTTCCAATAAGAACTAATCCTGGGCAAGCTGAGGTTGAAGGAGCAGCTTGAGCACCAGAAGATATACTGGACTGGTGCAGAAAAAGAATCCTGCTCGATGGGCAGTGATACTGACAGTTCTGATTTGAGGCAGTTAGTACTGCAGCGTCAGTGCCTGGTATCGATTCCAAACTAGGCATAGAAAGGATCGATGGCACAGATGGAACTGCAGAAATCGACCCCGACACCGGTACCGGTATCGGAGACGATAATGTCATCGAAGCAGCAATCGGGGGCTGCTGAAGCGGTACCGAGGTAACCAGAGAGCCTTGGCGAATATCCTCGGTACTGCGTAGCCGGAAACGATATGGATCGGTTCCAAAACGCGTCGGTACCAAGTCATCCAGACTGGATATCGATTCTAGACTCGGCATCGAAGCGAGCGAGTCTATCGATGCATGTCTAGAAGGTACCGACGTTGGTGGTGGTATCAGCGATGCCGATACATGAAAGTCAATTGGAACCCCATCGAACGGCACCGAAGGTACCGAGGACGTTCGAAGACGATGCCCAGTGAAGAGAGGACCACTCGACAAAGGCACCGATGTCGGGGTGTCGGTACCGCTCGAAGCCGGTACCAACCCCGAGCATGGTGAAGGTATAGGAAAGTCAATCTGGGTCGTATCGATCGGTCCAGAAGGTACCGAGGATTCCAGATGACGATCCCAGGTAAAGAGTGGAACACTCGATACCGATGCCGATACCGGGGTATCGGTACCGCTCGAAGCCGGTACCAACCCCGAGCATGGCTGGGATACAGGAAAGCCAATCTGGGTCGTATCGATCGGCCCCGAAGGTACCGATGACACCAGATGACGATCCCTGGTGAAGAGTGCAGCACTCGACACCGATGCCAGGTTATCGGTACCGCTCGAAGCAGATACCACTCCCTGGCATGGCTCAGGTATGTTCTGTGAGGGGTGAGCCCCAGGAACAACCTGAAACCCCGTGAATGCTTTGGAGCCCGAAGACTCCCGCCGGGGTTTTATTGCCAATGGGATCTTGAGGGTAAGGCCGGAGACGTCATCATGCTGTGCATGAGACTTACCCTTCAAGAATTGGCTAGTCTTAACAGACTGTTTGTGGGTTACCTGATCCTGGAGAGAAGAATAAAGCGGTGTCCTCACTTCAGGAGGAAAAACGGCAACGAGGGAAACTCGAAAAAGGGAAGTTCTTCTCCCAATAATATAGCCTGAGGTATCAGGGGAAAAAGGGTCAGGACCCAAACATGTTAGACACCAAGAATTGGAGTCTAAAAAGAAAACTAAGTTTCCACAGTGAAGGCACTTCTTAGGGGAAGAAGGCTCCATGTTGGAAAGGCCTGGTAGGCCCAAAAAAGTTAAAACAAAAAACTGAGGAGAAATATTTCTCTAAGTTTGAAAAAGAAAAGAATAAAGCACCGGCGGTACCGGTATCGGCGGGAAATACAGCCGCGACCACAAGAAAAGAAGAAAATAAGGATTTTAAAGTAAAAAGATTTCTGCGGTGACAGGAGGACGTCCTGTTGGCTCCACAGAAAAACGAAAACTGAGGAGAGGCAGTGGGAAAGGCGGGAAGTCACCGCGCAGGCGCGAGGGATGCTCCCAAAAGCTTTCTGATTGGATGCTGGGGAGCATTCCCGTGCAGGCTCCGTCGGTACCGACGTACCCATATGTGAAGACTCATTCCTGCTTGTTCCTGGAGATAATATTTAGCTCTGGAGGGGAACGAAGTCGAAGGAGATAGTACTAGCGACCTTGTGGTCCCAAGACCTACATATTGAGTTCACGGAGGAAGATATGAGGACAGCATTTTAACAGATTCCAGATATTAGTACCAATTCTGATTTTAGGGAAATGCAGTACAAGATATTACGGAGGAACCATTATGCCCCACAGAGTATTTCGTGCAGGGTGTAGTTCCTCAGCAAACTTCCCCAGGTTGGTCAAGAAAGAGCCCATCTGAGACATATGAGTGGAGGAGTGGCCTAGTGGTTGGGGCAAGGTACTTCAGGCCGGAAGGTCGGGGGTTCAAATCCCACTAGAGGACAGCAACCTTGGGCCGGAAGGACTGGGGTTTCTAGTCCCACAGGTGCTCCTTGTGGTCTTGGGCAAGCCACTTAACCCTCCATAGCCCATGTTCCCTGTAAAATAGTTATCTCCAAGTTATAATGCCCTGTTCAATGTAATTTCAGTTTGTTCAATGTAAACCGCACTGATGCAGAATAGCGCGGTATATAAGAGAATGTAAATAAAAAATAAAATAAATAAAATATGTGGTGGGACTGCAGGGTAGTTATGGGATTCTGGGGAGAAGTACATAAATACCTGAGGAGTTTATTATCGTGTCCTTTGCCTGAGAAGCCAAGGGCAGCGATCCTGGATTTGTTGGGCACAGTTGAAGAGGCTCTGAGGGGAGGCAGGGAGAGGGAATGGTTGGGGTGCGCTTTGATGCTGGCATGTTGCATGATATTACAGAGCTGGTTGACACAGACAGGGCCGACCATGGGGATGTGGAGGAATGCACGGCACAAACTCATGTTAATAGAACGTGTTGGAGCCCGGAGCAATAATCGGCTAAGAGACAAATTTTTAGAAGACTGGGAGCCATATATCCAGAATTTAACTGCTAGAGAAAGAAGTCATATTCTTAATGGGATATAGGTGGAAGATCCAGCCCAAGGAGGGGTCAGTTAATGTGTGAGTTTCTTGGGGGGAGGGTGGATACACGGAATGGGGGGACTGGGATAAGCCATAGACGGGGGTGGGGGGGGTTGATCAAGATAATTCCTGAGGAACCAACAAAATATAGCCATAAGGAGGGGGGAAGGGTAGTATATTATGATTCAGTATAACTTAATTGTGGGTAAAAAGTTAAAATGTTTATTAGAGCATGTCATAGTTATTTAATTTAAAAACTTATTTGAATTAAAATAGAGGTCAGGGAAAGGGGGGTTTGGGGGGAGAAAAAAAAAGGGAAATGTATATTTTTGATAACTGGTATGTATTCAAATCTGATTAGATAAGATTATCCCTTGGCACCGTGTAAGAGCCCACATGGGCCCAGGACTACTGGTTGTATAGTATGTTGATTTGTGGTTTTCAAATAAACACAACTTAAACATAAATGGATGGTAATTAAACAATTAAGCTAAGCAGAGCAGATGCAGAGAAGACCAGAAGGCTAAGTTCAATATTGGGCTTTAACACAAGGTCTGAAGAAACAAAAAGGTTAGCTCATGGTCTATCGTCGGTGCTGGTGAGGAATCTATACCCATTTCTTGGGCATAAAGCTGCTGTAACTTTTTTCTGGTTTTGTTGGAGTGGTGGAAAAAAAGCAGGGAAGTGTGCTGGAACAATGTTATATGCATGTGCTGGAATGCTATCTGGCACAAACCAATATTCTTAGCAGAATAATGTCACTGTTTATAAACACATATTCTGCATGGAACTTCTGTGCAGAATATTACTGTATAACCACATGATATTTCAGCACATGCACACAAGGGTCAAGCTGTTATTTTTCTGTGTAAGATATAGATTCTGTTAAGTGTCTGGTTTGTTTTCTTTGTTTACTGTAGACTTTTTTGTGCACAACTTATTTGCATGTTGTTTGCATACAGCATAAGTGAGCAAAACCTGTGTGTTATGGATACATTTTACATATCTGATAATTTCCTTGAATCCTGCTAGACCAGTCTAAATGAATGAGTCATGCTCCCTTGCCAGCAGGTGGAAAAAGACAAGCAACTTTCAGTGATGCCATCACCTCTGGTGCAGCATCGAAAAGCCAGTAGGACACTTCCCAAGCAATGAACAAGACTGGAAAACACAGAACAAACGTATTAAAATACAAAACATTTTGCTACAAATAGCACCAGCAAGATTTGTCTCTCTTACCATGATAATGGTGTCAGAACACAGGACTGGCTAGGCTTTTAAAAGAAGCTGGACCCTCAGACCTGCAGAAAGTGTCTTCCAGTCACTGATATCAACAATGTGACCAAAAGGCAGCAAGTTTCTCAATCTGTAATAGGTCTTTCAGAGTGGGTCTTGGACTGGTCTAGAAAGATCCAAGGAAAGAAAATAATCAGGTATGCAAAATTTCTCCTTTCTTATCTTGCTAGACCAGTCCAGACGAGCAGAGCATACCCATGTAGTCAGGACTCTGAACTACTCTTTGGACAAGACTACAGCAGAGATATTCAGAAATAACTAGGTAGCGCTGATGTCTTCTTGAGGCATCAAGGTAAACAATGCCCAGGAGGGGGCTTGTGCAGCAGTGGAGATACCTTTGACTCACTTTGGCACGCGCTTACCAGCCAGAAGGTACGCTAGTCCAATAGCCTCTTTAATCCAGTGAGCAATAGAGGACTTAGCTGCTGCCAATCCTTTTCCCAGGCTGCCAAAGCAGCAAAAAAAAAAAAGATGAGCCAATCAGTGGAAAGATTTGTCAAATTTCCAGGTACCTGATCAACACCCTCTGCATGTCCACTAGACATAGTGAAGGGTCTTTCTGAAGATCCTCCACCAAGAAGGAGGGCAGAAGGACAGTCTAGTAAGGATGAAAGGAAGACAGCACCTTTGGAAGAAAGGATGGTATAGTCTGCAAGGAGACAGAAGCTGCCACATTGACCCAAAGACTCCCTGCAGAATAAGGCCTGCAGTTTTGACACCCATCTAGTAGATGCTATGGCCACCAAGAACACCCTATTAAGGATAAAATCCTCAAGAAACCTTGCAAATAGCCTTCAATGGAGCCCCCTTCAACACCTTCAGTCCCAGAGTGGCTCCGCTGAGGAACAGTCAGACACAACAGCAGGCAGTTCTGTTTTGCTCCTTGAGGAAACAGGGTGCATCAGGGTGCACTGCCAAGGACACTGCTTGGAGACAATCCCTACAGCATGCCAGGGCCACCACCTAAACCTTCAGAAAGTCCAAGGTTAAGCCCTGCTCCACATCAAACTGTAAGGAGGACAATACAGCTATTATGTCTCCCTCCCTGGTTGCCAGGAAATGATAGGATCATCATCTCTCAACAACCCCCCAAACTAATCTAAGTCAAGGATGTAGAGGCCCTTTGGGTCTTAGGCAGGGTGTCCACTACAGAGTAGCCCTTTTTAGGCAGCTTACCTCTCTCCAGGGCCAAGTCATAAGCGAGAAGGAGCTGGGATCCTCCATCATTGGGGGCCCCTGCCAAAGGGGACCCATCTCCTGAAGCAACAAAAGGGCGGGCTCCAACAACAGATTCAAGAGATCTGCAAACCACAGCCTATGAGGATAATCCGAAGCCACTAGAATCGCCAGGCCTAAGTGGGTCCAAATTCTGCAGAGCAGACAGTTCACCACAGATCATAGAGAGAAGACATACAGCGATCCCTCTGGGAACACTCCCGAAGTAGGCCCACTTGCCCTGATCCACAGTCCCAATTCAGGAAATTGGTCTGCATAATGTTGATGCCTGCAATGTGTACTGCAGATAGGGCAATCAGATGTTCCTCTACCCAAACACCACAGCTCCATGACCTCAAGAACTATTCTGGCATTGTAGAGTTCTGCCTCATTTCCGCTGTATTGCACTGTTATTTTTCTACCTTTGCTGAATGCTGCATTGTTTTGTCTTCCCGAATACTGTGCTTGCTGCCAATCATTCTCCTACCCAATAAGATCACACTCATCTGCCCAGAAGTGACGCAGCCATGTTTCTGTAAGATAACCTGGACTATAAAGTGAACCCTCCAGCGGCGATCCACAAAGCAGCGGCACGCTCATAGAGCCAGGTTGTGCTCCTTGGGGTGACTCCATGAAAAAGGAATTCACATCTCACCTTGCACCACGCCGAGTCTGTTGACATACAATTTGCCCATTTCATCCTTTCACCACACTTCTGCTGTTAAGTGCCTCCAATTCACTGCTCTCCTCTTGCTCTCTCTCTTCATTTTATTTTATTTATTTTATTTATTTAACAATTCTTTTATACCGCGCTATTACAATCAGTGCGGTGTACATTGAACAAGAAACATACTACAATGCATACAAGTAACATTGAGTTTTACATTGAACAGGGAACTTCAACAATAGGACAACCGGGGGAACTATGTACAGATTAACTTAATGGTATATACAGTAATAAAACTCGTTTGGATATTGCAATGTGGTTCGCTAATAGGACTAGAGAGAAGGTGGCGTTCCTATTTCTGCAATGTCTGCTACACCTGTTCATTGTGTGGCGCCTGGCACCCCCTTCTCCTTCTCTTCCTGGTCACCTCACTCATGGATGTGCGAACCTGATTCCCTCCCGCCCCTTCCCCCTCTCTCACTTCTCCAGGTTCCTTATCTCCTCTCACCTTCTTAATTTGGCCCTTATAAACTGTAGGTCCTTTCGATCCACATCTGTCCTCATTCATGATTATATCACTCAACACTCTTGATGCCTTATTTCTCACTGAAATCTGGTTGCGGGAGTGCGAGGAGTCTTTACTCAACTGCTGCCTCCCCCAGGTTTCTCTGCCTTTTCGGCCTCGCACACTAGTAGAAATGATGGGGGCATAGCTGTCTTTTATCGCAATACCCTGCCTCTGATTGAAATCCACTCCCCCACGCTGCATCATCCAGAAGCATTCTTACTCTATCTGGACTCTTTCACTTTCCTCCACTTTCCCCTCTTGTATGCACCCCCTCCCCTCCTCCCCCCCCCCTCCCATCTTGGGACTCCCTGCTGCTAACTCTTATATATTTTATTTATTTATTTCTCTCTCCTACCCCCATCTTCTAGTTCTCAAGGATTTTAATATACACACTGACTCTCCTCCTAGACCTCGTGACAAGATTTATTTTGCCCTTCTGGATCTTTCCCTCCACCAACAAGTTCACTGCCCCACACATGCTGCCAAACACACACTTGACCTGATCCTTACCTCCCTTGACTCCTCTTTCATTCCCTCCACTCTCTCTACTCTCCCACTTCCCTGGTCTGACCATTTCTGTGTCTTTTTTCCCTTACCATTCCACTCCGCTCCTCCCACCTCTGGAGGCTGCTCTGTCCCCAGTCGCCCTAGACTATTGCATCACATCACTCCTTCCACCCTGCAGCAGTTTCCCCCATCCAATGGGCCCTTTTCCGCTGACTTCACCTCTTTTGTTAGATCTCCAGGTTCAGATCTAGAATTCTGCTATAAGTACTGCCCTTGACGAGCTGGCTCCTCTCCGCCCTGTCCTTTTCTCATGCTCTTCCACTCACCATCCATGGTATCACCCTGGTCTCCACCTTCACTGCGCTTATCTCTGTCGTACTGAGCATCTGTGACAAACAACCCTCCCCTGAAACTCTCCTTCACTTTCGATACTGTCACTGTCACTATTGTTCTTTGATACATGCAGCCAACCAGTCCTACTAGTCCAATTTGATCTCTGCCTCCTCCAATTCCTCATCAATTATACTCTGTCCTCCGTTCTCTCTCAGCCTCTTGCTCCCCTTCCATGGCCACTCCTCCTTCCACAAACCCATCCCAGCTTGCCACTTTCTGTTTAGACAAGTTTCAATCCCTTCGCTCTGCTTTCTCCTCCTGCCCCTCCCCCGTCCCTCCAATTTCTCCTAGCCTCCCAGATATATCTTGCCCCTCAGTCCCCTCACTTTCACACTTCTGGTCCTCCTTCCACCTGCTTCCTCGGCTGAGTTATTAAAGGTTCTTACTTCCTCTTGCAAGACCACCTATCCTTTTGATCCCATCCCTTTCTCATTGGTTATGAGAACCCTCCCTGGCTCTCCTTCCATACATATTTACCATTTTTAAACGCCAGTTTGTCTACCGGATCCTTTCCCTCTTCTCGGAAGCAAGAAACCTACCCTCTTCTCATAAAACCTACCATGGACCCTTCTATCCCTGCTCACTGGCGCCCCGTCCCAAATCTTCCTTTTCTTTCCAAGGTTCTAGAGAAGCTGATTTTCACACAACTGTCCTCACATCTTGACTCAACCTGCACTCTTCACCCCCCATCAATCAGGCTTTTGACCCAGGCACAACACAGAAACTATTCCTCTCTCCTTCTTGAACGAGCTACATGTCTCCCACGATCGTGGTGATGTTTCTTTGGCCGTCTCACTGACCTGTCCTCTGCCTTTGACTTGGTCGATCACTCCACCCTTCTCACTCACCTTCACAACTTTGGGATTCAGGACACAGTTCTGCAATAGTTCCAATCTTTCCTCTCTTCCAGGTTCTTCTCAGTTCTCTTGGGCTCCTCTTCCTCTCCCATCACCCCCCCTTCCCTCTGGTGTCCCCAAAGGCTCTGACCTTGCCCCCCCCCCCTCTTATTCAACGTCTTTCTTGCCTCCTTAATACTCCTCATCCAGCAACATGGTATCTCAGCATATTACTATGCAGGCAATATGATCTTCTTACACCACATCAGTCCTTCCGCTCCCAAACTGGATCCACTCAACTCCGATCTCACCCTGTAAGTTCCAGGATGTCCTCAAACTACCTACATCTCAACTCCTCCAAGACTACAACAATCTGGTTCACCTTGGTAGCCCCTGTCCCACCATAGCCCACCTGTTTCTGATGCCCCTGTCCCTCTCGTCACCTCCCTTTGCTATCTTGGCATTACTCTAGATTCTGCCCTATCATTCCGTAAAAATCTTTCCTCGCTCATTCTCCATTCTTTACACTCCTTGCGCCAAATCCATGCCATTTGTCATTTTCTCTCTCTTCCCTGTCTGATCACACTCACGCTCTCCCTGGTTATTGCTTGCTTCAATTACTGCAACGTCACTTCAGCTGGCCTCTCCCAATATCAATTACACCACCTCCAACTGCTCAAAACACTGCAGCCTGTATCCTCACTCATGCCTCTCGTTCAAACCATGTCGCCCTCCTCTTCATACTTCTTCACTGGCTTCCCATTAAATTCCAGTTTCAGTTCAAGATACTTACACTCATCCACAAAATTCTCTACTCCAGCACCCCCAATATCTCTCTAACCTTATCCACCTTCATGCTCCTCAATGTTTACGTCATCTTAACCGCCTTCCATCTCCCATCCGTCTCATAAGCAAACCTGGGAACTACATGCAATTCCAAATTCTTTTTCCTCGGTCCTGCCCTATGGAACCCTCTCCCCTCTGCACTCTGTTTGGAACCCTCCCTCCCAAAATTCAAAACTCTGCTAAAGACTCACCTCTATCCGCTTTTGACTTCCCTTCCCAAACCTAGTCCAGCCTTCCCTCTCCTCCCTCTGTCTTCTGTAGTATGACTGTCTCCTCTCTTTCCTATATTAATTGGCCTTCCTTTCTGTTATTGCTTTCGCAGCAAAACCTGTCATTGTAAACCGCTCTGATATGCCTGTGTGGGCGGTATACGTGGCATAATAAAGAAAGAAAGATTTGCTGATAAACACCACAGTAATAGCATTGTCAAGAACATCCAGACTGCTTTGCCCGCTAGAAGAAGCCTGAGCATCTCCATGGCCAAGTGGATTGCTCTTGCTTCCAGGCAGATGATTGCCCAGGAAGCTTCCTGAGGGGACCAGAGTTCCTAGGGCCAACAGAACCAGGCAGTGTGCACCCCAGTCCTCCAGGTTGGCATCCAGGGTGAAAATCACCCAATCCAGTGCTTCAAACAGTATCCCAGCTATCAGATGGCAGAAACATAGTCACTACTTCAACTGTTCCCTTGATCTCCTGGGAGAGAGGAAGGATCCTCGTCAAAACCATGGACAGGGATACCAGAAGTCTAGTAGGTGGCCTCTGCAGTGTGCACCTTTGTGCCTAGGCCCCAGAAAAAACCTCCAGGTTCAATACCATAGACCTGGATTTGGAGGTAGTCCAAGGCACATGGAGTTGACAGAGTACAAAATGCCCTCAGTTAGCACTGAAGCTCGAGGTTCCTCTCTATCATGAGAAACCTATCTCAAGAGAGTATGAAACCAAGCCCCAAGAAACTCCAAGTCCTGGGACAGAAGCAGACTGTTTTTGGAATAGTTTAACACCAAACCAGGCCGGTCTCATCTCTGGACATCTCCTGAATGACAGAGGGGATCATCCAAAGATCCAGGGATGGGAAAACCTGGATTCCCTGTTTACACAGAAATGCTGCTATTTCCACCACTACCTTGAAAAAAGTACAGGGAGTCGTGTCTAAGCAAAAGGGCAGAGCCCAGAACTGGAAATGCAGACCAGAATAGAGAAACTGAGAAACTGCTGGTGCTGCTCTCACCTGTGAAAGCAAAAATACACCTTGACGAGAACTAGGGAGGTGAGGAACCCCCTGTGGCTGACCAAAGCAATGAGAGACCCTATGGCCCTCATGTGGAATGAGGGACTCAGAGTCTGACAATAACCTCCTTTACGTCCAGGATATGCTGGAAGAAGCCTCCCTTCCTGGGCACCAATATGTAGATGAAATAATGTCCCTGGCCCCATTGAGGAGGGTACGGAAAAAATAGCCTACAACTGCAAGATGTGCTGAGGAGTTGCCACAAACGTCACCCACATAAGCAAAGGGCCAGAGGAAGACTCCACAAGGCATTCTTTATAGGCAATGCTGTATTTCAAATTTTCACATATCTCAGGCTGGCCCAAAACAGTGACCTTAGGGATAGAAGGTAGGCATCTTGCAGGAGTTAAGCACAGTTACTTACCTGTAACAGGTGATCTCTGGGAACAGCAGGAATAAGTCTTCACATATGGGTACGTCGGTACAGACGGAGTCTGCGCGGGAACGCTCCCCAGCGTCCAATAAGAAAGCTTTTGGGAGCATCCCACAGCACCTGCGTGCTGCCTTCCCGCCTTTCCCAACTGCCTCTCCTCAGTTGAGTTTCAAAGCTGAGACAAAGAGAGAGAGAGAGAAGGGAAAGAAGAGATATAGAGATACAACTCCTAGGGGAGGTGGGTGGGTTGTGAAGACTTATTCCTGCTGTTCCCAGAGATCACCTGTTACAGGTAAGTAACTGTGCTATCTCCAGGAACAAGCAGGAATGAGTCTTCACATATGGGGACTCCCAAGCTAAGATGCCTGGAGTCCCAGCATGTCATAGATTGAAACATGCTATACCTAATAACACCAGGCATCCTAAGGATGGAGGGTAGGAGTTGAAAAGAGAAAGGTGCTGTGGAAAACAGCTTAACCTAGCATAGGACTGCAGACAAGGAGTCCATGTGTGGATGATAATTGTCATCAATGATATTGAAATGAAATATTGAAATATGGACCTCCCCTAACAGGATTTCACAGAAGTATGGAGGTTCATGGGATCTACTGGGGAACCCAGTAGAGGAACCTCAAAGAGGACCTCACTGTAAAGTGGAGGTAATAAACCTGTAGGAAAAACAGTGGAGGTCAGAATCCTGAAAGGTAACAGGTAACCCCAGTAGAAAACTGGGGTAGTACAAAAACGGTGGGCCTTCAGCGGAAGGCTTTATGACAAAAGCCAAACTCTTTTGGCAGCAGAATGGCTCACTCTTAGGAGCAAAAAGAGAAAGGCTAACCGATTTGGACAAACAGGCACAGTCCTTGTGGGGAGAAAGGGTATGGGAACCCCTTGTATCCCAAAAAGAGAGGACAAATGCCTGAGGCGTTAAAGCCTGTGATTAACTGAAGATCCGCAATGTCTCTCCTAACTGGGGTAAGCTAGGAGAGATATTGGAGCATGGAGAGCTTCAGAGGTACCTAAACCCTAAGGTTATGGTATAAAAGTTGACGACTACCACAGGCGTGGTTGTGTGTGTAGAACCCCAAACCTGCTGGATAGCATAGGTATGGGTAAAGCCCATCTGTCAGAATCATATAGCTATATGAGCATAGACAGTCAGATAGATAAGTATGTGGATACATATCTATCTATAATAAAAAATCTCGACAGATACATATAGATATATAGATAGACCTATAAGAATATATCTATAGTGAGATATGGAAGGGCATAAAATACACACAAAAGATAGATATGAATATGTAGGCCTATATATGGGTGTCTGCAGTTAAGCAGACAGAGATATGCCTACAGCACGGTATTCACATAGGATATGTGGAGAGGAAAGATTCATCTAATAACAAGGAGGTGCAACCTACTTGAGAAGATATATAGAGAATCTATTCCTCCTGGTTATGATCTGCAAGGATGCTAGCTAGTGAAATAACCAGGACGGTTACGTGAAAAACAGAGGATAATATCAGTCTACAGCCAGCAAGTCCCGAGTCTTCCAGAACTCTAGCATGGTAAGTGGACAGAAGACGCATAGAGATGAGATACCATGTTGACCTGCTTAAGGGCAAAAGGTATCATGCGTTCTTACCATGAGGACGAGCTGCAAGGAGAAAGAGCATATCCCCGATTGGAAATACTATGGACCAAAGCAGGGAATTGGCAACTCCTTAAGCTTTCACGTAAGAGAAGGCCTATGTCCTTTATATCAAAAAGGAGATAGTAAAAGAAGGGAGAACCCTTCTAGTCATGGGAGACATGACTGAAAAGCCTTTTCCAACCATCTAGAATAGCTGTTGGAGAAAAAAAAAACATGCTCTCTAGCAAGGGCCCATAGTGGAAAACTTCTCTGTAGGATTGCAGAGAGCATGATGCAGGAGAATGAGGAGATAAAACTGGCTGCTGGAGAGCCAGTATCTCTGCCAACTATGCTGCCAAACCCAGGAGAATGGAGATGGCAGAAACAGAAGACAATCCAGAAAGCTTGTAGTGAGATAATCTCCAAGATAGATGAAAGCACTGACTTGGAGCCACTACTAAGACTAGACAGAATGTTAGTGGAGGACAAATCTGGTTGTTTGTGGACAAGAACCAGTGGTCCAAACATTAAGGCTCCTGCATAGGCAGCTGCTAGCAAGACAGCAGAAAGAATCTTACTGTTTAAAAACAGAAAGAACAGACAGAACAGGAGTAGAAAACTCTGGACATGTCTGATAAGCTGCCCCAAAGCAAAATAGAAAAAGAGGAGTTAACTCAGAGAGGAAAACTCCGCACTGGAAAGTGACAAAACTAGAGAGGCTGAAGAAAAAGCCCTCCAGTGAAGTAATACCGCTCTTACAGAGGAAAAGCTTGATAAGAGGGTGAAGAGAATGGAGCTGAAAAAGACTTACCCAGTAGTAAGTCTATAGAAAGGAAAAAGTACATGCTGGCACAGGAACTATCATTTGATAGTGGTTAGACCTCTTTCCCTAGCAGGAAGAAGAGGAGAAACCTGTGACCTATAGGCATGAACATCCTGACAGCTCATAGAAATATAGAAAAAATGGATGTCTTTTGGAAAGAGATCCATGTCTAGGGGTTAGAAAGAAGCAGTGGATTGCCTCTATTGAGAAGAAGCAAACTGCATATTCTAAAGCCCAAGAGTCACAAGCATCTGATGATGATTGATCAGAAACCCTGCGGTTGCTGGGTTTGCTGAGCCTGGTGAGAGGTTGGATTCTTCAGACCAGGACGATGCTTCCCCTGTTTGGGAACATCTGTATGATGGGCAGGTGATGAATAAAACCTTCTTCTGCTATGGGAAGAAAGTTTGGTAGGACATTTCCTACCTACTGGGACAGAAGAAGGTGTAGAACAACCCCTAGGAACAGGTAAATCAGTGGACAACTGAGTAACCTGACGTAAAGACTCCTTGTTGAAGAGATTTTCTCCAGTGCAAGGAGTATGTCCCAGTCTTTGTTGTGCCCATTTGTCCAAGTCTGAAGCTTGGAGCCAGGCTCTACGTCGTGCCCCTATAGCTACAGCAGAAGTCCTACTAACAGACTCAAAAGAGTCTAGGGAAGCATGAGAAAGAAACCAAGAGATATTCTGGATATGCTTAAGCAGTGAGGAACAGTCTGCACTCTTGGAATCTGGAAGGAAAGGAGTCAAAAGATATAATTTCTTTGTGACCTCCTCAAGAGATAGACTCATATAAAAGATATATGAGAGAATTCTTGCAGAAAGCATAGATGTCTGGAAGGTTTGACGTCCAAAGGCATCTAGTGTCCTAGACTCACGATCTGGCAGATAAGAAGAGTGCTTTTTCTTACTCTTTACTCGCCTCATTGCTGATTCCACTACTATGGAATGATGAGGAAGTTGAGTCTTTTGAAACCCTGGAGAGGGGGGCACCTGATATAGGAGATCAGTTGCTCTGGAAAGTGGGGGTACCCTTAAAGGTGCTTCCCACAAACCTAGAAGGAGATCCTGCAAGAAATGATGCAAAGGAAGCATTATGTTCTCCTTTGCTTTGGTAGGAACAGAGCCTTGAGCAGGATCATATCCAGGGATAGGAATGGCAAGTGATCTTGCTATTTCCAGGAGAAAACTCTGAAAAGAGGGATCTCCAAAGGGAATCTCCTTTGGACAGGTTAGATCAGAAGAACTAGCCTGAGCACCGAAGGATCTATCCAAATATATAGGAATAGAAGATCCTGCATGGTGCAGGGTGGTATCCTTAAAGGATGGTCGCTGGTACTGGCTGTCAGGAGCAGCATCCGTCAGTACCTCATCGTCCATGCCAGGTATCGACTCCAAGTCTGGTATAGAAGGGAGCAATCCTGTTGAAAGAAGCATGGCAGGAGCTGGCCACGATGCTACCATGGATACTAGTACCGATGTCGGAGTCGGAGCCGAAGCCGACACAGACATCGGAGTAGCCATCGGTGACAGCTCAATCGGTACCGAGGTAACCGAAAACCTCCGGCAGCCATCCTCGGTACCAAGCCTGCGGTACTGATCGGTGTCGGTACCAAGGTGTGCCGGTACCCAGTCTTCCAGACTAGAGATCGATTGCAAACTCGGTATCGAGGGCAATGAGCCTGATGAACGAAGTACAGCAGGCACCGACCATAAAGGTAATGTGGACATCGGTACCGACTTCGGTACCGTGTCTGATACTGGTGGATGAAGGCCAACCGGTGGCAACTCAAACGGCATCGAAGGAACCGAGATTTGCGGATACGAATCATCGGAACTGAGCCTTTGGTACCGAGGGGAGCCGGTACCAAGGCGAGTCGGTACCCAATCCTCCAGACTGGAAATCGATTCCAGACTCGGCATCGAAGGAAGCGAGTCTATCGATGCACGTCTGGAGGGTACCGACGTCAGTGGTCGTATCGGTGTCGGTACCGATACCGGAAAGTCAGTCTGGGAGATATCCACCGGACCCGAAGGTACCGAGGACGCCAGATGACGATCCCTGGTGAGGAGTGTTTCATCCAACACCAGTGCCGGAGCTGGGGTATCGGTACCGCTCGAAGCGGATGCCACCGCCGGACACGGCTCAGGTATGTTCTGTGAGAGGTGAACCTCAGGAACAACCTGAAACCCCTCATACGCTTTGGAGACCGAAGATTCCCGCCAGGGTTTTGAAGCCAGTGGGCCCTCGAGGGCAAGGCCGGAGCCGTCTGCATGCTGTGCATGAGACCTACCACTCGAGGACTGGCTAGTCTTAACAGACTGTTTGTGGGTTACCTGATCCTGTGTAGAAGAAGAATGGGACGGTGCCCTGAAGTTGGAGGGGAACCGGGTATCGAGGAAACCTCGATGTTGAAACCCTCTTCTCACTAAACTGTTGCCCAAAGGCTCCGGAGGAAAAAGGTCAGGCCCCAAACAGGTTAGACACCGACTTTGAGGGTCTAAAAATAAAGTTGTACCGCCACAGTCTGAACATTTCCTGGAGAAAGTGGCTGGCGGTTCCATGAAGGAAAAAGAAGAGGCCTAAAGGCCTGAGAAACCGTGAGACACTATGAAGAAAAAATAGTCCTTGAAAAAGGAAAATTTTACAAGAAAAGAAAAGAAAACACCGGCAGTACCGGTGGCGTCGGGGAAGACAGCCACGACCACAAGAAAACTAAAGAAATAAAACAAGAATTTTCTGCGGTGACAGCACGACGTCCTGCCGGCTCCGCGGAAAAACGAAAACTGAGGAGAAGCAGTTGGGAAAGGCGGGAAGGCAGCACGCAGGCGCTGTGGGATGCTCCCAAAAGCTTTCTTATTGGACGCTGGGGAGCGTTCCCACGCAGGCTCCGTCGGTACCGATGTACCCATATGTGAAGACTCATTCCTGCTTGTTCCTGGAGATATACATTTCCAACCTTGAAAAAGGACCCTGAGGATCCACTGATCTGATATGATATGGGTCTCCCTATAGAGAAACAGTCGGAGCTACACCCCAACTGGCTACACACTCAGGAGGGTCCACCTGAAACTACAGAGGGGATCACTGGCTCCCAATGGAGCCATGGTGAAGATTTGAGCATGCTGAAGCCCCAAAGGGACTGCAGATCCAAAAGGATCATCAAACCCTATCCAGGCTCTTATTAATATAAGGGCATTTCCAGGATCTACATATAGCCTTCACGAGGTACTCTTGGCATATCTAGGCCTATCCTTCAAGAGGTTCTGTGAGCAAACCCCTCCAAGCACCAGGCCCATCCTTAGGAGCAACTGGTTCTTAAGGGCTATCATCTGCCACTAACACCTCCACCACTGACCTGGAGAAGACTGCCAAATAGGCAATCTGCTTCTAACTTTCTAACCAATGGACTGTCTGGTAGTGGTTGGCTTGTCACCAGGGCAGCCCAAAAAACTGCCTGAGAATCTAAGGCATTCCTAAGGAAGGCCACGATCCTCCAAACCTGAGACAAGGATGATCATATGCTTTGTCACAGCAGCGACCAGGGCTCCCACTCCATGGAGCCTGAGAAGTTGATCTTGCTCACCCTAGAGAAGGGAATACAGCTGAAAATAGGACCTTAGGGATCTAAGGCCCAGCTTGGTGGAGCTGCTGCATAGGATCAGATAGAGATCACTAACTTCCTCGTTAGTGATATTGTGGAAGGGCTGTCGGGTAAGGTTTACCTCTTTGCAGATGATACCAAAATCTGCAATAGAGTAGAAACCCAGGAAGGAGTAGATAAAATGAGGAAGGATCTAGCTAAGCTTGAAAAATAACCTCCCATCTTGACTACTGTAACTATTCCTTGCTGGTCTCCCTCTGAATCATCTCTCTCCCCTTCAATCTGTTCAACACTTTGCTGCGTGGCTAATCTTCTGCCAGCCTCGTCATGCCCATATTACCCCCTCTTCTCAAGTCACTTTCATTGGCTCCCTATCTGTTTCTGCATCCATTTCAAACTTTTCTTGCTGACCTATAAGTGCATTCACTCTGCAGCTCCTTACTGCCTTTCTTCTCTTATCTCTCCCTACACCCCCCCTCCCTTGGGAATTCCACTCTTCTGGAAAATTGTTTCTATCTGTGCCCTTTTCTATTGCTAACACCAGACTTCAATCCTTTCACCTTCCTGTACCTTACATCTGGAACAAACTACCTATGTCTGTATGCCAGGCACCTTCTCTGACCATTTTCAAATCCAGGCTGAAAACTCACCTCTTCTCTGCTGCTTTTGGATCTTGACTCACCTGATCTCCTTGTTTCTTTACCATTCCCCCTAGATGTATACCTGTCTACACCATCTGTGTTGTCTGTCTTGACTAGATGGATGAGCAGGGACTGTCTCTTACATGTCTGTGCAGCGTTGCGTACATCTTGTAGGGCTATATAAATGCTCAATAGCAGTAGTAGAGAATTTGGCAGTTGAGATTTAATGCTAAAAAATGCAGGGTCATGCATTTGAGCTGTAACAATCCAAGGGAGTGATACAGTGTAGGGGATGATGTACTTTTGTCCACAAAAGAAAAGCAGGACCTTGGCGCGATTGTGACTGACGATCTTAAAGTAGCTAAACAGGTAGAAAAGGCGACAGCATAGGTGCATAGGGAGAGGAATGGCCAGCAGAAAAAAGGAGGTGACAGTGCCTCTGTATAAGTCTTTGGTGCAACCTCATTTGGAATATTGTTGCAATTCTGGAGACCGCACCTTTAAAAGGATATAAACAGGTTGGAGTCAGTGCAGAGGGTGGCTACTAAAATGGTTAGTGGTCTCCGTTATAAAGCATATGAGGACAGATTTAAAGATCTTAATATGCATAATTTAGAGGAAAGGCAGGAAAGAGGAGATATGATAGAGATGTTTAAATACCTCCATGGCATAAATGCACAACAGGAGAGCCTCTTTCGATTGAAAGCAAGCTATGCTATGAGGGGACATAGGTTGAGGGTGAAAGGGGATAGAGTAATATGCAGAAATATTTCTTTATGAAAAGAGTGGTGGATGCATGGAATAGTCTGCCAGTAGAGGTGATAGAGATGATGACAGTATCTGAATTCAAAAAAGCATAGGACAAACACAGAGGATCTTTAAAGGAAAAATGGGGACTGTTTTAGTGATTGATATGGAAGGGCAGACTAGATAGGTCACGTGGTCTTTTTCTGCCATCATGTTTCTATGTTTCTAGAAATGAACACAGCAGGACACCGGATATCCTCCAGAAAAAAAAAGAAAAAAAATTGGGTCCATTTGCTAAGCTTGCCCAAGAGCAGGCTTTAACATCACATACAGAGGATGGACGTAATTTGGGGTGGGGGAAGGAGGGCACTGCCCCCCCAAACAAGCCGTCTCTCCGCCAGTTCAGCAACAGCCTGCCCCCCTCCCCCTCATTCCCGCTGCTACTCCTACCTCTACATTTTCTGTGCCTGCAGTGGCAGACTGGCCTCCGATTTTTAAAAACAAAAAGTAACACTGGTGTAAGCACTTCCTTGCTAGGAAGGCTGGTTGGGTTCTGCCCCTCTCTGATGCATGCTTTGTGTCAGAGGGGGAGGAACTAGACCAGCCTTCCTTGCAAGGATTTGCTTACAGATCACTTTTTTTTTTTTTTTTTAAATCGGAGGCCAGTCCTCCACTGCTGCTGCAGGCACAGAAAATCCATCAGCAATGGCATGGGTGGGTGCTGATACAAAGGGGAGGGGGTAAAACCAAATAATGGACCCACAATTCAGAGGGTGGAAGGCATATGCTAGCCATAGGCTGGAGGAATAGAGGCAGACATAGGGTGGGGCATATAAAGGGATAGAATGCAGATGGTGGATATGGAGTGAGGGTATATGCTGGACATATGAGAGAAGGGTTAAAGGGATAGAGAGCAGAGACTGGACATGGGGTAGGGCCCATAAAGGAACAGAGACAGAGGCTGGACACAAAGTGGGGGAGTGGAGAGCAGATGCTGGACATGGGAAGGGGGAGAGAGGAGATCCTGGACAAGCGATGGGGTGAAATGAGGAAATGCTGGATATGGAGCGAGGGAGAGAGAGGGAATGCTGGACATGGGGGATAGGATGAGAAAAAGGGGAGAGGCGCAAGACTGATGAGAGAGGGAGAGAAGACAGAGCAGGAGAAAAGAGGATAAATGCTGAACACAGGGAAGGTGGAAGAGAAAGGAAAGAGTTTGTTAAAGACGGGAATAAGTGGCTGGGGAAGGATAGAGAGATGGAGTGAGAGGGTTATAGACTGAGAACTGAATATAAGAAAGAAAAATTAAATCTGAGTTGATAAAGAGAGAACAATAAAGCGTAGTTACTCACCTGTAACAGGTGATCTCCGGGAACAGCAGGAATTTAGTCTTCATATATGGGTATCGTCGGTACCGACGGAGCCTGCGCGGGAACGCTCCCCAGTGTCCAATTGGAACGCTTTTGGGAGCATCCCTCAGCACATGCGCGCTGCCTTCCCGCCTTTCCAACTGTCCCTCTTCAGTTAACTTTGTAGCTAAGTGAAAGGATAGAGGGAGAGCGGAAAGAGACAGAGATAGAGAGACAACTCCTAGGGGAGATGGGTGGGTTGTGAAGACTAAATTCCTGCTGTTCCCGGAGATCACCTGTTACAGGTGAGTAACTACGCTATCTCCAGGAACAAGCAGGAATGTAGTCTTCACATATGGGGACTCCCTAGCTGAAGATGCCAGGAAGATAGCCTCAGGACGGTGCCACCCTAGAAAGGTAGGAATCCTTCCTCCCATAGATCTCTGGCATTCCACCAGGGTTGGTGGGTAGGAGTTGAATTAGATCTGAAAGAGATTTTGAAGAACAGCTTGGCCAAAGAAGGCATCCCGACGGGTGGCTTTATCCAGGCAGTAGTGGGCTGTGAAGGTGTGTACCGAAGCCCAGGTGGCTCCTCGACAAATGTCATCAATAGACAGAGTGAAGGTTAGCCATAGAGGCTGATATGGCTCTCACATTATGAGCTGTGACATGGCCTTGAAGAGGAAGACTCTTACTCTCATAAGTAAAGCATATGCATTGTGCAATCCATTTCGATAAAGTTCTCTTGGAGACTGGAAGTCCCAAATGACTAGAATCAAAAGCAATAAAAAGTTGAGAAGATTTTCTATGTTGCTGTGTTCTTTGTAGGTAAAAAGCTAAAGCTCTTTTACAGTCCAAAGTGTGAAGGTTCTTCTCTGCATTAGAGGCATGAGGCCTCGGAAAGAATACAGGAAGATAAATTGATTTAAATGAAAAGGCGAAACCACCTTTGGCATAAAGTGTGGATGAGTTCTAAGGACAACCTTATCATGGTGAAACCTAGTGTAAGGAGGATCAGCCACTAACACTTGCAATTCATTAATGCGACGTGCAGAGGTGATTGCAATTAGGAAGATAACTTCCAGGACAAAACCTTCAGGGTAGTAGTGGCTAAAGGTTCAAAAGGCGGTTTCATGAGCTGCCCGAGAACTAGATTTAAATCCCATGCCACCGGTGGTAGTCTGATGGGAGGTATTGTTAATAGAAGACCTCTCATAAATCTGGATATGAGAGGATGAGAGAAAATTGGTTGTCCATTTAGAGGCTTATAGGAAGCTGTAATTGCACTAAGATGGATTCTTACTGAATTGGTCTTTAGACCAGAATTTGATAAATGAAGTAGATACTCTAGTATCGATTCCAAAGGTATCACCAGGTGGTTTGACCCCTTCTGGAAACACCATGTAGTGAAACATTTCCACTTGAAGGCGTAAGATCGTCTTGTGGAAGGTTTTCTAGAAGCCTGAAGGATATCCTTTACCTGTTGGGAAAGGTTGAGATCCTGAAGATTTAAGCTCTCAGCAACCAGGCCGTGAGATGCAGGGACTGGGGATTCGGGTGCCATAGCGTCCCGCTCTCTTGGGAAAGATCTGGAGCACACCCTAACTCTAGAGGTGCAGCTTGAGAGAGATGTAGAAACAGGGGATACCACGTTTGGCGTGGCCACTGTGGTGCTATGAGGATCATACAACCTCTGTCTCTCTGAAGCTTGAAAAGTATTTTGGGGATGAGGGGAATGGGTGGGAAGGCATAGAGGAAGTCCTGACCCCAGATCCTTATATGTCCAGTAAGAATGTCCTTATTTTTCTGACCCTAACAAAGATAAACCAGCAGCAGGACAAGGAGGGGGGGTCCCTCCCCCAGGGCTAAGAGAGGCCCCCTCAGGAGAGGACTGCGCTACTGGGCGCGGGACCAGATGTTTATCCAAATCCCACGCTATCTGGTTTACGTTTGGAGCTCCTTCCCCCACCTCTGCCCCCTCCTTCTCTTCACAGCCTATTCCTCTTGTTTCTTCTCTTCGTTACTTGGGTGTTACTCTTGACTCCTCTCTTTCCTTTAAGGATCACATTTCTTCTCTTGTTCAACGCTCTTTTTTCTCCCTTCGGCAACTTCGTTCGGTCCGTCCTTTCCTCTCCCCTTCTGCCCTGGCCACTCTTCTTTGTTCTCTTGTGATGTCCCGTCTCGACTACTGTAATGTTTCCCTTGCTGGTCTGCCCCTCTCCCAATTGTCCCGTCTTCAACGTGTTCAGAATTCTGCTATTCGTCTTCTAGCTCACGCCTCTCGTTTTGATCACGTTACCCCACTCCTTCTTCATCACCACTGGTTGCCTATCCCCTTTCGTATCCAGTATAAAATTCTTATTCTCACTCACAAAGCTGTTCGCACTGGTTCCCCCTCCTATCTTGCTGATCTGATCTACTTTCGCCCTCCCCACCGTTTGCTCCGTGGTATTCACACAAATCGTCTGTCCCTTCCCTCCCCCTCTCAGGCCCACCTTGTCTCCACTCGTTCTTCTGCTTTTTACTTCTTAGCCCCAAGCCTCTGGAATTCCCTTCCCCCCCCGCTTCGCGCAGAAGAGTCATACCTATCCTTCAAGTCACAACTTAAGACCCACCTCTTCAGTCTAGCGTTTAACCTTCCAACCATGGTTTCCCCCTCCCCCTCCACTATCCACCCTCCCCCCGTTTCATGATGTTGCACCCCTCTAATGTTGTACTGTGTTTACTGTTCTTTTAGTGTCTTTCTTTTCTACCCTGTCCTATCAATTTTATTGGCGTTCTTTTCCTTTTCATGCAGCCTGTTTTTAACTTGTTTTATATTGTTTTATTGTAAACCGCCCAGGTGCCTCTGGTGTTGGGCGGTATATCAAATTTTAAATAAACATAAACATAAACCGACAACCGGAACATTAGTAGTCGATCCCTCCTCCCCGCGCCCAGACTTAGCCTTCCTTTTCCCCATATAAATATCAAGCAAATTAATATAAAAGAAACACACTCACTGTTCGCCGCTGTGACGCCGAAGGGGCGCCAAAGGGGCGTGTCCGCCCCTTTGGACACGCCCCTTTGGATCACGCTCCGCGGTCAAAAAGCAGCCTACAGTTATACAAATAGGGTCCTTGCAGGTGGAAGATGTCCCCACTATGCCTGCCCGAGAATCGGGGAAAACGACAAGTGTCCCAAACAAGGTGCTCGGCTCCCGCAGACCTAGGGCACTCGACAAGCCCCTCACGCCTCCAGAGATCACTCAGAGTCCACAGAGAGGAGTTGGAGCAGCGTTCTTATCTGCTGCAGGGTCCTTGCAGGTGGAAGATGTCCCCACTATGCCTGCCCGAGAATGCGACGGTTCAGTTACCTAAACCGGTTACCTTAACCGTCCCCGGGGGTACCTTGTGCCCGCCGGTTTCTTCTGTTGATTCGGAGATAACTTTGAAGGATCTATGGCAAGTTTTAAAATCTATTGATGTTAAAGTGTCCTCTACTCTTAGTTCCTTATGTGATTTTTCTTCCCAAACTGTGGCATCTATTCAACAATTGGATAATAAGATTTCTGTGGTGGATGCAGCTTATGTTAAACTTGAGCAGCAACTGCCTTCTTTGCATTCAGCTACAGTAGCGGGGATGAAAGATGCTTTGATTTTGCATGGCAAGGTGGAGGCACTTGAAAACACCTTGCGTGGTTCTAATCTACGTTTTCTAAATTTTCCGTATACCTCTCTTATTTCGCCAAAAATTCTCCTTGATAAATTTAAAGAAGTATTGCTTTTCTCAGATCCTCTCTTTTTTATCACCACCTAGTTATGGCCTTCATTTATGGTTTTTATTAAGTATACTTTTTTAATGCTATTCATTGATTTGATTACTTAAAAGATGTTTTTATTTGTTCTATATTTATTACTAATGTCCTTATTATAATGTGTTTTTCTTTGCACGTACTTGATTTGTATTAATTTTATTTTTTATTTTTTAATTATTTATAATGTAATATATGTTCATTTTGAGGATCTATTTTTATATTTATTTATATAGTTTTACACTTTCATATATGTATTTATACACATGGTCACAGTCCTCTGAAGAAGGCTTCGGGCGAAACACGTGTTGGACGGACCTGGTTAGACAATAAAGCTCTTATCCTCCAGTGGTGTGGCTCTCCTGCTCCTTTTGTGCTGCTTGTCTAGCAAGATGACAACAAAACTATTCAACTAACTTGAGTACTTCATGCTGAAGGGCTTTTTGTTGTTGTTGTTAGTATTGTTCTTTAAGTGCCGTCAAGTCAGTGCTGACTCCTAGTGACCCAGCTGCCTCTGAGCATTCTTGGCAATGAATCACTGGAAGTAGATTGCCTCGGAAGAAAAGGCCTCGCAATGAAGAGTAAAGTGACTTGCCCAAGGTCACACGGAATGCCAGTGGGAATTGAACCCTTGATCTTCTGGGTACTAGGCAGTTGCTCTAACCACTAGGCTACTCCTCCACTCCATGCTGAAGTATTCCTTTCTAAATGTGTGTCAAATGGAAGCTTTACTATAAGTTATCAGGATGCCTCCAGTTGCACAATAACTAATTAAGTTGACTTGTGGGGTAGCAGCCAAATGGTTAGAACAACTGGCTGAAAATCAGGGAAGTCAAATCCCACCAACACTCTGAATGACCTTGAACTCTGATACAAACTTATAACCTCTTCATTTACTAACATGCGTTAATGCACATGTGACACACCATTTTGCATAGAATGCTGAGGTAGGAATTGGGACATACAGATTGGGATGTTCACAGTTCCCCCAGAAAAAGTAAGTGTAAGTGTAAGTGTGAGTGTGTGAGTGTGTGAGTGTGTGAGTGTGTGAGTGTGTGAGTGTGTGAGTGTGTGAGTGTGTGAGTGTGTGAGTGTGTGTGTGTGTGTGTGTGCGCGTTTACACACACAGGCACTTATTTCAGAACATACACATGTATTTGCTGCTGACTACATATGCTTGCACCAAATTTTACAAAGCTACATATACAAAAGAGAAGCTAATCAAGAATCCAAATTTAATGGCTATTTTCAATGTATTTTTGAGGTGATGTTAGACACCACAGAGGTTAGCACAACTGGCCCCTGAATTATTGGTGCAGACCTCAGCTCCAAGCTATCAGATAGCTGGCATTTGAGCGTGCCTCAAAGCAGGTGTGAAAACTGCATGGAATTTTTAAAAAATATACACGTATCCCCTTTGTAATATGGGAAGAACGCGCATAATTTTTCAGTCTGCTCATTCCCTCTTAATGCATCCTAGGACATCTACATGTGTAAATAGAGGTTTTCTAAAATCACCATTTATGTTTATGCAATCTATATATCTGCACATGTAGCTGCCATTGTTTCCACTTTTAGATACTTCTAGAATGATCTCCCACCTCACGTTAGTAATACAAGCCCCAGTATTGTCAATGGGATCTATAAATTAATGCATATTCACTCAGGTTAGTAAATGAGGCTCTTTAGATTTTAAGGTTGAAAAATAAATAAGGGACAAATGGAAAAACTACAAATGATAATCAAAGATTCGGGGGGGTGCTCATGAGCAGCTAAGGAGTGCACACATGTTTCCCACATCTCCCCTTTCCCCCAGTCATTAAACATAATTGTTTTTCATTTTTAGAACTACTTGGAGTGTGAATTTATGTATCATGATAGTGGAAAACTGTCTCTGCCGGAAATGGGGGAAGGGTCGGCTGCTAAACCTAAGCGCTCCTCTTAGAAGATGTTTTTTGTGCAGCGGACCCAAACAGACAAGTTCTCTGTTGAGGATGATGACTGGCCGAGATGCTTCTGGCTGTGGAGCTGTTGGACACTTAAAACTGCCATGGACTGCTTGGCCACAAAGATCTATAATAGCAAGCTAGATTTGCATCTAGAATCTGTTGTGGACAAGATTGTCCTGATGGTGTCCACTGCTGGAGACAACGGCTCTTGTGGATATAGTTGAGGAACGGCTGGAAGAGATCCAGAGCATGCTGGCCGCTGTGTGTCAGGGCTTGATGTTCTGAAACATGTCCATAATTGCCTGGCAAAGTGTAGCAATCAGCTTGAGAACAGGAGATGCTGCAACAACTTGCAGCTGGTCGGGTTCCCAGAATGGGTGAAGAGCTCTGATCTTTTGGAATGCTTTGAGAAATAACTGCAGACTCTATTGCAATTGGAAGTCCTAGGGGTGCATCTCCGGCAGGATTGTATACATCAAAGCCTTGGCATCAGTCCCTGCAGCGCAAGGGAGACCACTTGCTGTCATCCTTCAGATTCATCACTATAGGAAAAAAGTGTGCATAATGGAGGCAGCTCGGCAGATTAGGGACCTACAGCACAAGTATCACTGGTGTTTGTCTTTCACGACTTTTCTGCAGAGGCGGCAGGACTTTCTACAGGGCAAGCAAGTGCTTCAGGAACATAGTATCATTTATGTGCTGTTGTACCCAGCACAGTTAAGGATCCTGCATGAGGGTCGGACTAAGATATTCTCTCCAGTAGTAGTGTAACAGTTTCTTCAGTCAATGCATGACCCCAGAGTTGGTGAGGGTTGAATCCTTCTGCTGGTCAGAATATTTAAGAGCTGTTTTGGACTGCCTATAAGTGGTATGGTAGACTTTACAAGGACTTGGTGGGGGCCCCTGTTTTTGGGGCTTCACTGGGTTGTAGCCTGCTCAATCTCATCCAGGGGAGGATAGTGGCCTTTCCACGACAGTGAGGCCAGAGGGACAGTTCATTGGTTATGCTGTTTGTTCTCTACTTTACAGTGTAGGCTGGAGATTTTTTTTCTTCGGAGCCCTTTTTTTTCTTTTTATGCTTTTATACTTTAAAGCGTTTTTCTTTTTCTTTTCCCTTTTCCAGTTAGAACAGGAAACTGCTGATTTTGAACACCAGTAAAAGGCCTCCTGCTCTACTCAGGTTTATAAGCATTTATGTCTAGCAAGGAATTGCTTGCATGCTTTGGAGGTGGATGGTATCGAATGGTCATTTAGGTTTGCAAGGGTGCATGGTTACGAGCAGGATAACAAGGTCGGGGCCTGGTTGGCGACAGCTGTGCAGTAAGAGCAGGTTCATACGCTTATTGATCAGATCTGGTCTTCAGCAAAATGGACCGTCTCTTTCTGCAACTTTTTTGGGACCTTTATTCTTCAGAGGTTCACATCGGAATCTGGTATTTTGGATTTTCTTGGGTGGGGAGGTTAACTTACTTGGTTTTTCAGAGTTAACAGTGGGAGCAGTTAGCGTGACTGATTTCCATTCTGGAAATTCATAGGGCGGTTGGTGGTCTGCCAGTGGACAAGTCCCAACAGTTTTCCAGCTAACGTTTACAAGATATTCTGGGAAGAATTGGCCCTGAAGGGGGTTTGAACAGTTGAGTGGGGAGCCGGAGTCAGTAGACAAATGATCAGATACCTATATTATTCTTTTGCACAAGAAGGAGAGGGATGAACTCAATAAGGATTTCATCCGATTTCCTTGACTAGCGCAGACATGAAGGCGTTGCCTAAGGTGCTACAACTGCACCTGAAGGGCTTGGTCCCTCTTCTGGTGCATCCAGATCAAACTGGTTTCATTCAAGGCCTCGTTTTAACAGAAAATATAAGATGGTTTTTTAATAACTTTCAGTTGGCAGAGTCCTCTCCAGGGCCATCCAGGGCCATTCTGTCTCTTGATGCAAACAAGGCTGCGATGGCACTTTCATTTTCCGACACTAGAACATATGGTGTTTCCCCTAGGCTTTATGGGCTGATTCAGGCCTTATATTCTTCACCAAGGGTTTGTTTGTTGATCAATGATGTATGCTCAGCATTTTTTTCTGATTTGTTGCGGTACTCAGCAGGGTTACCCCCTTTTGCCTACTCTTTTTGATCTTGCACTTGAGCCTTTGATGCAGAGTATCTGGGAATCGCTGGAAATTCAGAGTATACATGTTGGTGGCTGTGAACATAAGATTTCTACATAAGCAGGCAACATGTTATTGTTTCTTGGTCATCTAGATCAGTCTTGAGATGCCTATTGCAGGCATGCGGAACATTATCAGGTAACAGGGTCAATATGGAGAAGTCTGAGCTAATGGTGTGGGAATGCAATGAATTTGCCCTTGCCTTTGCAGTATTTTCACCATATGTCAGAATTCACATCTTTGTGTGCAAATGTCAGCGCGGCTCAGCCATCTGTTTCAGCTGAACTAGACTCCCTTGTTGAGGTGCATCCAGTCTGATCTATGTTTACCATTTCCATGTTACAGGACCCGAAACATGCATGTCGTGTGCAATTTTGAGGCAGTGTGTTCATGGATCAGCTCTATGACCGCCGTGGATTGAGACGTTATCTGCACAAGTAAAAAATCTTTCAAAAAAATGGGCGTTTCGCTCTATTGAGCAGGGAGTTAATTACTCTCGCTGTTCCAGTCTGTTTAGCCCGACGTTGCTAAACTCATTTGGTGGCATGGACAATATTCACTGATGACACTATACATACAATGAAACAAAAAAGTCATCGGTCACTTTTGAGGTTTCTTCTTTTTTGATCTGTTTGTGGCAGTATCTTCCCATTTCTTTAGGGGAAGGGAGAGAAAGGGAAGAATTAACTTGGTTAAGATGAATATTTTGCCCTGCCTTCAGTATTTTTTCCAGCAAGTGTCGTGTAACATTCCGGGCTTTTAGCGCTTGAATGGTCAAATTTCTAGCTTCATATGTTGCAGCCGCATTCCATGAATTCATTTTGACATGCTGTACAGGCTGAGGGAGGCATGCAGGTGCAATGGGTCCTCCCAATCTGGGTTCTACTACTGGGTGTCTCGGCTTGCTAGTGTGAAGGCCTGGTTCCAGCTGGATGATGGCGCATGGGTGCAATTGACAGGGCCACAAGCGAGTCTCTCTCTCTTTTTCTCGTTAGCACTGCTGGCAGAGATTCCAGTGGTGTGCAGGGTTTTGCATAGTCACAGTATTTAGCACATATGCTGGGGGTCTGGTATGTTGTTTTACGAGGATGGCACGCAAGGAGGAGTCCGTCTGTTGCTCCTCTGGCAAAGAATCCGGCGATTTCCTACTGCACTTTTTTCTCAGTCTATAGAACAGTGAGAGTTTCATGACTTGTACTTTGACAGTTGTGGGACATTTTGGACTTTCAAGGATTTGAGAGCAGAGTTACAACTTGATCAGGAGACTCATTATTTGTATTTGCAGATGTGGAAGGCTATGCGGCCGCTGAAGCAGCAGGGTTAGAAAGACTGGACCCCTATTTGTGTGATCCTTCTTTACAGGCTCAGCATATCTCACGGTTTTATCATATCCTCTTCGAACTGGAGGGCCTGCCCCGGCCTCTGGAGTGTTTAATCTAGATTTGGATTGGTGTTGGAGGTAGCCATTATTGAGAAACGTTCTTATTTTTACAGGTTAAATTGGAAATGTACAATAAGATTTGGCATAAATATTGGACCTAGAGGGCCTTTTTGTTTTGGCTTGGGAGTCTGTCTTTGAATTGGTAACTAAGGGAGGTAGGGGGAGGGCTGCGTACAGATTATGTTTTTTCATTACACTGGAATACCAAGATGGTATTGTATTAGTCTGGACGGTTCTTTATGTGCAGTGTATGTTTAAATGAACAGTTCGAAAAAAAATTCTTTAGAAATAATTTACTCAAAAATAAAAGCACAACCTGACTTATTTATTTATTTATTTATTTATTTATTTATTTATTACAAATTCTTATATACCGCGCTATTTGGCATCAGCGCGGTTTACATTATAACACAACAACCATAACAACATGCTGTTTGGTTTTACATCGAACAGGGGTCCAAACTTGGATAACAGGGGTAACTATATACATGAGATTTTTACATGGTAAAGAGTAGCTTGGATAACAGGGTTGATTATATGCATGAGATATTTACATGGCAATGAGTGGGTGAAATAACATAATGAACGTGAGGGTTGTTTCTTAGAGTGGGTCATCTCTTCAGAGGGGTGTCATTGGAGTTTGGGTAGCATTGGAGGAATAAATGGTATTTGAGTGCCTTTCTGAACTGTGATAGGTCGGCAATCGCCCTAATGTCAGGGGGTAGGGCATTCCAGCATTTAGGTACATAGTAGCGGAACGCCCTGTTTGTGGTTGATATGTTGCACTTTGATGATTCCTTTGGTTTTACTAGTAGGTTTATGGCTATTGCTCTTCTGGATCTGTTGGGGGGCACCATGTGAATAAGATCTGTGAGTGAAGGGGATGAAATACCTTTGATTGTTTTGAACGCTAGGAGAAGGGTTTTAAAGATGATTCTTCCATGGATAGGTAACCAGTGAAGTTGTTTGAGAATGGGGGTCACGTGGTCACTTTTGGCGGCTCCGTGTAGGACCCTTGCTGCAGCATTCATGGCCAGCTGTAAAGGGGCCAGCGTGGAGTGGGGGAGCCCTTGAAAGATGGCGTTTGCAAAGTCGAAGTGTGGCAGTATTAGCGCTTGGTATATGGTCCGGAAGTCATCAGGGTCCAGTAGGGAGCGCAGATGCCTGATAGTGCGGATTTTGAAGTATACAGCTTTGACAATGTTGTTTATGTGGTGTTTCATATCCAGGCGTTGGTCCAACGTAACTCCGAGGTATCTTATTGTTTCTTTGGTTAGTAAGTCCGCTTCATTAACACTGACGTGGGGTGGAGGAGTAAAGTTGGGGTCTCTGGAGATGAAAAGAACCTCTGTCTTTTTATGTTGAATGCGTAGATTCTGTGATTGAAGCCACGCTGAGACAGCATGCATTTAAGCATATAACTGCCTACGTCAGACTGTAAATTAAATTCAAACACAGCAAGAGAAAGCCAGCGCAGAGTTAAATACTACTTCCAGCATTCAGCCTTCTCACTGCTTGCCGGAATGAAATACTCCTGGCAGCACATATACCGCCATCGGTGCCCTTCCTTTCCGTTGTCCGCTGGTGCACAGGATGTATGTACCTGGTGAGCAGAGCATGCTTAAAAGGTATATATACTCCATGCGCCACTGCAACACAGTGGACAACGGAAAAGAGGGGCAGTGATAGCATGTGCGCACACACAACCTGATTGCTGCTAGAAGTATTTCATTTTGGCAAGAAGCGAGACAACTGAATGATAGAAGCAGTATTTCCATAGAACATTAGCTGGTTCTCTTGCTGCGTGTGAATTTAATTTACAGTTGCTCCTCCTGAGGCAGATGCTGATATGCCAAAGCACAACCATGTTGGGTTGTGTTTCTATTTTTCTGAAAAATCAAACTTTTTTTTTAGAAATATTTATCAGTTGGAGTTCTTCCATTTGTCCCCTATTTATTTTTCAATCTTGGGTTCTCTCAAGGATTTTCTCTCTCTCAATTAGTTTTTCTCTTAGATTTTAGCCCTAAGGTAACAGAAATATCTACTGCATCAGAAAATAATTCACCTCAAGCTACCACTGAAAGGTATAAGCTAAATCGTCAAACCACATGTCTTCATGAGTTGAACACTTCTGTAGAACAAAGACCACAGCCCTTCACGGTCACAACTGCCCTGGCTTTAAGCAATGTATTAGTGGTCCATTACATTCAGACACTGGTGGGAAGCCCAGGAAGAAACGAGGAAGCCAAACATGACAAAGTCTATAGCTGTCACACAACAATCTTTAAAAACATGCAAGCCCTGCAGAGTTTGTTACCAACGAGATCTCACCATAAATTTCACAAGCTCTACTTTACCTTTTTCCCCACTTCTGATATACGACCTCTATTTCCAGTTCAAGTGAAGGCTCATCTGAAAGAAAATTTAAACATACATGGTTAGACAAAAATGCTGTAAATATTTAACCACCTCTTGTATGCTTTTAGAAGAAAAGAAAATTATGCAAAAACAAAATCTGAAACTCTAAAGCGCCCTCTTTTTAAAATTACTCAGTTCCGAATTTTTATTCTCAATTCTACTAGAAAAAAATGGAAAGTTTCATTTAGACTGGCTTGAGAATTAATAGAAAAGAAACTGATAGTCAAGATAAAATTCCTCTTCTATAACATTCTCACCTCAGTCTACATCATAAAGAGGCTATATAAAACCTTACAAGGCAAGGTCTACTTAAGCTTTCAAAACTCTTCTCCCAAAATTCATTTCTAATGAGATCCACCAATTTTGTAATGCTTGACAGGAGTTATGCAAAAATCTCCAAGTAGCTATTTTACAGATTCCTTCTGCTGACATTTCCACTTTTCAGCAAAAGATGCACTGTTCTAGCTGAATGAGGGTAATAAAAAGCTTGGACAAGATTTCCTCAAAGTTTAATAATATATCTAACAATGGAAAATCTTTGTTACACCTGGGCTTTTTGGATTTTCTTCATAAAGAATGAACAGTCAATCCAGTTTTCTGACCTTTTGCCATCGAAGTAAAGAAGAAATTTATATCATACCTGATAATTTCCTTTCCTTGAATCCTGCTAGACCAATCCAGACTAGTGGGTTATGCTCCCGTACCAAAAGGTGAAAGCAGACTTAAGCATCTTTCAGTGACATATATCCACTGGTGCAACAATGAGAGAAGCCAGTAAGACACTTCCTAAGCAGTAAGCAAGACTGAAAAAATCTGAGATAACTCAAGAACCATTAGCAAAAATAGCAAAGGGCTCCACTTTCCCCCATGGATCTCAGGCAGGTAGGAGTTGATAAGGTATGGAACAGGTGTTGGAGAACAGCCTGACCAAACAAAGCATCCCGGCAGGAGTCCTTGTCCAAGCAGTAATGGGCTGTGAAGGTATGAACCGAGGCCCAGGTGGCTGCTCGACAGATGTCGTCGAGAGACACAGAGTGCAGATGAGCCATTGAAGCTGCCATGGCTCTCACATTGTGAGCTGTGACATGGCCATCCAGAGAAAGATTCTTACTCTGATATGCAAAGGAAATACACTGAGCAATCCAGTTAGAAAGTGTTCTCTTGGAGACTGGAAGTCCCAAATGAGAAGGATCAAAAGCAACAAAGAGCATGTTCTTTGTAAGTAAATAGCTAAAGCTCTTTTACAGTCCAAAGTATGAAGATTTCTTTCTGCATTAGATGCATGAGGCCTTGGAAAAAACACAGGCAGGTAGACCGCCTGGTTTAGATGAAAAGGCGAGACCATCTTTGGCATAAAGTGTGGATGAGTCCTAAGGACTATCTTATCATGATGGAACCTTGTATAAGGTGGATCAGCTACTAGTGCTTGCAACTCACTGATGCAACATGCTGATGTGATTGCAATGAGAAAGATAACTTTCCAAGAAAGAAATTTCAATGAGGTAGTAGCTAAGGGTTCAAAAGGTGGCTTCATAAGCTGACCAAGAACCAGGTTTAAGTCCCATGCCACAGGTGGTGCCCTAATGGGAGGCTTAGTTAGAAGAAGGCCTCTCATAAATCTTGCTACAAGAGGATGGGAGGAAGTAGGCTGTCCATTTAGAGGCTTGAAAGAAGCTGCAATAGCACTCAAATGGACTCTTACCGAGTTAGTCTTAAGTCCTGCATTGGGTAAATGAAGGAGATACTCCAGTAATGATTCCAAAGGTATCACAAGGGGGTTGAGACCCTTCTGCGAGCACCATATGGTAAACCTTTTCCACTTGAAAGCATACGAGTGTCTTGTGGAAGGCTTCCTGGAAGCATAAAGGATATCCTTTACTTGCTGATGAAGGTTAAGGTCATGAAGATCTAGGCCTTCAGCAACCAAGCCCTGAGATGCAGAGACTGGGGATTGGGATGTCATATCATTCCGTTCTCCTGGGACAGGAGATCTGGAGCAGACCCTAACTCCAGCGAGAGAGCTTGAGAGAGATGTAGAAGCAGAGGGTACCACACTTGCCATGGCCAATGTGGAGCTATGAGAATCATACGGCCTCTGTCTCTCTGAAGCTTGAATAGGGTTTTAGGAATCAGGGGAATGGGTGGAAAGGCATGCAGGAAATCTTGACCCCAATGAAGGAGGAAAGCATCCTTGGCCTGAGAGCCCTGAGCCGGAATTCTGGAACAGAACTGGGGAAGTTTGGCATTCAAAAGACTTGCAAAGAGGTCTATGTCCGGGGTTCCCCAAATTTGAAAAATCTTGGCCACCTGGTCTGTATGTAGAGACCATTCGTGTGGAAGCAGAACTCGACTGAGTCTGCCTGCCCAAGAGTTTTGTATGCCTGGAAGATACACTGCCAGGAGATGAATCTGATGCTCTCTGGCGAGGGCCCATAGTCGCAAAGCTTCGTTGCAAAGCGACAGAGAGCCTGTTCCCCCCTGTTTGTTCACGTAGAACATGGCTACTTGATTGTCCGTATGAATGAGGACTGTCTTATAGCTGAGCAGGGTGTGGAACACTCGAAGAACAAGGAAGATTGCTCTGAGCTCCAAGAGATTGATATGTAGATGAGTCTCCTGCGGAGTCCAGGTGCCTTGGGTGGAGAGGTTTTGCAGATGAGCTCCCCAACTCATTGGTGAAGCATCTGTTGTGAGGGTTGCCTGGGGTAAGGGTTGTTGAAATGGGGACCCCAGCAACAGGTTCAGAGTGGACCGCCACCATTGGAGGGACAAAATAAGGTGATCTGTGTTTGCTATTTTGTCTGAAAGGCATCCTGATGCCTGGGTCCACTGAGTGAATAAAGTCCACTGGACTGCTCTCATATGGAGGCGAGCATAAGGAACAACATGTACGGTAGATGCCATGTGGCCTAGTAGTTGTAGCATTTCTCGGGCAGTGAGATGGGGCTTCAACACTGCTTGAGAAGCTAACTGCACAATGTGAAGGCAATGGGCCTGGGGAAGATAGGCCCTTGCTTTTCTGGTATCCAGCAAAGCTCCTATGAACTCTAGAGACCGAGTGGGAGTTAGACTGGATTTTGGGATGTTTATTAGAAGACCCAAATACTGAAGGATACGCATTGTGCAAGATAGAGAAGTCCTGGCCTCTAACTCTGATGGGGCTCGAATGAGCCAGTCGTCTAAGTAAGGGAAGACGAATATCCCTAGAGTGCGGAGAAATGCTGCTACCACAGCCATGCATTTCGTGAACACTCGGTGCTGAGGCCAGGCCAAAAGGAAGCACCCTGTATTGATAGTGCTTTCCTTGAAAAAGGAACCGAAGGAACTTTCTGTGAGTTGGATGGATGAGAACATGAGTGTACGCATCCTTGAGATCTAGAGAACAAAGCCAATCCTGACCCTGAAGGTATGGCAGCAGAGTTCCTAGAGAAATCATCTTGAATTTCTCTTTGAACAGGAATTTGTTTAATTCTCTGAGGTCCAAGATAGGTCTGTATCCCCCTTTGGGATAAGGAAATAGGGGGAGTAAAACCCTGTACCCTGTTGGTGGATGGGTACTTCTTCTATTGCCCCTTGGGCAAGAAGCATAGTGACCTCTTGATCTAACAGGTTGATGAGAGAGGTCTGAGAATTTTACTGTCTTACCACTGTGTGAGGGGGTATGCACAGGAAGTGCAGCTTGTACCCCTCTCTTATAATGGAGAGTGTCCAATGCTCTGCTGTTATCTGCTCTCACCTGGGGGCAAAGTGACATAACCTTCCTGGAATGGTGGAAGGCTCTGGTTCATTGAGGGCCAGGAAGGCTAAGTTCTCTAGATGAAAGTCAAAGGCCTTGTGGAGGCTGAGACTGCTGAGACAGTTGAAGCTTAGCAGTCTTAGCTTTCCTTTGTTTAGGTGGTTGCTGACTTTTCCGGGCAGGCTGACCTGCAGAACGTCCCTGCTGGGAATAAGAGGGAAAAAACCTCTTCTTTTTTGAGAAGAAAGGCTTCTTGAAAGACTTCTTTCTCGCAGGATCAGCTGTGCCTTTGGATAGCCTATCCAAAGTGGAATTGTCAGAATCTAATTCATTGGCTTTTTCTTGCCAATTTTTGCCAAATAGATTCTCACCTGTACAAGGGATATTGCCTAGTTTGTCCTGCACCCAGAGCTCCAAATCGGATGCCTGGAGCCAGGCAATTCTACGTGCACCTATGGCAATGGCAGAGGTTCTGCTTATGCACTCAAAACAGTCAAAAGCTGCACGGTTGACAAACAGACACATCCTGGGCATGTTTGACCAAACTCTGGGCCACATTAAGAAGCATGGGTATACCAGAACACCTGATCGTTCTCTTGCGCAATCTGTACATTGATCAAGAAGCAACAGTTCGAACGGAACAAGGAGAAACAGAATGGTTTAAAATAAGCAAAGGTGTAAGACAAGGCTGCATACTTTCCCCCTACCTGTTTAATTTATATGCAGAACAAATCATCAGAGAAGCAGGATTGTATGAAGACAACAGAGGTGTGAAGATTGGTGGAAGACTCATCAACAACCTTCGCTATGCTGATGATACCACACTACTGGCAGAAAGTGAAGATGATCTGAAACATTTGCTTCTCACAATCAAAGAACATAGTCTCAAAATGGGCCTGCACCTTAATGTAAAGAAGACAAAGATCATGACAACTGGCATAATCAACAGGTTCATCGTTGAAGGAGAAGAAATTGAAATCGTGAACAACTTTAACCTACTTGGATCAACTATCAATAAAGAAGCAACAAGCAGTCAAGAAATCAGACGACGCATTGCTCTTGGCAGAATGGCTATGAAAGACCTAGATAAGATTCTCAAGAGCAGAGATGTCTCTCTCCATACAAAGATTCGACTTGTTCATGCCATGGTATTTTCAATAACATCATATGGATGTGAAAGCTGGACAGTGAAAAAGACAGACAGGAAGAAAATTGATGCCTTTGAATTATGGTGCTGGCGGCGAATACTGTGTATACCATGGACTGCCCGAAGAACAAACCAGTCGGTACTAGAGGAGATCAAACCTAAGCTTTCTTTAGAAGCTCAGATGACAAGACTTCGACTTTCATACTTCGGACACATCATGCGAAGAGAGAGATCATTAGAGAAAGACATCATGCTTGGAAAGATAGAAGGTCAACGCAAAAGAGGAAGGCCAGCAATGAGATGGATCGCTACAATAACAGCAGCTACGGGTACCAGTCTGTCAACAATGAGCCGCCTGACTGAAGACCGAACACAATTTAGGATAGCTATCCAGAGGGTCGCCATGAGTCGACTCCGACTCGACGGCACTTAACAACAACATCCTCAGGAAGAAGAGGGCTCAAAACCTCTAAATCACCTGTGACTTCTTTAAGGAACATTCCCATATATAAAATATAGGAACTGATCCTGGCAGAAAGCATGGAAGCCTGGAAGTACGACGTCCAAAGGCATCCAAAGTTCTACACTCACGTCCTGGAGGATTAGAGGCATGCCTCTTTGTACTTCTGATCCTTCTCATAGCTGACTGCACTACATTAGAGTGGTGAGGAAGCTGAGTTTTCTGGAATCCAGGACAAGGGAGGACTCGATATATGGTATCCAGTCTGCCAGAGTGAGGAGAGGTGGTGAGAGGTGTCTCCCACATTCTCAACATGAGATCATGTAAGATCTTATGGATAGGCAAAGTAGCTGCCTCCTTAGGAGCTTTGGGATATTGTAAAATCTCCAACTCCTTAGCTCTGGGCTCTGTCTCAGGAGTCATAGTAATGGACAACCCACAAGCCACCTCCCTGATGAAATCTTGAAAAGAGATATCTTCTGGAGGAGACATCCTTCGCTTAGGAGAGGAAGGCTCCTCCGGGAGAAGTATCCCAGTACCGGCAGAGCTATCAGAATCCTCGGAGTCCTCCAAGGATTCGAAGTATCGTCTGTCCGGATGCTCTTGAAGAGCCTGATACCCCTACCGACCGAAGTCGGTACCTGGGGTAATCGGTACCGGTGTATCGGCACCAGAAGGCATCGCATGACTGGGTGCCGGCAAAGCCGATACCGATGTCGATGCTATCGGTACTGGTACCGACACCGGTGCCGGTACCGGTTGAATTGTCTGACATGGTTCCGAGGGCGCCAATGCCACAGGGACAGCCGCCAGACTGCATTCAATAGCCAGGAACCTCTGGTCTATCGATGCTGCCGATGCCTGGGTGTCGGTACCAGAAAGAGCCGGTACCCCAGAGCATGGCACCAGTAGTTCTGCCGAGGTCGAGGCCTCGAGAACATCCTGGATCCCCGATAATGCTTTGGAAGCTGAAGCCTCCCGCCGGGGCAGCTTTGCCGGTATGGAACCCTCAAGGGCAACGCCAGAGGCATTTCGATGCTTGGAAGGAGATCTACCCTTTGAGGACCGGCTGGACTTATGTTTAGTTACCTGAGATCCATGGGAGGAAGACAAAGACCTGGAAGACGTCGATGCCACCGAAGCTGCATCAGAGGGAAAAAGGGCACTGAGCGTGGCAGCTCGGTTCTGTCGACCCCTTTTGGACATCATGGCACAAGCCATGCACTCTGAGATGGAGTGGTCAGGACCTAAACATTTAAGGCATCACTCGGGGGTGTCGGTGACGGAGATGGCACCGCCACACTTGGTGCATTTTTTAAAACCCGAGGCGGGTTTCTCCATGGTGGAGGAAATTTTGGGCCTAAGGCCCAAAATGACGCATGCACCTGGAAAGAAAAGTTTGGAAAAAAGAATTTTTATTTTAATTTAATTTTTTTTAAAAGAAAAGATAGAAGAACCAGCGGTACCGGTGTAGCGTCGAGGAAGGCAGACGCGACCACAAAAAAGAAGAATAAGGAGAATAATTTTCTGCGGTGATAGGAACACGACCTGCTGGCTCCACGGAAAACAAAGAACTGGAGAGAGGCAGTTGGGAAAGGCGGGAAGGCAGCACGCAGGCGCTGTGGGATGCTCCCAAAAGCTTCCTAATTGGACGCTGGGGAGCGTTCCCGTGCAGGCTCCGTCGGTACCGATGATACCCATATGTGAGGACTACATTCCTGCTTGTTCCTGGAGATAACAGGCAACCAATAGAACAAGTATTTACCATTATAGAAACATGATTGCAAAAAAAAAAATACCATATGGCTTATCTTCCATATCAACTACTATAGTCCATTTTTTTCCTTTAGAGATTTTCTGTTTTTGCCCCACGTTTTCTTGAAATCAGATTCTGTCCCTCATCTCTACTACCTCCACTTGAAAAATGTTCCACGCATCTACCATGCTTTTCATAAAGAAATATTTCCGCATATTACTCATAAGTCTATCCCCTTTCACCTTCATTCTATGCCCCCTCATTGCAGACCTTTCTTTCAATTGAAAGAGGCTCTCGTGTGCATTTATGCCACTGAGGTATTTAAACCTTTCTATCATACCTCCTCTATCCCGTCTTTCCTCTAACATATACATATTGAGACCTTTAAGTCTGTTCCCATATGGTTTATGGGACCATTTTAGTAGCCACCCTCTGTACAGACTCTATCCTTTTGAAGGTGTTATCTCCAGAACTGCAACAATACTCCAAATGAGGTCTCACCAAAGGCTTATAGAGAGACACTATCACCTCCTTTTTTCTGCTGGCCATTCCTCTCCCAATCCACTCAAGCATCCTTCTGGCTTCTGCAGTCACCTTTTCTACTCGTTTAACCAATTTATCATCATCAGAAACAATCACACCCAGGTCCCGCTCTTCTTTTGTGGACAGAAGTACTTTGTCCTCTACAATGTACCGCTTCCTTGGATTTTTGCAGCCCAAATGCATGACCGTGTTTTTTAGAATTAAATCTCAGCTGCCAAGTTCTTGGTCATTCTTCCAGCTTAGCTAGATCCCTCCTCATGTTATCTGCTCCTCCCTGGGTGTCTACTCTATTGCAGATTTTGGTATCATCCGCAGAGGAGGCAAACCTTACCCGACAGCCCTTCCACAATATCACTAACAAAATTTTCAAAAAGAATCAGGCCAATGACAAATCCCTGTGGCACACCACTGGTAAAATCTTTCTCCTCAGAGTGAGTTCCATTTACCTCTACCCTTTGCTGCCTCCCACTCAACCAATTTTTAACCCAGTTATTCACTTTAGGGTCCATCTCTAGGGTACTCTATTTATAAAAGTTGATGTCAAAGGCTTTACTGAAATCTACACCACATCTCCCTTGGTCCAACTCTCTGGTCGCCCAGTCAAAGAAATCAATCAATCAATCAGATTTATCTGACAAGACCTGCCTCTGGTAAACTCATGCTGCCTCAGATCCTGAAATCCACTGGACTCAGGAAAACCTCATTATCCTCTGTTTTAGCAAGGTTTACGTTAATTTACTCACCAGAGAGATCAGACTAACAGGCCTGTAGTTCTCAACCTCGTCCTTACTTCTGCTTTTGTGTAAAGGGACCACATGTGCCTTTCTCCAGCCCTCTAGGACCACTCCAGACTCTAAAGAAGCATTGAAAAGGTCGGACAGTGGAGCCGCTAGATCTTTCCCAAGTTACTTCATTACTCTAGGACGTATCTCATCCAACCCCATCGCTGTGTCTACTTTTTGTTTAGCTAGTTCCTCATGAACATAGTCTTCTGAAAATAGTTCAAGATCCCCTTCACTTCTGTACCTATTTGTGGGTGTTTTCCGAGGTCCTGCTCCTGACCCTTCATCTGTGAACACAAAACAAAAATATTTGTTAAGCAATTTTGCTTTATTGTCATCAGCTTTCACATATTTCTCCCCTTCTCTCTTGAGTCTGACAATTCCACTTTTGTATTTTCTCCTCTTATTAACATATCTGAAAAATGTCTTGTTCCTCCATTTTATTGCATTGGCTATTTCTTCTTTTTTATCTTTATTTTCTTAACTACTTTCCTAGCTTCTTTAAGTTTTTCCCAAATATTGATGCTTGTTTTTCTCTTTCTGTGATCTCTTGTATTTTATGAAGGACAACTTTTTCTTCAACTTTTCAGCTACTTCTTTTGAGAACCAGTATGTCATCCTTTACCTTTTTTCATTTATTTACCTTTCTAACAAACAAATTTGCTGCCCTCAAAATATCTCCTTTCAGTTTTGCCCATTGTTTTTCTACATCCTCCAGCAGCTGTTCCCATCCCATTAATGACTCCTTGGGGTATTGTTCCATCTTGGAAAGGTTAGTTTTCCTAAAGTCTAAGACCCTCGCTTTTGAAGGTGAAATTAGGTCTTACCTGCTAATTGTCTTTCCTTTAGTACCTCCAGTCCAGTCCCATTACCTCTGGGTTGTCATGCCTTACCAGCAGCTTGAAGACTGAGCATGTCATAAGTTATGACATCAGCATACAAGGGTAGCCAGTATCACCCCCAGCATCCTATTGGCAAAGCAGACTCACAAGAGAAACAAGTAAGCACTAAAGTCTGATCCGGAAAAAAACGCAACTACCTTAACACTAATCAGACAACCCCCACCCCCCCCCCCCCACCCCGACTTCCCCTCCAGGAACCTTCTCATCCTACGACGAATCGGCCGCCATCCACCTGTTCTTCTCCATCTCCTGTTACGCTTTTCAGGATTTTTTTTTTCAGCGACTCCCCTCCCAGACCCTAATGCAAACGATGGACTTCTTCCAGGTCCGGGATCACCTTACTGTTACCTTCCACAACTTGGGGAGGGTCCCAGGACTGGACTGGACTGGAGGTACTCAAGGAAAGACAATTAGCAGGTAATGACTAATTTCCCCTTCCTTATTGCCCCTCCAGTCCAGTCCCATTACCTCTGGGATGTATCATAGCAGTACTAGCCTTGGGAGGGCCCTGCGAGCTCGGCCTGGATTACCGCTGATCCAAAGCTCGCGTCCCTCACTGCCTGCATGTCCAGGCGATAGTGCTTCACAAAGGTATGCAAGGACGCCCACATTGCCGTTCTGCAGATCTCCACTGGTAGAAATCAGACTTCCCTTGTTGAGTGTGCCCTTAAACCTGCAAGAACCATCCGCCGCCTTAAGAGATAGGCCAATGAAATTGCTTCCCATACCCACTTGGAAATGGATGCTTTGGAAGCCGCTTCACCCTTGTGTGATCCTCCAAACAAAATGAACAACTGGTTGGAACTTCGGAACCCCTCGGTTACTCTGAGGTACACTGTACAGTGCGGCGGACATCCAGGAGCCGCAAATGTGGGTCTGACTGAGGATCCCTAACCCCTAAGAAAAATAGCAGGATAATAGGCTAGTTTAAGTGAAAAGCAGAGAAAACATTGGGCAAGAAAGATGGCACCGGCCATAGCACCACATTTTCTTTGGACATGGAAAGGAACAGCTCACGGCACATAAGGGCAGGCGTACTGAAACCTAGGATGAATTCCGTCCCATATACTTAGACTCCCTCAAATGAACAATAACTAATATGAACACCACCACATCTAAAGCTGACCCCTGCCCTGTCAAATGGATTAAAGCTGCATGTAATGAACTAGCACCTATCCTATTAACAATTGTTAACCTCTCCATCTCTCAAGGATACATGCCTAATGACCTTAAAAAAGCCATCATATGCCCAATATTAAAAAATAGAACTTTGGACAAATAGCCCATCCTGATACAGACCCATCTCTAGTTTACCGTTCCTGGCAAAAATAATAGAAAAAAAAATGTATATATGGAACTTCAAGGCCACATCGATCACTATTCATCGCTTGATGATAACCAATATGGGTTTAGACCTCACCATAGCATTGAGACCCTGATGTTAATACTCTACAACAAGATCACAAAGGGGATTAACAACAATCAAGCCTTCATACTAATTTTCCTAGACATTGCTGCCGCGTTCGACTCAGTTATCCATACACATTTAATACAAAGACTAAAACAAATAGACCATACTAATACTACCCTGAAATGGTTTATATTCTCTCTCTTCAACAGAGCACAAGTCTGCATAGATCAATCATTCTCTAATGCATACCCACAAACCACAGGCTTACCACAAGGCTCTGCACTACTGTTTAATATTTATAGCCAGCCAATTTGCCAAATAAAAAAACTTTGACTGATTATGCCATCTATGCTGTTGACATAATGCTGTATATGCCCTTTAATATCAACATGCCTAACTTTGATCTTATCACCGCATGTTTCAAAGAAATAGCAGCCTGGCTCAAAAGCCACGAGCTAAACATAAACTACAAAAAAACAGAAGTCCTGTCAATCTCCAGAAATCAAAAATACAACCCACCACAAAACAAACTATGACGATTTTGACCTTGAAGTTAAAGATGATGTAAAATACTTAAGTGCAACACTCAACAGACATCTATCTTTCAAAACCCATATCAGAAACACAGCAGGGACAATATTTAACAAAATCAGACTCCTACAACACCTAAACTCCTACTGCAGCACTCTGATTTTAGAACCCTAATGAAAGCTATGATAATCCCACACATCGGCTACTGTAATAGTCTTCTGCATGGCCTTCTTAAAATATCCCTACATCCGATTGTAATGGTACAACATACAGCAGCATGAATCATCCACAATTCCCGCTGTATCGACCATATCGCCCCAATTCTACATGATCTACATTGGCTTCCTATTCAAAGCCGAATAAAATACAGATTACTATTGACCACATTCAAATTCATTAAAAAGTTAGCACCATCTACTCTTTCCCAACTGATCAAAAGTTACACCCAATGACCACCTAATGCGGGGTCAAACTAACAACATGCTCACAACCCCATCTGACTTTTGAAGAACCATACAAAATACCAGCAACAGGGCCTTTGAATATGTACCCCCAATGCTCTGGAACTCATTACCCAAAAATCTCTGAAATATCACTGTCCTAACCTTGTTCCAGTCCCATCTGAAAACTTATTTATTCATCTAACACTTTGGTCAAAATGATCACTCACCTTAAACTATCCCAACATAATATACTTCACATGACAGGCCCCTAACCATTAACAATTGAAAAAATTAACATCACTTCTTGTACCTCACCTTTCCTCAATGCCCTCCCTTAACCACTGCAACATTTCTTTTCTTATTACACTAAATTCTAGGCTCTTACCTACCCAGTTTGCATCTTTCAATTTATTAAATTGCAAATACGTTATACTGTTTTATAATCCTGTAAACTTTATTGATTTTAGTTTAGCACCTGTTTTATTGTTAATATGTTTTGATGTACCTGTTTCAAATGTAAACTGCTATAATTGCCTGAAATGAAGTATACAAAAACTCACAAATAAAAATAAATAAATTCTGAAATTCATCTCACCGAGCAAACTGCCACCAGGAACACAGTCTTCAATGTAAGGTCCTTCAGTGAGCAAGTGGACAACAGCTCAAAGGGTGCCTCTGTCAAGAGGGACAACACGAAATTAAGGTACCACGGCAGTACAATGCACTGTAGCGGTGGCTGCACCTGCTTGACCACACTCAGGAAACACACCATATCCGGGTGTGCCGCCAGAGACATCCCTTGCACTCTCCCCTGGTAACAAGCAAACGCTGCCACCTGCACCCGTAGGGAGTTACAGGCTAGCCCTTTTTCCAGCCCTGCCTGCAGAAAAGCCAGAAGCTCTGGAAGAGAGGCTGCCAAAGCCCGGACTTCGGGCTCTGTGCATCAGCTCTCAAAGACTCTCCAGACCCTGACATATACAAGAGTCATTGAATGCTTATATGCCTTCAACAGTGTCGAAATGGACCTTGAGTAGCTGCACTTCATCAATCGAGCCCTCTCAAGAGCCAGGCCATAAAAGAGAACCGATCCACCTGAGGCATCCGCACTGAACCCTGCAGCAGCAGGTCCTCCCTGAGCAACAGACACCAGGGTCAATCCACCGTCAGTTGGACCAGGTCGGCATTACATGGCCTTCGTGGTCAATCCGGAGCAATCAAGACAAAGCCCTTGTGCGCTCAATCCGCTGCACCACTCAGCCTATCAGGGCCCATGGGGGGGGGGGAGGAAACACATACAGGAGACCCATCTGAGGCTACTCCAGCGCATCCAGGCCCTCCGACATGCGCTCCTTGCACCTGCTGTAGAAGCGACTTACCTTTGCGGACTCGAAGGTGGCCATGAGATCCAAAACTGGGGGACCACAGCAGTTCACCACCCTCGCAAATACTTCAACGTTGAGGAACCACTCTCCGGGATCCACAGGCACCCTGCTTAGGTAGCCGGCCATCACATTCTCTCTTTCCGCCACGTGGGCCACTAACAATGCTTGTAGGTTGTCCTCCACCCAAGCCAGCAAGGGGGCACTCTCCTCTTCCAACTGCGCACTTTACGTGCCCTCCTCCCGAGTGATGTATGCCACTATGGCAGCATTGTCTGAGAACACTCATCACCTCCCCTGCAAGATGCTGGCGAATCTCTGCAGGGCCAAGAACATCGCTCGCACCTCCAGCCAGCCAGTTGATGGGCCAGGTGGACTCCTCCACCGACCAGCTGCCCTGCACCTGGCAGTGTGCCCCCAACTGATCAAACTGGTGTCTGTTGTCAGGGAGATCCATTGGGGGTACTTTCAGAGGCATCTCCACTAACAACCTCTCAGGTCTCAACCACCACCAGAGCATTTTCCTAACTTCTGCTGGGCAGAGGAGCAGTCTAATCAGTGGATGACGCTGGGCCAACCATTGCCTCAGCAGTGACCACTGAAGAGGCCTCATGTGTACATGAGCCCAGGGAACCAACTCGATGGTCGCTGCCATTGAGCCCAACAGCTGCAGGCACTGCCAGGGCATCGGGGACATTACCTGAACGAACCCCATGATCTGCTACTGTTCCTGTCCAAAACTGGGCTCCCAGGTATACCAAGTTCTGAGTCGGCAGCAGGCTGCTCTTGGCCAAATTGATCACCCAGCCTAGACTCTGAAGGAACTCTAACACTCAAGCTGTGGCCCTTTTGCTCTCGTCCCTGGACTTCGTCCTGACTAGCCAATCAATCATCAAGATATGGGTGTATCATGATTCTTTCCTTCCACTGCACAGCCGCTACCTATCATAATCTTGCTGAAGGTCCTGGATGCTATTGCCAGACCAAAAAGCAGCGCTCCGAATTGAAAGAACCCCATGGGCACCATGAACCTTAGGAACCACTGGTGTTCTGGGCATATGGGCACATGCAGGTAAGCTTCTATAAGATCTAGGGAAGTAAGGCTCTCGCCTTCCCTGACGGTTACTATCTCAGATCTTAGAGTTTCCATGTGGAAACACAGTATCCTGAAACAGCAGTTGACGCACTTGAGGTCAAGATAGGCCGGAAGGAGCCTTCCTTTTTGGGCACCACGAAATTGATGGGGTATCGACCCAAGCCGCACTGGTTTCGCGGCACCATTATGACTGCCCGCAACTCCCGTAGCCTTTGCAGGGTGACTTGCACTGCCATGTCCTTGCAAGGCACCCTGCAGGGGGAGCAGATAAACACCTCTTTGAGTGGTCATGCGAACTTGAGCGCATAACCCTCTTTTGACCTCCAGCACCCACTTCTCCAAGACTTCCTCAAAACAAAAGCATCCCCTTGAATGGGAGCCTAGTTAAATGGGATTTGGAGTAAACATCTGGCACCCAATTTCAGAGCCACAAATATCTGCGCGTGGAAACCACCAATAGCATACCCCGAGCCAGGCATCTTATGAGATCGTAAAAGATATCTGCCATATAGGCTGCAACCGACTCCAATTTTGCAGCCTCCTGCGGAGAGGGAACGATCTCCGGCGACTCTCCCTAAAGCCCCTGAGCCCAGCGTAAACAGGCCAGAGCTACAAAGGCGCCACACACCGAAGCCTGCAGGGAGACAGCACTTGCATCAAAAGTCTGATTTAATAGAGCTCCAGATTTCTATCCTGAACATCCTTGAGAGCCTCCCCCCCTCTACCAGAATGGAAGTTTTCTTGACTACCGCCAAAACCACTGTGTCCACCTTGGGCGACCGAAACCAGTCCTTTTCCTGCTCCGGAAGTGGGTAGAGCTGCACCATGGTTGTTCCCTTCAGGCCAGCCTCCTGTCTTGAATCATCTGCTTGATCACCTGATGCAAAGGGAACACTTTCTGTGACTTGAAAACTGCCTGGAACAGGGGATCTTCCAGAGGCTTCTCCTCTACTTGTGCCCCAGTAGCCATATTGAACATCACCAAGGAGTGGGATATCAAGGCCCTCAACTCCTTGCGCTGGAAGATCCATACAATATGAGCTTCCCCGTCCTGCAATATTTCACCTTCCTTTAGATCAGAGGTGTCCTCCAGCGAGGCCCGCACAATTTCCTGCTCCTCAGACTGGATCAATATGGAGTCACCCCAGGCCACTGCCTCCAGACACCTGAAATTAGCCGGTGGTCCATCCCCCGCACAGGTAGACGCTCCCGCATCCAATACAGGTCTTTTCTTGGCTGCTTTAGTCTCAGGTGAACTTCCCACCCCTACCTGTTTCACACAGGCAGCCTTGTGCATGAGGATCACAAACTCTGGGGGAAAAACCTCCACTAGCAGTTAACATCACCTCTCGTGAAATGGAGGACTGAGGAGACCTCTTCTCCCGGCCCCTCCCTGCAGATAAGGTGCAGCTGATAGAGCCCCCTAGCTCACCTGTAGAATATGCCCCCATGGCGTGCTGCCTTTCATCCACATCCAGCCGAGGCCCCTCAGTTCCTCCTGAGGAACTCCTCTTCGGTGCCCTGGTGGGGACCTCCTCCCGCTGGTCATCCTCTAGCAAGTGGGCTTCTACCTGACACCCCTGGCAGAACCCCTCCTCTGACACTGCTCCCCTCCGGGAACCACACGCAAGGCACGTTGGCCTTGCCAGCATCACTAACCAACATAGTGCAGGGCAGTGTAAAACAAGCTCCTTTGTCATCCTTTTTTTTTTTTTTGTTTTGCTTTGTAAAGACTCCTAGGGCAGATCAAAACAAAACGCGAATGGTTCTCCTTCACCACCCCTCCTCCCACTCTGTCCCCTGTTATGTCCTCCCTTCCTATCCCTGTGGTTCCCTCTCTCCGCTATCTCGGGGTCACCCTCGATTCCTCCCTGTCTTTTCACCCTCACATTTCCTCCCTTGTCCGTAGCTGCTTCTTTCACCTCCATCGTATCCGCTTTCTCCGGCCTTATCTTTCCACCACGTCTCTCACTACTCTGGTTCTCTCCCTTGTAATCTCTCGTCTGGACTACTGTAATTCTATCTTCGCCAGTCTTCCTTCTTATCAACTCCGTCGTCTCCAGCTCATCCAAAACACTGCTGCCCGGTTAATCACCTTCTCTTCCCCTTTTGATCATATCACTCCTTGCCTTCTCTCCTTTCATTGGCTCCCCATTAAATTTCGGTTTATCTATAAATACCTTATTACTACTCAAAGTTCTCCACACAAGTACTCCTCAATATCTATCCATCTCATTTATCACCAGCCCGTCCCTCGTCTTCTTCGTTCCTCCCACAGCAATCGCATTTTTCTTCCATCCCCGTCCCAAGCTCGTCTTGAACTCACCCGTCATTCCGCTTTCTTCTTCCTGGGCCCTGCGTTGTGGAATTCCCTCCCCCACTCCCTCTGCACAGAGCCTTCGTTCCCGCATTTCAAAGCTCTTCTTAAAACCCACCTTTTCTCTCAGGCTTTTGACCTCCCGGTACCCTCCTGACGGTCTTGCTGGTTCTCACTCCATTCCTTACTCCATCCCCCCCCCCCCTCTGCTCTTGCCCCCTCCACCCCAACTCACAGGTCTCGCTATTCTATCCTCTTCTCTCTTCTGTCTTTCTCTCTTGTGCTTTCCTGTCACTTGAATGGCGTTCCTTTCTTTCTTTACTTTCAAGCAGCTTGTTTTTATTGTACATCGCCCTGATGCCCTGCCTGGGCGGTATATCAAGCCTTGTAAATAAATAAAATAAAGAAATAAAACCCCAGGGTCCGAGGCCCCCCTGCCCTTCCTGAAGCAATGAGAGAGAGAGAGAACAGTGCCAGATCGAGATTCCCGAGCCATCCAACAGGGCCTTCCACCATGTGGTCCCCTGTCTGAGTGTCTACTCACATGTGGTTTATGCATGCTCCCTGGCACAGCTAAACTGAGCCCCGACGGTGCAAACAACCAGAAAGAAACAAACCGAAAGTAAAATGCTGCATTAAAGAAAGGAACAGGTACCTGTTTCCTAACTTCTGTTCGCGGTCCACTGAGCCACTCAATCAGGTTTTGGCAGCCACGTGAATCCCTAGAGGGGAGAGGCCTCCTCTGCTGTGCAGGTAACGCGCTCCTCACCCGCAGGAGGGGTTTGGGAGCCACAAGAGATAGCTGCATCTGATCAAGACCCCTCCTGTCAAGCTAGGAGTGCTGCATCTAACCCCAGAGGGAGCTGGCAGAGTCCTCACTTCCTGCTGCTGCTTCAGGCTTGCTCAGGTGCTCTGCAATTTTTTTTTAAACTACTTCCTACCTGAAGCAACCCCCCAGATTACAAAATAGGTCAATCCTAACCCTTTGGGTACTCAATTGTCCCTACAGCGAGTCCCACGATGGGGGTCACATCTCTCCAGCTGCTTGGAGACGGATATTGGGGGGGGGGGGGCTGGGAGGTGCTATCAGTTACCCATGTATGTTGATGTCACAAGTTGTGACATGCTCAGTCTCCAAGCTGCTGGTGAGGCATGACAACACAGAGGTAACCAGTCTGGACTGGAGGGACAATAATGCATACTCACTCACCTGTAACAGGTGTTCTCCAGGGACAGCAGGAATCAGTACTCACATAGAGATATCAGCGCCGGAGAAGCCCTCACAGAAGAATCTCCCCAGCTTTCAAAGAAAGCCTTTGGAAAATGCACCACACATGCAGGTTCCCCTTCCCGCCCAAGGGTGCCATCTTGCCTCAGTCTAATGTCATAGCTAAGACGGCAAAAAAAAAAAATTAAAATATGGTAAAGAAGCAACTCCAAGGGGAGGAGGGAGGGTTGCAAGGACCGATTCCTGCTGTCCCCAGAGAACTCCTGTTACAGCTGAGAAACTATGCTTTCTCTGGGAACAAGCAGGAAGTCAGTCCTCACATATGGGACTTCCCAGCTACAGGTTACCGAGAACCTGTACACAATGCCACGGCGGCCAGAAAACGTGAGCTATGAGCTGCAGGAGTTGTCCCAACTGAGAGACTCTCACAAGATACAAGTGTCCGGCAGAGAACCATCACTCTGGTAGCCTGAACACAGAAAGGTCAGAGTGCAGAAGTTGCCTACACTTTGAAGAGACTACGAAGCATGGCCTGGCACTGTCGTGTCAAGGCTCCCTCTCCAGGCAGTAGTGAGCTGCAAAGGTATGTACTGAAGACCAAGTGGCAGCCCGGCAGATTTCCGCAGTAGGTACGGAACGCAGATTTACTACAGAGGTAGCCAAGGTTCTGACCCGGTTCTTATGAGATCCCAGCCTACTCATAGGCGAGGGCAATGCAGTCTGCCACCCAAGTGGATAGTGTTTGCTTGGCTACTGGAAGCCCCAGTTGACTAGGGCCATAGGAGACAAAGAGCTGAGATGTTTTGCAGGAGCCCTAAGTCCACTGCAGACAGAAGGATAGGGCCCTCTTACAATCCAGAGTATGGAGGACAGTCTCTGCCTTGCTGGCATGAGGCCTCGGGAAGAAGGTGAGGAGCACCATTGCCTGGTTAAGGTGGAAGGGGGACACCACCTTCGGGAGAAACTTGGGTGTGTGTGTGTGGAGCACCATCCCATTCTTGTAAAACTTCATGTAGGGAGGCTCTGCCATCAGAGCCTGGAGCTTGCTGACCCTGCGAGCTGACATGAGTGCCACGAGAAAGACAACCTTCCAGGAGAGGTACCGTAAGTGACAGGTAGCCAAGGGCTCAAACAGTGGCTTAGTAAACTGTGAGCACCACGTTGAGATCTCACTTCGCTACTGATGGGCAGATGGGGGGCTTAGACAGCATGAGGCCTCACAGAAAATGAGAAACAAGGGGCTGAGCCGAGAGGGGTTTTCCCTCAACTGAATGGTGGTGCGCCATGACAGCACTCGGGTGCATCCCGACGGAGTTGGGCTTCAGTCCCACCTGGGCCAGGTGGAGTAGGTAATGGGGTACTATCTGCACCGAGCAGGAGAATGGGCGCACCACACCAAAAAACAACACCACTTAAAGGCATATGCCCTTCTCGTGGAGGCCTTGCAGGAGGCAAGGATGACCTTTCTCGATGTCTCCTGGGAGCTCGAAGGGGACGAGAGCTATCCTTTCAGCAGCCAGGCCGTGAGCAACAGGGACCCCAGGTTGGGGTGCAAGAGAGAGCCCCCCCTTCCTATGACTGAGGTCCCTGGGCGCAGGGCCCAAGGGAATCGGAAATGCCACCGACAGGCAGAGAAGTAGTGGGAACCAATGTTGCCTAGGCTACCTGAGGGCTATCAGTATCGGTGACACGCTGTTGCTCTAGACCAGTGGTTCTCAACCTTTTTTGCACCGTGACCCCTTTTACCATTGGTCAACTTGTGATGACCCCCAATGATAAAATCAAATGCGTCTCTCTTCCTTTACTGTTAATGCACTGTCGCTGTAATCATTTGTTGAATTATTAATATATTATAGGCCTTTGCATTATGTTTTTATTTATAAAATTTACTTATTTAAACCACAATAACTAATCCCAATAACAAGTAATAATATTTTATTTCAAAATTATGATTTTGTAGTCAAATCACTAATATGAAATAAAATTATTTTTTCTACCTTTGTTGTCTGACCAATTTATTCTCTGATCATGCTGATCCCGATCTGAGGCTTCTGCTTTCCTGTCTTCTCTTAGCTCTCTTTCTGTGGTCTATGGTCCATCTGCCATTTCTTATCTTTTCTTTTGTTTTCTTCACTTCTTTCCATCAGCCTATTTCCAGTCCAAGTAACCCTCTCCAGTATCAGACCCTTTCCAGTCCTCACTCCCAGTACCTTCCAATGTCAACTTGCATTCCCATGACTGCCACTGGTGTCCATTCCCTTCCAGTCCCCCTCCTTCCCCAATGACCAGTCCCTTCTAGTACAAATACCATGGCAGCCCCTCTCAGATCCACTCCCTTCCAGTTCCATTCTCCCATCCCCTCTCGTATCAGCCCATTTGTAGCCTTAGCCCCCAGTTTTCTTCCAGGGCCAGCAGCTCTATCCTCCCCTCCCCACAATCAGCCCATTCCCAGTCAAAGCCCCCCAATCAGCTCACTTCTAGTGCTAATCCCCCTCAACCCCATTACCAGTGCTAACCTCCCCTAATCAGCCCAATAACAGTCCTACCCCCCATCAGCTCATTACCAGTCCTAGCCTCCACTAATCAGCTCATTTTCAGTCATAGCCCCCCTCCCCCGATCAGCTCATTTCCAATGCTAGCCTCCCATCAGTCCATTACCAGTCCTAACCCACCCCATCAGCCCATTACCAGTCCTAGCCTCCCCTAATCAGCTCATTTCCAGTGCTAGTCCCCCCTCAACCCCATTACCAGTGCTAGGTTCCCCTAATCAGCCCATTACCAGTCCTATCCCCCCATCAGCCCATTTCCAGTCCTAACCTCACCGATCAGCTCATTTCCAATGCTAGCCCCCCATCAGTCCATTACCAGTCCTACCCCCCTATCAGCCCATTACCAGTCCCAACCCCCCCTTGATCAGTCCATTCCCAGTCCTAGCCTTCCCTAATCAACCCATTACCACTCCTAGCCCCCCCCCCATCAGCCCATTATAATCCTAACCCACACTGTCTCTCTCCTCTGTCCAGCATTTATCCCGTCTGTCCAGTATGTCCCCCTGTCTCTCCCCTCCCTCCATGTCAGCCCCCCTCTGTCCATGTCAGCCCTCCTCCCTTCCCTTCACCCATCCATAGCATGTCAGCCCCCCTCCCTTCACCCATCCATATCAGCCCCCTCCCTCCCTTTCAGCCCCCTCCCTCCATATCAGCCCTCTCCCTCCCTCCCTCTGTCCATGTCAGCCCCCCTCCGTCCATGTCAGCCCCTCCTCCCTCCATCCCTCCATGTCAGCCCTCCTCCCTCCATCCATATCAGCTCCCTCCCTCCATGTCAGCCCCCCTCTGAAGGGAGGCGGTGAGTTTGCCACTGCCGAGAAGCGGAATCGGCAGCAACTTGTGCGCATTTTAAATTTTTTATTTTTTTAACTTGGCGGAGACGAGGCGACCCCCGCTAAATCCTGTGGCGACCCTCGTGGGGGTCGCGACCCACAGGTTGAGAACCGCTGCTATAGACCTTGAGGGGGGTCTTGGCGACCAGCAGTGTTGGTGGGAAGGCACAGATGAGGTCTTCCATCTATGGAATGAGGAAAACATCTGCCAACATCCAGGACCGACGCGGCTGGCGGGAGCAGAAGCAGGGCAACTACGTGTTGTCCGGGCTGGCGAACAGGTCCACTAGAGGAATGCCCTAGAGACGGAAAAGCCGGGAGGCCACTCTTGGGTCTAGGCACCACCCATATGGCTGGAGGACTCTGCTCAGCTTGTCTGCCAGGGTATTTTGCTGACCGAGGAGATAGATAGCTTGCAGGAGCATCCCATGACACGTCACATATGAGCAGAGGGCCACCGCCTCCTGGCATAGGGAGTATGACCCTATATCCCCCTGCTTGTTCACGTATAACATTGCATTGCGATGCAGCTGGTGCTGGAAGGCTCAGAGGGCCAGGAATATCACCTGGAGCACTCCAGAAGGTTGATTTGCAACTGGCATTCTGCCTGGGGCCAACTGCCTTATTTATTTATTTATTTATTTAGACAGTTTTGTATACCGCCTTATCCTTCAATCAAAGCGGTCACAACACAATTGGGGGATACATTTAACACGCAAGGATATGAGACACATACACTAATACTTACAGGGAACATGGGCAATGGAGGGTTAAGTGGCTTGCCCAAGACCACAAGGAGCATCTGTGGGACTAGAAACCCCAGTCCTTCCGGCCCAAGGTTGCTGTCCTATGGTGGGATTTGAACCCCTGACCTTCTGGCCTGAAGTACCTTGTCCCAACCACTAGGCTACTCCTCCCAGAGGTCCTCCCAGAGGTCCTCACAATGAGCTCCCCAACCCAGCAGGGAGGCATCCATGATTGGGGGGTGGGTGCCTGGAAGGGCATCCTGGCCTGAAGGTGGCGGGGAAGCTGCCACCAGTCAAGGGAGTCCGCCAGGTGGCGGGTCACACTTATTCCTTAGCCAGCATGGTATGGCAGCAGATTTCCAAGGGAGAGCATCTTTAACTTCTCCCTCACCAGGAATCTGTTCAGATCCCCCAGGTCTAGGATGGGCCTGACGCCCACCCCCCATTTGTTTGGGAATGAGGAGATATCTGGAGTAGAAGCCTTTGCCCCAGAGGCGTTTGGGTACTAGCTGTACTGCCTTGTCCTTGAGGAGGCCTGCGAGCTCTTGAGGAACAGGCCTGTTGAAGGAGAGGCCTGACAGTTTCTCCCGGAAAGTAAGAGGGAGGCATTTGTTGCAAGTGGAGGAGGTAACCCTCTCTGACAACTTGCTGTACCCTAGGAATCGGTGGTGATGGAGACCATTTGTGGGCAAATAGAGCCAGATGCCCTCCTGTGGGCTGTAAGGGACCTCCTGAGGGGAGAGAGGTCGTATACAAAGTGTCAAAAACTCCCTCCAGGCTGGTCCAGGGCCAGTGCCTGGGTCTTGGGGGGTCTTCTGCTTGCGGGGACCGTGTCCTTACCCTTTGTGCTGCTGACCTTGCTGTGCAGCAGAGAAGACTTGTTACTGTGGGGCATTGCCAAAAAACCCTTTTTCCTCGGGAAGAAGGGCTTCTTTGCTAGGCCCTTCTTACGGGGATGCACTAAGGTCTTTTTGGAGAGTCTGGTCCTTGTCAGGAACGCGGTCTCTATTTCAGCCATTTTGTCTGCCATGGGTTTCCCAAAGATATTCTCTCTGATACAGGGGACATTGATGAGTCTGTCCCGAACCCATTGCTCAAGATCAGATGATTGCAGCCAGGCCTGGTGTTGAGCCCCGATGCCCATAGCGGCTAAGCTGGCTGAGGACTCTAAGCCATCATATGCTGCTCAAGATAAGAACTTTGAGCAGTCCTTGATTGTGGAGAGCAGTGACTTGAACTGCTGTAAAGGTTCTCTGTCGAGGCTTGCAAGAAGCCGTCAAGCTCCCTCGCCAGCTCTTTGAGATACATACCGATGTACAATTGGTAGGATTGGACTTAGCACACAAGCATCAAGCCCTGAAAGGCCTTTCGGCCAAGGGCATCGACGGTCCAGGCCTCCCTAACCAGGGGCAGCGAGAAATGGGTCTTTTGATTCTGCGCATGACTAACTCGACAACCATCGAGTTGTGTGGGAGTTGGGTTTTCTGGAACCCGGGGCTTTGGCGGACTCGGTATATGGAGCACGGTGTCACAAGAGTCTCCAGCGCAGTCTCAAACTTGTGAAAAATCTTTTCCTGCTGCAGCTGATGGTTCTTGATGGCCTTTGTGGTCATTGCCTTGCAAAGTTCGCAGTCCAAGCCATCATGGTCCGGCCCAAGACAGTGGAGGCAGCAGTCATGTGGATCGGTGAGGGACATCATCTTACTACACCGATCACATTTTTTGAAAACACTGGAGGCCATCAGGAAAAAGGGGCCTGTGGCCAAAAAACGGTGCAAAGCGCCGGATGAGGAACAGCTTGAGAAAAAGAAAAGAAAAAAAAAAGGGACAAACCCAAGAAGCAATGCCGAGGTGAGCTGGTTCGGGGGTGGGAAAGGAACCGGTACAGGTACCGGATAAAACAAGACAAAAAAAGGCACTTTTTCTGGGGGAAACTAGACAGACGTCCGAAGGGCTCTGCAGAAAAAAAGGAGACTAAGGCAAGATGGCACCCTTGGGCAGGAAGGGGACCATGCATACATGGTGCATCTCCCAAAGGCTTTCTTTGGAAGCTGGGGAAATGCTTCCACGAGGACTCAGTTGGCACTGATGTCACCCATATGTAAGGACTGACTTCCTGCTTGTTCCTGGAGGAGGAATGGACTATCAGCCCTAGTCCTAATACTGAACCACATCATCTGGTGATAAATGGATGTGAGCTGATCTTCCACTATAACATCATAAACAAACACTTTCCCCATTGCTGACCACCAGATCCAGTATGGATCCCTTAACATGTGGGTTCTGTTACCAATTGCTGGAATAGTTATCCCCTGTAGAGAATCCAGGATCTCCTTACTTCTAGATGACACCAGAGCAAGGATGTGCCAATCAACATCCAGAATACTTAAATCACCTATCAGTAGTACTTCTCCTTTTGAGGCAATATTATGTATGTCATCTATCCGTCCACTTCTCCCTGTGAAGATTTATATAAATCACACCAATGCAAATGGATTTTCCATTCCATCTTTCTAATTTAACCCACAGTACCTCCTCGTTCCTTGTAAGCCCTGTAATTCAATTTTTAAAAAGGTTATAGAATTTAACAAGTAAAAGGATAAGAAATTCAAGAAACAAGAAAAGCACAAATCCATATACAATACAGAAATCAAAATACAACTTAGACCATGTTACAGAGAAAGAGCAAACAATGCTTGACCAATGCTTTTAACAAAAACCATCTTCGACCATAAGATAATTTAAAAAAAAAGAAAAAAATGAAACAACTTAATCAGATCAGAGGGGCACTTATTCTTCCCTATTTTTCACAAGTCAGAAAAAACACAGCTAGTTCCCTGCAAGCTCACCAAACATTTGCAGGGGAAACGCAGGAAAAAGGTGGCCCCTAGGGCCAAAGTCAGAGGTTTAAGCGCCAAAAAACCTTTATGTCCCAGCTGTGTCACCCTTGAAACATCAGGGAAAATCAGTTTCTGACCACAAAATAAAAATTGCTTTTCGGACAGTAAGATTTCAGCACTAATAGTTTATCACTTTCACTAGATAACGTAACAACCAATGTTGCTCTATTAGGACTTATATTCTTTGAAGACTCTAGAAAACTAGATAAATCCATAGTCTGAGGCATTTCAATATAAACATCCACAGACTTTATCTAAAAGATAACAGGAATTAGTGATTGCATTAGGCAACTGAAGCACATCTTTAAAATATTTCTGGAGCAAAACCAAGGAAGAAAAAAATGTGTTTTAGGGAAATTAATGAATCTTAAATTCCTTGAACATAAAGAGTTTTCTAAGGCTCAAATTTGTCTATGCAACACCAAGCTGTCTTTAATTCCAGCATTACCTGATGCCTGCACATTAGTCAATGAATGTTCTAATTTCCCCACTCTAGCATCAAATTGAGACAGCAATTTATCATGGGAACCAAATTTAGCGATTACCTCCTGTGAAAAGGACGTAGTCTGTTCAATAAAACCTTTCAATAGTAAATTAGTATTAGCTACCATTTTCCGAATACCTATAGAAACATCCAAGGAAGCAAAAGGCCTGGGAAAGACACAAATCTCACCCATTACCACCGGCAAGGTTTCACTCTCCTCTATCGAGCCTGAAACAGTCAATGGTTGTAATGGAGTCGTCCTAGATATGGGGCTCAATGTCGCCCCAGACAGAAACACAGTAGACAAGTCAATGGGGCTCAATGTCGCCCCAGACAGAAACACAGTAGACAAGTCAGGCAGATCTTGCGAAGGTAAAACAGACACATGCTTATTCATCAGGCCAACAGCTTTAGATGGTATTGTTGGCACTGAAGTGCTGCCCCTTGCTCTTTCGCTTACCACCTCCTCTTGGGTGATACATGGATTGTTGGTGGTATGCCCAAGTGCAACCTAATTAGCAAAGGGGCATGCCCCTTTGTCCCATACTCCTTAGGCCATGTGCCCATGGCTGCACATCCACGGCTCCATGGCTAAACACCAGCTTTTAAGCAGCAGTTGCAGCCTGATGACACACCGGGGGGGGGGGCTTTAAGATATTGGAGAATTTCCAATTCCTTTGCTCTGGGTTCCTGTTCAGGAGCTTTAAGATACTGGAGAATTTCCAATTCCTTTGCTCTGGGTTCCTGTTCAGGAGCTACCGTGATTGAAAGGCCCTTGGCCACATCACAAATAAAATCCTGAAAAGACATGTCCTCTGGAGGTGACATTCTGCGTTGGGGAGAAAAGAGGGATTTTCTGGGAGAAACCCTCTGGTACCAGCAGAATTGTCAGAGTCTTCGGAATCAGAGGATTCGAAGTATTCCTGACCATGATGCTCATGCAAAGCATGGTCCCGGTATCGATCGAAGTCGGTACCGAGTTGATCCGGTACCAATCTGTCGATTCCAGCCAAAGATGGCATGGGAAGAATTCCCACCAGGGCCAGTACTGTCGGTACCGGTATCCGTATCGATGTCGGTACCGGTGCCCGTTGAACCATAAGTGTCAACGGTACTGCAGCTGTGAGAAGAGCTGCAATGCTGCGCTCGATAGCGAGGAACCTCTGGTCTATCGATGCTGCCGATGCCTGGGTGTCGGTACCGGTGAAAAAGGCCAGGACCCCCGAGCATGGCACCAGTAGTTCTTGCGAGGTCGAGGCCTCGAGAACATCCTGGAGCCCCCTTGATGCTTTGGAAGCCGAAGCCTCCCGCCGGGGCTGTTTTGCCGGTGTGGTTCCCTCAAGGGCAATGCCAAAGGCCTCTCGATGCTTAGCAGGAGAGCTACCCTTTGAGGACCGGCTTTTTTGTTTAGTTACCTGAGATCCATGGGAGGAAGAGGAGGCTCTTGAAGATATCGATGCAATGGATCTGGTATCCGAAGAAAAGAGAGTACCGAGCTTTGCAGTCCGATTCTGCCTTCCTCTCTTAGTCATCCCCATACAGGAGAGACATTCAGATGGAGAATGTTCAGGCCCTAAACATTTAAGACACCAATCATGGGTGTCAGTGACGGAAATGGTACCACCACGTAGTACATTTTTTAAAACCACTAGTTGGTTTTTCCATGTTTCAGGAATATGAGGCCTAATGCCCAAAATGGCGCCTAGCACCGAAAAAGAAAAGTTTCTGAAGAGAAACAGTTCAAAGTATAAAATTTTTAAGAAAAGAAAAGAACCGGCGGTACCGGTAGGCGTCGTGCGGAGGCAAACGCAACCACAAGAAAACAATTTTGACGACGGAATTTTCTGCGGTGACAGGGTATGGGTCCTGTCGGCTCCACGGAAAATGAAGAACTGAAGAGGGACAGTTGGAAAGGCAGCACGCATGTGCTGAGGGATGCTCCCAAAAGCGTTCCTATTGGATGCTGGGGAGCGTTCTCACACAGGCTCCATCGGTACAGACGATACCCATATGTGAAGACTACATTCCTGCTTGTTCCTGGAGATTAAAGTATAGCCCGGCATAATTACACCCCAGTCATGGTTGTCTGTGAACCATGTCTCCGTAACCGCCACTAAATCAAAAGTCAACCTCTTCCATTAAAGCCTCAATATCTGGGATCTTATTTCCCATACTAAGGGCATTTATGCACACTGTTTTCCAGATAATGCCCCTTTTACCCATTTCTATAGAGATACTTAATGTTTTACTTATCAGAGCGCTTTTACTTACCTGAGGGCTTTCTTCACCAATCCCCAATGAATCTAGCTTGAAGCCCTGTTCAGTAGGTTAGCCAGTCTGCTGCAGCAGACACTGACCTTTCTTAGCTAGGTGTATACCATGTCTGCTCTGTAGCCCTTGGAAAATTATCCCATGGTCCAGGACACCAAAAAACTCTTGATGACACCATCCACACAGTCATGCATTCATCTCCACGATGTAAGCTTCCCCGTCTCGGCCTTTACCCTCAACAGGGAGGGCTGACGAAAACACCACCTGCGCACCTATCTGCTTCACCCTCTGTCAAAGAGCCATGAAGTCACTCTTGATACTCTCGGAGGGATACCTAGCAGTATCATTTGTGCCAACATGGATAAGCAACATTGAATAATAATCAATAGCATTGATGAGTCTCGGCAAACTCTCCATAACATCTTGGATTTTGGCACCTGGTAGACAGCATACCTCCCTGGACATCAAGTCTGGTTGACAGATGGATGCCTCAGAAGAGAGACACTGACCACCACTATCTTTTGCTTCTCTGTAGTCACTGATTCTGCAACTTTGGGGTGCTTGAGATCTGGTTCTTCCCTTTCCTGAGATGCTTTCACCTCCTCCACTTCCAGGGCTGCATACCGATTCTTCAATTTGAGGGCTGGAGGAGTTTAATTATCGATTCTGCAGGCTCTGGTGCCTTGTGTCCAACTCTCTTCATTCTGCAGCATACCATCTTCACCTCTGTCAGAGAACTTGGTTGCTTCAAGAAGCATCTCAATGTATTGCTCACTGTCTCAAATGCTTCCCAGCCTCATCATCTCTTCTCTGAGCTCCTCCACTTGTTTCATGAGGGCTTCAGCTTAAAGGCATCTTGCATATGGAACTAGTCCCTCGACTGTCATCAAGCTGTCTGTCTAGACAGAAGCATAAACTGTAACAGAGGCAACAGCTTTGGCAATACAATTTTTCACAACCATTGTTCAGATGGAGCTTTAGTACCTGTTGAAGTAAACTAGAGAGACTGAATGGTTAAGCAGAAGAGAGTCTTCCATTCCTCTGCTGCTCAGGAGAGTGCAGGGTCTGAGGCAGATCTTGCCTGGTTGGCTCGCGGTGACCTCTGGCATCCTCTGCTGGAGCAGATATGCAGATGAGTCTTCTGGTCCTCTACTGCTGGGATGAATGCGGGGCTGTGGCTGCTCTTGCCTGGCTGACTCACGGTGAAATCTGGAGTCCACTGCTAGGTTGGATATGCAGATAAGTCTTCCGGTCCTCGTTATCAGACTCTGCAAGAAACACAGTAACTGCAGCAGTGCTTCCCAACCAATAGTAAAGTCTTTTGAGGGGAGGGGGGTTCCTGGATTAGTCAAATGTGATTCAAGGAAAGGAAATCATCATCAGGTATTAACAAAATTTCTCCTTCCTTATCATCCAGCTAAACTAGTCCAGATGAGTGGGATGTACCTAAGCTGTCAGTACTCTGGGTGAGAGGAAGATGATGCTCTGATCAGAACAGTCTCGCCAAAAGCACTATCAGCACTAGCTCCCATATTCAACCTATAGTGCTTCACAAAAGCTGCTCTACAGGAGACACCAAAGCAGACTTGGTGCAGGAGGCAACCTGTGAGACTTAGTGGGACTGAGCCCTCACTCTCCCCAGTACCTGCTTTCTAGCTAGCATATTCGCTGAGCCTATAACCTCTTTGATCAGTGAGAAATTGAGGACTTGGTCACTGCTTGTCCTTTCCTTGGGCTGCTGAGGAGAACAAAAAGATGGACCCACTGACAAAAGAGGTTAGTCACTTCTAGGTAACTGACCAAAGGCCTCCTTCAAAAATAAGGGCAAAACTACTGCCTGATTGTGGTGAAATTCCAGAATTTTCCTAACAGACAGCCACTAGAAATACCACCTTAAAAATGAAGCCTTTGAGAGAACTTTTACGAATGGGCTTGAAAGGGAACCCTATTAGCACTTTCAATACCACCTAAAGGCTCCACTTGGACAGTATCGGACACACAGGAGGATGAATCTACTTAACTGCGCATGCCCCCCAAGGAAGCAGGAAACATCAGTTTGTGCTGCCAAGGACAAGCCCCAAATATATCCCTCAACAGCAGGCCAGAGCTGCTACTTGAACCTTAAGAGAGGTTCAGAGCCAAATCATGGTTCAAGGCCACCTGCAAGGAGGACAACATGGCCCTTATATCTGCTTTTCCCACAGAGAGGAACTGAGCACTACACCCTTACACAGACTAAGGAGGTAGAGGCTCTAACTGGCCCTTAATAGGGTATTTACTGCTCCAGTGTAACAGCTCTTGGGCAATTTACAACTCTCAAGGGTCATGCCGTAAGTGAGAAGGAGGTGGAGTCCTTCATTATCAGGGCCCTTGACGAAGGCTGCCCTTTTCCTGTGGAAGCCAAAGTGGGGATCCTGCTAACAATCCCATTAGATCTGCATATTATGGGTCTGCATGATCAATCTGGGGCCACTATAACCACCAACCCTGGATGCGTATGAATCCTATGCAGGAGGCAACTCACAAGGGGCCACAGAAGCAAGACAAAGAACCCCATTTTAAGAACATACTTGAAGCAGGGCATCCAACCCTGCCACTCTTAGGTTCCTTCTGTGACTAAGGAAGTGGTTCAGCTTGGCATTGTCCCAGGAGGACATCACATCAAACACATGGAGGCATACCTCTGTATTATGAGGCTGAAGGTGTGGGCACTACACTCCCATTCTCCAGGATCTACTGTGTTCCAACTCGGAAAGTCAGCTTGAACATTGTCTACCCCCGCTATGTGGGCTGCTGATAGAGCCATTAGATGCTACTCCTAACTGCTTACTTGATTGCCACACCTGGACTTCAAGTGTCTCCTTGTTCCTTAACATACATCACTGCTGTGGCCTTGTCTGAAAACACATGCACTGCCTTGCTCGCTAGTAAGGCCTGGAACCTCTCTTGCACCAACTGGATTGCCTTGGCCTCCAGATAACTGATTGGCTAAGTCAATTCCTAAGAGGACCATACCGCTTACCAGGGTTTGAAGCCAGTTGTTCCCTTAGCTCCCAAGGGAGAAGGGTCTGATCAAAGAGCTGTGGAGCTTGGAGACTAGAGGGATAATAGGTGCCATATATTCCAGCATCAATGCCAAGGACCCCAGGAGCTGAAGACTGCTTACAGGGCATGGAAGCAGGCTGCAGGCAAAACATCATGAGTTGATTCTGCAGCTTGAGCACATGCTCTGTCTTGAAGAAACCTCGAAGAGTGTTGAAACGTGTTCCCAGGTATGCCAACTCCTGAGTGGGCTGAAAGCTTTTCTTTGGGTAACTGATCCCCAGCCCCAGCCACTCTAGCCAGTGAATCATGAGGGCTGTATCCTCAATTTCTGAATGGAGACTGACCAGATTAGCCAGTCATCCAGATGAGGGTGAATGTGTCCAGATTTGCAGGAAGGCAGCCACTACCACCATCACTTTTGAAAATATCCCAGGAGCAATGGCCAGAGCTCTGAATTGGAAATAATAGCCCAAGATGCAGAAGCATGGGAAACACTGATACTATTCCCTGATGGGAATATGAAAGTAAGCCTCTGTTAGATCCGGATAAGTTAGGAACTCCCCTGGCTGTGATAACTGACTGGATGGTCTCCATGCAAAATTCCAGGATCTTGAGTCTGGCACTGACTACATTCAGGTCCAGAACAGGCTGAAATTTCTGCCCTTTTTGAACAGCATGAAGTAGAAGGAATATCAGCCCTGACCTAGCTCTGCAGAAGGCATAGGTACAATAGTTTGTAAATGCAAGAGGTGCTACAAGGTTTCTGTAACTGCTGCTCGCTTGAACAGGAAGCCAAAGGGAAACTTTAGAAAGGTGTCTCCTAGAGGCTCTGTAAACTCCAACACATACCCCTGAGCAAGAACCTCCAGCACTCAAAAGATCCAAGGTGTTCTGGATCCATTTCAACACAAAGTGCCAGAGTTGCTCTCCTATCGGCTGTATCTCTGGAGAAACCCACTGGATCTATTGTAAGGTCTTGCCAGCTCCAGGAACAGCTGTTGAGTCGTCCCAAGACTGCCGGGAGCCCTGAAAAAGCTGAACCTTCTTGGGCCTAGAGCCATAAGGGGAAGAGACTGAACCTAAGTCTTTAGGAGCCCACCGGGTGCCTCCAGACCCCACCAGAAGTAACATAGTAAATGATGGCAGATAAAGACCAGCATGGTCCATCTAGTCTGCCCAGCAAGGTAGCAAGAGTAGGTGCACCTGCCGCTCTGTGCAGGTCACCCCTCCTCATGCTTTTGTTTAGGGATGTACCCACCGCTCCGGGCAGGTCACCCCTATTTGTTGAGATATAAGAAATAGTTAAGTTTATTTTGATTTTATCCTGTTTCTATAAAAGGTATCCGTTGTGTCTGTCCCATGCCATTTTGAATTCTTTCACTGTATTTGCCCCAACCACTTCCATCAAGAGGGCATTCCAAGCATCCACCACCCTTTCAGTGAAAAAGTATTTCTTGATGTTGTCTTTCAGTTTACCCCCTTGCAGTTTCATGTTATGCCCTCTAGTTTTACAGCTTCCTCGTCTTTGAAAAAGGTTTGTTTGTTCATTAATACTCTAAGTAATTAAAGGTTTGTATCACATCTCTCCTGTCACTCCTCTCTCCTCCAGCATATACATATTTAGGTCTTCAAGTCTCTTCTCATACGTCTTCTGGCTCAGGCTCAAAATCATTTTGGCCACCTTCCTTTAATCAGTTTCCAGTCTTTTTATATCCTTTGCGAGATATGGTCTCCAAAACTGAACACAATATTCCAAGTGACGCCTCACCAGCGATTTGTACAGTAGCATTAGTATCTCCTCAATTCCTTACTGTATGCAACCCAGCATCTTTCTGGCTTTGGCTACTGTTTCGCCACCTTGAGATCCTCAGAAACAAATCACTCAGAGGTCCTTCTCCTTGTCCATTCACACCAACTTCTTGCCTCCTATCATATACAGTTCCCTTGGATTTCTGCATCCTAAGTGCATGACTCTACACTTCTTCACATTAAATCATAACTGCCAAGCATTAGAACATTCTTCCAGCTTTTGTACATCTTTTCTCATGTTATCCACTCCCTCAGGGGAGTCCACTCTGCTGCAAAATTTTGTGTCATCTGAAAAAAGAGACTTTTTCTTTCAGTCCTTCAGCAATATCACTCACAAATACACTGAACAGTACCGGTCCCAGGACCGATCCCTGGGGCACACCACTAATCATCTTCCTTTCATTTGAGTGAGTTCCATTTACCATCACCTTCTGTTGTATGTCAGTCAACCAATTTCTAATCCAGTTCACCACTTTGGGACCTATCCCCAGGCTGTTCAGTTTATGGATAAGCCTCCAGTAAGGAACGGTATCAAAGGCTTTGCTGAAATCCAGGTAGATAACATTCATTGCATGCCCTTGAACTAGTTCTCTGGTCACCCAGTCAAAGAACACAATCAGATTTGTTTGGCATGACTGTCCTTTGGTAAAACCATGTTGCTTTGGATCAAGCAACCTATTGTTTGAGAAAGTCCACTATTCTTTCTTGCAGGAGCACTTCCATTACTTTTCCCGCCATTAAGGTAAGGCTTACTGGCCTATTTGTTTATTTATTATTTATTTATTTACAATTTCTTATATACAGCACTATTCGGCATCAGCGCAGTTTACATGGAACAGAAAAATCAGACAGGATACATATGCCTGAGTTTACAATTAACAGGGCACCAAAACTTGGATAACCAAGGGTGAGTTTACAATTAACAGGACAGCAAAAACTTGGATAACCAAGGGTAACTATTTACACACTAGAGTCACAGAATGAATGTAACATGTGATTCAATGGTCAAGGACACCTTGATAAGTGTGATTCTCCTGGCTGACTAGGTGTGTTGGTGTAGCTACAAATATTTGAGTGGGGATGTGATCTATAGTTTGTCACTTCTTCCCTACTGCCACTTTTGGGAAGAGCTGCCACATAAGCCTGTCTCCTGTCCTGTGGAACTTCTAGTCTACAAGGATCTATTAAAAACATCTTTTAAAAGACCCTGCAAGAAGAACCTCTCCAAGCTCTTTAGGTATCCTGGGATGTATCCCATCTGGTCCCATGGCCTTGTCCACTTTTAGTTTTGCAAGTTGTTCAAACACATCACCACCTGTGAATGATATAGTATCTATTCCATTCCCATTTGTATATTTGTCCATCACAGGTGGACCTTCTCCAGGATTTTCTTCAGAGAGGCCAAATGTGCTCTTCTAAGCTGGTCTTCCAATAGCCTCTAAGGACAAGCCTCATCCAAGTCCTTCACCAAGTAGCTTACCCCTGAAGGACAGCTTTCTAAAACAGAACTTGGAGGTTGCATGCACTGCACAGTTGCCAAGTCAGAACCATCGCCTAGCCACTACCACTGCCAGCATGGATCTGGAAGACCACTCTACTCATGCTGTAAAGAGCAGTGCCCACAAATGCAGCCCCCGACTCCAGCCTGACAGACTGGGCTGTCTGGGAGTTGCTGCATCCAGAACAGTTCTCTGGCTACGAGGCCTGCACAAAAGGCTGCTTATGCATTTTTAAGTCAAGTTTCAACCTCCTGTCATGTACCTTTAAGTACAGTGTCCCCTTCTACTGGAATAGTCGTGCACTTCATCACCACCATGACCAAAGCATCCACTCAAAGCAGCCCAAAGAACTGATCCAGATTGCTCTGAGACAAAGGATACAAATGAGCCAGGGACTTTGGGCCCCCTGAGGGCTAACACCAGATTCTCCCAGCAAGATACCAGGAGCTATTCCATGAGCTCTGGTAATGGAAAAAACCTGATGGACATCTAATACCCTCCAGGCTAGGATCCATTTGAGACACCGCCATGGACATGGGATCCAAAACATAAGGCATCCACAGCATCCTGGATCAGCACTGAGAGATACTCCCCGTGAACGAGGCAGATCACAGACGGACCCTCACCCTCCATCAAAGGAATTCCTTCTTCTTCCTTAGACTCACCTCTAGACATAAAGAGATCCATGTCAGCATCCCAGTACCCCTCCCCTTTAGGGGATAAGGCTGGCTCTCAGAGGAAGGCCTGAGTGCGTGGGCGAGTTGGAGCACTCAGCTCCTGGAATGACCAAGGCGTTGCCCCCCAGAGGGGCCAGATTCCCCTGCATGGGAGGTCAGGACCCCAGAACCCTACAAAGAGAACTGCCATGCAGCCAAAAATGACTGAACACAGCCAAAAGCTGCTTTGGCAGCATCTGCTTCTGCTGCTCTCCAGTAGCTGAATAGTTCTCCTGTGGCCTGGAGAGGTCCACTGAAACTCAGTGGCCAGAGCCTAGGGTCTCCTCAGCCCTATGTGAAGCACCCAAAGGTCCTCTGCAAGAACCACTCACCCTGCATATAAGGCAGACATAGACGTGGAAGAGGAAAAGGCCCCTGTTTCCTGCAGGGCATCCCAATAATACCAAAAAATCCTGAGCCTTTACATCACCATCATACTAGCGGCAGAAGGAACCTACCACTGAGCATACCCTGTGGTTGCCACAAGTGGCAAATTTGCACTGCTCCATGCACTGAAAAGAAAACTGCAAAATAGGCTGCTAAGAAAAATAGGAGGGAGGAGTGGCCTAGTGGTTGGGGCAAGTTACCTCAGGCTGGAAGCCCACTAGAGGACAACAACCTTGGGCCGGAAGGACTGGGGTTTCTAGTCCCACAGGTGCTCCTTGTGGTCTTGGGCAAGCCACTTAACTATTTTACAGAGAACATGGGCAATGGAGGGTTATCTCCAAGTTATAATGTCCTGTTCAATGTAATTTCAGTTTGGTCAATGTAAACCGCCTTGATATCATGAAAGGCGGTATATAAGAAATGTTAAATAAATAAATAAAATAGCATGGACCACAAAAAAACCCCCACACACATTGTTGGCTAAAAAGAAGTCTCCATGCCTGAAAGGCCAGTCAGAGAAACCTGATCTGGGCTTCCCGGAATGCCCAGACAGACTCGGAAGGCCCCACTGCCTAAACAGGTCTGATGAAGCTGCTATATTGCAGCAAATTAGTGCCAAATACAGCCCAACGATATCCTATGGGCAATTTTAAAGTAGAAAAAGGCTGAAAAATTTTAGAAAAATAGCTAGCAAGTGGGTAAGAGACAGTAAGAGGGAAGGGGAGTCTCGGACCAAGTAACTGCTCCCCCCCCCCCCTTTAAGGGCCCCATAAGGTCCTCCTGCTCCTCTTCAGCCCACCAAATGCTAGTAATCTGCAGAAAACAGACTGAATCTTGGGCAGCTGTCAGCTTGAGAAGTCGAAAGCATAGTCTGGGGCTCTGAGCACAACTGCATCTTATTAAGAGTCGATCCTAGGCCACGGTATCGTAGTGTAGGTCAGGAGATTCACGGTTATCTGCACTGCTGCACCAGTAGGCACACCTTGCCATCTGCTGGAGAAAGACAATCAATCACTGGCTTCTTTCAGTGCTGCGTCAGTGGATATATAGAGATGTCGTCACTGAAAAATGCTCAAAGTTGCCTCCACCTGCTGGCAACAGAGCATAACCCACTCCTTTGTACTGGTCTAAGGAATTTAAACTTAAAAACGTCATACACAGTATGCGACTCTCTTGTTCAGATTACTTAAGACATGGGCATTAAAATGGAAGAGGAATTTCTGATTAGGATGAAATGCTGAACTAATCTTTAGATCAAAATTTCTAGCCATGCTCTAAACAGAACTATTTATTTAACCTGATTTGTATACCACTTTATCCTTCAATCAACTATGCTACTGAGTAAATACAAAACCACAAATGAGATTTTTTTTTTTTTTAGTTTACTCACTCCGCAAACTCAGAGCATGATAACTAGAAAAATTAACTTTATAGTAAAAGAAATACAAAACTAATACACCCATAGGCTCAGCTAACAGCGAATATTTAAAACCAAGTTTAAGACTTAATCTAGAACGATGGTCTGAGGTCTGGCACTCTTTGAAAAACCTAATATCTAGATGAACAGAAAATTATTTTTTTCTTTATAGGACCTCCGTTAAGCAGAGACTGCAGGTAGCTTTCCTTGCACATGCTAAACTGCAGCCATGAACCCAAATTTTTAAATTCTAAAATGACAACAGTCTTAGCATATGTCTCATTAGGAACCATATTCTTAATCTTACATATTTTTTCCAAATTTTATTAAAAATATACCCAATTTATGCACAAATTCTTGGACATTAACAGGAGTAAAGCCCTTCTGAATAGCTTTCCTTCTTATGGCTTAACTCTCCTCTTTTGTGCAATTAAGTTAAGAAATGTTTGATCTGGGAATAAGATAGAATCATAAACTATGTTTTGTAAAAAAATTAACGGTAGTCAAACCAATCAACTTTTCTTGCACCAGGAGAGAGCTACCAGTATTAACTCTGCTAGATGCTCTCTTAAGTGTGACATTTCGCAAAATTAATATCCATGGTGAAAGACAAAACAACAGAAAGAAAGAGTTCTAGTTTTAGCCACATCAGTTCTCCTTGCCATAGTGTAGTTTAATGTTTTGTTGCCAAAAATGAGTTTCTTCAGTAGCAGCACATTAAAAAGATTAACGTCCACACCCAACTTTTCTGGTTTCAGGAGTTTGCTTGCTCTATCACCAATTCAGCTGTGAACTCCAGTTTCTTAATATGTGAATTGCTGAAAAAGCTGGATGGGTGGCTCCTCTGCTCAGAGAAGTCCTTTGAAAAAGTTCACCCATCATTAATTAACTAAATATTAGTTTATCCTTTTTCATATAATTACAGCTGCAATAGTTTCACTGGCTGCACTCTTAACAGCCTTAAAAAGTTATCTTCAGATAAGAGCTCTGAATGCCCTTTACATGTTGAAAACAATGTAAATATTTCTCTTCCATGGACTGCATAGCTTGAGCAAAATTCTGCTTCAGTCATCTATATTCTAAGATGTATTGATAATGCAGACCCATTTTGTGATAAACTCTTCCCATGGTTCAGATTCTTCTCCAACTATCAATCCAGCTGTCACTTGAGTCAAACACAAAATTTACTGGCAAATGTAGCATAACAACTGACCATTTTGTTAAATTAAGAAGGTATTAAATCTTCTTAGATGCAGATTTGCCCATATGACTGACACTTTAGGTTCAAGAGATGGATGTATTCAGTGGTCTGATCCAGTAATGTTATGGATTCTTCCATCAGGTTCTTAATTCAGATTCCTGGAGTTTCAACAGATTCTACCGGTGTGCAGAAATTGGCACCTTAAGTATTGCATATCCTGAGTAGATACTAGGTAGTACTTTTCATAGATTATCAGTTAACTGTGGGACTTTAGCATCAAGACAACCATTTCTTGGCCATACCACCTCTTGTGATAGATTTGTAAATCAGTGTTCTAAATATGCAATTACTCCACAAGTTGAAAGCACTACTTTTACAGTGACTATACCTCACAAGAGCAAACAAAAAAGCTTGATGACGACAAGATCTCCTCTCCATGTCACGAAACATAAAATCTTCTAGTGACCATCTCTTTTGATGATACAAAGACATACTTCTTGTACATCGAGAAAAAATAATCTCAATTTGACGGTCTCAATTATTGAAGTTGGAAGCGCAATTCCAAATACTTTCACTTAAATATTATACTATATGAAAAACATAAATCCAGTATGGGATTATGAGGTATTTTAAATAACTTCCAGAAAATTATTCTCGACTTGGAGGAGTAATAAGCTCAAGGTATAAACCTCTTTCTCTTTGGAGATGGAATGATGGAGACCATTAAAATAAACCACTGGTATTTCGTAGCTCTGATCGTATTACTTTTAATGTCTACTTTTCTCATGTTGCTTTTTATCCATAATTTACAGAAAAACACAGAACACATTTTAGTAGCCATTTAGTGATTTTTTGAGGAATGGCAATATCAGGAATGTTGCTCTGGATTAGAATCATCTTGGATTAGTCTTGCTTGGTATTAAACACCTTGTCCATGAAAATAAGAATCATTAGCTCTGGTATACTGCCTTTTTTCTTTATTCTCTTTTGGTCTGCTGGAATAAAATACTTTTTTTAGCCTGACTTAAAGGCATTTTCCTAATTCTGCCAATTCTTTGACAGTCTTGTACAACTCAAAATCGAACCAAAGGTTCCCTTTAAAAAAAGTCAGACCACTGAGTGGACAGTGGAAATAAAATACGCTAACCATTTTAACCATCACCACCTTTTTGCAGATATTCCAAAGGTCAAGTATTTTACAGAAAAGGTAATTATAGGATGTCTTTATCAGATGTTTAGAAGCTATCAACAATAAAGCACATAGAGATTCAATCTTCCCCCGACTTTTTCACATTACCTGATCATGGCTCCGCAGGGCTGCGCCATGAGCTCCCTTTATAGCTGTATCCATATGCTCATCCACGGTATCGTCAGTTCTTGAAACATGCTCAACCAGGCCAATGATGTGTCCATACAGGCTAAGTGCTTTCAATATCTGGCCTATGAGCAGACACTCAAGCTCTCATTCTGTCTTTGGATAGCCTTCTAATCCTACAGCACATTCATTTTAAAGCCCCTTCTTAACATGGTGAGCCCATTTTTTAAAAGAACTCTCATGCATGATTGTCCTAGTTCATACTAATCTGTTTTGTTAATGTATTAATATCTGTCACATTGAATAGGTGTATTTTCTCTGAATTTTTTTATTCAAATTCAGAACCTTAAACTGGAGGGTTACTGAGATAGAATTTAAAATCTTGAAGGTCTGTGAGCTGATAGCTCTGCATCAGACTCCCAAAAACATGATTTTTGCTGAACATTACACTTTGTCCTCAAGAGGCTTTTGTTAGGGACTCAACAGTATTTATTGGACTCCAAGTCAGCCTCAATTAATTTTCCTTATTAAGACAATCAATGAACCTTGCGTTAAGAAGCAAAGAAATAGGATGCAAAGTGCCTTGAGAAGCAGAACTTGCCTCTGCTGATACAGGCCTAATAGGGTGCTTCCTTCTTCCCTTTCTGAATTAGCCTCCTGTCAAATTAGCAATACTGAGCTGGTACCTGAAGCACATATTTTAATCCTCAATCAGCATAGCACAGTTATATGGATGGCTATTTCATTTTGTCTGCATTACTGCGCCATACACAGATCTTCACCACACACGATCTTCACTACTTAAGGAGTAATTCATCAAAAAAGTACCCTAAGCTACTCATCTTCCCAGAGAAAATAAAAGTGAATTACTGTAGTCTAGTCAGAGCCAGTACAGTTCACGATCATATCTCTGCTGAATAAAATAACCACCTGGAAGCAAAAAACAAACAAACAGAAAAGTATGTGAGAGATGATTCAAAGATTTTGAGTGGATGTCATAAAAACTATGAGATCTCGCTGGTCTCAAACTCTGCATGGGAATTACAACTCTTAACTACACAGGCGCACCTTTAAAATATGTCCAAAAATGTGATGACTTCACTCTTAGCATAACAGAAAACAATTTGTCCAATAATTAATTATACATCTTCAGAAGACAGACTTTTGGCAGTCTTAAAACGCAACATTTTAAGAAGATCTGAGAATAAAGCATAAAATGTATTCTAACTCGTCCTGTAAATCTTAGCACATTAAAATCGCCATTTTATTATGGAGCATACATGTTGCTAGTCCTCAGTATATACTATGCTATGACTTGCTTCCATTAAATTAATATAGAATGGTAGGTGTGATGCTTTATGTACAAAGAGTTACTATATGTAAAGCATACCATAAAAGAGACAAGGGTCCATGTTTTTACCATAAGGTTTTATTATTAATTTAGGGAATGAGACAAATGCTTAATCCAAACACATATAAAACCACTATTCTCTACTGGTCTCACAAAGTTTGATCATTTTCTGATATCCTGTTTGGCAGAAGAATTACAATTTAAAAAGTAATAACCATGGCATCAAGTCAGCAGCCTACATCGGGCCCAGCACTTTATGTATTTAGATAACAGTGTATTGAAACTATATGTGAACATCAGGCACAGAAAGAAAAAATGTTTTGCTACAGTAATTACTCAGTAAAGATAGAAATCTGTAACTATACAATATTGTCCTCTGCATTTCTATTAGTGAAAGGAATAAATGCTTCCATATAGCATGAACACTAACCCTCCAGCTGATATCATCAAGGCTCAAAATATTACCAGTACTCTGAGGTACAGAAGAGGCTTTATTTGAAATTTAAGTTAAGCATGTTTCAAGATATAAAAACAGACCAGCAAGATTTAAAGGAAAAAAAAAAGACCCAAGTCAATTTTAGATTGCAACTAAAGCAGGAAGTAGGATAAGGCAAGTAAAAATACAAGACTATCACCCTGAACGAGCTACTGTAACTATCTGCCAGGCTTCCTAAGTTACCGGAACATGTTTTTAAAAACCGATTTTCAATGGGAATATCCAAAATAAACAAGAATGCTCAGAATCAAGAGTCATGTTTTATGCCACAAAAGATGTGTTTTCTAGTGTTTATTATACATGGAAAAATATGGCATCAATATGTGCAACTGAAGCTGAAATTCCAATATATTTTTAGTTCGCAAACATAGGAGAATATTTATAAAACTGCATTGCAAGTTAACATAAATTACTACAGCCACATGGTTTGATAAATATATCCCCTGGTGACATCAACAGCTTGTTTAAAAATTTAGCAGGAAAAGCTAAACTATTAAAAAGAAGGAAGTGAAATCATCCATATGTATGAATTTAGCGGTGGTTTTCAACTCTGTAATACAGGGTAAAACTAATGATTCAGAGCTAGCCTTCACCAGAAACTTTATTCTGACAGGTGCACTCTAGGAAATGTTATGCTTCAGAAGAGCAGATTAATTCTACCACTGCAATCATTTTTAACAACTTGATCTGAAAAGTATGAAAACATATAATTTAAAAAAAAGCCATTTTTTCTTAATTCTCCCATCCAGCATTGTAGTAAGAATGACACCAGGGCAAGAGGAAATTCTGGAATGCATGCCTGAAAGAGTAATTCCTTACACATCAAATGTTGTTTCCAAACTGGAGGGGGGCAATTCTGATTCAGTGTGAATGAAATGAAACTATTTCGTTTCATTTCCATATTCCTCAGAAAACAATTTTTTATGAAATGCAACATGAAGCACAAAGGTTAAATAAAGAAGACAGATGTAAGACTGTAGGTGGTTCTCATACTAGATGAGCAGGTCAATACAACATATGTTAAATACTCTCACTATTGTACCTAGAAAGAATACTTTAAATGACACAGACTAAGCCAATGGTTTACAACCTGTGGTACACTGGACAACAAAAAGAGAAATGCTGTTGAGGACTGGCAGTAGAGAAGAGATTAGTAGGGACTAGCTAGGGATGGAGAGAAAGAAAGATTGATGGGGACTAGTTGGGGGGGGGGGAGATGAAGAGGAAGGGAGATAGAGGGCTAGTGGAAACAAGACTGGCACTGAGTGGAGGGCATGTAACAAAGGGGGAGATAATTAATGAAGGCATCAAGGGAAGTAACCTGCACGGAACAGCAGGTACAACCCTAAACAAAGGCACAGAGAGGGTTGTAACCTGCATGGAGAAGCAGACAACACGCCAGCCACCTTAATGAGCAGATTGAATGGACCATATTGGTCTTTATCTGCCTTCATTTACTATGTTACTATGAACTGGAGGCCCCTGAACATTTTGAAGGTTAATAAGGGATCCACAGAATCAAAAGGCTGGAAACCTCTCGACTAGGCCATGCCCTGCTCGTAAAATTAAAAATATATCAAACATACAAACACTGGAGAACTATCAGCATTATTTCAAGAACTGCTTCATAAAAATCAAACAACTTCCCGTAGGAGATAAAACCTTTTGTTTTTTTAACTAGTTTTCAAGAACTGCGCTCCCTTGCTCAGGCTATTGTAAAAACCTATACCAAAAGGAGCACAGTTCATGAGATCTAGTCAAAAGGAAAAAATTTCTTACCTGCAAATTTTCTTATTTTGACTACTATCCGATGAGTCCAGAACAAATGAGTTATGTCTCTCTAACAGCAGATGGAGACAGAACAGAGGCTTGTGAGCCCCTGACCTATATAAAAACACCCTGCAACACCAGTCACCTCAGTATTTTCTGTAACAAAGCATATGTAGACAAGCCTCCACCACCAAGATTACTCCAAAGGAGGGCAAGCTTATACCTTCCTCACATGCACACCCTGGGAACACATAGGTAAAGACCCCTCCCCCCTAAAAAAAAAAAAAAAACCACACCAGGAAAAGACCAAACTGCAACAACCTGGCACCCAATGTACACAAAAATACAAGACACACCAAAATACAGGGGAGCCCTCTTAGATGATCTGGTAGGACTTAAGGAAAGAAAACTAATAGGTAAGAAAATGTATACTTTAAGGTTCACCAGACCAGTCCAGAATAAATGGGATGTCAAAAAGCACCCCAATGAACTGAGAAGGACCTGACCACTCTGCTCTGAGCATTCCTGCTCTCACTGCATTTTTATTGGTACAGAATGGCAATCAATAACCCTTCTCAAAAGGAGTGCCATGACCATCATATTGTAGCCTACAAAAGCCTACTGGATAGATCAGGTGGCCTTCTGCCCAAGATTCTGGCAACCCCCAAGTGGAATGGGCCTTCAAACCCTCTGGGGTACATACTCACAAGATGGGAAACCTAAGAGACCACCTGTAATAATTCCTACATTATAGGTCTTAGCAGTGGCCTTGCACGGCATAGGACCAGCAAACAGAACCTACGGAACACCTTAGCCACCTTCAGGTACCACAGCAGAGCCCTACACAAAGTCATTAGATGAAGGATGCAAAAGTCCACCCCATAATCTTTCTCACAAAGGGAGATCAAGAAGCCACTAGACTCACATGAAAGGCAAAATTCTCTCTGGGAAGAAGGAATGAAACATCTTGAGCCAAATCTCCAGCCTTCAAATGACATATGAATGGTTCTTGACACAGTAGCTCCTATATCTGCAAAGTTCTCTCAGCTGAAAATACTTTCAGGAAAATACTCTCAGAAAAAAATACTTTATGAGAAAAGTGCTCCAGGGTCTCTCTCCAAAGCTCGGATGGAGAGGTGCCAAAGTCATATAAAACCTAAGGTCCTAGGACGGCACCACCAAACAAAACAGAACAGAAGTTTAATGTGATTAACGCCCTACAAGAAGCGGACTATATGGGAACATGAGGCTAACAGAGCTCCCTTCAACCTCAAACATACAACTGCCAGATCCCTTTTGCAAAATCCTCCTGCAAAAACAGTCCAGGAGTGCAGGAAGAAAACAGTGCGAGAGAGAGAGAGAGAAACTGTCTTTTGACTTGTGGGACAGTATGGACTCCAGATGCAGCCATTTGACCTTGCCATGGCTCCTCTCCAAGGTGACGGTGGATATGATGAACGGTCCTTAGTGCTTCCCCACCTGTATAACTGGCTCCTCCAAGTGGCAGCAAAGGAGAAGACCCAGCAGATTCACTACTCAAGCAGATTGTTCCTATTGCCCTTATTCCCATCATATTATTTTGTCCTGTATATTTGTCTTCTAGATTGTAAGCTCTTTGAGCAGGGACTGTCGAAGGGCCGTATCCACTTCCTGTTCCTCTTGCTTTCATTTACCGTCCTTATATAAAAATCTGTTGCCATTTTTTTATAGTTCCCTTCAGCTTGACACACTGTCTTTCCACTTTTCTTATCTCTTCCCACAAGCCAGCTCTTCCTTCATTTTACTATAGCCAGCCTTTATGAAATCTAGAACTTGGGAGTTTGCAATGACAAGATTCTATCTTGGTTTTTATCTCAAACCACAGCATGTGGCGACTACTGCTGCTCAAGTGGGCACTCATCCAGACATTAGATACTTTTTCCATTTGTGAATAGTAGATCCAATGTCACCCCTTGCCTCGTGGTTCCATCACCATTTGTCTGAGCAGAGTAACTTGAAAGGCATCCATGGTCTCCCTACTTCTTTGTGATTCTACAGAGGGAACATTCCGATCCCATCTGGCAGGTTGAAATCTTCCAGCAACAGCACTTCCCCTTCTCATTCCCAACTTTTGAAGATGTGGGTGACATAAGGGGATCTAGCAAAGACTGAAAATTTGTCAAGAATTTAGCAGCTAGTATTTAATAATAAAGAAATGCAAAGTCATGCACTAAAAAAGAGCAGGATCTGAGAGTGATCATATCGGATTATCTTAGTGGCCAAACAGATAGAAAAGGTGATATCAAAGCCAGAAAAATGCTTGGGTATGTAGGGAGAGGAATAGCAGAAAAAAGGAGTCAATGATGCCTTTGTACAAGCTACAATGTAAATCATTTGAGACTAATAAGATAATTTTTTTTTTTTACTCAACACTAATCAAACTCTGGAATTCATTACCAGAAGATGTAATGAAGGCTGCGAGTGTAGTTGGGTTTAAAAAAAAAGGTATGGACAAGTTCCTGGAGGAAAGGTCCATAAACCATTATTAAAGAAAACCCTGGAAATCCACTGCTTGCCCCGGGACAAGCATTGTGAAACATGTGTGCCTTTTTGGGAACCTGCTAGGTACTTGTGACCTGGATTGGCCATTGTTGGAAACAGGATACTGGGCTTGATGGACCTTGGTCTGACCCAGTATAGCATTTCTTATGTTCTAGTGAGACCTCATTTGGAGTTCTATGTACAATTCTAGAAACCACATCTTCAAAAGGATATAAATAGGAAGAATTCAATTCAGAAGGCAGCTACCAAAATGGTCTGTGATCTTTGCCATAAGGCACATGGAGATAGACGTAAATGATTTCATTATGTGTACTTTGGTGGAAAGGCAGGAGAAGGGTGATATTCCATGGAGGTACTTAAATATCTTTCATAAATACACAGGAGTTGGTCCTTTTCTGGTTGAAAAGCAGCTCTTGAATGAGAAGTTCTAAAATGAAGGTGAAAAGAAATAGACTAACGAATAATTTGAGGAAATATTACTTCACGGAAAGCATGGTGGATGCATAGAACAGCCTCCCAGTGGAGATGGTGGAGATGAGAACTGTATCTGAATTCAAAAAAGCATGGGACAAATAACAGAGGATTTCAGAAGGAGAGGGAGGGATTGTAGAATTTAATAGTTCTTATGGATGCTCAGACTGGATAGGCCAAATATTTCTAGCCCAGTATGGCCATGCCCTATTCATGGAACTCATTAAACCATGCCTCTGTAATAGCAACAACATCTAAAGTCTGCTGCTATTATTAGGACTTGTGGATCTAGAACTATATTATGAGAGAGCCTTCTCCCTGTCATGGACTGGATGGCTATGATGGAGAACTGGAAGGTCCCTTATTTTCTATAACTTATGGAAAGGATGGGGCGGTTGGCTGGCATGAGCAATCTGTTGCAGCCATGGCCCTAGAAGGCTCCTTAATATATTACCCCTATGGCCTCTCCTTTGTCAGCTCTAGAAATAGAATTTGACATAATCAGAGCTAGTGGAAAAGGTGGTGCCAGATTGGCCCACACATCTGTAGCATGTCGATACAAGACTGTACAGGTGGGGAAGGTCACAACCTGTTGCCCTGAAAGGGCATTCTGTCACTAGAGCCAGTGTTGAAGGCTAAACTGGCACACTTCTGTCTTGTCATCCTGGAATCTTTATCTTTTGATAGACCATTTTTGCCGAAGCATACAAGCAGTGTACAATACAAAGGACTGCAGAAAAATTGAAAAATAAGAAAAGGACCACCATTGTTAGACAGGACAGCAAAGAGAGTGAGAGAGAGCTAAATAATAATAGGGGAGAAGGGGGATGGGGCAGAAGGGAAAAAAACAAGCAGAAGGGAATGAGGGAAAGAGGAGGAAGGATATGGGTGAATTATGGTGAAGGACTGGTAATATTAAAAGCTAAAAACTGAAAAGGTGAGTTTTTATTGTGGCCTTAAACTTAGTGAAGGAGGCTTCAGAACAAAGGGTGAGAGGGAGGGAGTTCCACAAAGAGGGACCCAGGAAAAAGAAGGCTGAGTGATGTGTGTGTTCAAGATGGGCCTTGGAGACAGAAGGGAGGGCCAGACGGCAAGTATGGATTGAGCACAAGAGACGAGAGGGAGTATGGAAGTGAAGGAGGTTGGCAAGATATTGCAGGGTGGAGGTATGAATAGTTCTGTGTACTAACATGAGGATTTTGTAGTGAATTCGAAAACAGACCGTGAGCCAGTGAAGACGGAGGAGGAGTGGGGTGATCAAAGTAGGAGGAAAAGATTAGAAAGCGCGCGGGTGTGTTTTGAGTCTGTGAAGATGGTATTGCGGAAGGCCAGCTAGGATAATGTTGCAATAGTCGATTCTTGTGATAACAAGAGATAGGAGCAGAGTAGTCAGAGCAGCAGGGGAGAGAGGAATGGACATTGAACAAATCTGACGAAGGTGATAAAAGGACTGATGAGAAATGAATGAAATGTGTTCTGTAAATGAAAGAGAGGAGTCAATAATCACTCCAAGATATCTGAAAGAGGAGACCAGGGGTATAGGGGTGGAGGCAAGGTGGGGGCCAAAGGAGGCAAAATGGTGCTGAAGTGATCTAAATGACATAGGATTTGGATGGATTCAAATGAAGAAAGTTAGAGGACATCCAAGTGTGGATGCGGTCCAGAAAGGAATTGAGGGGATCAATGTCGGGAACTGAGGAAGATGTGCGATGGAGGAGGATGATGATATCATCTGCGTAATAGTATGCAGAGACACCTGATTGTTGTATTAACAGAATGAGGGGGTAAGAAAAATATTGAAAAGAAGGTGGGAGAGAACAGAACCTTGAGGGACACCACAGGATAGGGGCCTAGAGGAGGACAAGGCATTAGAAGAGGACTGGACTGAAAATGAACAGGCAGTGAGGAAAGACCTGAACCACCTCCAGGGAATAAAGATAAAGATCCTGGAATGTCGTGACTAGGTGCAAGTTTCTCCAACTCAGGTCACTGAAACCCTTCATCGGGCTCAAAAGACGTCTATCACAGTGGCATATGTGAGAGCTCAGGGGCACAGAGGCTCTGTGTGAAGAACTGCAGCAAATCACCGATGCTCTTCACAGCCCAGTTTGAAGGGAATACCTCCTTGAGACCAACAAGGACAGAAACATCCCTGGGCCACTGCACCATAATCCTGGGGGCGGAGGGACTCCACCTGGAAGAGGGAAATACATGGCACTCAGAGACATTATTGAAGTCCAAAACTGGTCAGACGTTCCCTTCTGTCTTTGTAACTACAGAGTAGATAAAGTAGAGGCCCTTGCTCCATTCCTCTCCTGGGACAGGAACATCCATCACCAACTGCATAACTTTTGTAGCCATCCTCTTGGCTAGTGACTCGAAAGGAAAAGACCAGAACGACCAGTCAGGAAAGCTCCAGTGCATAACCCTATCTCACCAACTCCTGAAACCAATGATCTGACATGGACTGAGGCCACTCACAATGTTACTGGACAGCTGGCCTCCATCCTGCCCCAAGAGCCAAACTTCCCAGCTCTTTCAGCAGCTGTCACAAGATCCACAAGTGAAGTGCTCAGCCTGTGCCTGACTCACTTTGTGCCAGACAGTTGCCATAAAGGGTCTTCCCGCACCATTCCTGGCACTAGTTGAAACTCTGCTCTGCTGCATCCCAAGCTGCACCACTCAGAGTGCGGTGCTCAACCCTGCTGAGGTGGCTGGCTGCACACTTTCCCTTCCCAGCATTGTTCTTGGCCATCTGACAAGGCCAATTCCACCTATGCACTGCTCCGGGTCCTGCTGACAGAATGCTCCCCACACTGCTCTTGGACCCAGTACCACAATTGGCTCCTCACAGCGCTCCCACTGCAGGCTGACCTATAGCTTTCCCTTCTCCAACATTCACTTTAACAAAAATTCCATGTGCTTCTGGACATCTCTCTCACCTCTGCCCCTTACCTCCAGATCAACGCAGCAACTCTGCAATAAAAAAAAGGATTTTGGTTATTTAACTTTATGGAGACTGGAGGCAAGGGGAGATAGCAAAATGAGCAGGGAAAAGAGGCAAGAGAGAGAGAGCAAGAAAGAGAGTGGGAGTGAGAGAGAGGGAAGGAACCTCCATGTATTCCCCCAAGGGCCAGGCTGAGGACTCAATTGGGTGGCCAGTTCTCTAACAGATCCCAGAAGTCACTATCAGACCTGATCCAAAACGATGCTGTACATCTATACAACGTCTACCATCTGCTAGAGTCAGAATATGGAGGTGAGAATGGAGCCACACAGTGCCTTATATAGGGCACTTTGTTCCTTGTCTGCATCTGCTGGTAGAGGGGCAGCCCAATAAAGCACAGTTACTTACCTGTAACAGGTGATCTCTGGGAACAGCAGGAATTAGTCCTCACATATGGGTACGTCGGCACCGACGGAGCCTGCGCGGGAAAGCTCCCCAGCTTCCCAGAAGGAAGCTTTTGGGGCCTCCCACTGCACATGCGAGCTGCCTTCCCGCCTTCCTGACCAGCTCTCCTCAGTTCGAGTTTATAGCTGAGACAATAGAGAGAGGAAAGGAAGATAGATAGAGGATACAACTCCTAGGGGAGGTGGGTGGGTTGTGAGGACTAATTCCTGCAGTTCCCAGAGATCACCTGTTACAGGTAAGTAACTGTGCTATCTCCAGGAACAAGCAGGAATAAGTCCTCACATATGGGGACTCCCTAGCTAAGATGCCTGGGAGATCCCGTTCCAAGGGTTCGTCATCTTCGTATGGATCTCAGGCATCCATTCTGGGAAGGTGGGCAGGAGTTGTTCAAGTATGGAACAGGTGTTTGAGGACAGCCTGACCAAACAAGGCATCCCGGCGGGAGTCCTTGTCCAAACAGTAATGGGCTGTGAAGGTATGAACCGAGGCCCAGGTGGCGGCTCGACAGATCTGATCTATGGATACAGAGTGAAGATGAGCCATAGAAGTGGCCATGGCTCTCACATTGTGAGCTGTGACATGGCCTTCCAGAGAAATGTTTTTACTCTGGTAAGCAAAGGAAATACACTGAGCAATCCAATTGGAAAGTGTACGTTTGGAGACTGGAAGTCCCAAATGGGAAGGATCAAAAGCCACAAAAAGTTGGGAAGACTTTCGATGTGGCTGAGTCCTGTTGAGGTAAAAGGCAAGAGCTCTTTTACAATCTAAAGTATGAAGGTTCCTCTCTGCACTGGATGCATGAGGAGCCGGAAAAAAGACAGGTAGATATACCTCTTGATTAAGATGAAAAGGCGAGACCACTTTGGGCATAAAGTGGGGATTCGTCCTAAGGACCACCTTATCATGATGAAACCTGGTATAAGGTGGATGAGCCACTAAGGCCTGTAGTTCACTGATGCGGCGAGCCGAAGTGACTGCAATAAGGAAAAGGACCTTCCAGGAAAGAAATTTCAAGGAGGTAGAAACCAACGGTTCAAAAGGTGGCTTCATAAGCTGACCCAGAACTAGGTTCAAGTCCCATGCTACTGGAGGAGGTCGGATGGGAGGCTTAGTTAGAGTCAGGCCTCTCATGAACCTTGCAATAAGAGGATGAGAGGAGACAGGTTGTCCATTTATAGGTTTTAAAGATGCTGCAATAGCACTCAAATGGACTCTTACTGAATTCGTCTTAAGGCCTGCATTAGAAAGATGCAGGAGATAGTCTAGTAGAGAATTCAAAGGAAGTGCTAGAGGGTCAAGACCCTGTTGAGCACACCAAATGGAAAAGCGTTTCCATTTGAAAACATAGGAACGCCTCGTGGAGGGTTTCCTAGAGGCATGAAGGATATCTTTCACTGGTTGAGAAAGATTGAAGTCATGAAGGCTTAGGCCTTCAGTAACCAAGCTCTGAGGTGTAGGGACTTGGGGTTGGGTGCCACAAAGTCTGAGACTGAGTAGGGGTAAGTTGAGACTTGGGAAGGTTTACCACCAGTCCCAGATACTGCAGAAGGTGCCTTGTGCGGTCCAGGGAAATCTGGGCCTCTGACTGAGATGGAGCTCGGATGAGCCAGTCGTCCAGATATGGGAATACAAAAATTCCCAGACCTCTTAGAAATGCAGCCACCACTGCCATGGATTTGGTGAACACTCTTGGAGCAGAGGCTAGACTGAAGGGAAGTACTCTGTACTGGAAATGTTTTCCCTGAAACAGAAATCTTAGATATTTTCTGTGGGATGGGTGGATGAGTATATGTGTGTACGCATCCTTGAGATCTAGAGAACAAAGCCAATCCTGACTCTGAAGGTATGGAAGGAGAATGCCTAGAGAAAGCATTTTGAATTTCTCCTTGTATAGAAATTTGTTCAATTCTCTCAGATCTAGGATAGGTCTGAATCCCCCTGTCTTCTTTGTTATGAGAAAATAAGGGGAGTAGAATCCTGTCCCTTGTTGAAGAAGAGGAACCTCTTCTATTGCCCCCTGGGCAAGGAGAGAAGAGACCTCCTGATCCAATAGGCCCAGGAGAGATGGGGGAGAATTGAAGTGCCTCACCATGGTATATGGAGGAAGGTTGGAAAAATGAAGTTTGTAGCCCTCTCTGATGATAGAGAGGGTCCATTGCTCTGATGTAATTTGCCCCCATCTGGGAGCAAAGTGAGCTAACCTTCCGGGAATGGTGAGGGGCTCTGGTTGTTCTAGAGCCAGAAATGTTAAGTTCTCTAGGGGCAAGTCAAAACCCCTGAGGGGGTTGAGCCTGCTGAGGAGTGGCAGACGCTGCAGGCTTTGACCTTGCCTGTTTAGGTTGCTGACGTTTAGCAGCAAAGCGAGGCTGAGAAGATTGTTGGCCAGTATTTGTGGAAAATCTGGCCTTCTTGTAGTAAGGCCTCTTGAAAGACTTTTTCTTGGCAGGAGTAGAGGTAGACTTAGAAAGTCTATCTAATGTAGCATTTTCTGCGTCCATTTGAGTGGCTTTAATTTGCCAGTCCTTACCAAATAAGTTCTCACCTGTACAGGGCAGATTCCGTAAGCCATCCAGGACCCAGGGTTCTAGGTCAGAGGCCTGGAGCCAAGCAAGTCGTCGGGCTGCAATAGCAATGCCCGAAGCTCTACCGGCACCCTCAAAGGAATCAAAAGCTGCTCTGTTGGAGAACTTAGAAACATCTAGAAGCTGTTTCACCAGAGAAATGAACTCCTCCTTTCTATCCTCAGGGATAAAGGAGGCAAAATGCCGTACCTTTAGGGCAAGTTCCCTGAGAAACATGCCCATATACAGACTGTAAGAATTAATCCTGGCTATAAGCATACTAGCCTGGAAAATTTTTCTGCCAAAAGAGTCTAGGGTCTTACATTCTCGCCCTGGAGGGGTAGAAGAGTGCCTTTTGGTGCTCTTAATCTTTTTCAGCGCAGACTTCACCACAATGGAATGGTGAGGCAGCTGAGTCTTTTGAAACCCAGGAGGAGGGAGGGACACGGTACATGGTGTCCAACCTACGAGAGTAAGGAGACAACGTTAGAGGAGCCTCCCACAAGTCCATCAAGTGTTCTTGAAGGATTTCATGGATAGGCAGGGTGACTGCCTCTTTAGGAACCTTAGGGTATCCTAAAATATCCAATTTCTTTGACCTAGGTTCTTTTTCAGAGGATGTGGTAATAGAAAGTCCTTTAGCCAGTTCTATAATGAAGTCTTGAAAGGACAAATCCTCTGGTGGAGACATTCTCCTCTTTGGGGAAGAGGGGTCTTCATGAAGAACTAGAGACAGCTCATCAGAGTCCTCAGAGGAGTCAAAATCCTCAGAAGAATCAGAGTATTCTCTATTTGCTTCCAACGCACGATACGCATACCGATCGGTATCGACATCGGGCGTACCGGGTATGGGATCGGTATCTGGTGAAAACCCGGATCCGGCATGCGGAACCGATCTGCGTTTGGAAGTCGATGGTCTCGGTTCCGGTATGGGAGACGATACCGGAACCGGACCCGGTACCGCTGAACGCGGTACCGAGGGCGTCGCAGCATTAATAAAAGCCAGCATGGCCTGCTGCATGGTCTGAACAGTATTGCTCATAGACGCCACTGCTGCCTGGATGTCGGTACCAGTATGGGCCGGTACCCCAGAGCAGTCTAACAGGTGATCAGTCGAGGCCGTGCCATCGATGTCAACCTGTAACCCCATAGATGGTGCTTTGGAAGCCAGAGCTTCCCGCCGGGGTTGTTTGGCTGGGGCATGGTCCTCAGATTCAAAAGTGAGAGCCTCTCGATGCTTTGAAGGAGATTTGCTCTTTGAGGACCTGCCCAAAGAAGGTTTGGTTACCTGAGATCCATCCGGAGAGGAAGACCTGGATGACTGTGATGCTGGATTATCTGAAGCAAACAGCACATGGAATTTGTTGGCCCGGTTCTGCAAACCACGTTTAGACATCTGGGAGCAGGATGGGCAGTCCGGAATGGAGTGGTCAGGTCCCAAACATTTAAGACACCATTCATGGGTGTCTGTGACAGAAATAACAGCACTACACTTGGTACACTTCTTGAAACCAGGGGCTGGTTTCTCCATGAGGAGAATTTGTGTAGGCCTGAGGCCTAACCGAAGTCACCAAGTTGTGCAAAGATAAAGTTTTGGTTTTTTTTTAAAGAAAAGAAAAGAGAGACCGGCGGTACCGGTTTCGGTATGGGGAAGGCAGGTACGCGGTCTAAAGAAACAAACTAAAACAATAATTTCTTCAGCGGTGACAGGAACACGACCTGCTGGCTCCGCGGAAAAAAAGAGAAACTGAGGAGAGTTGGTCAGGAAGGCGGGAAGGCAGCGCACATGTGCAGTGGGAGGCCCCAAAAGCTTCCTTCTGGGAAGCTGGGCAGCTTTCCCGCGCAGGCTCCGTCGGTGCCGACGTACCCATATGTGAGAACTTATTCCTGCTTGTTCCTGGAGATAAACATAAAGGGCAATAAAGAAATTGTAGGTTCTCTTGATATATGAATATGGATTAATATGGCAACCACGCTACTTTATTCAGGATTACTTCAGAAACCTTCTAGAACCTTTTTGATTGAAGTTGAATTTAAAAAACTACCACATCAGAGGAATACCAAACTATGAAATATGATATTTTGTCGGTAATATAGCTAACATTCACAATGGATTACATTTGTCATTTCCATTTGAAAAGACAGCACAAAGCACTTTCAAATCAGAGGTCAATAGACAAAATTTTACACTACTTGAATCAAGCTCTGAACACATTTCAACCTTGACGACTCAAAAACAGCTTTATTGCTTCTAATGAAAATATAGCATCAATAAATACACATTTCAGTAACGTGACTTTTGCGAAACAGTTTCTCCAATTCTAAAAACCAAGATATTAAAACGTAGATTTGTAATTTGCTTCAACATACAGCAAATAGTTAATTGAAGATAACACAGCAATTAAAATGTCTACTGTAAAACCATCAGCATTATTTATCGATCAAGTTAAAATCATGAAAAATAGAATACTGCATTTCAACTAGAAGACAGGCAGGTGCTCTGTTCACTGTGTAATTATATATTCTACCAGATTTTTTTTTATAGTCCCTAAAAGTAAATATTAATGGTAAGTAGTCTGTATGTCTTTGAAAATGAACACCTATAAAAGGATTGAAATATGACCATTTTAATGGATATAGTGTATGCCTCTAAGTTTACAGACCTCTAAAAAGCAGTGACAACATAGTATGGTCCCTGAGTTGTGAGCTCAGTGCCACGATCAATTGTAAGTTTTTACTGTCCTTTAACCTTTGTATCATATTATTTAATTATATTTACGTACAATATGATTTTTACATATGTGGGCTCACATGTCACAATTTTTTGTGATGTTTTTGTTTAACTGTCCTTTTATTATGTTATCTATTTATTTTATGTACCAGATTATTTTAGCCTGTGTTATTTATTGCAATAATTGATTTCTTTTAATTATGTTATGTTTTTATGATGTTACATATTGCCTCATATCCATATAGAATATGATTTCACTCTACATTATTTGGTGCAACACAATTGATTTTTAATCTGTTCGATTTAATCGTTCCTTTTACCACCTTTATCATTATTTTCTACAATTAATCATTCCTTTCATCTGTCTGCTATAATCTCCATTTGTCTTTTTTGATGGATATTACTTATGATTCTACTTTTTACAATCTGTATCTTGGTCACTCTCTTCATACGTGCATGTATATACAGTATTCTCCAGCTTCCTATTTGCCTTTAGCATTTGTCTTTCATTTTTACTCTATATAATATGATACATAATATATTTTAATATTCTCTCTTCTGATTGCTTACTAGTTTATTCTTTAAGTGTTTTATTTTGTTCTTTTGTGTAAAGCACATGATCCATTATTGTAATTTTTATATTTGTAATTTTTACTTTTTATGTTTCAGTCATACCCCTGACAAGGCACAAGTCAAAACACAGCCGTGTACGAGTATGATAGGACAAATAGAGCTTCTTTTAACTCACCTCGCTCCTAGTTTTGTCATCACATTTGCTTTCCTTTGGATGTTCCCTGATTTGTTGCAGGAGTTTGGCAGTACATTCTGCAGCAAGAGTTCAGAAATTCTGCAGCCATTATGTGGTACCTCTGCATAAATCTGTATCTTTTGCACATTTTATGATGCACTTACGATACATGAAGGCAGCAATTTTCAAAACACTATTATACCTGTGTAACAGGTTGCCTGAAAAAAACTGCCCACCCTCTCCCTGGATAAAAGTACACAGGCAAAAGGCACCAAAATTAGATGAGGGACACAATGCGTTTAAGTTTGCATTTTCAAGACTAGGTAGCTTATTATTCATGAAAAAAAATATCTGCAGAAAAACTAGAGGCAAATCTCTGCACGTGCTTTTTCCTGGGCAGTTTTCCAAGGGAAAGTCCTTCCATTTGAGAACTAGTGCAAAGTCTTTAAGGAAAAAAAAAACAGTGGATTCAATATCTGGCCACAGAGTTTTGAAAACCGTCACCTATTAAAAAAAAAAAAAGTTTGATGATGGGGGTGGGGGAGGATACCAGCATGGATGAGGGATCTTGGGGATAGGGATAAAATGGAAAGAGAAGGAGAGAACAATGGAGATAGAGGTAGGAGGAAGAAAAAGCAGGCCTTGGGATAAGGAGAAAAGAAGGAAATTGGTGGGTCAGAAAAAAAAGTAGGTGGGAGGAAGGCAGAGAAGAAAATTCAGGGGATGAGGTGTCCCTCCCCTGGCTCTAGTCCTGCTTTTCTTGCACTTCCCTCCTCCATACTTTGTGTCCTTTTTCACATACACACACACACACACACCCCTCTTCCATCCACTCACTCATTATTCAAGTTAATCCTTTCAAGTGATTGCCTCCTCTCTTCCTACCAATTCCTAGCCATCAGAGCTCCACTCTTCCCCCTTTTGACTCCCAGCTAATACTCTCCTCTCACATACCCCTCATCCTCGCAACACATCTTCACCACCATTCTGTTCTCTTTTATTACCCCAAATCTCTACCTCTCTTTCAGCCCTCTATTTACTACCATTCCCCAATCAGATATCTTGGTCTCTTTCCCCTTTTTTTTTATTACCCTTAATGAATCAGACAGGAGGAGGAGGAATGCGGCCTGTGTCAAGCAGCTTCCTCTTCCACTCAACTCGGTTTGAACCATGTGAAACACTGAAGTGTCGCATGCAGTTCTAAGCTCAAGTCAGACCCCAGAGACTTGAAAGGGAGGGGGGGGGGGGTGAGATACAGACTGAAGCACTGCTGCTCTCCTCTTCCTACTATGCAGCCCAGAACGGTACAGCAGTGATGTAGAAGAGGAAATGTAATGGAGTCAGAACGGACACCAGCAAATGAAGGTGCTACTGCTTAATCCGGCTCCCAATTCCCATGATTCTGGGGGCAACCCAGTCATTCTATGGTGGGGCCTATTTCTGCAGTCCTTACTGAGGGAGACTGGGGTCCCTAGCTGCTCAACTGGCCAAGACATGCCTTCTCTCGTTGTATCCTGGTATGGTCTACAACAGTGCCGAGGAACATCACTGTGGGCAGAATAGAATGCTTAATAAAATTAAAGTAAAAAGTCACACAATCTGCATATTTGAAGAGCAAAGATATTTATTAATAAATTAGATACTGAATCTGCTTATATTCTAAAGAAATTCATAAAGGGTTCTATAGGCTTTCTTGTACAATTCACTGATAGAAGAGCTAATCCATCTTGAAACAGAAGTCTTAAAAGCTAGATTATTCTTATCAACTTCATTCAGGTCAAATAATTACAAGTATTTCCTGAAGAATTTCACCTGTTCTGAGCAACACTAATACCTCTCAAAGGTTCCACAGTTTTGATACAAAGTGGCAAAGCAGTTTTCTTCACTAATGTAAAAAGTAGAATTAATCTTGGGGAAAAAAAAAAAACTTTGAGGAGCTCTTAAAACTAGATTCTTACTGTAAATATTGCAGAAAATATAACAAAGTCCTGTCCTGTGTGTTAGTTACTTGCTATTTTACTACCTCAAAATCTCTGTACTAGCTTCCTGTTCTCTACTGAGTCAAGTTTAAAATCTTTGTCCTAGCTTTCAAGGCTCCCAAACACTGGGCACCTCTATCCCAGCTGTTGCATCACGTATGCATTCCTTTCCATTTCCTGCATTCTTTACAAGCCCAACTAATCATGCTGGCCATAAAGTACTACATCTCCCAAGCATCATATAAAGTACTACATCTCCCAAGCATCATAAAGAGCCTTCCCAGGACCAGTTAAAACCTTATGAAACTTGAGAAGAATAAGGACTAATTTGATAAGCAGCATAGTTTTCAGGAGATGACTAGAAACATGGTTCTTTGATATGCCTTTTGATCCAAATACCATAGCATAATCCACTTCAAACTCTGTCCGTTAGTCCTTAGAATAGGGCAGGAAATTTTTTAACCTCTATAGGATGACATACATAAAAATTCCTCTATGCATACCAAATTTTACCTAAGTTTTCTTTTGCTTTCCTTATTACATATTTTTGAAACTTCCTTATATGTACTTTTTATTGTGTTTATTCGATATATTTATGAGACAGATCCTGACCCATTGTTACTTTCTGTGGTATTTATATCCAGTGTACTTATGATGTACACTGACATCTTTTTTAAAACACATTTTGAGCTCTGTAGTGAAAGCATGAAACGATGAAAATTTTTAAGCCAGAAAAAAAATTGAATCTACAGGTTTAAATGGAGGCTCCTTAATAGTATTCAACACATTAAGACTTCATGGTGTTATTGGCTTCAGCATGTTAAGCTTCTACAAATTTGTTGCTCTGAAAATTTTAGCACATTATGATGAGAAAGGAGAAATTTTCCATACCTGCTAATTTCCTTTCTTCGAAATCTGCAAGGCCAATACAGACAAGCGAGTTATGCTCACCAACCAGCAGGCGGAGCAACAACATTTAGTGATGTTATCACTTGTATTTCCATATCATCCCTCCAGTCTAGTCCAGGCACATGGGCTGGCCCCCCAACCAGCAGATGGAGACTGAGCATGACCAGCTTTGCTGATGCCGTCATCTAGAAAAGGCACTGTGCATCAGAAGGCTTGCAGTATTGCTCAGTGCATCTGGGCTACACTATAGGGTTCCTTGGAGCTTTGGCCAGGAGTGAACAGGTTGAATTGAGCCTGGGTTTAAAAACAAAAAAACAAAACAAAACATAACGAGAAGGGTGAGGGCAGTTGTTTTCTTCATTGCTAGAGGTATTTAAAAAAAAAAAGTTGGAAGAGGAGGCAGTCCATTAGAGCGTAATAAGAACGCCTTCAGAGAAAGCAGAGAGAGGCTCAGTGCTTTGAATTGGGCATTGAAGGGGCTACCTCCACGAACTGAGTGCCGCGAACTGTACTCAGACGACGATGGCCTCATTTGCTGCAAACCCAGAAGCCCCAGATCCCTCCCTCCAATCCTGCCCAGCAATGGTTGTCTGGCGAGTCTTCCTGCCCCTTTACTTTTGCTATCATGGTAGGATACGGGGCACGTCGTTTGCGGCCCATGTGGATGTCCTGCTTTTTCTCAGGGCCATGAAGCAGGTGCGGCCTCTCCAAGACCCTTGGTCCTGACGTGGGATCTGAACATGGTGCTGTCAGCGCTTAGAGGAGCACCATTCTAGCCCCAGGAGACAGCTTCCTTGAAGGACTTCACTTTAAAGACGGTGTTTTTGGTGGCTGCCTATTCGTCAAGGCGCATTTTGGAGTTGCAGGTGTTGTCTTGTCAGAAACCATTCCTGGTCTTCCATCTGGAAAAGGTGGTGCTGAGGATGTTGCCCTCCTTCTTGTCCAAAGTGGTAACTCTCTGGTGCTACGGGGAGGGGGAGAGAGCAAGACAGGGGACAGTCGGAGCTGCGCTTGCTGGACGCCCACCGGGTGCTCCTGCAGTACCTGAAGCAGACGGCAGCATTTCGGCAATCCGACCGCCTTTTCATCCTCTTTGGGAGGGCTGCGGCCTCCAAGGCATCCATTGCACACTGACTGATGGAGGCTGTAGCAGCAGCATACCACTTGCAGCATGAGCCTCTCTCTGGGACTGTGAACACAGTCCACTAGGGTACAGGGCAAGTTCTGTACCATCTGGGGACATTTGTAGGGTGGCCACCTGAGCATCACTGCATGCCTTTGCATGTCATTATCGACTGGATGTCGGGCCCAGAGAGGAGACGCAGTTCGAGGCCAGGGTGCTGCAGGTTGGCCTCATGGGTCCTTCCCCGTAAGGGGCACTGCTGTGATACATCCCATGCATCTGGACTGGACTGGAGGGATGATACAGAAGGTGAACTTAGGCCTTATCTGCTAATTGCCTTTCCTTGAATCCCTCCAGTCCAGTCCCCTCCCTATCACTCGGCCGGTCTGTCTATCTGTTGTGTGGATGTCTTCTGATGTGGGTGATGGATGAACGTCTGCTTGAGCGTGCCATATTTGTGGCAGCGGTGAGAATACTAAGAAAAAAAAATAACAAATTGATTAAAGACCTCTTCCTAGAAGTAGGGAAAATAATTACAGTATTGCTAAAAGAACTCTGAGGAGGACTTCCGGGTTTGTCAGCGTCCTAAGAGCCGTGAGGAGTGGCCTGGGAAGCATCAGGTTCACAATCCCCGGTGTTTGTTTTCTTTCATTTGGAACTGATTATGTCCATGTTGGCTTAAATTCTGCTTTGTCACTTCAATACTGGCAAGCCTTCTGATGCACAGTGCCTTTAGCAGATAAAACAGCAAAGCTTGTCATGCTCAGTCTCCATCTGCTGGTTGGGGGACACAACGCATACGTCTGGACGGGACTGGAAGGATTCAAGAAAAGGCAATTAGCAGGTAAGGCCAAATTTCACCACACTCTGGTGTAGTGCTGAAAGAAGCCAGTATTTGTCTGCCTCCAGCAGGTGGCAACATGTGTGGACTGGTGCAGCAGCACAGGTAGGCCTGTCTGCCCTGGTCCAGATCAAGGGGCCATCTTTTACCACATTATGATGAGAAAAACAACATGAATCTCTCAGAGATTAGAAACAGCAGCAATGTGAATCCTCAATGTTCTAATTAAGGTTTCTAAGACCCTGATGTGATTGCCTTCAATTTTTTTTTTTTTTAACAATTATGATGAAATCTAATACACAAACTTTATATTAAAACAATTATACATTGAAAAGTGCATGTGCTAAACACTGCACAAAGGGTGCTTTGCTGATTGCACATGGTGAGGAAGAGCGTGAAGTTGTATTTTTTTTTTTAACTACTTTATTTAAAGCAGCAAGAGACTTATTCTCCCATTGAAGTCAATGGATTGTATTTAAACACAGCAGAAAACAAAAAGGTACAGATTAAAAAAGATAAAAATAAGAAGCATGCTTCTACACACAGCCCTACAAGAGATAGTCTGGCACTTTTAGTCCCATCTTCCAGGAATCTCCGTGGGTGAGCCTCCCCAAAGGCCTCCACCATTTCACCAGGCCCAACCTGATGAGCAACTGGCCCTTTAGGGGAGTTTGCTCATCTGCTGCTTGGAGGCAGCATCCTTTGACCAAGCACAGATTCAGAGCACCTTGGCGTTGGTCAAGGGAGACAGGCTCATCTGAGCTAGTGCACCAGCTCAAACATATAGCTATCTGCTGGAGGCAGACAAATACTGGTTTCTCTCAGTGCTGCACCAGTAGATATACCGAGTGATGACATCACTGAAGGTTGCTCAAGTCTACCTCCACCTGCTGGCAAGGAAGCATAAACCACTTATCTGGAATGGTCTATCAAGATAACAGAAAGTGTTATTTAGATATTACCTGGAGAGGGTGCAGTCTGAAAGGTACTTTTATGCATGGTTGGTGGTCAGTTATACAGAGATTTTGGGATGGATTTCTCTTTCTTTTAGAGTTTAACTGTGGTGAAATTAATGAGGGAACCTAAGCCACTATTAATACGCCACAGGTTACCAAGTATTGCTGAAGATTTGTGATCTTTGCTGTCCTGCTGCACAACAGCAGCTAGATGTGAGATAGTATGACTTTGGAAGTCACTGCATTTGCCCTTGGTGACCTTTCAGAAGAGGATTTGGATTTTTTTTTTAATTAACAGCCCTAAGAGGAAATATGTCCTAATTTAATAGAGTATGGGTCTCATGTGTTGAGAAAATGTGAAACTGTGATCCAGTTCCTCAAAGGTTGTATCATGTGCAGAATGAGAAGTAGGGCAGACCCGAAAATTGGTTCAAGATGGTGGCCCACTAGGCTAACCTTAAGCCCTACGCCCCTCTGTCCTCAGCTGTCAGAATGTATCGTTTAGCTTTGAATGCACTACTTTTTGCTGCTGCTGCTGCTGGAATCCACCCCCCCCTGAAGCTGTCGCCATAGGTGGCCATCTAGCTTGCCTAATAGTTGGACCAGCCCTGCTGAGAAGTAGGCATCTTTATTCTCCTTTGGCTATGAGAGTAACTCCAGCCACCCATAAGCAATGCGGCATCTAGATTCTACCAAGCATACATTAAACATATTTGCAAGGGGACCCACTAACCAACTCTAAAATAATTTATAGAATTTCATTTGTGAACCCATCCACTCCAGGTACTTTACTCACCGGAAGGGATGTTATACCACAAACACCTTTAATATTACAATTTCCTCCCCACTCACTTTCAGCATTTCTATCCTCCACAAGCAGTAATCCATTTTCTCCTCAGTACCCAGTTATGAAGGGTATATAGCACCCTATATAAGGCAACATTTTGTTGAATTCTATATTCAATATGTCTAAGCCCTTTCCCACCCTCATCTTTAATACGCATTGACTTCTGCATTGAAATTCCTTCAACTTCCTACTAGCTTCATCTCCCTGTTCATAAATCGTTTCATTTTCAGCATTTCATAATTAATTTCCACTAATTGAAATTCCTTCAACCCATTCTTCATTACAATTAATTTAACACTTTCTCATTTACTAAGCCACTCTTATGCCTTTCCTCTAGAGTTACAATATCATTCCTTAACTTTTCCTTCTGTTCTCTCCCCCTTTTCCGTCTAGTCCCCAAGGCAATGAATCTACCTCGAAGCACAGCCTTCAAAGCACTCCTATATGACCCCTGGTGTTTGCTGTCCCAAGTCACTGAACTGCAAGTATTCTTCAATATCTTTTCCTACCTGAGCACGCACTTCTGCCTCATTAACCAAATTGAAACGTGCACATGTGACGGGCATTTCCCCTTCCTCCATTTGGAAGCTCCTGCGTATCTATGGGGAAGGTGTCAAGAGATATGATAATGGGGTTAGGTGGGATGGAAGAAAAATAGTATGGTTAAGAGGTTTGAAGGTAGGGGGGGGATGTAGCAGGGCGATATACATGGAAGATGAAAACTGTTCAGTAACTGGTATGTTTTCTTATAATTTGGGTGGGGCAGGGGTATAATGTAATTGATATTTGGTGTTTTATTTGTAAACCGCTTTGATATTTTATTTCATTTGATAACATGTCAATCAAAATTTTACAAGGCACAGTACAATAAAATATCAACAATCATAATTAAAACACAAACATAGCACAATCCCACACCCACTCATCTTTTTTTGTCCTATCCCTAAAAAAGCCTCCCTGATACATTCATATATTTAATAGATCTTAACACTAGATCATATACTCTCTCATATACTTCTTATACAAAGTGGCATATCAATTTTAATAAATAAAATGCTTTATAGTATGCTGCTTTTAACAGGGAAGGTGGTTAAAAAAAAACAAATTTAATACTAAAATAAGAATTTGATTCTTACCAAGATGATCCTAAGTCATTTTTGATACGACCACCAAGTTTGTCCATTTTTTATATAATTGAAAAACTCCAAGTCAATCACACGTTTGCATTTAAGAATAGTATTCCCATCTGCTCAATTGAAGTACTTTCAATTAAAAGGGGGTTGTTTACTAACAGTTAGTGCATACTAATGCTGTTAATGTCATTTACAGCAGGACGCGTTTTATAAAATAGATCTTACAGTAAATCATGCATACAGTTAGTAAATCGATCCCCAGAGTGTTTTGCAAAGCTGAACAACAATTTATATTTTGGAAGGGAATGGATTAGAAGGACTATTCAAAAAAGACTCTATATACAAGAAAGCAAGTCCTAGCAAGTAAGTTCAAGTTTATCGAGTACTTTCTTTATATGAAAAAAAACAATGCATGAATTCTTGCATCATCTTTGTATATATACTGTTGGTAATCAAAAAAACTCTAAATTAACCTAATTGTATTATGAATATTAGGGGGATATCACTATATTGAACAAGAGTTCCTTATCATCCTGCTAGACCAGTCAAGCCAAATGGGTTATGCTCCTTTACCAGCTTTCAGTGATATCATCACTCGTATATCCTAGTGCACTGAGAGAAGCCAGTATTTGTCTGCCTCCAGAAGGTGGCAAGGTGTGGGGACTGTAGCAAAAATGTGGATTCTCCTGGCCAATACTACCATGGGATGGTCATTGAGATTTAGTCTGGAAAGGCCCTGTATCCACACTCTTTCCTGCAGGTTACTAGCACTGGTGGGCCTGAAGAGGAGCAGGAGGATCTTATGGGGTCCCGGGGGGGGGGGGGAGGTGTCAGAAAGTTGGGCCCCTTGCTATGCCATATATTTTTCTGTATTTTCAGTATTATTCGGCAAGCTATATATTTTTTTGTATTTTTTCCCCTCTCCTTTCCAATTGGGCAGAATTTGTTTAAATTTTCCCATGCTCTCTTCTGTGTGGCCAAGGACATTCTCCCAGATACATAGATACTCAGAAAGGGAGGTTCCTTCCAGCATAGCCTGAAGCTAGACCTGTTTTTTTGGATTCAGAGTCTTCTCATTTGAAGAGACTCAGAGTCTCTTCAAGTCTGTCACTGAATTGGTCAAATAGGGGATGCTGCTTTCTGATAGGGATATGAAAATATGCACTGGTCAATTTCAGGGAGATAAGGAAATCCGCTGGCTGAACTGATGCAATAACCGACCTAATGGTCTCCATGAAGACATGAGGGACCCAGCGTTTGGCACTGGCCACCTTCTTGGAATAATTGCCCTGACCATTCTCTGCAGAAGGTATGGCTAAAATTGCCTGCAACTGCAGGAGGCACTGCAGAGTTTCTGCAAATTGCTACCCACTTGAATGGGAAGCAACAGAGTCTCCAGGAAGGCTTCTCCTAGGAACTCCGCAAACTTTAGCATGTAACATTGATCCAGCACATCCAGAACCCAATGATTCTGCTGCAATATGGGACCATTCTGAGAGAAATAGCTGGAAGCACCCCCTCCCATACAGGCTGCACCTTGGAATGGCCCCGCTGGATCTCATTGGAAAGGCTTATCAGCTTCAGCGGCAGATGTCAAGGAGTCATGAGATTATTAATAACTCTGAAAGAACCAACTTCTTGAATCTCTGTTAGAGGGATAGGCTCTACCCAGGCTCTTGGACAAATTGAGGGTGCCTCCAAGCTTCATGGATCTAGTGCCCTTGGGTCTTGTCTTCAGGAATTCTCCCAGATCTTTTGCCAATTTCAAGATCCCCCAAAGAGTAACTTGCCCTAAAGGGAAGCTTGCCCTGCTACATCTTGGAGGCCATATCTGCAGACTAGTTATGGAGCCAGAGCAACCGCCTGGTCACGAGAACTGCCATAGACTTAAAGGAAAACCTGAACAAGTCATATAGCGCATCAGCCACATATGCAGCCTCCGACTCCAATATGACAGTCTCTGGGCTGTCCAACAACTGCTAAAACCAGCTGGAAAGCACTCTGGCCACGATACCTGCACAAAGCCACTTGAGAGGCCAAGGCAGAAGCTGCACAGTCAGTCATTCTTACTGTCCCGAGACTCCTTAAACACAGCACCCCCTTCCATCAGAATGGTCATGCACTTGGGTCACCTATGTGACAAGGGCAGCCACCCATGGGAGTCTAAAAAACTAAAAGAGCTAGGCTTGGGTCAGAGGATACAAGCAAGAAACAACCTTCTAGCCCTTAAGGCACAACTCCAGATTCTCCCACTGAGAGACAGAGTTGTTCCATGACTTCCAGCAAAGGTTACTTTCTTTTTGGTGCTTTAGGGGAACTTTTGCTGAACTCTAGTAACCTCCTCAGGTTTAGAAACTGCTAACACCTAATGAGGTGTTAGTTCCCTCCCTACCCACCCCAACTCCCACCCACCCCTAGTGAGCAGTCTTGCTTTATAGGGCACCTCCCCTTTAACAAATCACAGAGAATTGGACCAGCACATTTTGAATATAATTAAAGAGATTTAACTGCTTTTTCTCTGAAAGGACAGCTGCGAAACCGGCTGGTACATGGTAGATCTCTCTCTTTTGCTTTAACAGATACCTAAGCTCCACGAACAGAACAATGGCTGGGAAAAATCGTATTGCTAAAGCTGTTGCCCCCGTTACAGCTTCTGCCTCGGTCCAGACAGAAGTCCTAATGCCAGTTGAAGGACCAGTTCCATGTGCAGGGTGCCTGCATGCTGAAGCTCTGAGGAAACAAGTGGAGGAACTCAGAGAGGAGGTGGTGAGGCTGAGGAGCATTCAAGACAGTGAGAAGTACATTGATGAGATGCTTCTTGCAGCAACCAAGCTCTCCAGCACAGGAGAAGATGGGTGCAAACAGAATGTCGATGGTTGGACACAAGTCACCAGGGCCTGCAAAATCACCAATCCAACTTCTCCAGCCCTTGAAATGAAGAACCATTATGCAGCCCTGGAAGTGGAGGAGGTGAAAGCATCCCTGGAAAGGGAAGAACCAGAGTTAAAGTACCCCAAAGTTGCAGAATCAGTGACCAGAAGGAAACGAAGGGTGGTGGTGGTTGGAGACTTTCTTCTGAGGGGTACTGAGGCATCCATCTGCCGACCAGACTTGATGTCCAGAGAGGTATGCTGTCTGCCTGGTGCCAAAATCCAAGATGTTACGGAGAGTTTGCCAAGACTCATCAAGCCCACTGACTATTACCCAATGTTGCTAATCCATGTTGGAACAAATGATACTGCCAGGTATACCTCGGAACGTATCAAAAGTGACTTCATGGCTCTGGGACAGAGGGTGAAGCAGTTAGGTGCACAGGTGGTGTTCTCTTCAATCCTCCCTGTTGAGGGTAAAGGCCAAGGCAGAGAGGCTCGCATCCTGGAGATGAATGCATGGCTGCGTGGATGGTGTCGAGAGCGTTTTGGTTTCCTAGACCATGGGATGCTGTTCCAAGGGTTGCAGAGCAGAGATGGCTTCCATCTGTCCAAGAAAGGTCAACGCATCTTCGGTAGAAGACTGGCTAATCTACTGAAGAGGGCTTTAAACTAGATTCGTTGGGAATAGGTGAAGAAAGCCCCCAGGTAAGTGAAAGCCCCCAGGTAGGTGGTACATTAAATATCTTTATGGAAATGGGTAACAGGGGTAACATATGGAAAGCAGTGTGTATAAATGCCCGTAGCATGGGAAATAAGATCCCTGATGTTGAAGCTTTGGTGGGAGTGGCTGACTTGGATTTAGTGGCAGTTACAGAAACATGGTTCACAGAAAACCATGACTGGGATGTAACTATACCTGGCTATACTTTATTCAGAAAGGACAGGGTAGGAAGAAGGGGAGGAGGAGTGGCACTATATGTAAAAACTACTATTAAAGCTTTGGAATTACAGAGCTTAAAAGGGAGAGAGGAGGCATTGTGGGTTAAACTAGAAAGAGGGAAAGAGAAATCGATTTGCATTGGTGTGATATACAGACCTCCCTCACAAGAGGAAGAGGTGGACAGAGAGTTAATTGAAGACATACGCAGCATTGCTAGGAAAGGGGAAGTGCTACTGATAGGAGATTTCAATATGCCAGATGTTGATTGGCACATTCCTGCTGCAGTATCATCTAGAAGTAAGGAGATCCTGGATTCTCTACAGGGAGAATTATTCAGGCAATTGGTAAGACCCCACACGTGAAGGGACCATACTGGACTTGGTGCTTACCAATGGTGAAAGTGTTTCTGATGTTGTAGTGGGAGATCATTTTGCATCCAGTGATCACCAGATGGTGTGGTTCAGTATTAGGACTAGGGCTGTTAGAATCCATTCCAAGGTGAGGATCTTAGACTTTAGGAAGACTAACTTTGCGAAGATGGGCCAATACCTCAGGGAGTCGTTAGTGGGATGGGAACAGCTGGGTGATGAAGAAAAACAGTGGGCAAAACTGAAAGGGGATATTTTAAGGGCAACCAACATTTTTGTTAAAATGGTAAATAAAGGCAAAAGGAAAAGGAGACCGCTATGGTTTTTTAAGGAAGTAGCTGAAAAAGTGAAGAAAAAGAGGGAGGCATTCATGAAATACAAGAGATCACAGAGAGAGGAAGACAGGCATCTGTATTTGGAAAAAACTTAGAGAAGCTAGCAAAGTAGTCAAGAAGGCAAAGATTCAAAAGGAGGAGGAAATAGCCAATGCAATAAAATGGGGGGGATAAGACATTTTTCAGATATATTAGTGAGAAGAGGAAGGGCAAAAGTGGTATTGTCAGACTCAAGAGTGTAGGGGGGGGGGGGGAATATGTAGAAGCTGATAAGGATAAAGCGGAATTGCTTAACAAATATTTTTGTTCTGTGTTCACAGATGAAGAACCAGGAGCAGGACCTCAGAAAACACCCACAAATAGGAACAGAAGCGAGGGACATCTTGAACAATTTTCAGAAGACTGTGTTCATGAGAAACTAGCTCAACTTAAAGTAGACAAAGCGATGGGACCGGATGGGATACACCCTAGAATACTGAGGGAACTTGGGGATGTTCTAGCAACTCCACTGACTGACCTTTTCAATGCCTCGTTGGAGTCGGGAGTGGTGCCAAAGGACTGGAGAGAGGCTCATGTGGTGCCTTTACACAAAAGCGGAAGTAAGTAAGGATGTGGTTGAAAACTACAGGCCGGTTAGTTTAACTTCGGTGGTGAGTAAATTATTGGAAACGCTGCTGAAAGAGAAAATAGTGAGGTCTCTGGAGTCCAGCGGATTACAGGATCCGAGGCAGCATGGATTCACCAGAGGCAGGTCTTGTCAGACAAGTCTGATTGATTTCTTTGACTGGGTGACCAGGGAGTTGGACCAAGGGAGAGCTCTAGATGTGGTGTATTTAGATTTCAGTAAAGCCTTTGACACTGTTCCTCACAGGCGACTTATAAACAAACTGAGCACCCTAGGGATGGACCCTAAAGTTACTGCTTGGGTTAGAAATTGGTTGGGTGGGAGGCGACAAAGAGTACAAGTAAATGGAGCTCACTCTGAGGAGAAGGATGTCACCAGTGGTGTGCCCCAGGGATCTGTCCTTGGTCCGATTCTTTTTAACATCTTTGTTAGTGATATAGCGGAAGGGCTGTCGGGTAAGGTTTGCCTCTTTGCAGATGATACCAAAATCTGCAATAGAGTAGACACCCAGGAAGGTGTAGATAACATGAGGAGGGATCTAGCTACGCATGAAGAATGGTCTAGAATTTGGCAGCTGGGATTTAATGTTAAAAAATGTAAGGTCATGCATTTGGGCTGCAGCAATCCAAGAGAGCAATACAGTATAGGAGGTGAAGTACTTTTGTCCACTAAAGAAGAGCGGGACCTAGGCGTGGTTGTGTCTGATGATCTTAAAGTAGCTAAACAGGTAGAAAAGGCGACGGCAAAAGCTAGAAGGATGCTTGGGTGCATACGGAGAGGAATGGCTAGCAGAAAAAAGGAGGTGATAATGCCTCTGGTATAAGTCTTTGGTGCGACCTCATTTGGAGTATAGTGTGCAATTCTGGAGACCGCACCTTCAAAAGGATGTGAACAGGATGGAGTCGGTGCAGAGGGTGGCTACTAAAATGATTAGTGGGCTTCATTATAAAGCATATGAGGACAGACTTAAGGATCTTAATATGTACACCTTAGAGGAAAGGCGGGATAGAGGTGATATGATTGAGATGTTTAAATACCTCCGTGGCATAAATGTTCAGGGAGAGAGCCTCTTTCAATTGAAAGCAAGTTCTGCTACGAGAGGACATGGGATGAGGGTGAAGGGAGATAGATTCAGGAGTGATATGCGGAAATATTTCTTTATGGAAAGAGTAGTGGATCCGTGGAATAGTCTCCCAGTGGAGGTGGTAGAGATGAGGACAGTAACTGAATTCAAAAAAGCATGGGACCAACACAGAGGATCTCTAAAGGTAAAAAGTGGACTGTTGTAGTTGTTGATATGGCAGGACAGACTAGATAGGCCATGTGGTCTTTTTCTGTCATCATGTTTCTATGTTTCTTTGTAAAGGAAAAAAGCCAGAAGGACACCTAATACCCTCCAAGATGGGAGCTACCTTAGAAGGCAGAGCAGATTCTTGCTCCCGAACACACAAGGCCACCATTACATACCGAATCAAAACCAGACGTTCCTCTCAGTGAAAGATGCAGATCACCGAAGGATCCCTCAACAAGTGGAAGTTCTCCTTCCTCCTGAAATTCACCTTCTGAAACCAAGAGTTCTCCTTCAGTGTCCTAACCAACATCCGTAGGGGATAGGGTTGAGCTATCAGAGAAGTGCCTGGCTCAAAAGGGGAGGCGGGGTGCTTAATCCCCTGATGGACCATAGCAGTGCCACTCAAGGTCCCAGAATCCCCCATAGGAGAGGACCGTACCCCAAAACCTTGAGAAGCAGCTAAAAATGATTGAATGCAGCCTGTGAACTCATTCAGCAGCTGCTGATCAAAACCAGCAGACAGAGATTCCCCCCAAAGGGAGTCTGCTGGCCTGAGCCCAAGGCCTCCTTGGTCTTCTGTGCTGCCCACATACTCACTACCATGCTGTATTCAAACAAAAAAGGCAGCCAAATACATCCCAACATAAAATAAACTACTAACACATTATCTTAGGCTTCCGTGGCTGGTACCATGATCTTTGCTGTTTTCCAAGTCATGCTGCATTTTAGTAGGTGGAACCAACATTTCAGCCATCATAATCTTCATGGTGAAGTAGTTATGCAGTGGATGTCTGTTCTTATATATCATGGTTCTCAAACCAGATTGGTGGGATTGAGAACCACTCTATATAAAAACAGACATCCAACTACTTCACCCTGAAGAAAGCCACAGCATGATGGCTGAAACATCAGTTCCACTTACTAAGATGTGGCATGACCCACAAAATTGCAAAGATTAAGCTACTAAACACTTTTCTCATGTTTGCTCATTTGTTAGGAAGGGTAAAACTTAAAGAACATTCCCTGGTAGGCATGCGAGAATCTCACCCGCTCTCGATACTCTCTTTCTTGGGGAAGAAGAGTTCTTCTGGGAAATAAGCTACAGTTGTGTCAACATTAGTGGCACCTTGCAGCTCAACCCCTTAATGTCCAATATCTCCTAAAAAAGAAAGTAACCCGTGAAATGGCTTTAGACTATATATACACACATATTTGACACAGAAAAGAATCAAATAAAACAAGACCAATTAAAAAAGGAAATATTAAAACTGAGACATTGCCAGAACATTACTATTGACACCCTTATAAACAATTCAAATCAGTTTGAACAGAGGAACCATATTCCCATAGCAATAAAATTAGATGCACTTATGATCAATTGTCAGTACTCACATGACTTCAATCAACCAATTAACGATGGCTCTAATGTTTAAAAAGATCATTCACTCATTTTCACAATGGTGAAGACAAGAGAGCTGCCTACGGCCGCCAGAAAAGCCATTATGACCAAACATCAAACTTCAAAGGCGTAGAAGGCCTTCTCCAAAGACCTTGGGATTCCTGTGTCTAGAGTGCAATGTTATTAAGAAGATTTTTGCTCATGGAACTCTCAAGAACCTCCCAGGACCGTTAGGAAGAGGAAAATTAATCCAAGAAGTCTTCGAAGGTTAGTGCAAACTGGTGGAAAAACATTGCATACAACAAACATCGAGAGAGCTTAAAGCTGACTTGGAGCAATCAGGTGATTTCAACTTGCACCATACAACGTGCACTAAACAAAGAAGGACTTCATTGGCGAAGGCCAAGGAGGACCATGATGCTCAAAGACAGATATAAAAAGGCATGCCTGATCTTTGCCCAAACCCACCTTGAAAAAACACAATCCTCCTGGGAAAATGTTCTCTGGACAGATGAAACCAATCTTGAGCTCTTTGGTAATGCAGACCATCGATACATTTACAGGCGAAGAAATGAAGCTTATAAGGAGAAAAACACCCTTCCTACAGTTAAATATGGTGGAGGTTCCATAATGTTGTGGGGCTGTTTTGCTGCCTCAGGAACTGGAGGCCTGGAACATATTAAAGGAATCATGAAGTCAGAGGACTAGCAAGGTATTTTGGAGTGAAATGTGCTACCTAGTGTCAGAAAGCTAGATCTGGGTTGAAGGTCATGGGTCCTTCAGCAGGACAATGATATAAAACATACATCCAAAAGTACAAAAGAATGGTTAAAAGGGAACAAAATGGACCATTTTAAACTGGCCAGCAATGAATCCTGATCTCAATCCAATCAAGAACTTTTGGAAAGAGCTGAAATCTGCCATTGGTAAAAGGAATCCTGGAAACATTCATGAGCTGGAACAAATCGCAGTTGAAGAGAGAGTGAAACTACCAGCAGATAGATGTAAGAAACGTATAGATGGTTACAAGAAAGGTGTGGAGGCTGTCATCACTGCCAAGGGTTGTGCAATATCAGTGAAGGGTGCCATTAATCCTGTCCAGATCGTATTTTATTTTTTCTCAGATATTACTACATCTAAGTTGCACAGACATCTTTTCTTTGTTGTATTCCTTTGAACATACTATTAAAATATTATGATGATATACAATTGGAATAATTCCAATTATTTCTCAAAATACTGTACACAACATACCTAAAATGCAAAGGTGCTAATAATGTTGACCACAACTGTACTGAACTCTGAGAGCAGCAGTTCAGCTGGCTCTCTTGCTCTATATATGGCTCGAAGTCCAAACTGTTTACCTGCTGTCAGGATCCAGCATCTGCTTTCTCCTGCTGAAATGCTGGTTCGCCGTCTGAAAAAGACCTCTTCTGTTTTGAAGGCTTCTTTTGATAATTTGGAGTTTGACCAGGATGATGAATTTTTGGGCTCTTTAGAAGAAAATGAAAGCTCCCTTTGTTTTGCTCTGCAGAGGTCCCATTCCAGATTAAGCACAACAGCCTCTCAGTGCTGGCATGAGATTCTGGAGGTCAGCATGGGAAGGGATGCATGCCAATGACATGGCACAAAAGAGAATACTTCTGTTGATAAAGTTGGGACATCTTCACTTCAAAAGCTGAATTTGAAGTTCCATAAAACTAAGTCAGTGGAAAAAAAGTGTTGAAAAGTGCTAAAAATCTTCAGAGCTAAAATTGGATAATGTTAGTAACGTCCCACAGGTGCCTAACGTAGTTACAAAGCAAGTCCATGTTATTTCAGATATCAATTCAAACGATTTGACTTTAAATGTGCAGGATTCTTCTTTGGACGTTTTGCTTCAGGCTTTGAGATTTAAAAAACTAAAATTACAACATAATATGGTGGTGAAATTTGAGGCCAGGATTCAGAAGTGTGAACAAAAAAAAAATGTATAAATATATTATTGATATAGAAAAAAAAGTCAACGTGAAATTATCTAAAGTAGAGGATGAATCTTATTCCTTAACTAAGTCTAAGGTGACATTTTACTTACAAGATAATGTCCTTTCCTTGAGTCCTGCTAGACCAGTCCAGATAAGTGGGTTGTATTCTCCTACCAGCAGACTGGTGGAGACAGAAACCAATGAAATGCCCAGGTTTCAATGACATCACTCACAACCTCTAGAGGGCACCTCAGTATTCATCCCAGTGCATAAAGGAAAGCATGATAAACCTCACACAACCTCAAGACAGGCAACAATGATAAATCAAACAGCCGAGAAACCATGTAGAAAACTATGTATATGAGAAAGAAGGCTGTCAGTAGGAAATGAATCTGAAGAGCCAAGTAGAAAAAAAAATCCTAGCGGACAAAGATACCACTGCAGAATGACAGACGAAACGGTTCCAAGGATGGGTCCTGGACTGGTCTAGCGGGGCTCAAGAAAAGAACATTATCTGCTAAGTAAAATGTCACCTTCCATATCATCCTGCTAAACTAGTCCAGGCAAGTAGGATGTATCAAAGTTACGCCTCCACTGGGTGGGAAGAAGACAGCAGCTCGCAGAACTTAGAGTCAAAGGTCGTGTCTACTTGAGCCTGAATACCTAAGCTGTAACGCTTGACAAAAAGTGGAAAGTGATGCCCACAGTGCCACCTAACAATGTCTGAAGGGGCTACCGAGCTATGCTATGCCCCTGAAGATGCTGGTGCCCGAGAAGAATGGGCACGCAAACCCGCCAGAGTCAGCCAGCTCCACAAAAGATACGCTGATCCAGCATCCCAAGGTAAATTCGGTTGTCACAACACCCATGCTTGGGCCAGCAAACAGCATAAAAGATGATAGGACATACAAAAGGAAGCTGTAACCTCCAAGTCCCAGAGAAGCATTCTCTGGACATCCACAAGGCAAAGATCCTTATCTTTCCCACAACACTGCTCCTCAGAGGAGGGCAAGCAAACCACCTGGTTCACATGAAAGGGAGATATCATCTTGGGCAGAAGGAAGGCATAAGCCAAATGAAAACAGCCTCCTCTGAAAAGGACAAATATGGATTCTGGCAAAACGGAACCTGCTACTCAAAAATGTGCCTTGCCAAGCAAATTGTGACCAAGAAAATACAGTCTTGAGAGTCACGCCCTTCTGAGCAGCACATTTCAGGAGGCTCAAAGGGCTCAAACACCAGGACCCTGAGCACCAGACAGAAATCCCCAGAAGGAACAAATGGCCAGAGGAGAGGATGAAGACATCAAATTCCCTGAAGAAAATGTGAAACATCCAGGTGCAAGGCTGGAGACTTTCCAGCCACCGGACCACAAAAAGGACAAGGCTGCCACACAGACTTTCACATTGGTAAGGGGAAAAAAAAACTTTTTTTCCAGACCATCCTGCAGAAGACCAACGGAACTAGCACCTTAGCAGACTTCGGAACAAGTTGTCGTGTGCTGCATCCACAAGGTACCAGGCCTGCACGCATGCCAGGCAGGTAGAATCCCTCCGGGCTCTGAGCAGAGCAGAAACTACCGCAGGAGAATAGTGCTTAGGTGACAACAGACCTCCTTCAAGAGCCAAAGCCGTAAGCAAGAAGGGAGCCAGATCATTCAGGAAAAACAGTCTCTGATGCAACCAGTCCGAAATGGGGCAGATAAAGAAGAGAAACCTGAAAGAACCGCAACAGGTTCCTAAACCACACTTTTCGCCCCATCCAGACCACCAGTACAATCCAGCCCGGCTGGTGCTTCATGCGCCGAAACACATGCCCCTATAGCAGCCATGGAGGCAGCCATACAGCAGGCATTGCTCTGGCCATGACTGAACCAGGGGTGACAAGCCTTGGACCCAGTTTCCGTATGATGAGTGAAGCAACGACACACTTGAGATTGGAGTGCAATGCCTTCAATTCTATCCCGGAATGACTCCAACAGCAGAGAAGAATTTGAAAACACCTTCTGACTTCACGCCCATTCCCCGAGACAGAGAGAGTCACAAAAGAGGGCCCCTTCAACAAACTGACCATGCTGGCAATGTGCCAAGCCGAAAGAGCTAAGAGGCTCATCTCTGCCCAGGCGAACCAGAGAGTCATCCCCCAGACAACTCCTGCACAGCTTGTGCCACTTTGGCGATTAGCAGATGCCGCAGTCATGGAAAAATGCAAGAGGACCAGTCAGATAGCCTTTGCTTCATGAAGGTTGATGGATCACATCACCTGCATGCAGCGCCAACAGCCCTGGTCTGCTCAGTCTAGACAAAGGCTTCCCCGCCTGAAGGACAGGCAACAGACTCCAGAAGAATCCACAAGCGATTACTAGTGGCATGCCCCCCATAAGATAATGTGGCCATAGTCAACACCTCAAGCTGGCTCTCACTTCCAGCTGGAGCAGGAGCACGAGCTCAAGCTCAGGTCAGGAAGGGCTGCCGAAGCGGCCTCCTACGAGTATGCCCATGGCACCAGTTAACTGCTGTCTCCATCAATTACTACTATTGATCATTTGAATAACACTACAAGGCATACACAGTGCTGTACAGGCACATGTAAGAGACAGTCCCTGCTCAGAGCTTACAATCTAGTAGAGACAGACAATACAGCAGCTGAGGACAAGAATACATCTAAGGGTATGGAGTAAGAAGACACATAGGAGACTAAGCAGATCAAGATCCAAAAGCAGCTAAGAAGCGAGTTTTCAGTCTGGATTTGAAAAGGGCCAGAGATGAAGCCTGACCTACAGACTCCAGTAGTTTTTTTTCCAGGCATAAGGAGCAGCAAGGTGAAAGGATCTGTATGGAGTTGGCAGTGGCAGCAGGGCACAGACAGAAGCAATCCACCAGAAGAACAGAGTTCCTGAGGAGGGGTGTAGGGAGAGATAAAGGTAGTGAGGAACAGCAGAATGAGTGCACTTACAGGTCAGTAGGAGAAGATTGAATTGGATATGGAAACTGATAGGGAGCCAGTGAAACAACTTGAGAAGAGTGGTAATATGAGCATATCAGGGCTTACAGAAGATTAGCCATGCAACCAAATTTTGAACAGATTGAAGGAGAGAGATATGATTCAATGGGAAACCAGCAAGGAGGAGGTTGCAATAGCCTAGCCGGGAGGTGACTAAAGAGTGGTTAAATGTCTTAGTAGTGTGTTCAGAAAGGAAGGGGCGAATTTTGCTGATGTTATAGAGAAAGAAATGACAGATTTTAGCTATCAATTGGATGTGTGTGGAGACGGAGAGGGAGGAGTCAAAAACGACCCCAAGATTGCGAGTCAAGGAAACAGGGAATAGTAAAGTGTTATCCACAGAGATAGAGAAAGGTGGAAGGTGGAGGGTGAAAAATAAGCAGCTTGGTTTTAGCTATGTTCAATTTCAAACGGCGATGATATATCCAGGCAGCAATATCAGATAGTTAGGCAGAGATAGCACAGTTACTTACCTGTAACAGGTGATCTCTGGGAACAGCAGGAATAAGTCTTCACATATGGGTACGTCGGTACCGACGGAGTCTGAGCGGGAACGCTTCCCAGCGTCCAATCAAAACGCTTTTGGAAGCATCCCACCACGCCTGCGTGCTGCCTTCCCGCCTTCCCAACTGCCTCTCCTCAGTTAAGTTTTAAAGCTGAGACAAAGAGAGAGAGAGGAAAGGAAAGATAGATGGAGAGATACAACTCCTAGGGGAGGTGGGTGGGTTGTGAAGACTTATTCCTGCTGTTCCCAGAGATCACCTGTTACAGGTAAGTAACTGTGCTATCTCCAGGAACAAGCAGGAATGAGTCTTCACATATGGGGACTCCCAAGCTGAGATGCCCAGAGGGAGTCCTAGCATGTTGCGGATGTAGAAAAGCCATGCTACTCCCCAGAACCTAAGGCATCCTGGGGATGGAGGGTAGGAGTTGAATACAGAAAAGGTGCTGTGGAACAGCTGAACTAGAACAGGACCTCTACAGAGAAGAACCCTGTAGAGAGGAGATCTAGTGGTAAAAATTGAGATATGGGCCTCCCTTGTTGGCATTGCAAGTCTACTGAGGTTGATATGGATCTGTTAGAAGAACCATTGGAAAACCTCAAGGAGTACCTCACTGAGAAGTAGAGGTAAGAAAAGTAGAAAAACAAGTGGAGGTCAGAACCCCTCAGGGTGAGAAATAGCCCCAGGGAGAAACTGGGGTAGGGAAAGAGAGGTAGGACTTCAGCGGAAGACGCAGAAGGTACCATTAAGAAAGCTTAAGCTGTGTTGGTCCAAGAAAAATCCAATCCTAGGACCAAAAGAAAAAAGTGTCTGACCCAGCTGGACTGGCAGTAGAAACAGTCCATGTAGGAGAGAAAGGGTGTGGAAACCCCTGTATCTGATAAGAAGTTAAGGACAGACTTAGGAAGCGCTAAGCTTTAGATAAACTGAAGTTCCTCAATGTCTTTCCTGAATGCGTTAAGGAAAGAAAAAGGGTACATGGAGAACTTCAGGGGTGTATATATATATATACACATACGGAGAGACCTGTATAGGCAGAAGAAACACAGATATATATATATCTATATAAACAAATACAAATATATATATATATATAAATATAATATGTAGGCATGTAGACAGATGTCTCCAGGTATGTGGATGAAGAAATGTCTATAGAAAGTGATCCCCATAGGAGTATGGGGAGAGAAAAGATTCATCTAACAGCAAGGAGGGTGATACCCGCTTGAATAGATGCAACAAGAATCTTCCTTCCCTGGTTATGATTGAAAACGTCAGGGGAATAGTGTCCCTGACAAAAGAGAGTCTAAATCCGTTTCAGAATTTGAGCTCTTAAATAACCACGATGGCCTACGTGGAAAAAGGCAGAGGATAACTTCAGTCTGCAGGCAAGTAAGTCCAGATTTCTCCAGAACCGCAGTATGGAGAATGGATAGAGGACGTCACTGGAGGAAGATACCATAGTGACCTGTCTACAAGGGCAGATGGGTATCAGGCGTCCTTTAACTGCCACTGAAACAAAAAAGACCTCTGGCGAGAAGACCAAGGGGATATGGACCAAGCCAGGGAATTTGCCATTCTTTAGGTTGTCATGTGAAGAAAAGGCCTGAGCCTCAGGTCTCAAAAGAGATTTTAGATGAGATGGTAGGGGTAGGGAACACCTACCAGACATGAAAAATATGACTGGGGAAACCCCTCCTAACCCTCTGGGGTTATCTGCTAGACATGATATGATGCTCTCTAGCAAGGGCCCATAGTGCAAAGCTACTCTGTAGAGTTGCAGAGAGCATGCTGCAGGTTAGTTAGAAGAAAAAACTGGCTGCTAAAAGCCAGTGGGTAAGAACTATTCTGCCAAGGACAAGGGGCAAAGAATAGAAGTTAACCAAGCAGTCTGTGATAATAGGGTTTCCCAAACGAGGTTGATAACCTGTTTGGGGTTTAGCACTGAGGCTAGAAGAATAGCTAGTGGAGGAGAAGCCCTGGTTGTGTGGTGAACAGAACCAATGGCTTAACCACTAGGAATTAGTGTATCTGCAGCAACTACCAGGGCAGCGGGAGAAAAATTTCTTTTCCCATCTTTTTTAGATTGGAAAAAAGAGACGACAGACATAGTAGGACTATCTAGTGTCTGATGAGCTGCCCTAAGGAAATAAAGGGGGAGACAACTCTTAAATGGAGAATCCCCCTGTGGAACAGGTAGAGGACAATAGGGGCTTACCAGTGTAAAAGAGCCACTCTTACAAACCAGATGCTGTAGCAAGAGGGAGGTAAGACAGAGGTGAAAGAAACTGACTATGAAGGAAGTCTCTGAAAGGTAAGATGATACATGCCAGTACAGGGAAACAACTGTCTTATTAATAGTTGTCATTTCTCTTTTCCCGAAAAGGAAGAGAAACCTGTCAAGTGAGGGCAGGATCATCATGAAGACTCTTAGAGTAAAGGAAAAAACGTCTCAAGAAGAGACATCTTGAAAAAGTTAGGATAAATTTAGTGCAGATACTTCAGCAAAAAGAAGTAGACTGCCCCTGTAACCAGCAACACAAGGGGAAAAATGACTTATTTAAAACCCTGCGACTGCTGGGTTTATGGACCCTGTTGAGGTCGTGGTTTCTTCAGACTAGGGCGATGTTTCCCCTGTTTGGGGACATCTGAATGATGGGCAGAAGAAGAATAAAAAACTTTTTCCCCCTAGGGGAAGAAAGTTGGGTAGGACATTTCCTACCAACTGGGAAAGAGGAAGGCGTAGAACAGCCTCTGGAAACAGGAATGTCAGTGGTTAACTGAGCAACCTGGAGTAAAGACTCCTTGTTAAAGAGATTTTCTCCAGTGCAAGGAGTATTTCCCAGTCTTTCTTGAGCCCATTTGTCTAAGCTTGAAGCCTGGAGCCAGGCTTTACGTCGTGCCCCTATAGCTATAGCAGAAGTTCTGCTAACAGACTCAAAGGAGTCCAGGGAAGCACAAATAAGGAACCTAAATATATTCTGAGCATGACTAATCAGAGAGGAATAGTCTGCACTTATAGTCTCTTGAAGAAAAGGAGTCAAAGATAGTAATTTCTTTGTGACCTCATCAAGAGATAATCCCATATAGAAAATATATGAGAGAATTCTTGCTGAAAGCATGGATGCCTGGAAGGTTTGGCGTCCAAAGGCATCTAAAGTCTTAGACTCACGACCTGGCGGATAAGAAGAGTGCTTTTTAGTACTCTTCACCCGCCTCATTGCTGATTCAACAACAATGGAATGATGAGGAAGTTGAGTCTTCTGAAAACCTGAAGAGGGAGGCACCTGATATAGAAGATCAGTTTCCTAGAAGGTGGGGGCACCGTTAAAGAAGCTTCCCACATTTGTAGAATGAGATCCTGCAAAGAATGATGCAAAGGAAGCATGATGGTATCCTTTGCTGTCCCAGGAATATATAGGGATTCTGCATTGCCTTGTGTAGGATCCTGTCCAGGCATAGAAATGGCAAGTGATCTCATCATATCCATGAGAAAAGCTTGAAAAGAAAAATCCCCAGAGGGAAATTCTTTTGGACAGGCTAGATCTGCTGAAGAACTAGCATTGGCACCGGAGGATCTATCTAACCTTATAGGAATATAAGATCCTGAATGGTGGAGATCCCTAGAGAATAGTCGCCGGTACCGCAGGGGGTCGGGACCAACAACAGTCGGTAGCATATCGTCCATGCTAGGGATCGATTCCAAACTCGGTATCGAGGGAAGCGAGCCTGAAGAGGGAAGCATGGAAGGCACAGACAGCCATGGTAATGTGGATACCGGTACCGACTCCAGCAACATATCCGGTACCAGTGGATGAAGGCCAGCCGATGACAACTCTATCGGTATGGAAGAAACCGAGAGTGCCGGACATGGAAGGCATCGAAGGCATCGAAGGAAGCGAGTCTATCGAAGCACATCTGGAGGGTACCGACGTCGGTACTAGTATCGGTACCGGGATCGATACCGATACTGGAGGGTCGGCCTGGAGCGTATCCAATGGTCCCGTAGGCACCGAGGACGCCAGACAACGATCCTTGGTGAGGAATGTTTTCATCCAACACCATTGCCGATGCCGGGGTATCGGTACCACTCGAAGCGGATGCCACCACCGAGCATGGCACAGGTATGTTCTGTGAGGGGTGAACCTCAGGAACAACCTGAAACCCCACACAGGCTTTGGAGGCCGAAGACTCCCACCGGGGTTTTAAAACCAGTATGTTCTCGAGGGCAAGACCAGAGGCATCTCTATGCTGTGCATGAGATCTACCACTCGAGGACTGGCTAGTCTTAACAGACTGTTTTTGGGTTACCTGATTCCGTGTAGAAGAAGAAATGGTCGGTGCCCTGAAGCTGGATGGGGACCGCGTATCGAGGGAAACCCGATGCTGAAGACTTCTTCCGACAATACTATTGCAGGAGGGACACTCTGGAGGAAAATGGTCAGGACCCAAACCGGCCAGACACCAATTAGGGGTGTCTAAGGTTAATTTTGTACCACCGAAGTTTGAACATTTCTTGGGAATAGTGACTGGCGGTTCCATGAAGGAAAGTGAGTAGGCCTAGCAGGCCTAAGAAAACCGTGAGGCACTAAGAAGAAAAAATATTCCTTAAAGAGGAAATTTTACAAGAAAAAAGGAGAAAAAAAACACCGGCGGTATCGGTGGCGTCGGGGAGGGCAGCCGCGACCACAAGAAAACTAAAAAATAAAAGGAGAATTTTCTGCGGTGACAGGAGGACGTCCTGCCGGCTCCGCGGAAAAACGAAAACTGAGGAGAGGCAGTTAGGAAGGCGGGAAGGCAGCACGCAGGCGTGATGGGATGCTTCCAAAAGCGTTTTGATTGGACGCAGGGAAGCGTTCCCGCGCAGACTCCGTCAGTACTAACGTACCCATATGTGAAGACTCATTCCTGTTTGTTCCTGGAGATGAGGGCCTGGATTGCTGGAGAGATTTCAGGTGTAGAGAGAGAGAGATATGAAAAATTATCAGCATAAAAATGATACTGAAAACCATGGGAGGAGAAGAGTGTACCAAATGACTGGATATAGAAAGAGAAAAGGAGAGGGCCCAAGAAAGACTGTTGGGGTGCACCAATTGAGAGTGGGATAGCAGTAGAAGAGGATCTAGAAAAAGAAACACTGAAAATAAGATGGGAGAGATAAGGAAGAGAACCAGGGGGGATACAGAGTCCTTAAAACCAAGCAAGGACAAGGTGTTGAGGAGATGGTGGTGGTCAACCATGTCAAAAGCAGCAGAAAGGTCAAAAAGCATGAGGATAGAGTAAAGGCCCTTCGATTTTGTGAGGAAGAGACCACTGGAGACTTTGGCAAGAGATGTTTCAATAGAATGTAAAGGATGAAAGCCAGATTGCAGTGGATCCAGAAAAACGTAAGAAGAAAAAGTCAAGGCAACAGTGGTGAACTGCACATTCAAGTAGTTTAAAAATGAAAGGGAGGAGGGAATGAGTCCACAATTAGGACAGGTAGGGTCTAGTGAAGGTTTCTTGAGGAGATGTGATCACAGCACGCTTGAAGGCTGCAGAGCTGTAGCAGTGGAGAACGACAGGTTGAAAATATGAGAGATGAAGGGATGATAGTGGAGGAGATGGAGTTTAGGAGATGGGTGGGAACAGAATCAGAGGAGCAGGTAGTGAGTTTGGAGGAGGGAAAAAAAGAAGTGTGATTTCCTCGTCAAAGAGCTTAGTAAAGGAAGTGAGGGTGTCAGAGACTGAGGGGAAGAGTTGGGAGTGAACAGGGAGAAGAAGGGATGGAGCTGATCTCGTAAGGATTTGGAGTATAATCTTGTGGACTTCAGCCATGGAAATAGTCGGCCAATGTTCAGGCAGAAAGGGAAGTCGGAGGCAGAGGCACCTTGAGGAGAAAGTTGAGAGTTTTAAAGAGATGGCAAGGGTCAGAAGCAAGAGGTTAGTCAGGTGGATATAGTAGTTTTGGCTTGGTAAGTGTCATGGCTGATTGGAAGGAGGCAAGCATGAATTTGCAATGTAGAAAGTCAGCAAGGATGTGGGATTTGAGCCAGATATGTTCAGCTAAGTGGGCACAGGAATGTAGATAGTGGGTAGTCAAAGACAGCCAGGGCTGAGATACAGTACATCTCACAGAACGTGGTATAGATGGAGCAAGAGCATCCAGAGCAAAAGAATGTGAAATGTTATAGGAAGCTAACGCCTCATCAACAGATTCAGATAACACAATGGAGTAAAGAGGTGATGAGATAGTAGTGGAGAGAGCCAATGGGTTGATAACATTTAGATTTCTAAAGAGAGTGAAGGAAATTGGGTGAGATTAAGGTGGGGAGTGATGAAGAGTGAAGCTTAGCAGGTGATTGTTAGATAGGGGAAGAACTGAGGTACAGAATTAGAGGGTAAGCAATTAGAGATGAAGACAAGATCAAGGCAGTGACCGTGCTGGTGAGTGGGGCAGTAGAGCAAAGCTGGAGGTTGAAAGAGGTGGTAAGGGAAAGGAGCTTTAAAGCATAAGGATCAGAGGGCGTTATCAACATGAACTTTAAAATCACCAAGAATAAGGGAGGGGGAGGATGGAACCAGAAAGAGAAGGAAAGCCACAGGTCAAAGTTAGTAAGAATGGTAGAGGTGAATTTGTTCGGGGGGAGGAGGGGGGGAGGTTGATAAATAACAGCCATCGAAGAGATAATTGAGTAAAAGCATGGCTAGAGTGGACTACAAAGAAGGGAAAGGAGTGAGACCAAGGTAAAAGGAGAGGTTGAAATTGGTAGGAATGAGAGAGAGAGAGTAGAAACCCAACACCACCACCACGGCCAGTGAGTCAAGGCATGTGGGAGAACTGGTAGCCACCACGAGAGAGGGCAGCGACTGAAGCAGAGTCTTCTGGGAGGAGCCAGATCTCAATTAGAGCAAGAAGATGGAAAGCATTAGAGACAGAGAAATCACGAATAAAGGCAAGTTTATTTGATATAGAGTGTGCCTTCCACAAGGCAAAACGAGAGGGATATGAATAAGATTTGAGCAGATGCATGAGGATCTGTCCTGGGAGTGTGAGAACTACTACTACTACTGAGCATTTGTATAGCGCTACAAGACATACGCAGCACTGCACAGACATGTAAGAGACAGTCCCTGCTCATCAGAGCTTACAATCTAGTCAAGACAGACAACACAGTAGGTATAGATATGGGATACATCTAGGGGGCAAGGTAAGGAAACACAAAGGAGATCAAGTGAGTCAAGATCTGAAAGCGGCAGTGAAGAGGTGAGTTTTCAGCCTGGATTTGAAAAGGGCCAGAGAAGGCAGCTGACGTATAGACTCAGGTAGTTTGTTCCAGGCATGAAGAGCAGTAAGGTGACAGGAGTGAAGTCTGGAGTTAGCAATAGAAGAGAAGGGCACAGATAGAAGCAATTTAACAGTATTTATATACCACTTTTTCATTAAATCAAGGTGGTTTACATTGAACTCAGTTGTTTACATTGTAACAATACGATTTAACCTCAACTTTATAACTTAGGTAAAAAAAAAATTTGCCAGAAGAGCGGAGTTTCCGTGAAGGGGTGTCGGGAGGTATAAGAGAGGAAAAGTAGTGAGGAGCTGCCGAGTGAATGCACTTATCTGTCAGCAGGAGTAGTTTGAACTGGATGTGAAAATGGATAGGGAGCCAATGAAGTGACTTAAGAGAGGTAATATGGGCATGACAAGGCTGGCAGAAGATTAGCCGCGCAGAGTGTTGAACAAATTGAAGGGGAGAAAGATGATTCAGCAGGAGACTAGCAAGGAGTAGATTACAATAGTCAAGACGGGAGGTGATTAAGGAGTGGATAAGTGTCTTAGTAGTGTGTTCAGAAAGGAATGGGCAGATTTTGTTGATATTACAGAGAAAGAAATGGCAGGTCTTAGCTATCAGATGGATGTGTGTGGAGAAGGAAAGAAAGGACGACCCTAAGGTTGTGAGCCAAGGAAACAGGAAGGAGTAGAGGGTTAGCCACAGAGACTGAGAAAAGGAGGAAGAAAAGAGGTTTTAGGGGAAAAAATAAGCAGCTCAGTTTTGGCCATGTTCAATTTCAAGCAGCAGTGAGACATCCAAGCAGCAATGTCAGAAAGGCAGGCAGAGATCCGGATTTGGATTGCCAGAGAGGTTTCAGGTGTAGAGAGGTAGATCTGGGAGTCATCAGCATAAAAATAGTACTGAAAGCCATGGGAAGAGATGAGTGCACCAAGGCCCTGGGTAAAGAGAGAGAAATGGAATGGACCCAAGACAGATCTTTGGGGTCCACCAACTCAGGGCATGATAGCAGCAGAGGAGGATCCACCAGAACAAACACTGAAAAAGCGATGAGAGAAATAAGAGGAGAACCAGGATAGTACAGAGCCTTTAAAACCAAGGTATCAAGGAGAAGGATGTGGTCAACAGTGTCAAAAGCAGCAGAGAGGTCAAGAAGGATGAGGACTGAGTAAAGGCCCTTGTATTTTGCCAGGAACATGTCACTGGAGACTTTGGCAAGAGCCATTTCAGTAGAATGTAAAGGACGAAAGCCAGATTATAAAGATCTAGGAGGGCTTGAGAGGAGAGAGAGTCAAGGCAATGGCGGTAAAACTGCACGTTCAAGTAGTTTAGAAACGAAGGGGAAGAGGGAGATGGATCGATAGTTAGAAGGACAGGCAGGATCAAGTGAGGATTTCGATTGATATCTCCAGATGATAGAAGGAGAAGGAGCAGAAGGGCACAGCGGAAACATGGGTGAGGTTCTTTGAGAGAGAGACAGAGAGAGAAATTTTGAATGAGAAGATGAAAAAGATGAAGCTCAAGAGCTGATGATAGGATAGATGAGATGGTGGGAGAAGGGAGGATAGTAAAGAGGGGACGATACGGAGAGGGGGTTTGAAATTGTTGGTACGAGGGGAGAAGATTAGGGAATGTCAACAATAGGAAGAAAAAGTGATGTGTAGCCATCAAGCCATGAAGCTGGGGATAATCCCAAACCCTGGGAGCCTGTCGAGAAATCAAACTACAAGTCACTTCAACCATCTCTGCACTCTCTCCTCTGGCAGAAGGACTCTGCCCGCTTAAGCATCAAACCATGCTTCAAGGAAGTCCAGGGATTGGAGAGGTGCCAAAGGATGCTTTCCCCAATTGACTACCCATCTGAAGCCTTCCAAAAGGGCACCACTCAGGTCGAAACCAGAGAGGCCTCCAACAGAGAATGGGCTCAGATGAGCCAGTCATCCAGGAATGGGTGTACACATAGTCTTTAGCATCACAGCACAGCAGCCACCACCATGACCCTGGAGAGCATCCTTGGGGCAGGGGAGAGGCCGAAAGTAGAGCGGCAAACTGTAGGCATGAGCCAAACATGGCAAAACGCAGACATCTCTGCTGATCCTCCCGGATCGGGATATAAAACACAAGATTCCGTCAAAACCAGAGATACCAGAAATTTCCTTTATTTTTTATTTATAAAACAGTCAGAGGCTGGTCTTGAACCAGTGTTCTTCAGATTAGAAGGCATGCAACTTGCAGAAGAGCCATCATGTTTCAGTAACTAGTTGCCATTTGAAAGTGCAAAACACACTAAGGAGCATTAACCACCTAGAGACCGTGGATCGGAAGGAGCCATCCTTCTTTGGCATCCCAGTTGCCTTTGACCCACTAGTCTGGAACTCTGGCACCATCCAATGTGGCCCATGCAGTGGCTCTCATGTCCATCAACTCACATAAAGAAATGGCAAACGCCTCCAGAATCGGCTGCTTGCAGTCCAGGACATAGCCGCTCTGAATGGTGTCTAGCACCCTTCTATCCTTGGTGACATGCAGGAATGGGCCCCAAAACCTACACAGTGAAGAACAGGAGACCCTCTGGAGGAGACCGAGCCTCTGGGCCCAGAAGCCCTATTGAAAAGGCTAATTATGGAACTGCAATCCAGACGTGGAGAAGAGCTTTCCAGGATGAAACACCAGGAGTCCCGAGACCCCCGAAAATCAGTCTAGTGTGTCCGCACTGGATGTGCAGAGGCCAAGGAGGGAAGTACCCTGCTCATTTCCCAGGCTCTTTCAGTCCATCCTCTCGAAGGCGAGAAGACTCGGCCTCACCCAAGTCCTTCACCAGCTACTCCAATCAGCCCCACAAGGAAGACTTCCCTTAAGGCCAGTTGAGTTATCTGGGCTCTCAGATCTATCTTTCTTCACCTGATATTTCTCAGACACTCCAGGCCCACATCTCTGCCTGCCTGTCTGACATCACCATCTGGATGTCTCACCACCATCTGAAATTAAACATGGGCAAAACCAAACTTATTTTTCCTCCTAAACCTTCCTTCCCCCTTCCTCCTTTCTCTGTAGATAACGCTCTTCTACGTCCTGTTTCCTCGGCCTATAACCCTGGGGTCATCTATGACGCCTCACATATCCAAAAGATAAATAAAATAAATAAATGGCAGGTTTTAGCTATTTATTATCTTTTTCTTATATACCGCACTTCCAAGGATCAGTGTGGTTTACAGAGAACATAAATCAACATTACATGAAACAGTTGTGCATGAAATGGTAAACATTTTTACATGGAACAGATATAAAACTATTTAAAATACAGAACAGTGTAACTATATACGTTTAGAGAGTTGCTACATCCAAGTGTTTCTTGGGTGGGAAAGGGCAGGGGTAGAAGGAATAAGGTGATGAGAGGCGGGTCATGTAATGCCGTCAAAATGTTCCTTAAATAGGTGGGTCTTAAGCAGCTTCTGGAATGTTGCTAGGTCATGAGTGTCTCTGATATGGTGTGGTAAGGCATTTCATAGGCGAGGGGCATGGAGGGAGAATATCCTAACTCAGATCGACTGGTGGCATTTGGTTAATGCTGGAGAGAGGATTAGAAGGCTTGATGTGTTGCTTTCTCCTTTAATGATTTTCTGGTGTTTTTGTTATAATTGACTGAAGATATTTAGGGTATAGTTGGTGGAGTACTTTGAAGGTTGTCAGTGTTTTATAAGTAATTTGACTCAGGAGAGGTAGCCAGTGTAATTCTTTTAGAGTGGGCGTGATATGGTTATTTCACGGTGAGCTTGTCAGGATTCATGCAGCAGTATTCTGCGCAAGCTATAGAGGGTGAAGGGAGTTTGAGAGACCTTGTAGAATGGCATTGCAGAAATCAAGTTGCAGTAGTATCATTGCTTGGAAGACCATCCGAAAATCATGTGGCTCGAGTAGAGATTGGAAGTGGTGGAGTGTCCTCAGGTTGTTGTATATGCTTTGTTACTTTGCTTATATGTGATTGGAAAGTGAGATGCTGGTCAATGGTAATGCCCAGGTATCTCACTATGGATTTAACTTCCAGGATAGCGTTGTCGATCTTTAAAGAGTGTGGGGGAAGAAATGAACGATTTCTGATGAGGAATAGAACTTCCGTCTTCTTGAAGTTAAATAGTGACACAGAGGAATGGGTTGGAGTTTTTTTGGCCATTTTGCACATACTGACTGTGATTTGTGAGGTATCAACGAATCCAGAGTCACGGATTCCTGTATTAAATAGACTCTGAAGGAGGATGTCATGGCATATGGTATCAAATATTGAAGCAATGTCCAGAAATATGAGGATGAAACCTTGTTGTAAATTTTCTTGTTGATGAGTCTGTCGCATTAGGGAGATTAGTTGATTTTCCACTCCGTGGTGGTTGTGGAAACCATGTTGCTGCCAGTCCAAGGGGGCACTTATGTCAATGTGGTTTTGCAGTTGATGGAGGACTACTTTCTCAATAATTTTTGCAATGAAAGGCAAACTAGAAATAGGTCTGTAAGAGCTTGGAAGGTTTGAATCAAGTTTTGGGTTTTTGAGTATTGGGTGGATGGAAGCAGTCTTAAGGTATTTTGGGAAGTAACCTTGTATGATGGAGGTTGAGATTAGTTTGAGGAGGATTGGGATGAGTTCTGTTTTTGTGATCTTAAACAAGGAAGAGTGGCATGGGTCTAGTGGGGAGGTTGTGGTGTTGAGGCTGTGGATTATGTTCTCCAATTCTCCTGCAGAAATAGGATTGAAGGAACGCAGTAATGTGCTTTCGCAGTATTGGTCTATGGGTTTGGTAGTAGTCAAAGGAGAAGACAAGGTGTGTGATGGAGTGGGGGTATTTTGATTGTAGAAATTTCATAAAGTCTTATGGTTTGAGGGTGCTTGTGCTGCGAGTTTAACAGATTAACAAAAGATAACAGCCAATCTTGTGAAGCTCTCTGGGTTTGTTTATTGCCTTCATTATTGATATAGTAACATAGTAACATAGTAAATGACGGCAGATAAAGACCAGCATGGTCCATCTAGTCTGCCCAGCAAGATGGCAAGGGTAGGTGCACCTGTCACTCTGTGCAGGCTACCCCTCCCCATGTCTTTGTTTAGGGGTAAACCCACCACTCCATGTAGGACACCCCTATTTGTTGAGACGTTATATGGTTCAGAAGTTAGATGGTACCGTTTATTTTGTTTTTATCCTATTGCTGTAAAGGGATCCACTGTGTTTGTCCCATGCTGTTTTGAATTCCGTCACCGTGTTTGCCCCCACCACTTCCTTCGGGAGGGTATTCCAAGCATCCACCACCCTTTCAGTGAAAAAATATTTCCTGATATTGCCCTTCAATTTACCACCTTGCAGCTTCATGTTATGCCCTCTAGTTTTACAGCTTCCCCGTCTTTGGAAGAGGTTTGTTTGTTCATCATTTCTCTTTAAGTATTTAAAGGTCTGAATCATATCTCCCCTGTCCCTCCTCTCCTCCAAAGTGTACATATTTAGGTCTTCAAGTCTCTTCTCATAAGGCTTCTGACGCAGGCTCCAAATCATTTTGGTCGCTTTCCTCTGAACAGTTTCCAGTCTTTTTACATCTTTTGCAAGATATGGTCTCCAAAACTGAACACAGTATTCCAAGTGAGGCCTCACCAGTGACTTATACAGTGGCATAAGTACCTCTTCCTTTCTGCTGGTAATCCCTCTCTGTATGCAGCCCAACATCCTCCTGGCTTTTGCCACCGCCTTGTCGCCCTGTTTTGCCACCTTGAGATCATCAGAGATAATCACACCAAGGTCTTTCTCCTGAACCGTGCATACCAACCTCTCGCCCCCTATCGTGTACATTTCCCTTGGATTTCTGCTACCCAAGTGCATGACACTGCACTTTTTCACATTAAATCGTAGTTGCCAAGCATTAGACCAGTCTTCCAGCTTTTGTAGATCTTTCCTCATGTTAACCACTCCCTCAGGGGAGTCCACTCTGTTGCAAATTTTTGTGTTGTCTGCAAAAAGACAGACTTTTCCATTCAGTCCTTCAGCAATATCACTCACAAATACATTGAACAGTGCCGGACCCAGGACCGAACCCTAGGGCACCCCGCTAATTACCTTCCTCTCATCCGAGTGAGCTCCATGTACAATCACCTTCTGTCGTCTGTCAGTCAACCAATTTCTAATCCAGTTTACCATCTTGGGACCCATCCCCAAGCTACTGAGTTTGTTGACAAGCCTCCTATGAGGAACAGTATCAAAGGCTTTGCTGAAATCCAGGTAGATGACATCCATCGCATGCCCCTGATCTAGTTCCTTGATCACCCAGTCAAAAGAACTCAGATTTGTTTGGCAAGACCATCCTTTGGTAAAACCATGTTGCCTCGGATCTTGCATCCTGTTGGTTTTGAGAAAGTTCGCTATTCGCTGTTTCAGGAGCACCTCCATTACTTTTCCCGCCACCGAGGTAAGGCTCATGGGCCTGTAGTTTGACACTTCTTCCCTGTCACCACTTTTGTGTAGAGGTACGACATCAGCCATTCTCCAGTCCTGAGGAACCTCTCCTGTTTCCCAGGATCTGTTGAAGACATCCTTTAACGGTCCTGCAAGAACCTCTCTGAGCTCTTTCAGTATCCTAGGATGTATCCCATCCGGTCCCATGGCTTTGTCCACTTTCAGTTTAGCAAGTTGTTCTAACACCTCGTCTTCTGTGAATGGTGTGGTATCTACTTCATTCCCATTTTTATATTTGGGAGTCACAGCTGGTCCATCTCCAGGATCTTCTTTAGTAAAAACAGAGCAGAAGTATTTATTTAGCAATTCCGCTTTTTCAGTGTCACTTTCCATGAGTCCTTTCCCAGCACTTCTGAGTCCTGCAATTCCAACTCTGATCTTCTTCCTTTCCCGAATATACCTGAAGAAAGTTTTGTTGCTACCCTTAACATCTTTAGCCAGCCTTTCCTCTACCTTTGATTTTGCTATCCTTTTAGACTCTTTGAGTTGGATCCTGTATTCATTTCTGTGTTCTTCTGTTTGCAAGCTTTTGAATTTTGCGAAAGTTGTGTTTTTTGCATTTGAGCAGCCACCTCTTTGGAAAACCAAATAGGTTTCCTTCTCCTCTTGTTTTTATTTACTTTACCTACATATTTATCTGTTGCCCCATTTATTGCCTTCTTTAGTTTAGCCCATTGCAATTCCACTTCCTTTATCTCCTTCCACCCCGTCATCTCCTCCTTTAAGTACTCTGCCATTTTATTGAAGTCAGTGTATTTGAAGTTTAGGACTTTGAGCTTGCTATGATTGGCCTGTACCATGGCTTTAATCTCAAACCACACCGTGTGATGGTCGCTGTTGCTCACAGGGGCACTCATGCAGACATTCGACACACTATCACTGTTGGTGAGCACTACATCCAGCGTTGAGCTTTCCCTGGTTGGTTCCATCACCATTTGTCTAAATAATGCATCTTGGAGAGCATCCACAATCTTTTTGCTTCTTTCCAGATGCACAGAAGGAGTAATCCAATCCACATCAGGTAGATTAAAGTCACCCAATATGATCGCTTCCCCCTTTGCTGCTATCTTGGCAATATCTTTAATCAATTCGTTATCTCTCTCTTCAATTTGAGTCGGAGGTCTGTAGACTACAGCAATATGGATGACAGTGCCATCTCCTCTTTCCAACGCAATCCAGAGTGCTTCTTCTTTTCCCCATGTTCCCTGCATTTCAGTAGCTTTAATATTGCTTTTGACATACAAGGCTACTCCACCTCCTTTTCCATTTTCTCTGTCTCTTCTGAATAGATTATAGCCAGCTATGGCTATATCCTAATCGTGCGATTCATTAAACCATGTTTCTGTAATGGCCACAATGTCCAAATTCGTTTCCACTATTAAGGCTTCCAGGTCTGGAATTTTGTTGGCCAAGCTTCGAGCATTTGTGCTCATTGCTTTCCAGCATTTTCCTGGCTTGTGTGTATTTTGCATTGATTTTGTTCTGCCTACTTCTTCCCACATGCTTTTGATGTGTGGTTTAAAAGTGTGGCTGTTTCTGATGGTGTTCTGCTTTTGCTGGGGGTGGCATGCAGATGTTGACCTTCCACATCTGTCACCCCCTTTTCCTAGTTTGGTATGGTGTGGTGATCTCTTTTTGCTTTGTTGGTCTCAGAACAGTAAGTTTGTAGGGTAAATAGGTAGAGACTTTTTGCTTGTTTGTCCAGTGTGATTCTCCATTTGCGTTCAAGCTTTCATAGTTTATGCTTTAGTTCTTTAAGACTTGGCATATACCAGGTGCTGTGGATGTGGCACTGTGGCTTCACTTCTCTAGTGGGAGGAGCTGCGGCAAAAGCTTCTATTTGCTTATCCATTTGTTTGCTGAGAGATCAAGGTCTGTTGGTTCTTCATCAAGTGTGGGGGAGAATTTTGTCGGTGAATGTTTGTCTGTCAAAGGGCTTGTATCCGTGGTGGCAGATGCTGTGGCGATTGTTTGCTTTTGAAGCTGGGTGTTGTAGGAGGTGGCAGGTGATTGTGAAGCGATCCATAGTACTTCTGTAAGCAAGGGGCTGGGAATTGCAGAGGTTTTAAGGAGTTGATTTTGGACAAATATGAGGTCTAAGACGTTTCCCTTGGCGTGTGTCAAGGTTTGGACCAGCTGAGTGAACTGGAGGTGTTCCATGGCTGCCATGAAGGCTTTGGATTGACTTAGTGGGATGGATAATAGGTTTGGGTCGCCCATTATTGTGAGTTATACAGAAGGACGAACATAGGCACTTGCTGTTTCAAGGATGGCTGCTAGCTCGTCAATCTTGGCTGTAGGAGAGCGATAGGCAAGACACAGTGACATCTGTTTGCGATTAATAGTAGGTCAAGGCCATCTGTGGTGATGGATTGTGATAGTCTGAACAGTAGATTACTTCTTGTCAGGATGCAGTCACCACCATCCCTGCAATCTGAACGAGAACTGTTGAAAATGCTCATATCCTGATGTTTTTTAGCTGGTTGATTGGAATAGTATCTGTGTTTGCGAACCAGGATTCGGTAATGCCTAAAATGTCTAGGTTATTGTCGATATTGCAATCGTTAACTATCTGAATCTTGTTTCTTTCAGAACAGGTATTTATTAATGTGTGTTTTAGGTAGGCAGTGATGTTTGGTATCTGCGTCATATGTTTCTGCTGGAGTTGTTCCTGGGGTTAGATATGAACATTCTGGAGTTGTTCCTTTGGCGTGTTCTTTGTGGCATTTATGGCATAGTAAATTGTTGCTGCCTTTCACTGGGATTGTACTGTGGGTTGGAGCAAGGGATAGAGCATTTGTGAAGAGAATAGCTAATATGAGGAAACAGATGGCGAAGAGGAATATTCTCTGGGGGCCAGGCATTGTGTTGTGTGACAGTTGGCTTGTCACTCACCTCTGAGTGTGGGTGGTTTAGGTCCCAGTGTGTTGGTGATGTACTTGCTCTGATGGGTGGTTTGGGTGTTTGATGCCCTCTCCTACAGGCCAAGCCAAAGGCCCTCAGGTGCGAGTCTAAAGTGAGCTAAAGCGTGTTCTTTCGGCCCCGATTGACCTCTGCTGAAGGGGGGCGGGGGATTCCCTCTTCCTGCTCCCCTGTGGCTGACTGCCCTCTCTATAACATTAACAAAATTTGCCCCTTCCTTTCTGAACACATTAACACTTGTCCACTCACTAATTACTTCCCATCTTGGATTACTGCAACCTCCTTCTTGCTGGTCCCCCTCTGACACCTCTCTCCCCTTCAATCTGTTCAGAACTCTGCTGCATGACTAATCTTTCGCCAGCCTCAATATATTCATAACACCCCTGTTCTCAAATCACTTCATTGGCTTCCCTTCTGTTTCTATATCTAATTCAAACTTCTCCTTCTGACCTATAAATGAATTCATTTATTTGCTTCTCACTACCTTTCCTCTCTCCCTACACTCCTCCTCGTGAACTCTTCTACTGGTTTGCTTCTCTTTGCCCTTTTCTTCCACTGCCAATCCCAGACTTTATTTCTTTCATCTTGCTGCTCCTTATGCCTGGAACAAACTACCTGAGTCTGTATGTCATGCTTCATCTCTGCCCCTTTTCAAATCCATGCTAAGGCTCACTTCGAGGCTGCTTTTAGATCCTGATCCCTTGTTTTCCATATGTCTCCTCTTACCCTTCCCTATTCTATCCTTATTCTTATCTTTTGTCTTCTCTGTCTTAATTAGATTGTAGGCTCTAACGAGCAGGGACTGTCTTTATATGTGCCTGTACAGTGCTGCGTATGCCTTGTAGCTCTATATAAATGATTAGTAGCAGTAAGTAGTAGTAGTTATGAGAGGCCACCTGTGGGCAAAGAGAGTGAGCCCCTCCCCCCCCCCCAAGAGGATTCCCCACTGCAGACACTGGCAGATTAGCTATGTTCTGGAAGAACCAGTAAAAGTCTCGCTTCGGTTGTGTGGCAGGCTGGACCTTTTGAGGCTTCTCTCAACACTGTGACAGAGGAGCCTACATCTTCTGCTGGGAGGTTTGAACACCAGGAAAGTACCTGCACCTAGAAGGGTAGCAGGCCTTCTTCTGGCTTCACTTTGATAACTCCTGAAACAGGCAGCTGGTTCGGACGTGCATCTCGAGAGCCTGGTAAGGGTAGCGTGCTGCTTCTCTATGTCGTCAGCCTTCTCCTCCACCTACTCTCCAAAGAGGTTCTCTCCCTGGCAGGGCACGTCCACAAGCTTATTTTGCACAGACTGTTCTAGATTGGAGGAATGAAGCCAGGAGAGTCTGCGGGCTCCAATGCTCACTGCAGCCATTCTGGACACCATCTCAAAGGTACTATAGGTCACCCGGACCAGGAACTTCAAGCAATCCTTGCCATGGCCCACCAGGACACGACAGTGCTCCACTTTCTCCAGGGGAAGAAACTGGCACAAGTCAGCGAGATCACACATGATGTTCTTCACAAAGGTGAAATTAGACTTACCTAATTGTTGTTCCTTCAGGAACTCCAGTCTGGTCCCGAACCTCTGGGTTTAGTACCTCCTCCTGCAGTTTTGGAGACTGAGCATGTCATCTTCTTGATGACACTGGCATAAATAGCCCAGGCACCGCCTCCTTGGTTCCATAACCTATTGACAAAGCAGACTCACCAGAGCAATAATTAAGTAGTTATTCAAAAACCAGGGGGGGGGGGGTTGTTGTTTTTTGTTTTGTTTTGTTTTTGTTTTTTTAACTTTCAACTATATAAAAATAACTCTTTAGAACTTCCCTTAAAAGGAACTTGTCGAACTAAACCTAAGAGGCAATCCCTATTTCTTGTAATGCTTAGGCATGCCCTCTCTCTCTCTCTCTCCCGAGGACCCTTAAATAGCAATTATCACTGAGAACTGATTCCTCCCTCCCCGCCACCTTTATAGCTGCCTCTGCAGCCCACTGATAAACTCTCATTTCGCTTCAGGCTACAGTCTAAAAAGTAACACCAGGGAGGGATATGGGACTAGACTGGAGTTCCTCAAGGAACAACAGTTAGCAGGTAAGTCTAATTTCACCTTCCTTATCGTCCCTCCAGTCTAATCCCGAACCTCTGGGGATGTAACAGAGCAATATACAATTTAAACAGGAGGGACCTGCCAGACCAGCCTGAAGCACCGCTGATCCAAACCGAGTATCCCTACCGCCTGAACATCCAGCCGGTAATGCTTAACAAAGGAATTCAAAAACGACCAAGTCGCTGCCTTACAAATCTCAACTGCTGGCACTAAACTAAACTCCACCCAGGAAGCTGCTTGTGCCCTAGTTGAATGAGCTCTAAGTCCCTTCGGCACCATCCTGTTCTTCAATATATACGCAGATGCAATAGCCTCCTTAAGCCATCTTGCAATGGAAGATTTTGAAGCCACTTCAGCTTGCCGCGGCCCCCCAAACAAGACAAAAACAAAACTGTCTCTCCGTCTTGCGGAACACCGCTGTTCTCTGCAAATACTTCCTTAACACTCATCGCACATCCAGAAAATGCAGCCATCCTTTGGACTCATCCTTACTTGCCTTTCCCGAAAACAAGCAGAGATAACACCTGATTTACGTGAAACGCCGACACTACCTCAGGCAAGAACGATGGAACGGTCCTCAAAACTACTTTGTCATAAAAGGACAAAAAAGGCTCCCTACAGGACAGCGCCTGTAACTCTGAAATCCTCCGAGCCAAACAAATAGCCACCAAAAACACCACCTTGAGAGTAAGATCCTTTAACGTAGCATTACTCAAAGGCTCAAACGGCTCCTGTACCAACGCCTCTAACCCTAAATTGAGGTCCCACATAGGCACCGCTGCTCTGCATGGCGGCCTTAAGAGCACCGCCACTCATAGGAACCGCTTAACATTGGGATGTGTCCACAGCGCCAACCCCTGCACCTTTCTCCGATAACAGGACAGCGCTGCTAACTGGACTTGCAAGGATGCGGCCGCTAGGCCCTTCTCAAAACCATCCTGTAAAAATGATAGAACTTTCGGTACCGAGGCTTTCAAAGCCGGCACTCGCTTATCTTCACACCATGACTCAAAGACACGCCAGACCCGTACATACGCCACCGAGGTAGATCGATGCCTTGACCTCAACAAGGTTGCAATTACTGCTGCAGAGTATCCTCTCACCTTCAACCGTGCCCTTTCAAGAGCCAAGCCGTAAGCGAGAATCGCTCCACCCGAGGCATATTCAATGGACCCGGCATCAGATCTTTTCTGACCGGCAGCTTTCACGGCCTTCCTACCAGGAGACATATGAAGTCGGCATACTATGGCCTTCTTGGCCAATCTGGCACAATCAGGATTACCTGACCCTTGTGCCACTCTATGTGCTGCAGCACCCGACCTATCAACACCCAGGGTGGAAACACGTATAGGAGCTGTTCCTCCAGCCCACTTTAAATAAGAGCATCCAGTCCCTCTGACATCATTTCTCGTCTTCTGCTGTAAAACCTTTCGGCTTTTGCCGATCCGAACGTTGCCATGAGATCCATCACCGGAGTCCCCCACCGGTGCACTAGTAAGTTGAACACCTCGTGATGGAGAAACCACTCCCCTGGATCCACCTTGATGCAACTCAAAAAATCGTCTGTCACATTGTCCACTCCTGCCACATGCGCCACCGATAGAGCTTCCAGATGAAATTCTGCCCAGCTTAACAGTGCCTCCGCTTCCTCGAGAGCTATGCTGCTGGTGCCCCCTTGGCGATTGATGTAGCGTTGTCAGACATTACTTGGATCGCTCGCCCCTTCAGGTAGTGCTGAAAACCCCGAAGTGCTAGGTCACTGCCCTTAGTTCTAACCTGTTGATGGACCAACCCTTTTCTCATTCTGTCCACTGGCCTTGGGTGAACTGCCCTTCGAAGTGCACTCCCCAGCCTAACAGGCTGGCATCCGTTGTCAGTGGTACCCAAGCTGGCGACCAAAGGCATCCCCTTCTCCAGACACCCTGGATCTAGCCACCACTGCAGGGCCTGCCTTGCTTCCCTCGGACAGGGCAGTCTTTGCGACAGCTAATCCGACTGATGCGACCATCTTCTGAGCAAAGCTCTCTGCAGCGGCCACATGTGGGCCCTGGCCCACGACACCAACTCGAGCATCACCGCCATTGTCCCCAGAAGCTGTAAATAAAGCCACACCATGGGGGCCGGCGTCTGCAGAAAAGCTCGGACGAGCTTTCTTAGCCCTTGCGCTCTGAGCCTCGGCAGAAATAGCCTTCCCACTCTTGTGTCGAAGCGGGCCCCCACATATTCCAACTCCTGTGACGGCTCCAGCCTGCTCTTTGCTAGACTGACTACCCATCCCAGGCTCTCTAGGAAGTGCAGCACCCGGTGGGTAGCCTTCTCGATCTCTCTCCTTGATTTGGCTTGAATCAACCAATCGTCCAGGTAAGGGTGAACTAACACACTCTCCTTGCGCAATTCTGCCGCCACCACTACCATCACTTGGTAAAGGTCCGTGGAGCTGTTGCCAGTCCAAACGGCAACGCTTGGAACTGGAAATGTCCCATGGGAACAGCAAACCTTAGAAAACGCTGATGTTATGGAAGGAAAGACTAGATAGGCCATGTGGTCTTTTTCTGTCATCATGTTTCTATGTTTCTATGAAATGGTATGTGCAGATAGGCCTCCGACAGATCTAAGGACATGAGAAATTCCCCTTGCCTTACAGCTACTATGACTGATCTCACAGTCTCCATCCGAAAGTGTGACACCCTGAGACACCTGTTCACTCTTTTGAGGTCCAGAATGGGCCGAAACATTCCCTCCTTTTCTGGCACCACAAAGTATATGGAGTACCGACCGCATTCGTACTGGTCCAGAGGTACCGGCACCACCGCCTTGAAGGCCAGAAGTCTTTCTAAAGTCTCTCACACCGCAGCCAGCTTTGACCGCGCCCTGCAGGGAGATAGAATGAAGGAGTCGATCACTGGGCATTGGAACTCGAGAGCATACCTCTTCCGAATTACCTCCAACACCCACCGATCTGACATAATTTGGATCCAGGCAGGATAGAACTCCCTTAGTCGACCCCCCACGGGTACAAATCCTACCTGGAACCCCCCCCCCCCTTCACTTCATTGTGACTTTTTGAGATTCGAGGACGAGGAAGCTCCAAAATCCCTACCTGCTCCTCTGAACACTCAAAACCCCTGTTATCTGTACTGAGAACGACCCCTCTGGAATTGACCAAATCTCAGCAAGTGAAAACGACAAAACTCTCTTTGCTGACTTTTGGTTGCCACCACAGGACGTCCCTGATTCTGTTTGTCCTCAGGCAACCTTCCGCCTTTAGACTACCCGAGGTCCTTGACCAACTTATCCAAGTCCTCTCCAAAAAGGAGCTTCCCCCGAAAGGGGAGCATACCTAGTCTAGCTTTAGAGGAACCATCTGCCGCCCAGTTCCGGAGCCACAGATACCTCCACACCGCCACCACTGACGCCATACTATTCGAAAGATCCCGGATAAGATCATAGTGAATATCAGCCAGATAAGCCGCCCCAGACTACAACCGTGACGCCTCCTCGACCGTGCCCTCTACCTGTGTTCCTTGAATCCTCTGGGACCATCGAAGACAGGCCCTTGCCACCCATGCTCCACAAATAGAGGCATGCATGGAAATTGCATTGACATCAAAGACTTGCTTTAACAAAAAGAGTCAAGCCTCCGATCCTGGGCATCCTTAAGAGCCGCACTACCTTCTACCGGAATCGTTGCCTTTTTAGTAACTGCCGACACTGCCGCATCCACCTTAGGAGATTTAAACAGTTTCTTATCCTGGTCTGCCAAAGGATAAAGACGAGACATCACCCTGGAGCCTTTTAATCCTGACTCTGGCATGCCCCTTTCCTCTTGAATCATTTCTCTAACTACTTTATCTATTGGAAGAACTCTCTGGGACTTTCGCACAGCCTGCAATAACGGGTCCTCCAATGTGATGTCCTCTGCCGAGCCTATAACCGGTATATTACGCGCCTTAAGCGTCTCCGTGATAAGCACCAGCAACTCCTCTCGCCGGAACACTCGAACTAGCCTTGCCTGGTCCTCCTGTTCCGTGATCTCACCTTCTTCACACTCTTGTTCTATGTCCAATTCTTCCTCTGACTGATCCTCCAAGACAACGGCCTGTCCTATCCTTCACCAACCTAGGTTTTATAGCTGGAGCGCCACCCAGCCCCGAGTCCAGCAGAAGCCCTGGGCACTTTACCCCCAGCTCCGCTTCCCCGGCATTACCTCCTGCTCCCCGCACGCGCACCCCCCCCCCCCCAAGGGCTTGGTGGAGCAGTGTCACAAATTCTTGCGAAAATATTGCTGCCAACCCCCCTTGTAACAAAGATTGGGAAGAGGGAAGGTCAGGAGCTGAGGATGGGCCGGCTACCAGCTCCGAGGGTGGTACAGAGGGTGAAAGGGATTCTGGGGAGCCCATAGAGTTCCCTTTCTGAACGTTTACCCCAGTTTCCATAGAAGGATCCACCGAGGCCGCCTCTTGCACACATCCCCTGCATACCCCTGCCTCAGACACTGAACCTTTCCTGACTCCACACAGCAAACACTGAGGCCTAGAAGGCATGACGCCCTGCCCGTCAGCACTTCACCGAAAACCTCTTTTTTTTTTCCAACAAAACTTCAATGGAGATCAATCCGAGACATCTCCCATGTAGTCCCTGCCACCTGCAGTTCCTTAACAGCGGAAACTCCCGACGACAGGCAAGTTACTTCACCCCGGCTTCCCGCACTGCTGCCATGTGTCCTGGGCCTAGCAGCTCCGGGGCACCGTTCACGCTAAGAAAACCCCTGGCTAACAGTTTCCTGCCACCTGTGCGGCTTTCTTACCTTCCACTTCCGAGCCGCCGATGAGAGCCATACTGTACTCACCCACGCTCAGCCTGTCACTCATCGGCCGAAGCGTCGGAGAGAGAGGCACCGACTCTCACCGTGCCGTCGGACCCCCTGCTGAGCTCTTCAAACGCTTGCGCATTGCCGACTCTCTGGCCGCTTCGTCTCATGGCTCCTCACCCTGCTGTGGGTTCGGGAGCCAGAGGCCTCACCATCCACTCCCGCACTATGCCCTGTAAAACCCAATGGATTTCAGAGAGGGTGGGGGGGGGCAGCCCTTGCAGCTGTGCAGACTGACAGTACACTAGCGGAAAAAATTGTGGATACACCTGTACAATTTGAGCTCTCTGCGATAATATCTGTCTTACTTACATTAATTAAGTATTCTATATATTAGATACTCTATGCAGATATGTTCCCAAATGTTATGGCAACAATTACAAACAATTATCAACAACATTTATCAGAAAAACTTTGATTTGGAGTCAGACAAGATAATTGATGTCTTTTTCTCAGGAAAATGATATTTTTCATGAAACTGTCGATCCACTTTAAGCAGGTTTTATGCAGAATCTCATGTATAAGCTGACGCTTCAGATAATGTGTGCTATACCGCCAGGTGTATACAAGCTGTATCGAAGTCATATTTGTGCTTTTGTTATTTTTACAAATTTATTTTATTTATTAGCGAAAATATTTTAAAAAAATGACAAATGCTTAATAAAAAGTTTCCAATTTGAAATATGTTGTTGTATTTTGTAGATTAATGATGGCAGCAACAAAGAGGGTTGACTGGTCTCCTAAAAAGAGACCAACAGCCATTACTTTGAGAAATGAGGGTTACAGCTTTCATGAAATCGCTCAGAAGATGAGCCATGGAGTGACAGCATCTGGTGTACAAAAGTTGTGTGCTCGCTTCAAAGTCACTGAAAGTGTTGCAACTCAGAAGGGGAAGAGGAAGGAAAAAGTCTACAATTCCAAAAACTGACAGAATGATTGTTAGGCTGGCTTTAAAAAATCGTAAATCATCTGCCAAGGACATCAATCAGGAACTTATGGATCTTGGTGTGTCCGTTACTGATCGAACTGTTCGGTCCAGTCCAGTCTAGGTGCTCTTTACCCACTGGAGTCGTCGTTTTCTCTGCTGAATATTCAAAAAAGGTTTCTTTCTTGGAATTCTTGCCCTCAGACTGGTGTTGAGTAGCCTGTTTCGAACAGTTTGATCAGTAACGGACAATATGACTTCGATACAGCTTGTATACACCTGGCACTATAGCACACATTATCTGAAGCATCAGCTTATACATGCGATTCTGCATAAAACCTGCTTGAAGTGGATCGACAGTTTCATGAAAAATATCATTTTCCTGAGAAAAAGACATCAATTACCTTGTCTGACTCCAAATCAAAGTTTTTTCTGATAAATGTTGATGATAATTGTTTGTAATATGTTCCCAAATGTTATGGCAACAATCTGCATTGAGTATCTAATACATAGAATACTTAATTAAACACAAGACAGACAGATATTAATCGCTCAAATTTTACAGGTGTATCCACAATTTTTTCCACTAGTGTACAGGGCACTCAAAGCTTGCTTTCCAAATTCAAATCTCCTATTAAATACCTAATCCTTCCTTTTATTTTATTTCTTTCTTAACCAAATTATCCCTACAAAACTAACAACTTCTTATTATTTATTCCTCTAGCGCGACCTGAACCTCCTGGGCTCACTACTCCTCCTGCTGCTTCGAAATGTTGATTACTGAACCAAGGAGGCGGTGTCTGGGCTATTTATGCCAGTGTCATCAAGAAGATGACATGCTCAGTCTCCAAAGCTGCGGGGGGAGGTACTAAACCCAGAGGTTAGGGACTAGACTGGAGGGACAATAAGGAAAACATGCTTATGAAGAGCTGATAAGAAAATACTCGAGCCACGAGCATGGGGCTTTTGAAACACTTCCTTCTGAAGGAGTCCAGCATTCGAGCCTCCCTACCCAGGAATCCTCTTGAGGGCAGACTCTACCACTAAGGAGTGGTGTGGAAGATGAGGTTTCTCAAATCCAGGAGCCTTTTGGACCGTGTACATTGGAACTAGCCTCCTACTGACCAGTGGTTCTCCCACATTCTCATCTGTAACTACTATAGAATGCAGTGCACTGGCACCATCACTGCTTATTTAGGGGCCAAGGAGTACTGGGGAGGGAATCTCCAACTCCTCCACCCTAGGTTCATCCTCCATCTCCAGTGAAAATGGGATGGCCTTGTCCTTCCAGGATTTTGTAAGGGATATGGCCATTTCCTCCAGAGGAGATTTCCATCACTTGTACAGAGAGGAGGGGTCCAATGGGAGCTCAGGAGACCTGTCCTCCAACAAGATCTCCAATTCCACATCTGTCACCCAGCTATCAGAGCCAGACTACAAGAGGAAGTCAAAGTACCTCAGACTCTGCCTGGGGTTCCCTCCTACCTCAAGGGAGTGTGAGCATTGACGGGATCGATGATGCATCGAGGGTTTCCGGGGTTTTGTTGGGACATCAGAACCAGAGACATTTGAGAGAGAAATGGTCTTGCTAGGGGCCACCATCGGATTTCTTTGATGCCCCGATGTCAATGCATCCGCAGGCATAGCATGCATCTTGAGGATCAGTGCATTATGCTCAATGACGATGCTATGGGCACTGAGGCACCAGCCAGCTGTTTCTCAAGCATCAACACAATGCGGACCTAGAGTGCCTGAAAGAGGCACTCCTCCATGGCTGCCAATTCTAAAGGCCTTGAGGCCTATGCAGCTTCGACCAATGTCTCTGGCATCCGTGCAGGGGTATCGGTATGGCCTCTGTTGTCAGGAGACAGTCTGTGCTCCTCCAAAACTCTGGAAGGTGAAACAGTCCTCTCTCCAGGGCACCTTGGTGGGCCAATCACAGCCATCGCATTTGACCTTGTGTCAGGAAGGGCTCCAATGCCGATGCACCCAGGCCTTCACCTGGTGCTCAGAAATATCCCCCTTAGATGCCGAGTACTTCTTCAATTCCAGGCAGAGACTGACCGATGGACGATACTCCGGAACACTGCGGGCGCTCAACTCAGATTGAGAGGTTCCCCGGCTCAATGTCAATGCATCGCCAGCAGAACTTTATTTAAACATTTCTTTTATACCACTTTTCATTGTATCAAAGCTGTTTACAATGAACATTAAATTTTAGTGGTTGCAATGAACATAAGGGAAGGGGGAGTGGAGTAAACATTAGAACTATGATACAGATTAACTTATAGTACATGGTAGTCATTCAATTAACATAGATTTGATGGTAGAGGGGAGAAAAGGGGTAAGGCTGGGAGGGGATGGGTATGTGGAGGGGGGAGCTTGGGATGGCTTGGGGAGGGAAGTCTTAAGTTTCAGGTTTTTAGCTTTTTTTGGAATTTGGATACTTCTTTGATGGCTCTTAGGCTACATGGTAGTGCCTTCCACAGTGATGGGCCGTATAAAGAGAAAGTTCTGCTACATGTGGCCTGGGAACTTTTAGCTTGGTGGGCTGGTATGGTGAGAAGATTTTGGTTTGATTGTCTTCTTGATCTGGTGTTAGGGAAGCCATTGAGACCAATGCCACTACCGAAGACGCTGAATCAGACTGGCCAAAGAGGATTGTTTCTTTCAGGCCTCTTCTTGTCATCTGCAAGAACAAATTGCAAGAAGAGGGCTGGTGATTGGGACCCAGACACTGGAGGCACCAATTGTGCCTATTGGTAACTGAGATGGTCCTGGCACATTTGGAGCACTTTTTTGAACCTGCTGGTTGGTTTCTGGGACATGTCCGGGAAGATGGCTGTGGTTAAATCAAAGAGCTCAAAGTTGGTGATCACGGGCCCAGTCGGACCACAAGAAAAAAAAGTTACTGAAAAAAAAACTAGCAAAAGCAATACTGGTACAGAAAAGGCCCCCCCGAAGGGGGAAAAACACAAAATATTTACCAACAGACGACCAATTCATGTCTGTGAGGCTCCGTGGAAAACGAAGACTGGAGAAGATGGAGCTGTGGCAGCAGGCAGGAAGACAGGCACGCAGAAACAGTGTAGCCTTCCAAAAGCTTCCAATAGAAGCTTGGGAGCGTTCCTGCACAGGGCTCTGTTGGAGACATCATCCGTATATGAGGGCTTACTTCTTACTTGTCCACGGAAAAACACACATATGCACGCTGGCACCCCACCTCTGCATCGCACACACACATAGACATCCCACCTCTGTACTACACATAAGCGCGCGCGCGCATACACAGGCACCCCCCATCTCTGCACCGCACACATACAGGCAACCTGGCACTCCATGCACACATACACAGAGGCACCCCAACAAACTCATATAACCTTTCCAGACCTCAACCAGTCTCTCTCTCTCATAACCGCCCCCACCCTGCCCAGACTTCACCTAGTATCTATCTCTCTCTCTTTCTCATCCCCCCCAAGGTCTTCAACTATGTTCTCTCTCTCATATACTCCTTCCCCAATCTAGCAACTCTCACTTAATGATTCTTGTGCTTGGCTGGAGCTCCTGAAAAACAATGTATTTTAAACTTCCTCTACTGCACAGCTCAGGCATGTAGAAGGCCGACTGCAGGGGGGGATGTTCACAAGACTTGAAACCACAAGATCAGCCTGAACTTTTTTCCACCACGCAGCTCAACCATCAAAGATCCAATAAACGGTAGGTGGTCTGAAACAGGAGTATGAAATCCAGGTGTCAGGTCACCATGCTCTTAAGATTTGCACCCTGGCATCTGGGGAGTTGTCAAAGCCCTGCCTTAAAAGCTAGCACTATATAAAAGTAGAGCATTTGTGGGAAGGGCAGATAGACATTGGGGTTTGCTTGAGAAATTCACACCATTACTCAGCCTACCTACTTTGATGCACTTGTTGAATACTTTGGGAAAGATTATTTATTTATTTATTTTTTAAGAACATCATAAGATGCGACATACTGGAAAGCAGAACCGTCAACTGTATGGATGATTTATGAGTTGTTTTACTGGGGATAGTTATTTTATGTCTGCTGAATATTTCATATCTACCCTGCCCAAAAGTGGGCATAAGCATGCTGAAGAAATGTGCAGCATGCTGTTTGATATTCCATCAGTGCTGCCATTCAAACTATTTCTCAGTCTTGCAGGCTATTTCCTAGTCATTTGAGGTCAGTCACTATATAAAACTACCTGCGTCACCAGTGCTCTCTATTAATGCCTTTACCAGCTTTGATCAGTTCAGTTCAGCATCATTTGCTATGTATCATGGACATTTGGGGTAAAAGGGAAAGCAGAAAGGCCAGTCTCCTACCACCTTTGACTGTACTTTGCTGAACAACAGAAAATGTCCAAAATGTTTGAGAGAACTGGCGATGAACACATGGCTGTGCGGATGGTGTCGAGGGCGCTCTGGTTTCCTGGACTATGAGATGATGTTCCAAGGGCTACAGAGCAGAGATGGCATCCATCTGTACAAGAAGGGTCGGAGTGTCTTCTGCAGCAGACTGGCTAACCTACTGAAGAGGGCTTTAAACTAGATTCATTGGGAATAGGTGAAGAAAGCCCCTAGGTAAGTGAAAGATTAATTTTTTTTTTTTTAGTGTGCCATCAAGTCAGTATTGACTCATAGCGACCCAGCTACCTCTGGGTTTTCTTGGCAATGTATCACCGGAAGTAGATTGCCAGCCTTTTCTTCCGAGGCAATGGAGGGTAAAGTGACTTGCCCAAAGTCACAAGGAGTGGCAGTGGGAATCAAACCCTTGATCTTCTGGGTACTAGGCAGTTTCTCTAACCACTAAGCTATTCCTCCACTCCTGAAAGATTAAATACCTCCATAGAAATGGATAAAAGGGAAAATATCTGAAAAGCGGTGTGTATAAATGTCCATAGCATGGGAAATAAGATCCCAGATGTGGTGAAATTAGTATCTTTTGACAAGACACACACTTGGGGGGGGGGGGGGGGAACACAGGTAAGCATAGTGCCCGAATCGGAAATGCATCTAAAACATCCTTCCAAAACAGACAATGCCCCCAATCCAAGAAGGAAAGGCTCTTACCTACCACTGTATCCTGCACCAACTAGGCACTCTGCCATTTCAAGGAACCGGACTTACCTCCTCTTCGGGAGCTTCACCTGCTCACCACCTCTTCCTAATACTCCTGCTCATCTCTTTTGTTTTTCTTTTAATGCAAAACAGGTAACTGCCACTTAAACGCCACCCTCCTCCCCGGCCGTTATGAAGCATGTTGTACTTCTTCCAGGTCCAGGATCGCCTCCGGTAAAAAAAAAAAAAAAAAAACACAGAGAAACCCTAGGTAGGGTCCAGGACTGGACTAGAGGTACTCAAGGAAAGACAATTAACAGATAAGGTCTAATTTCACCTTCCTTATCGTCCCTCCAGTCCAGTCCCATTACTTGTGGGATGTACTATAGCAGTACTAGCCCTGGGAGGGACCCTAAGCCTGGCCTGGATCACCGCTGCGCCAAACCACGCATCCCTCACTGCTTGCACGTGCAACGATAGTGCTTTACAAAAGGTATGCAAAGACACCACGTTGAAGCCCTGCAGATTTCCACCAGTGGAATCAAACTAGACTCCACCTAGGAAGCCACCTGGGCCCTTGTCAAATGGGCTGCAAGCATGCTGGCACCATCCTCCACCGCAGCAGGTAGGCCAATAGTCTCTCTTATCTACCTGGAGATGGACACTTTGGACGCCACCTTCCCTTTACGCAGACCTCCAGCCAAAGGGAATGAACAACCAATTGGTCTTTCTAAACCGCTCAGTGACCTTCAGATAACACCGGAGGGTTCAGCAGACATCCAGGAACCATAACTGGGGTTCTGCCTAAGAAACCCCAGAGCCAGAGAAAACCGGAAGAGTAACCAGTTGATTCACATGGAAGGTCAACAGCACTTTAGGCAGGAAGGATAACACTGGCCACAACACCACCTTCTCCTTAGATATGGAAAGGAAAGGTTCCCGGCACGACAAGGCCTGCAATTCCAAAATCCTTCTAGCAGAGCAAATGGTCACCAAAAAAAACATCTTCAGTGTCAAAATGTTCAGCAAACACCGAGGTAAGGGCTTGAAAGTTGTTCCATCAACACAGACAGCACTAAATTAAGCTCCCATGACAGTATTATTGACTGCAACAGGGGCCGCACCTGTTTTACTGCTCTCAGGAAACACACCACATCCGGATAAGTCGCAAGAGACACCCCTTGCACTCTTCTCCAATAATGCATCAAGGCAGCCATTTGCACCCGCAGAGAATTACAAGCCAGACCTTTCTCCAGACCCGCTTGAAGGAAGGCCAGGAGCTCCGGTCCATACACCAGTTTTTAAAGAGCCTCCAGACCCTAAAGTATTCCAGCAAGGTAGAGCGCTTGCACACCTTTAACAGTGTTGAGATGATGGAGCCCAAATAGCCTCACTTGCTTAACTGAGCCCTCTCGAGCCATGCCCTAAGCGAGAACCGATCCACCTGTGGCATTAATACTGGTCCCTGCAGTAGCAGGTCGCTCCTGTTCAGCAGCCGCCGAGGGTGATCTGCTGTTAACCGAACAAGGTCGGTATACCACAGTCTATGTGGCTAGTCTAGAGCAATCAGGATGACCATCTCTTTGTGCACTTCGATCCGCTGCTCCACATGCTCTAATAGGGCCCATGGGGAAAATACACAGAGCAGACCAGTTGTGGGCCAACCTTGCACTAACGCTTCGAGGCCCTCCGACATCCGTCCCCTGCGCCTGCTGTAGAAGTGACCCACCTTTGTGGACGCAAAGGTTGCCATGAGGTCCATGACTAGTGGACCTCAATGGCACACCACCTGCATAAAAAAACCTTGTTGTTGAGCATCCACTCGCTGGGATCGACTTGTACCCAGCTGAGGTAGTCCGCACTATGTTCATTCTGCCAGCCTCGTGTGCTGACGACAATGCCTGGAGATTGTCCTCTGCCCATGCTAGCAACGGGGCAACCTCGCTTTCCAACTGTGCGCTGCCCATGCCTCCTTGACAGTTGATGTATGCCACTGTTGTGGCATTGTCTAAGAACACTCGCACCGCATTCCCCCAAAGGAGCTCACAAAGCTCTGTAGGGCCAAGAACACTGCTCATATTTCCAGCCAGTTGATGGCCCATGAAGACTCCTCCAGCAACCAAATGCCCTGCGCCATCTGAGACCGACAGTGCACCCCCCCAACCCGACAGATTGGTACTTCCAGGGGCATTCCCACTAGCAACTTCTCGGATCTTAGCCACCATTGGAGAGCCCCCTTGACCTCCCCAGGGCAAGGAAGCCACCTCTCCAATGGATGTCGTTAAGCCCACCATCTCCTCAACAGGGACTTCTGTAGAGGTCTCATGTGGGCTCGAGCCCAAAGGACCAACTCGATGATCACTGACATCGAACCCGAGCTGAAGGTACTACCAGGCCATCAGGGACTGTGACCAGAGGAAGAGCTTGACCTGCAGTTGCAGCTTGTTCACCCTATCCAACGGAAAGAATACCTTGCCCTCTCATGTCCAGAACTGAGCCCCCAAGTAAACCAATTCCTGTGTCAGAATCAGGCTGCTCTTGGCCCGGTTGATTACCCAGCCTAGACTCTGGAGAAACTCGACCACCCAAGAGGTGGCCCTCTTGCTCTCATCCCTGGTCTTTGCCTAGACTAACCAATCATCGAGATATGGGTATACCAGGATTCTTTTCTTTCTTAGCGTGGCTGCGGCTACCACCATGACCTTGGTAAAGGTTCTGGGAGCAGTGGATAGGCCGAACGGCAACGCAGAGAACTGAAAATGCTCCATAGGCACTGCGAACCTCAAGAAACGCTGATGGTTCGGCCAAATAAGAACACGCAGGTAAGCTTTTATGAGATCCAAAGAGGTGAGGAACTCTCCTTCCCTGATGGCCATGGGCCGGAAGGACTGGGGTTTCTAGTCCCACAGGTGCTCCTTGTGGTCTTGGGCAAGCCACTTAACCCTCCCCATAGCCCATGTTCCCTGTAAAATAGTTATCTCCAAGTTATAATGCCCTGTTCAATGTAATTTCAGTTTGTTCAATGTAAACCGCACTGATGCAGAATAGCGCGGTATATAAGAGAATGTAAATAAATAAATAAATAAATCATGGACCTCAGAGTCTCCATGTGGAAATATGGCACCTTGAGACAGCAATTCATATGCTTGAGATCCAGAATGGGTCTGAAAGATCCCTCTTTTATGGATACTATGAAGTAAATGGAGTATCAGCTGGAGCTGTACTGGCTGCGCAGCACTTCCGTGATTGCCTATAGCTCTCGTAGACGTTGCAGAGTGTTACGCACTGCTTGAAGCTTGCGAGACGCCCTGCAAGGCGATCGAAGAAAAACTTCCTTGAGTGGGCACGCAAACTCAAGGGCAACACCTTCCTTGATAACCTCCAGGACCCACTGATCTGAGGTAATTCGGGCCCAGGCGGGGTAAAATTTGCACACAGTCTTCCACTCACGGGAATTAACCCCACCTGGGCCCCCTCACTTCATTGTGTTTTTTTTGTTGGTGGGAGGAGGAGGAGGAAGGGTAGAAACCCCTTCCTGCTCCGCTAAAACCTTGAAAGGAATGCTCTATGGACGGAAACTGCCCTCTTCGGTAGGGCATAAAGCGCACCCCTCTGAACAGACGGAAGTCCTATAGTTGGCCACATCCTGGTGTCACTGAGCACCCCGTCTTCTGCTTATCCTCAGGGAGTCTGCCTCCCCTGAAGTCTCCCAAGTCTTTGACCAACTTCTCCAGTGCCTCTCCGAATAAAAACGTCCCCTTGAACAAAGGGCCTGCACAATCATGATTTGGAAGACACATCAGCTGACCGGTTCCGCAGCCACAAATATCTGCTCATGAAAACCACTGTGGCCATGCTTCATGCCCGACACCTAATCAGATCATAAAAGGCATTCACCATGTAGGTAGCGCTCCCGACTTAGTTCAAGACTAGAACATCCCTCAGTGAGTTCCCCTATAGGAAGTCACTTCTTTCCAGCTGTTTGGAGACTGAAATAATGGGGGATCAGAGGTGCTACCGGCTACTCAAGTGTGATGATGTCACAAATATGACATGTTCAGTCTCCAAGCTGCTAGTGAAGCGTGACAACCCACATGTAACTGGACTGGACTGAAGGGACGATAAAGAATGAGGCTTTAATGGAAGAGCCTGATTTGGATTTAGTGGTGGTTACGGAAACATGGTTCACAGTCATGACTGGGATGTAATTATAATGGATTTATGCTTTATTCAGGAAGGACAGGGTAGGAAGAAGGGGAGGAGGAGTGGCACTATATGTAAAAAAATAATATTAAAGCTATAGAATTACACGACTTAAAAGGGAAAGAGGCGGCACTATGGGTTAAACTAGAAAGAGGGAAAGGGAAATCCATTTGCATTAGAGTGATATACAGATCACCTTCACAGGGAGAAAAAGAGGATGGAGATTTAATAGAAGACATACGTAGTATTACCATGAAAAGGAGAAGTGCTACTGATAGGTGATTTCAATATATCTCTGTTGTGGTGTCATCTAGAAATAAAGAGGAGATCTTAAATTCTCTACAGGGAGAACTATTCCGGCAAATGGTAACAGAACTCACATATGAAGGGGCCATACTGGACTTGATACTTACCAATGGGAAAAGTGTTTCTGATGTCTTAGTGGGAGATCATCTCGCATCAAATGATCACCAAATGGTGTTGTTCAGTATTAGGAGTAGGGCCAATAACATCCATTCAAAAGAGAGGATCTTAGATTTTAGCAAAACTAACTTTGCCAAAATGGGACAATATCTCAAGGAGTTGTAAGCGGGATGGGAACAGCTGGGGGATGTAGAAAAGCAATGGACAAAACTGAAAGTGGATATTTTAAGGGCACAAACCTTTTTGTAAGAATGGTTCTCAAAGGTAGCTAAAAAGGTGAAGAAAAAGAGAGAGGTCTTCATAAAATACAAGAGATTACAGAGAGAGGAAGACAGGCAGCTATATTTGGAAAAACTTAGAGAAGCCAGCAAAGCAGTCAGGAAAGCAAAGATTCAAAAAGAGGAGGAAATAGCCAAGGCAATAAAATGTGGAGATAAGACATTTTTCAGATGTTAGTGAGAGGAGAAAAGACAAAAGTGGTATTGACAGACTCAAGGGTGAAGGGGAGGAATATGTAGAAGCTGATGTGGATAAAGCAGACATACATAACAAATATTTCTGTTCTGTGTTCACAGATGAAGGGACAGGAGCAGGACCTCAGAAAACACACACAAATAGGAACAGAAGTGACGGGGATCTTGAACGATTTTCAGAAGACAGTGTTCGTGAGGAACAAACTAAAAGTAAAAGTAGACAAAACCATGAGACTAGATGAGATACATCTGAGAATATTGAAGGAACTTGAGGACATTCTAGCAGTTCCACCGACTAATCTTTTCAGTGCTTCGCTGGAGTCAGAAATGGTCCCAGAGAACTAGAGAAAAGCACATGTGGTCCCTTTACACAAAAGCAGAAGAAAGTATGAGGTTGAAAACTATAGGCTGGTTAGTAAAACCTCTGTGGTGAGTAAATTATGGGAAATGCTTCTAAGAGAATAGTGAGGTTTCTGGAGTCCAATGGATTGCAGGATCCGAGGCAGCATGGGTTTGCCAGAGGCAAGTCTTGTCAGACAAATCTGATAAATTTTTCTGACAGAGTGACCAAGGAGTTGGACAAAGGGAAAACCCTAGATGTGGTGTATTTAGTTTTCAGTAAAGCCTTTGACACAGTTCCACACAAGCACCCTAAGGATGGACCTTAAAGTGACTGACTAGGTTAGAAATTGATTGAGTGGGAGGCGACAAAGGGTATAGGTAAATGGAGCTCAATCTAAGGAGAAGTAAGTTACCAATGGTGTGCTGCAGGGATCTGTCCTTAGTCCAATTCTTTAACATTTTTGTTAGTGATATTGCAAAAAGACTGTCAGATAAGGTTTGCCTCTTTGCAGATGATACCAAAATCTGCAATATACACCCAGGAAGGAGTAGATAACATGAGGAGGAATCTAGTTAAGCTTGAAGAATGGTCAAGAATTTGGCAGCTGAGATTCAATACTAAAGAAATGCAGGGTCATACACTTGGGCTGCAAAAATCCAAGGGAGCAGTACAGTATAAGGGGTGAAGTACTTCTCTCCACAAAAAAATGAGCAGGACCTGGGTGTGATAGTTTATGATGATCTTAAAGCAGTTAAACAGGTAGAAAAGACGATGGCGAAAGCCAGAAGAATGCTTGGGTGCATAGAGAGAGGAATGGCCAGCAGAAAAAAGGAGATGATAGTGCCTTTGTATAAGTCTTTGATGCAACCTCACTTGGAGTACTGTGTGCAATTCTTGAGACCACACCTTCAAAAGGATATAAACAGGATGGGGTTGATGCAGAGGGTGGTACTAAAATGGTTAGTAGTCTTTGATATAAAGCATATGAGGACAGACATAAATATATCTTAATATGTATAAGTTAAAGGAAAGGTGGGATAGAGGAGATATGATAGAGTTATTTAAATACCACTAACATAAATGCACAAGAGGAGAGCCTCTTTCGATTGAAAGCAAACTCTGCTACAAGGGGACATAGGATGAGGGTGAAAGGGGATAGACTCAGGAGGAATATGCAGAAATATTTTTTTACAGAAAGAGTGGTAGATGGATGGAATAATCTCCCAGTGGAGATGAGGATAGTATCTGAATTTAAAAAAAAAGCATGGGGCAAACACAGAAGATCTCTTAAGGAAAAAAGAGACTATTGTAGTTGATATGAAAGGGCAGACTAAATATGCCATGTGGTCTTTTTCTACCGTCATGTTTCTATGTTTCTAATTAGGGGGCACATATTTTTATGCACTATAATGTATAATATCTCCCCTTCAAAACAACCATGCATACCAAGATCAGCATCTAAAATAGTTTTTAAAGAAGGCTACCTAACATGTGCATACCTGCTGCACAATTGTCACCTTTTTTTCTAAGGCAAAAGTATGTACATACTTTGCCTTTGAAAACTAACCCACAAAAAAATATACCCTCACTTTACACTTATTCTTAGGTATACAAAATTTCCTTATTTTGCAAGCATATTTTATCAAGTGCATACATAAGCCCAAAGCCTGCTCCACCCCTACTCTTGAGGATGTCTTAACCTAATTTAGATAAATGTAAATGTATGCATATATGCTCCGCATATGCCTAAGTACATATACACTGGCAAATTTTAGAAACTGCTGTTTTTGCACATAACATTGATTAAAATTAACCTGCCTAGTACCAGGTCAAAATGAAGCACTACAGGTAAGTGCTTCGAAAAAAAAAGGGGAATATTCATTTTAAAAACTATCTTGTAGGCTGGAACACCGATTTTAAACCATCTTAAGTAGTTTACACAAACCAAAAACATATATAGTAACATTGTAAATGACAGCAGATAAAGACCAGTATGATTCACCTAGTAAGGCTGCACAGAGCCGCCACTCCGTGCAGATCACCCCCTATGCCTTCATTTAGGTTTGTACCAGCCACTCCGTGTAGGTCACCCCTTTCTATTTGTTGAAATATTTTTTTAAAAAATAGCTAAGATTATTTTGATTTTATCCTCTTGCTATAAAGGGATCCACTGTGTCTGTCCCATGCCATTTTGAATTTTATCATTGTATCTGCCACACCACCTCCATCGGGAGGGCATTCCAAGCATCCACCACCATTTCAGTGAAAATATATTTCATGGTGTAGAAAGTAACATAAGAAAATATATGCAATAAAGGAAATATTAAATGGGCAAACAAAACAGTGCTAAGAGGGTAAAACAAGGCACAACAAAATAATCAGATAAAACAATTTTTCCTCCCCAATATTTAACTGCAGCGGTCAAATTTTTTTTTTTTTTTTTTTTTTAATGCCAGCTGCCACTATTAAATGCATACTCAAAACATTTAGCTAGTTTGCAGACCTGCTAACTGGCTAAAATGCAGTCACCGGGATATTCATCGGCACTAATATGATTAATGCCGCTGAATATCCCCTCCTAATCTGGTTAAATGCCTCGTCATTAAATGGTTAGCAGTGAGACATTCCAGGGTAGAGCAGGGGTGGCACAAGGAGCTAGCCAGTCAGCAGCGATATTGAGACACTAACTGGTCAGGTCAGGTGAACAGCTGTCCTAATTTTAGGTGATTTTACAATGCAGTTAGTGGCTGAATATCTGCGTGAGCCGGATTGCGAATGTACTATCTGGGCAAACTGGATATTCAGTGCAACTGAACATACATAATAAATGACAACGCAGACATCACTAAAAACATTAATAAAAAACTAAATAAAACTAACAGGTAATATTACTCAGTTGAACATGAAAGAATCACTTCTTCAAATAATTTAATTTTAAGCCATTTTCAAAAGCTCTTACTATCCTGTTCTAATTTAATTATTGCTAATAAAGCTATACCATAATGTGCTGATGCTTTTTCTGTTGCAGCCACCTCACAGTGCTTATTTCCAGCAATGCAGAATCACTGGAGCACAAGGCTCATGCAGGAGTACACCAATGTAACACAGCCTAGTATAAAATGGTGGCTCAATATCACTACACATCACTTGGAAAAAAAAAAAAACACAAAATCAACAGATTTTAAATTCGATACACTGCAGTATTGGTAACCAGTGAAGAGAGCATAAAACTGAGGCTATGGTTCACGTCTACTAGGGACCGGGGTATCTTAAAACTTTTTCTAAAAATAAACATGCATTATTTTTCCATTTGTATGCTTTATTTTGTTGCATTTTGTCCTGGTTTTTTTATTTCAGTATTTGCTTTTCATTTTCATGAAATAGTTTCATTTTATTGTGCATTTTTATGTTTTAGTTTTCCTTGGTTTTTTGGACAATGCTGAACATTTCTAGTTTGTATACTGTTTTATGGTAGTCGTCATACATCATTTTGAATTAGATTGTAACCTGGAGAAGTGACCCATAACCTCTTAATTAAAATCATCAGTTCAAACCATGGGTCTCAACCTCAAAGATAAAAAAAAAATTAAAAAAAAAAAAAGTGGGAGGTGGTAGTATCATCTGTTAGTGCAAGCTGACAGGACACTATAAATTGGCTTGTGAAGGTTCGACACGCGGTGCAGCCTGCAACAGCACTGTCAACCAACACTAGGAGTCACCATGGAGTGAAGTACAGATATAGAAAAGGTAGGGCTGGGGTCATGCGAATGTTTCAAATATTAAGCTAGGGTCATGGGAAAAAAAATTAATTAAACCTTATCTGCTCATTTTCTTTCCTTTAAGCCCCCCAAGTTCAGCCCAAACACATGGGTATATGCACTCTTGCCAGCAGATGGAGACTGAGAACCACTGGTTTAAAGACATGACCCTATAAGGATCCTGTGTCGTCCACAACTAACCAGTAGTCTGTTTTGATATAGAAATAAAACCCTTTTCTGTCTTTAAACAAACAAACAAAAAAAACCCACTCCAAAAACTGATACAAAACAAATCCAAATCCTGCTACTTTTTAAGGAAAATGCAAACAAGAGAAGCAAGGAATAAGTGCAACAAAGGAAGTGGTGCACTATATCAGTGTTTTTCAACCTTTTTTGTGCAAAGGCACACTTTTTTCATGAAAAAAATCACGAGGCACACCACCATTAGAAAATTTTTAAAAAATTCACCTCTGTGCCTATATTGACTATATATAAAGTAATTCTCTTGAATAGGAATCAAACACTCACACCAACCCCCCTCCCCTGCTGGTTCACACCAACCCCCCTCCCCTGCTGGTTCACTCACACCACCCCCCCCCCCCCCTCCACTGCTGGTTCACTCACCCACCCCCCTGTCACTTACTCACCCCTCCTGCTGGGTCACTCACTCACTTACCCCCCCTCCCCTGCTGGTTCACTCACACCATCGCCCCCCCTCCTTGCTGGTTCACTCACACCACCCCCCCCCCTCCACTGCTGGTTCACTCACACTCCCCCCCCCCTTGCTGGTTCACTCACACTCCTCCCCCCCTTGCTGGTTCACTCACACACACACACCCCCCCCTCTGCCCAAGCCGCTGCTTCTGCTTTGTACAGAGCAGCGGCTGCACTACACTTACATTGAAAAGTAAAGAGAAACTGTGTCAGGAGCCCTCCGGTCATCGCAGAGCCCGAGGAAGTGATGTCATGGAGGCGGGCTCCTCACAGGCTGTCTTTCCTTTTCAAATTAACTGCAGAGCCCGAGGAAGTGATGTCATGGGGGCGGGCTCCTCACAGGCTGTCTTTCCTTTTCAAATTAACTTTATTGCAGCTAAAGTTAATTTGAAAAGGAAAGACAGCCTGTGAGGAGCCCGCACCCATGACATCACTTCCTCGGGCTCTGCATGATCGGAGGGCTCCTGACACAGTTTCTCTTTACTTTTCAATGTAAGTGTAGTGCAGCCGCTGCTCTGTACAAAGCAGAACCAGCGGCTGCACTGCTATAGGGAATCGCGATCGCGTTCGCGCCGCGGACTTCGGCACAAAAGCCGGTTTTTTGCTCTGGCCGCTCCCGATCTTGCGGCCAGAGCAAAAAAACGGCTTTTCAATGGCTGGTTTTACAACTGTGCTGGCAGCCGGCCTGGCCATGGAAAAACCGGCCAGGCCAGCTGAAAACCAGCCGGTTGGCAACCCTAATTTGTGAGCCGAGGCCACATGTTACGGATGAAATTGGAATTTTTCCCACAGCACACCAGACAATATCTCACGGCACACTAGTGTGCCGCGGCACAGTGGTTGAAAAACGCTGCACTATATGCTCTCTTCCATCTGAAACAAAGAATAGGAACTCCCTGGATAGGTCCTGGACTGCTCTGGATTCAAGGAAAGAAAATTAGCAGGCATGGCCTAATTCTTCCTTCCTCTTCAACTCTCCAATCCAGTACAGTCCAGACATGAAGGTAGTACAAAGCAGTACCTAACAGTGGGAGGGGACAGACAGCCCTGCCTATAAATCCCTTGCTACCAAATTTTTCATCTTGCCTGGCCTGAACTTTCAACCTATATGCCAGACTAAATAATGCAAAAGTAGACCATGTTGCTGCCCTGCAAATCTGAGGTGGGCGTAGACTATTCTCCACCCATAACTCTCAAGGCACCACATGACCTTGACCAAAATATTTCAAGGATACTGTCTCCTTAATACAAGCTATCATTACTTTGGAAGCTGCTTCTCTGTACTGGCACACCAACCCCCGCACCCCCTCCCCCACATAAAATGAAGGTCAACCAAGAGCTTTCACAAAACTGATCATCAAGTACCTCTGCAGCATATTCCGGCCATCCAAATTATGCAAATCCTAAGCACTCGCCTGATCTGCATATTCTCTAAAACCCAGGAGACCAGCTGGTTAAATGTGAAAGGCTAAGATTACCTTTGGCAAACAGAAAGGCTTCAGACTAAGGTCTTAAAAAGTACTTGTTTGAAGACAGGCTCCAATGAAGCCTTCACCAAAGTTGTGAGCACTAGATTCAAGTTCCAGGGAGGGACTGTTTGTGAACTAAGGCAGCCCAGCATCTCAATGGGAGGAAAGGATGTATCCCTGCACTCGATCCCAACAACAGGTAAGAGCTGCCACTTGAACCTTCCAGGAATTCAGGGCCAAGCCCTTACCAAGACCATCCTGTAAGAACACCAAAATATCTGGCATGATGCCCAAAGGTGGTCAGAGATTCCATACTTGACACCAGTCCTCAAAGACTTTCCATATGTGGATATAACCTCTTTAGTGTAACCTCTTCCTAGTACAGAGCAAGATGCTGATCACCTAAGCGGAATAAGCTTTCTTCCACAATTTTGCCCTCTCAATAGCTATGCCATAGGAGATTTGTGATACCTCTGGCAAGGGGACTGGATCATGGCACAGAAGACCCTCCAACTGCAGAAGGGCCTCTACCTACAGCTCTAAACAGACCTGCATACCAGGATGGTCTTGGCCAATTGGAGGCCATTGCCAGGCCTGGATGACACTCTGTATCACCCTGCCTATGAGTGGCCAATGGGGAAATATGTACAGTAGACCCTCTGGAGGTCAGGGCTGCACCAGGGCATCAATCCCCTCTGAGCAGCATTCCTTTCTGTGACTAAATAATCTGGTCATTTTGGCATTTCCTTGAATAAATGTTGTCAAGTGAGCCAGTCGGTGTCCTCTGGTAGTCCTTATCCAAAAGTCTGCACTTCACCATCCAATCATGATAAGTGGCTAGACCTCCAGGGACTCTTCTCCTGTGGGCCTAAGCTGCCCGGAGTATTTCTTTTTCCTTACTAGGTTATTCAGGGTGAGGCAAACATACAACAATCACAGGTTCTTCACTTCCTTAAATTGTTCTGTGTGATAGTACCCTCTGGGTGTCCTCATCCACCCTGTCCTCTCAAATCCCCCGTTTGTCCTTTTCAGGATGACGGGATTTGCTTACTACTTATCCCAGACACCTTTGTATGTAAATGAGGGTACATGAATTCTACCACAATTCCCCATCCATCCAATGGGTGACTCTATTGAGTCCACCTATCTGATTCTCACTTATAGTCCTCTGTCTACCCAAATCCCGAGCCTGACCCAGAGCCCTCCCCCCGGCCAGCTCATCACCACCCTCATAGCTTTGATACTGGCTACATCCACCTGCACAGGTCCTCTCTTGATGCGTATGTTTCTACTACCTCATCTTCGGATGACATGAGTAAAACCCTTCCGGGCGCCTTTCTCCAGTTCCTAAGAGAAGCGATCCCAGAAAGTAGAGTCTCCATCTCCTCCTCTTGGGGTGGAATCTATAAGTGGAGTTATACTGCGGTCTATCTCCATCTCAGAGGCATCGATGGTTGATCCCTGTTCCATCCCTTGCTGAGAGTCACCAACCTCTACCTCCATCTCAGAGGTGTCCTCCCATATATCTATGGGCTACGGTCCTCTACTACCTTCAGAATGTTTCTAGGCTTGGGGATCCAAGGCAGGAGATTCTGTCTATGGTATGCTCGCAGAGAAGGCCCCTTGGCTTGCCTTTCTCTGTTCCGGGGCTTGCCTCTGGTTCCTCGATAGTGTAATGGGATGTATACAACGTTACAATAACCTTCAAGCCAGCTTGACTGGGTGCTCCAAACAAGGGGAGCCACACGCACCAAGAGCTCCTGCCTCTGGAAAGACCAATCGGAGAACAGAGACCTACCTATGGAGAGGACACCTGTATACCTTTGCCCATGGCACAGCTGCTGCTATCAAACCCAGCACCAGAAGGTAATCTCAGGTTCTTCCACCAGACACTCACAGCAAGGTCTAAACACAAGATTACAATTTCTGAATCCTGGCTGCCAACAAATAACACTCTGCCCTTCTGCATGTCGAAGAGAGCACTTAGGTACTCCAACAACTGAGATGGGACTAGCTTGCTCTTGGCAAAAATCGATGACATGCCCCAGCTATTGCAAGAAAAGATCATCTGAGAGGTGGCCTCCTGGCTCTCCTGATTACTACTACACCCAGAAAAGCCAATCAAGGTAAGGACGCACCAATATCCCCATCTTCCACAGTATCACTGCTGTCACTACTACTATGATCTTGGAGAAAGTTCTAGGAGACCGAAGGGCAAGGCTCTGAATTGAAAATGCTGATCCTAGAACCATAAAGCACAAATATTTTTGGTGTTCCCAGTGGATCAGCATATGAAAGTAAGCATCTGTGAAGTCCAAAGACATCTGGAACTTTCCATGATACAACACCACCACCATTACCAACCACATCTCTATAAAGAAACCTGGGTACTCGAAGTGCCCTATTAATTTTTTTGTTTTTTTTTTAAGATCCAGGCCAAGCCATAAAAAGGTACTTTCCTATTTTTGGGAACCATAAAATAACCCCTTGCTCTTCTGGCAGAGTGGGGCCACCTCTTCAAAGCTGCAGCAACTTCCCACACCTTCACCAGAGAATAGTAGGGGAATTCCATAAAAGGCATTTGAAAGAGGACACGCCAGCTTGAGAGCATTATACTGATGAATGATCTCCAGAACACACTGGTCTGAATTAATGTGGCCCCATCTTTGGTAAACATTAAATGTCTGCTTACAGGCTGCACCAGAGTGCAGGCCCCTAAGCAGGGACAGAGCCACCATTAGGCAAACCCAAGCAGTCATCTGGAGTGCCAAACGTTGGCAAGCAGCTGCAACAGAAAGTGCCCCAAAATATGGTCTCTGATCTCCTCCTTCCGCCCCCACCATTAACGCTGTTGTTACATCTCTGTCAGACTGGCAGCAATGACAATGACAATAAGAACAGAAGTGCAGTGAAGAGGGAAGCTTCTGAATCCCTGTGCACTGAAAATGCAGTCAGTCCTGCCCCTTCCAATGCAGACTTCCTGCTTGTGTCAGAGCGGCAGCATGCAAGAGTTCAGAAGCTTCCCTCCATGCTTTACTTCTGTTCTTTTCTTATTGTCATTGATGCCATTTACAATCCTGAAGAGATGTAGCGGAAGGCGGGGGCAGCTGTAAAGATAAGAGCTGAGTGGCAGGGACGGGAGCTACCTGGGGTGCCGAATTGCCTTGCACCAACCCCGCCCCTAGGTGCGCTTGGCACTGGATAGGCTCCAGAAGAACTTCCCTAACTCCCTTCTCTACCCCTCTCCTGCTACCTCCCTGAAAAATACTGGTTCTTAGAGAGAAGTCTAGAGCACTGAGATGTCAACACTTTACCTGAGCAGCACCTGTGAATGTCCAACAACTACCTTCTAGAAGAACTGGTTCAGGTGTCTCCCCCTATCCCCCAGGAGCCTACAAACTTCTTACTCTCCCAGGTTCTTCACCCCAAGAATGCTACATTCTCTCACAGAACAATGGTAAGATCCTATCTGGGCTTCTTTGCCCCCGCCTCCACCCCCCATGAGACCTGTCTGTGGTAGGCAGGTGGAAATGGAAGGAGACCCTGAAGGCCCTTCTTCAGGTAAAAGGCCTGATGAAGCAAGACGAATTCTGGTAAAAAGAAAAAAGGGCACATTGAGATGCAGGGCAGAGGAATTAGCTGCCAGTACAAAGCCCCCTGATTCCTGCCCCAACATAGGGCAAAAGAAGGGCCTCAAGGACTGATGCCAATCAGTAGACTTCACTGCAGGCAAAACAGTTTTGGTGGAAGTCTGCTATCTCTGCCGTCACCAGCCTAGAACTGCCATATAACACACTGCCAACCCTACTGCTCTTCTCCGCATCCACACTAGTAGCAATCTGCTCCCCCAAAATCAGGCCGTTGTTCTAAAATACTCTTCCTGAAGGAGCAGCGACATCCAGCTGTGCATGGAGATAGGGGGAGAAATTGGCAGCTGCATTCAGCTTGACTCGACTGCCAATGGAGCTCTCCAGAAAAGGTTCCGCTCATCTTTCCAGCCCTTGGGCCTAGTTCCACCTGTAGCAATAAGGTATCGTTTCTGATATTTTTTCTCCTTATTTCCATGTTGTTCCTTCTTAAAGTTTTTATTAAAGAAAAAAAAATATCACCAGCTAGCCACTGAGGCCCTCTCCTAAAGCTGTGGAGGACAGGAGGGAGAAGAAAGGCAAAGCACCTTAGCACCCCTAAAAATTATTCAAGGGAGGGTAAGCAAGAATTTTGCACACCAAGATTTTGGAGGGTTTTGCAATATCAGAGCCCACTTTATCCCCCTTCCTCCAAATTTGGGTCCTAAGATCACCAAGCCAGCTCAGACTGCACAAATCTATTCAACCTCCATCTACTGGAAACAGACATACTGGCTAGTTCTAGACTGCAGAGGACACAGAAAAGACTGATAGCTCTCTCTCTCTCAATTCTATGGGTAGTGGTGCATGGCCATTCTTAGTTGGAGCGATTTGTCTGGTTAATTCCAACAAGTAAAATTGCTCCATGATAACTAGTCAAGCGACTCCCAGGCACTGCTTGTGCACCAGGCGTCAGTGCCTGCATCCTATTCCCTGTCTTTCTGACTTCTTTCTTGCAGGCCCATTCCAATTATGTATGCCCCTTTCCTTGGATACTCTTAATTATTGTAAACTACCTTGTATTTGATAACGGTGGTACATTAAGTTTTTAAGTAAACCATAAATTCTTATATGATAACGTCTTTAAACCAGTGTGTCTCAGTTTCTTATCGCTTGACAGGAGAGCATAAAACCACGCGATGGGACTAGACTGAAGGGATGATCAGGGAAAAAAACAGTTTAGGAAGCAATGATTTAAATTAGTATTAGAGCTCTTGACACACCACCTCCTACCAACAGACTTATGGAAATATACCAGAAAGAGCAAATGGGCAACTCTATTTTGATGCAATCTTCAATAAATTGCCCTACATTCCATTTGTCTCCTCTTAGTGGCAAACCGTAAACAAATCTGGCATGAATATTTATACGACTGAAGACTGTCAAAAGAAAGGCTCACATAGAAAAATGACAACAGAAAAAGACCACATAGCCTATCTAGTCTGTCCTTCCATATCAACAACTACAACAGTCCCTTTTTTTCCTTTAGAGATCCTGTGTTTGTTCCATGCTTTTTTGAATTCCGATACTGTCCTCATCTCTACCAACTCCACTGGGAGACTATTCCACGGATCCACCACTCTTTCCGTAAAGAAATATTTCTGCATATAACTACTGAACCCCCCCCCCCCCTTCACCCTCATCTCATGTCCCCTCATAGCAGAACTTGCTTTCAATCAAAAGAGACTCTCCCCCTGTGCATTTATGCCACAGAGGTATTTAAACGTCTCAATCATATCACCTCTATCCCGCCTTTCCTCTAAAGTGTACATATTAAGATCCTTGAGTCTGTCCTCATATGCTTTATAATGAAGACCACTAACCATTTTAGTAGCCACCCTCTGAACTGACTCCATTCTGTTTATATCCTTTTGAAGGTGCAGTCTTCAGAATTGCACACTATACTCCAAATTAGGTTGCACCAAAGACTTATACAGAGACACTATCACCTCCTTTTTTCTGCTAGCCAATCCTCTCCCTATGCACCCAAGCATCCTTCCAGCTCTTGCTGTCGCCTTTTCTACTTGTTTAGCTACTTTAAGATCATTAGACACAACCACGCCTAGGTCCCGCTCTTCTTTAGTGAACAAAAGTACTTCCCTATACTATATTGTGCCCTTGGATTGCTGCAGCCCAAATGCATGACCCTGCATTTTTTTAACAATAAATCCCAGCTGTCAATTTCCTCCTCATCTTATCTACACCTTCCTGGGTGTCTACTCTATTGCAGATTTTGGTATCATCTGCAAAGAGCAAACCTTACCCGACAGCCCTTCCGCTATATCACTAATAAAGATATTCAAAATAATTGGACCAAGGATAGATCCCTGGGGCACATCACTGATAACCTCCTTCTCCTCAGAGTGAGCTCCATTTACCTGTACCCTTTGTTGCCTCCCACTCAACCAATTTCTAACCCAACAGTAACTTTAGGGTCCATCCCTAGGGTGCTCCGTTTGTTTATAAGTCGCCTGTGAGGAACCGTTTCAAAGCCTTTACTGAAATCTAAATACACCACATCTAGAGCTCTCCCTCGGTTCAACTCCCTGGTCACCCAGTCAAAGAAATCAATCAGATTTGTCTGACAAGACCTGCCTCTGGTGAATCCACGCTGCCTCGGATCCTGTAATCCGCTGGACTCCAGAAACCTCACTATTTTCTCTTTCAGCAGCGTTTCCAATAATTTACTCACCACCGAAGTTAAACTAACTGGCCTGTAGTTTTCAACTACATCCTTACTTCCGCTTTTGTGTAAAGGGACCACATGAGCCTCTCTCCAGTCCTTTGCACCACTCCCTACTCCAACGAGGCATTGAAAAGGTCAGTCAGTGGAGCTGCTAGAATGTCCCCAAGTTCCCTCAGTATTCTAGGGTGCATCCCATCCAGTCCCATTGCTTTGTCAACTTTAAGTTTAGCTAGTTTCTCACAAACACAGTCTTCTGAAAATTCTTCAAGATGCCCCCCGCTTCTGTTCCTGTTTGTGGGTGTTTTGAGGCCCTGTTCCTGGTTCTTCATCTGTGAATACAGAACAGAAATATCTGTTAAGCAATTCCGCTTTATCCTCATCAGCTTCTACATATTCCTCCCCTTCACCCTTGAGTCTGACAATACCACGTTTGCCCTTCATCTTCTCACAAATCTGAAAAAATGTCTTATCCCCCCCATTTTATTGCACTGGCTATTTCCTCTTCTTTTTGAATCTTTGCAGAAATACATTCATATATACCAGCTAAAATAAAATTGGAAAATAAGGTGACTCAGGGAGTAATTTCCACTGTAAAAAAAAACAAAAAAAACAAACAAACACAGAAACATGTAGATTAAAGAGAGAGTCCATGGAGCCTTATAAAAAGAAAATGGTTGTGGCAAAAAGATCTCTCTGGCCACCAGTTACAAAGGACTAAGAACCTAGAAGAACAAAATTAATTTTAATTCCCTGAAGATTACATCAAAACCTTTTTTCCTAAACCACCACTGCTTTTCACTTGAACAGCTGTTCTTCCGTACTTTAGAAAGGTTTCTTATAACCATGAGGGATAAAATTTGTGCTTTACGAGAGCTACACCAAGGTCTTAGAGCCACCAAGGGTCTTTGCAGTAGTTACTATGAGAATGGATAAATGGAAAAATTCTGGAAGTAATGAATTATTCCCATGTGAAATCACATCATGGGAAGGTGTAGAGAGAGCATTCTTACAGGAAGGGGGGGGGGGACTATAGTTGTTGATATGGAAAGGCAGACTAGATAGAAAAAGACCATATGGCATGCCGTCATGTTTCTATGTTTCTAAGTTTATCCCTTTCATACAGTAATTAGATTACCAAGAAAAGCAAAAAACAATATGCATATTTTATTACATAAAAGGCAACTGCACAAAAGCACCCCTTTACAAATCCTGTCCTATAGTCAGATAGCCCTGGCAGAGAAAAAAAAACTATTCTTCAAGTTTCGACTTCTAATCCAGCAACAAGGAAGAAATCTAACATTACTTCTGTCCCCTTCACTGAGGTCACAAGATCATGTCCAAATGTCTGCCTATGATATATTTGGAAGGCACAACACACTTCACTCTTCCCAGCTTAAAGAGTCAGTAGTAAAGATGAAAAATATGTCTATAGTTAGAAAACCCAGCTCTTTAGTACTGCAAAAGTTCAACAGTTTTATGCAGAATAACTTGCATACAGACAAGGTTCTAATGGAAATACTTGTTTTATAAAACAGCTCAGATATTCTCAATCACTTTCCCCTCAAATAATGATCTCACAGAAATACCAACCAAAAATTAAATTTCTGCTATTTAATAAAGACTATGCACACTCTAAGACACACTATATTGCTGAAAAACATAAAACCTAACTTGATACTTGATTTTAAAGCGCCTACATTCCAGGAATTACAGCAGGGCTTCCACTTTTGTTAAGCTGAATTTTGATCTAATAAACAGAATAAATTAAATATGGGCTGAGATAATGAATAACTCATTGTCCCACTAGAGGCCTACATCACACACTATATTTATAATTTGTCTGTACAGTGAAAGGGCAAGCACAGACTTGTTTGTCATTCGCAAGTCCAGTTTTTCAGTGGCTGCTATATACATTGATAGAAGGTGCACTTTGACAATACATTTTACAAGTGAAACGTGTTTTGTAACCCAATATTTCAATGCACTGCATCTATGGTCAGTCAAATGCTGAAAAATAAGTCAGAAAACCTTATTGTAATTGCTTCATTGCTATACTTCTCTAGAAAAAGATATTACTTGTCACCGATTTATGCAATATAACAGCAGAAAAATAAAATTTGTCTACCCAACTTAGAATTAACAAAAATATGTAGTTTTATAGATTTTTATTTAATGATTTAGGGGCATGTTAATGAAAGTTAACGCATGTTAATGAAAGTTAACATGCACCAAGTGCTGCTGCGCTCACAGAAATAAATGGGTCATGGCAGCATTTAGCATTTACCTTTAACAAACATGCCCCTTAATACCAGAAATGCATTAAAAAAGTCAGTGATATAACAAATAGTCCATTATTCATTTTACTTTACCTATATGGTATCAATAGGCCAAATCTTTAAGGAATAAAGGAAAAATCCTCTAAGTTACCCCCCCCCCCTTACAAATACTTAAGTTTTCATTCATGGAACAAACCTACTTGGACTTAAACAGTGTGTTAACCATTAGTGAATGGCCTGCCTAGTTACTAAGGGAAATAACCCTTTCTGCAAGAGGCATGGATAACGCTAGGCTAGATCTTAGGCATCAATTTGAATACTATGATGCTTCAGCATGTCACATAAGAACATTAATATAAAAATATAGAAAATATACTGTACCAGCATGCAAAGTGTCAATGTATAATTGAAAATTTAAGTCACAAACTATAAAGTTTACATTTTGGTTTCCTTACACATTAACTTGCAGTGTAAATGCTGAAAGCTGGAATGACTTCATGATCTGACATATGTAAGACTCATATATATTTGAAGAACCAAGATAGATGAGTAAGCAATAAATCTATCTACATAAAAAATATAAAAATACAAATTAAACCTCTTACAAGAATTTTTAGAAAGCAAATATTTCATAAAGTCCACTATTAACTGCAAACTTTTAGCACAATTTGATAAACATAGGTAGTAGCCAAAATTTAACATACAGGAACTGTAAAACCTGTATTAACACTTGGGTGCATTCCATGCACTTTGGGGAAGGCAGTCATGGAATAAACAGGAAAATTCACCTTGACAAGTTAATGGCGCAGCAGATAAGCACGATGGTTAGCTACACCTTTTTAGGTAGCATTAACTTCTCTGTTGTCTGCCACATTAGCAGTTAATGAAACATGTTTACTAAAGTGTATCACGTCATTTTGGCGCAATGCTAGAAAGCAGCACAGAATCGCATACCAAAAACACTGCACTACACTTGTGGTATGTATTGGGCGGCAACTGGGCAGGATGGGAGCATTCCTACTGTGGCACAGCTAGCACGGGTGTTTGTAGCCACCTTACCTGTGCAAGTAGCACAGGTGTCAGTGCATGGTAAATGCAAGGCCACTAATGTACCCGCCCACCTGCAGTTAGCCCAAAGCCTCACACTTGTTTACTTAGCCCTCGCATGTGGGCCATGTTATATGACCAATGTGTGGTAAGAACCTCCACATTAAACTATGAGATACAGCCCATAACCATTCCATACTCCCTTCAGCTTTAGTTGCTGAATAGAATGTAGCAGTTAGTACATTCTAACAGTTAATGCACTGCATTAACTGTCAACATAGGAATAAATGCGCACTAAACAGCTAACCGCAGCTTAGTAAATAAGCCCCTAAAACACTAGTTTTGTTTTCTTAAAAAAAAACAAAAATAAAAACAAAAAGGCAACAAATACTCCACAATGCTGACAGAATAAAGGCATCTATGAACTTCTTGTTAAAATTTCAGTATTCCCTAACAAATATATTCCTTTATAAGCTGTGTGTTTATTTAGTAGCCATTTTGTCTTCAGCCATGATATAACACCAAATCGAATGCAATGTAAACAGGTTCTCTAGCTGATCCATAAATCCTCAGTGATGGGGGAAGCAGAAAAAAAATATATATTCAAAAGCAATGCACTTTCTAATAAGAAGAACACTTCATTCATTCATCCAGGAGTTAAAGCAAACAAAAACCTCAATAAATCGTATAGGATAGATGAAGATAATAAATATACCTAAACAGGTGTGATTTTACTTCGGCGATTACAGACAACCCCTCCTCTAAGCACAGTGACCGATTAAAATCTTAATGCGTAAAAAAGCAGTCAGCCATTCAGCACATTTCAAAATATCTGACCACCTTTGTTATTGCTGTGTGAAGGAAGGCAAGCACACTAAAGGAACCTGTTTCAGAGGGGGAGAGGAGAGCAATGCAACCCCACTAAAAAAGCCAATCTTGGGAATCAACCCCCATAACTGCATAAAAACCTACAGTAGATGCAGAGAGGGGCAGGTTTCCAGCTGCCTGACATCATTCGTATTCTTACGCACAAAGCTCCTTTTTACCTTTCTCTCTGCACGCTCTTCCTGACTCCTCAGAACAAACGCAAAAACCAAAATCACAATGCCCGAACCCCCAAACCAAATAGTTCACACCACTAACATGTCATCTAACTTCCATCGCCTCTATTTTTACCCCCTTCAGTTCTCCCCACTGGGTTCATCTAAGTTGTTTGCACAGAGAACCCATGCCTTCTCTCCCCTCCCCCATTTACTTTTTGCATATTTCATACACATTATTTCCAGAGTGGTAATCTGCGCGCAATGAATGGATACATGCTGCAGTACGGAAGGCAGCCTCCTGGACCCTCTTACCAGATGGAGTTTTTGATTTTATGCTGCAGTGCACTGGCCTCTATCCCTTGGAGCCCAGGCACCAGGGCAGGCAGAGCCCCAGGGCCCGGGCTACCGCTGCCGCTGGCCAGCTGATGTTGATCAGGTTGTCGTTCCTCTGCCATCGCCGCCAAAGAAATTCGCGAGGGGGAATCGGAGGAGAAGAAAAGGAAGAGAACTACAGCTAACTAGGCCTTTACCCCAGACCTCGAGTGAGCCGCTTTACTCTGCAGATGGGACATCACGGAGAGAGACGGCTCAAGCGGCTTCCACGGCTACTGTCGGGGCGACACCTTTAAAGGAGCAACAAAATTGCTGCTGCCCTGGGGGTTTTTATTTTAAACGGATGAGCAGCTCTAGAAATTTTTTTTATTAACTAATATAATAAATAATCCCCTCCTCCACCACCAAAAAAATGTGGATTTTTTTCTATGCTCCAAAGAAGAACGATCGGCAAGCGGGCTCACTCCCCAGCACCTGGTCCCACTGCAGCCGAGAGAGCAACCCGCACGCTGCTCGCCGCTCCTGCCTGCCCAGGCTCTCCGTCCGCGCAGACGCACTGAGCATCTGCAAACAGCAACAGCACGGGAAGAAAACACAAGGGAGGAGGGGGCTGGAAAAGAAGAAAGTTCAGTCAGACAGCCCATTCATCGCTACAGGCTTTATGTCGAGTTTTCAGACTCGACATTTTATTATTGTTATTATTATTATCGGATCTGCAAAGTAAATAGATTGTTACCGTGCTCGCTGTATGTCAGCAGCAGGCTATGGCTTGTTAGCCATGGCCTACTCATGCAGACAGTAGTTTTTCAGTCCTTTCATTTGCATCTGGTGATTGGTGGATAGTACCTGCCTTCTGTTGGCTTGTCTCATTGCAAACTTGCATCAAAGCTGAGAAGGAACAAGTTGTGAGGGAATCAGAAAATAAATATTAATGGGAAAAACAGAGCTCTTTAAACGACCTTCATCTGGTACGGATCAGTATGAATTGGCCATGCTTTCAATACATTTGTATACTTTTAACCTTTTATATCAATTGGCAGTGTATGTCTGACATAGCTGTACCAATATATGCTTGTGTGTGTCTATGTATATCTATATATATAGTACATACATACATAAATCAGGAAGTTTCCACCTGTTTCCTTAGGCCTCTTACTCATTGTAAGCAGGGCTTCTAGTACCATGATGATCTTCATGGGGATCATTTTCACATGTAAAGGTCTTATTATACGTGGAAAAGGCCTTTTATAAAATTGCCCCATGGTATATATATACATATACTATAGTATGCGTGTCAACAAGATGGCATACTTACATGTGCACTCTGTGTAGGCATACGTGGGGAGTAGTTTGGGTAGAGCAGGAGCACAGTTGTGATTAGGAATGCCAACCGGCCTGGCCAGATTTTTAAATGAGAGATCAGCAGTTAGCAGGACAAACAGGACCAGTGCAAGGGTATTAGGTAACCTAAGCAAAGGTTCAGTCTTGTGCCCCATCTCCAAGATTTTGGTTAGTAAACCCAGCTGTAATAATCTCAACACCATCCCTCCCAGAACAATCTTATAAAAATGCAAATACATCACATTTTTTAATATTAAACTTTTTTTGTAAATACATATATAATGAGAGAGATTTCAAAAAGCCACTTACAAGGATAAATGGACTATTTGCATATTGCCCATTCTTCCTGAAGGTAAAACTATGTACTGAAGACTCTTGAGTTTGTGTGGCTGTCAGGATCCATTGCTTTGCTGTGATTATAGCTCCTCTTTGCTGCTTCCCCAGAAGCTGCTGCCCTAGGATACTGCCTATTTTGCCCAGTGCTTGGACCATCCCAGAGGAAAGAAACCAAGCCTTCAAAACAGGTTTTCTGCCAACTGCCAGCAAAGTCAAGGGCTGCTCTCCCTGCAGTTATCCACCTCTTTCCATTGTTGCAACTGTTCCCCTCTGGTTCCCATCTCCCAGGGTCGTCCCCTCATCTGGAGAGGAGAGATGGATAGGTTGCAGGGCACAGGATGGGGCTGTGGGAAGGGGAATAAGAATATAGATGGGAGAGATGCTGGACTTGTGCAGAGGAGTGCAGAGGTTGGCGAGAAACATACTGAACATGATGGAGCCATGGAAGAGGAAATAGGGACATGAGGGAGATGCTGGACCACCTGGGGAGGGGAGAAAAGGAACACAGATGGGAGAGTCTGCACCACCTGGAGAGGGGGAGACTATGGAGACAGAGGGAGGAAGCTGGACATGCAAGGAGCGGAGAGAGGGCATGCTGAAAATGGGGAGGGGACTAGAAAGAGAGGGGAGGACTTAGGGGGAGAAAGAAAGAGGGGGGAACTGCTGAAACTAGAGAGGAGGAGAGAAGGAAGATGCTGGGCAAAAGGGGAGGAGAGAGAAGGGGGCAGTAGTGAGAGAGAAGGGAATGAGAGAGTGATGAGGAATGGGAGTGTTGATGTGAGGAAAAGAAATGGAAAGCTGTAGGTAAATGTGGTAATAAAAGGAAGACTGAGGTTGGTGAGAAGGAAGAGTGACTCTAAATAAAGAAGCAGAAAAATGAAAGGGAGGAGGAAGTGACATCACCAGAAGCGATGGCAACGTAAGAGCAGAGCTCCGAAGCCAGCCCCATAAAAGAACAGCTCTTTCCCCTAGCCGGCAACATTAAACAGGGACAGTAATAATGTGGATTTTTCTGAGGTAACGGAGGATTAAGTGACTTGCCTAAAGCCACAAGGAGTGCTAGTGGGAATTAAACCGTAGTCACTTGGCTCCCAAGCCAGTGCTCTAACCATTACGTTACTCCTCCATTCCCATTAGGGACCCTACGACCGAATGTCCCTAGAGACATTGCGATATGCTTTCGGGACTATGATCTCAAGAAGCAAATTGCAGTTAAGATGAGGGGACTGAACACATTTGACTGGCAGGGGTACCAGGTGGCTATATATGTGAACTTAGCTAGCAGTACCTTGCAAAGACCCAAGGACGTGGTACATAGTACAAAAGCCCTCCAACAGGCACAGCTGAAATACAGGTGGCTGTACCTCTTTGGACTAGCCTTCTCTCAAGAAGGCCACACCTGGAGAGTAAGAACAGTAGGTAAGGCTGAAAGGGCCTTGCAAGGGACGAGTCCAGGTGAAGAAGGCGACAGTAGCAGAGCACGAGAGGCAGCCTCGGTGTGAAGAGATGGACTATTGTGACTGGGGACCGCAGCAAGAAGAAGAAGCAACAAAAGAAGGCGAAGATATGATGAGAGTCTGTGGTTTTAGATGAACATTATTTAATGCAGAGTATATTACTGGTGTAGAAGTATTTATTTATTTGCTTTTATATACCGCGCTTTTTAAGATCAGTGCGGTTTGCATAGAACAGTTTACATTGAATTGGCAATAACATGAACAGTGAAACAGTAAAACATCAAACAGATTTGCATAGAACAGTTTAACTTGGGTTGAAAACAATGGAGAACGGTAATATTTATTTATTTATTTATTTATAGACTCTTATATACCGCACTATTAGGCATCAGCGCGGTTCACAAAAAACAGTGAGATACACAATTCAACAGTACTTTGTGTTTACAGAAAACAGGAGAATATAACTCGGATAACAGGGTATATAATTAATAAACATAGTCATAATATCATCATGACTTCAGTTTTGTGTGTATGTGGTCTGTGGGGTATCTGTATTGTATATGTATGAGTGGAAGGTCTGTGGGTTGGTTGAGATGTCTTTATTGTTTACTGGATAAGATAAAAGGAAGAGGTAGTGTTTCAAAGCTTTGCGAAACTGCAAAGGTCTGGTATTGCTCGGATGTTTTGAGGGAGGCTATTCCAACACCTTGGTGCACAGAATAAAAAGGCCCTGTCTGAAGTAGTTTTGGTACACTGTGATATTGATTTAGGGACTAACAGAGTATTGAGTGTTACTGACCTTCTGTCTCTATTGAGGGGTGGTGTTTGGATCAAGTCTGATATTGATGAAGATGAGAGTTCTTTGAAGGCTTTGAATGTAATTAGTAAAATTTTGAAAGTGAGTCTACTTTGAATTGGGAGCCAATGAAGATGTTTTAGAATAGGTGAGATATGGTCTTTCCAGGAAGCTCCATGAAGGACTCTAGCTGCAGCATTCATAGCCATTTGAAGTGGGTGTAAGGTGGTTTGTGGAAGACCTTGTAAAATTGAGTTCGCATAATCAAAATGAGGTATGATTAGCGCCTGATAGATGGTTCTAAAATCGTCTGGCTCTAGCAAGGATCGAAGGTGTCTAAGGGAGCGTATTTTGTGATATACTGCTCTTACAATATTACTAATATGTGCTTTCATATCTAATTTCTGGTCTAAAGTGACACCGAGGTATCTGATGGTGGTCTTGGTCTGGAGGTTAGCATCATTCACTTTCAAAAAGGATGGAGCAGTGAAATTTTGGTTACGTGTAATAAATAACACCTCCGTTTTCTTGTGTTGGATCCTTAGATTTTGGGATTGTAGCCAGTTGGATACTTCATTTATGCAGTTAGTTAATGGATTGAGATCAGGGTTCTCAGTTGTAAAAGGAAAATATAAAAGTACATCATCCGCGTATATCATGCAGTTAACTCTAAAGGATCGAATCAGGTTACAGATAGGCTGCATGTATATATTAAACATAAGGGCGGAAAGGGATGAGCCTTGAGGGACCCCTTGTTTTTGATGAAACTGATCTGATGAAGTATCGTTGGATCGTACTTGTTGCCATCTGTCAGAAAGGTAGGATCTACACCACTCAAGTGCTTTATCAGTAATTCCCTTCCCTTTGAGACGCTCAAGGAGGCGTTCATGGCTAACAGAATCAAAAGCGGCTGCGATATCAAGAAAAACAAGGACGAACCCTTGGCAGATGTTATCAATTCCTGATAATAAGCTGCTGAACAGAGTAGTTAGAAGCGTTTCCACACCGTGGAATTCTCTGAAACCGTGCTGGCATGAGTCCAGTGGGGCGTTAAGATCTATATGATCCTGAATTTGTTTTTGTACTTCTTTTTCCAAAACTTTTGCTATATAAGTGTTGAGAGCAGATAACTATATATTAAATGTTAGCATGAGGAAATTAACTTGAAGTGTGCAGGCGGGTGGACTGGTGGCAGGCTGAGCAGTATTGAATTAGGCCTTGTTTAGGGTGGCTGGTTGTAGGCTAGTTGGAACAGGTATGTCTTTAATGCCTTCCTGAAAGATGTCAGGTCTGGGATGGCTCGGATCATTGGGGGTAGGGCATTCCATCGGGTTGGCGCATATAAGGAAAATGCACAATTCTTAGTAGATTGGGTACATGTCCTTATTGCTTAGGGCATGGCGAGTGAGTTCACCATGCATGACCTCCTAGTTCTGGTCTCCGGTGTACGCTGTATGAGCTTTGCGAGAGAGGTTGTAGACATACCGTGAAGGGCCTTGAAGGTAAGTAGGAGGGCTTTGTATATCAGTCGACTTGTTATAGGGAGCCAGTGAAGCTGAATCAATAGGGGCATGATGTGTTCATATCTGGACGCAGAAAGAAATGTTCGGGCTGCTGTGTTCATGGCCAGTTGTAATGGTTGGAGAGTGTGCTTTGGCAGGCTATGTAAAATTATATTGGAGTAGTCCAAGTGAGGAAAGATGAGGGCTTGGCATACAGTGCAGTAATCTGAGGGCTCGAGGAGAGGGCGTAAATGCCAGAGGGTTCTCAGTTTATGGTAGACTGCTTTGGTGACATTTTGTATGTGGGCTTCCCAATTCAGATATTGGTCCAATGTGATTCCAAGATAGCGTACTTCTTGCTTGGCCATGAGATCGAAGTCTTTCACCCTGAGGGAAGTTGGTGGGGTAAAAGTATGGTCTTTGGGTATAAATAAGGCCTCAAACTTTCTGCTGTTGACCATCATATTGTGGGTAGCGAGTCAATCTGAGACTGCATTGAAGCATTCTGCGATGGAAGAGTAGTCAGGGCTGTCTGTGGAGAAAGGGGTGTATAGCAATACATCATCAGCATAAATGTAGTAAATGTTGAACGATTGTATAATGGCACAGATTAGCTGTATATATGTGTTGAAAAGTAGGGCTGAGAGGGATGATCCCTGTGGGACTCCTTGCGTCTGTTGGAATGGACTGGATGATTAGGTTTCTATGCAGACTTGTTGCTGGCGATCAGATAGGTATGATTTGAACCAGTTGAGGGCTAGGTTCCTTATACCTTTTTGATGCAGGTGGGTGAGTAGGAGATTGTGGTTGACTATATCAAAGGTAGAGGCGATGTCCTTGAAAATCAGGATGAATCCTTGTTTCTTCTTGTCTAAGCCTGTGTAGAGTCTGTCCAGAAGAGTCGCCAGTAGGGTTTCCACACCATGTTGCTGGCGGAACCCTGCTGTTGTGGGTCCAGAGGTGTGTAGGTGTCGTCCTGGGTTTGTTGGTGGATGATTTTTTCTAGTATTTTGGTTAGGAAGGGGAGGCTGGAGATGGGTCTGTAGGAACTGATCTCTGAAGGGTCAAGCTTGTTGTTCTTTATCAGTGGCCTGATGGAGGTGGTTTTAAGTGGTGGTGGAAGAATGTTCAGACAGTGAGAGGTTAGCAATTCTGGCAATGACTGGGCTGAGGTTGGATTGTGTTTGCTTGATCCAAAATACTGGACATGGGTCCGTTGGGGAGGTGGTGGTGTCGATTCCACTGATGATCCTCTCTATTTGTTCAGGAGAGTATGGATAAAAGGAATCAAGTGTGGGTATGAGTGTGTCATTGTCAGGGGGGATGTGCCTGGGTGAGCATTTAAGGTCAAACCATTCTGGGTTGGCCGTTGTTGATGTGGTTTTACTTTGAAAGTATGTAGCAAAGGCTTCTGGGCTAGGAGTGTTCATTGGTTTGTGCATGGATGTATCTTTTGTGAGGGATTTAATGAGGCTGAAGAGCTCGCAAAGTTTATTAAGGGAGCGTATGAGGGTGCTGGTGTGTTCTTTTTTCTTGTGGTTGACAGCTATTCGATGTTGTTGTAGATTATTCAGATATGCAGCTTGGTCGTTGATATGCCTAGAGCGTTGCCAGCACTGTTCCCTCTAAGCTGTGCGCGTGTGCGCGCGCACACACCTCGCCGAGTGAGCGCACATACTTTACAACAGAGTGCACAAAAATTACGGTTCTGATTCTGATAGAAAACAATACATACGTCTTAAAATTTAAAAGTTGTGATTGTAATTACTAGAAATTTTCCGCTTCATTTAGTAATCGCCTATTTTCATTTAATTTGATTAAAATCAATGTGGTGTACATACTGTATTCTGACGTGTAGTCAAATTTTAAAGTATATAACTCCAAGTGTCGTTATGTGGCGCACAAAAATTTAACCTTCTTTCAAAAGCTGCACACAGAAAATTAGAGGGAATATTGGTTGCCAGTGGCATTTAAGCTTTCTGAGGTGTACTAACGATTCATGCAGGTCAGCAGTGAATCCCACGGCTGCGTAGTTCTTGTAGGTGGGTTTTGTGGAGAGTGGTAGGAACGCAGCTCTGGAGAGGTTGTTGTTCCAACTGTCTATTAGTTTATCCAAGTTGTTGGTGTCAGAGTTCAGATGATGAAGGGTGTTGCTGTGGAATGTTTCTTTGTTGAAGTGTCTAAAGCAGCGGAGGACAGGAGGGTTTGATGTGGAAGACTGCTGCTCTTCTCTGTCATGTGGAATGTCAAAGAGTATGGCATGATGGTCAGACCATAGAACCGGTCGCATGAGTGGTGAGATCTGGTTGCGTGAGGTGTGGAGGGGTAGCAGGGTAAAAATAAGGTCCAGGATGTTACCATCAACGTGGGTAGCAGTATGAATGAGTTGGTGGTAGTCCAGCGCAGTCATTGCATTGAGGAATGCTTTGGAGTGCTTGGCAGGGAATGAAGGGAGATTAAAGTCACCAAGGAGCCAGAGTCATTTCCGCTGGGTATTATGGTTGCATGCTAGGTCGAGGATTGTGGCCAGTTCATCGGCATTTGAAGATGGTGGACGGTAAAGGAGACAGATTGCTAAGGTCTTATTAGAGATCAGGATGCTGTCCAAATTGGTTGTACTTTGAGTTAAGGTGCATTGGAAGTGGAAGTTGCTTTTAGCTATTATAAGGACCCCACCGCCTCGCCGGTTCTTTCTGGTACTGCTAAAGAGGTCATAGCCAGGAAGTCTTAGCTGGTTGGTGATGACTGTGTCTGTGTCGGTTAACCAGGTTTCGGTGATGAAGAGCAGGTCCAAATTCCAGTGGTTGATGTAGTCAGTGAGGACAAGCCATTTATTATAGATGGATCAAGCGTTTATTAGCATGTAGATTAGGCTCTCCTGGTGTGGGGATTTGCGTCTTTTTGATTTCTCCAGAGGTTGACAGGTTATGTGTATCAGCTGGCGATGGTTTGCAGACAGAAGTGGTCTGTTGGGGTGGGGGGGAGTCATCATAGCTTCTGCGCCCAAGGGTTCGCACGGTGGGTATTAGGTCTTGGAGTTGTGCACATGAATCTGCCCATGATATAAGTTGGGCTAAGCAGAGGAGGTGCAGCATGAGTGCGAGATGCCCCGCCATCATGATGGCAAGCCAAGGGAAAGCTAGGGAATGAAGAGGATGTGTACTCTGAGTAGAAATACAGATGGCACCACGAGGAACTGTTGCAAGCTTGCGTTGTTGGTAACTGGTGATTAGTAGGGTGGCAGGTTGCTATTGTTGGGGGCTTACTTTGTGCTTTGCGGTGAGGCCGGTGGGGAGGAGACGTGATGTTCTGAGACCGGCTGGGAAGAGTTGCTTTTCTGCCTGCAGATTGTCCGAGTTTAGGGTATTAGTTATGGAAAATGCTATGAGCAGCCCTAATTAATCAATGTTGATGTGATTGTGCTCAAGGAGGACATTGTAGGAAGCTGTAAGGGGGGAGAATAGTATAGATGTAAAGTCACTGCACTTAGAGATAAATATTCAGTAGTGGAGATCGTCAGCTGGTGGCATGAGCAAATGTAATGGTAGGTAGGCAATAGGGTCTTTTGATCTTTTCGTCCGCCTATATTCCACGCCTAAGGGCCACGCCAAAGGGCCCTCTGGCAAGGCCCTCAGGTGCGGGCCTGCCAGGCGCGGGCACACCTCGGGTCTGGCTGTAAATTTAAAAGTTCACCTGAGCAGCCTGATTGGCTTTGCAGGGCAGATCGGGGAGGAGCGATCCTTCCCGCTCTACTCCCCGATGCTGATCAGGTTGGCTGGAGGCTCCGGTGAGGTGCTGGTGTTCCGGAGGCTCTTCTGCATGCCTCGGGTCTGGCTGTAAATTTAAAAGTTCACTTGAGCGGCCTGATTGGCTTTGCAGATGTATGGGAGGTGAGTGTGTTGTGCATGAGAAAGGAGGTTCAAGAGGGGAGTGGGGTGGAATGGAGGGTTGAGAGAGGGGAATAAGTGGGGACACAAGGGCAGGCGGCTGTTGAAGTGGGGGGGAGCCGGGTTAGTGGAAAGCTTATGAGAGGGAAGATGGGAGTGGGGAAGGGGGAGCAGAAGGACATCAAGCTTAGTGAGCACTACTCCAGGTAGAGCCTCTGGAGAAGGAGGTGGGAAGGATTGGGGGGGGGGGGTGGAAGGAGGGTGGAAGTTATGAAGGAAGGCACTAGGAGGGAGGATAGTAGAGGTAGGGAGAGGAGAGGGGAGGCGTATGATTGTGATCACGCTCAATGTAAAGAGTTTGAAGTCATGGTCCAAGAGGAAGTTATTGAAAAAAGAAGAGGGGCGTCTACACACTGACATCTTGTGCGTACAAGAGATCCACCTATGAAATGGGTAAGAATGGTTACTACAGTCCTGGAAATAGCTCCAGGTGTTCCTGGCAGCTCAAAGGGAAACCTCCTAAGGACGGAGCAGTTGGTTGTCATGCTGAGTGAGCATGTACATTAGGACATGAGTAGGGTGATTAAAGATAAAGGGAGGAGGTACAGAGGGGTGCATCTGAAGTTGAAAGAGGGTGAGGTGATAGTGGTAAGTCTGTATGGCCCGAACGAGAAGCAAGGTCAGTTGTTCAATGAGTTGTTATCAGTGCTGGAAGGAATGGGAAATATTCCAATCATAATAGAAGGGGACTACAATCTGATGGTGAATCCCAAGGTTGACAACAGCCGGGGGGAGGGAGGGCGTCCATGGGGGGGAAAAGAAAGAAACAGTGTTTGCTATACTTGAAAGAATGGTTATGGATGGTGGATGTATGGAGAAGTACTTTGTGGAGAAGACTACACAGAGAATAGGGAAAGTGTGAACATAGGCTCTCATGAAGTTATGGTGGCTGGTGCAGGACTGGAGTTTTGCATGGTGCTTTTGCCCATACTAGCTTGACTATAGCTTAGTTGGACTGGCCTGGACTTTGCTGTCAGCTTGATGGAGTGACCGGAGAGGATGGAGGCAACTACTTTGTTGGGACTATTGTCTGTCATTAGCTCAAGAGCTGAGTCTGTTCTTGCAGATCCTCAATTTATTGTGGGACACAATCTGTTCTCTGGCTCTCTTGTCGACTGTTTCAGTGTTGGTTGGGGGTGAATCACTATGGGATATGGATGTGTGGGAATAGGGTGTTGTGTAGGAGCATTTGGGTGGTTAGGGGAGGGGCGTGGATGGGGATGTATGTTGGGGTCAATGTTCCCTCTAATTTTCTGTAGGCTGTGTGCGCATAAAATATCAGCTGTGTGCAGCTTTTGAAGGAAGGTTAAATTTTTGTGCGCCACATAACGACACTCGGAGTTATATACTTTAAAATTTGACTACACGTCAGAATACAGTATGTACACCACATTGATTTTAATCAAATTAAATGAAAATAGACGATTACTAAATGAAGCGGGAAATTTCTAGTAATTACAATCATAACTTTTAAATTTTAAGACATCTGTGTTGTTTTCTATCAGAATCAGAGCCGTAATTTTTGTGCGCTGTGTTGTAAAGTATGTGCGCTTGCTCGGCGAGGTGTGTGCGCGCGCGCACGCGCACAGCTTAGAGGGAACAGTGGTTGGGGTGTGTGCGATAATGAGTGGGGTGGTTTGTGGGGATGTGGGATGCTTCTATGGTTCATGTGGAAGTAAAGGACTCCTGGGGGATGATCGCCCAGTATCAGGATTTTGATAAGCTTGAACAATGGCTTGAGAGCCTTTCTGTCACTGATGGATTAGCTGCAGTCTTATTTGGGTAGTTAGGACAGGTGCAGTAGGTTAAATTACGAGGACTGTTTATAGGTGGTCACTTATGTGAAGAATACTTGTATTGTAGAGGCAAAAATTGTTGCAGTTATTTCTTGTGTGCCAATTTGGGGGTTAGGGATGTATGGCTGTGGAGATGAAATGTATGGGTGTAATATAGAAATGGGTTAATGTGGTCTGATGGCTAGTGGGATATTTGAATGTGTTGCAGGTATGGCATGTAGTGGGATGGATGGGGTAGGGTTGGAGTACAGGGATGGAAAAGATTTGGGATCAGGCACATGACTGTCTAGGTAAAGGCATAGGGGGTATTCTAGCTGGTGGGGGATGGGGTAGGAAGAAGGAGGGGTAGGTTTATTTGGACTGTATGACTGATTGCTGGATATAGAACAGGAGTTTTGGTATGGGAAGGAGTAGGTTGTAGGCTGGGATGGCCCACTCAGATATGTCACAGTTTTATGTGGGTTGATGAAGTGGCTGGGAATTCATGACAACGGGTAGTACTGTTCGGTGTGAATCCTGGAATATAGCAGGTCTGTCCACAACCATTAAGAAGCATAAGATGTTGCACGCTTTGAGGAGGCATAAAGCCAGAGCGGCTATGCCCCAGGAGACATATCTGGACAATGTGAAGCACATAAAGCTTAGGCGTTGATAGGTAGGGGAGATGGTTTGGGCCTGTTTGGGCACTAAAGGGGCAGAGGTTACTATATTGTTATATAAAAGTGTGGGGTTCTCTATTTCTAAAGTTGTCAGGGATTGGGGAGGAGAGCTTTGTGTCGGTTCAAGGGACTTTCTCAAGGCAGAGACTTGTACTCTGTAATATTTCTACTCCCAATACCTATGATGTAAATTTTTTCAGGAAAGTAATTCAGAAACTGAGGCAATTTGATGGGGAAGAGGTGTTGTGGTGGGGGGGGGGGTCTCTGATCCACAAATGAATAAGTCCCATAAACCCAATTGTGAAAAAATGTCTAAAAGTAAGGGGGTTCCTATGGTCTGCAAGTTGTTGGATTTGGTGGATGCTTGGTGTCTGCTGCATCTGCAAGGTCGTGATTATATACACATTTCATGTGTGCATGCCACGTAATCCAGGATTGATTACATAATGACTTCCATCACAATCTTTTCTGAAGTAATAGGTGCCACCATAAGTCCTATCAAGATTTTAGATCATGCCCTAATTTGGGTAAACTTGGTCTAGAGATGTGGCTGCTGGGCAGGGGTGTGGTGGTTTCCATTATATCTGTATATGGATATGGAGTTCAGGGATTTTTTTAAAATATAATAAGTATGCAGAATATGAGCAAATTAATATGCAGCATAGGGATGAGCCCTTACTATTTTGAGAAGCAGGCAAGGCAGTACTACAGGGGAAGATTATTGCTTTCACCTGTAAGTATAGAAGAGAGATGGATAAGAGGCTTCTGAGGTTGTAAAAGCAGGTGAGATGGGATAGGCAGCTACTAGCTGGAGCCCTGATGGCACAGAATGGAGTAAAACTGAGGGTGGATCAAGCTGCCTTGAACTCACTTCTACATCAGCAGTCATGTAATTCAGCATTTATTTACCGCTATAAGTTTTATAGTATTGGCAGTATAAACCTGGAAAACCTTTAGCAGCATTAATTGAGAGATGGAGTGGCACCAGGAGTATAGTAATAATATGGGATCAAGACAGTGTCTTAATGAATAGTGTATCATATATTTATACTATTTTCTTTTTTTTTCCCCAAACTTTATATGCTAGTGAAGGTGGGATGTTGGAGTGTAAGGAGGCTTATTTAAGAAGTATTGATTTGTAGTGATAGAAGAGGAGAGTCGGGAAATACTCAATGCTTCTTTTAGCCTCTGTTAGTGCAGTGGGCTATCCAAGCTGTAATTTTAGGTAAGGCTCCAGGATCTTAATTGGTGGGGAGTTCTACCCAATTATGAAGAGTAAGATAGCAAAGATGTTAGCATCTGTGTCCAATTGCTATGGGTTGCTTCTCTGGCAATCTTAATTGGCTCAAATTACACTCATACCAAAGCCAGGTAGAGATAAGGCAGTGGCCAAAGCCAGAAGGATGCTGGGTTGCATACAGAAAGGAATTACCAACAGAAAGGAGTAGGTACTAATGCCACTGTACAAGTCGCTGGTGAAACCACACTTGCAATATTGTGTTCAGTTTTGGAGACCATATCTCGCAAAGGATATAAAAAGACTGGAAACGGTTCAGATGAGGCGACCAAAATGATTTGGAGCCTGCACCAGAAGACGTATGAAAAGAGACTCCAAGAACTAAATATGTATACTCTAGAGGAGAGGAGGGACAGGGGAGATATGATACAGACGTTTAAATACTTAAAGGGTATAAATTAACAAACAAACCTTTTTCAAAGACGGGGAATCTGTAATACAAGAGGGCATAAAATGAAGCTGCAAGAAGGTAAACTGAAAGGCAACGTCAGGAAATACTTTTTCACTGAAAGGATAGTGGATGCTTGGAATGCCTTCTCGATGGAAGTGGTTGGGGCAAATACATTGACAGAATTCAAAAGGGCATGGGACAGACACAGTGGATCCCTTTATAGAAACAAGATAAAGTCAAAATAAACGTAACTGTCTCAGAAATCTTAACAAGTCGAGGTGACCTGCACAGAGCGGTGGGTACACCCCTAAACAGAGGCATGGGGAGGGATGACCTGCACGGAGCGGCAGGCGCATCTATTCTAGGGAGGAGTAGCTTAGTGGTTGGGGCAAGGTACTTCAGGCCGGAAGGTCGGGGGTTCAAATCCCACTAGAGGACAGCAACCTTGGACCGGAAGGACTGGGGTTTCTAGTCCCAAAGATGCTCCTTGTGGTCTTGGGCAAGCCACTTAACCCTCCATTGCCCATGTTCCCTGTAAGTATTAGTGTATGTGTCTCATATCCCTGTGTGTTAAATGTATCCCCCAATTGTGTTGTGACCGCTTTGATTGAAGGATAAGGCGGTATACAAAACTGTCTAAATAAATAAAATAAATAAAAATATTCTTGCCACCTTGCTAGGAGACTAGATGGACCATGTTGATCTTTATCTGCCGTCATATACTATGTTACTATGATCTCAAAATATTGGCTAAAATAGTGACTGTGGCAGTCTCTGATTTAGTGCAAGACCATCAAACAGGCTTTTTGTGGCAATGGATGCTGGTGTTAGGGCCTGCCCTGGGCAGGAGCATGAATAGAGAGAGTATACCCAGAATCTCAGAAAGGTCAACAAAATCGCTTTATCATAGGTAATTGCTTATTATTGTGACCTGTAAACTATCCTTAAATAAACATTTACCTATTTATCATCCTTCCTTAATTTGTATGTTTTTCTATGTACATTTGATTATTAAATTTGTGTGACAGTTTAGGAATATTTATCTACTTATGCCCCCTGATGCAGGCATGTGCATGTTGAAACACAGCTGTGTTGGATTTCAATAAATAGACTTATTTACCATTGCTGTTTGGATTCCACTTTCATTCCTGCTTTCAAGACCAGTCCAACCATCAGGCAAACTAGGTGGTCGCTTAGGGCGGAAAATTCTTGGGAGTGACAAAGAGCAGGGCATTCAAAGCCAAGCAATAAGGTTTGACAGCCAATTGGGGTGGAAGGCTTAAGGTCTGCCTAGGGCGCCAACACCTTGAACCAACTCTGGGTCCAGCCTTGCCTGCTGTGTGTTCTAGAAATACTATGACACATTGGTCTAATAGGTCTTGGAACAGCTTATTGATCAGTTGTAAAGTAGTAGGAGCATTTCTTAAGGCAAAGGGTATCACAATATACTCAAAATGTCCATATTGGGTACGAAAGACTATTTTCTATTTGTCTCCATATCTGCAAGTCAAACTTAGTGAAAATTTGAGCCTCATGGAGGCATTCCAGCAGTTCCATGATGAATGACAGTGGGCACCAATTCTATATGGCATGGCGTTAAGTGCTGAGTAACCTATATGTGATCAGAGGGAACCATTCTTCTTGGGCACAAAGAAAATTGAGACTCCTGCTGGAGAAATTGAAGGCCTGATGAATCCTTTCTTTTCCAGGTATTCCTGTGGAGCTCGATTCCATAAGGGGCACATCGGACTGTCTGGATGCCCCCATTAGTACCCAATTCTGCACCGTGGGAGCTAGATGTTCCTGTGTGTGCAGGATCAGGCACTGCGATGGCCTGGCATACCCCTGCATCCCCAAGAAATGTCCTCCCCACTGCACGGCCAGCCTGCCGCAGTACCAATCCCGGTTTCCCTACTGCCCATCCCTCGGTGGGGTCTGCCAGGGCCGGGGTCAGGTGGCAGAGCCTCACCTGTGGATGATGTGCTGCTGGGGGGCTGCTAGGCCAGTCCGCCGACATCGTTACTGCTTATTCCACCTCTGAGGTGGAATAAGCAGCACAGCCATCTTCCACCTGCTGGATGTACAGGACCGTGACCTTAATTGGCCCTGTACGTCCGGGTGCCTGGCCCGCCCTCGCTCTGCCCACTCTCCATCCCCATGATACCCCCATCCAGATCTTCCTGCACTGCGGCTGTGTGAGTGCAGGGAGATTACGTGCCAGAATACGGGCCAGATGGCTAGTGGGGCTGCACGTCCCACCGAGACATACAGCTCTGCTGTTCGCTTTACTGAATCGGGCCCTTAGTGTCTTGAGTTTTGGCTCGAAGAGGGAGTAAATTCTACCAAATAAGACTTCTACCTGGGGTTGTAAATCTATTGAACAGTCATAGGCCTATGAGGGGTAAGAAGTTTGTGGTCCTCTTATCAAACACTTCCCAGTAGGTGCCCAGTTTTTCCTCTCACTCATCTCCTTGACATCCCCCCATGGCCTTCCCCTCTCTCCATCCCCCACCCATGTAGCCTAGCATCTTCCTATGGCTTCCCCCTCTCTCCGCCCCCTTATCAACAGTGCAGCCTGGCATCTCCCTCTTTTCATCCCCCTCTTTTCATCCCCCTCATCAACAGTGTAACCCAGCATCTCTTCTCTCTCCTTCTCTGTGGTAGGTGCCCAGTTTTCTCCTGGGTTGCTGCACATCCTTGGATTTCCACAGCAGTATTTTCTGGGGATCATCTTCTTTCATTTCCAGGTTAGGCATATAGTTTTTCTGGCTAAACATAGACAGGAAGATCATACAGTGTGTTCTCCAGTGGATATGGGATTAATGTTATTCTAGCCAAGGTATCCCCAGGATTATAGCAAAATGTGGTGCATGAAATAAGTCAAATCATATCACCTCCTGGTGATTCTGTTTCATAGTCACTATGAGAGGTTCAGTCTCTAGTGTTACAGGACCCGATGGCAGAGATGAGCCATCAGTAGTTTCCATGGCTGTGCTCATCCCCTTTTCAATTACTGGAACTTCAGGTCCATAAAGCATACTGATGCTCCAGAGCCAATCATGGTGTATACGAGATGTTCTTTGTTCTTCCATAGAAAGTGGATTGGGGTTATCATGTGAGCTGTTCAGGGACCCATCACAAAGTTTAGTCTTAGAGGGTTGGTTTGTACCTGCTCCTGGCTCTCTCATTGAGTCTGATTGCAATTCTAAGGCCTGCTTCTGCAGGTATTTTACATATGTCCAGGAAGGTTACAGTGGCAGCAGAGTCCTTTGTGCTGGTATCTTTCCTTCTCTTCTGCTAACAGGCACCATCTCATCTCTTTACCATGGGCTTTTCTGTAGATTGTTGTATTTCTGGAGGTTCAAGATTGCAATTTGATTCAGTTCTCTTGGTACATCTTTTCATGACATGTTCTGATAGGTGTCTTTCTATGTACCTGCATAACATAAATAGCTCCTCTAAGCAGGCCAGATGAGCCAGTTGTGTTGGCTCATTCTTAAAAAGAGCAGCAAGGCTCTTATCAGAAATTAGTGAGAAGGGCCAACTCATTCCAATCAAGGTCATTAGCCCGGTGCCAGAATTCTGTCACACGCTCCATTATTGATCATTAGGGGAGTTCAGACAGCTGGACTCCCCTGGTTCCCCAAAAGTATGAGAAAGGGCAGCCATAAAGTGTTTCAGGTTATTCAGGGGAGTACCGTTCTGTTCAGGCAAAGGAGTGGGCCATGAAAAGGGCCTTCTTTGTGAGTAGATTAATTATAAGACTGACTGAGGAAGTCGGATGGGTACAGATGTGAATGAATTTTGAACCAAAGCTGTATTGGTATATGAATCATGACATTCTCCCTGGGTGCCATCATACTTCTCTAGTAATGGTGTATGCAGTTCCAAGGATGAGCCATTATCTTTGCTCTTGACCCTAGGGATGGAAAGCTTCCACCCTCTGGTGAAGGGTTTGAAACTGATAATGCATGGCTTACAAGGCCTCTGTGAGATTGCAGTTGGCTCCATTTGACCTAGCCCCTGGGTATGAGCTAACTCAAGCTGTTAAGATCTACTCTGGGCAGGAGTGTTGGTGGAGAGGCTAGGCCCAGGGCAGAGTAGAGCAGTGCAGGAACCAAGCATGATCAGGAATAAAGAGAAGCAGTATTGACTGAACTTCTACAGAACCAACATGGAACAGAAACAAGACCCAATGTGACCGCAGTAGGACTGGAGCTGGAACTGGACATGAGTTAGGAGTTGGAGAAATAGGAAACAAGTGAGGTTGAAAAAAAATGTCCACATGGCAGTTGAGAGGAGCTGGGTGACAGCAAATATAGGTCAGGTCCACCGAGAATTGTTGAACCAGCAAAGGTTTGCTCTGTTGGGTTTCTGCAGCTAATATAATGATCTTGGCAGTTTTCTGGGTCATGCTACATCTTAGTACTGGAACCGACATTTCAACCACCATGCTGTGGCTTTTTTTCAGGGTGAAATGGTTAAGCAAAAATTTAAATTTCCTGCCTCAATCCCACCAATCCAGTTTGAGGACTACTATATAAAAAAACCCTAGACATCCACTGCTTAACCACCTCACCCTGAAAAAAACACAGCATGGTGGCTGAAATGTTGGGTTCCAGTTACTAAGATGCAGCATGACCTGGAAAACTGCAAAGATCTGCAAGGATTTCTCTATCTAGGCTACCTTATATATGGCAGCGTATAAGGCACACCTCTTGCTGGTCCAGTGGGTTCCTTTGGAGGATAGTCTTCCCCTTCTGTCGCAGACAGACTTATTATCGGGACTTGAGCTCAGAGCTCAATCTCTATATCTTCTATGTCTCAAGCCACATAATTGTGGCCTCTATTCCCTGAGGTCATGGGTTTGTATCCTGGCATGCCTCACAGCTGAGAGGAATCTCTGGAAGATATTGACCTCTGTAGAATTTTGCAAAGCAGTGAATAAGTCTTTACTGTTCATCACTTTTGATGCCGACAAAGCTTTTGATCAGGTAAATTGTGACTACTTGTTTGTCATGTTGGGGAGATTTGGTATTGTGGGTTGTTTTAGTGAAGTAGTGAAAGTTTTGTATGCTGCACCTAAGGCCGCAGTTTTGGCCAGTGGTATGATCGTTTGAATTGTAACATGGTACTCGTCAGGGTAGTCCACTCTTACCCCTCTTGTTTTTTTTTTTTCCATAGATGAGGCAGAACACTAGTGTGCTACATATATGCCTTATTTATGTAATTAGGTGAATTCCTCACCATGAGCTTCTAATCAGTAAATTCCTTATCATTCCTTATCATCACTCCAGAGGTCTGCGTTATGCTCCCTTGCCAGCAGATGGAGACAGACTTGAGCAACTTTCAGTGATGTCATCGCTAGGTATATCTGCTGATACAGCACTGAGTGAAGCCAGTATTGGCTGCCTCCAGCAGGTGGCAAGGTGTGTGGACTGGGGCCGATAAGCCTGGCTCCCCTGGTTCAGACTACAATCCTGTGGCCTGTATACAGATTCTGGTAAGCCCAACATTGCTCGGAGCTCAGGTATAGTAGTGTCTCCAAGTGCCAACAGCAGTCCTGTGTCCATCACAGTTTCTCATGGGTTCCAACACCAATATTTTCTCAGAGTGGACTGGAAAGGCTAGCCTCTCCTACAAGACAACTGTATTCTCACACAAAGATCACTGATTCCAGGCTATCCTGAGGGGAAAAAACATTTGAATTACTTGCTGGAGTTTGCAGAGCCTCTACAAGGTGCCTTTGTGGTGTCTCCTTGCAGCTCCCCACTCAAGTAGATGGAGATCATGGAAACTCTTCAGGCTATTCTACCCGTCACCTCAGAGAAGGGCCAGGGATGTTATTTCATCTACTTCCTAGTGCCCATGAAGGGAGATTCCTTCTAGCTTATCCTGGATCCAAAAGCGATCAATGTCAAACTCCAAGTCCCTCATTTCCACATGAAAATCATCAGGTCTGTCATTGTGTTGATCAGGCAGGGGGAGTTCCTCACCTCCCTAGACCTTGCCATGGTGTATTTTCACATTCCCATTTGAGTGCATCATCAGTGGTTTCTCCATTTCTGTGTTCTGGGCTGCCATTTCCAGTTCTGAGCCCTGCCCTTTGGCTTAGCCATGGCTTCTTGTACCTTTTCCAAGGTTATGGCGGTAGAAACAGCATTTCTATGTAAGCAAGGAATCCAGGTTCTCCTGTTCCTGAATGACTAGCTGACCCAGGCGGACTCTCTGAGGACTCTTTGATGAACTGTCTGTGATTTACTAGTTGGAAAGAATGGGGTTGGCGATCAAGTATCTCAAGAGCGGTCTATTTCATTCCCAGAACTTGGAATACCTTAGGGCTTAATTCACACTTTCTTGGGTCGAATTTCCTCACAACAGAGAGGTACTTCAAGCTACAAAGCCAACTCAGGCATTTTGTGCTGATTTAGCTCCACACCCTGGGACTACTTCCAGCTCCTTGAGTCTATGACAATAACCTTGGAGCTGGTTGCTTGGGTCAGTGTGCACATGCACTCTCTGCAGAGACACCTGCTGATCCTCTGGTCTCCCTGATCCCACTTGTTTGACCAGTTTCAGCAGAGTAAAGGTGCCTTGAATAGTCAGAAGAGCTCTGTTTTCTAAATAGGATAAAATTTTGATGGCAAAGTAGAAAGTGAAGTCCAACAATTCCCTGTCTATAGATAGTGATATACAAGTGTGAACATTGCATCTGCTTCTGAAATCTTTTTGATTTGGGGAAAGCATCATGGATGTGGGAGTTGCATTGATTGGCACATAATGTACATAGTATTAGCTCTGCTACTGAAGAAGTGGTGAACAAGACCAGTGTTGAGTGATAAGACAAATTATCAACTGGATTGGCTTCTATGCCAAGTTTGTGAACTACTATGAAGTCATAAGCTTGTAAATTAAGTTCCCATCTTGCAATGTGAGCAGGAGGAGAGGCCCTATGGTGCTGTGGGGCCATGTGTGGAGACTCATTGTGGGACCTCATTTGCATAAGTATTTGCATATCCTCAGGGCCTCAGTTGCATAAAAATGTGCATAACAACAATGACAAGTGGACTTATTTGGTCAGAGCTATGACCAGCTTTATGATAAGGAAAGAAGGCATAAAATTAGAAAAAAAATCCTTGCAGCTGAGAATTCAAATCAGGATATACAGGCTGGATTAGACTGCACCAGAGCTGGAAAATCCCAGAAATTAGTAACAGTGAAGCTATCAGGCCATAAGACAAAACTAAATTGAGATAGTCCCTTAAAGTTTGAGATTTCCTTGAATCTGAACCGACAAAATATTTGAAATTTAACACCAGTCCATTCAGCATCAAGAGCACAAAACTGCAAACCTTAAAGACTTTCTATATTCCAATAACTCCCCTCCCCTGCCGGCACCCTACTGTTGACTCCAACAAAAAGAAAAAGTGAGAATGACACCTTTAGGCACCTTTAGAGCAAATCTACCATTCCATAACAGCACTAATTTCCAAAACTCCCACACCAAGAAGCCTACCTAGGAAAGGGCAGCACCATAAATATTGCTGTGAGCCCTAGAAAATCCTTACACTTACCAGGAAAACTGAACAAGCCAGATTACTAAGGATCCTTATATAGAAACTCACTGCTGACAGAATACCTGGCCTCAGTCACACATTTAGAACACAGATGAACGTTCACCAAGTAGAGAATACGGGATCACAAACTAAAAATAGAAATATGTAGGCAAAAATTAATCTGAAACCCCAAGAAGCCAAGTGCTATATATGGAACACCACCAGAGAAATAGAAAGAGATGCACATGAAGACAGCACGTTAATTACAAAAACTGACATATTGCAATTGCTAAATTGAAAATACATCTTTTTTTCTACTTTTGTTGTCTGGCCATTTTATTTTTCTAACTGAGCTGGTTCCAGTCTCTTTTTTCTGCTTTCTTTGTGTCTACCTTCTCATTGACCCCTTTCCATTTTTTTCACTCTTCTCCTGTCTTTTTCACTTCTTCTCTTCATGTCTTTGATGCTGATCTTTTTTTTAATCTCTTTTTCCCCTCTCTCCTCTGCCTCTCTGTCCACTCAGATTTTAACTCTCACTCTCCTTTTTTCTCACCCTCCAATCCTTTAGTCTCCCAATTTTTACTTTTCACCTATCTACCAACTTTCCATCTCACAGTCTTACCCCCTCTCTAAAGCTCCCATTGCCCTCACTGTGTCTCTCCTTCCCTTGTTCCTATATTCTCTCTTCCTTTTACCTACTCCCTATTTCCATGTTTCTACCCTCTATACTCACCCCTTAACCTTCATCCACCATCCTCTGCCTCTCATTCATTCACCAGCCCTAGCCCCTTCCACATTGTAGAACCCACCTCTCAATCCACTGCCCCACAGATAACCTCCTCTATCCACACACTTCTCTGCAAAGGTAAACCATCTTGAGGACTTCCCTATTCAAAGAGCTATATAGCAAGTCCCACAAATAAATAAATATATTTATTTTATTATTTATTTATTTTATTTACATTTCTTATATACCGCGCTATTTAAATCAGTGCGGTTTACAGTGAACAGAAATAATATTACAATGTAACAATCTCCACCCACCACTACCAATTACCCTTACATCCTCACTAACAATTCTCTTCCCCTCGTCTATCACACACCTCATAGACACTTCCTTCCCCAGTCTCATACAGATACCCTTCCATCTCTGATCCTCAGATACCCCCAAAATCCCCTCATCCATTCCACACATCACAGACACAGCCTCCAGCTCCCACAAGCAACCTCCTCCCCATCCAATCCCCATATCTCACACACTCCTTCCCCTAATCTCAGATACCACTCTTTATCCCATCCCCCTCATGCATCCCACACATCAGAAACCTCTCAACTTACTCTTAGCAGGCCCTTGACCTACTCCGGTAGCTCTCCTTAAACTTCGGAGCAGAGTCCAGGCCTGAACGCGGCTACTACTACCCTAGCCTGCCTCTCTGTGCTCTCCTCATACCTTCCAGGCCCCCACCACCAGCGCAGCATCACTACGGCCCCGATTGTGGGCATCACGGCTCTCTGATGCTGGCCACAATCGCAGCTGCAGTTTCAACTTTTTAAAAAATGCTTGCCTGCCACTTCTCCCTACTGCCATTACAGCCCAATTGTAGCTTCTCTTTCGCGTTCGCGGTTGTGATTATGACTTTTTTTACTTTTTTAAATTCTGCTCTTCCTCTTCTCCTTGATGGCACCCCTCTGGGACAAAAATCAATTGGGCCAGCAATGGGCCCAGGTAATATATTTATAGGGGCTTCTCTATATTTTGTTTTGATTTGGGCTCCTCTTTATGTTTTATTTTTTTTCCCCCTTGGTTATAATATGTTTGGCGACAGTGCTGCATGAGGAGTCAGTGGCGCCAGCCACTGTCTCTGGCTTGCTCCAGCTCTGCATAGCAATGGTGAGTAGGAAAGGGAAGTAGAGTCCGTGAGCCAAGCTGCACAGTGCAGGGCCGTGTGCAAAAAACACGTCTGCACATGCCAAAGGTTGGCTCTGACTGCACCTTGAATATTGTGTAAGGGATATAGCAGATTAGAAAAAGTACAGAGAAGAGACACCAAAATAGTAAAGGGGATGGAAGGATATCCCTATGCAGGGCCTTACCGAGCTAGAATTGCGCCCTGTGCGACTTGCACATTGGGCGCACACCTCCCTTCCCCCACCTCCATCCAGCCACTGCCTGCTCTTGCCCTGATGCTGCTGCCCTCTGTTTTCTCCACAGTGGCGCTGGCAGCATGGAAAGAACAGAAAGCAGCTGGATGGAGGTGGGGGGAAGGCACACGCCCAATGTGCAAGTCACCGGCACTTTAAGTAGATCTGTCCCTCCCTGCTCTGACGTCACGTCAGAGGAGCACGGGACCAACCTGCTTAAAGTGCCGTGAAAAGGTTTAGGGGGCCTCGACCTGCTTAAAATGCCGCAAAAAGGCTTAGGGGTTCATTTCGGCTGCCTGTTGTTGCCCTGCTGCCGCTGAGAAAAGAAAAAATGGTGGCAGCAGGGCAACAGCAGGCAGCCGAAATGCGCCCCCTAAGCCTTTACACCCTGTGCGGCTGCACTGCTCGCACAGGGCTAGGTACGGTACTGCCCCTATGAGGAAAGGCTTAAAAGGTTAGGTCTCTTCAACTTGGAAAAGAGACAGCTGAGAGGAGATATTATAGAGGTCTATAAATTAATGAATGGAATGGAACGGGTAAACGTAAATCTGTTGTTTACGCCATCAGAACGTAGAAAGACTAGGGGACATGCAATGAAGCTACAATGTAACCTATTTAAGACTAATAAGAAAATATATTTTTTCACTCAACGCATAATTAAACTCTGGAATTCGTTACCAGAGGATGTAATAAAAACTGTTAGTATAGCTGGGTTTAAAAAAGGTTTGGACAAGTTCCTGGAGGTAGGTCCATAAAGCATTATTAAAGAGGACCCAGGAAATCCACTGCTTAGCCCAGGACAAGCACTGTGGAATCTGTACCTTTTTGGGAACCTGACAGATACTTGTGACTGGATGGGCCATTGTTGGAAACTGGATACTGGGCTTGATGGACCTTGATCTGACACAGTATGGCATTTCTTATGTTCCTGTTCTTTGTATCTTTTTACCAACTGTTCTCTATCCATTTTGCAGGACCTACAGATGTCCCACACTGAGTGCAGCAACTCCACTCCTTCACTTTCCCTCATAACACATGCACTAGCACTGTACTGAAAGTAAATATTTGCCTTCAAACAATTTCATGTTTAAAAGTCTTCATATTCCTAATAATCCTTTCACTATCTGTGTTTGTGACGTAAATGTGGGGACTAAAAGCTTATGAGAGGACACAAGTGATTCAGTAAAAGGCTATCAAAATGGTGTCAGGGTCTGAACCAAGAGCCATATGATCTAAGCTTGGATATTTGAGCAACAGTCTCACTATGTTTGGGCAAACATTCAAGAGTATTTTTTCTCCTCAAGGTCACCAATACCAAACAACATCCCCCCAGTGGAAGCATATCAATAATTCATTTTTTGTCCGATTCTGCTCTGAAAACCCTGACATAATGTTCTCACTCATTCATTTGTGGTATATTAACTCATTATACTTAACTTTATTTCACCTCTTCTGGCAGTCACTGCCTCTCCACCATCTCAAGATATAAGCAATGATCTGCTGGTGCAACCTTTGAAATGTACGTCTTGCTCCTTTACAATGGGCTAATATTGGAGCTGATCTAATATGGATCTTAATCTAGATTTATGCTTTGCTAGGTGAGTTCACAAAGCCATGCTAGTTCTTCCAATATCAAGTTTAGAACAATCACACATTATTAAGTATATGCATATTCTCCGGGAACAAGCAGGAAGTCAGCCCTCACATATGGGTGACGTCGGCACCGACAGAGCCCTCGCGGAAGCATCCCAACCATCTTTCAAAGAAAGCCTTTGGGAGATGTCACCACACATGCATGGTCCCCTTCCCACCCATGGGTACCATCTTGCTCAGTCTCCTTTTTTTTATGATGCCCTTCAGACATTGTCTAGCTTGTCCCCAGAAAAAGTTGATTTTTCTCTCTCCGAGTTTCACATTCTCCTCCGGTATTGCACCGGTACTCTTCCTGCCTACCGACCTCAGTGCCTCGGCGTCAGGTTCAGGTTTTTTTTTTGTAGTCTTTCATTCTTTTCTTTTTCTGGCATCTTCGCGCCTTTTTTCTCCCACTGGCAGCCCGGAGAGTCTTTGACCTCACAGGGGTACTTTTTCCCCCATGGCTACCAGTGGCTTTAAGAAGTGTGATCGGTGCTCTAAAATTATTTCTTTGACTGACACACACGACTGCTGTTTCCACTGCCTTGGGACAGATTACGACCCAGCAGCCTGTAATCTCTGCAAGAGGATGTCCAGAAAGGCCCTCAAGAGCCACCAGCAGCAGCACAATAAGTTTTTCCCTGAGTCCCCGAAGCCCCCAAAGGCCAGGGCCTTGTCTGATGCACCGATATCTCGGGTGGAACCCTTCAAACCTGAGCCTCATCGTGGGTCCTCAGAAAGGGGGTCTCCCTTGAGGGTACCCAGGAAGAAGAAGAAACCCTCAAAGGCGGCATCCTTGGATGTTTCCGACCGGCCAAAGGCTTCCTGGGCCTGGTCCCACAGTCCAAGACATTCGTCCGAGGCATCGGAGAAGGAGCGGCCTGCAAAGGTCTCCCAGAAGGATCCAACTGTGGACCGGCCTCGGTTCCTAGACCCCATCCTTGTCGAGGATTCCCCTTCAGTGGAGCTGATGTTGGGCGCGAGTCCCTCGGTGCCCGTGCTGAAGACTGCAGAGCCTTCTGGTCTGGAGTCCACAAAGGTGGCCCTGGAGCGCAGTTTGTCTGCTTTCTTGACCAGCAGGGGGAGCTGTTGTCTGGCACAACTGGTTCATCCACCTCGACCACCCTCGATGTCCACGACGTCTCTGGAGGCCGAGCCTATCCTTGGCTGAGGTCGTGCTCTGAGTCCCACTCGATGGGACCGCGTTCATCTCTGGCAAGTTTGCCAGGCACAGGCCGCAGGGTATTGGGGGCCCTGAGGCCATGGAGCAGCCCTCCTATAAGTCCTCAATGGACTACTCCGAGTGGGAGACAGACGAGGAGTCTTCTAATACCCGTCACCACTGCAACGTCCCTTCTGACTCTCCTGTCTCGGAGCCTCAGTGGCAGTCCTCGCCCAAGGACATGGGCTTTCTGGATTTTGTCAAGGACATGTCTAAGGCCCTGGCATTCCTGACCGAGTGGGAAGAGGACCTTTGGGCGGATGAGTGGGAAATCCTCCAGTACAAGGCCCCTCCGTGGAAGTCGCTCATGCTGCCCATTCCTCCCATCCTGGAACGGCTGATGCTCCGAATGTGGGAGACACTGGCTTCGGTGCCTGTGAAGAGCAAATGGCTTGACTCGAGCTATCAAGTCCATCGGAGCACGGGCTTCCAAAAGTCACAGCTGCCGCATAACTCCATGGTGGTGGAGTCGGCCATGCATCGGCTGAAAAGCAAAGAGATTCACTCCTTGGTGCCCCCCGGCAGAGAGGCCCATACCTTGTACGCCCTCGGCAGAAAGTGCTACCAGGGCTCAATGCTCATCTGCCGCATTCAGGCCTACCAGCTGTACATGGGAATGTACCTGAGAGACCTGGCGAAGGAACTCGCCGGGTTCTCAGCTGGTCTCTCCAAGGAACCCTTGCAGTGGTTCAAGAACCTGGCTAAGGCAGACCATGAGTGCTCCATATTCATGTCTTGAGTGGCCTATGACGGGTTCGAGTCAGCGGCCTGAGTAGCTGCGGTGGGCATGAATGCACGCTGCCAAGCTTGGCTACAATCGTCCGAGCTTGAGCAGTGGGTTAGGACAAATGCAGTGGGTTAGGACAAATTGGTCGATGTCCCCTGCCAAGGAGAGAACCTCTTTGGCAAACCCATGACCGATAAGGCTGCCGAGCTGGAGACCGAGTTCATAACGAGGACCAGGCTCTCTAAAAAGATCACTGCCCCTCCTTGACAGAAGGGTTCGGGTAAAAAGTCCTTTTACCCAAGGAAGGGAGCTGCTTACCGAAACTACCCACCTTATCAGGACGCCCTGGCTCCCCAACCGGGTCAGCAGGCCAAGGGATATGGGCATGGCCCGTGTAAGCAGAAGGCTCCAAAACCCCAGCCAGGGGGGAGATTTTGACTCCTTGAGCATAGCCTCTCTACCCCAAGGAGATCAGCAGCCCACAGGAGGACGTCTGGCCCTCTATGCCCAGAGGTGGATGTCCATCACTACAGATTCCTAGGCATTTCAGGTGGTTAGGGAGGGTTGCCTCCTCCATCTGACTCAGAAACCTCCCCCTTATTTTCCAGGAGAGCCCCTCAGGTCTCCCCTCTGCTGGGACCTTCTTCTGAGGACAAAGTGGTGGAACTGGTGCCCCACCATCCCAAGGGCAAGGGGTTCTACTCCAGGTACTTCCTCGTGCCAAAAAGGACAGGGGGCCTAAGCCCCATCCTCAACCTGTGCAATCTCAACAAATTCCTGGTGAGGGAGAAGTTAAAGATGCTCTCCCTTGGAACATTGCTGCCATACCCATTGCACCCGTCTAACCAGACCCAACACGAAAAAGGATAGTCAGCTCGATCTCCCAACAGTACTCCCTAAAATAGACTTCAGGCACCCAGCGTAAATAAGTTTTTTACCAGTGTAAATATGATGTAGATAGTAAATATGATGTAGATAGTTTCCCTCAGTTACTTCCAAGTTGTTCTCCCCATTCATTGTAAATACAACGCAGAGTGCCTGCGTTGTATAGATGTTGTTTGAATGTAAACCGCACTGATCTAAATAGCGCGATATAGAAGAATTGGTAAATAAATAAATAAATAAATACCTCCAGCAGGGAGATTGGCTATGCTCCTTAGACCTCAAGGATGCTTTTTTCCACATTCTTATCCACCCCAACCACAAGCAGTACTTGCGGTTCATAGTGGGGGGCAGGCATTTTCAGTACAGGGTGCTCCCCTTTTGCCTAACTTCTGCCCCAAGAGTTTTCACAAAATGCCTGGCAATCGTAGCTGCTTTCCTCCGGCTCCAGGGGTCTTCATCTTTCCCTACCTGGATAACTGCTTCATAATGGGAGGCACGGCCTCAGAGGTGCAGCAGGCCACTGCACATACCATCCAGCTCCTACAGCAATTGGGTTTTGTCATAAACTACCCCAAGTCTCACCTCCTTCCGACACAGTGTATGGAGTTCATTGGGGCAAAAATCTACACTCTCCAGTCAAAGGCTTTCTTGCCCAGGGACTGAACCGATTGCCTCCAGGGTGGCAGCGGACGCGTTCCTTGTCTCATGGTCAGGGGCCTCATGTAAGCCTTCCCTCCTACCCCGCTGATTGCCAAGATCTTTTTCAGGACCCTCCGTGACAGGGCCTCTCTCATCCTGATAACTCCTCAGTGGCCCAGGCAACCGTGGTTCCTGCTGCTTCTACAATTGACGGTGGACACCCCCATCCCCTTGGCGACCACCCTGGGACTCCTATCTCAGGAGGGGGATTTTCTTCTGCACACCAATCTGGGGTCCCTGTCGCTGTCAGTGTGGCTGCTGAGAGGGTGACTCTGGCACTCTTCAACCTTCCGGATGAAGTGGAGGACATCCTGCTGGCCTCTCACAAGGCCTCAACACCCAGTCTGACACCGTGGAGATGAAAGGAATGTAGGTTTTTATTAAGATTCAAAAGCACTCGGCCCCGGCCCTGGGGGGAGATGTCTGGCCCCACTCGCCCGGTTCTTGCTGTTTCACCTTCGAGGTGGAATAATCAGCACATTCCCCCGACACAGCAGGACATACAGGACTGTGACCTGAATCGGCCCTGTATGTCCTGCCGCCTCGGCCTGCTCCTGCTCTGCCCAGACCCCGCCCCCTCCCACCCCCCCACCATCTCTCCCCATCCTGCTGCTCTAGCAGTGCAGGGAGAATCAGAGGGGGAATAGGGGCAGCCCCGCAAGGTGCGTCTCAGAATTGGGCCCATAGTATAAAATATATGCAGTATTAATGTAGCTTCTTACACCTTCCAGAGGTTTGCCTAACAAAACAAGCACTTTTCAGATGCCTGTTGGTGCCTTGAACAGGCGTAATTTCAGATGCAATTTGGAAAGACCAGAGCAATTCTGAGATTATGTGGGATGTCGAGGTTCTTAGGCATACCCCAGCCGTAACTCCACCATGCCCCTGTTCAGACTTGGACGTCCTCGCGCTGGGGACATCCACAGACTCGTCTTCTAAAATGGCTCCAAGGATGTCTCTGTGATTTGCAAATGTCAAAATCGCGAATAGTGATTTTAAAATAACACTCATAAACTGAAGTCAAATACTTAGGCCTAATATAGACCAAAATCTCACATTGCATGAGCAGATAAAAAGAACAACTAATTCCATTTACCTCAAAATATGAACCCTAAGGAATCTCTGTCCCTTACTATACCCAGATTCCTTCCCAACTGTCTGCCAGGCTTTAACAGCCTCGACCCTGGACTATTGTAACCTCATATACCATAGTCTCCCAAAACATAGCCTACACCCCCTCTAGATGGCACAGAACACACTTGCACGCCTAATAACCAACTCACCTAGACAAGCCCACATCACCCCCATCCTTAAGGACCTCCACTGGCTCCCTTTACAAGCCAGGATAAAATTTAAAGTCATCACCTTAATACACAAAGTTCTACAGAATGAATCCGCCCCCTGCCTACTCTCGCTCCTTTCAAAACTAAACTCCACCTGACCACATAGATCAAACATAACATTTTAAACATACCATCACAAAAGAAAAAGTGCTCACAATCCACATGTAACCGAGCCTTCTCCCTCTATGCCCCCTCTATATGGAATGCCCTCCTGGCCTAAGAGGATGCTCCGACCATTTGGAATTCCGCAAAAAGCTTAAAACCTTCCTCTTTAGCAAATACTTTACCCTGCCCCCTAAACATCAGATCTCCAAAGCTAACAAAATAAACCCTATCCAAAGCTAACAAAATTAAACCCCATCTTCTCCACTCCTCCTCTCTCTACTTCCCTTCCTCCTACCTTTCATCTCCCAATGTAAATATGTAAATAGTTCTTTTGAAAGTAGTTCTACTGAAAAGGTTTTACCATTGTTCAAACCGGTTGTTCCTTGTGAAAACAGCTGTGAATACGCTGTTACAAACTGTTCATTGTAAACCATTTTTAATTGCAGAAAAACAGTATATAAAAAAATGTTAAATAAATTAATAAATAAATAATGTCCCAAAGGGAGATGCTCACTCTCAATCTGTTCTGTTTGCAAGTCATTTGATATACCAGTTTTTACTACCCAGTTTGCTATGTTCTTCCCACTAGCATATGACATTAAAGGGGGGGGGGGGTCTTTGAATATTGACTGGATTGTTAACATACCCCAATGATTAAAAATAATTCTTTGCATTTCCATAGCCCATGTAGAAAATGGAAGGATACATGTCTTTCCTATCTTATTTCAAATTCTTCTAATATGATAAAAGTAATGGATGTTGATAGTATAAAACTCATTTATAAAGTGTGTTGTTTGGCAGTCAACTAGTTTTAGTAGCATCTTGATTTGTTAAAGGGCTTGCTGATGGGTCATGGGACTAGGTGCTAGATTGATTGATTGATTGATTTATATTTAGCTCACACCTTTCCAGTAGTAGTTCATGAGGAGTTACATTCAGGTACAGTAAATATTTCCCTGTCCCCAGAGGGCTTACAATCTACTGTAAGTTTATACCTGAAGCAGTGGAGTGTTAAGTTTCTTTCCCAAGATCATAAGGAGCATCAATGGGATATGAACCATAGCTTCCCTAGTTGGATTAAGTGTAGGATCTTGTATGAACATTAGGCTTGTGCATGATTACGATTTTCATTGCATTCATCTCATACAAACCAAAATCTTTTTGGTTTTCAGTGTGATTGCCCTCCCACTGCAAATGCATATACTTCTGACTTTACATGTGCACTATCAGTATACACATGCATAAGAAATTTGCACACACACTCCAGTGTTAGCACACAAATGAATGGCCAAATGTGCCCTAAATGCCCAAGCCTAATCATCATATACCCAGAATGGTAGAGAACCAATAAAGAAGCAAAGAAAAATATGTATAGGATAGAGTAAAGCTTCTATGGCTGGCAGATGGAATGACAGTAGAAGATGATGGCCAAAAAATCAATTGGCCTATCGTTTCTTCCCATCTCTTCCTATTCAAAGAAATGATAGGCCAATTGATCTCCAATACACATTTTGTGCTTTTTTGTGCAAAATACACTGTAATGATGTCACTCAGGATTTAAAAAAAATAAAAGTGAAAATATTTGGCTTCTTAAACTTGTTATTTTTTAGCTGTGTTTTATAAAGAATCATCTTGCTGGGCAGACTGGATGGACCGTATTGGTCTTTATCTGCCGTCATTTACTATGTTACTATCTTTTCTCTTAACCATGTCTATTCATCTACATCCAGTGGCAGAAGTTCAAATCATGGAACCGCAAGCAGTTTTGAAAGGGTCCCCAGAGTGGAGGGAGTTTACCTCAGAAGATCCAGGAGCAGTTGCAAGTGGGCCCCTCTTCTCTGGGCCCCCCCCCTGCACTGCAGAGGCTGCTTGGGCAGAATTTAATCACTGTCTGCATCTATCATTTGTATGAACTGATTCCACTTTCAGCTGTGAAGCTTTTGTCTGTAGTCATAGGCTTTATTGACCCAGCTGACTCTGTGCCTGATTCAAAAACTCCATCTACCCATTTGGCACTAGAATCCAGAGATCAGTGCTTGATGTTGCTGGAGGCTGAGAGGGAGGTAAAAAGTCCATACAAGTTTTATCAAAGAGTAGCAGCAGTGGCGAGGAGGAGAGAAATAAATGCCTCTATTTTATCACACATAGTAGCTATGCATGTTCTAACATTTTTTGGGATGTCTTAATCTTATGACTTCCTAAAACATATGCTTCCACATCTAAATATCCATATTTATATCAATTTTCAACACTTCAGTGTAACTTAATGTCTAGTTCCAATCTGAGAAAAGAATTTGACTAGCTTGTTTCCTTAAAACAGCTAGGAATTTTCACATAAAATAGAAGTTTAGAGGAATAGTTACCATATGGGAAAATGAAAAGTAACATTTACTCCTTGGAAAAAAAGCAAACCTAAATATAATTCCAAATGTACAAATGAAAAGCACTAATGAAAACTAAATTGGGCAGTGGAAATAAACAGTTTCTTGACTGTGAGAAGAGAAGTTGCAGGTGTATTCACAAGATTCAGCATATGCTAGACTACTTAAAAGGCAATTAACATTTATAAAAAGTTTCACTGTGATATACGTTTGTGTACCAGTTTAATTTGAGTTCTGGAGAGAAAGCAAGCTGCAGATGAGAATCAATAAGGACACATCATAAGTTATCAACACTGAGGTCAATATTCTAAGCAAAATATCTGTCTAGTGCCAGTAGCTGTATGGATATTGGCACTGCCTAGAATTATCCATGGATATTCCGTGGCATTATCTGCTGAATGTCCTTACAGACTGCCTCAGCACTATCTGGATAGTGCGAGGGTGGAGCAGCAAGTTATCTGGATAGTGGCATTACTCAATTCACTAGCTGAATAACTATCTGAACAACTTTAGGACAGCAAAATAGCAAGTGCAAAGTACACGGGTGTTTTTAGCATTCATACTTTGTTAGAAACATAGAAACATAAAAAAATTACAGAAAAAGACCACATGGCCTATCTAGTCTGTCCTTCCATATCAACAAGTACAACAGTCCCCTATTTTTCTTTAGAGATCCTCTGTGTTTGTCACATGTTTTTTTTAAATTCAGATACTGTCCTCATCTCTACTACCTCCACTGGGAGACTAATCCATGGATCCACCACTCTTTCCGTAAAGAAATATTTCCGCATATCACTCCTGAATCTATCCCCTTTCACCTTCATCCCATGTCTCCTTGTAGCAGAACTTGCTTTCAGTCGAAAGAGGCTCTCCCCATGTGCATTTATGCCACTGAGGTATTTAAATGTCTCAGTCATATCACATCTATCCCGCTTTTCCTCTAAGGTGTACATATTAAGATCCTTAAGTCTGTCCTCGAATGCTTTATAATGAAGACCACTAACCATTTTAGTAGCCACCCTCTCTACCGACTCCATCCTGTTTATATCCTTTTGAAGGTGCGGTCTCCAGAATTGCACACTATACTCCAAATGAGGTCGCACCAAAGATTTATAGAGAGGCACTATCATCACCTCCTTTTTTCTGCTAGCCATTCCTCTTCCTATGCACCCAAGCATCCTTCTAGCTTTTGCTGTTGCCTTTTCTACCTGTTTAGCTACTTTAAGATCATCAGACACAATCATGCCTAGGTCCCGCTCTTCTTTAGTGAACAAAAGTACTTCACCCCCTATACTATATTGCTCCCTTGGATTGCTGCAGCCCAAATGCATGACCTTGCATTTTTTAACATTAAATCCCAGCTGCCAAATTCTAGACCATTCTTCAAGCTTAGCTAGATCCCTCCTCATATTATCTACACCTTCCTGGGTGTCTACTCTATTGCAGATTTTGGTATCATACGCAAAGAGGCAAACCTTACCCGACAGCCCTTCTGCTATAATAGAAACATAGAAAGATGATGACAGAAAAAGACCACATGGCCTATCTAGTCTGTCCTTCCATATCACCAACTTTCAAAGAAACTACCCGGCTTCTTTCTGTTTGAAAAATACTTGCAAGTACAAGCATTAAAAGTATCTTTGAATTTTGCAGCTGCTTTGGCTATTTGAAAATTACCTCCTTCGTGTGGTTTTTAGGTCTTTATCAAGTCCATTGAACATACATTCCAAACAAGTGTAGTGATTCAAATGTTCCCCTCTAGATTCTAGAAAGCAAACTACTGCTTTCAATTTGACAACTGCCAGTCAAGACTTCTTCAAGTGTAACCATTTTAAGGTGGTAAGGACACTTTTGTTAACTTAGGGGGGATACCCTGGACATCCAAAAATGGGCATAGAGATATCCAAAGCATAGAGACAGTCTCCAGAGCCATTTTAGAAGTCGTCTATGGGGACATCTCCAACATGAGGATATCTGAATCTGAACAAGGGAACGGCTGGGGCACTCCCAAGAACCTGGAGGCATGGTTAGGGTGTTCCCAGGGATCAGGACATCCCATCCTGACTACAGAAACATCATGGTGTCTGGCCAACTGGCCTCAATGTCTAACCTTAGCCATAAGAAGGAGTAGCCTAATAGAGCACTGGCTTAGGAACCAAAAGACCAGGTTTCAATTTCTACTAGCACTCCTTGAGACCCTGGGCAAGTCACTTAACTTGGATTTTTCTGAGGCAATGGAGGGTTATCAATATGCATGTTTAATGTATATTACCAAGTTTAAGTCCACTTGTAAAAACTCCTTCCCTTGATCCCTCCATGCCGGCTAACTGGCGTCCCGTGTCAAACCTCCTGTTTTTGTCTAAAATCCTGGAAAAACTTGTGTTTGCTCAGCTTTCTGCTCATCTGGATTCTACCCTCTCTCTCCACCCACGCCAATCCGGGTTCTGTACAGGTCACAGCACAGAGACTATTCTTACCTCCCTTTTGAGTGAAGTCCACCAAGCCCACGACCGAGGTGACCTTTCTCTTGTAGTGACTTTAGACCTTTCCTCCGCCTTTGATATTGTGGATCATCGCACTCTCCTAACTCGGCTGGCTGATCTTGGGATCCGCGGGTCTGTTCTTGCCTGGTTTCATTCTTTTCTCTCCTCTCGTACTTTCTCAGTAAAGTCTAGTTCGTCTATTTCCTCCTCTCTACCCCTTCTATGTGGGGTTCCCCAGGGTTCTGTCCTTGCTCCTCTCCTCTTCAACATTTTTCTTGCCCTTTAGCACTTATTGTCCAACAGTCAGGAATTTCTGGATACTTTTATGCTGACGACATTCTTCTCGTTCACCACACCAGTTTTCTTTCACCAGATCGCTCCACTCTTAACCTCTGTCTCACCCGTGTTGCTACATGGATTAACGATAACTTTCTCCACATCAACCCCTCTAAATCAGCCGCACTTTGTCTTTCCTTTAACGTATCTCCACCAACCTGCTCTCCTCTCTTCCTCTCGTCTCCCATTCCTTTGGTCTCTTCCCTCCGCTATCTCGGAGTCACCCTTGATGTGCCCCTCTCATTTCATCATCATATCTCCTCGCTCATTAGCCGTTCTTTCTTTTTCCTACATCAGATCTGAGCTGTCCGCCCTTTTCTCCCTTCTTCTGCTCTTACCTCCTTAGTCATTTCTTTAGTACTCTCAAGATTAGATTATTGCAATACTGTTTTCGCAGGTCTTCCACAATATCAGCTCCAGCGTCTTCAACTGGTTCAGAATACGGCTGCACGTTTGCTCACTTATTCCTCTCCCCGTGACCACATCACTCCCCTCCTTCTCCATCTACACTGGCTCCCACTTAACTTCCGTTTCCACTACAAAGTACTCATACTCGCCCATAAAGCATTGCACACTGGCTCCCCTCAGTACTTAGCTGACTTCATCCATCTACAGCCTTCCCCCCGCCTTCTTCGCTCAGCACATGGTTATGGACTCTATCTCCCTGCCCCATCCTCAGCCCACTTAGAAACAACACGTCACTCTGCCTTTTACTTTCTGGCCCCAGCCCTCTGGAATTCACTCCCGGTTGCTCTCCGCACTGAGCTTTCCTTTCAAAGCTTTAAATACTCACCCAAGACCCATCTTTTTCAACAGGCCTTTGATCTCCCAGACCCTTGAGATCAGTCTCTCCACCAGGACCTTGCCTAATTTATCTCTTCCTGCTACTGTCCTTCTCCATCTCCTCCTGTCCTGTCTAATCAATGGTGTTCTTTTCCTTTCTTGTTTTTATTAACTATATTGTACACCGCCCTGACGCACATGCCTGGGTGGTATATCAAGCGATGAATAAAGATAAAGATAAGTTAAAATGTAAACTGTTTTGACTGAAATGATAAAGCAGTTAAAAAAAAACTGTTAAATACTCCAAGACATAAATAGTGGCAAGCATCTGAAAAACATCCAGAAGGTATAGAGAAGAAAGCACTTTATCATCTTCAGTACTCAGCACAATTTCAACCATAGCAACAGTGGGATTTGAACCTTAACCTAACCCACTATTCTAACCATTATGCTATCCTAGATGTTTAGGTTCTGGGGGATGTCTAAGTAGACACCCCTGCAGACATCCCTATTGGACATGTCCAGGTTTGTGAAATCACATCTGCACCTGGATGTATCCGCATTTTTTTCAGACTTTCTGGCTTAGATGTCCCAGTCTCACTATGCTCATGTAACCCCTCTTCTCAAGTCTCTTCATTGGTTCCCTATCCATTTCCTTATCCAGTTCAAACTTATTCTACTGATCTATATGCATTCATTCTGTTGCTCCTCCCACCACCTTTCCTCTCTTATCCCTCCCTACACTCCTCAGGAAGAATGCTTCTCTGGCAGATTGCTTCTGTCTTGGTATGTCAGGCTTCATCTCTGCTCCTTTTCAAATCCAGGCTAAAATCTCACCTCTTTAAGGCTGCTTTTGGATTCTGATCTATATAGTCTTCTGTTCTCCATGTGTTTCCTTACCATTCCCTAGAGCCTAGACATATCCTAGTCCCCAGCGGTTGTGTTGTCTGTCTTGACTTGTAAGCTCTGATGAACAGGGACTGTCTCTGTACAGTGCTGGGTATGCCTTGTAGTGCTGTACAAATGATACTTGGACAGATCTTCTACAATTCCCCTCAGGGCCGGCCCGTCCATTGAGCAAGAATCCCATCAGCCCCGACGAGATTAACAGAGCCGCGAGAAGAAAGAGAAACTCTCGTGGCTCTGAAAGCCCACACATTGGGAGGGACTTGGGAGCTGAAGATGAAGGGAGGCTCTTCTGGGCAGGCGGGGCCCTGCGGCGGGACATTTGATTCTGTCGCTGCCACGGCGGCAGCGGCAGCAGCAGCCGGTTTTTTTTTTTTAATCTATCAGGGCTGATGGGGGGAGGGGGGTTAGGACTGGTAATGGGCTTTGGGGGGGGGGGGGGTTAGGACTAATGGGCTATGGGGGGGCTAATACGGGAAGTGGGCTGATGGGGGGGGGGGGTTAGGACTGGAAATGGGCCAATGGGGGGTTAGGATGTAATGGGCTATGGGGGGGCTAAGACTGGAAATTGGCTGATGGGGGGGTAGGACTGGTAATGGGCTATAGGGGGGGTTAGGACTGGAAATGTGCTGATGGGGGGGTTAGGACTGGTAATGGCCAATGGGGGTGCTAAGACTGGAAATGGGCTGATGGGGGTTAGGACTAGTAAAGGGATATGGGGGGGGGGGCTAGGACTGGAAATGGGCTAATGGGGGGTTAGGACTGGAATGGGCTGTGGGGAGGCTAAGACTGGAAATGGGCTGATGGGGGTTAGGACTGGTAATGGGCTATGGGGGGGCTTAGGACTGGAAGTGGGATGATTGGGGGCTTAGGACTGGTAATGGGCTATGGGGGGCTTAGGACTGGTAATGGGCTGGGGGGGCTAGGACTGGTAATGGGCTGGGGGGTGGCTAGGACTGGAAATGGGCTGAGTGTAAGGAGGGCTTGAACTGCAAATAGCTGTAAGGGGAGGGAGCTAGGACTGGAAAGGGGCTGAGTGAGGGGGGGCTAGGACAGGAAATGGGCTGATGGAGGGCTAGGATAGGACTGGAAATGGGCTGTTGGGGGGGCTTGGATTGAAATAGACTCATGGAGGGGCTAGAACTGGAAGTAGGCTCATGGGGGGCTTGGATTGGAAATGGGCTGAGTGGAGGGGAGCTAGGCTTTGACATGGGCTGATGATGGTGGGGCTAGGAAAGGACTAGAAATGGGCTGATGGGGGTGGGTGGGATTGGAAATGAGCTGATGGAGGGACTTGGATGGGGGAGCTAGTACTGGAAATGGGCTGATGGGGGTTAGGACTGGTAATGGGCTATGGGGGGGGCTAAGACAAAATGGGGTGATGCGGGGCTTAGGACTAGAAGTGGGCTGATGGGCTTAGGACTGGTAATGGGTTATGGGGGGCTTAGGACTGGTAATGGGCTATGGGGGGGGGGCTAGGACTGGTAATGGGCTGGGGGGGTGGCTAGGACTGAAATGGGCTGAGTGGAAGGAGGGCTTGAACTGCAAATAGCTGATGGGGATGGGGGCTTGGAATGGAAATGGACTGTGAGGGGAGGGAGCTAGGACTGGAAATGGGCTGAGTGAGGGGGGGCTAGGACAGGAAATGGGTTGATGGAGGGCTAGGATAGGACTGGAAATGGGCTGTTGGGGGGGGGCTTGGATTGAAATGGACTCATGGAGGGGCTAGAACTGGAAGTAGGCTCATGGGGGGCTTGGATTGGAAATGGGTTGAGTGGAGGGGAGCTAGGATTTGACATGGGCTGATGATGGGGCTAGGAAAGGACTAGAAATGGGCTGATGGGGGGCTGGGATTGGAAATGAGCTGATGGAGGGACTCAGATGGGGGAGCTAGGACTGGAAATGGGCTGATGCGGGGACTAGAAGGGAGCGGTTGCTGGGTGGGGCTGGAACTAGAAGGGAGCTGATGTTGGAGGAGGATTAGAATGGGATAGAGATGGAAGAATGAAATGGAGAGGGAAAAAATATTTTGTGTGGGAGGGAAGACAAATCTACAATTGGCCGGATATTGGGAGAGTAAGTGGGGATTGAGGATGGCGGGGTAAAATTTGAGTGGATGAAATAGGAATGAGGAAAGAGCAAAAGGAGAAAGATTAGTATGTTAAAGCAGATGTAGAGAGAGAATGGAAAAAAACTAGAACAGTGAAGAAAGGACAAATGGACAGCAGATGATGGAGAGTTAGCAGAAGACACGAAGAAACCAGAAGAAAGTGGCTGGAGCAATTGCAACTGAAAAAAAAATGCACAAAAGGTAGAAAAATATCTCTTTATTGAATTTATTAACTGAAATATGCCAGCTCTGGGAAATGTGCATCATTAACGTCTGCGCTTTGTTTAGTACAAGAGGAAATTAATTTATAGTTTTATTTCTACAGTGTTGTTGGGCTTTTGGGGTTCCCAGTTTAATTATTGTCTTCCTGTTTCTAAATTGTGATTCTTTGTTTGGTGACGGTCTATGTTCTGCACGTGTAACTGAGCTGAGGTATTCTGTTTATGTAATTCCTATTTGACATTGCCACTTGTTCTCTTTCCCCAGTAGGTCATGTATTGTTGTTCTCTGAAATGTATTAGTTTAATATTTGTAGTGTTGCCTTTTGATAGGTAGGGTCTTGTGCTTTGTGAGTCCTGGTAGTGCTGTTATGATACGGCGGGTTTGCTATGGGTTCTAAATGAGCAGTGTTTGTAGTAGTTCCTAATGTGCCTGGCAGTTGTCACTGGATTATAGTAATGTAGAAATCTTTTAGTCTTTCTTTATCCATACACTCATTAAGAGGCATGTTTACTAAAAGTTAGTGTATGGTAACATTATGCAAATATTTATGCAAATGAGGCCCTTATGCAAATGAGGCCCCGCACCGAGTCTCTGCACATGGCCCCTCACCCCTCTTGGGCAGCCCCTGATTCCCCTCTTAGTGTTCTCCAACTGTGCTCAGGTATAGGGGAGAGGTTCCCTACACTGATAGTTAGTGACCAAGCTAGGAAGATCATTTCTTCTACTTGTAATAATAGACACTGACTGAGTAGTCTCCATGCAAAAGGAAGTCTGCATCAGAGGGGGTGGAAGCACAAACAGCACTGTAGGGCCAGAGGTTTCTGCCACTGAATATCCAGCTGTAAAGCAGCAGTGACAAGGCACTTAATTTTAGCCTAGCCACCACTGCTGAATATGTCCCCCAATATTTGGGGAACAATTGGGGAAGTGATGTCACCCTTTGACAGTTCCCGATTCCCTCCTTCTAGAACCTGTTTTGTCTTATTTTTTCCCCTCCTTGTGGTTGTTAATTGCCTCTTTAGATATTCCTTTTTTTGTTTCACCCCATTTCTATCCTTTTCTTCTTATTCCTATTCTTCCTTCTTTCTCCACTCCTTGGTGTGTTTTTGTCCTTATACTTTTAGCTTGGTTTTATTTACTGTTTTTAGTTTTTCCTCTTGTCATTATATTTTGTGAAGTTTGTTAATTTCATGTTCGTAAACCGCTTGATATTCTTTGTAAAAGCTGTATAGCAAATGTTCTGAAATAAATAAAATGGGAGATTTAAATTCTGGCTTCATTGGCTCGCCTCTCAGCACGCTGATCGCTGTGCTACTCCTCTGCAATCTACCTGTTTTTTACACCGCTTCCAGATCAGCAGGCATTGCTCCTGTCCTTTATAAATAAAAAGGACGAGAGAAAGCGAAGCCAGAAGACACGAAATAAGATGTCTCGGTCAGTACAGAAGGGGGAACGATCCTCCTTCTCTCTTTCTTCCCATTTGGTGTGAGGGACAAAACAGAAAAAATGGAATGAACCTTTCGAAAGCTGAAGAATAAGAAACAGAAGTAGTAGTAGTCAGTTGGTTCTCAGCACGTGTGGCTTCCACTTCCTATTTACATGCTGTTGCTTGGATACAGCCCAGCCCGTACAGATTGCTAACAAGATCTCAGTTGGCTGGGAATCGTTTTGTCCAATGAGAATTAAGATAACTCTAACGTGCATAAAGGCGAAGGTTCGGACGCACCCTTGTTACCAAGGCAACAGAGGCAAAGCGGAGGAAAGAGATCGTGGAAGGGGGTTGGAATTATGATTATTGTTCCTGATATCAGAACTTATGTCCTTGTGCATATTCGGTACTGAATCTTTCCTGTCAAGATGATGGTAAGAGTTTTTCTTTTCATCTGTACAGCTGGAAGCTATATTGATCTTGGAGGCCATTTTCGTTTCTGGAGCGTTTGTAGAATGTTGATTTTTTGTTGTTCTTGTTAAACTTATACCTTGCGTTTCAGAAACATCGCAGTCGAATTAAGCGGCTAGTTTATTAAACGGTGGTAATTATCAGTCAGCATTTATATCATCGTGCATTTTTTATTGTCTGTAAGTGTGGATTATTGTTTGTAGACTATACCTTTTCACGCTCTTTAATAACTGAAGAACAGTTTGATACTCCATGTCCCTTTCTTATTCAGTTTGATTATCCTAGAGAGGAAGTTTTTGGTGAATGTAGTTCTAATAGTTTTCAATTTGATCTTGCAGAACCCTAGCCTGGTCTAATTGTCATGATATTAATATTGATATTAATGAGAGAAATCAAGAATGCAAATATATGATGTAAGAATCGGGTTGATTTGTGCATTTTGATTGTCTTGAATACTAGACATGGTCTCAGGGTCGGAGATTATGTAAGGCTGTTAAATCAGTTTTCAAGGCAACACTAGGGATTAAAATGGGAGAAAACCTTCAGTATATAGGTGATACTCTCCTCCTTTTTTCTCTTTCAGTCCATCTTTTTGTTTTTTCCTTCCTTTTCTGATTCCTTTTTCTTATGCATCTTCTACCCTACTCCTCCTTAGATGGCAAGAAAGTGTGCAGAAAGCCCTCTGCTTTGTGGTTCATTTTGTTAATTTAGGAGCCTCTTCTGCCAATAAGGGGAAAGGATCCATTGAATTGAAATCGTGGTTTGGGAGATATAAAAGTTGTACTGCTGTTAAGATATGCTGGTCCATTTTGAGTTCTACTTGGGATAGTTGCATTAATTTACTTATTTTTTTCACTCAATCCCTCTTAGATTTTTATGCAATTCAGAGCAGCGAGAGATTACAAAGACCTTCACAGATATTTTTCCCCATAACCTCAAAAGTCTGTTAACCTTTATAAGCTTCCTAAGGATGCGTGAATGTTCAAAGTGCCATCCTCTTACTACAGCAGAAATATCTGATAAATTGTTTTGTCACTCTCTACGGAAATATTCCGTAAAAGGATGTTTCTATTGGATTGTCTCATCAAATCCTATAGCAAATGCACACTTATTGCAAAACTCTTTTTATACTAGCCTTCCAGAGAAGGCCTTTAAGAAGCTGCAGCATGAGTGGTGACAAGCTAGGAGAAAAGCTAGCGCAGTTCCGTTGCTGCTGAACTACATTGACTACCAGCAGCAGAATGGATAAAGCCATTCCAAGCCTCCTTATTTAGATTCCTTTTGGTTGATGTAAATTGGATTCTGTTTGTTGTATTTGCATTATTATAGTTTCCTTTGTTCACCACTTCATAAGATTGTGTGTTTGGAGAGGTAGTATACACAGTTTTAGAAATAAACTGTGTCTGGTTTTTTTTTTTTTTTAAATCTCATACAGTATACCTTGTTTTTGCTGAATGCAGGTGTATAATAGCTGGAGCTCAAGTTGTAGCGGTAAGAAAAATGAACTGACTAGATGGATGTTATAGTCTTTATTTACTATTGGAATCCATGTCTGAAATATGTGTGATGTTTAAATCATCTATTTAAATTACACTTTGAAACCTACATTTGAAAAAGAAACTGATAACAGGGACACTAGGAGAGGAAAACAGAGGGATTAAAACAAAAATAACCAACCATAGACCATCATTGAATTTTTTTTCCTCAGATTATATGCAGAAGAAACTTTGGTGCTTAAGAGTTAAGTGGTGGAGGAATGGATTAGAGATGCCCACAGCACAGTTTTCTCCTGTTTTCATGCTCTACCACTGACTGTCCATCTCAGGAAAACAACGGAGTTACTTACCTGTAACAGGAGTTCTCCGAGGACAGCAGGATAAGTCAGCCACACCTGGTGGTGACGTCATCCGACGGCGCCGAGACGGAAGTACTCTCCATAGCTCAGAAGGGCTTTCGCCCTTCTGAGCATGGGCCAACTGGCCCTGCCCCCTGTCCCGCCCCTAGCTAGCCAGTTCGTCACTAGCTGAGCCTTAGCCGCTAGGAGGCGGGTACTGGACAGAGGCCGAGACCTTTTCCAGGGGAGGAGGGCGGGTATGTGTGGCTGACTTATCCTGCTGTCCTCGGAGAACTCCTGTTACAGGTAAGTAACTCAGTTTTCTCCAAGGACAAGCAGGATGAGTCAGCCACACCTGGTGCCTCCCAAGCTGTAATGCGATGCGGTGGAAAGGGGGAGGCCGAGATAGGTTCTGAGACACGATATCAGGGCTGGAAGTTTAAGATGTGCCCTGAATACCTGGTGGTGGCGTCAGTGCGCCATGTGCCAACCTGCACTGTGTACGCACACTGGACAATGTGCAGTGTGCAGTGCTAATGGGTGTGCGCCCATAAGAAGTGAGCTTATAGCAATATTGAGCGTGTGGACGCTGGGTGTGGATGTGCCGTCACACTTGGTTGTGAGGGTCTATGGTCTGAATGAGAAGCTGCCGAGAAGGTCTAACGGCAGAGATGCAGCAGCAGAGGGGGTCCTCAATGTTGAGTTACCCACTGCGTGCGGGGATAACCACGGTATCAACGCTGGAAGCGTGCGGCAAGACCCGGGCATGAGACATGACTAAGTTCATGACTTGGTTAAGAGTGTCCGGGTAGCAGCCTAGACCTTAAGACTGCTAGGCGACGCATTTGTCTGTGTGGTATGCCGCTTGCAGGTGTCCCTGCCCAAGGTATGGGACACAGGTTGTCGATGCATCCTTTGGCACAGCTAAGTCCTGTGGTTGCCTTTGGCCTGGTTTGGGCCTCTGCGTATGGCCATGACCGTTCCATCCTATGGCGGATCATGCGGAATTTCTATCGGTAGGGGACGCCATGACCGGTTGGCCAGGTTTAATGAAGGACGAGTTGGGCCCTTTTAATGATCCTGGGCAAGAGCTCCAGAGGTGCGTAAGCGCGACCGCCCTAACTGGGCCCAGTGGCTTGTGTAAGTCTTGCAGGAGAGACTGAAGGGCAGATTCAACAATGACGGATTGGTGGCAGGAGTCACAGCTGGGACTTGAACCTGTGACCTTCTGCTCCTGAGCACACTGTCTGTGTTGCCACGGTGGTTGTTGCTTGTCAAATCCAGGCATGAGTTTAACGACATACTTAGAGTCCAATTTGCGTGGGCAGGAGTGGTTGGATGCTGGTGTCTGCCACGTCTTTGGGGGGGCTGTCCCGGAGGAGCTGATGGACGGGTGGAGCGGAGATGGTGGAGGACAAGACTGGTGCGCCGCAATCCTGACATTCAGCATGGCCCTTTGATGAAGACGCTTCGCAACCTCATCGAGGAGCTTACTGTCCTTGTCCGGAGGTGCATAACTTCAGTCGCCATTCCAACTACCTAACCCAGCCGGGCCCAGTCCTTCCCGTCTCAGGGCAAGACAGCATCGGGGTCCTAGGGCCATAGTTAGGAAAGAAAACAAAACACGCAGGTGCGGATGGCCTGGCTCTGAATGTCTGAAAACAGTTGCCCTTCCTGCTCCCCGCGAGGTGGGCAGGGCGCTTTGTGGTCAGCCCACCGATGGGAGAGGAGATCTGATGGCCAGGGGTTGCGAGTTCCTACCTGCAGGTTAGTAAAGGAGGTTTATGTGACGTGTCCAAGTCCCCAAGGGTATTTGTGGGGAATGGACCCAGGTCTCTTACTACAAGGCTACTCCTCCACTCTTGCAGTCGAGTCGGGGGTCTGCCTGGATGGGTGGGTTTGAGTCCTTCTTGTAGAGAAGAGGGAACCTGTTCCCCTTCTGTGAAGGGGTGAGACTACGGCCGGGCCTGTAGTCAGGTATTGAATATGTGATCTTATATGCAATGTGATCCCATGAGCGGCTTCGACCTCACCACCTTGCACTCATGCCCACAGAAACTGGGTTTAGTGTCGCAGGGCTCTGTCACCGTGCACTATGGGCCATAGTGACCTGGGTTCGGTGCCATAGGACTCTTGCGTTCAGGGCCACAGATTTCGCTGATGGGGCCTGTGTAGTGCAGTGTTTCCTTCTGCAAGGGAAGCAGGTGGTGGCAAGCAGCCCGGAGGACTTGAGCCATAGCCTGGAGCTCTGGGGTTAATTTTCTGGACGTTCTTCGCTGGCACCCAACTGTCATGAGTGCAGAGGTCACCACAATGGGCCCCCTCCACCCAATGTGGAGGCACCCGTTTCGAGGATCCCCTACGGTGTAGGTGTCTGGAAGGGCGTTCCAGCCCATAGATGCGGGAGGGTGTCGATGCAGCCGAGTGCTATTTGTTGTAGGCTAGGGAACTGGAGACAATCATCCTGTCTAGCAGGGAGCCTATGGTCTGTGACCACTGAGAGCAGTGCCGACTGCACTGCCCGCATGGGAAGACGTCTGGGGTGATGTGCACCATTGAAGACGTCCTGGGTGATGTGTACCATTGATGCTATACGTCCCAGTAGAAGAGCATGTGCTGGGCAGATGCTGGGCGGCAGTGCACTCTGCAAGTGCCTGGAGTGCACTCTGCAAGCACTTGGAGATGCAGGGCTCTGTCCCAAATAAGAAAGCCTTGGTCTTGATGGTGTCCAGCTGCCCTTACGAACTCCATGTTTTGGGTTGGCTGGAGATGAGACCTTGGGTAGTTGACTAAGAACCCGAAGTGTTCCAGAACAAGGATAGTGCGTCCTGTCACTTGTTGTGGTTTTGGCGGCTGTGCTGGCCATTACCGGTGATCCAGATAGGGGAAGACGAGGACCCCCTGCCACTGTCTGTGATACATTAGCCCGAGGACAAGCGGTGATCCATTCATGAGTAGGAGCAGTAGCGAACTCAGGAGGGGGCCTGCAAGCCCACTGGCACTGCGCCCTGCCATCTCGGGTCACAGAATTTCCAGTCGGTGTAATGCTGCTGCTGCTGCTGCTGCTGCTCCTCAGGATCGTTCTAAGGGTGAACCTCAGACAGCCTTACTAGTCCTCACGAGATGTGGGTTGGGGAGCAGGTCTGCCTGGATGAGTTTTTGAATTGAAACCGAGGAAGTGGGTTTCGTTGCAAAGGACACCTAACTAATAGCACTCTGGGCAGGAGGTACCCATGTAAAACCGATCTGGGTGGAGGGCAGAACCAGCTGGCGGTGCCATTCAGATCTCCTGTGGAAACTTGTTTTTCGGAATGGCAGAAAGAACATCAGGAACCGCCTCTGGCTTCACTGCTTACGGAGTACCAAGGCTGCTAGGGTCAACGACCAGCGAAAGCTGCAAGAGAGCAACAGGCACCAAGGAGATATCGACCAGTACAACGCCAAGAGATGATGTCTTAACCCGATTTAAGACGACTTCGGGATGCAGGCAGAGGGACAGTGAACTCGATCCTTAATGCGATTTCCGATCTGGCCTCTCCTACGCAATGGATCTCTCTGACCGGAGAATTACAGGGAGAGAGTGGGAAATCCCACCTAGCAGCTTTTCACCTCAATGTATGTAATGCCTCAGCCAACCTTGTTCATTGGGCACTGTGGGTGATTGACCCCTGATCCCTGCATCATTGGTCAGTGTCTTAACCATTGTATGGGGACTGGGTTGGCAGGGGCCCCTGCTGGGATTTGAACCTGTGACCCTCTGCTCCTACAGGCACTGGCTGTGTCCGCTGCACCAAACTGTGGCCACTGCTGTGGTTCTGAATGGGCGAGCAATTTCCGTTCTCGCAGCTTCTCATCGCTGCTTACACAAAGGAAGCCAAGCATATGGTGGAGCTTGAACCTGCGACCTTCTGCTCCTGAACACACTGAATGTGTGTACTGCACCCCACTGTGACCACTGGAGTAACACGCTGTTCATAGTACTGGGTGGGAAGAGAGAAGTACAGGATTTACATGCAAGCGCCGCAAGAGACTGGTAACACTCCGGTAAGCATACGGAACTCAGCGGTCAGTGGCTACTGGGCTTCGCCTCCTCAGCATGGGGGATCTGGAGAGAGACTGGACAGGCACCACCAGTGCTCTGTCAAGCACCCAAGCCCAGAGGTGGGACAAGGAACTGCTACAGTAGAGTGGAGTGTAGCTGTATCAGCTCAGCCAGACCCTCCCACCTTCTCCGGGTTAGCCTTAGCACGTGAATGCGAAGTTCTGACTTCTACTGGGATCAGACTTACACTTCCATGCAAGGGGGGACTCAGCGTAGAGTGCATCAATTAACACTTCGGGAGGAGGGCTAAGGCAATATTACCCATAACAGGTAATGCCTCAGCCAGCCTTCTTCATTAGGCAGGTGGGGATTGGACCCATGACTCCTGCATCATCAGCCGGTGTCTTAACCATTGTACTGCCACTCCATTCCACTGGAGGCAGCTCGGTCCTGGAGCCGTGCGAGGAGGGGCCGCACCACACAGCGCACTGCATCTCCTCCCCGGCACATTTTGTCCCTGAATCTCTGCTCGTCCGAGGGTACGAGAGCTGGGTAGCGCAGATACTTCCTACGGTGTTTGGCTACTGGGAGGGACCGGCGCCGGCGAGGGATCGATGCCGGGCAGAGAGTCTCAGCCTCTTGGAGTAGCTCTTGGATTTGCCCCCATAGGCGCTGAGGCAGGCGCGATCGGCATCGAGGCAGAGCCACAGGTACGATCGGTGCTGAGGCAGGCACACCGGCCGACACGACACGCGTTGAGGCTGGCGTGCCGGCGCCAACGGAGTCGTCAGCGGTGGGTGTGTAGCGCGATCAGCACTGAGGCAGGGCCAGAGGCAAGGTGGTGCTGAGCGTTGAGGCAGGCGTGCCCATCAACAGACCCATCGGCGCCGATGCCGATTTTTCCCCATTCCTTCCTGCTCGGGGCAGTGCTGGAGCAACCAGGCCATTCCGGGAGACGCCGCGTCAATAGACCCCTCGGCACCGATGTTTTTCCCATACATTCCTGCTCGGAGCAGAGCCGATACTAGGAATGGCGCGGATGCTTGAAAAAGGCGCCGATGCTGCAGGGGAGGAGCTGAGCAATCAGGCCATTGATTGGATTGGCGCCGCAGGAGGAGACGGAGGCCGTGATGTCATCGGCCAGATGACTGCCGTCCAGGGATCCTCGTGGCCGCAGAAGAGTGGGCGGAGACTTGCAGGTCCGGGCAAGATGGCCGCCTCCATGGTCCCCCCACGTGAGATGGCCCGTGCAGGAGAAGGGGTGCGCCAAGCTGCAGCTGGCCGGGGACGGAGGCCCGCAGGCACGTCCTGGGCTGCCGGGACTCTCAGAAGGCATGTCCTGGGCGCTCTCCGCAGCGGTTCCCAAGTCCGGGGCTGAACCTCGATCGGCGGGATCCGCCTGTACAATCCGGCCGGGACCAAGTTGCTGCGGTCAAGGAGGCCAGAGACACTAGGAGTCCCGCACCGCCCGAGCTGCTTTGGTGACTGGGAGGTGCGGCTGAGGATGGAGGCCCTGGGGCACATCCCAAGCGACGTCAGCTGCCGTGGATGCATCCAAATATCATGAGTGAGCGGTGCCCTACAAAGGGCAGCTGTCCGTGCTGAAAGCATTAATGCAGTTTATAACATACCTAAGCAAGGTGAGACTCATTCTTCTTGTTGTTTTAATAGGTTCTAAGTGCAATTTCAGTGGAGAGTAGAAGAAGGCAAGGCAGAAGAACTGAAACTGGCTAGCTAGGGGTGGGACAGGGGGCAGGGCCAGTTGGCCCATGCTCAGAAGGGCGAAAGCCCTTCTGAGCTATGGAGAGTACTTCCGTCTCGGCGCCGTCGGATGACGTCACCACCAGGTGTGGCTGACTCATCCTGCTTGTCCTTGGAGAAACCCACATATCCTGGCTTAGAAGTGAAGTTCATGACTGTCCTGGTATGCACAAAATTAACCCATTTGGAGAAAATACCTCCAGAGAAACCCAGAATGGGAACCAGGATCAAGAACAGAGGCCAGAAATGCTGTGAAGGCAATACTTCACCCTCTATTCTTCTAACTGTTCTTCAGCTCCTCGAGGCCAGAAAAATTTCCTTTTGCTAAAATAGTGCAAATTAGCGCCTATCCTGTCTGGTCTCATCCAAATGAAGAGATCTGAGGAAAAGGTAGAGAGGCAATCTTTGAAACTTGCAGAGACTAGTGCAAATTACCCGGAAGGTTTGTAGGTCATTTTCCCCAAAATCCTGATATATCAGATCGGTCTCCAGCAGTCCCACCAAGCACTCTCATTACTCCCTTCTCCACCTAACCCAACTCGAGTGACCTCCCCTTTTCTTCCTCCTACCTGACTATTTTTGTTTCATAGGGTCCTCAAGCCCCACAGCCCTGCGCCTTTGTCTGACCTGCATCGCCTTTTGGCCCGCACCTCTCATGCATCACTGAAGTTCATAGCAGGCTGCACATACTGCTTGTCTGACAGAGAGACAGATACCACTTGTATTATGTATATACAGGGTGGCCCAAAAAAAGTGAGAACATCTCGTAGCATATAGGTTATTTAAAAATTCAAAAAGACTGATGTAAATGATTTGACAAATTTAAAAAAAAAAGATGGCGATCGGAAATTGTCGAAATAAAGACGTTATATTGCTAAAAAGGTAAATAAGTAAACTATTTAAACTTAATTTACGAGATGTTCTCACTTTTTTTGGGCCACCCTGTATATTGATAGATGAGTAATTTACTGTAGCAGGAAGGAGAATGAAGCAAGCAGAAGTGTACTAATGCTAGAAATTCAGCCAGAGTACAGAAGTACCATGATTTAAAAATAAATGTGTGTGGATTTGTGTAACTTTTTTTTTTTTCTTTTGGAAAAATGTTTTTCTTATCTTTCATTTTATTTACGTTAAAGAAAACCAAAGTCTTAGTGCATTCATCTCCTGCATCACAAAGAAAAATATCCCAAGAAAACCTGCTGGCTAAGGAAGAGGAATACAGGTAAGAATGCTTAATAAACTTCTGTTGCTGAAAAATTCCTCTGGTTCTGATTGACTATGCTTTTTCCCCACATAGATGCAGAAGAGGATATTTTAGAAGCATGTCTGAGTAAATAGCGGTTTCCAGATTGTCCTGCTAGACTAGTCCCGATAAGTGGGTTGTGTCCCCCTATCGACAGAGATGGAGACAGAAATTTCTAGTGACATCATCCTGCTACTATAGCCAGTACAGCTATGGGCATGCCTCAGTTTCCAGCAGATGGTGGATGCAGGATCAGTATAGCTTGATTTTAGAAGTGGAATAGCTCCCAGGTAGTTGTCCCAAGGAGTGCCGTTGTCCCAGTAGAGCTTGGGCAGATTTCTCCAGAACATATTTAAGAGTACTCTGCTGGAGATTCCTGGGGTGGAGGTAAAAATGGCCATCCTCCCCATCAGTATCCCTAACAGGTTGAGCCTGAGATTCAGGTTGATCAAGACCCTGTCTTCACATAGACCTCAGCCTCCCTCCCCCTCTGTCCCACAGTCCTCCAGAGCAGCAGTCAGAAGGATAGAAGGTATGTGAGGAAAGTGCAGTGCAACTGGAAGCAGCCTGAGTCTAGCACCATCCTCGGTCCTGGGCTTTGCGTGAGTAAGTGCAGTCCTTGACTTGTTATTTCCTGCTTTTGTCAGCCACTGTTGGGGGGGGGGGGCAGCCCAACCTTCCGTAGTGTAGTCTGTCATTGGGTTTGGTGTTTTGTATGTGTGATTTTTTTTCTTTTTTTGTTTGTTTGTTTAAGTGCTGATGCTGCCTTTTCTGGTGCATGTGAGGCCACAGCTGTACATGTGTAACATTGTGATGCTGTGTGCACATGTAAGTTATGCATGCAGAGGGGTCCACAATCAAATTTGCACATGTAAATCCATGAAACATTTTATGTACTGAGCAGCAGTGATGCTGCATGTTGGCACAAGATACATGTCTGGGCTACGGTAAATACTGAGCCAGACCTATGGATTCTGCGTGAAGAGGACAAACCTTTTTTGGCAACTAACTCCGTGTATGAGGATGCTTCTAAGAGTCTGAATTCACAGCCAGGAAAGGCTTGTGCAGAGCTCTCACTTAACCTTGCGCCACCTTCTTCTCCCCCTTGGTTGTTTCCCTGGCTAAGGTCCGGGAAAGAGCAACAATCTTCAGTGATCAGGGGTGCAGCCCTGGTCCTGTCCTCAAGGTCAGGGCCCCTACCTTTGGATTTCTTATCCTCCTTTCAGCAGTCTTACTCCTGGCAAAGCAGCAGAAGTGAGAGCAGGAAATTTTCCAGGTTATGGCATTATTGGGTTCTTCCATCTTAGTTAGTAGCAGCCGGGCCAGGTTATTGTCTGCTCCCTTCTCGGGAGCCTGGGCTGGTTAATGAGGATTCTTTGTGGGAGAAAGAGCTGGAATATTAATTCATCGGATTCTTTTGGAGAGATGACTCGGCAGCCCTGATTTCACAGGTGAGCAGTGGATATGGCTTCTAAGTTCCTTCTGCCTAAGTGTGCCTTTAAGAGGAAGCTCCTCTTCAGTGAGGATCTTGAGAATTTTGAAAAGGACCTGACTGATTTCAAGCCATAGCGCTTTCCAGAGGAGAGGCCTAGAGCGTCGGAGGAATGCGTGTTTTAGTCTTCTTCTTCCTCCTCCTCTGCCTCCTCACATTTTCAACTAAGTAATAGGACTCTCGGTGGTACTGGCCAGAAAAGCTGGACCTTTCCTTCTCTGGAGTCCGGGCCAGGACTCTGTCCTTTTTTGGGGTACAGTCTTGGAGTGTAAGGAGCCTATTTCTGATGCCTTTGTGGTCTCTCCTGGTGGTTCCGACACTATGAAGGCTGCACTTCAGGCCACCCTAGAGAGGCTGATGCACCTCATGGATGCTGTTCCCGTATCTTCCTGCTCAATGGAGCTTCAGAAGGTACTCCATATGCTTCATCATACCGAAGAAGCATGGTTCCTTCAGGCCCATCCTCCACCTTAAAGAGGTAAATGTCTCTGAGAGTCCCTCTCTTACGGATGGAGATGCTCTGGCTCGCCATTCAGGCTGTCCATTGTGGGAAGTGGTTTGCTTCAATGGATCTATCGGAGGGGTACTTCCACATTTCCATTTGGGAAGAACAAAGATTTCTATGCTTTTGCTGTATTGGCTGATCATTTTCAGTCTTGTGCTCTGCCTTTGGCCTTGCCACAGCCCCAAGAACCTTCTCCAAGGTCATGGTAATGGCAGCAGCAGCTCTGCAGCATGAAGGCATCTGCATACATCCTTATCTCAACAACTGGCTGATTTGTGCCAGGTTGCACTAGGTTCAACAAAAAAACAAACAAACCCCGTGATCAAAATCGCTAATCTAACAGAAAGATCTGATCAAAAACCAAAAGAGCTAACTCTATAATTATTTGAATGTTGGAATGTTTGTTATGCACGGAAACCCCTCCAAAAAACAAACAGCTCCTTTTAGTCTGAAAATGTTTTATGCCCAAAAGCCAAATATGTTCAGTCAAACGGATGGTGAGGGCTTTACCATTTGGACATTTTTTAAGTCTTAGACGTATATGTGCAACTGATGTGCAGTTCTATTTACATGCTACTGATTTAGTAAAAAAGAAAATTAGGGCAAATATGGGCCAGGGTGAGATGGGGATGGAAGTCAATATTGAGTTGTGGGGGGAGTAGGGGTGAAGGGGGATGGGGGGTAGGGATGGGGAGAATGTAAGTGAAGGGGGGGGGGCAGGGTGACTGGGAGAATTGAGGGTCACCTAGAAAAATGGCACCGATTAAAAGTATGTACGCTAAATGTTAGAGGGCTAAATTCTCTGCAAAAATGATTATTGCTGGCCAAGGAGGTTCTTAGACTAGGTGCACAGTTGGTTTGCATCCAAGAGACCCATCTTATGTACAGGGATGAGGGGAGAGTAGCACTTCCTAAACACAAACAAATTTGGTTTGCCTCCAACAAAATACAAAAGACAAGAGGGGGAGTAGCCATAGCGTTGGCCAACGACCTCCCCATTTCGGGTTCTAGAGATCATGCGGGATCGAGGAGGCCACTACCCGTTTCTAAAGATTTCCCTGGGGGCAAGGTGGTCACTATTGGGAGCATGTATGGGCCAAACTTCAACCAGGAGGAATTCTATGATAACTTGTCTGCTAAAATGGAGGGCTTTGTTGAAGGTGTCTTGGTAATTAATGGGGACTTTAACCTAGCACTTGACCCCAGACTAGACACCTCTAGAGGGTGTAGAGGAGGAAACAGGACGGACCTCCAAAAGTTTGAAGGCATGAGCTAAGTATTATAACTTGGTAGATGGGTGGAGGGAATTGCACAAAGGGGAAAGAGATTTTATGTATTACTCATCAGTGTATCTCTGTGATTTCAGGTTAGACTATGTATGGATCTTCCAGTCGGCAGTTAGAGATCTAAAGCAAAGTTGGATAGTAGATATGATCTGGTTGGACCATGTCCCCGTTTGCGTGGGTGGGCCAAAAAACCTACACATGTATTCCCCATGTTATAGATGGATATGAAAAAATAGTCCTCCCATAAGGTTTTGAATGTGCCCCAGCTACCATTATAAACCTGGGGGCCTAAACTAGGGGGCAGGTGAAAACCTTAGTCAAATCCTTCTCCATCTCCCTCCGACAGCACTCTGTCTGTCTGTGCTCTGCTCTACTGGATTCAGCTATTGTCCGAGGATGCCACCCCCGCCCACCTAGAATCATTAGATACCTTTCTGGCAGATGCCTTTTTTATGATCGTCTCTGCCCAGAGCATAATGGTGGTCACAGTGGCCTGCTGTTGGCTTTGGCTCCACAATTGGTCAGCTGACGTGGACTCCGAGGGCTGCTTAGCCAAACTCCCCTTCAAGGGAAGTCCTGCAGTTTGGCACTGACGAGAAGCTGGTAAAAGATCTTAGTGAGGCCAAACCTCAGTGCTTACCTAAAGATAAACCAAAGAGTTCTTCCAATTGTATTTCCTCTTTTGCCTCTTCGCACTCCAGGTTTTGCGACTCATGGAAATACCGACCTGGCAAGCAAAACTCCCACTTCAACTGGGTTGGCAAATCGGTCCAACTCTTTCAGAATGGCCACCATCCCTACTCCAAAGGTGCAGCAAGTCTTCTCCCTGCTCTTCCCACTGACGGGGTGGGGGCCCATTCTGACCTGCTGCAGGTGGGAGAATGCCTCTGGCATTTCTACCATGAATGGGCCCTAATAACCGCAGACCGTTGAGTCCTCAATTATCATCCAACAGGACCATGTGCTTGACCTGTGCCAGACCCATCAAGGATGTCTGTGTCTTCTCCCCCTGTGGGGCTCCCCAAAAACGGGCAGGGGTTTGCAACACCCTCCGTCTTCTTCAGTTATGGTCCATTGTGCTGGTGCCCCCGGAGGAAAGGGGGTCAAGGTTGTTATTCCATCTACATCTTCATTTCAAAGAAGGATGGATCCTTTCGACCCATTCTAGATCTTCAAGATGTCAACTGCTGTATCAGTGTGCTGAGTTTTCACATGGAGACCCTCCGGTCCATCATCCAGGCAGTCAGAACAGGAGAGTTTCTTGCCGCCTTAGATCTCGCCGAGACTTACATTCACATTTGCTTAGATCAACAAAGATTTTTTTTGCCATTCTCATCTCTATCAGTTTTCCACTGTTTGTTTGTTTGAGTTACTTGATATACTGTTTCTTCATCATACCAGGACGGTGTACAATTTAATACATTTATACATAAATGGCTAACACCGAAAGAGAAAGGAACTACAGTGTTGGACAATTCATTCATACAGAGGATAAAGGTAAGAAATGGCAAGGTCAACAGGAGAGAGTAGTCAGGCATCAGAGGAGGGGAGGTCAAATGCAGAGCAGAAGAGATGAGCTTTTAAGAGAGCCTTGAATTTAGGGAAGGAGGATTCCAAACTGAGGGTAGTGGGGAGAGACTTCCTTAAGGAAGAACCCAGGAAAAAGAAAGTAGAGTGCTGAGTTGATTTCAGGTGAGCACGTGATGGAGAAGGGAGGTGTAAGTGGTTAATATGCACTGAGCAGAGACTATGATGGGGAGTATGAAACTGAAGAGAGTCTGCGAGATATTGCGAAGTGTGCATGTATATGGCCCAGTGCACCAGAACAAGGATCTTATAACAGATGCGAAAATCAAGGGGATCCAGTGAAGCTGAATAATAAGTGGGGTAATACGGTCCCGACAGGTAGCATGAATAATGAGTCTGGCTGCTATATTCTGTATTAGTTGGAGACTGTGAAGTTGGGATTGGGGGATGCCGGCAAGAGCAAGATTACAGAAAACAAGACGGGACATAACCAAAGATAAAAGGAGAGTAGTCCGTGCTGGGATGGTCAGAAAGGGGCAGATAGCTGTGCTCTTTGGCCTCGTGACAGCCCCATAGATTTTCTCCAAGGTCATGGTGGTTGTGGCAAGTCTTACCTCGAGATGTGAGCAGCCTTACATCGGGTAATCCAGTTCCTCTAACAACTCAGCTGGGTAGTCAACTGCAGCAAGAGCTGTCTCACACTGTCAACAGATGCTAGACTTCCTCGGCACCTGGTTTGACTGCTCAGGCAGGATCTTCCTTACCCAGGACTGCCGGATCAAGTTCCGGGATCAGCTTCGCCATTTCCTGACACTTTCTATGCCTGCAGCCTGGGATTATCTGCAGCTCCTGGGAGTCATGACTGTGACATTGGATCTGGCCCTGTGGGCATGGGCGCACATGCGTCCACTTCACCTTGCCCTCCTCTCTCTCGCTGGTTTCTCTGCTCTCAGGAGGACCGGATTCCACTCCCACTCCCCCTCCCCTCCGCCATCCGCCTCAGCCTACATTGGTAGGCGTCCAGCCGAAATGTGATGAAGGGCATGCCTCTCAAGTTGGACTCTTCTGATGACCAATTCCAGCCTCACTGGTTGGGGAGCCCACTGCTTGGATCACATGACACAAGGCCTGTGGACTCTGCAGGAGACGCACTGGCCCATCAGTTGGTTAGAAGCGTGGGCCATCTGCTTGGCCTTGTTGAGGTTTTTCGGAACTTCCTACACAAACAGTTGATAAGAGTCCTCTCTGACAATGCAACGACAGTGACCTACATCAATCGCTAGGGCAGCACCAAGTGCCATGGGGTGGCCGGGGAGATGACCCTCCTCTTCCCCTGGACCAAAGTACATCTGCAAGCTCTCTCTGCCCAGCACATTGTGAGAGAGCAGAACGTCGAAGCAGACTATCTGTTGTCACCTTCTCGATCCCAACAATTGGCAGCTTACCCCTTGAGCCTTCAACTGCATAGTCTGGTGCCAGGGAGCACTGGGCATGGATCTCATGGCAAAACAGAACAAAGCCAAGGCGCTCTGGTTTTTCAGCTGCCGACAGGAACCGGGCTCCAATGGGATGGACGTGCTAGTCCAGCCTTGGCCCACCAACCTCCCTTCTGTATATCTTTCTGCCTTGGGCCATGATACCCCCATCTGCTTCAGTGGATCAAGCAGCACCCGCATCTCATTATTGCGGCTCCTGATTTGGCCTCATTGCCCCTGGTATGCAAATCTGATGTGGCTACTAGTCAGCTCGCTGCTCCCTTCTCCCTCCTCTTAATGGCAACACCATAAGTGAGGAGGTGGCACCTAAGACAGTGTGGCTATTCTGCAGCGGTCATTGTCACCTTCCTCAAGGCCTGGCAGGCTTTGATGTCCCTAGCCTACATTTGTGTGTGGCTTCTCTTCAACACGTGGTACAAACAACGTTGCCTTTCCCTATGGCGGGCCATGGTCCCCTCCATTCTGGCCTTCCTTCAGGAGGGGCTGAACAAAGGCCTCGCATGGAATTTCTTATGCGTGCGGGTGGCGGCGCTGTCTTCCTTTCATGTCCAGCATTTCCTTCTTTATCTTTATCTTTATTCAAACACTTGATAAACCGCCCAGGCCGGAGCATCAGGGCGGTGTACAATACAAAAATGTCAGCTGCTGGAAACAAAAGATGGAGAGGAACGCCAAAATACGATAGGACAGAGAGAGACAGTTAAATAGGATGGAGGACAGAAAAGGCCCAAAGAGGGACGGGAGGAGGGGAAGAGGGGGAGAGGGGAAGGGAGGAGAGGGAAACAGGAAAGAATCATGGAGGATGGAGGACACAACTAGGGGATGAGGCACCATCAGCAGGGGGAGGAAGATCAAAGGCCTGACAGAAAAGGTGGGTTTTGAGGAGGGCTTTGAAGCGGGTATAGGACAGTTCAGTGCGGAGAGGAAGGGGAAGGGAGTTCCAGAGGGCGGGTCCTAGGAAAGAAAAGGCGGAACGGCGGGTAGATTCCAGGTGGGCCTGAGTAGGAGAAGGAAGGAAGAGACGATTACCGTGGGTCGAACGAAGAAGGCGGGGAGAGGGCTGAAGATGAATGATGTTGGCCAGGTACTGGGGGGTGTCGGTGTAAAGAACCTTATGAGCGATGATGAGCAACTTGAAGACAAACCTAAACTTGATTGGAAGCCAGTGCAAAGTGAGGAGACACGGGGACACATGGGAACGTGCAGAATTCTGAGCAAGTTGGAGACGGCGAAGCTGGGAAGAAGGGAGGCCTGCATAGATAACGTTACAGTAATCCAAACGGGAGATTACCAAAGATAGGATGAGATTGACAACAGAAGGTGGAGGAAGAAGTGATCGGACGGCCTTGATACGTCGCAGGTGGAAAAAGGAGGTACGAATAACAGAGGAGATATGTTCGTGAAAGGAAAGGGATGGGTCTAAGGTAATGCCCAGGTAGCGAAGGGTTGGTACCAGGGGGATAGAATGAGAGCCCATAACGGGTGACAGACTGGGAGGTGGGAGCTCAAAGGAAATCCAGATTGCGGAGGACTTAGCGGGGTTAGCATGTAGAAAATTGGACTCAAACCAGGAGGCAACGGAAGAAAGACAGCGGTTGAGTGGGCCAAGATCCGGGGAGGAGGAAAAAGTGTGATGAACTAGAAGGATGTCATCGGCATATATGTAAAAGGAGATAGCGGACTGTTGAATAAGGGGAGGCTTGGGCCTTATGGCCTCCTGTATGCCTTGTGGTCCCGTCATGGGACCTCAGTCTTGTTCTTCGCGCTTTCACACACACCCCCCTCAAGCGGGCTATGCTTTAAGGACCTTACCTTCAAGACGATTTTTTCTGATTGACATTTCATCTGCAAAATGCATCTCAGAATTGTAAGCTCTGTATTGCCACGACCCTTACATGTCCTGTTTCCCTGTGGACCGTGACCCACTCCTTGCTGAAGGTGCTCTTTGCATGCCACGTTAATCAGGTTCTCTCCCTTCCTGCTTTTTCTCAGTGTACAAGTGTGAACAAGGATCTCCGGTATGTGGATGTCCAGCATGTGCTCTTGCGCTGCCTGAAAGTGACGAATCCCTTCCGTCCATCCGATCATCTTTTCGTCCTCTTTTCCAGACATTGAATGGGTCATGCAGCATCCAAAGCAATGCTTGGCCGATGGATTTGTGAAACAGTGATCTCAACCTATGTGCTATTCCGGCCTATTCCCCCTGATCTCAAGGTACATTCAACGTGCATGCAAGCCACTTAGTGGGCAGAGTCTGCCTGGGCAAGTCCCTTGGATTTCTGTCGAGTGGTGACATGGTCATTCTGGTCTACCTCTGTACAACACTGTCTTGATATACAAGCACGAATGGCTGCTCGGTTTGGGTCACAGGTGCTATGTGCTGCGCTCTCGTTCCGCCCAGAAGGGAAGTAGCTTTGATACATCCTACTTGTTTGGACTGGTCTTGCTGGATGACCTGGAAGGTGACATTTTTCTTACCGTTAATTTCCTTTCCTAGAGTTCTGCTAGACCAGTCCAGCACCCACCCCTACAGTCTGTGTATATTGTGCTCACAGGAGTTTGGGATGTATCTCAATGACCTCTGTGTATATAGTTGACCTTCTACATAGTCGAGCCGGAGTCTCTAAAACAGTTTTCTTGCTTCCATTGCTCTCTGAGTGTACTGTGCCTGGGTCGTATGCCAGGAATGACATCACAGCTTCAATTTGTCCTTGTTACTTTCTCTGTCTCAATATCTGCGGGAGAGGGGTGGGGCTTAACCCACTTGTCTGGACTGGTCTAGCAGGACTCCAGGAAAGGAAATTAATGGTAAGGAAAATGTCACCTTCTCTAACCTAAAACTACCTGCTACTGTAATGCCTTACTATCAGGGATGCTTTGCGTCAATCCAGATTTTTAATTTGATACTTGCCTGTAAGCATTTTAGGATTTTTGTGTCTATTTTTGTCAGTATAGTACAGATGACTTAGGGGCCTGTTTTATTAAAGTGAAATAATGTTTCGCAACTAATGTGCAGTAAGTGCAAAGGTATAACACATTGTAAGCGCAAAACCTGTGCGATAACTGTTTGAGGACACGTCCAGCATCTGTTCTTCAGTTAGCGCAGAGGGCAGACACCACGTGACAAATGCATCAACAGCATGCTAAATGCATCTGCTTTACCTGTCAGTGTATTTGCTGCATCCCCTTGTGTTAAAGGCACTCTCCCCTTCTCTCTCGCATTTACCAGGGCTTTTTTTGGTGGTATAGTGGCAGGATAGGAGAGATGTCCCTGACGGTTCTGCCTCATTGCTGCTATGAACCCTAACGGTAGTCTTGCAGTACTACTGCTAGAAGTCAAACTGCCAAATTAAAGAGCTAGGGATAGGAGACTGGCATTAAGGGTCAAAGCCATCATTTTGAATCCAAATGGAATTGGGGCCAGGAGTGTTGGGGAATCACTGCTGCTCTGTCATTATACCACCGTGGAAAAACCTGGAGAGTGGGAGTGAAGGGCTTTGATGCTTATGGGGAGATCAGCAGGGTCAAGATATTGATTGGAGGGGTAGTAGGGATGCTGTGAAATGGGGATCAGGTGCCTATTGGGGGAGTTGAGTGTGACCACACTAACTGCATGCTGATAATGGTATTAAGTGCACCTGTGTTATTGGCAGCTGTGACAGTGTGCGGTAAAGTACTGTGCGCTAACTGTATGTTGAGATGTATGCATGCTGTATTATTTATGGAACTCATCTTTTGACTTCATTTGTTAATTCCTATGTGTCACTGAACTGCAAAGTATCGTGAATATGTAGTACAGTTAGAAAGGGAAATGAATATGTAAAGCAGGTAAGGCTTTGTAAATAAATCAAAATATTTTTAGTGTCTCTCAAATTTGAGAAAAAGTTACACATTAAACGATTTTCTTGCTGTACAGTATCTTTGAGTGAATCTTCTTCAAAAGAAATGTTAGTAAATCATAATAAAAATTTGTTGTTAAAAATATTAACTTTTTTCTAAGCTCTTACACAGAAGAAATGACTGAAAGTATTTCTTTGTGTTAGACGTCTAAATGCAGAATTGGAAGCAAAGACTGCCGAATTGGTACGTCAGGCTGAAGAAGTAATGGTGAGTCATTGATGCATATAAGGAAAACAATTGATTTTCTTTTATCATATAAAATTTATAGTAACAGAGAAAATGATAGCAGAAAATATCCTGATTGTTCCAAACAGTCTTCCTAGTTGAGATTCTTCCACATCAGGTAGATGAAGTTTATGAATTTTCCATATACAAACCAGCACTGGTTTTCCATCGTCTTATGTTTCTTATCTGAACTTTCAACCTTATCACTGCCCTTCATATTGGTCCCAAGCATACCCAGAATCTGTTAAAGTACTGGCCTCCACCACTCAGATCCGGTGCAAGGATTGGAGCCGCCCTAGGCGGCCGCCCCCTAATCCTGTGGCCCCCCATGGGTCCCCTGACCCTATTGCTGCCACTGCTGCCCTTCTCCGTGGCTTGCAACGGCAGCAGTAGTTCAGAAACTGTGAGGCAGCACTTTGTTGCCTGTGTTGCCTTGCGGGTTTCTGAACTATTGCCCCATTGCAAACTCCAGAGGGGAAGCAGCAGCGTTAATAGGTGCCCCTGGTGGGCTGGTACTCTAGGCATCCATCTAGTTCACCTAATGGAAGCACCTGCCCTGCCACCACTCCACTGGTAGACCATTTCAGGCTTTATCATCTTCCTCTATTACTACAAGGCCATCTCTAAATTTATAGTAACAGTAATGTAGTAACTGACTGCAGATAAAGACCAACATGGTCCATCTAGTTTGCTCAGTGAGGTGGCTAGTGTTATATGTAACACTTCGTACAGGTTACTCCACCTCTATTTTGTGATATGCAAAAGTTATTTATTTGTTTTTTGATTCCATTCTCTTACTATAAAGGGATGCTCTATGTTTGTCTGTCTGTCCCATACCTTTTTGAATTCTGCCATTTGTTTTGCTACCACCACTTCCATCAGGAGGGCATTTCAGGCATCTACCACTCTTTCTGTGTAAAGTATTTCCTGTGTCATGAAGAAGACTCTTCTGAGCCTATGGAGGTAGGGCAAGATGAGGATTTGTTTTCAGAAACTGACAGGCAGTCTGAGCACATGGCTCAGTGTTTGCAAAGAAGAAGTAAACAAAGAGAGTCACGAGCTAGAGAGACACCTGCTGTGACGTATTCCCTAGCTCAGGAGGTAATGAGTTTCACCTGTTTCAGGGCAGGGCACAGCTAAGCCCTGAGAGTTACAATGATAAAAAGTGGTCATTAGCTTGGACCAGACAGAGTGGGAAGCAGAGCAAGAAGCAGAACAGCAACTGGGAGAACCAGGAAGGAAGCCAGCAGAGGAGCATGCTGACTAGAAGGAGTCAAGGAGGAGTGAGAACCAAGGGAGCCGTATTCCTGAGGCCAGAAGGAAGCAACCCAGGACAGGGGTTGTCTGGTAAGGGCAGGAGAGAAAGGAATCTTCCTGAGAGGCAGGCTTGGCAAAGCTCACACGCTCCGAGGAGAGAGACAGGCTGGCTGGAGAATACCGGTACATCTGAGAGGCAAGCAAACACAAGCTGTGTTTGAGAACCAGTCTGACCCTGCAGAGTGGAGAGTTCCTTCCCTTTCAAAGCCAAAAGGTAGGCTTAACAATTCATATAAGTTTGAACACAGCTATAAAGCAGTTCCCTATAGTTACCAGAAAGTAGCAAACTCCCTGACAAAAACTACAGCATATATGGTAGTTTACAACCCTGTTCAGGAGAGTGTTACAGAGAGAAACCACGTGAGGTCAGAGAAACAGTTTGTTTCAGAGATCAGGATAGCAGCTTACTGGCATGCCCTGCTATACCTGAGGCTGAAGAAATGCAGATAGACTCTGTCCCTAATGAAATAGTGGATGATCGGATGGACTGTACATTATCTTTGGCTGACCATGTGAATTCCTTATGCTGAACAGTGTCTGAGAAAGACGGTAAAAGCAGCAGAAGAAAAGGGAACGTTTTCTTTGCTAATGGAAGCTGTTGTGATTTTGTTTTGTATCAAGCACTGCATGTTTAAAGCCTGAAGCTGACAAGGCTACTTTACCTGAGTTCATATATAATTTCCTCAAGCCAAATGTATGGCATGTTTTGTCCTGAGTTATTCCCTTGCATTTAATCCATTGGGAAGGGGAAAATAAATTCTTGTCATTGCCTGAAACCATTCGCCTGCAACTCGTCTGTACTCACAGGGTAAAGGGACTCACATTCCCAGAAGGTCTTGCAGAGTTAAAGCAAGCCCACACTCTCTGAGGCAGGAACACCACAGGCAGACCAAGTCTCAGCGCCCTAGGCGTTGGGCTGGCCACCGTGAGGGTGACAACTGATATGGCTTTTGAGTTTACCTCCTTTGCAGTTTCATTTCATGGTTCTACAGCTTCCCTGTCTTTGAAAAAATATTGTTTATTCATTAATACCCTTTAAGTCTTTGGCCATCTGTATCATATTTCCCCTGTTCCTCTTTGCCGCCAAGTTGTACATATTTTGGTCTTCAAGTTTTCTTTTCATACCTTTTTGGCACTTCAACCCTACAATTACTCCTGGGGAATTTTATGCAAAAAACTGTAAATTCCTTTTCCTTATCGTTCCTCCAGTTCAATCCTCTACCTCTGGGTTGTCAATCTCCTCCTGCAGCTTGGAGACTGGTCTGTCAGAATCGTGACATCACTGCATATAGCCTGCTGCTCCTTGACTTCCTTCCCAGTGTGACCAGTCTCCATGCAGCAGGAGGACTTGGCGAGCCCTAGGTGAGGGCTCTTTGGAGAAACGGATAAGGAGCTAGTGGGCTAGTTTCACTTAGGTTGGTTTGGTTTACATTATTTAATTTGGGATACAATTGGGATCTGTCTCTTTAAGAGGGACTATAAAGAAAGTTTGACAAAGGATTGCCTCCAGGCATTCTTGCCCCCTACCTGTTTGGGAAGTGCGTCGAGGGTGCAGGCTCAAGGCTTCGAGCGTGCTTACCCTCGGGGGCGGGGGGGCGCAGAGGTTCTCTCCCCCCGTACCTTTTGGGGTAGAGCCCTTCTGACGGCGTCAGGGGCTGCCGACGTCTAGCTCTGATTCAGGCGGCATCGGAGTTCGCCGCCGGTCAGAGCAGTGCTGCGAAGAGGCTGAACTTGTTCTTCGGGGCAGCTGGCCTTGCGGTTTCTGTTCAGTGCTTCTGCCGGGGGGAGCAGCATGTTCGGGTCCCGGCTGGACTGAGAGGGAGATTGCCTGTCACGAGCGGGGGTTTTCCTTGGGGGCCGTTTTCACGCCTTTTATGTCCACATCGGCGGCGGCCATTTTCTTCAACCGCGGTTTCACCACTTGGCTGCAGGGCGGCAGAGAAGCCAGGGCCCAGGCTTAGCTGCAGCGTACTGTAGCGGCCGTTTAGTCTTTCATTTTTAGTTTGTTTTCTTTATTTTTCTTTGGTTATTTTTATTTTTGGCTATCTTGGGACACTGCAAGGGCTTCCCCTAGTCTCTCAGGGGAAGCAGGAAGGCAGAGAATCAATTTAGTTTCTGTAACATACTTTAATTATCTGGAGGCATTACAGCAGCAACTGTCTCTGTCCCACGTGTTAGAATGGCAGCTAGACCACAGTGCATTGTCTGTGGTACTAGGAGAGGCATAGTGGCAGATACTGGCGTATGCCGTGCTTGTGCCACCCTGTCCGCCACGATGGAACAGCAGATGGAGGGCAAGGACACTCCCAAAGTACTTTCTGGAGTGGGGGCTGCCTCTCTGCGCCTGCTGGCGCATGCCTCGATGTCCGAGGAGCGGGCGGAGCCCTCAGCAGTACCCCTGATGGAGCAGGTGTCAGACCTAGGGGCGTTTAGCCCTGAGTTTGTTTTGTTGATGCATCAGGCCTTTTGCCTGCGAGCCCAGGGCAAAGGGCTGGTCTTGGGAGCACTGGCGGGACCTTCCCGGCAGCCGGGGGTGCCTTCTGAGGTGGCTGGTAGTCCGCCTCCTACTAAGAGAGCAAGAACTCAGGAGATCCCCTCTGAAGGGGAGTGGCCCGAAGGTCTGGATACGGAATGGGACAAGGAGGACGGGTCTCAGGATCTGGAGGAAGGTGAGATCCTAGAACCCGACGATCAGGCTAAAATTATTCGGGTTTTTCGCAGAGAGGAGCTTGCGGCCCTGATCTCGGAGACCTTGCAGATGTTGAATCTCACTCCGCAGGCAGTGGTGGAGGAGGATGTGGAAGTTCCGGTCATTCAGGCGGTTCGGCAAACACAAGTGGTGTTTCCGGTGCACAAAATGGTCGACAAGATGATACAAGAAGAGTGGGACAGGCCGGAGGTGGGCCTGCGTGTCATACGGACGATGAATAGGCTCTAGCCTCTGGCGGATAAGGATAAGGAGAGGTTTAAGGCACCGTGAGTGGACGCCGTGGTATCGGCAGTGACCAAAAAGACCACTATTCCGGTGGAAGGTAGTGCGGCTTTAAAAGACGCTCAGGACAGGAAGGTTGATACGTTGCTAAAGCAGGCCTTTGAAGCAGATTCGCTTTCGCTGCAGGCATCCATATGTGGAGCTTGGGTAGCCAGAGCGTGTTTACGCTGGGTCCAGCGTCTACGTCAGTCTTCGCATATGGATCCCGAAGAAGTGAAGGAGTTAGATCGCTTGAAGTTGGGAGCAGCATATATAGCAGATGTGCACTACGACTTGATTCGAGCGTTGGCTAATAGTACTGCATCAGTAGTTGCCGCCCGTAGGTCAGTGTGGTTGCGAAATTGGGTGGCGGATGGTCCCTCTAAGTCCCGGCTTAGCAAGCTTCCCTTTAAAGGTGGCCTGCTGTTTGGAGAAGACTTGGATAAGTTGGTAAAGGACCTCGGGGAGTCAAAGGCAGGTCGACTTCCAGAGGATAAGCCAAAGCCGGTAAAGGCCGGTCAAGGCTCTCGCGGCCTGTTCAGGGACTTCAGGAGATTTCATTCGCCGAGGTTCGGGAGTTCCCAGCGGGGCCAGTTTCTGTCCCGAGCCCAGGGGTTTTGCGGGTTTCAAGGGGCGTTGGGGTTTTTTACTCCTCCTCCTCGCCCACCACTCGTAAGTCCCAATGAAATGAGGCGGGTCCTGGCGGACGGGCCGCCCGTAAGGGGTCGGCTCCGGGAGTTTCTGTCCGCTTGGACCCACATCACATCCAATCAATGGGTGTTAGAGATCGTTCAGCAGGGCTACGCTCTAGAATTAGCTCGTCCTGTGCGGGATTCCTTCGTGATGTCTCCGTGCCGAGGTCCTAAGAAAACCGTAGCGGTTCGCGTGACCTTGGAACGTCTGCTGCAGTTGGGCGCAGTGGTGGAAGTGCCAGCGGACGATTGCAGCAAGGGTCGGTACTCTATTTACTTTGTGGTGCCCAAAAAGGGCGGTTCGTTGCGTCCTATTTTAGATCTGAAAGCCGTAAATTGGTGCTTGCGGGTGCCGTCATCGTGGCAGTGCGTCAGGGAGAGTATCTGACGTCTCTGGATCTCACGGAGGCGTATCTGCACATTCCTATTTGCGAAGCTCATCAAAAGTGGTTGCAGTTCGCCCTGCCTTGGGGTCACTATCAATTTCGGGCTTTGCCCTTCGGTCTTGCGACGGCGCCTCGGACCTTCACCAAGATTATGGTGGTGGTGGCTGCAGCGTTACGCAAGGAGGGCATTTTGGTCCACCCGTATCTCGACGATTGGTTGATTCGGGCCAAGTCCGCGGAGGAGAGTGTTCGAGTGACAGACAAAGTGGTGAAGTTTTTGCAGAGCCTGGGTTGGATAGTCAACCCGGCGAAGAGTCACTTGGAGCCGTCTCAGGACCTCGAGTACTTAGGGGTGCGCTTCGACACGAGGAGAGGCCGAGTGTTCTTGCCGAGCCAGAAGGTTGTAGAGTTGAGATGCCGAGTGCGGCGGTTCTTGTCGGTGCCGGTGCCGTCGGCGTGGGACTACCTCCGCATCCTGGGGACAATGGCGGCGACGTTGGAGGTGGTTCAGTGGGCCAAGGTCCACATGAGGCCTCTGCAGCGGGCGTTGCTTCGCCGCTGGTTGCCTCAAGTTCATCCTTTTGAGCATGCAGCTCCCTTGTCCAGTCGAAGCCAGCCGATCCCTTCGTTGGTGGTTGCGCAGGTCTTCCCTGACAGCCGGAATGCCGTTGGAGCAACCGAGTTGGGTCCCATTGTTGACGGACGCCAGTCTGGTGGGCCCACTGCGAGGGTCGGTTTACGCAAGGGACTTGGTCTCCCCTGGAGGCCTCGTGGTCGATCAACCGTCTGGAACTTCAGGCGGTAGCCCGGGCGCTTCAGGTGTTCGAGGACTTAGTGGGGGGCCGAGCAGTTCGAGTCCTTTCCGACAATTCGGCGACTGTGGCGTACATCAATCGGCAAGGCGGCACAGGGAGTGTCGCGATGGAGGAGGAAGCGGACAGCTTGTTTGTGTGGGTAGAAAGGCGACTGTCTGCTCTTATCGGCAGCGCACATAGCGGGAAAGGACAACGTCATGGTGGACTTTCTCAGTAGGGTTCACGTGGATGTAGGAGAGTGGGAGTTGCATCCCGACGTATTCGCGCAAATAGTGGGCTGCTGGGGGTTGCCGGTAATGGATCTCATGGCGACGTTCCAGTCGGCGAAAGTCAGCCGGTTCTTCAGCAGGCGTCGAAAGGATGTCCGAGGGTCTGGGCGCTCTGTTGCAGCGGTAGCCGTCCGAGGGTCTGCTGTATTTCTTCCCTCCTTGGGCGTTGATAGGCCGGGTGGTTCAAAGGATCGGGGCTCACCCGGGACCGTTGCTTCTGGTGGCGCCCGACTGGCCAAGACGGCCATGGTATGCAGACCTGGTGCGTCTTCTCCACGGGCAGCTCTGGCGGCTTCCGGAGAGGGCAGATCTGTTGATTCAGGGGCCGCTTCTCATGCCCGAGGTGGATCGATTCTCGCTTACGGTATGGTCATTGAAGAGGCTAAGCTGAGGAAGAAAGGTTATTTGGCGGCGGTCGTTTCAACCTTGCTACGAGCTCGGAAGCAGTCAACTTCCCTAGCGTATATTCGACACTGGCGTGTATTTGAAGATTGGTGTTCACGGCATCAGGTCCGAGCGGCCACTGTTTCTGTTCCGGTGGTCTTGGAGTTTCTGCAGGATGGCTTCGATAAGGGTCTAGCAGCTAGTTCTTTGAGAGTGCAATTGGCAGCCCTTTCCTGTTATCACGGTAAGATCAATGAAGTGCCGTTAGGGGAGCATCCGGATGTGGGGCGCTTTCTGAAGGCGGTGTCCAAATTGCACCCTGCGCGCCGGGTGTATGTCCCTCCGTGGGATCTTAATCTTGTTTTGGTGGCGTTGTCTCAGCCTCCCTTCAAACTGTTGCGGTATGCGACACTCAAGGATTTGACGTTGAAAGTGGTATTTCTGGTGGCGATTTGCTCAGCTAGGTGCATTTCAGAATTGCAAGCGTTGTCCTGTAGGGAGCCGTTTTTGTCTTTCTTCAAAGACAAGGTGGTTTTGCGTCCAGTTCCCTCCTTTTTGCCTAAGGTGATGTCCCCCTTTCATGTGAATCAGACGGTATGTTTGCTGGTCTTTGGATCATTGCAGGGTAGTGAGTTGGATCGTAGTCTCCGCTGTCTGGACGTAAAGAGAGTGCTGCGGTGCTATCTGTAGGCGACGGAGTCTTTTCGGAAGTCGGATCAGTTGTTTTGTGCTCTTCGGTGGTGTTCGCAAGGGAGAGGCGACAGCAGCGAAGGCCTCCATTGCTCGATGGATTCGAGAGGCGATTATGTCCGCTTATTTGCTTCAGGGTCGCTCGGTGCCTGTGGGGTTGCGGACTCATTCTACCAGAGCGCAAGCGTGTTCCTGGGCGGAGTACAGTTTGGTTCCGCCAGGGGACATTTGCAGAGCGGCGACATGGTTGTCTCTTTATACGTTCAGTAAGCATTACCAGCTGGACGTGGCGGCAGCAGCTGATGCCAGATTTGGGTTCGCAGTGTTGTCTGCCGGTTGGAAGGGTCCCTCCCTATGATTACTGCTCTGGTACATCCCAGAGGTAGAGGACTGAACTGGAGGAATGATAAGGAAATGATAATTACACTTACCTGGTAATTGTAGTTCCTTGAGTGACGACAGTTCAGTCCTCCTTCCCGCCCAGTTTTGTTCATCAGGGATCCAGGAGTGATTGAAGACAGAAGGGTGTACAGGTAGGTTTGACCTCTTTTACGGTATGGCTAGTCCCCCTGTCTTAGTAACACGGTGGGGGGTAAGAAAGCCGTGCCGGAGGAGTCCTAGTTTGCTATGGTTAGTTAATTTGTTCTCATTATTATTCGGTTGGCTACTTATTTGTTTCTCCTTTGAGTCTGCTTTGTTAATAGGAAGTCAAGGAGCAGCAGGCTATATGCAGTGATGTCACGATTCTGACAGACCAGTCTCCAAGCTGCAGGAGGAGATTGACAACCCAGAGGTAGAGGACCTGTCATCACTCAAGGAACTACAATTACCAGGTAAGTGTAATTATCATTTTGTCCACCAGACCAGTTCAGAATGCACGGGTTATACCTTCTCCAGGAACAAACAAGAAGTCAGTCCTCACATCATGGGTGACATTGGTACCAACGGAGCATTTCCCCAGCTTTCAAAGAAAGCCTTTGGGACATGCTACCACACATGTGTGGTCTCCTTTCAGCCCAAGGGTGCCATCTTGCTCAATCTCCTTTTTTCCGCGGAGCCCAATGGATGCCCTTCCTATTTCCCCAGAAAAATCCTTGCTAATTATCCTTAAGTTAGCTTTCCCGGTTTGCGTACTGGTTCCTCTTCTCACCTCGTCCCAGCGCTGTTCCTGGCCCTTTTTCTGATCGAGGCTTGCCTCGACTGGCGTTTGCGCCTTTTTCTGCACAGGGGTTGTTGACCCTGTCCGGTGGGTTCAAGAAATGTGATTGCTGCAGTCAAACTACGTTGGTGACCAACACCCACGTCTGCTGCCTGGGCCCAGACAATGATGGCACCTCCTGTGACCTGTGCCAGGCCATGATGCCTAAAACCAAAAAAAGGTCAGAGTTGCAGGAAAAACTGTTCCTCAGGTCCGACTTGGCCCTGGCCTCCCCGACGCCGAGCTCCAAGCTCAGCACGTCCTGTGGGGCCCAAGTGTCCTTGGAGTCCTGTGATGGCAGCTCCTCCGAGAAGACCTTGGACTCAGAGAAGAAGAAAAAGTCCTTGAAGTCCACTGAGATTGCACCAGAGAAACCTGGTAAAACCGCCTGTAGAGACTCGGACGCCTCCAAGAAGCACCCTACTAAGGTCCTCAAGAAGGATTCTTTGGTTGGTGGAGACCATACGAGGTTCGTTGAAGCCATAGTCCTCGTTGAGGACGCACTCGTGAGAGTGACGGTGCCGTGCCCGAGATCCTCAGTGCCCGCGCCAAAAGATGCGGAGCTTTCTGGCTTGGAAACCAGAATGGCGGCCCTGGAGCAGAACATCACTGCTATCCTGGCCCTGCAGCAGGCAATGATGGCTGGTTCGTCCACATCATCTGCCCCAGCGACCAGTCCTCCCGACTGTGAGGGAGTCCCCGGTCGTCAAGCTGAGCTCCGAGTGCCACCAGCCTCGGATAAGCCCTCAGCCCCGGTCGGGCATCCAATCCTCCCTGGCTAGTTTTTTTCGACTCTGACCCCAGGTCCTTCAGAGGCCGCTGGCCTCAAGGCAATGAGTCACAGGGCGTCAGACTCGTCACCACTCGACTTCAAGTGAGAGACGGACGACGAGGCATCCCCAGAAACCAAACAACACTGAGAGATTCCTTCAGACCCGTCTCCCCCGGCACCATTCTCCTCCAGAGAATGTGGCCTTCCATGACTTTGTCCAGGACATGGCCAGAGCCCCCTCGGTGCAGACCGAGGTGGAGGAAGACCCCATACACAGAGGAGCTGGAGATCCTCCAATATGAGGCTCCATTCAAGGAAACCCTCATGGTGCCCGTGCAGCCAATCTTCGAGTGGCTACTGATCAGAATGTGGTAGACACTGGTATCGGTACCAGTGGTGAGCTAGCGCCTTGATGCCATGTACAGTGTCTGGAAAGGCCTAGGGTTCCACAAACCCCAGCTCCCACATAACTCCATGCAAAGGTTGAGTCGACTATGCAAAAACGTAAGAGCCAAAAGACCCACTTCTCTGTCCTCCCCCTTCTCCCCTCCCCCCAGGAAGGGAGGCTAGAGCCCTCAATGCCCTTGGGTGCAAGTGTTACCAGATTAGTCCTGTGGGGGTGGTCCTACTCCCTGAAACAGCCCTGGCGAAATGCCTGGCATTGGAGTACGACCTCTTGCTGTTCCCTTTTCTGTTTTTGAAGCCCAGTACTCGTGTTTTTGCCCTAGCCAAATGCCAAGTATTGCAAGAAAGAAGTGTATGGAGAAAATATTGGAGGTTTTTTTCCTGTAACCTATGATGTGAGGATATCCTTGAACTGCAGTAAGCCGATGACAGCTCTAGCACACTGACATCTTGATTTATCAGGTGTTTGAGCCATTGCGTTGGTGGTTGTTATATCCTGAGGTCTTTTTTTTCCTCCGATCTTTCACTTCTTTGGTATTGTATTTGCAGAAGATTGTATGCTGTTGTGTATGTGGATCTTGCTTTTTTATCTAGCTGATTTTTAATAGGCTCCTGAAGAAGCTACTTTATTTATATTCAAAAAAGGTATAAGCATTACCCTGATACGTTACTAGGCACTTACATGGGAACCTTAAATAAAGACCCCTGCCCCCCCCCAGCAGCCAGCACCCTAGATTTTAAAAGGAGGAAATGTTTTTTCCTCCTGGCTTGTGTAACCCTAGCAGCATTTGGGAATGTTTGTACCTGTCATCCACAAAAGGAAATGTCACACTGTTGAAAATAGAATCTAATAATTTTGACTTAACAGTCTCTGACCCTAAAATCACTACAAGTGTAGACCTAGTTATGTTGTCCATAAAGGACTCCAGAAAAGCAAAGGGGTCCAAACTACCTGCTGATACCAATAAGTCCATACCATCCTTTTCTTCAGACTCCAATTTATTTGTAGATTGTAGATAAAACATCGGAGTCACTTCTGTTTCCTACAGAGTAATAATTTTCAAGACATCCTTGAGATACATATGCCACAACTCAGCAGCAGGTAAAAAGTCTTAATTTTAGGATATTTAAAAATCAGATATTCCTTGACAGATTTGCATTTTCAGCCATTTTCATCTTGTAATGTAATACCAGACTATCTTTAAACATCTTACTGCTGCTTGGACTGTAGACAAATGAACTTCCATTGTCCTAATTCATTTACCTATACTCATAAGACTATCTTCGTGCTCTCCTAGTTCAGTCACTACTTGCAGTGAAAAATCAGACTTGAGAAACATTAGTACTCGCTACTGCCTTGATCCTTTAACACTCTCCAGATGTCATCTCTGCCAATCTTCTTGCCAAACGACACCCCCGTACAAATTGGGACCAAATTTGGCAGGGGCTTGGGGAGGGGGGGGGGCCAAGTTTCTCCAGAAAATGACCACAGCTGGAATCACCTGGCCTGGATTGATGCTTGAATTACAGATATCTGCTTCCTCGTTACCTCCAGCCTCACCCCCCCAACCTCCTGGAGTAGTTCTTCCCTTGCCAGGTATACAGACTCGGCTACACCACTCAACTGCGAGGGAGCCGGAATGCCACCAGAGTCCTCCGAGCATCAAATAGGCTGAAGTGGGGGGATGGGCTGCCCGAACTGAGAACACCCAGATCCTCTGGGGGACACACAACTCTGTGCTTGCAGCAAGTGAAACAGATGTGGCAGAAACCACATGCCAATCGATAGGATCGCTAATGATCGGCTGATTTTACTGCTAGAAGTAATTTTTCAACAAGAAGAAACAAATTAGAGGAAGAGGGAGCATCTCACTATGTATCCGATCATGCCACCATCTTCAGGTGGATACCTTAGTGCCGGCTCTGACTAAGAAGATCACTGTCCTGTGGAAGGTGGCACTGCATTGAAGTACTTGCAAGACTGCAAGCTGGAACCTTTACTGAAGCAGGTTTTTGAGATATCTGCTTTGGGTTTTGCAAGTGACCATCTGTGGTGCCTTCATATTGCAGGCCTGTTTACACTGGGTTCAGAAACAATCTATCAAGGAATTAGATAATAATATGGAGCAGGATCCTTGGGGGGAAAATGCCCATCTGAAAGTGGGATTGATTTAGGATTGGCTTATGTAGCTGATACTTTGTATGACTCCACCTGTACCTTGGCCAGCTAATTGCAGTGTCTGTTTCGGCGAGAAGGCTGTAGCTGTGAAATTGATCGGTGCACACAACTTCTAAGACACAGCTGAGCATGCCTCCCTTTCAGGGGAAATTACTCCTTGAGGATTTGGATGAGGCGAAGCCCCAGCAGTTGCTAGAGGACAAGCTTAAGGCATCCTCCCTGGTCTTGTCTGGGAAATGGTGGTGTAAATTCCACCCAAGCAGTATGGGGGAGGGGGGTACGAGCAGAAAGGGGGCCCACACAGCGGTGGCAAGGCAGTGCGGAAAACTTACTTTACTTTGCTGTGCTGCCTCTGCTCTTGTACTTTGCCGCAGGCCCGGCAGCTGTTCCCCGCTGGGCTGAAGTGTCATGATAACAGCTGCACCAGGAGACTTTGGCCCGGTGGGGAACAGCCACCGGGTATGCAGCAAACCTAAGAGTAGAGGCAGCACAGCAAAGATGATAAAGTTTTTGGTGCTGCTGCTGCCCCATGGGAGTGGGCCCTGCACAGGGAGGAGACACCTGCATGGAGAGGGGCATGCCACCGCAACAATGGGGGGGCCCCCTCATTAGAACTTATACCATTGCTGGGAAAACTAGATTTCAGGAAGCACAGCAGTATCATCCAGGCAAATCTTCGACTTCTGAGCATTCCTGTTTTTCAGCTAAGTGCTCTTCCTTTTACTTTGACTGCAAAGGGGGATTGCAGGGCTCTGAAGATACAAGGGCCTCTTGGGGAGCCTGATGAGAATTTGGAGGCTCTGCTTCAATAGAGGAGGAAGGAGATCGGATATTCAACTTTCTCAAGGAGTGGATCCGTCTCATTTCTGACCAGTAGGTACTGGATGTGATCAGAAAAGGGTGCATGTTGGAGTTTTCCCACAATCTTGCTGTTTTACAGTATCTCCATACTATGTTCCAGCCAAGAGTTAGCAGTGATCTTGACCTTGCAAAGGCTATGGTCCTTGGGGGTGGGGGTGCCCATTCAGAGGACAAAAGGGGAACAAGGCATTATTCCATTTATTTTGTGGTGCCATATTCTCAATTTGAAAGGTGTGTCCTTGGACCATGGGATGCTGTTCCAAGGGTTGCAAAGCAGAGATGGTGTCCATCTGCCCAAGAAGGGTTGACGTGTCTTTAGTAGTAAACTGGCTAACCTACTGAAGGGGGCTTTAAACTAGATTCGTTGGGGATGGGTGAAGAAATCCCCCAGATGAAGAACCAGGAGCAGGACTTCAGAAAATGCCCACAAACAGGAACAGAAGCGAGGGGCATCTTGAACAATTTTCAGAAGACTGTTTGTGAGAAGCTAGCTAAACTTAAAATGGACAAAGCGATGGGACCAGATGGGATACATCCGAGAATACTGAGGGAACTTGGAGACATTCTAGACGCTCCACTGACTGACCTTTTCAATGCCTCATTGGAGTCTGAAGTGGCGCCAGAGGATTGGAGAGAGGCACATGTGGTCCCTTTACAAAAAAGTGGAAGTAAGGATGTTGTTGAAAACTACAGGCTGGTTAGTTTAACCTCGGCGTTGAGTAAATTATTGGAAGCACTGCTGAAAGAGAAAATAGTGAGATTTCTGGAGTCCAGCGGATTACCGGATCCGAGGCAGCATGGATTCACCAGAGGCAGGTCTTGTTAGACAAATCTGATTTCTTTGACTGGGAGATCAGGGAGTTGAACAGAGGGAGAGCCCTAGAAGTGGTGTATTTAGATTTCAGTAAAGCCTTTGACACCGTTCCGCACAGGCAACTTATAAACAAACTGAATACCCTAAGGACTGACCCTAAAGTTACTGCTTGGGTTAGAAATTGGTTGAGTGGGAGGTGACAAGGGATACAGGTAAATGGAGTTCACTCTGAGGAGAAGGAGGTTACCAGTGGTGTCCCCCAGGGTTCTGTCCTTGGTCCGATTCTTTTTAACATTTTTGTTAGTGATATTGCGGAAGGGCTGTCTGGAAAGGTTTGCCTTTTGCGGATGATACCAAAATCTGTAATAGAATGGACACCCAGGAGGGTGTTGATAACATGAGGAGGGATCTAGCTAAGCTTGAAGAATGGTCTAGAATTTGGCAGCTGAGATTTAATGTTAAAAAATGCAGGGTCATGCATTTGGGCTGCAGCAATCCAAGGGAGCGATATAGTATAGGGGGAGTACTTCTGACCACAAAAGAAAAGCGGGACCTAGGCGTGATTGTGTCTGATCTTAAAGTAGCTAAACAAGTAGAAAAGGCAACGGCAAAAGCTAGAAGGATGCTTGAATGCATGGGGAGAGGAATGGCCAGCAGAAGAAAGGAGGTGATAGTTCCTCTGTATAAGTCTCTGGTGTGACCTCCATTCATTTGGAGTATTGTGTGCAATTTTGGAGACCGCACCTTCAAAAGGATATAAACAGGTTGGAGTTGGCACAGAGTGGCTACTAAAATTGTTAGTGGTCTTTGTTATAAAGCATATGAGGACAGACTTAAGGATCTTAATATGTATACTTTAGACGAAAGGCGGGCTAGAGGTGATATGACTGAGACGTTTAAATACCTCCATGGCATAAATACACAGGAGGAGAGCCTCTTTCAATTGAAAGCAAACTCTGCTATGAGATGACATAGGATGAGGGTGAAAGGGGTTAGACTCGGGAGTAATATGTGGAAATATTTTTTTACGGAAAGTGGTAGATCTGTGTAATAGTCTCCCAGTGGAGGTGGTAGAAATGAGGACAGTGTCTGAATTAAAAAGGCATGGGACAAACATAGGCCATGTGGTCTTTTTCTGCTGTCATGTTTCTTCTTTTTTTTATTTACATATTCAATTTGTTTACAAAGGAAACAAATCCTTGTGGTCTTGGGCAAACCACTTAACCCTCCGTAGCCCATGTTCCCTGTAAAGTAGTTATCTCCAAGTTATAATGCCCTGTTCAATGTAATTTCAGTTTGTTCAATGTAAACCGCTTTGATATCATGAAAAGGCGGTATATAAGAAATGTTAAATAAATAAACAAATGAGAAAGAAACCATAGAAGATACATAAAGTACTTAATCAGTAAACCCTTACAAGTCCACATCAAGGGGAGACAAGTGGATACTACAACAAAGAAGAAAAAAAAGAAAAGAAAAAACCTCCCACAGCCTGACTACATTCTGGAAAACCAATCCTTTAACCCATTTATACTTAGCTAACTAGCAAATACAGATCAGGTAACAGCAGAAACGGAAGTATTTCTACGAGCCTTCAAAAAATCCTCTAACTGTAAATTCTCAAAGAATAAAAAATTGTCAGTCCCCGATGTCACCAGGCATTTACATGGAAATTTAAGGAAAAAAGTAGCACCCACTTCTAGGACCTGAGCACGCAGAGCTAAAAAGGCTTTGTGCCGTGTCTGGGTCTGCCTGGAGACTCAGGGAAGACATTCTCTTGCTGCCTGCAAAACAAAGCATATTTCGTCTTAAAATTTTCAATATCATATTTTTATCGAATTCAGAGTTGAAGGAAACCAGCAGAGTTGCCCGTGTAGGAATCTCGTCAAGAGAAGACTCTATAAACTCTGATATATTCAGGCCATCCACCGACACCAGAGTATCATGCACATCGCCTCCACCATCAACTACCCTTGCTGCCCGGGGAAGATAATACAAATTAATTGTTACAGTCGTGGGATCCTGTAGTTCCAGTACTTCTTTTAAATACTTATGAAATAAAATCTTCGGAGATGAATAATGTGTACAAGGAAAATTAAGACATCTAAGATTCTTAGCCCAGGAAGCATTCTCTAAAATCTCCTGCTGACTATGCAAAATAAGATAATCTTTGATGGAGGAGGAGGCAACTCCCTGCAGGGTGGATACCTGAAATTCAACCTTCTTTAGACTGGAATAACATAATAAAAAAATAAGAATCATAAAAAAAAATAAGAATCCTTTGTAAAATCAGCTAACTGTGAAACTGTTTTATTTAATGAGGGTTTCATCCGAGTAAGCAAAGACCATATATCATGCAACGAAACCTCATAAGGCTGTTTACCTGAAGCTGAAACATTAGCAACTACATTAAAAGGATCAGAAGCCACGGGAAACATGGGGCTGTGGAACCACTGCACCCAGGAACCCAAGCCCCCAGATACACTGGGCGGTGTCAACCCTACCATGTTAGGAGAGGACGTCACCAGCCCCGAAACATCAATGCTAGATAGTGGGCTTGGGTTTTGCACCCCCAATAACTGAGGAGACACTTCAGAGGAGGAGTCCAAACTTGCAGATATGGGAGCTGAACGTCCACCCTGATCTTCCACCGGGATCGCGATATACCTATCCTTCGGGCCCACATCTTTCACAGTCTTAGAAAGATTCAAAGTACTCACAGTAAAAACTTCCATCTTTCATTTTCCCATTCCATACAAATGTAATTCCTCGGCCTCCTCAGTTCTCCAAAGGGGCCAGACATGCCCCTTTGGACACACCTGCAGCTGCATCCCGCAGCACAAGAGCTCGCTTTAAACCCCCGATGACATGAGAGAAGATGGTCAAATTAGTAGCAGGCAGCACCTCAACCAAACTGCCAGTCCACTCCTCAGCTCTTTGCACCGGAACACAGGTCAGCTCACCCACCAGGTCTCCCACTGCTGTCAGGTTTCTATTTAGTCTGCCCTTCCATATCAACCACTACAACAATCCCCCTTTTTTCCTTTAGAGATCTTCTGTGTTTCCCATGACTTTTTGAATTCAATGTAATTCTCACCCTTAAATAAGAAACTCTTTTTCATGGAGACTCTTGTATTTGATCATTTTGGCATTGCGAATAGGGGAATTTCTCACTGCAGTGGATCTCAGGGAGGCTTATCTTCACATTCCTATTTGGGCACCTCGTTATTGGCTCCTCTGGTTTGCAGTCCTGGGACAGCCCTATCAATTTCGAGTGCTTCTTCCCCACAGCTCCTCTAATATTCTTGAAAGTCAGGTCATGGTGGTAGTAGTCATTATTCTCTGCAGGGAAGGAATTCTGGTCCATTCCTGTCTAGACAACTGGCTGATATGAGCAAAGTCAGAGTCGGAGAACCGGGAGGTCACTGCTCAATTAATGCGAAGTTGCAGGCTCTTGCTTAGGTTATCTGTTTCTACAAGTGCAAGCTGGTCCCCTCTGTGTCTGGAGTACTTAAAAGCACTTTTCGATGACTTCCGGTTTAGCCACGGTGGAGGTGAGACGCGTGTAAGAGAGCTCTCCGGCCCGCACGGACAAAAAACAGGAATAGATCAGTCCCTCCTGGTCAACACGAAGGAAGTATAATGCCCAAGGTGGTGAAGGTTAAACCAGGCTCAACTATAAAGGAGTTACACACGGCGAAGGCTGGAGGAGAGAAAAAAACGGCGGGAAGTGTGCGTGCTCAGCCAGCTCTGGTGTCTCCGAGCAGCTTAGAGGAGTCACGAGAGGAAGAGGGAGAGGACGAGACTCAGGCGGACCTGGCGGCGATACAGAAGGAGATTCAGAAGTCTAAGGAGGAGATTGTAGAGAGAATATGTAATCGCCTGGAGGAAAAATTTGCTGCTATGGGGCAGAGACTGGAGGAATTGGAGAGCAGAGTGAGCCAGACGGAGGATGCCCAGGCTTCTACCCAGCGCGTGGTGAGCTCCCTGCAACAACAAATTAGTTGGCTGCATGCTAAAACTGAGGATATGGAGAATAGGGACCGGCGGTCCAACCTCAGAATTTTTGGGGTACCTGAGGGGGCAGAAGGAGAAGACACTATCAGCTTTGTTAAAGAAATGCTGGCGGCCTGCTTCCCGAATCCCCCATAGACGCTGCAGTTTGAGATAGAAAGGGCTCACAGAGAGCTGAGGCCCAAGCCCGAGAAGTCGGCGAATCCACGTGCTCTCATAGTGAAACTTCCTCAGTTCCAGGACAGAGAACACGTGATTAAAGCAGCCAGGAGGTCAAAATGTGTGCAGTACAGAGACTGGAAAGTGTATGTATTCCTGGACTTAGCTTCAGAAACAATGAAGAGAAGGAAGGACCTGCTGAAACTGAAGGACTATCTGGCGAAAAAGGGGATACAGATCGCGATTTGGTATCCGGCTAGGATTAAAATGATGGTGAATGGAGCGAGAAAGTTCTTCAACTCGAGAGAGATGCTGGAGAAATTCTTAGTCACAGAAGGGGATGGCAATGGAGAGAAGAGAGATCTCCAATGGAGTTACCAGCCGAGTTCCGGAGGAAGGGATTGAAGGCGTGCTGCAGGTTCCCGGAGAGTGAATGGACATTAATTGGACTAACAAGTAACTGTTGGAGGGTGAGGGATGGGAGTGCCGGGGAAGAGGAACCCTATGGGGGGTATAAGGGGGAGGAGGAGAGCCAGCATTTGGGGAGATGTAGTAGGGGGGAGAGGGGAGGTAATAGAGAAGATAGGTAATAGGCTCAATGAAGAGACCTGAAGTGGAGGGATCTGTATAGTGGGGGAAGTGCCCGTGCATCTCCATGTGAGGGTAGGGATCCGGGTACGGAACAGAGGGGAGAAGGGGGACTGTGTAGGGCGGTGCAGGGCTGTGTGGGGGATAAGAGGGAGGGGGAGGGAGGGGAAGTACAAATAGGGAGAGGTGTGCGGGTGGAGGGCGAAGAAAAGGGGTGGTGAAGGGCTAATGGAAGTCAGAAATCAACAAAATTGTGAAGAGAGGGAAAAGAAGGAGTAAGTTATTTGGAAATGTTTGTTAAGGTTTGAAAATAATCTATCTGTGTTTGTGCTGCCAAAGATCCAGTGGGTGGGGGAAGGGAGATGTAAATGGAAGAAAAAAGAGCAATGTCTATAACGGGGGGGGGGGGGGGATATAAGATTGCATCCTTTAATGTAAGGGGGATTAATAGTCCGATTAAGTGGAAGAGGATTCTCTCACAGCTGAATAAGAATAAGTTGGATGTTGCTATGCTGCAAGAGACACATTTGATTAAGGAGGAACAGGAGAAATTAAAAGCCCAGGGTTTTGAGCAGGTGTTTGGAGCAACGTACAATTCCAAAAAGAGAGGGGTGGTGATCCTTGTGCATAAGAGGGTGAAGTTTGTTCCCTACAAGTCGGGAGGGATACAATGGGGAGAGTTGTGTGGGTGGTGGGGAGGGTGGACCAGAGGGAGGTGTCGCTGCTGAACCTATACGCTCCTAATGGGCAGAAGGGAGCCTTTTTTGGGAGGGCCCTGCAGGACTTTGAGGAGAAGGCAAAGGGGGAGTGGATCATCGGGGGAGATATGAACTGTGTGGTGGGATCTAAGGATAGTTCCAATTACCAGAGGGAAAAGCATTGGCGGGAGGGGAAAGAACTACGAAAATGTATGGAGACTTTTTATCTGGTTGATATTTGGAGATGGGAGAACCCTGGAGGGCAGGAGTACACGTGTTACACGCCCAGACAGGGGACCTACTCTAGGATAGTTATGTTTTTAGGGAAGAAAGTACAATTGGGAGTGCTGGTAAATATAAAACTTCATCCTATTTTGTTGTCAGACCATGGGATGATCACAAGAGAATGGTGCCCGAAAGGGAGAGAGGAGGGAGGGAGAAGGGGGGCGTGGTGGGGAAATATAGCCTTGATCCAGTCGGAGGAGGGGAAGGTTAAGATTAGGAAGGCATGGAAGGAATACCTGGTTTGGAATGATAATGGGGAGGTATTGGATGCCACGGTATGGGATAGTGGGAAGGCATATATGAGTGGGATAATGATACAACTAGGGAGCCAAAAGAAAAAGGAGAGGGAGGAAATGAGGCGGAAGCTGATGAAAGAACTGGAAGAGGCGCAGGGAGAGCATAGTTGTACGGGTACTAAGACCTCTCAACAATTGGTAACCCGTATTAGAGCAAAAAATCAATGCCTTGGATATCGAGGAGTTGGAGAAGTTGATGAGGGTATCCAAGAGGAATTTTATGGAGGGAGGGAATAAGGCGGGTAAGCTGCTGGCGCGGCAGATAAAAAAAAAAAGGAGAGAAAGTAGGATTGTGACGAAAATACAAAGAGGGGGGAGAGAAAGTGGTTGAAAACCAAGGCATATGTAAGGAATTTCAGCAATTTTATGAGTTGCTGTATACAGGACAAGAAGGGATTAGCCAGGAGAAGATAGGGGACTACTTAAATGGGATCAAAATCCCGAGGGTAGGGGAGGAAACGGCACGGTGGCTAGGGCGGCCTATTGAGGCAGAGGAGATATTGAGGGAAATTAAGAGGCTCCCGAAGGGTAAAGCAGCAGGGGAGGATGGATTCCAAGCAGAGTACTACCACATGATGCGAGAGGAGGTTGCTCCATTCCTGGCCAGGCTTTTTACTGGTTTCATGTGGGGGGGGGGGGAATGACGAATTCGTTGGCGCAGGCCAATATTGTAGTACTCCCTAAGGAAGGAAGACCACCGGATAGGTGTGAAAACTATAGGCTGATAGGGTTGATTAATTGCGATGCAAAACTATATGCGAAAATCTTGGCGAGCAGGCTGGAGGGGATTTTGCCAGATTTAATTTACCCTGACCAAACAGGATTCATTAAGGGAAGGGTAATAACAGATAATATAAGGAGGGCAGTGGGGCTTCTCCATTATGTCAGAGCGGAACAGATACCCACGGTATGTGTAGCACTCGACGCCGAAAAGGCTTTTGACAGGGTGGAGTGGGAGTTTTGTTTGCAGTGATGGATAGAATGGGGTTAGGAGAAGGATATTTACAGGGGGTGAGGGCACTATATAGACATCTGGTAGCACGGATACTGGTGAATGGCCAGTGTTCAGAGTGGTTTGATCTACAAAGGGGAACGAGACAGGGATGTCCCCTGTCGCCTCTGCTATTTGCGATAGTGATTGAGGCGTTAGCAGTACGAATAAGGGCACAACAGAAAATTAGATCGGTTAATATAGGGCATAGTGAGCATAAGATACTGTTGTATGCCGATGACACACTGATATTTATGACTAAGCCGGAGGATTCACTTCCGGTGTTAGTAGAAGAGTTGGAAAAGTTCTCAGCAGTGTCAGGATTCAAGGTGAATATGACGAAAACGGAAGCCATGGCATTGGGGGGTGGGGGGTTAAAGGAGGAGGAGATTGAGAATTTCCCTTTCAAGTGGGCCTCAGGGAGTACCAAGTACTTGGGGGTCCGAATCTCGGAAGACCCTGGGAGACTATATGAGCTCAACTACAAGCCATTAGTGGGCCAAGTTAGTGTACAGCTGGAGGGTTGGAAGTCATTGCAACTGAGCTGGATGGGCCGGATAGAGGTAATTAAGATGAGCATGGTCCTGAAATTTTTGTTTTTGTTCTCACAGCTGCCCATTAGGATCCCAGGGAGCACCATTAGAAAATGGGAGGCAAAACTGGGGAGATTTGTGAAGGGTGGGAAAAGGGCAAAGATCAAATTGAGCAAGCTCTTGTTCTCTAAAGCCCAGGGAGGGGTTCAGTTCCCCTCCTTGAGGTGGTACTATCAGGCATGTGTCATAAGAGCATGGAGAGATCATTACCGCAGAGGGAAAGAAGCGGCGTGGGTGGAACTGGAAAGAACAATAATAGGGTCCCCGTCCCTATCTCACTGGTTGGGGGAAGGGGGAAACAAGAGGACAGGGATGCAGGGGAAGGAGCACCCCTTAATTGCGGCTATGTTGGGGATTAGCAAACAGGGGAAAATAAATGGATGGTTTCCAAGCCCACTGTCGTCATGGTCCAGGGTGAGGGACTACTTTTCCTTTCGAAAGCATAGATTGGCTCCAGAGGGGCAGGCGACTGGGAGAAGGGCAACTAGAAATGTTTGCGGACTTTGTAGACAAAGGGGTGGTCTGTGCACATAGTGAGCTGGAGAGAAGAGTCCAGGGGAAAATCCCTTTTTATCAATATTTCCAAATTAGGCATTTTTATTAACACGGGGGAGAATAAAAGGTTAATAAACCGGCCCAGTACTCCAATGGAATTAGCATTATACCAAGGCAATAAGGAAAGGGGTATTATATCAAAGGTGTATAAGTTTATGCTGAGCGAAGAGGAAGATAGAGATAAGCAGGCCCATAGGGATAAGTAGCATAAGTGACTGGGAGAGGAGCTGGACAATAATAGGTGGAGGAAGATCCACGAAGCTATATATAAGGTCACATTAGTGACTTCCTGGAAACAGACGCAACTACAAATTGTCCATGGGGCATATGTTATCCCGGGCCAGTTGTCTCTTGCAGGGTGGCAACAATCAGCGGGGTGCTGGAGAGGATGTGGAGGAGTAGGGAACTTTTTCCACATGTGGTGGGGGTGTCAGGTACTCCAGCGGTATTGGAGGGTGGTGCAGGAGGGCGTAAAAGGAGGGCGGGGGGGCCAAGGGGCAGGCTCGCCACCTCGGTGGCCCGAGGGACTTTTTACTGGGGGGTGGGGAACAGGAGGGAGTGGGAAAGTGGGAAAAGGTGCTAGAAGATAAGCTTAAATTGGCAGCGAGAGTGGCGATTGCCTGGAAGTGGAAGTCGGGGGGGGGGGGGGCCTACAGAGGAGGAGTGGTATTGGAAAATTGAGGAGGCAGTCAAGTTTGATCGGCTAACGTATAGGTTGAGGGGAAAGGAATGGATATTTTATAAAATCTGGGACCCGTATTTGAAAGGATAGGGGGGAGGGGATTGCAAGAGATGAGGGCATGCTGCTGGGTCGGAGGATGCACTGGCACAAAGTTGTGAGTTATAAGTTGTAAGCTGTACAGTGTGGGTTGGAAATTGATAAGACCTGTTGGATAACAGGTGGACGGGATGGAGGGGAGGGTGAATGGAAGGGAATAAAGAAGAGCAATGGAAGGGGACAAGAGGGAGGGGCTAAAGGGCATGATATAAACGGGGAGGAATAAAGAAAGTAGCCTAAGGGGGAAATAATTTGTGGCAGCCATAGCTCTGGGGATTTAGGGGTTACTGGAAATGTCCTTGATGTGAATGTAAACTGTTTCCCTGTCTTTCACAAAGCTTAATAAAATATGGTTATAAAAAAAAAAGCACTTTTCAATACTCGCAGGAGGAAGGATTTTTTTCTCTCTCCAAATAGAGGCTAGTCAAGTTGCAGGCCCAAATTTGGACCTTAGCAAGGGAAAGAGCTTGAAAGGCTTGAGATTATCTGCAATTCCTTGTCTCCATAGCCACAACTCTTGAGTTGGTGCCATGGGCTGTGTGTGTATGCTTTAGGTGGTGCTGTTGCGGTACTAATCAGTGCAGTATCAGAATTATAAGGTGGCTCTGTCTTGGACATTGGAAGCCAAGTCTAGTCTTCAATGGTAACTCAGTCTGCAGAAGTTGTTGTGCGAATTTATTTATTTATTTTATTTAGACAGTTTTGTATACCGCCATATCCTTCAATCAAAGCGGTCACAACACAATTGGGGGATACATTTAACACGTGGGGATATGAGACACATACACTAATACTTACAGGGAACATGGGCAATGGAGGGTTAAGTGGCTTGCCCAAGACCACAAGGAGCATCTGTGGGACTAGAAACCCCAGTCCTTCCGGCCCAAGGTTGCTGTCCTCTAGTGGGATTTGAACCTCCGACCTTCCGGCCTGAAGTACCTTGCCCCAACCACTAGGCTACTCCTCCCACTTTGACGTGGAAGTTCCTGAGTGCCTGCTGGTCTTTGTGGATGCCATTTTGTCTGTCTGTCTGTCAGGATCAATTTGCTTAGAGGTGCTGGGAAGCCACCAAATCCAAGTGGTCAATCAATTGGCTGGAGACCAGAGCCATCGAGAAGGTGCTCAGAACATTTCTTCCCTGGATTCAGGGCAAACCGCTGCAAGTGTTTTCTGACAATGCCACAATTGTGATGTAAGTCAACTGGTAAGATGGAACCAAAAGAACAATATTGGCCAGGGAGGCCTTGTTGCTCCATTTGGTAGAGAACCATCTTTAGGCCCTGTCAGTGGCTCAATTGCAGACTCCGAGAATGTTCAGGTGGATTACTTAGTTGACACTCCTTGGATCCCAGGGAGTAGGAGCTCTTGAAGACAGCATTCAGCCTAATCCAGAAGCCTTGGGAGCTCTTATAATAGACTTGATGGCGAACAGGTGAAAAGCCAAGGTACTGCAGTTTTTCAGTCGCTATAGGGAGTTGGGGTTGGCAAGGCTTTATGCCCTTCTGCAGCAGTGGCCCCAGTTGGATATTCTGTTGTGGTTGTGTGTCTTTTTTTTTCTCTGTGGCAATTTACTGGGTTGGGTGTTGAAGAGAATAGCCTCCCTTTCTGGCCTAGTGATTCTGGTGGCACCAGACTAGTCCTGATGCCTGTTGTATGTGGATCTTGTGCACCTCAAAGTGGAAAACAGCCTGGTATTTCCATGTAGGTGTGGTCTTCTTCAGCAAGGTCCACTTCTCATGGATGACCCACCTCTCTTATAACAACCATGACCTTTCAAGAGCCAGGCCATAACTCACTCAAGATTTCCACCTCCTTGGTCTATGCTAGGGACTTGAGTTGTCAAGACCTATGCTTTGAATTCAGAATTTCTCTCTTTTTGTGCTTTATTAGCCATTATTTTGCTGTTCATGCAAGAGGGACCAAAAAGAGATTGATCTTATTGCCACTGAGGGTACAGGTGGAGGCCTTGGCCTGTTTTTTGTAACAGGAAGAAGGGCACCCTTTCGAATTTGCACTCTGATGTACAGTAGTTCGCTTTCTTGGGTGGCTCTTTTGCATTCTCTAATTTGGACTGTAGGCCTGATATTCAAAGTGATTAACGCGGTTAACAGAGCTGCTAGCCATGTTAATTGCAATGAACAGGATATTCAACGGCACTAATGCACTTACTGCTACTGAATATCCGTGGCTGCTGGCTCTACACGCCCCAATGCAAACTGCTTAGCATTGGGGTGTGTCGGGGCCGTTTTTGGGGTGGAATGGAAGTGGTGCCAATCTGTAACTGGTCAGCGGTGAACACCAGGTGCAGGCAACCTTTGTCTAACCTTTGCTGCATATCGCTAACTGGGCAGCGGTGATGTTGAGCTACTGTCCAGTTAGCGATTGGCAAGAATAGCTAATCCAGATATTCAAAGCCAGGGTTGGATATGACCCTGGCATTGAATATCCACATTTACTGTTCAGCGCCAATGGCTAGCTGCATTAGCAGTGCTAGCCACTGGTGTTGAATATTGGGCCCTGTGTGTCTACGGTTGAATCTGAATTTGGATCTCAGTGCCTTGGGGTCTGAGTCTTTTGAGCTCTTCAAAAGGATCTCCTTGAAATACTTAACCATGAAGGTGGTGTTTTCTTGGAGGCAATTCTGCTCAGAGTTCCTAAGCTCCTGGCTTTGTTCTTGCAGGAACCATTCCTACGGTTCACCAAAGCAGGAGTGTCACTGCAAATGGTACCTTTAATTTCTTCTGAAAGTGGTGTCACATTTTCATGTTAAACATGTTAATCAGATTGTGGAGATGAATTTCATCTCCTTCAGTTTCTGGACATTCAGAGGGTGTTAATGTGTTTGGAAGTTACAGAGTTTCATAGATCACCTTTTTGTGCTCTTTGCCGGATTAGTGAAAGACAAGGCGGCTATTGAAGCTGCTATTGCTCAATAGATTAAGGAGGTAGTTATGTTGGATTACAAGAGCTGAGTGCCTCCATAGTCTCAAAGCCTGTTCAGTCAGAGAGGTGTCCATCTCTTGGGTCAAATCGCAGACCATTGCTGTGTCAAAGATCTGTCGTGCTGCAACATGGTCTTCATTGCATTAGTTTGCTAAGCACTATTACCTAGATGTCCAGACCAGTGAAGCAACAGCTTTTGGGGCCAGGGTGCTTAAAGAAAGTTGTGTTTTTACATCCCATGCATTCTGGACTGGTCTGGTGGACAAAAAGGAAGGAGAAAATTTTGTATTATGCAATTTTAACATTAACCTAAGGTAATTCACTTGTTACAGTAAAGATCCATGTCACACAAGAGGAAATGAAAACAATTCAAGCCTCATGACACTGAGGCACGAAATAAGTACAGTCTATTGTTCACTAGCCCTCCACTAAAGGGAGAGGCCTATCATTAAAGAAAAATTATATAGGTAATAAGACACATACTGGTGCTGATATCCACTTTAATGATCTACTATTCCCCTCCTAAGAGGGAGTCCCCGGTGAATCCGAGGGCTGTGGAGATAGACTCACACTTTTTCAAACAACAAATTGAGTTTAAATGACTGGGATCAAAAAAAGGTATAATTAACCCTCTGAAGTTTTATAAGACTCTTACACAAATACCTTTAGAAAGAACAGGTCCCCTAACTGCAAGACCTTAGGATGCAGCAGTAAGAACTGCTGTCTGCGCTTCTGGGTCACTTTGGAGACATCGGGAAACATATGGATAGAAGCTCCCATAAATAATTCATTCCTAGCTTTTAAAATATAATTTTAATAACCAGTCATGATCACGCTAAAGGGCCAGCGTAAGCAAGAGTAGCACGTAGGATTGCTTCAGGGTCTGAAGTCTCTAGGAACCCAGTTAGGTCAAGAGAGTCAAAGGAAGGTAGTTGAGCAGGTGAAGATCCAGGCTTCTTTTGCTTGGTTGTGGGGAGATAAAATACCCTAGCCAAAGGAGAAACAGATTCTGACAGAATCTTCAACACCGAGGTAGCATATGAATTGAACAGCTCCTCTGGCGAAACAGAGGAGGAAAGTTCAGTAAGTGCAGATTTCTCTTCCATACAGACTTTTCTCTAAAGTTTTGATCTTTAAATGAATACTGGTTACATCTTTAACAGTACCTGCAAATATAGTTGAATCTTCCGATTTAGCCTCCAACTGGGTCAACCGTAATGTCTATTGGGCTACTTCTTGTTTCTGCTGGTTGACAGCTTGCACTATCCTCAGGGGCGGCCCAAGGGGAGTGTGGGGCCATGTGCAGAGATTAATTGCGGTGCCTCATTTGCATATGGAGCCTCATTTGCATAAGTATTTGAATAATGTTAATATGCATTTTTAGTAAACATGCTTCTTAATGAGTGTCTGGATGAAGAAAGACTAACAGATTTCTATGTTACTATATTCCAGTGCCAACCGCCAGGCCCATTAGGAAGTACTATAAACAATGACCATTTAGAACTCATAGCAAATCCACCATATCATAACAGCTCTGCCAGGACTCACAAAGCACCAAACCCTACCTATCAAAAGGCAACACTGCAAATATTTAAACCAATACATCTCAGATGGGGTGATGGGCTGGAATAGGACTGGAAGTGGGCTGATGGGAGTTGGAATAGGGCTGAAATGGGCTGATGGGGGAGCTTGGAGTGGAAATGGGCTGATGGAGGGCTGGAATGGAACTGGAAAACAGCATATGGGGGGCTAGGACTGGAAATGGGCTGATGTGGAAGCTTGGGAGACTGGGACTTGAAGGGGGCAGATGCTGGGTGGGTCTAGAACTATAAGGGAGCTGATTTTGGGGGAGCACTACAAAGGGATAGGGAATGAGAATGGAGAGGGGAAAAGATATTTTGTGTGGGAGGGAAGAAAAGTCTACGATGAGCTGGGTATTGGAAGAGTAAGTGGAGATTGAGAATCGAAGGGTGAAATTTGAGTGGATGATAAAGGAATAAGGAAAGAAATGGAGGAAAGAGCAAAAGGGGAAAGATCAGTATGTTAAAGCAGATATAGAGAAAATTTTAGAAAAAAAAATCTAAAAGAGAAGAAAGGACAAATGGATAGCTCACAGAAGACACAAAGAAACCAGAAGAAAGTGACTGGAGCAATTGCAACTGAAAAAGAAAATGCACAAGCAACAAAAAGGTAGAAAAATACTTTTTTATTTTTAATTTATTAACTGCAAAATATCAGCTCTGGGAAATGTGCATCATTAACGTCTTTTGTGTTTTGTTTAGTACAAGAGGAAATTAAATTTATAGTTTTATTTCTCCAGTGCTGTTGTACATCCCAAGTTTGGCTTTTGGGGATCCCAGATTAATTATTGTCTTCCGATTTCTAAATTGTGATCCCTTGTTCTTTGGTGACGGTCTATGTTCTGCATTTTAACCAAGCTGAGGTATTCTGTTCATGTAGTTTCTATTTGACCGTGTCACTTGTTCTCTTTCCCCAGTAGGAGATGCATTGGTATTCTAAGGACATAAGATATGCCACACTGGGTCAGACCAAGGTCCATCAAGCCCAGTATTCTGTTTCTAACAGTGGCCAATCTAGGTCATATGTACCTAGCAGTTTCCCCAAGAGACACAAGTTCCACAATGCTTGTACTGGGTCAAGCATTGATATCTTCGGTCACTTCTTAATAATGGTTGATGGACCTTTCCTCCAGGAACTTGTCCAAACCCTTTTTAAACCCAGCTACACTAACAGCCTTTACTACATCCTCTGGTAACAAATTCCAGAGTTTGATTACACGTTGAGTGAAAAAATATTTTCTTTTATTAGTCTTAAATAGTTACCCTGTAGCTTCATTGCATGTCCCCTAGTCTTTCTATATTCTGATAAGGTAAACAATCGATCTACGTTTACCCGTTCCACTCCGTTCATTAATTTATAGACTTCTATCATATCTCCCCTCAGCCGTCTCTTTTCCAGGTTAAAGAGCCCTAACATTTTTAGCCTTTCTTCATAGGAGTATCCTTCCATCCCCTTTACCATTTTGGTGGCTCTTCTCTGTACCTTTTCTAAAATTGCTATATCCTTTTTAAGATACGGCGACCAGAATTGCACACAATATTCAAGGTGCGGTCTCACCATGGAACGATATAGAGGCATTATAATATCTTTTGTTTTATTTTCCATTCCTTTCCTTATCATACCTAGCATTCTATTTGCTCTCTTAGCCGCCGCTGCACACTGGGCCGAGGGTTTTAACATGGTATCCACAATGACGCCTAAATCTTTTTCCTGGGTGGTGGTTCCTAATGTGGAACCTTGCATCGTGTAACCATAGTTTGGGTTGTTCTTCCCTAGGTGCATAACCTTGCACTTGTCCACATTAAATTTCATCTGCCATTTTGATGCCCAGTCTTCCAATTTATCAAGATCCTCTTGCAATTTTTCACAATCCTCTTGGGTTTTAACAACTTTAAATAGTTTTGTGTCATCTGCAAATTTGATAACCTCACTCGTTATTCCACTTTCCAGGTCATTTATGAATATGTCAAAAAGCAGCGGACCTAGCACAGATCCCTGGGGTACACCACTATTCACCTTTTTCCATTGGGAAAATTGGCCATTTAGCCCTACCCTCTGCTTTCTATCTTTTAACCAGTTCCTGATCCACAATAGTACATTGCCTCCTATCCCATGACTCTTTAGTTTTGCCAAAAGTCTCTGAGGGACCTTGTCAAAGGCTTTCTGAAAGTCCAGATACACAATATCAACCGACTCACCTTTGTCCACCTGTTTATTCACTCCTTCAAAAAAACATAACAGATTAGTAAGACAAGATCTTCCTTGTCTAAAGCCATGTTGGCTGTCTCCCATTAGGTTGTGACTATCTACATGCTGAGTAATTTTATTCTTTATGATGGTTTCTACCATTTTTCCCGGTACTGACGTCAGGCTCACCGGTCTGTAGTTTCCCGGATCACCCCTGGAACCCTTTTTAAAAATTGGTGTTACATTGGCGATCCTCCAGTCTTCAGGTATTAGAGATGATTTTAATGATAGTTCACAGATTACTGATAGCAGTTCTGCAATCTCATATTTCAGTTCTTAGGTTATGCCCTTTAACCTCTCCCGATATTCGTGGATTTATTGAAACAGCCGCCAGGGTGAAGGAAAAGGCTCTTCACGCTGGCGGCTGGTTAGAGGGAGCCGGGGCCTCGCGCGGGCTTCCCCAGCTCCGTCTGCAGCCGTCCATTGAGCGAGAATGTGGTTCACGCGGGGCCCCCTGAAGCGCGGGGCCCTGTGCAAACAACATTCTCGCTCAATGGACGGGCCGGCCCTTACTACCCTAGAAAGAACATTTTTGAAGCAAGGCGAATTGAGAGGAAGAGGACAATTCCAATACCTGCAAACCTTTCCAAAGAGTCTCAAAGTTAAAAGGTGTAGGTCTCACCAATGAGGACACTGGCGTGAGACAGCTGAGGATCCAAACAGAGCTTCTTTTCCGAGCCCAAGGAAAATGAGGATCCAGCCACCGCATTTTCTGTGTCCACCGGGGTTCTGATTGAAGCCATGGCTATCTGTGCCTGTCCTAGCATGGCAGTGGAGCCCTCCCTCGCTAACAGCATCTCAGCCAAGACATATCTGATATCAGGGAGGCCTGCCAACAATGGACCAATGGCTGAGTGCTGCATTTGAACAGATTGTTCCTCTGGGCTCAAGGTGACGTCTAGCTCAGAGTGACGTGAGGAGCCGCCTTCCGTTCCCGCATTCCCAAACAAGCTTTCTTCTGGAGAAGTATCCAGTGGGCCCCAAAGGAGAATCTTTGACGAGGATGCTGTTTGGGGATAGAGGCCGGTCAGAGGTAGACTCCTTCCGGGGGTCCTTTGCAGGCCGCTCTGTCTCTGATGCCTCGGATGAGCATCTTGGACTGCGGGACCTGGCCTGGGGGCACCCGGCTGGTTGGATCCGTACAAGGACGCTGCCTTCAAGGGCTGCTTCTTCCGGGGTTCCCTCGAGGGAGACCCCGTTTCTGAAGACCCACAATGGGGCTCAGGCTTGGAAGGGTCCTTCCGAGGTGTCGAGGCTTCAGACGAGGCCCTGGCCTTCAGAGGCACCGGTGACTCGAGGAAAAACGTATGGTGCTGGTGGCTCTTGAGGGCCTTGCTGGATATCCTCTTGCAAAGACCACATGCTGCCAGGTCGTGGTCCGGCCCGAGGCAGCGGAGACAGCAGTCATGTGTGTCAGTCAAAGACATTAATTTTTGAGCACCGATCACATTTTTTAAAGCCACTGGTAGCCAGGGGGGAAAAAAGTACCCCTGCGAGATCGAAGACTCACTGGGCTATCAATTGGGGAAAAAAGACGCAAAGATGCCAAAAGTTAAGTAACGAAAAAACTACAAAAATAGACCCAAACTTGATGCCGAGGCAGCGAGGTTGGGTGGCGGGAAAAGTACCGGTGCAGTACCAGAGCTGAGTATGAAACTCGGAGAGAAAAATCAACTTTTTCTGGGGACAAGCCAGACAAATGTCCGAAGGGCTCCATGGGAAAGAAGCAGACTGAGCAAGATGGCACCCTTGGGCGGGAAGGGGACCACGCATGCATGGTGGCATCTCTCAAAGGCTTTCTTTGAAAGCTGGGGGGATGCTTCTGCGAGGGCTCTGTTGGTGCCGATGTCACCCATATGTGAGGACTGACTTCCTGCTTGTTCCCGGAGAAATGCTGTTTCCTTATCGTCCCAGTCTAGTCCCGACCTTTGGGTTGTTAGCCCACAGCAGCTGCTTGAAGACTGAGCATGTCAACTTTGACATCAGCGTACATAGGCAGCTGGCACCAGCCCCTAGTCTCCAAGCAGCTGGAGAGATGTGATTCCATAGATCTGGACTTGCTGAAGGGACAACTAAGAAGGCTATTTATCTTTTCTGAAATGTTTTGGAACTTTGGGGCTCTCTGCCCAGGATATTCCATTGGGTGCTGGCCCTTTAAATTTGGGAACGATCGTGCTGAGTCCTTTAAAGTAAACAGAAAAAAAAAAGATTCAGTGATTGCAAGTTGCAGACAGTGAATCCCTTCTTCACCGGAGAGAGAAGCTTGCCTCCTTGTTTTTGATCTGCAGCAGCTCCTGATCCCTTTGGTGGGTGAGGAGCCACTCGTGCTGCTGCCCTTGAAGGACTCCTGAAGCCAGTAAGAGCAGGGTTGAGCATGCGAGCAGGAGTCTTAGCAATGGTAACATCGAAGGGAAGCAGAGCTGATGTCTTCTTCAGTTGGAGGGGTTTTAGAGGCCGCAGGATCCTTTTGGAGGCGAGCACTGCCGGTGACTGAGGAGACTGCATAGCAGTGGGTTAGGCCACACCGCAGGGGGTGGGGAAAAAAGGTGCCATTTTGTTTGGTTCCCTTTTGGTCTAGTCAGTGGGGGGGGGGGGCTCCTCAGGCAGGCCTGGATGCTGGGAGGGCTTTCTGCCATTGCGTTTTGTTGGAGGACCAGTTGAACAAAAAAAAAAAAAAAAAAGGAACACTAGTGTACAGTACAGAAGGGGATAGGCATCACAGTGCTGACAGGTTATACAATTTATTTATTTATTTTATTTATTTAACTGTATTTATATCCCGCTTTTCACCGGGTCAAAGCGGCGTTACATGCAAGGGTGGGGAAATTAAGTATAAGGGTGGGACCATCACCAGGGAGACAACATTGATGATTTTGATATGAGACAGACTTTGGACATGGACAGGTTAGTGCAGCTTTGGATCAATGGATCATGGTGGGCCATATGCCTGGCATGAGGGTCTCATCGGGGCTCTGCCGTGATTGTGAGGCGAAGGCCCAATCCGTGGAAGACAGGCAGAGAGCAGGGTCCTCGGGTGGGCCTGACACGCATGCTCTCTCTCTCCCTTCGGGAGGGGGTCACTTGCCCACGGCTGTGGCAGGAGCGACAGCCGCTCTCAGGGGACAGCATGGCCCTGCTCTACCTACACTTAAGGGGAAAGGTAGGGAGGGCTGGGCTCCCTGGCCTTCCACGTCTCTGGGCTCCTCCACAGAAGGATTCCAGGGGGCTTTTCCCCAGAGTTCGTATTCCTCATGCATTAAGTATTTTGCATGAAGCAGCATGTGGAGGAAGGGTCTTAGGGGAGCACGAATAAGAGCAAAGAGAGGGCTGCCTGAAGCCCTGTCAGACTCGAGTGATGAATAGGAGGCTGTGTCGAGCTGCAGGCAGCTGGTCTGTGACCCTTAGGAGGACACAGGTTCTGGCCACTGATGAGGTGGAGGACCAAGAAGCAGAGGCTGATGTGGGCGTGGAGTCGGCCGAGCTCAAAGAGGGCGAGATTCCTTAGGGAGAGGACACTTGCATTATGCGGGTCTTTCACCGAGAGGAATTGGCTGCGCTGATTTCTCACTCCATGCACGCATTTAATATGCCTGCAGGGGTCCAGATGGAGGACAAGCCTCTGGAGGATCCACTGTTCCAGGCGGTCAGGAATACACGGACTGTTTTCTCTGCATAGGGTGATCAAGCACATGATTCAGGATGTATGGGACATCCCAGAGGCCAGTCTGAAAGGCACGTGGTTGAAGGTGTGGCTCTACTTACTTCCATATCCGGAGAAAGAGCTTTTTCACTCTCCCAAGGTGGATGCGGTAGTCTTGGCTGTCACTAAGAAGACCACTATCCCAATGGAAGGCAGCACGGCCCTGAAGGATGTGCAAGATAGGAAGCTGGAAACCTTGCTGAAACAGGCGTTAGCACTAATATCAATGTCCTTGCAGGTATCCATCTATAGCACTTTCGTGGCCAGGGCATGTTTGAGATGGGCACAAGGAATCCTGGAAGTAGTAGGGGACTCGTCTTCTCTGCCAGAGGTGGCTAAGTTGGAGTCCGGGGTGATCTATCTGGCAGATGCTTTTTATGATCTGATCTGGGGCTTGTCCAAGAGTATGGCTTTGGTAGTAGCCGCCTGCCAATATTTATTTATGGCTTAGAAATTGGTTGGTTGGTGGATGTTTCCTCTAAGTCCCGTTTAAGCAAGTTCAAGGGTAAGCCCTTGTTTCGGGAGGCGCTGAAGAAATTGGTGAAGGACTTTGGTGAGTTGAAAGGTGGCCGGCTGCCTGAGGATTAGCAGAAGCTAGTCCTTTCATTAGCCCCGGCTCATGGTCAGTCTCGAGACTTCCGACTGTTCTGGGCAGTGCATTTTGCACTCTACCGGAGAGGACAGTTCCCTTCTCAGGGACAGGCATTTCAAGAATTTTGTAGAATCGAAAGGAGTTTTTACACTTCCTCCTCTGCCACTCCCAAGAAACCACAATAAGTGAGGTGGGCCCGGATGGCTCCGGGACTCTTACCCCACCTGGGTCCAGATCACTTCCGACCAGTGGGTGCTGGAGGTCATCTGGGTCAACTTCACTTGACCCCTCTCAGAGGTCGTCATTAGTTCCCCATGCAAGGCGCCCATCAAGGACAAAGCGGTGCGGGACACTCTGCTACAACTTCACGAATTAAAGGCTGTGGAGGTAGTGCCGCAAGACCAATGCAATTGGGGTCGATTATCCATATACTTCGTGGTCCCCAAAAAGGAAGTCTCTTTCAAACCCAACTTAAATTTTAAATGGGTCAATCGTTGCTTAAAGGTGCCTCGCTTTCACATGGTGACACTCCAGTCCGTTGTCATGGCCATCAGGCAGGGCAAGTTTCTGATCTTGCTAAACCTTACGAAGGCATACTTGCACATTCCCATTCGTCGTGACCATTGTGGTACTCATGAGACACTTCCAATTCCAAGTGTTACCATTTGGCCTTGCCACTGCTCCTTGCACTTTCACCAAGGTCATGGTGGTGGTCACAACCACTCTTCGGCATGAGGGAATGCTATTCCACCCCTCCCTCGACGATTGGCTGATCCAAGTCCAGAGGTGAGAGCCATCAGGTCATGGCCAAGATGGTCGAGTTCCTGCAGAGCCTTGTCTGGGTCATCCATCTTGCCAAGAGTCGCCTGCAGCTTTCGCAGGATTTTGTATACCTGGGGGCTCTGTTCTAGATGGGCGAGGGCCAGGTGTCCTTGCTGGTGGACAAGATGCACTCGCTTCAAGGACAGATCCACCAATTTCTGCAAATGAGGCCACCCATGGCATGGCATTACCGCCAGGTGTTGGGGTCCATGGCGGCTGTTATCGAGTTGGTGGCGTGGGTGCGGGCCCATATGAGACTGTTGCAGAGAGTGCTGTTGAGGCAGTGGTCGGCACAGCGTTACCCGCTCTAGATGCAGTTGCCCTGTCCGGTGGCAGTCAAAGTGGCTCTTTGTTGGTGGCTGTGGCCGGACAGACTTCTGATGGGGATGCTCCTGGAAGCACTGTGTTGCGTCCTGCTGATGACAGATGCCAGTCTCTTGGACTGGGGGGGCTCATTGCAAGACCCAGGTAGTGCAGGGCCACTGGTCGCTATAGGAGAGCTCGTGGTCCATCAACCAGTTGGAGATAAGTGGCGTTTTTTGGCACTTCAGTAGTTCCACCATGTCTTGCGGGGGAAGGCGGTGAGAGTGTCCTCTGACAACCCCACAATGGTATAGCCTACATGAATTGGCAGGGGGGCACGAGCAGCATGCATCTGGAAAGTGAGGCAGACCATTATTGGAATGGGCGGAAGAAAACTTAGACCCTTTCTGTGGCTCTGCATGGCTCCAGGGGAATGGACACTCAACGCGGCAATGTTGGCTTAGTACAGTGCTGGGGACCGCCGATTATGGACTGGATGGTGACCTTAGAGTCCACAAAAGTGACTCTCTTCTACAGTAGAAGGAGAGAGTGAATGTTGGAAGGCCTAGATGCGCTGGTGCAGCCATGGCTGGTAGATGGACTGCTCTATGTGTTTTCCCCATGGGTGCTCATCGGGCATGTGGTACAATGAATTGAGGCACATATGGGGCTGGTAATTGTGATTCTTTCCAACAGGCCATGAAACCATGGTATGCAAATCTAGTTCATCTGACAGTGGCACCTGCCAGCACTACCTGACTTATTGTCATAGGACCCAGTCCTGATGCCTCAGGTGGATCGATTCTCGTTTATGGCCTGGCTCTTGAGAGGGCTCGGTTGAGGAAATGAGGCTACTCTGCTATGGTGATTTGCTATCTTTTGTTGAAGACTCTGAAGTGCTCCATCACCCTGTCTCAGGGCAGTTTCTCCAAATGGGTTAGTTTTGCGCATACAATGACAGGCGTGAACCTCACTTCTAAGCCAGGGCATGATCTGGGCCTCTCAAATTTACTGCTAAGGCTTAACGTAATACTTGCATCGTGTCAAAGAGAGCTTCCTGTTGGAGTTCATAAGATGTAACATGTATAGGTAGTTTGTCAAGATGGCTTGGAAATTCTTCTTTATGAAGTCGGTGACACCTAACACAATGGGAAATATTTCTGTATCTTTCTGCCACATTTTCTTGGTCTCTGACTGCATTTCCTGGTATTTCAGGATCTTCTGCCTCTCCAAGCAATTCACAGAGTAGTCGCTTGGAACTGACACTTCTATCATTGCCATTCTGGTGTTTTTTTAAATCACTATATCCAGCTTCCTCGCATCCAGCTTTTTAGTGGTTGGAATGGGAGTATCCCAGGTGATCATAACCTCCTCATTCTCTGTAATTCTCTTAGGGTTATGATCCCAGTACTTTTCTGGCACAGTGATGTTGTCATGTTTACCCAGTTTCCAATGGATGAGGCATGCTACTTATGTCTTTCTGTATAGAAATTTTCTGCCATCAGAACTTCACAGCCAGCTATGAGGTGAGCCACTGTTTCCAGGTCTTTCCTACAGAATTGACATATGTCTGTATTACCATTTTTTCAATGCTCACTGTAAACCATCTCATCCGTAATCCATTGTCTTGGGCTGAAATTATCAACCTCTCATCCTTCGGCTTCAGTTCACCCCTCCTTAACCATTCATGTGTCCTTTCTTGATCGACAAAGGGTTCCTGGAGTAACTCTGTATTTCCCACTGTATTTGTGTATCTGCCACTTGTCTTTCCTTGTTTGTTGATCTAATTCCTTGAGTTTTTTTTCTCTTGTTTTGCAAATTCTGTTACTGCCTTCCCAGTGCATGTTTGTGGATTTTCACTCATTCCTTCTAGTCACTGGAATGCTTGTCTAAGTTTGATGCAGACAGATTCTGGACGTTTACTCTCATATTTCAGCACTTTTTGCATATTTGGATCAGAGGATGCAGTTAAGTAGATGTGAAGGCTATGATAGTAGCTCTGTATGTGTGATCAATCTCTTGAGTCCTAGCCCTCCTTCAGCTCTACGGATGTACAGTCTTGGGCATACATTGATTCTTATAAATCACTTCATGGGCATGGTGGAGTTTTTGTGTTAGCACATCCAGTTTTTCAAGATTTTTAAGAGGCCAGTCCACAACCCCAAAGCTGTATGAAAGTACAGGAATTGCCAGCTGATTGATGGCTTGTATTTTATTCTGTGATGTTAAAGCACTTTTCAGTAATGATTTTAATCTCCTATAGTATTCTTATCTTTTCTCTCAGTAATTTCTGTTTGAGTGTTGTTCCTTCTACTCCAAGATACTTATATATGCCTTCCTGTTCAAGGTTCTTGATGTTGCAGCCTTCAGCCATAGAGATGTTTTCTGTTTTTTTGCTTAATTTTCCTCTTAAAAAAAGTTGCCTTAGCACATTTGTCAAGGCCAAAGGTCATCCCGCTGTCATCAGAAAAGCTGTTCACCACATAGAGTTGCTCTGCTAATTGTTGTTTGCTGGAACTATAGAGCTTCAGATCGTCTACAAATAATAGAGATGTTTGTTTTTGGGTTGTTACCTTCTTTAGGATTCATGCTAAATCCATATCCCAAAGATTTGAGAGTACTCATTGAATTATGCACCACACAAAACAGAAGGGGTGACAGGGAATCCCCCTGAAATATTCCTTGCTGGATCCTGATGTTAGGAATGATATACTGACCATTTTCATATTTAAAAAAGAATGCGTTTTTGCCACATTGCTGTGGTAAACTCTATCAAACCAGGATGTATTTTATACATTTCAAGGCAATTTATTATCCTTCAGTGTGGGATGCTGCCAAAAGCTTTTTTATCAATCCATGCTATACTGAGATGTCTGCTTTTCTTAGCACTGGCCACCACACTGCCCTATGTGAGGGTATGGAGCATCTTTGAAGGCTGGTGTGAGGTCGCCCTCTCTCTGTCTCTTGGCTTTTCTTGGGGCAGGTCTAGAAAAGGGCCTGGCTTGCAGTTTGCTTCACATGCAGGTGGCTATAACCTGTTTACTACTATTACTGAGCATTTATATAGTGCTACCAGTCGTACGCAGCGCTGTACAGACATATTACCATGACAGTCCCTGCTCATCGGAGCTTTCAATCTAGTCAAGACAAAACACAAAATATAGAAGGTGTAAACAGGGACAAAAACTAGGGGAAAGAAGGAGATCAGGTGAGTCAGGGTAAAGAAAAGGAGATCAGGTGAGTCAAGATCCAAAGGCAGCAGTGAAGAGGTGAGCCTTCAACTTGGATTTGAAGAGGGTCAGAGAGGGTGCCTGGTGTACAGACACAGGTAGTTTGTTCCAGGTGTAAGGTGCAGCAAGGTGAAAGGAGCGAAGTCTGGAGTTAGCAGTATGAGAGAAGGGCGCAGATAGAAGTAGTTTGCTAGAAGAGCGGAGTTCCCCAAGGGGGGTTGTAAGGGGAGATAAGAGAAGAAAGGTACTGAGGGGCCGCAGAGTGAATGTATTTATAGGTCAGGAGGAAAAGTTTGAACTGGATGTGGAAACGGATAGGGAGCCAATGAAGTGACTTGAGAAGAGGAGTAATGTGGGCATGACGAGGCTGGCGGAAGATTAGTCGCGCAGCAGAGTGTTGAACAGATTGAAGGGGAGAGAGATGATTCAAAGGGAGACCAGCAAGGAGTAGGTTACAGTAGTCAAGACGGGAGGTGATTAGGGAGTGGATGAGTGTTTTAGTAGTGTGTTCAGAAAGGATTGGGCGGATTTTGCTAATGTTATAGAGAAAGAAACGGCAGGTCTTATCTACGAGATGGATATGTGTGGAGAAGGAGCGAGAGGAGTCAAAGACAACCCCCAGATTGCGGGCCGAGGAAACAGGAAGGAATACAGAGTTATCGACAGAGACTGAGAAAGGAGGAAGAGGAGGGGAGGTCGCAGGGGGAAAGATAAGAAGTTCAGTCTTGGCCATGTTCAATTTCAAGCGGCAGTGAGACATCCAGGCGGCAATGTCAGAGAGGCAGGCAGAGATCCGGGTCTGGATTGTCGGAGAGAGTTCAGGCGTAGAGAGGTAGCTCTGGGAGTCATCAGCATACAGATGGTACTGAAAGCCATGGGAAGAGATAAGCGCACCAAGGGACTGGGTATAGAACGAGAAAAGGAGCAGGCCCAAGACAGATCCTTGGGGTACACCAACTGAAAGCGGGGTGGCTGAGGAGGAGGAGCCACCAGAACACACACTGAAAGAGCAATGGGAGAGATAGGAGGAGAACCAGGACAGCACGGAGCCACTAAAACCAAGCGAGGACAGGGTATCAAGGAGAAGGTTGTGGTCAACAGTGTCGAAAGCAGCAGAGAGGTCAAAGATTACAGAGTAAAAGCCCTTAGATTTTGCCAGGAACAAGTCACTGGAGACTTTGGTAAGAGCCGTTTCAGTGGAGTGTAGAGGACGAAAGCCATATTGTAAGGGATCCAGGAGGGCGTGAGAGGAGAGGAAGTTGAGGCAGCGGCGGTGAACCGCACGTTCAAGTAATTTAGAAATGAAGGGAAGAAGAGAGATGGGTCGATAGTTAGAAGGACAGGTGGGATCAAGCAGGGTTTCTTGAGGAGAGGTTTGACCACAGCATGCTTGAAATCTGCAGGGACTGTTGCGGTGGAGAGCGATAGGTTGAGAATATGAGAGATTGAAGGGACAACGGTGGAGGAGATGGGGCTTAGGAGGCGGGTGGGGATAGGATCAGAGGAGCAGGTAGTGAGTTTGGAGGAAGAAAGAAGGTGTGCAGTTTCCTCTTCAGAGATCACAGGAAAGGAGGAGAGGGTAGCAGAGGTGTGTGTGTGTGTGTGTGGGGGGGGGAGAGTTGGGAGTGGAGGGGGTGAGGAAGGGAAGTAGCTGAAATTGTGGGGAATTGGAGGGTGATCTTATGGATTTTGTCATGGAAATAGTCAGCTAGGGTTTGGGCAGAGAGAGAGGGAGGAATCAAAGGCGGAGGCACTTTGAGGAGAGAGCTGAGAGTAGTAAAGAGAGGGCGAGGATCAGAGGCTAGAGAGTTAGTCAGATGGACATAGTAGTCTTGTTTGGCAAGAGCTATAGCTAACGAAAGAGACAAGCATGAATTTTGAAGTGTAGAAAGTCTTCAGGGGAGTGGGATTTGAGCCAAGCACGTTCAGCAGAGCGGGCACAGGAGCGTAGATAGCGGGTAGTGGATGAAAGCCAGGGCTGGGGTGCAGAATGTCTTAGAGGACATGGGATGGGCGGAGTGAGAGTATCCAGTGCCGAGGAGAGTGCAGCATTATAGGAAGTTACTGCCTCGTCAACCGACTTAGATGACATAGTGGAAGAGAGAGATGAAGAAATGGTGGAGGAAAGAACAAGGGATCAATAGCATGAAGATTTCTAAATAGGTTGGAGGAGACAGGATGAGGCTGAGGCAGCGGGTGATGAAGATTAAAGCTTAGAAGTGATGGTCAGATAAGGGAAGAACTGAGCTACAGAAGTTCAAGGGTAAGCAGGTCGAGAAAAATATCAAGTCAAGGCAGTGGCCAAGTTGGTGAGTGGGGGCAGTGGAGCAGAGTTGGAGGTCAAACGAGGAGGTAAGGGAGAGGATATAGTGTATCTGGACTTTCAGAAAGCTTTGACAAAGTCCCCCATCAGAGACTTTTGGCGAAGCTAAAAAGTCATGGGATAGGAGGCAGTGTACTATTGTGGATCGGGAACTGGTTAAAAGATAGAAAGCAGAGGGTAGGGCTAAATGGCCAATATTCCCAATGGAAAAAGGTGGAGTACCCCAGGGATCTGTACTGGGTCCGCTGCTTTTTTTCATAAATGACTTGGAAAAGGGAATAACTAGTGAGGTTATCAAATTTGCAGATGACACAAAACTGTTTTAAAGTTGTTAAAACCCAAGAGGATTGTGGAAAACTGCAGGAGGATCTGGATAAATTGGAAGACTGGGCATCCAAATGGCAGATGAAATTTAATGTGGACAAGTGCAAAGTTATGCACCTAGGAAAGAGCAACCCACACTATAGTTACACGATGCAAGGCTCCACATTAGAAACCACCACCCAGGAAAAAGATTTAGGAGTCATCGTGGATAACATGTTAAAACCCTCCGCCCAGTGTGCAGCGGCGGCCAAGAAAGCAAATAGAATGCTAGGTATCATAAGGAAAGGGATGGAGAACAAAACAAAGGATATTATAATGCCTCTGTATTGCTCCATGGTACGACCGCACCTTGAATATTGTGTGCAATTCTGGGCACCGTATCTTAAAAAGGACATAGCGTTACTAGAAAAAGTACAGAGAAGAGCCACCAAATTGGTGAAGGGGATGGAAGGCTACTCCTATGAAGAGAGGCTAAGAAGGTTAGGGCTCTTTAGCCTGGAGAAGAGACGGCTGAGGGGAGATATGATAGAGGTCTATAAATTAATGAATGGAGTGGAACGGATAAACGTGGATCAATTGTTTACGCTATCAGAGTATAGAAAGACTAGGGAACATGTAATGAAGCTACAGGGTAAACTATTTAAGACAAATAAGAGAAAATATTTTTTCACTCAATGTGTAATCAAACTCTGGAATCTGTTACCGGAGGATGTAGTAAGGGCTGTTAGTATAGCTGGGTTTAAAAAAGATTTGGACAAGTTCCTGGAGGAAAGGTCCATAAACCACTATTAAAAAGGGACCCAGGATATCAATGCTTGACCCAGTACAAGCATTGTGGAACCTGTGTCTTTTGGGGATATTGCTAGGTACGTATGACCTAGATTGGCCACTGTTGGAAACAGGATACTGGGCTTGATGGACCTCGGTCTGACCCAGTATGGCATGTCTTATGTTCTTATGTTCTTATGTAGGAGCTGTAAAGCATATGGATCAGAGGGATTATCGACATGAATGTTAGTCTTCAAGAATGAGAGTGGGGGAAGAGGAATCCAGAAAGAAGGAAAGCCAAGAGTCGAAGTCAGAGAGAAAGGTAGAGGCAGACTTGTCAGGAGGTCGATAAATAACAGCTACCCAGAGAGGAAGTGGAGTGAAAAGGTAGATGGAGTGGACTTCAAAGGAGAGAAAGGAGTAAGACTGAGGCAGCAGGAGGGGTTGGAATTGGCAAGAGGGAGAAAGTAGGAGCCCCACGCCACCACCACGGCCAGTGGGACGAGGCGTGTGGGAGTACTGATAGCCCCCATGACAGAGAGCAGCAGTAGATGCGGTATCATCAGGGAGGAGCCAGGTCTCAGAGCAAGAAGATGTAGAGCATTAGAGATAAAGAGGTTATGAGTGAAAGCAAGTTTTTATTAGAGAAAGAATGTGCGTTCCACAAGGCACATGAGAAAGAGAGAGTGGAGGGGGAAAGAAGTGGGATATGGATAAGATTGGACATATTGCGTGAGGATCTCTTCTCAGAGTGAGACAGAAGTCTAGGGGGGCCAGGATTGGGGTTGATATCTCCGGATGAGAGAAGGAGAAGGAGTAGCAGAGTACGGAGTAGAGAGGAGACAGTGCGGCGGAAGCAAGGGTGAGGTTGCCTTAGAGAGAGAGGAGATGGTTGAATGAGAGGGAGAAAGTGATGAAGCCCAAGAGCTGATGATAGGGTAGAAGACAGACTGGAGGGGGAAGTGGAGATGGTAAAGGTGGGATAAGGAGGGAAGGAGTGAGGGTGCTGGTAGGAGGGGAAACAGTTAGGGAGTATGAGGAAAAGGAAGACAATGTGATGTGGAGCCATGGAAGAGGAGCAGAGAGGGGCAAGGCAGCGTATGTTATCTTACAAGCAGTGAGGTAGTAATGGGTTCTACAGGCTATACAGGTTGTGCAGCATATATTAACCTGCAAGCAATGAGGTAGCGGAGGATTGTACAGACTATGCAGCAGCGTATGTTATCTTACAAGCAGTGAGGTAGCGGTGGGTTCTACAGGCTATGCGGCATATGTTAATATGCAAGCAATGAGGTAGCAATGGCTTCTACTTGTGTCTTCTCTTGGAGGTTTGGTGGCTTCCGCTGAGTATGCTTTGGTCCGCTTGTTTGTTGGTGAGGGTATCCATGCATCTGCCTGTGTGCTCCACCTAAGGACCACGCCAAAGGGCCCTCTGGCGAGGCCCTCAGGCATGGGCACGCCAAGCGCGTGCACGCCTGGAGAACGTTAATTGGTTAGAGGAGGGCCCCGATTGGCCTTGTCGGAGGGGAGCGGGGAGGAGCTTATCTTCCCGCTCTCCCTCGATGATGCCGGTTTGGGGGCTGGAGCCGCGATGGAGAGGCTGTGCTGCTGGAGCGAAGCTCCCTTTAAAGTGTCCGCAGTAAGGTTCAGGGGGTGTCTCTGGTGGCTCATCCAGACGTGCATTTTCTGCGAGCAGTGAAGCAGGTTCGGCCTCCATTGAGATCAGTGGTTCCTCTTTGTGACCTCCAATCTGGTGTTATCGGTGTTGACAAAGGCACCATTTGAGCCGCTGAGTACTTGTACACTGAAAGACTTGATGTTAAAGACTGTTTGGCAAGGAGAATTTTGGAGCATCAGGCGCTGTTGTGTCACAAGCCTTTTCTCTCTATGTCCAAGGAGAAGGTGGTGCTGGCCGGTGCCCTCTTTTTGCCCATGGTGCTCTCGGTTTTTCACTTGAATCAGCCTGTAATGCTTCCGGTGTTCTCAGTAGCAGGTGGAACAAAGGATGACGCCCATCTCCGCCTCCTAGAAGTGCATCAGCTACTTCAGTGTTATTTGAGGAAGACAGAGACATTTAGGAAGTCTGCCCATCTGTTTGCCCTGTTTGGTGGTTCGTGTAAGAGGGAGCTGGCTTCCAAAGCTTCCATTTCCAGATGGATGAGGGAGGCCATCTCCTCGGCCTACTTATTTCGGCAAAGGGTCTTGCCCCAGGAGGAGAGTGCATTTGACCAGGGCACAAGCAGAGTTTAGTTTGATTCCACCGGTGGATATCTGTAGGGCAGCGACCTGGTTGTCCTTGAATACCTTTATGAAATGCACAGGCAGTGGGTGATGTGCAGTTCAGGTCGATGTTGATACAGGCTGGGCTTGCAGGTCCCTCTCATCGTCTGTGCTGCTATGGTGCATCCCACAGGTTGTGACTGGACTGGAGGGCAATAAAGAAGGTGAAATTAGGCCTTACCTGCTAATTAGCTTTCCTTGAGTACCACCAGTCCCGGACCCTCCTGTTTTCTCATGTGCGGTATGTCGCGACGCCACCCTGGTGGCTAATGGGCGGACACAAATAAAGTTAAGGTTGGGATTGGTACTTATTTTTCAGGGCCCAGGGATGTATAGCCTTGGTAGCGTCCTTATTACCCAATACCCAAAGAACACAGGTTTCCAAGTGGAGGGAAAATAAGGCTTTATTTCCCTTGTCTTGCAAAGGTTCAAAGGATCAGTCCCAAAACAACAAAAGAAATGTCCTTACATCAGGTTAGAAAAAGTAAAACTCAGGTTCAAAGCAACAACTATTCTCTTCATAGAGGTGATACAAACAAACATTTCCTATTTCACCAGTTTACTGCTCACATGCTATGCAAGGATTCCAAGCTTCCAGTGGTACAATAATTACAATCCATTTCCTCATCTGAAAGGGATTCTACCAATTCCACTTGCATTGGTTCCTGATCATACGCCTCTGAAACAGTCTGTGGTTCTGGGCAACCTATAATTAGGCTTTTCAGCCAAACGCTGTATGACCTCCCAATGCCTTGGGTTCAGAGTGTGGCGTCGGTCATGAACTGTTCCACAAGGCGAATCTTTTTCCCTCTTCACAGGTTTTATATTAGCTTTCTGCAAACATTGCTTATTCAAAAGTCTCTCATTAGATAAAAGCTTTTCATACCTTGTATCATGAGAAGTGTTACATGAACAGGGACCTTCTGTTTCTTGTCCTCTCCACAAGCTAGCTCTCTGAAGGCTGTCCCCAGCTAGGTGCGGGTTACCTTGTAATGACGGCTTCTCTCCTTGGGGTGAGGCTTGAGGCCTACTCCTGCTGAGATTCTGCCTTGCTCCTGCAATCTGGCGTGGGTTTTTCAACCGTCCTTCGGTTGACTTCACACAGCTGTCCCAGTACTGCTTTCGTGTTCCTGGATCTCCTGGATCCTTCCGTAGTCTCTGTCCTTTCAGGTCTCTCTGGCCTGTTCCTCCTTCCGGCGCTCCAGCAGCGTCTGTAGCTTCTGCAGTTTCTGCCACCTCTGCAGCTCCTGCCGCTCCTCCTTGGACTGGAATTGGGCTGAGTGGAGGGGAGCTTGGATTTGACATGGGCTGATGATGGGGCTAGGAAATGACTAGAAATGGGCTGATGGGGGGCTAGGATTGGAAATGAGCTGATGAAGGGACTCTGACTGGAAATGGATTGGGGAGCTAGGACTGGAAATGGGCTGATGCAGGGACTAGAAGGGAATGGATGCTGGTTGAGGCTGGAACTAGAAGGGAGCTGATGTTGGGGAAGGATTAGAATGGGATGGGGCTGGGAGAGTAAAATGGAGAGAGGAAAAATATTTTGTGTGGGAGGGATGAAAAATCTACAATTGGCCTGGTATTGGGAGAGTAAGAGGGGATTGAGGATGGAGGGGTAAAATTTGAGTGGATGAAATAGGAATGAGGAAAGAGCAAAAGGAGAAAGATTAGTATGTTAAAGCAGATGTAGAGAGAGAGAATGGAAAAAAAAAACTAGAAGAGAGAAGAAAGGACAAATGGACAGCAGACGATGGAGAGTTAGCAGAAAACATGAAGAAACCAGAAGAAAGTGGCTGGAGCAATTGCAACTGAAAAAAAAATGCACAAAAGGTAGAAAGATATCTCTTTATTTTGAATTTATTAACTGGAATATGAAAGCTCTGGGAAATGTGCATCATTAACGTCTGCGCTTTGTTTGGTACAAGAGGAAATTAATTTATAGTTTTATTTCTACAGTGTTGTTGTACATTCCAAGTTTGGCTTTTGGGGTTCCCAGTTTAATTATTGCCTTCCTGTTTCTAAATTGTGATTCCTTGTTTGGTGATGGTCTATGTTCTGCATGTGTAACTGAGCTGAGGTATTCTGTTTATGTAATTCCTATTTGATACTGCCACTTGTTCTCTTTCCCCAGTATTCTCTGAAATGTATTGGTTTAATATTTGCAGTGTTGCCTTTTGATAGGTAGGGTATGGTGCTTTGTGAGTCCTGGTAATGCTGTCAGGATACGGCGGGTTTGCTATGGGTTCTAAATGGGCAGCGTTTGTAGTAGTTCCTAATGTGCCTGGCGGTTGGCACTGGATTATAGTAATGTAGAAATCTTTTAGTCTTTCTTTATCCATACACTCATTAAGAGACATGTTTACTGAAAGTTAGTGTATGGTAACATTATGCAAATATTTATGCAAATAAGGCCACTTATGCAAATGAGGCCCCGCACCGAGTCTCCGCACATGGCCCCGCACCCCCCTTGGGCCGCCCCTGGTGGGAAGAGTGAAGGCAACAACGGAATCTCCCATTGCCTCATGCTGCCTGTGTGCAATTCTGCATGGCAAGTGAAAATACTGCTTCTGCATGGCAAGTGAAAATACTGCTTAGAATTTACATAGAATTCCCCCAGTAGTATACCATGTGTGCCATGTTTTCTGACAATCTATACATCTACCAAAACTTGCAAAATTCAAACTATCCAGTCTCTCCATACTCTCTGAAGATAAGGTTTTAGCTACAGTTGTTCCTTGCAGGTTACCCCACTGCTTTCTTGGACGCCCAGTGCAGTGTCATTACTGCTGTTAAGTTAGTAACTGCTGCTCCTTGCAAGTTGATCTACTGCTTTTTTGTAAATCTGATGCAGTTGTATGATTGCCATTAGGGTCATAACTGCTGCTTCATGCAGGTTACTCCTTGGCTACTCTCATGACCTGTGGTACTACTAGGTCATGCTTTTGTTATTCCTTCACTTTTTTGTAAGTAAGGATCTTCCCTGTCCTGTAATTTTTGCAGTCAGTTACTGTTTTAGCCTCTACCACCTAGTTCTGGACAAGGTTTGCCAGACATACACCATCCTTTCTGTGAAAACAATTTCCATATATTTCCATATCTATCCCCTTGGAGTTTAATATCTACAATATCTTCTCCATTGAAAAAAGTTAATTTCTTGTACATTAGAATACTCTTTTAGGTATTTTAAATGTATCCCTCTTATTGCTTCCTCATCCCTGTCTCTCTCCTCTTTTCTAGTCATGAAATGTATTTGTATTTAGCTCACACCTTTCCAGTTCAAGGCAAGTTACATTCAGGTACAGTAGGCATTTCCCTGTCCCCAGAGGGCTTAAAATCTTAGATTTGTACCTGTGGCAATGGAGGGTTAAGCGCTTTTTCATAAACTTAAAAATGAGGCAGGTTTTATGGGGGCAAAATGATGTGAACCCTGCATATTTTGTGACATGATTACCTGAAGGGCATTGTTGAGACATGTGGATGAAAAAGTGTGTACTCGTGTTTTAAAACAAATATTTCTATTGTTATTCAAGCGAGAACAACAGGAGATACTATCACGGCCTGTTTCAACACATAAAATTTATGGTGATGAAGATGAAAGTTTGAGGTAAAGTACTATATATATTGTGAACTAATTCTATTGCTCAAGAATTGAGGAAGAATAACACTTAAATTTATTGCTACATATAGTTTTCATAATTAATCAATGATACTTTTACATATTCATTTTTTTCTTTAACATTGCATACCATGCCAGTTATTAGTCCAGCTGTTTTATCTTCATCTTCTTTTATAATACTATGTTGCTTACCTGTATCAGGTGTTTTCCTTAAATAGTGGGATTGATAAGGCACCCAAGTGGGTAAAGTCATCCAGTGGTGCTAGGACAGAACTGCGCTCCCACTTCTTAGCACTTAGTGCAGAGTTCTGAACATGCATGGTCTTTCATGCATGCAGCAGTCTCCTCCGTACCAGAACTCATGAATGTAGCAACTCTTGGGTTGCTGGGGAGGGGATTGTGTCTTATAAATTTTTCTGTCTACTGAAAACACTCTATGCAACACTGCTTTTTCCATCAACCAGCAGGATTGATTCAGACATACAAATGGGTGAATCCCAAGCTTAGGACTGCTAATTTCTTTTGCATTGTCCCATTCTAAAGAGCATCCCCATAGATACAGAATGTGTGAGTTACAAGTTTACACAGCACAGTTTGATCTAAGACTCTGTCCTTTACTGAGGCTTGGTCCAGGTAGTAATGCAATGTAAAAGTATGTCGCTCCTTTTCAGATGGTGTCTAGCAAGGCAGATTTAAGAGGATCATGGTTGCAGTAAGACATAGCATCCCTCTGAGTCTGAAACAGATTGCTCAGTTTCAAAAGGAGATTTTTGTGGATAAGAATAGCAACTCCCTGTTTTCTTCTGCATACAAGAAGAGAACAAAATGCCCCATGCCTTCCCAGCCTAGGCAGATGGCCAAAACCTACACGCACGCACCAGTGTTCTCTTTTAACACTTCTACAGCACACATTCTGCACTCCCAACCCATAGCCCATTCAAATTAAACCACTTCTCAAGTACTCCATCTTCCTTCCTTCCCCCTTATCCTCCCATCTGCCCACCTTCCTTTTCCATTGCCTGTCCAATAAACCACCTTTTAAATCCCTAAGCTCTCCTTTCATCTCTGGGCCAATGAAAAAATTGGGTAGGCTCAAGGACAGAGTTGCAAGTTTTTCAGGTGACTGCCAGGGGTCTAAGGCTGCAATTTGACTGCAGTAGACCAGTGTATACTGACAGTGGTTTCACCATATCCTGGTAACCTTTTGGAGGCAGCTGGCCTGAACACAAATAGGTGACATTTGCAGTTGGTCTGGTCTGTAGACCACAGGTTACTGCATCCTGATCAGAAATGATACACCTTCCCCTTGCAGGAGCTGGGAGCGAGCATCTCAGAATGCCTGGGCCTCATAATAGCTGGAAGGCAGATCCAAGTATGGACTAAGCTACAATGCATTAATACCCTGGTGTCAAGAAGCATGGAGGGTTTGGTCATGCATAGTAGCTGCTTAGCATTTGCGTTTGAGTGGCTTTTCATCCAGGTGGCTGCTGATCAAGTAAGCCCTTCTGGTCTTTAGTTCCTGGTACCTGCAGATTGTGCCCACTAGAATTTGGGAGCACATGAGGCCAGTTGATCCTTATTGGCTGTGTTGGGAGTAGATGCTGGACTTCCATTCTCTCCTGTATTTTCTCCAAGGTGTCTTCTAGTCGAACTTAAGCTGAGGTGACCTGGGTAGCCAGTTGCATTTGAGGGTGGTAGCCTCTGATCTCTTTCTAAGAGACATTGGACTGAGTTAGTTTGTTATGCAGATCTCCCAACAAGAGTGAAAATGAGGAGAGACACAAGTTCAACTAGGCCAGGGCATAGTGTTTCTCAGGGTGCTATACTGGGCTCTACAACTGGGCTCTTGATTGGTTGGTGTTTATAGTTTTTGTGTGACAACTGCCATGCTTCTCAGCACCAAAATCTCCTCACTGAGCAGCACCTGCCAATGAACTCGCACTTCTCTTAACCTATCCTTCCCTTCTCCAGGACCAAGCAGGAAGTCAGTCCTCACATATGGGTGACGTCGGCGCCGACGGAGCCCCCGTGTGGAGCATTTCCCCAGCTTTCAAAGAAAGCCTTTGGGAATGCAGCGCGCATGCGCGGTCCCCTTCCCGCCCAAGGGTGCCATCTTGCTCAGTCTTCTTTTTTCCGCGGAGCCCAACGGACGTGTGTCTTAGTCACCCGGTTAAAAGTTGATTTTTTCCTTCGAAGATTCGTGGTTTTTTGCCAGTTTGACGCCGGTTCCCCTTCCCGCCTGGGCACGGTACATCGGTATCGAGCTCGGAGCTACATTTTCGTTTTTTGTCCTTTGAGACTAGCGTTCGCACTTTTTTTCTTTTTCACTGGCAACCCGGTCTTTTGACCTTGCAGGGGCCCTTTTTCCCCCGATGGCTGCCAGTGGGTTCAAGAAGTGTGATTGGTGTAAGAAACTGATGTCTCTCACCGACACACACGACTGCTGCCTCCGGTGCCTTGGGCCCGATCATGACCCGATGATCTGTGGCCCGTGCGGCAAAATGTCCTCTGAGGCGCATCAACGAGAAAGGATCTTCTCTGACTCCGCGTCCTGCTGGGCCCGGGCTTCGTCAGAGGTCTCGACGTCTTGGGACTCCGACCCCGAGCATCGTCGGGGCTCCTCTGAGCGGCGGTCTCCCTCACGGGAACACAAAAGGAAGAAGAAACCCGCGAGGGCGGCGTCAGTGGATGCTCTTGGTCCCTCGAGGGCCAGGTCGCATAGCCCCGACCGCCGTCCCGGGTCCTCGGAGTCGGAGAGGACTGCCAAATTGCCTCGTGTGGAGCCGGAGTCCCCGAGTCACGTGAGTGCTGTTGTCCTCGTGGACTCTCCTCCGGGGGAGCCGATGTGTCGGGGCCCGAGTCAGGGGCTGCTGAGTCTCCTGAGCTTGGACTCAGGTTGACGGCCTTGGAGAGCAGCTTGGCTGCCTTCATGGAACAGCAGCTGGTGCTGATCGCCGGTCTGACTGGTGCATCTGCCCCGACCACCGGGACCTCGACGTCCAAGTCGACACCGAAGGCCGAGCCGATCCTCGAGTCAATGCGGTCTCGAGTCGATCCTCGGCCAAGGTCTCCCTCGGCCTCCCATATGGGGCCGAGGTCGTCGACGCTGGTACCCTCAGCGCCGGGGCGGATGGCATCAGTGCCCGCCCGACCGGTGCCGCTCGATTCCTCCTCGGAGGGGTCGGAGTGGGAGACGGAGGACGAGGAGCCCCGGGACACTTTCTGGACCTGGTGCATCCCATCGGACTCACCGGAGTCCAAGCCTCGGAGAAGGTCCCCCCCCCCGGAGGATACCCGGTTCTTGGACTTCGTGAGGGACATGGCCAAGGCCTTGGCCTTCCCCGCGGATCCTGAGGAGGAGCCTCGAGCCAAGGAGCTCGAGGCCCTCCAGTATGACTCTCCACCCAAGGAGGCCTTTACTGTACCAGTTCCTCCGATGCTGGAACGGCTGCTCTTCCACATGTGGGAGGCACTGGCCTCGGCGCCGGTTCTCAGCAAACGGGTCGATTCCATTTATCGAGTCCGTAAGAGCCCTGGATTCCAGAAGGCACAACTATCGCACCACTCCATGGTTGTGGAATCAGCCATGCATCATCTGAAGAGTCAGAAGATGCACTCCTCGATGTCCCCCAGCAGGGAGGCCCGGAACCTGGATGCCCTCAGTAGAAAGTGCTTCCAGGGCTCTATGCTGGCTATGCGGGCATGTACCTCCGAGACCTGGCAAAGGAGATTGCTGGGTTCTCTGCTGGCCTCTCCAAGGAACCTTTGCAGAGGTTCAAGGCTTTGTCATCGGGATTCGAGAGTGCTCAACGTTTATATCTTGAGCAGCCTATGATGGCTTTGAGGCTTCGGCCCGAGTAGCAGCGGCCGGCATCGGTGTACGCTGTCAGGCCTGGCTACAGTCATCAGACCTCGAGCCATGGGTCCAGGACAAGTTGGTCAATGTCCTTTGCCGGGGTGAGAACCTCTTTGGCAAACCCATGGCTGAAAAGGCTGCAGAAATCGAGACTGAGACTCTCACCAGGACAAGGCTGTCCAGGAAGACTTCTGCCCCTTCTCAGAAGAAGAAGGGCTCGGGGAAAAAGCCCTTTTACCTGAGGAAGGCCTCTGCCTACAAATCCTACCCTCAATTCCAGGCCTCTACAGCTCCCCAACAGGGTCAGCAGGCCAAGGGGCAGGGACATGGGCCCCATAGGCAGAAAACCCCAAGCCGCCAGCTCTGGCTCCTGCACAGCAGGGAGCGGGGTTTTGACTCCCACTGCATAGCCTCTCCTCCTCAGCTGGCTCCTCTCAGCACAGGAGGCCGGCTGACACTGTATGCCCACAGATGGTCAGCTATAACAAGGGATACCTGGGTACTGAGCATAGTCCAAAAGGGCTACTTGCTCCACTTTCACCAGTTACCTCCCTCCTACTTTCCATGTGGGCCTTCAAGACTTCCTCTGCACAGGAACCTCCTCCTTCAGGAGTTGGCAAGTGTTCTACAGGAGCAGGCAGTGGAACCGGTGCCTCACCACCTGATAGGACGAGGCTTCTATTCCAGGTACTTTCTGGTACCAAAAAGGACAGGAGGCCTCAGGCCCATCCTAGACTTGCGAAATCTCAACAAGTTCCTGGAGAGGGAAAAGTTCAAGATGCTTACCCTTGGAATACTGCTGCCCTACCTCCAGCAGGGAGATTTGCTATGCTCCTTAGACCTAAAGGATGCTTATACTCACATCCTCATTCATCTAGACCACAGACAATATCTCAGATTTGTATTGGGAGGAAATCATTTTCAGTACAGAGTACTTACATTTGGCCTGACCTCCGCACCCAGGGTTTTCACCAAATGCCTGGCGGTGGTGGCAGCCTATCTCAAAAACCAGGGCATCTTTGTCTTTCCATACCTGGACGACTGGCTCATCAGGGGTCAGTCTCCACAGGAGGCCAGACAAGCCACTCTTCGCACTGTCTCTCTTCTCCAGCACCTGGGCTTCATCATAAACTTCACAAAGTCCACTTTGCTCCCCTCACTGGACATAGAGTTCATAGGGGCAAGTTTGGATACCTTACAAGCAATGGCTTATTTGCCCGGGAACAGGGCTCACAGACTGATGGCTCTGGCCCAGCAGTTTCACAGTGGATCTCTGGTCTCTGCCAGACATTTCCTGAGGCTTTTGGGCCACATGGCATCTACGGTCCATGAAACTCCAAATGCTCGTCTGCAAATGCGGCCTGCTCAATGGTGCCTCAGAGCTCAGTGGATACAGGCCACAAGAGACTTAAGAGACAGAGTAAGAGTGTCCAAACTACTAGCGGCCTCCCTGCAGTGGTAGCTGCATCTCCCGAAACTGATCAAAGGGGTGCCTTTCCAGGCACCACCACACACACAGGTGCTGACGACCGATGCTTCTCTTCAAGGTTGGGGTGCATATTGCCAGGGGGCATGCACTCAGGGCCTCTGGTCCCCTTGGGAGGCCACACAGCAGATCAATCTGTTGGAGTTGCAAGCTATTCGATTGGCTCTACAAACTTTCTCTCGTGTCCTCTCTCACCAGTCTGTCTTGATTCAGACAGACAACCAAGTAGCAATGTTCTCTGTGAACAAACAGTCAAGCAAGGCATGTTTCTCAAGGCAGTTTATCTACCTGGCCAAGAAAATTGCCTGGCAGACAGGTTGAGCAGGATTCTACAGCCTCACGAATGGCATTTGAATCCCCTAGTGGTCCAGCAGATCTTCCTAAAATGGGGACTTCCAACCATAACTTTTGTTAGCTTCCTTGATTTCTTTGAGCATTTCATCATCCATTTTTTCATTTTGGCCAGGCGGTCGATAGTACACCCCCACTGCCATCGCCTTCCCCTTTTTACATGGAATTTCAATCCATAGAGATTCTACAGCAAATTTTGTTTCTTGCAAAACGTTAATCCTTTCTGACTCAATGCCCTCTCTAACATAGAGCGCAACCCCTCCACCAATTTGATCAGTTCTAGCATTACGATATAGTTTGTACCCAGGTATCACAGTGTCCCACTGGTTGTCCTCCTTCCACCATGTCTTTGAGATACCAATCATATCTAACTTCTCATTTAGTGCTATATATTCTAACTCTCCCATCTTATTTTTTAGACTTCTAGCATTTGCATACAAGCATTTTAGAGACTGTATTTTCTTCATATTAATTTGGCCATTGGTAGGCATGGGTAATTTGGAATCTTTACGCTCTGTCTGCTCCATACTCAAGGGCATTTGGGCTACTTTACTCTTTTTTTGGAACCTCTCTGCTTTTGGTAGTATCCTTCAAGGATACATTCTTCCGAACCATGTGCTCTTGTGCAACTCTCGGCTTTCCCCTATTATCTAGTTTAAAAACTGCTCTATCTCCTTTTTAAAGGTTAATGCCAGCAGCCTTGTTCCATCCCGGTTAAGGTGAAACTCATTCCTTCAGAAGAGCCCCTCCTTTCCTCAGAATGTTCCCCAGTTCCTAACAAATCCAAAACCACCTTCCTTGCTCCATCGTCTCATCCACGCATTGAGAATATTTGTGCGTGGGACAAGGGTGGGGGTTTAGGATACTAGCGGTGGGGGGAGGAGGTTTGTCCCTCCTCCTTGAATGCTTCTTGAATGTTTTTCATGTTTTTTGTAAATTTTATTTGGAAAAGAAAAGTTAATAAAACTAAATTCCATGTCATCCTGCTAGACCAATCCAGACAAGCGAGTTGTATTCCCCTACCAGTAGATTAGTGGAGATAAAGAACCAATGAAAAGTCCAGATTTCAATGACATCACTCCTATGCCTTTATTCATCTCAGCCATTAGAGGTCCCGTCAGTATTTCATTGTCTCCTGCAGATGGTGGATGGATTTTCTCCTCTCTGAAGGAAAACAAATATGAAGATTGAGAGGAAAATCTTCATTAAATGCTCGTGAATGACAGCCTGTTGGTTATCTATCACTAGAACATGACGTGGGAGGCTCCACTAGACTACGGTCTTTTCAATAGCAATAGGAGAAGGGAAAATTTTGGATCTCCAGGAACAAGCAGGAATGAGTCTTCACATATGGGTATCGTCGGTACCGACGGAGCCTGCGCGGGAACGCTCCCCAGCGTCCAAAAGGAAAGCTTTTGGGAGCATCCCACAGCGCCTGCGCGCTGCCTTCCCGCCTTTCCTAACTGCCTCTCTCCAGTTCTTCTTTTCCGCGGAGCCAGCAGGTCGTGTTTTCTGTCACCGCTGAAGAATTTCTTATTTTATTTTATTTTTCTTTAGTCGCGTGTCTGCCTTCTCGATTCCGGACCGGTACTACCGGTCTTTTTTTCTTTCTTTAAAAAACCAAAAAAAAAACCAAAACCTTTTACTCTTCAGTGCATTTTTTCTTCTGGGGCCTTAGGCCTACAGATATATTTTTCCTCATGGAAAAACCCGCCTCCGGGTTTAAAAAGTGCACGAAGTGCAGTAGCACTATTTCTGTCACCGACACCCATGACTGGTGTCTGAAATGTTTAGGTCCTGACCACTCCATTGCGGATTGTGAGTCCTGTTCCATGATGTCTAAAAGAGGGTTACAGAATCGGGCAGCCAAGCTCAGTGTCCTGTTTCCCTCCGATGCAGCTTCTGTGGCATCGACGTCTTCCAGGGCTTCTTCTTCATCCCATAGATCTCAGTTAACCAAACTTAAATCTGGTCGGTCCTCAAAGAGTTCATCTCCTTCCAAGTATCGAGATGCCCCCGGGCTTACTCTTGAGGAACCCACACCAGCAAAATTACCCCGGCGGGAGGCTCCGGCTTCCAAAGCACTAACTGTTACAATGTTCTGGGGTACCGGTGCTCTCCACCGGTACCGACATCCAGACATTGGTAGCGTCAATGGATCAGAATATTCTGACCATGCAGCGTGCCATCACGGCATTCATACAAGCTGCGACGCCTACGGTACCGCAACAAACCCCATTGTCGGTACCCGTACCGATTCCGGTACAGGATCTGATTCCGGTTCCGATACCAGTACCGCTTGCATTGACATTAGCATCGACGGCAGCGGTACGCTATCCAGTGATGCCCATTAGTACCGACACGGTACCAATTACTCCCGAGGTCGATACCTCCCGGTATCCGTATCGGGCTCTGCGAGAGCATCCAGACAGTCGATACTTCGATTCCTCTGAAGACTCTGATTCTTCAGAGGCCTCAATTGAAGCATCGGGGATCCTTCCTCAGGAACCCTCTTCTCCAAAAAGGAGAATGTCTCCTCCTGAGGATTTGTCTTTTCAGGACTTCATTAGGGAGGTGGCCGAAGGCCTGTCCATCTCAGTAACCTCTGAAACTGAACCTAGAGCCAAAAAATTAGATATCCTTCAATATCCTAAGGCTCCTAAAGAGGCAGCCACCTTGACAATACATGAGATTCTTTTTGATCACATGTTGGGCATATGGGAGACTCCTCTTTCCACCTCCCCTCATTCCAGAAGGTTGGACACCATGTATCGTGTTCCTCCAGGTCCTGGTTTTCATAAGACTCAGCTTCCTCACCACTCCATTGTGGTAGAGTCTGCTATGAAAAAGATCAAGAGTACAAAAAGGCACTCCTCTGCTCCTCCAGGAAGAGAATGCAGAACCCTAGATGCCTTTGGAAGGAAAATCTTCCAGGCCAGTATGCTTATAGCCAGAATCAACTCCTACAGTCTCTATATGGGGATGTTTCTGAAAGAAGTTACAGATCATCTGCAAACCTTATCTCCTTTTATGTCAGAAGATAAGAGAGAAGAATATATCACCTGGCTTAAACATGCACAGGATGTATCCAAGTTTTCCAACCGTGCAGCCTTTGACTCTTTTGAGGGGGCCAGTAGAGCCTCGGCCATTGCCATAGGTGCATGCAGAGTTGCTTGGTTGCAAGCCTCTGATTTGGAATCCTGGGTACAGGATGGTCTAGGTAACCTTCCCTGTACAGGCGAAAACCTGTTTGGCAAAGATTGGCAAGCAAAGGCCAACCAGATGGATGCTGAAAATTCTGCTTTAGATAGACTTTCAAAGTCTACTACTGCTCCTTTTAAAAAGAGATTGTTCAAAAAGGGATCTTTCCCAAAGAAAGGGAACTTTTCTACTTATGGTCAGGCCTCTTCTCAAGGTCGTTTTGCTACAAAGAGACAGCAACAACCAAAACAGGCCAAAACTCAGGCTGCGAGGACTGCTACTGCCCAACAGCCTCAGCCTCCTCAGGGCCTTTGACTTCCCACTAGAGAACTTAGCCTTTCTGGCTCTAGAAAATCCAGAGCCTCTCACCATCCCAGGAAGGTTAGCTCACTTTGCTCCCAGATGGGAACAAATCACAGCAGAGCAGTGGACCCTCTCCATCATAAGGGAAGGGTACAAACTTCATTTCTTAAACCTTCCTCCTCACACCATGGTGAAACAGTTCAATTCTCCAACATCTCTCCTCAACCTTCTAGGTCAAGAGATTGCTACCCTTCTTGCCCAAGGAGCAATAGAAGAAGTACCCCTTCTTCAATGGGGCTCAGGGTTCTACTCCCCCTATTTTCTCATCCCAAAGAAAACAGGGGGCTACAGACCCATATTAGATCTCAGAGAATTGAACAAGTTTCTATGCAAGGAGAAATTCAAGATGACTTCTCTTGGAACTCTCCTTCCGTACCTCCAGAATCAAGACTGGCTTTGTTCTCTAGATCTCAAGGATGCGTACACCCATGTCCTCATCCATCCAACACACAGAAGGTTCCTTTGGTTCCTTTACCAAGAAAAGCACTACCAATAAAAAGTGCTTCCTTTCGGTCTGGCCTCTGCTCCAAGAGTGTTCACAAAATGCATGGCAGTAGTAGCTGCATTCCTACACACTCTAGGAATATTTGTATTCCCATATCTGGACGACTGGCTCATCCGAGCTCCATCCCAATCAGAGGCCTAGACTTCCCTGACCTGCACAAGGCGTGTTCTTCAGTATCTGGGACTGGTAATCAACATTCCAAAATCCCATCTCACCCCTACTCAGTCTCTAGAGTTCATAGGGGCCTTACTGGATACCACAACTGCAAGGGCCTATCTTCCCCAGGCCCACTGCCTACGCTTGGTGCAGTTATCCTCCCAGATTCATTTAAAATCCCATTTAACTGCTCGAGAGATGTTACAACTCTTAGGCCACATGGCCTCCACGGTGCATGTGGTTCCTTACGCTCGCCTTCACATGAGGGCAGCTCAGTGGACCCTATCCACCCAATGGACTCAGGCATCAGGTTGCCTGTCAGACAAAATAGCAACCTCCAGTTGCCTTTTTTGGTCCCTCCACTGGTGGAAGTCCACTCAAAATCTGTTGCTGGGGTCCCCCTTTCAACAGGTGTTACCCCAAGCAACCCTAACAGATGCCTCTCTAAAAGGTTGGGGAGCTCATCTACAAGATCTCTTGACCCAAGGCATCTGGTTTCCACAGGAGACATCTCTACATATTAACGATTTAGAGCTCAGAGCAATCTTTCTGGCTCTCAAAGTCTTCCACACCCTGCTCAGCTACAAGACAGTCCTCATCCACACGGACAACCAGGTAGCCATGTTCTACGTGAACAATCAGGGAGGAACTGGCTCTCTGTCGCTTTGCAACGAAGCTCTCAGATTGTGGGCCTTCGCCAGAGAGCATCAAATCCATCTCATGGCAGTGTATCTTCCAGGGGTTCAAAACTCTTGGGCAGACAGACTCAGTCGAGTTCTGCTTCCACACGAATGGTCCCTACATGGGGACCAGATAGCCAGGATTTTTCGGATTTGGGGTACCCCAGACATAGACCTCTTTGCAAGTCCGTGGAATGCCAAACTTCCCCGGTTTTGTTCCAGGATTCCATGTCAGGGAGTTCAGGCCAGGGATGCCTTCCTCCTTCATTGGGGGAAAGACTTCCTCTATGCCTTTCCACCTATTCCCCTCATTCCCAAAACTCTGTTCAAACTTCAGAGAGACAAGGGGTCTATGATCCTCATAGCACCACATTGGCCACGCCAAGTGTGGTACTCTCTACTTCTGCATCTCTCTCAAGCTCCTTCCCTGGACCTGAGGTCTGCTCCAGATCTCCTCTCCCAGGAGGAGGGAACCTTGTGGCACCCAAATCCTCAGTCTCTTCATCTCAGAGCCTTGTTGCTGAAGGCCTAGACCTTCAGGATTTACACCTTTCTCAGCAAGTAAAGGATATCCTTCATGCTTCCAGAAAGCCTTCCACCAGACGTTGCTACGCTTTTAAATGGAAAAGGTTTTCCATTTGGTGTGCAGAGAAGGGTCTCAACCCTCTTGCAATACCTTTGAATTCTTTATTAGACTATTTACTGCATTTATCCCATGCAGGCCTTAAAACAAATTCAATCAGAGTCCATTTGAGTGCTATTGCAGCATCCCTTAAGCCTCTCAATGGACAACCTATTTCCTCTCATCCTCTTATAGCAAGATTCATGAGGCCTTCTTTTGACTAAACCTCCCATTAGACCACCTCCAGTGGCATGGGACTTGAATCTGGTTCTTGGCCAGCTTATAAAGCCACCCTTTGAACCCTTAGCCACTACCTCCTTGAAATTCCTTTCCTGGAAGGTTATTTTTCTCATTGCAGTCACCTCAGCTCGCCGTATCAGTGAGTTGCAAGCTTTAGTGGCTAATCCTCCTTATACAAGGTTCCATCATGACAAGGTAGTCCTCAGAACTAATCCACACTTTATGCCTAAAGTGGTCTCACCTTTTCATCTGAATCAGGAGGTGTATTTGCCTGTCTTTTTTCCAGGACCTCATGCATCAACTGCAGAGAGGAATCTTCATACCCTGGATTGTAAAAGCGCACTTGCTTTCTACTTACAAAGAACACAGCAACATAGAAAGTCCTCTCAACTTTTTGTTGCTTTTGATCCTTCTCATTTAGGACTTCCAGTCTCCAAGAGAACTCTGTCTAATTGGATTGCTCAGTGTATTTCCTTCGCCTACCAGAGCAAGAATCTTTCTCTGGAGGGCCATGTCACAGCTCACAATGTGAGAGCCATGGCAGCCTCTATGGCTCATCTTAACTCTGTGTCCATCGTCCAAATCTGTCGAGCAGCCACCTGGGCATCGGTTCATACCTTCACAGCCCATTACTGCTTGGACAAGGACTCCCGCCAGGATGCCTTGTTTGGTCAGGCTGTTCTCAAACACCTGTTCCATACCTAATCAACTCCTACCCTCCATCCCTGACTGGATGCCTGAGATTCATGGGTGCAGGTGGAGCCCTTCCTAGGGACTCACAATCTGGGTGATCTCCCAGGCATCTCTAGCTGGGGAGTCCCCATATATGAAGACCCATTCCTGCTTGTTCCTGGAGATAGCACAGTTACTTACCTGTAACAGGTGATCTCTGGGAACAGCAGGAATAAGTCTTCACAACCCACCCACCTCCCCTAGGAGTTGTATCTCTCTATCTATCTTTCCTATCTCCAGGAACAAGCAGGAATGAGTTCTCACATATGGGTACGTCGGAACCGACGGTGCCTACGCGGGAAAGCTCCCCAGCTTCCCAGAAAGGAAGCTTTTGGGGCCTCCCACAGCGCATGCGTGCTGCCTTCCCGCCTTCCTGACCAACTCTCTTCAGTTCTTCTTTTTCCGCGGAGCCAGCAGGTCGTGTTCCTGTCACCGCTGAAGAAATTGTTATTTTAATTTGTTTCTTTGACCGCGTGTCTGCCTTCCCCGATTCCAGACCGGTACCGCCGGTCCTTTTTTCGTTTATTTAAAAAAAAAAAAAAATATATATAATTACTTTTTCTACGCTCCGTGTATTTTTTCTGTGAGGCCTCTAGGCCTTCTCAGGTCTCCCTCATGGAAAAACCAGCTTCTGGTTTTAAAAAATGCACTAAGTGTACCGGTACTATTTCAGTTACAGACACCCATGAGTGGTGTCTTAAATATTTGGGGCCTGACCATTCCATTCCGGATTGTCCATCCTGCTCTCTGATGTCCAAAAGGGGCTTACAGAACAGAGCAGCTAAATTTCATATGCTGTTTTCTACCGATAATCCAGCATCAACATCCTCCAGGTCTTCTTCTCCTGATGGATCTCAGGTAACCAAACATTCTTCGGGCAAGTCCTCAAAAGGCAAATCTCCCTCTAAGCAGCGAGAGGCCCTTGCAATTGACCCTGAGGACTCTGCCCCAGCCAAACAACCCTGGCGGGAAGCTCCGGCTTCCAAAGCTCCTCCTATGGGGTTACAGGTAGACATCGATGGCACGGCCTCGACCGATCTCCTGTTAGACTGCTCTGGGATACCGGCTAACACCGGTACCGACTTCCAGGCAGTTGTGGCGGCTATGGGTACTACGGTACAATCCATGCAGCAGGCCTTACTGACTTTCATTAATGCTGCACCGCCATCGGTACCGCGACAATCGGTTCAGACTCCGATTCCGGTACCGCAACCGATACCAGTACCCAGAGCATCTACTTCCAGTAGCATGCCGGTTCCGGTCTCCGGTTCCGGAGCTTTCTTCGATACCGCTCCGATACCCGGTACGCCCGATGTCGGTACCGATTGGTACGCGTATCGATCTCTGGAAGCAAATAGACGATACTTTGAATCCTCTGAAGATTCTGACACATCAGATGATTCTGCTGACGTCTCTTTTACTCTCCCTGAGGAGCCCTCTTCTCCAAAAAGGAGAATGTCTGTCTCCTCCAGAGGATTTGTCCTTTCAAGACTTCATTATTGAAGTAGCTAAAGGACTCTCCATATCTGTATCCTCTGAAAAGGAACCTAGAGCAAAAAAATTAGATATTTTAGGATACTCTAAGGTTCCCAAAGAGGCGGCCACCTTACCCATACATGAAATTCTTCAAGAACACATGATGGATTTGTGGGAGGCTCCTCTCACCCTATCTCCACATTCTCGACGTTTGGACACCATGTATCGGGTTCCCCCTTCTCCTGGTTTTCAAAAAACTCAGCTTCCTCACCACTCTATTGTGGTGAAGTCTGCTATGAAAAAGATAAAGAGTACCAAAAGACACTCTTCTACCCCTCCAGGAAGAGAATGTAGGACTCTGGATGCTTTTGGGAGAAAAATCTTCCAAGCTAGCATGCTTATTGCCAGAATCAATTCATACAGCCTCTATATGGGCATGTTTTTGAAAGAGATTGCATTAAAGATACGTCAGTTTCTCCCCTTTATCCCAGAGGATAAACAAGAGGAATTCCTTCTTTTGCTAAAGCACACTCAAGATGTTTCAAAGTTCTCCAACAGAGCAGCCTTTGACTCTTTTGAGGGGGCAAGCAGAGCCTCTGGCATAGCCATAGCTGCTCGCAGACTGGCTTGGCTCCAGGCCTCTGATTTGGAACCCTGGGTACAAGAAGGCTTGGGCAATCTGCCCTGTACAGGTGAAAATCTGTTTGGCAAGGAGTGGCAAATCAAAGCCACTCAAATGGATGCAGAGAATGCTGCTTTAGATAGACTTTCTAAGTCTACCTCTACCCCTGTCAAGAAAAAACCTTTTAAGAAAACTTTCTATAAAAAGACCAGATTTTCCACAAATACTGGCCAGCAATCTTCCCAAGTTCGCTTTGCTCCTAAGCGTCAGCAAACTAAACAGGCCAGAACAAAGGCTACAGGGGCTGCTACAATTCAGCAGTCCCAACCTCCTCAGGGTTTTTGACTTGATTCTAGAGAACTTAACCTTTCTGGCTCTGCAACAGCCAGAACCTCTCACCATTCCAGGAAGGTTGGCTCATTTTGCTCCCAGATGGGAACAAATCACATCAGAACCGTGGACCCTCTCTATTATCAGAGAGGGCTACAAACTACATTTCTCCAGCCTTCCTCCCAATACCATGGTGAGACAATTCAATTCTCCCCCATCTCTCCTGTACCTGTTGGGCCAAGAGGTGGCCACTCTTCTCGCCCAAAAGGCAATAGAAGAGGTTCCTCTTCCTCAACAAGGGTTAGGTTTTCTACTCCCCTTATTTTCTCATTCCCAAGAAAACAGGGGGGTACAGACCCATTCTGGATCTCAGAGAATTGAACAAATTCATATACAAAGAGAAATTCAAAATGCTTTCTCTAGGTACTCTCCTTCCATACCTACAGAGTCAGGATTGGCTTTGTTCTCTAGATCTCAAGGATGCGTACACACATATACTCATCCATCCATCCCACAGAAAATTCCTACGGTTTCTGTTCCAGGGAAAACATTTCCAATACAGAGTACTCCCCTTCGGTCTAGCCTCTGCTCCAAGGGTGTTTACCAAATGCATGGCAATAGTAGCTGCATTTCTACACACTCTGGGGATCTTTGTCTTCCCGTACCTGGACGACTGGCTCATCCGAGCTCCATCTCAGTCCGAGGCTCAGACTTCCCTGGACCACACCAGACGCATACTGCAGTATCTGGGACTTGTCATCAATCTGCCAAAGTCTCAACTCACCCCTACTCAATCCCTACTCAATTTATAGGGGCCTGGCTAGATACTACCACTGCAAGGGCCTATCTTCCTCAGACCCGTTGCCACCGTCTAGTGCACTTGGCCTCTCAAATTCAGTCCAGAAGCCACTTGACTGCCAGAGAGATGCTACAACTGCTAGGCCACATGGCATCCACAGTTCATGTGGTGCCCTATGCTCGCCTACATATGAGAGCAGCTCAATGGACCTTGTCCACCCAGTGGACCCAAGCATCAGGAGCTCTCTCAGACCAAATAGCAACCTCAAAACGTCTTTTTTGTTCTCTCCAATGGTGGATATCCACTCAAAATCTGTTGTTGGGGGCCCCCTTCCAACCTTTGTTACCCCAAGCATCTCTCACTACAGATGCCTCCCAAACCGGTTGGGGAGCTCATCTCCAAGACCTCTCCACTCAGGGCATTTGGTCTCCACAGGAGACCACCCTTCATATCAACCTTTTGGAGCTGCGAGCAATTTTCCTTGCTCTCAAGGTCTTTCATACCCTCCTCATCAACATGACAGTCCTTGTTCATACCGACAATCAAGTAGCCATGTTCTACATAAACAAACAAGGAGGGACTGGCTCTCTGTCGCTTTGCAACGAAGCTCTAAAACTGTGGGCCTTCGCCAGAGAGCATCGGATCCATCTCCTGGCAGTGTACCTCCCAGGAATCCAAAACTCTTGGGCAGACAGACTCAGTCGAGTTCTGCTTCCACACGAATGGTCCCTGCACATGGATCAGGTACTCAGAATCTTTCAGGAATGGGGGACCCCGGACATAGACCTCTTTGCAAGTCCGTACAATGCCAAACTTCCCCGGTTCTGTTCCAGGATTCCGTGTCAGGGAGCTCAGGCCAAGGATGCCTTCCTCCTTCATTGGGGTCAAGCCTTCCTATATGCCTTTCCACCCATTCCCTTGATTCCCAAGACTCTATTCAAACTTCAGAGGGATCAAGGATCCATGATCCTCATAGCTCCACGCTGGCCACGCCAAGTGTGGTACCCTCTACTTCTGCATCTCTCCCAGACACCCTCCCTGGATCTGGGAGCTGCTCCAGACCTTCTGTCTCAAGAGGAGGGGACTTTGTGGCACCCAAACCCCAAGTCCCTTCACCTCAGAGCTTGGTTACTGAAGGCCTAGACCTTCAAGACTTGAATCTTTCTCAACAGGTGAAGGATGTCCTCCATGCATCAAGGAAACCTTCCACCAGGCATTCTTATGCTTTTAAATGGAAAAGATTTTCAATTTGGTGTGCAGACAAAGGTCTTAACCCTCTAGCACTACCTTTGAATTCTTTACTCGAATATCTACTGCATCTTTCCAATGCAGGACTTAAAACCAATTCTGTAAGGGTCCATTTGAGTGCTATTGCAGCATCTCTTCAGCCTATCAATGGACAATCTGTTTCCTCTCATCCCCTTATTGCAAGATTCATGAGAGGTCTAACTTTAACTAAACCTCCCATTCGGCCTCCTCCGGTGGCATGGGACTTAAACGTAGTTCTTGGTCAGCTTATGAAGCCACCCTTTGAACCCTTAGCCACTACCTCCTTAAAATTCCTTTCCTGGAAAGTCATTTTCCTTATTGCAATCACTTCTGCTCGCCGCATCAGTGAACTGCAGGCTTTAGTGGCTAATCCACCTTATACAAGGTTCCATCATGATAAGGTAGTCCTTAGGACAAATCCCCACTTTATGCCTAAAGTGGTCTCACCTTTTCATCTTAATCAAGAGGTATATCTACCTGTCTTTTTTCCAGCTCCTCATGCATCAAATGCAGAGAGGAACCTTCATACTCTAGACTGTAAAAGAGCTCTTGCCTTTTACCTCCACAGGACACAGCAACATCGAAAGTCTTCTCAACTTTTTGTTGCTTTTGATCCTTCTCATTTAGGACTTCCAGTCTCGAAAAGAACACTGTCCAATTGGATTGCTCAGTGTATTTCTTTTGCTTATCAGAGTAAGAACCTTTCTCTGGAAGGCCATGTCACAGCTCACAATGTGAGAACCGAGGCCACATCTATGGCTCATCTTCATTCTGTATCCATTGACCAGATCTGTCGAGCAGCCACCTGGGCCTCGGTTCATACCTTCACAGCCCATTACGTCTTGGACAAGGACTCCCGCCGGGATGCCTTGTTTGGTCAGGCTGTCCTCAGATACCTGTTCCATTCTTAGACAACTCCTGCCCTCCGTCCCTTAATGGATGCCTGAGATCCATAGGAAGACGAGGAACCTTTCAGGGTCTCATACCCTTGGGGATCTCCCAGGCATCTTAGCTGGGGAGTCCCCATATGTGAGGACTCATTCCTGCTTGTTCCTGGAGATAGCACAGTTACTTACCTGTAACAGGTGATCTCTGGGAACAGCAGGAATTAGTCCTCACAATCCACCCACCTCCCCTAGGAGTTGTATCTCTCTCTCTCTCTCTCTTTCCTTTCCTTTGATTTAATTAGTGGAGGAGGGATAGTAAGGAAATCCACAGTACTACCTTTTAACTTTCGAAAGGGAGACTATGATAAAATGAGGAAAACAGTCAAGAAAAAACTAAAAGGAGCAGTTGCAAAGGTTAAAGACGTACATCAGGCTTGGCTGTTGTTGAAAAATACTATCTTAGAAGCCCAGACCAGCTGTATTCCACGCTTTAAGAAGAAGTGGAAAAAACTGCCAGCATGGTTTAAAGTTGAGGTCAGAGAGGCTGTTGTTGCCAAAAAAGCATCTTTCAGGAAATGGAAAAAAGAACCAAACGACGAAACCTGCAAACAGCACAAGCACTGGCAAGTCAATTCAGCACAAGCACTGGCACCTCATTCCAGACAGGCATCTTCCCCCGAAGCCTAAAACAAACTTCAATCAGACCACTGCTCAAGAACAATAAACTGGATCCCACAAAGATGGACTCATACAGACCCATCTCCAGTATACCGCTTCTAGCTAAAATCTCAGAGAAAATAGTACACCGTCAACTGAGCCAACATATCGAAGATAATTCACCCCTCGATCCCTGCCAGCACGGGTTTCGCGAGCAACATGGTGTAGAAACCTTGCTCACAATTCTACTCAGCACTCTGATAACGGGGATAGATAACGCCAAACAAGGATTCGCCCTCATCTTTCTCGACATTGCAGCGGCTTTTGACTCCGTCAGTCATGATCTACTTCTGGCCCGCCTGGTCGAAAAGGGAATCCACGGCACCGCCCTCGCATGGTGTACCTCATACCTACATGACAGATGGCAACACGTCCGCTCCGGTACCTCAACCTCCACCCCATTCCCATTAACGAAGGGTGTCCCTCAAGGTTCCTCACTCTCTGCCCTATTCTTTAACGTCTATATGCAGCCTATCTGCTCCATCATCAGGTCCTTTGGTATAAACTGCCTAATTTATGCCGATGATGTCCTCATGTTCACCCCAATACATACTGATCACCCAGACCTATCCCGATTATCCTCATGTTTCAACGCAGTCACAGACTGGCTACACTCGCAGAAGCTCAAAATCAACCTTAAAAAGACGGATGTACTTTTCATCAGCAGAGATCAAGAATTTACCCCGCCACCTTCACTGAAAGTACGTGACGCCGAACTTCTCACAAAGTCAACGATCCGTTACCTTGGAGTAACGCTCGACCAACATCTCAACTTAAACGCCCAGATAAGCAACATCTCAAAAGCTATTTACCACAAGATCCGTATGTTACGTAACATCAGACCTCTACTTGAGCCAGAGGACTTTCGAACAGTCTTTCAGTCACTGGTGATGCCCCATTTCGACTATGCGAACTCCATTCTCCACGGCCTTCCGAAGTGCACTCTTCAACCGCTGCAGCTAGCAATGAACACTGCAGCCCGAACCCTTCACCAAGCCTCTAGAAGGGAGCACATTACCCCCATCCTGAAAACGCTACATTGGCTCCCAGTACGCCATAGGATCACCTTCAAAATCTTAACAATAACTTTCAAAGCCATCAACAAATGCACAGCCAGCGCCCTTTCTGAACTTATTCAACTCACCCCACCCAACAGACTGAGAAGATCCGCCGCCACCAACTCCCTAATACTCCCGAAACCCATCACCAAATGTACGAAAACCACCAGAGACCGCGCCTTTGCGCTATCAGCACCTTCATGCTGGAACAACCTACCAACCAACATCCGTGCCATAAACAACCTTCACCAATTCAGAAAGGCTTTGAAGCACTACCTCTTCCTGCAATGCTTCCCCAACTTAGAAGACATTACGTAGCCACACCTCATCCCTACCCACCATCCATCCAATCGCCCTCTCCGACCCTCCGTCCCTCCTCTCCCGGTTAATCACCTGACCGACCTTAACTCTACACCTCACAATGGATTTTAAATACATGCATAGATAGATCGAAGAGTGATGTACATAGTTTGACATGTTCTCCAAGTTCAAATTCCTGTTTATTGTAAGTCCAATGTAGTTTCCCCACACTGGACATTTGTGTTACATGTGAACCGCGCTGATGTAAATAGTGCGGTATATAAAAAATGTTAAATAAATAAAAATAAATAAATAAAATGCAAGGCATTGATAAGGCAGGCAAAGGGAGAATTTGAGAAGAAGCTTGCTGCAGAAGCAAAAACGCGAAGTAAAGACCTTTTCAAGTACATTCGTAGCAAAAAACCTGTGAGAGAGTCAGTTGGTCCATTAGATGATAAAGGGGTTAAAGGAGCACTAAGAGGCGACAAGGCGATAGCAGAGAGACTGAACGAATTCTTTGCTTCAGTCTTTACTGAGGAAGATGTAGGGATGTTACCCATGACTGAAGTGGTATTTAAAGGTGCAGAAGAATTGAAGGAAATATCGATACATCGAGAAGATGTATTACAACTATTAGATAAGCTGAAGAGTAGCAAATCACCTGGGCCGGATGGTATACATCCAAGGGTATTGAAAGAACTGAAATATGAGATTGCAGACCTGCTATTAGTAATCTGTGAACTATCATTAAAATCATCTCTAATACCTGAAGATTGGAGGATCGCCAATGTAACACCAATTTTTAAAAAGGGTTCCAGGGGTGATCCGGGAAACTACAGACCGGTGAGCCTGACGTCAATACCGGGAAAAATGATAGAAACCATCATAAAGAATAAAATTACTCAGCATGTAGATAGTCATGAACTAATGAGAGACAGCCAACATGGCTTTAGACAAGGAAGATCTTGTCTTACTAATCTGTTATGTTTTTTGAAGGAGTGAATAATCAGGTGGACAAAGGTGAGTCGGTTGATATTGTGTATCTGGACTTTCAGAAAGCCTTTGACAAGGTCCCTCATGAGAGACTTTTGGCAAAACTAAAGAGTCATGGGATAGGAGGCAGTGTACTATTGTGGATCAGGAACTGGTTAAAAGATAGAAAGCAGAGGGTAGGGCTAAATGGCCAATTTTCCCAATGGAGAAAGGTGAATAGTGGTGTACCCCAGGGATCTGTGCTGGGTCCGCTGCTTTTTGACATATTCATAAATGACCTGGAAAGTGGAATAACGAGTGAGGTTATCAAATTTGCAGATGACACAAAACTATTTAAAGTTGTTAAAACCCAAGAGGATTGTGAAAAATTGCAGGAGGATCTTGATAAATTGGAAGACTGGGCATCAAAATGGCAGATAAAATTTAATGTTGACAAGTGCAAGGTTATGCACCTAGGGAAGAACAACCCAAACTATGGTTACACGATGCAAGGTTCCACATTAGGAACCACCACCCAGGAAAAAGATTTAGGCGTCATTGTAAATACCATGTTAAAACCCTCGGCCCAGTGTGCAGCGGCGGCCAAGAGAGCAAATAGAATGCTAGGTATGATAAGGAAAGGAATGGAAAATAAAACAAAGGATATTATAATGCCTCTATATCGTTCCATGGTGAGACCGCACCTTGAATATTGTGTGCAATTCTGATCGCCGTATCTTAAAAAGGATATAGAGTTATTAGAAAAAGTTCAGAGAAGAGCCACCAAAATGGTAAAGGGGATGGAAGGATACTCCTATGAAGAAAGGCTAAAAAGGTTAGGGCTCTTTAACCTGGAAAAGAGACGGCTGAGGGGAGATATGATAGAAGTCTATAAATTAATGAGCGGAGTGGAACGGGTAAACGTAGATCGATTGTTTACCTTATCAGAATATAGAAAGACTAGGGGACATGCAATGAAGCTACAGGGTAAACTATTTAAGACTAATAAGAGAAAATATTTTTTCACTCAACGTGTAATCAAACTCTGGAATTTGTTACCGGAGGATGTAGTAAAGGCTGTTAGTGTAGCTGGGTTTAAAAAAGGTTTGGACAAGTTCCTGGAGGAAAGGTCCATAAGCCATTATTAAGAAGGGACCCAGGATATCAATGCTTGAACCAATACAAGCATTGTGGAACCTGTGTCCCTTGGGGAAACTGCTAGGTACATATGACCTAGATTGGCCACTGTTGGAAACAGAATACTGGGCTTGATGGACCTTGGTCTGACCCAGTATGGCATATCTTATGTTCTTATGTTCCTCTCTCTATTGTCTCAGCTTTAAACTCGAACTGAAGAGAGTTGGTCAGGAAGGCGGGAAGGCAGCGCGCATGCGCTGTGGGAGGCCCCAAAAGCTTCCTTTCTGGGAAGCTGGGGAGCTTTCCCGCGCAGGCTCCGTCGGTTCCGACGTACCCATATGTGAGGACTAATTCCTGCTGTTCCCAGAGATCACCTGTTACAGGTAAGTAACTGTGCTTTCCTCTCTCTCTCTCTTTGTCTCAGCTTTAAAACTCGAACTGGAGAGAGGCAGTTAGGAAAGGCGGGAAGGCAGCGCGCAGGCGCTGTGGGATGCTCCCAAAAGCTTTCCTTTTGGATGCTGGGGAGTGTTCCCGCGCAGGCTCCGTCGGTACCGACGATACCCATATGTGAAGACTTATTCCTGCTGTTCCCAGAGATCACCTGTTACAGGTAAGTAACTGTGCTTTCAGCCCCATGCTGTTACCCTGGATAAGAACCTATTCAGCAGTCAGAAAATTGGAAGAATCTGGAAGGTTGGAAGTATTCAATAGCCTCACACAACCTCAACGCCCTCTCCCTCCTCCTCTGTCCCCCTGCTCTCTCCCAAAGATTGCTGAATGCTCTTGGAGGAATCTGCCTGCCAGCCATCTTAAAAGCAGTGCTGCCAAGCCTGAGAAACTGTTTCAGGGGAGTAGAGCTGAACTCGGCACGGATCCTCTACCTGGAACCCCCTTGTTGGGTGTTCCTGATTCTGTTTTTCTGGGACGCAATTTGGGGTGGATCGTTGGTGCGGTGTGGGGCTTTCCCGCCATTTTCTGCATGTATTAGTAGTGTTTTTACCTATTGTGTGCCTGACAGTTGCACGGTCCTATTTCTTGCTGCTATCAGGAAGAAATGATAGTATTTGAAAATACAGTTCTCTCTTCTTGTTTCAGTAGTTTCCTCCTGTTCTTTTGTGCTTCTATAAGTTGGAACTGGCCTCTATTAGGCTCTGGTGCCATGAGCCTTCATTTACAACCTAAGGATCTTTTATTTCATAACCCCTCACTCTCTTACATTAGTGACAGTTCTTTGCTAGGATCCATAGCTGAGTCAGTTGCTATCACTGTTAAATGATGGCGAAGCATCCTCTGTCTCAGCTGGATTGAACATAAGAAGCTGGGCCTTGGAATTGAGTTTAGGTCACAATCATGCTAGTCTGATTAGTTAGTAATCTAGGTGGAATGTTCTAATACAGGAAATTATGGTAAGTGGAACATGATGCACTATTAAAACATAATAATATAAAGTGAATTCTAACACAGTATGTCTCTTCCTAACAGAGACCAGACATCTGACATACCAACTTTGAGACTTTCATATACCAAGGTATGTAAATAACATGGCGTTTGTTTCTTGAATTTGTTATGTTTAATGATCTCATGAGTTAGGAATAAAAATCAAGGAATCTTCTCTAACATCAGTAGCACCTCCCCTCACATCGTGATGAAACAGTTGGTCTGACAGGCACAACCAACTAGTGGCAACTAGTTCTTGATCTGTAATCACTATAGGAAATAGTGGCACTTGTTGGACCTATCTCCTCCTCTTATTTTTTTTCTGTTGATAAGGAAGATTGGAGCAGGCAAACAAGTGAGTGATGTTATCTGACTGCACCAAGGTGGAATAGCACTTCTATTGCTTAGAACTACTGTAAAGTTGTAAGCATGTGCAGCTCTTCCAACACACATTGGTCTCCTCAGTCCCCTTTCATTTGTTTTTGCCACTCTACTGAACAGATGTGAAAAAGAAAGCTCTCCCATGGAGGTGTTTTATTTCTGTGTACATTTTCTTCTTTCTAAAAACCAAAAATAATTTTTCTTCCATTGCTTGCGATGTCCCAGTCAAAATTGGGGTTCCATCCTTGCCTGCAGTTGTTGGGAGAAAAATCTATAATTTTGACACCTTTGCAAAATTAATAATTTTGTCTGGATTCAGACCATAATCAGACTAATTTACAAGCGCCACTGTGGAAGGGATGTCTCTGCATGTTCAAAAGGACTACTTGAACTGCCTCCATAATCACTATGAAACAGAGAAGAAATCCCTGCTTTCCCATAAAAAGGACATTGATGTTGCAGACATCGGCTGACACTGCACACTTTTTTTTTGTAATATTTTATTTATATCAAACAGTAACCATTCAGCAATTTTATACCATATGAGTAACAAAGTTGTTGAAAATCATAACAAACAATGATGCATCCTTTCCAGATACATCAACCCATCTGCCCCTCTCCAAAATACAGTTAGTCATTTCACCACTGAAAAAAAAATCAATCTCTCCCTTCAGATAGTAATTTTACGAGAATATTTTTGAAAGGGTTCCCAAACCCCTTTGAAATTTAAGATTTATTGAATTTTAGAAAATAATAAAACACCACAACATAGCCAAAATCTCCCCCCCAAATAGGAAATGGATTGCATGCTTAAACAACTACCACTAATACAAAGGGTCTGCTACTCCCATATCCCACCAGTCCCATCTGACTTTTGACAGGACTCTGGCTATCTCAGGCAGTTCTCCCAGTCTTCTTGTACTCTGTATTACCTCCCCCCATCTGAAATCATCCCACTCCCCAGCCATCTCTCTCTCCCAGGCTTGCATAAACTTGGGTTTGGCCTTCCGCTCTTTCATCAGCATACTACTATACAACTTGGATAGAAATCCTCTAGAATACTCCCACGACTTATGTATTTCCTCAAATTCCATGGGTTGTCCACTTACATCTCACCATACTTCCAGTTGTTTCAAAAAGTGAGCCACTTGCAAAACATGGAACTGATCTCCTTCCCCCAATCCCTATTTGTTCACAAAGATTGGCAAACATTTTTAACCCCCATCTGCATTCAAAAACTGATCCATCCTTACCAGCCCCCACCCTGCCCATTTGCAAAATACCTCTTATAGGCTACTGGGTGGGAAATCATCATTATAGCACACATGCATGTATCTTACAAATGTTTTCACCCCCACTAACTGTACCCACCTCCCCCAAACTTTCAGTGTAGCCCCTGTCATAGGGTTCCCAATCTTCTCCTCCCCCCGCCCGTCCCAACCTCCTTTGCCAGCACAATGCCTCCAGCAGAGTTTCTCTTGAAGCACATTGTTCAAGCCATACCCATGGTTATCCTTCCTTTCCCATTCTTCAATCAAACAGTGCTCTGTTGAGCAGTGTCATAATACATCTGCATATTGGATACCCCTATCCCTCCTCCAGCCTCCTCATAAATAATACCCTCCTTGACACCCTCAGGGGACGCCCTTCCCAAATAAAATAAAAAATGATAGATGGCATCTCTTTCATATATCAGATAGGGACCTCCCACGACAATGCCATAAAATAAAATAAATTGCTGGGTAAAACATTCATTTTCACCCCTGAAACCCTTTCCACCCACGACAAATATAGCTCCTTTATCTCTCCAAATCCTATTTAAGAGTTTGTGGCAATGGCAGGTAATTACTCCTAAAAAACTTGCTAAGATCTCCACACAATCTCACTTCCAAGTAGCGAACTTCTTTCCTGGCCCATTTAAACTGAAAAGCCTGCTTAAGCTGAGATGCCAGGCCTGGCTCTATGTTTAACCCCAACACTTCCGTTTTTATCTACATTTACCTTATAGCCAGAGACAAGACTGTATGGTCATATCGCCTTCATAAGAATCAGAAAGGAAAATACTGTCTCTCTAATGGAAAATATAACATTGTCTGCTAAGAGGGACATTTTGTAAGCTACCTCCTGACTTCCACACCCCTAACATATCCCTGTTCCCGAATTCTTGCTGCTAAAGGTTTGATTACTAGGGCAAATAGTAAAGAGGACATGGGACACCCCTGCCTGTTACTCCTCCACAGACCAAACTTATTAGAGTACCCCCCATTAACCCAGATATGAGCTGAGTGACAGGAGTAAAGAGCTTGGATCCATTGGATATACATTTCCCCAATCTCAAATTTGCACAATATTGATAACATAAACCCCCATTCTACCTGGTTGAATGCCTTCTCAGCATCCACTGTTTTCAGGAGAATCCCCTTCCCATCCGCCTTCATCCTCCAAATCAAATTGAGGATCTTCTGCACATTATCCGACGCCTGATGCCTTGGGATAAAGCCTATCTGGTCCACTTTCACCAATCTAGGCATGAAAGACGTCAGCCTATTGGCTAGCATTTTCACCAGTAGCTTTGCATCTAGCTTGATTAAGGAAATGGAATTGTAGGACCTGCAAACACTTGGGTCTTTTCCCAGCTTAGGCAACACCATTATCCCAGCTGTGCACATAGAGCATGGGACACCTTCTCCCTCTACCACTGCATTAAAGATCTGAACCATAGGACTCGCCAATAAATCCTGAAATTGCTGTTAGCATTTGGCTGTAAAGCCATCCAACCTCGGTGCCTTCCCAATTTTAAGCACCTCCTTCATGAAAGCTAGTCCGAATGGGTACAGCTAGTGGAATTTCAGATTATCCTCACGCAGCTTAGAGGTCACACAGCTAAATTCCTGTCGCTGCTGCAGAGTCCCTGAAGACAGATACACAAATACAGCCACTTGGTACTGTTGCCAATCAAAACTATAGATCAGGATCTTGTCCTGGATGCAATTCTTTCCTTGATGGCATTTATCGTGCATGCAGGTAATGATGTCACGAGGGCAGTTTCCTTTCAGTAGGCCAAGTGCACAGTGGGCTCTCTCCAGTTGTATTTCCAGCACTAGCATTTCCTTGTTCTCTGTGCCAAGCAGCTCACAAAAGATCTCGGGATGCCACCCATTTACAATCACTAAATTCTGGATCCTCAGGCACCCCTCTTATTCATAAGCTACTGCGTTTCATCCGGTTTTCCTCCAGTTTCAAGTGCAAGGCCTCACTCTACTTTCCACTCCATGGTTTTATCCTGCATCTCTTGTACTGCTCTGATGAGCTTGTCAATCCCCCACCTTGTGTTTCTCTACACAGTGCCCCAGATCTGCAACATCTGCTCGAATTTCAGCTACTTTCGCCCTGAGCTCAGTCTTTGCAGCCACAGTCTGCTGCTTGATGTCTTCAAACCACTCCTTTAATTCATCACTTGGGAAAGTGTCACTGTGACCCAGGCATTATCACTTCCTCTTCCCCCCCCTCCCGCAGTGTACCCTCTGCCATCTTAGCCTCCTCACACTGCTCAGCACACATCCCAGTAAATGTGAACTCTTTCAGATCTGCCATTGTTTTGCGCCACATTGCCATCCTGACAACCAATCCTCTGCCTCTTAACCGATCTTGTGCCTCTTAACCTCACCGTTGCTCCTCTTTTGAGTGTGTTGGGAACGATTTGTTCTATTTACACCTCCAATGTTAGAAGCCTTTGATGGAGCTTGTCCCTCAGGCAGCCATCAGGATGGTGGCATCACTTCCTCTCCTCCCAAACCCCTTTGAAATGCTTCAGCTTATTGTGTATGGGAGCTAAGTTTTCCATTAGGTGTACCTTATTCATTTGGGCAAGCCACTGTTCTAAATTGGGTAGATTGATATCTTTCCAACATCATGCTATTTCTCATCTAGCTCAACTCATGCAGTGTTTAATTAGCTCCTTTTGCACCTTAACCATCCCCTCTCCCAACTTCCCTACTAATGCCAGTGGGCAGTAAATTGGAATTCCCTCTCTATCATCTCCTGAATCACCCACCCTACAGCCCTCCAAAAGATGTATAACTGAGAACAAATCACCATATACAGTAGAATTCACACCTGTTGCCACACCTTCCACCAATAAAGAGGAGATACTTTAAACACATTCAGTTTAACATCACTGGAGTGAGATACCATCTGTATAGCACTCTATAGCCATTCTCCTTTATCAAGTTTGACACTGAGGGTCTTCCCCTCTCTTTAAAACTTTTCCCCCGAATCATGCTCCCATTTATCCTTATTCTGGAGCAATCTTTTATATATTCTCAAAATTGCCCCTCGAAGAGACCCTGGATGCTGGCACAACATCTCAGAATTTGTACAGATTTGTTCACTAGCTACAGTCCACTATCGCTGGCCCAAAAAACGTCTGATTTGAAGCTAGACCATAAGGATTTTTATGGCTATCTCAAAGTTGTCCCTAAGGTCTTGAAAGCTCAATACCTCACCTTCATCGCACAATTAGTTTACCCATTCCTGGTCACTTGAGATTGGTCTCTTTTTATCCAAATACACTGAAAAGCTCTCCTTTTGAATTTTCTACTCTCATTTCCCAAACAATGTGTTTCCACTGCAGGAAATTTCAAATTATATTTAATTGATTGTAATAAAGAAGGCAAACCCCTTTAACTTCTTACAGATCTTTATATCTAGTCCAGAGATGTCCATATTCCTCCCCTGGATCACCCCTCTATCTAACCAAGGCAAGTGCCTTAAGGGGATGAATGGTAAACCCTCCTGTTCAATTTGTACCCACGATTTCTCCTCTTTATTTCCCCTCCATTCAGGGAATGTTCTCAACTGGGAAGCCAGATAGTAGTATTAAAAAGGTACCCCCAATCCTCACTTGGTTTGCAGCTTGTCATGCTGTGAGGGCTTGCATGCATCAGTGATGCTGAGAGCTAAGCTATTGGTAGCTTAACTACTGGCAGGGTCTCCCAAGATAGGTCCCAGCTGAGGTGCCAGACCAAGACAAACCACCCATCTGGGCAGCAGCAGAAAGGGACGGTGTTAGCGGCAGAGGATTTCTGTGATATCTGCTGCAACAACACTAGAATTACCTGCGCGGAAGAAAGGCCTGGCAAATCTACTTGTGTATCTTGCCACAAAAACCCAATGGATAGTCAAAAAAACAAATTGCACTATAGGGCTGGAAGATGAGACCCAGGTCGGAAGGCACACAACTGGCTACTGGGGATGAGCTGAAGATTTCTCAGAGCAAAGCCAGCATTTATGATGTGGTTGGATCAAAGCCCTCGAGACATCAGACTGCTGATGTAGCTGCGCATGAAATGAGTCAGAGGTTGCAAAGATGTCTTACATATTGGGACATGGAATGTATAAAGCATGAACCAAGGGAAGTTGGAAGTGGTTAAGAATGAAATGGAACATATACAACTCGATCTGTAGGGTGTCAACAAACTGAAATGGACTGGTATCGGGCACGTTGCATCTGATGATCACATGGTCTACTATGCTGGAAATGAAAGACCAATAAGAAATGGTGTTGTGTATATATAATTAAGAAGAAACTTGCAAGAACTGTAATGAAATACAGTGCAGTCAGTGAATGCTTAATTTATATTTGTCTATGAGGAATGCCCATCAACCCAACTATAATTCAGGTATATGTCCCAACAACAGCTGCAGAAGAGGAAGAAGTTAGAAATTTAGAAACATGACAGCAGAAAAAGACCACATGGCCTATCTATTCTGGCCTTCCATATCACCCACTACATGAGTCCCCTTTTTTCTTTAGAAAACCTCTAAGTTTATCCCATGCTTTTTTTAAAATTTAGATACTGTTCTCATCTCTACCACCTCCACTAGGAGACTATTCCACTCTTTCTGTAAAGAAATATTTCTGCATATTACTCCTGAGTCTATCCCTTTTCACTCTCATCCTATGTCCCCTTGTAGCAGAGCTTACTTTCAATCAAAAGAGGCTCTCCTCCTGTGCATTTATGCCACGGAGGTATTTAAACGTATCAATCATATCACCTCTGTCCTGCCTTTTCTCTAAAGTATACATATTAAGGTCCTTAAGTCTGTCCTCATGTGCTTTATAAAGAAGACCACTAACTATTTTAGTAGCCACCCTCTGCACAGACTCCAACCTGTTTATATCCTTTTGAAGGTGCGGTCTCCAGAATTGCATACAATACTCCAAAGAGGTTGCACCAAAGCCTTATATAGAGGCACTATCACCTCCTTTCTTCTGCTGGCCATTCCTCTCCCTATGCACCCAAGCATCATTCTAGCTTTTACCGTCACCTTTTCTACCTGTTTAGCTACTTTGAGATCGTCAGATACAGTCACGCCTAGATCCCATTCATTTTTCTTGGACAGAAGTATGTTGCCCCAATACTGTACTGCTCCCTTGGATTGTTGCAGCCCAAATGCATAACCCTACATTTCTTAGCATTAAATCTCAGCTGCAAATTCTAGACCAAGCTTAGCTGGATCCCTCCTCATGTTATCTACACCTTCTTGGGTGTCTACTCTATTGCAGATTTTAGTATCATCCACAAAGAGGCAAACCTTACCCGACAGCCCTTCCGCAATATCACTAACAAAGATATTAAAAAGAATCGGACCAAGGACAGATCCCTGCAGCACTCCACTGGTAATCTCCTTCTCCTCAGAGTGAACTCTATTTACCTGTACCCTATGTTGCCTCCCACTCAACCAATTTCTAACCCAAGCAGTAACTTTAGGGTCCATCCCTATGTGCTCAGTTTGTTTATAAGTCACCTGTGCAGAACAGTGTCAAATGCTTTACTGAAATATAAATATACCACATCTAGGGCTCTCCCTAAGTCCAACTCCCTGGCCACCCAGTCAAAGAAATCAATCAGATTTGTCTGAAAAGACCTGCCCCTGGTAAATCCATGCTGCCTCGGATCCGGTAATCCGTTGGACTCCAGATACCTCACTATTTTCTCTTTCAGCAGCGTTTCCAATAATTTACTCATCACCAAGGTTAAACTAACTGGCCTGTAGTTTTCAACCACATCCTTGGTTCTGCTTTTGTGTAAAGGGACCCCCCATGCCTTTCTCCAGTCCTCTGGCACCACTCCTGACTTCAACAAGTCATTGAAAAGGTCAGTCAGGGGGGAGGAAGTGACGTCATCGACTGGAATGGCAGCTTAAGCGGTGAGCTCCGGTGGGCAGCTTAAGATTTGGAGTTTTTCCCCCTTATCCGAGCCCGGGAGACAGTGAAAAATAGCAGGCAGTGGTTGTGGAAAGCCTGCTGAGCGGTATGGCGACGAGAAAGAAGGCGGCGGATTTGAAAGAGTTCGCGTACAGCAGCGCCAAGACAGCAAGTGGAGAGAAAAATATGGCGGGGTTGAGCGCGGGAGATGGTGTGGCTCAAGAGTGGAAGGGGCAAAGAGGCGAGGCTCATGAGTTGGCGGAGATGGTGATACAGAACGTGACCCGCGAAGAGATGCGCGGCTGGTTTGGGGAACTTAAAACCGAGCTGCAGGCGGTAAAAGTGGAAGTTGGAGACATGTGCGCCGCCATGAGAGAGGAGATGGGTGAGCTGGCCAACAGAGTGGAGGAGCAAGAACAACAGCTGGGGCGCCTGGACACGCGGCAGGCTGGAATGGAGCGTTCATTTAAGGAGCTGGAGACTTGGAAGGACCAAGTGCTGTTGAAAATAGAAGACCTGGATAACCGGTCCCGCAGGAACAATTTGCGCATTGGCGGGGTACCGGAGGAGAAGGAGTATATGGACGGTGAGAAGGTGGCGCGGGCGGTGCTCCGGTCTGTTTTAAGGGAGTTGGGGAATGAGACTGAGCAGATGGAGCTTAAGTTGGTGAGAGCACACCGAGCCTTAGGGCCCAGCAGGCCGAATCGCCCAAGAGACATTGTAATATGTATGGAGGACTTTAAGCTCAAGGAGCGGATCCTTACTTTGACACGCAATCGCAGGGACTTTGAATGGCAGGGTTACAGCCTCCAGCTTTACCCGGATCTAGCCGCAGGGACTTTACAACGGCGAAGGGATATGCAACCTGTTACCACTATATTGCGCAAAGAAAATGTCCGGTATAGGTGGCTGTACCCTTTTGGACTTCTTTTTACGGTTGGGCTTAAAAACTGGAGAGTCCACACAGTGCAGGAGGCCCTGGCAGCTTTGAAGGGGGCGGGGCTGGAGAGCGGACTGCGGAAAGCCAGGTCAGAGGACGGTGGTGGGGCGGCGGAGTTGGAGCAGCAGCGGAGTGGAGGGAAACGTCAAAGAAGCCCGGAGAAAGTGGCGGAGGATCAGCGGGCTAGTGACAACCGAGACGTGGACGCATGAGGAATCGAGTGTTGGTGATGCTGCTAAGCTGTATAGGACAGGACTTTGCTGTGCTGTCTTTTTCTTTTCTAATACTTGCATAAGTAGTATTGAGGACTTATTGTGAGGATGCACTTTCTTTGATTTGTTTTTTTTTCTTTTTTCTCTCTGGGAGTCAAGGGAGGGGGGAGTGGGGTGGCTGGGTAGGAAGGGGGTTAGTAGGGGTGTGTGTATGATAGTACGGAATGAGATCGTTGTCTTGGGGAGAGAGTTGGGGGAGGGGGGGTATGGGGTATGTGGTAGGTGGTATGGGTTATGGTTACGGAGGGTCGGTGGGGGGGGAAGTGAGTGGTGATATGGAGGGGGGTATAAGAAGTTGCCTCTGGTTGATGGGCACTACTCTGCAGGAGACCTCCAAGGGGTGGAGGGGAGTAGGGGGAGGGGAGGGGGTGGGAGGGAGGAGGGGAAGTGAGGGAGGGGTTGTGGGGGAAGGGGGGCGAGGGGGTGAGGGGGGAGGGGGGAGCGGGGTGGGGAAGGGGGGACAGAGGGAGGGGCAGCGGAAGGGGAGGGGGGGGGAGGGGGAGACGAGTGGGAATGCAGGCCCTGATTGTAGCTACGCTTAATGTACGCGGGTTGGGCACCTGGAGGAAGCGCAGGATGGTGGAGCGGGAAGCTGACCGGATGCGAGCGGATTTTTTATGCCTTCAAGAGACGCACTTAAAAGTGGGTCAAGAGCGGATGTTACAAACAAGAAAATACCTGAAAGTGGTGTTGGCGGGGCAGAGAGAGGAGGCCCGAAGGGGGGGAGTGGGCATTATGGTGGGGGTGGAATGGGTGGACAAGGTGGTGGGGGAATTTAGGGATAAAAAGGGTAGAGAGATGGGTATTAGAGTTCAAATGGGGAAGGAGCAGGTGTGGATTGTGAGTGTGTATGGACCTAATGAAAAACAGGGGGAGTTTTATGAGAGGATGCAGACTGTGTTGGGCGGCTTGAGTGATGCCCCTCTAATCATTGGAGGGGACTTTAATCTGACGGTGAACCCGAGGTTAGATAATGGAGGGGGTAGCGGGCTGGGGAAGCGGGTGGATCGGGTTAAGATGCGGACTATGCGGGACCGGTTGGGGGTAGTGGATGTGTGGAGGAGTCAGAACCCAGGATGCAAGCAATACACACATTACTCCACACCGCATGGTACATACAGCCGGATTGATATGGTGTGGGTGGGGGGGGGATGGGTGAACCGAGTGACGGAGGCAGCCCATGGAGATATTACCTGGACGGACCATGCCCCGGTGATTGTCAAGTTTAGCCTGGGGTATGTGGATGAGGGGCTTAAATTTTGGAGGCTCAACGAGGCCTTGCTGGAGGAACCGGGGGTGGTAGAGCGCCTGGGACAAGTGGTGAAGGAATACCAGGATCTTAACTTGAATGGCGAAGTGGGATTAGGGATGGTGTGGGACGGGTTAAAGGCGATGGTGCGGGGTCATTTGGTCCAGGCAGCGGCCCGGGAGCGCAGGCGGAAAGGGGAAAAGGAATCTCGGCTATTGCAAGACATACGGGTACTGGAGCGACAAGCCCAAGGGGGGCGGAGGGGGGAGGTTCATGAGCAACTGAAGGAGTTGAGGGGAAAGTTGGACCAGTTACGGGCAAGTGATATAGCGTATGGGATGCGGGTGCTCAAGCAAAGCTGGTTAGAGGGGGGGAATAGGGTGGGGCGGCGGTTAGCCCAGCGGTTGAGGCATAAGGCGATGCAGTCCACTATTGGGGGTATTAGGGGGGCAGGGGGGAAGCTGCTGCATGGTAATAATGAAATTAGAGCGACCTTTGTGGATTACTATAGGCAGTTATACTGCAGTGAGGTGGAGGGGGGGAAGGCTCAGTGTGAGGAATACTTAAAAGAGTGTGCAATGCCGGTTCTCTCAGAGGAAGAGGCGGAATGGTTAGATCGCCCTATATCGGCAGAGGAAGTCGATGTGGCGATAGGGTCCTTGAAGAGGGGCAAGGCTCCCGGGTTGGATGGCTTATCGGGGCGGTTTTATCAAGTGCTTCGCCCGGTGCTGGGGCCATTGCTGGTGAAAATGTTTAATGGGGTGTTGACGGGTGGAGACATTCCTCGCTCCATGCGGGAAGCGGGCATCACGGTTATTCCTAAGCCGGGTAAGGATCCACTGGTCTGTGGGTCCTACCGGCCCATCTCCCTATTGAATGTTGATGCTAAGTTGCTGGCGAAGGTGCTGGCCACTAGACTGGCAGTGGTGATGCCCACCCTGGTGCACCCTGACCAAACGGGGTTTATTGGAGGGCGGCAAGGGGGGGATAATATCCGCAAACTCTGCAACCTCACGTGGGAGGTACAACGGTCCGGGCAAAGGGCCGTTTTTCTCTCAGTTGACGCAGAAAAAGCGTTCGATAGGGTGGAATGGCCGTTTATGATTAGCGTGTTGGAAAAGGTGGGGTTGGGACGAAACTTTGTTAAATGGGTTCAGGCGATGTACGCAGCACCGCAGGCTCGAGTGCGGGTTAATGGTAGCTACTCTGAGGCGTTCCAGTTGGGGCGGGGTACTAGGCAGGGATGTCCCTTATCCCCCTTACTCTTTGCGTTGGTAATTGAGCCACTTGCGACGCGGGTGAGGGAGATGCAGGACATTAAGGGTATCTTAATGAATTCCCAGGAAGTGAAAATTACGTTGTTTGCTGACGATGTCATTTTTACGCTAGGAGAGCCTGTGTTAACTTTACCGGTCTTGATGGGGGAGATAGCGCAATTTAGTAAGGTGGCGGGGTATAAGCTTAATAGCAGCAAATCGGAGATTTTGGGGTTTAACCTCGGAGATGGGATGGAGGCTGCGTTGAAGGGGGCGTTTGCGTTTAAATGGGTAACGGGGACAAATCGTTACTTGGGGGTTCAGATGGGGAGAAAACTGGGGGAGTTGGGGGCTAACAATTATGGGGGATTACTAGAAGCGGTGAGACGTGATTTGCAAAAGTGGAAGGGGCTGTATTTGACGTGGCTGGGGAGGATCGTAGTGCTAAAAATGAATGTTTTACCGCGTTTTCTCTTCCTATTTAGTTCTTTACCTTGTAAGGTGCCACGAGCCTACTTGAAACGGGCTCAGCAGATCTTGATGGAGTTTATTTGGGCAGGGAAGCGCCCGAGGGTAGCGCGGAGTACGATGTATCGTCACGGCACGGAAGGGGGGATGGGGGTACCCTGGTTGGAGAAGTACTATTTAGCATCTCAGCTGAGGGTGCTCCAAAGTTGGCAAGGGGGGGATGAGACTCCTCGATGGGTGCAATTGGAGCAGGAGTATGGCTGTGGGGGCAGCCTGGCGGCTTGGACTTGGGATCCGGGGGCGACCGTGGAAGGGGGAAGGGGGGTAAATCCTTTTTGGGCTCTGACCAAGGAACTATGGTTGAAATCGCGGCGTCAATTGTTCGGGGGGAAATGCTACACGAGAGGTATGCATATTATGGGGGTTCGGGAGTTTGCCCCCGGGAAAGAGGGGGGAGTGTACAGAGAGTGGTGGGAGAAGGTGTTGCGTTTAATGGGGCAGTTGCTTCATCCGACGGGGCGGGTGAAAAGTTGGGGGGAATTACAAATTGAATTTGGATTGGCAGAGGGTGGCTTTTTTGCGCACCTTCAGGTAGCATCTTTTTTGGGCCAACAGCGGGTTAAAGACGATTTGAGGGGCGCAGTCACGGCGGTTGAGCGACTTTTGAAGAGAGGGGGGGCGGAAGGGGGCTATTGCTCAATTGTATAAGGCGCTGACCCAACAGGAGGGGGAGGGGGATAGGATTCGAGGGGAAGTGGGATGGGAGCAGGTTTTAGGGGGGGAATGGGATCAGGAGCGATGGCGCAATATATACGGGTGGACTAAGCGGGTGGCGCCGAGTACGCTTTATCTGGAAAGTAGTCTTAAGATTCGCTATCAGGCGTATTGGACGCCGTGGAAAATGCATAAATTCTGTAGGGAAGGAGGGGGGCGATGCTGGAGGGGGTGCGAGGGACGGGGGGACCTATATCATCTAATGTGGAGGTGTCCTGCGGTGCGGAGTCTGTGGATGGAATGGGAGGGGGTCATTCGGGAGGTGACGGGAGTTCCTGTTACACTGACCCCGGCTATGGTCTTGTTGAATGAATTGGGGGGTGTGGGGGAGAGAGGGTTGCAGCAGATGATAGGGTACTGTGTTGCAGCGGTGCGAGGGGCGCTTCTGGCAGGGTGGAGGTGCAGGGATGTCCCAACTCGAAGGGTGATAGTTGCGCGTCTGAATGGCGTGAGGGATATGTGTGAAATAGTGGCATTTCGGGAGCATAAGGTGCAGAACTTCAAGTGTATGTGGCAGGGCTATGATGGGTGGTTGTTGAAATGGCAGGGGGAGGGGCGGACGGGGTAGGAGGTTAGGGGAGGTAAGGGGGGGGAGCAAGGGGATGGGAGGGGGGAGTGGGAGGGGAGCCTTTGGGAGTAGCGAAGGGTTGGGGTGGGGGGTAGGGCGGGGGGTTTAGGGCAGAGGGGTTAGGGTGCTTGTTTGCTCTGAGTCGCCTAGATGGATCTGGTCGACTGAGGGGGCATTGGATTACGGTGGGGGAGTGGTTTGGATTGCCTTGATTGATTGTTTGTTTGACGGGGGGGGGGGGATGTTTGTGCCTCCCAGCTATGGTGTTTTTCTATTGAGTGTACTGTATCCATTGCTGTTTTCTACTGAGTGTACTTTTAAACTGATGAAACACCAATAAAAATGCAAGTTACAAAAAAAAAAAAAAAGAAAAGGTCAGTCAGTGGAGCTGCTAGAACATCCCCAAGTTCCCTCAGTATTCTTGGGTGTATCCCATCTGGTCCCATCGCTTTGTCTACTTTTAGTTAGTTCCTCACGAACACAGTCTTCGAAAATTGTTCAAGATGCCCCTCGATGCCCCAAGATGTTCCTGTTTGTGGTTGTTTTCTGAGGTCCTGCTCCTGGTTCTTCATCTGTGAACACAGAACAGAAATATTTGTTAAGCATTTCCTCTTTATCCTCATCAACTTCTACATATTCCTCTCCTTCACCCTTGAGTCTGACAATACCACTTTTGCCCTTCCTCTTCTCACTAACATATCTAAAAAATGTCTTATTCCCATAATTTATTGCCTTGGCTATTTCCTCCTCTTTTTGAATCTTTGCTTTCCTGACTGCTTTGCTAGCTTCTCTAAATTTTTTTCCAAATATAGATGCCTGTCGTCCTCTCTCTGTGATCTCTTGTATTTCACGAAGGCCTCCCTCTTTTTCTTCACCTTTTCAGCTACTTCTTTCGAAAACCATATTGGTCTCCTTTTCCTTTTATCTTTACCATTTTAATAAAAGGTTCCTTTACGTCCCTCTAGTCCAGTCCCGGAACCATAGAGTTTAGAACCTCCACTAGCAGCTTTGGAGACTGAAAGATGTCATCGCTTTGATGTCACTGGTATAAATAGGCAAGGACTGCCCCCTTCCACCAGTACTTTCAGTCTCCAAGCAGCTGGAGAAAGGTTCTGAGCCTGGGACTGGGCTCAGTTAGCGCAAATAAGCAGAGCTTATCAATTTATATTTTATAATTTCTGTTGTAGCTTTACATTTTTAATTTTAAATTTACCCTGGTTTTGGTTTTTCTGTTCTAGCTGGAGTGCTGCTGCAGGAAGGGGTCCTACGGGTTTCAGCTGGACTCTCTTTCCCTATCCCCCCCCCCCCCCGGGTCCTTTTTCCCCGTTGAGAAAACGAGCAGCAGGGCAGCCTGCAAGACTCTTGGCCTCCCTGATCCCGAACCCGCAGAAGAAGGGTGAGGAACAGGTGGAAGGCGTCGGCAGCAGCAGTATCGCTGAGACGCGGTTGGGACACAGCTCAGTCAGCTGGTGTAAAAGATTGCCGGAGCCGAAGCCGCGGCACGGCTGAGCTCCAGCGCCAGTGCCTCCCCTTAACCTTTTCGGAGGTGAGTGGATTTTTGCTATCAGGGCAGGTCCAACGACCGAATTAGGGCTCTCCCTTGGTCGGCATACAGGGAGCTTGGTCGGTCGGTGTGCGTTTGGTTGGGCCGCGTGTCTCTGGGCGGGAAGCTCGGTGCCGGCGACCATTTTGTGGGCCCCGAGTTCATTCTTTTCCTTTTTTAAACTTTAGTTTGCGGCAATTCTAAGCTTCGTTTTTTTATTTCTTTAGTAGCTACGGGCTAGGTAGCCTAAGGGGTTCAGGTTTTGGTTTAAAAAAAAAAAAAAAGGCATCTGAGTGCAATTTACTCTGGGGGGTTTGACTCTTTTGCAGTTTCAAAAAAAAAAAAAAAAAAAAAGGACGCAAAGAGGAAGACTACCGGGAGGTGACAGGCTTAAGGACTGAGTGGGAAGATCTCAGTGCCCCTGCCTGGAGGTAGGATGCCTGCTAAACCGCGCTGCTTAATGTGCGGTACTAGGTGCGGTGAAGTGTTGGACTCGGGGGTGTGCAGAGCCTGCACTTTAGGGGCAGCGCTCATGGAGAAGCCGCTGGCAGAGGCCTCTCTGGATCAAGGGGGAGATCCTCCGCAGGTGGAAGAGGTCCTGCCTCCGGTCCTGGCTCCCGCGGAACCGGTGGCGGGACCGTCCTCGGCGGAGGACCCTGGCCGGCAGCTGGGTGCGGGCCGGGGATCCGGCACTCCCGGGATTCCGACGGATTTCTTTGCCCTTATGCAGCGGGCTTTTGCCTTGCTACAGCCGTTAGCGGCTCCTCCGCAGGGTCCACGGGGGCGGAAAAGGACAGGGTCCCTGGGCCACTCGGAGGAGGAGACAGCTCCGGCCAAGAGGGGCAAAGGGCTGGTAGAAGACAGTCCGCCGTCTGTGTTGGGAGATGACGCGAGGGATCTGGAAAAGGTGATCTCAGAAGATGAGTTAGAAGAGGGAGAGTTGCCAAACTCTGAGCAGCAGAGTAGAGTGGTCAGAGTGTTCCGGTGGGAGGAGCTCCCAGCTTTGATTTCCGAGACTCTAAAGATGCTGAATATGCCCTCAGTGGAGCCTCTGGCGGAGGAAGCATTGGAAGATCTGCTATTGCAGGCGGTGCGGACGTCCCAAAAGGTCTTCCCAGTTCATAGGGTCTTTAGAAACATGATTCAGGAGGAATGGGACTTGCCAGAGGCGGCCCTTAGGGGTTCGAGAGCTTTGGCTCGGCTCTGTCCCCTTTCTGACCAGGACAGGGAGCTTTTTCGCTCTCCGAAGGTAGATGCGGCGGTATCGGCGGTTACTAAGAAGACTACGATCCCGGTGGAGGGGGCCGCTGCATTGAAGGATATGCAGGACAGAAAACTGGATTCTTTGCTGAAGCAAGTGTTCGATGTGTCTGCCCTCTCGTTGCAAGCCTCGATAGCGGGGGCGTGGGTGGCGAGAGGCTGTTTGCGATGGTCTCAGAGGCTGCAAACGGAGCAGGTGCAGGGATAAGTGGCGGAAGTAGCGCAACTTGAATCTGGCACCGCTTATTTGGCGGACATTCATTATGACCTCATCCGGGGCCTGGCTAAGAGCATGGCGTCGGTGGTGGCGGCACGACGGTACCTTTGGTTGCGTAACTGGGCGGCGGATGGATCATCTAAGGCTCATCTCAGCAAGCTTCCTTTTAGAGGCAAGCTTTTGTTTGGGGAAGATTTGGAAAAAGTTAGTTAAGGACCTTGGGGAGTCCAAGGGAGGCCGTCTGCCGGAGGATAAGCCAAAGCAGGGCCGTGGTTCCGCGGCATCCCAGGGGACTCCGAAAGAGTTTCGTAGGTTTCGGTCCTCTCGTTTTGGTCAACCCCAGCGGGGGAGGTTTCCTGCGCGGGGTCAGGGGTTTCGTGGTTTCAGGGGGGCGGGCAGAGGTTTTGCGCCCTTCCAGTCCTCAAACATTAAGAAGTCCCAATGAGATAAAGCGGACTCAGGTGGCGGTGGTGCCCGTGGGAGGACGGTTGCGGGACCTTTACCCTGCCTGGGTCCAAATTACCTCAGACCAGTGGGTGTTGGAGGTCGTGCGAGAGGATTATGCCCTGGAGCTCCACTGACCCGTGTTTGATTCCTTTGTCCAGTCGCCTTGCAGGTCTGCGCTCAAGGTACAGGCAGTCTCGGAGACTTTGCATCGTCTGCTGCAACTCAAGGCAGTGGTGCCCGTCCCGTCGGAACAGTGCGGGTGCGGTCGATACTCCATTTATTTCGTGGTGCCAAAGAAGGAAGGCTCCTTTCGTCCAATTCTAGATTTAAAGAGGGTAAATCGGTGTCTTCGGATAACCCACTTCCGGATGGAGACGTTGCGCTCCGTGATTGTGGCGGTCTGGGCGGGGGAATTCTTGACGTCGTTGGACCTCACGGAGGCTTATCTCCATATCCCCATTCGGCAGGAGCATCAGAGATTTCTGAGGTTTGCGGTTCCCATGGGACATTTTCAGTTTCAGGCTATGCCCTTCGGGCTGGCGATAGTGCCGCAAACGTTCACAAAGATCATGGTAGTCGTGGCGGCAGCTCTCCGCAAAGAGGGAGTGCTGGTGCATCCGTACTTGGACGATTGGTTGATTCGAGCAAAGTCTTGGGAAGAGAGTGCCACAGCCACCGCTCGGGTAGTGCAGGTTTTGGAAAGCCTTGGTTGGGTGATCAACTTTGCAAAGAGCCAGTTAGTACCTTCGCCGTCCCTGGAATATTTGGGGGCGCGTTTCGAAACGGATCAAGCAGCGGTATTTCTCCCAGTTTTCTGGGCTCAAAAGTTGCAGGTGCTCGTGAGAAAATTTCTGTCACGGCCGACGCCAACAGCGTGGCAGTACTTGCAGGTGCTCGGGACGATGGCGGCCACGATTGAGGTGGTGCCGTGGGCCAGGTCGCATATGCGGCCGTTGCAGAGCTCTCTGCTCCGACGCTGGTCTCATCAGAGGGATGCGTTGTCTCAGCGTCTAGTTTGTCCGCTGGAGGTGCATCGGGAGCTCCTCTGGTGGTTACGAACGGAGAATTTGGCAGCGGGGGTCCCTCTGGAGCCTCCTTCCTGGAGACTGTTGACGATGGATGCAAGTCTTCTAGGCTGGGGAGCGCATTGCGAAGGAAGCTTTGCACAGGGGCAGTGGTCCCTGGAGGAGAAAGCCTGGGCCATCAACAGGCTGGAAATGAGAGCGGTGTTGTTGGCCCTGCGGCAATTTCGGAAGAGCCTGCGGCAGGCGGCAGTATGAGTGTTATCTGACAATGCGACAACCGTAGCTTACATCAATCGGCTAGGCGGCACAGGCAGTGTGGCGCTGGAAGCGGAGGCCGGTCTGCTTTTGACTTGGGCCGAACGGAATCTAAAGGGTCTGTCGGCACAGCATGTGGCCGGAGTGGACAATGTAGAAGCGGATTTTCTCAGTCGCCGCAGAGTGGATCCGGGGGAGTGGATGCTTCATCCAGACGTCTTTGAGCTTCTAGTTCGGCGTTGGGGAGTTCCTCTCATGGATCTTATGGCAACCTTCGAGTCGGCCCAGGTGGAACGTTTTCTCAGCAGGCGAAGAGAACGGATGTCGGAGGGTCTCGATGCATTGGCACAGAGGTGGCCGGAAGGGGGTCTTCTCTATGTGTTTCCGCCGTGGGCTCTCATAGGCTGGGTAGTCCAGCGTATAGAGTGGCACCGGGGACTAGTGGTTCTGATTGTGCCCGACTGGCCCAGAAGACTGTGGTATGCGGATTTAGTGCCCATTGGCTGCTCTTCGGCGTTCCCGGAAGTGGCTGCCCTGCATTATAAGCCCACCTAGTGCGGTGTTCAGCGCCGAAGGCGCGCGCCCAAGGAGCAGGACATGCTCCTTGGTTGAGCTCCTTGGGTCGAGTCCGGGGGCGAGATCTGCAGCTCGTTGTCCCTTGGCCTGCCTTGCTCTTTGCAAGATCTACTACCAGTTCCTGCTGTTCCCAGCTTGTTTTTGTGCAAGGGTGCTCCTGCTATCAACAGCTGATCCTCATTGCTTTCTACGCTGTATTTGCTTATTGCATTTTGTTTCATGTCTGCCATTCCTGTTATGTGGGGTTGAAGGCCTCCCTCCTCCTTTCCCTCTCCCACTCTAGCCGATATTGCTGCATGCTGCTCTTTGAATCTTATCTCCTGTCCCTTTTCCCGGCCGTTTTCTTTGCCCTCTCCTGGTTTTCCCTCCCCCTCCCAACTTCTTCTCCTCCAATTGTCTCTGTTAAATTGTTGCTCCCTTCGCTCTAAGACCACGTTCATTCATGATCTCATATTGCAACATTCCCTGGATATTTTGTTTTTGACTGAAACCTGGCTTAGGGATGGAGAGGAGCCTCTTTTGAATCGCTGCCTCCCTTCAGGCTTCTCCTTTTTTGCAACATCTCGTCAAGGCAGGCCTGGTGGGGGGGTTGCAGTGATCCATCGCTCCTCCCTTCCCCTACGCGAGGTTCTTCCCCCCCCCTCTCCCCTACCCTGAAGCTCTCCTGCTTCTGCTAGAGTCCTCATTCCCTTTGGACATCCTACTTCTCTATGTCCCCCCTGCCCTGTCCTCTCCTTTGTGGGATTCTGTTCTCTTGACCCTGTCTGAAGCTTCCCTTAGGTACCAATATCTTTTGCTTCTCGGTGATTTTAATGTGCATGTTGATTCCCCCTCTTCCCAGCGTGACTTTTCCTTTCTTTCCCTGCTTTTCTGATCTTTCCTTTCATCAACATATCCAAATTCCTACTCATTCGGCCGGTCACACTTTGGATCTTGTGATCTCCCGTCCACACTCGTCCACCACCCTTTCTTCCTTCTCATCCCAGCCCTTCCCATGGTCCGATCACTTTTGCATATCCTTTACCCTTTCATGTCCCATCTCCCCCCCCCCTGTTTCTTCCGTCTTACTCCCTACCCGTCTGAGTTGTCACTATACGCCCGACTCACTTCACCAGTTCCCCCCCTCGGATACGTTTTTCCCTGATAACTTCCATCTGCTCCCAGTTGATCTTCAGGCCCAGTGCTGGGACACCACTCTTACATCTGCTCTAGACAAGGTTGCACCCTTTCGTCCCCAACCTATCAGGCGTTGTCGCCCCAATTCTCCTTGGTTTCACCCAGGACTCCGTCTTCATTGCTCTTACCTTCGGCGTTCTATTCGCCGTTGGCATAAGCACCCTTCCCCGGCTTCTCTGTCACACTTTCGCTACTGCCACACTCACTATCATTCTTTGCTGAATGCAGCAAAACGGGATTATTTTTCTAAGCTTATCTCCTCCTCAACTAACTCCACACGTCAACTCTACCGCGTCCTTCACTCTCTTTCTGCAACGTCATCATTCCCCAGTATCGCACCCCCTATCTTGCCTTCCTCTAATAATCCCACCCCAGCTACCCTGGCCTCCTACTTTGCCGAAAAGGTTCTCGCCATTCACCGGCTTTTCCCTTCTTGTCCCCCCCCTCCCCCTCCCCCTCTCTCCCCAGCCCCATCCGCATCCCAGTCCTCTCCTCCCATCCCCCCTCTCTTGTACTGCTGGTCTGCTTTTCGAACAATTACCCTTTCCGAATTTTCCCATGTTCTTTCTAGGACCCGGAAAACCACTTGTCCTTCTGATCCTATCCCTTCGCATTGGCTTTCTGAACCCTCACTGGCCCTGCTTCCTTTGGTTCTTTCTATCTTCAACACTAGTCTGTCCTCTGGCTCCTTCCCCTCGCCTTGGAAACACGCCCTGATACGTCCCCTTTTGAAAAAACCCTCACTGGACCCTTCCACTTTATCTAATTGGCGACCTGTCTCTAATCTTTCCTTTCTGTCCAAGCTTCTTGAAAGATTGGTTTTCTCTCAACTTTCTGCACACTTAGAGGATTCTTTGGTTCTTCACCCCCGTCAATCCGGTTTCCGTCCTGGGCACAGTACTGAATCTATTCTTATTTCTTTTCTTAAAGAGTTGCATGTCGCTCACGACAAGGGTTCTATTTCTGTAGCTGTCGCACTTGATCTTTCTGCTGCTTTCGATGTTGTCAATCACCGCACCCTTCTTCTCAGGCTCAGTTCTATCGGTCTCTCTGGTTCAGTTCTTCTCTGGTTTCATTCTTTTCTCTTTAATCGTTCCTTCTCCGTTCTTTCTGGTTCTGACTCCTCCTCCCTGACACCTCTTCATTGTGGTGTTCCCCAGGGTTCTGTCTTGGCTCCCCTATTGTTCAATATTTTCTTGGCTCCCCTTGCTTTACTTATACAGCAGCACGGTATCTCTGCATACTTCTATGCAGATGATATTCTTCTCCTTTTTCACACCTGTTCACTCACTCCGGATATCGGTCCTCTTGATGTTTGCCTTTCTGCGGTTTCTTCCTGGTTTTCTTCCTGGTTTTCAGATAACTTTTTACACGTCAACCTGTCCAAAACTTCGGCAATCTGGTTCACTGCTGGTGCCTCCATTCCCTCTCTAGCTCCGTCTCTTCCTGCTGGTCCCATTCCCCTGGTCACGTCTTTGCGCTATCTCGGTGTCACCCTGGATTCTGCTTTAACCTTCAAAGACCATATCTCCTCTGTTGTACAACGCTCCTTTCACACTCTACGACAACTCTGAGCAGTTCGGCCTTTTCTTTCCTCCTCTTCTCTGACCACACTTCTTCTCACTTTGGTTGTCTCCCGGTTGGATTATTGTAACGCATCTCTGGCCGGTCTTCCACTTACTCAGCTTCGTCGCCTTCAGCTAGTTCACCACACCGCAGCCCATCTTCTGACCCACACACCTTGGTCCGTTCACATCACTCCTCTGCTTATTCGTCTACACTGGTTACCTATCCCTTTTCGTATACAGTATAAGATTCTGATTTTCGTACACAGGTCTTTGCACACTGGTGTTCCACTCTATCTCTCTAATCTGGTTCATTTTTACTGTCCTTCCAGAGTTCTTAGATCCCTCCATGCTAATCGTCTCTTTCTGCCACCTCCCTCCCAGGCTCGTCTTGAATCTACACGTTCTTCTGCTTTCTTTTTCCTTGGCCCCCGTCTCTGGAACTCATTGCCACTCTCGTTACGGTTGGAACCTTCTTTTCACACTTTCAAAGCTAATCTTAAGACTCACCTCTTCTGCACAGCCTTCGATCTTCCTCTTCCCCCTCCCCCTGCAATTACCTGACTGTTCACCTGCCCTTTGTCCTTTTTATTTCTAATATCACTGTTGTACTGTTTCTTTGCTGTCCCTTTATTTTAAAAGAATTGGCGTTCCTTTTCCGTTTCTTTTTTTCTCAGCAGTTCCGTTTTGATTTTATTGTAAACCGCTGCATGCCTAATTGGTTTAGGCGGTATAATAAATTTTAAATAAAGATAAAGATAGTGCAGCTGTTGGTGGACAGGCCGTGGAGGCTCCCATGTCGGGAGGATGTGTTGCGGCAGGGACCGTTATGCATGCCCCAGGTACATCGATTCTCGCTTACGGCATGGCTCTTGAGAGGGCTAGGATGACGGCCAAGGGATACTCCGCAGCAGTTATTTCTACTTTGCTGAAGGCGTGAAGATGCTCTACTTCGTTGGCGTACATTCGGGTGTGGCGCATTTTTGAAGCCTGGTGTGTGGAGCGGAACCTGCGGCCGTTGGAGGCGTCAGTGTCGCAAGTCCTTTCCTTTTTGCAGGATGGTGTGGAAAAGGGGCTCTCTGCTAGTTCCTTGCGGGTACAGTTGGCAGCGATTTCTTGTTATCGCGGTAGGATACAGGGACAGTTGTTAGGGGCGCACAGCGATGTTAAAAGGTTTCTGCAGGCCGTTTTACTCATGCGGCCGCCGAGACGCAGGTCAGTTCCTCCGTGGGATCTGAACTTGGTGTTGGAGGCCTTGATCAGAGCGCCCTTTGAGCCGTTGGGCAGAGCGTCGATAAAGGATTTGACGTTAAAGACAGTTTTTCTGATGGCGATTTGCTCCGCAAGACGGATTTCCGAGTTACAGGCTTTATCCTGTAAGGAACCGTATTTGTCCTTCTTTAATCACAAGGTGGTTTTGCGGACTGTGCCTGCGTTCTTGCCGAAGGTGGTCTCCATGTTTCATCTTAACCAGGTAGTGTCGTTACCAGTGTTTTCCAAAGAGCAGACGAATAACTCGGGGGGCAGATTGCACCTCCTGGATGTTCGTCGCATGCTGAAGAGATACCTCCGCGAGACTGCTCCCTTCAGGAAGTCGGAGCGGTTGTTTGTGACCTTTTGGGGGTCCTCGGAAGGGAGAGGCGGCAGCTAAGGCGTCCATTTCGCGCTGGTTGAAGGAGGCCATAGCGGCCGCGTATCTTCTAAAGGGTAAAGCGATTCTGGAGGGTCTCCATGCTCATTCGACTAGGACGCAAGCAGCATCTTGGGCAGAGGTTAGTTTGGTTCCAGTAGCGGAATTTGTAGGGCGGCGACTTGGTCATCGTTACATTCTTTTGCTAAGCACTATAGGCTGGATGTGCAGGAAGCCGGGGATGGGCGTTTTGGCTCGGCGGTACTTCAGGCTGGGCTAGCTGGTCCCTCCCGTTGAGATTCACTGCTCTGTTACATCCTCTATGGTTCCGGGACTGGACTAGAGGGACGTAAAGGAAGGTGAAATTAGACTTACCTGCTAATTGTTGTTCCTTAAGTAACTCTAGTCCAGTCCCGGATCCCTCCCAGGTTACTAAGCAGTTGTTCAACCTGAAGTTTGGGAGGAGGTGTGTGAGTCGGGGCTCCTGGGTAGTCACTCAGTGGAGGCGCAGTGGGAGCCCTTTCGCAGCAGGACTCCGTTTGTTCAAAGGAGAGCAATCTCCTGGTAGGGGCAGTTACTTCTACTTTTACATGAAAAAAAAAAAAGACACACAGGGTTGTGATGTTTGGAGGTTTTGCTGAGGCTTAGTATTTTGCCTATTTTCCATTTTAACCTTTTCTTCCTGGTTTAACTACTTATTTGTTGCTCTGCTGAGTCTGCTTTGTCAGTAGGTGCTGGTGGAAGGGGGCAGTCCTTGCCTATTTATACCAGTGACATCAAAGCGATGACATCTTTCAGTCTCCAAAGCTGCTGGTGGAGGTTCTAAACTCTATGGTTCCGGGACTGGACTAGAGTTCCTTAAGGAACAACAATTAGCAGGTAAGTCTAATTTCACCTTGGTTGCCCTTAAAATATCCCCTTTCAGTTTTGCCCACAGTTTTTATACATCCCCCAGCCGTTCCCATCCTGCTAATGACTCCGAGTTATTGGCCCATCTTAGCATAGTTAGTTTTCCTAACGTCTAGGACCCTCAATTTTAAATAGATTTTATCAGCCCTAGTCTTAATACTGATCTAAACCATCTGTTGATCACTGGATGTGAAATGATCTCCCCCTATAACATCAGAAATACTTTCATCATTGGTAAGCACCAAGTCAAGTATGGCTCCTTCACGTGTGGGTTCTGTTACCAGTGGCCTGAATAGTTCTCCCTGTAGAGAATCCAGGATCCTCCTTACTTCTAGGTGATACTGCAGCAGGGATGTGCCAGTCAACATCTGGTATATTGAAATCTCCTTTCCTTGCAATGCTGCGTATGTCTTCAATTAACTCTCCATCCACCTCTTCTCCCTGTGAAGGAGGTCTGTATATCATGACAATGTAAATAGATTTCTCTTTCCCTCTTTCTAGTTTAACCCACAGTGCCTCCTCTCTCCCTTTTAAGCCCTGTATTTCCATAGCTTTAATATTATTTTTGCATATAGTGCCACGCCTTCTCCCCTTCTTCCTACCCTGTCCTTTCTGAATAAAGTATAGTCTGGTATAGTTATATCCCAATCATGGTTGTCCGTGAACCATGTCTCTTTCACCGTCACTAAATCCAAGTCAGCCTCTCCCATTAAAGCCTCAACAGCTGGGATCTTATTTCCCATGCTACGGACATTTATACACACTGCTTTCCATGTGTTACAACTTTTACCCATTTCCATAAAGGTATTTAATATTTCACTTACCTGCGGGTTTTCTTCACCCATCCCCAACAAGTCTAGTTTAAAGCCCTCTTCAGTAGGTTAGCCAGTCTGCTACTGAAGACATGTTGACCCTTCTTGGACAGATAGATGCCATCTCTGCTCTGCAACCCTTGGAACAGCATCCCATTGTCTAGGAAACCAAAACCCTCTCAATGACACCATCCACGCAGCCATGCATTTATCTCCAGAATGCAAGCTTGTCTGCCTTGGCTTTTACCCTCAACAGGGAGGATTGAAGAGACCACCACCTGCGCCCCTATCTGCTTGTCCCAGAGCCATGAAGTCACTTTTGATATGCTCAGAGGGATACCTGGCAGTATCATTTGTGCCAACATGGTTGAGCAACATTGAGTATAGTCAGTGGACTTGAAAACTCTCCATAACATCTCTTATTTTGACACCTGGTAGACAGCATACCTCTCTGGACATAAAGTCTGGTTTGCAGATGGACACCTCAGTACCCCTCAGAAGAGAGTCACCAACCACCACTGTCCTTCGCTTCCTTGTGGTAATTCCTGATTCTGCAATTTTGGGGTGCTCAAGCTCTGGTTTTTTCCTTTCCAGGGATGCTTTCACTTCCTCCACTTCCAGGGTTGCATAATGGCTCTTCAATTCAAGGGCTGGAGGAGTTGGATTGGTGATTCTGCAGGTTCTGATGACTTGTGTCCAGCCTTCATCATTCTGTAGGCTCCCATCTTCTCCTCTGCTGGAGAGCTTGGATGTTTCAAGAAGCATCTCATCAATGTGTTTCTCACTGTCTTGAATGCTCCTCAGCCTCACCACCTCTTCTCTGAGCTCCTCCACTTGTTTCCTGAGAGCTTCAGCATGCAGGCATCCTGCACATGGAACCGATCCTTCAACTGGCATTGGGATCTCTGTTTTGACAAAGGAGGAAGCTGTAACGGGGGCAACAGCTTTGGGGATACGATTTTTCCCAGCCATTGTTCAGTTGGTGGAGCTTAGGTACCTATTGAGGCAAAAGAGAGAGACCTACCAAAGTACCAGAGAAAAAGCAGTTAACCTCATTTAAGTGTGTTCTAAATATGCTGTTCCAAGTCCCTTTTTGAATGGCTTTGAAGCTCCTAGACAAGATTCTCAAGAGCAAAGGTGTCTCTCTTTATACAAAGATTTGACTTGTCCAAGCTATGGTATTTTCAAGAACATCATATGGATGCGAATGTTGGACAGTGGAAAAGAAGGCCAATATCTCTATCAAGACCAAAATTCGCCTCTTTCTAACACTGATCCTGCCAATTCTCTTGTATGGATCGGAAATATGGACTCTGCTCAAACCTGACATGAACAAGCTTGAGGTCTTTCAAATGCAATGCCTGAGACAAAGTTTGGGTGTCTCTCTCTTCGTGATCATCATTGAAACGAGACAATACAAACAAGGTGCTACCATCAACCTTCAGTTGAAGAACAAATCCAAAAACGCAGACTGCTGTGGTTTGGCCACATTTGCAGAATGAACACCAGTCTGCTGCCATACAAACTCCTCTGGTGAGAATGACCTGTCCACTGGAGGGTTCAACGAGTAGAACTGAAGAAAATGTGGCTCAACAAACATAGAGGAAGACATAAGGAACCAGTGACTGACTATCGAGGCCAGAAATATTGCCACCAATAGCCAAGGTTGAAAGCGTATTGTGAACAACCCACAAAATCCAGTAGCACCTACCGCAGCATATTGGTTGAGAGGACGACCTGTTCCCCAAACGCCAGCTAAGGATTAACGAAGAAGAAGAATCGCTGCCATTTTAATTAATTAAAACTGGATATACATTGGCGGAACATATCTTGTTTCTGTTGTTCAATAGTCAGGCTGGTCATACACCAGACACACTGTATGGTTTCTGGTGATATTCAGCTACTAACCAGATAGTGCTAAGTGGTTAAAAGTTAGGATAGCCATTCACCTGTCCTAACTTGAACAGTTTAAGCTATTCAGTTAGTGGCTAAATATTGCTGTCACTGCTTCTGCTTTTCCCACAGCCCATCCCAGTTTTAACCAGGTGTTTGTTCAGCAGTCTGTGGGGATATTAAGAACAAATAAGTTATGCCATACTGGGTCAGATCAAAGGTCCATCAAGCCCCCCGGTATCCTGTTTTCAACAGTGGCCAGTTCAAGTCACAAGAACCTGTCAGGTTCTCAGAAGTATACAGACTCCATGCTGCTTGTCCCATAGGAAAGCAGTGGATTTCCCCAGTCCTCTTTAATAATGATTTATAGACTTTTCCTCCAGGAACTTGTTCAAACCTCTTTTAAACCCAACTACACTAAAATTTACTACATCCTCCGGCAATGAATTCCAGAGTTTGATTATGTATTGAATGAAAAAATATTTCCTCAGCTTAGTTTTAAATATGCTGTATTGTAGCTTCATTGTGTGTCCTCTAGCCTTTCTACTTCTTGAAGGAGTAAACAACCAGTCTACATTTACCTGTTTCACTCCACTCATTTTATAGAACTCTGTCATATCAGCCCTCAGCTATCTCTTTTCCAATCTGAAGAGCCTTAACCTTTTAAGCCTTTCCATCCCTTTTATAGTTTTTGTCGCTGTTATGTATCTTTTCTAATTACGTTATATCCTTTTTAAGATATGGTGACCAGAATTGCATACAATATGCCAGGTGTGGTCGTACCATGGAGCGATACAGAGACATTATAATATCCTTGGTTTAATTCTCCATTCCTTTCCTTATGATTCCTAGCATTCTATTTGCTTTCTTGACTGCCGCTGCACACTGGGCAGAAAGTTTCAATGTATTATCCACGATGACACCTTTTCCTGGATAGTTATTCCTAATGTGGAACCTTGCATCATGTAACAGTAGTTTCGGTTGTTCTTCCCTAGTGCATAATCTTACACTTGTCCTTCTTAAATTTCTTCTGCCATTTGAATACCCAGTCTCCCAATTTCTTATGGTCCTCTTGCAGTTTTTCATAATTCTCTGTTTTAACAACTTTGAATAACTGTGATCTGCAAATTTGATCACCTCACTTGTTCCCATTTCCAGGTCATTTATGAATATGTTAAAAAGCAGTGGGCTGAGTGCAGATTCCTTGAGTACTTTATCCACTATTCACCTTTCTCCATTGAGAAAATTGGCCATTTAGCCCTGCTCTGTTTTCTATATTTTAACCAGTTCCCAATCCGCAATGGGACACTGCCTCCTATCCCATGATGTTTTTTTAAATTTCCTCAAGAGTCTCTCATGAGGGACCTTGTCAAAGGCTTTCTGAAAATCTAGACATATTATATCAACCGACTTGCATTTATCTACCTGTTCATTCACACCTTCAAAAAATATAGCAGATTAGTGAGTCAAGACGTTCCTTGGCTAAATCCTTGTTGGCTTTATTCCATTAAACCATGACTCTCTATACACACAGTAATTTTGTTCTTTATAGTGGTTTCTACTAGTTTGCCTGGTACTGATTTTGTAATTTGCCAGATCGCCCTGGAATCCTTTTTAAAAACTGGCATAAGTTGGCCACTCTCTAATTTTCAGGTACTATAGATGATTTTAATGATTGCAGATCTACTATTAGTAGGCTGTGAGCTATCTCATTTTTGAGTTCTTTCAGTATCTTGGGATGTATACCATCCAGTCCAGGTGATTTGCTACTCTTTATTTTATCAAATAGCTGTATTACATTTTCCCGGTTTTTCAAGATTTCTTTTAATTCCTCCAATATATCACCTTTAAATATCATTCCCTTGCGAATGATGTCATCTTTTTATGATGTCACTGGTACAAGTAGGTTACCACTTCCCCATTCCATCAGTACCTATTGACAAAGCAGACTGAGTAGAGCAACAAATAAGTAGTTAATAAAATAATCAAAAATGAAAAGTGATATGGTGATATATATTTTTAATATTACCAATCAAAGAATCTAAAATATTATAATAAAATATATATATTTTTTTATATTAAATGAGCACTGCTGCAATAAAGATTTCTTCCTTACATATCTAAAGAAATGTTTATAAACAATCAAAAAATCTTAGAATTCAATAACTACATTAAGGGAGGGGTCCGGGACTGGACTAGAGTTCCTTAAGGAACAACAATTAGCAGGTAAGTCTAATTTAGTCTTCCTTTGCGTCTCTCTAGTCCAGTCCCGGAACCTTAGAGGATGTAACAGAGCAGTGAATCTTAATGGGAGGGACCCACAAGCCCAGCCTGCAGAACCGCTGAACCAAAAAGTCCATCTCCTGCCTCTTGCACATCTAAACGATAGTGCTTAGCAAAGGAATGCAAAGATGACCAAGTAGCCGCTCTACAGATATCCCCTACTGGAACCAAACTGAACTCCGCCCAAGAAGCTGCATGAGCCCTAACTGAATGGGCTCGAAGACCCGTCAGTACTGACTTTCCTTTAATAAGGTAAGCCGATGCTATCGCTTCTTTCATCCATCTAGAAATTGATGACTTTGCTGCAGCTTCTCCTTTACGTGGACCTCCAAAGGTCACAAACAAACTATCAGATTTCCTGAAAGGTGCTGTTCTTTTAAGATACCACTTCAGAACTCTTCGAACATCAAGAAGATGCAATCTACCCCCTGACTTATCTTTCTGACTCTTTGAAAAGACAGGAAGAGACACCACTTGGTTAACATGAAATACAGAAACCACCTTCGGTAAAAATTCTGGCACTGTATGTAATACAACTTTGTGATTAAAAAAGGTTAAATACGGCTCCTTACAGGATAAGGCCTGTAACTCCGATATTATTCTTGCCGAACAAATCGCTACTAAAAATACTGTTTTCAAAGTTAAATCTTTCAATGACGAAACACTTAATGGCTCAAAAGGCGGTCTTAGAGTTTCCAACACCAAATTTAGATTCCACAATGGAACTGAATTACGTTTAGGAGGCTGCATGAGCAATACGGCTCTTAAAAACCTACGAATATCAGCATGGAAACCCAATAACTGACCCTGAATCCTACCACGATAACAAGAAATAGCCGCTAGCTGTACTCTCAAAGAACTAGCCGCTAGGCCCTTTTCTACCCCATCTTGCAAAAAAAGATAGAATCTGTGATACCGTGGCCCTTAACGGTGTTATCTTTCGATCTTTACACCATGCTTCAAAAATTCTCCAAACACGAATGTACGCTAGCGAAGTGGAACGTCTACGGGCTTTTAGCAAAGTAGAAATGACCGCTGACGAGTAACCTTTGGCCGTCAACCTAGCCCTTTCAAGAGCCATGCCGTAAGAGAGAATCGAGCTACCTGAGGCATGCGTAATGGACCCTGTAGTAAAAGATCTTCCCGAACTGGAATCCTCCATGGAATGTCCGCTAGCAGACGTAGTAGATCCGTATACCACGGCCTTCTTGGCCAATCGGGCGCTATCAACAACACTCGACCTCGATGTCTTTCCACCCATTGTAGAACACGCCCTATCAGAGTCCATGGTGGAAACACATAAAGGAGACTGTTCTCCGGCCACCTTTGGGCCAAGGCATCGAGGCCTTCTGACATTCTTTCTTGCCTTCTGCTGAAAAACCTCGCTACCTGTGCTGACTCGAAAGTTGCCATCGGATCCATTAGAGGAATTCCCCATCGATGTACCAACAACGCAAATATGTCCGGGTGAAGCTGCCACTCCCCTGGATCTACTCTGTGACGACTTAGAAAATCCGCTTCTACATTGTTTACTCCTGCAACATGTTGAGCGGATAGAGCTAGGAGATTGCGCTCCGCCCACTTCAAAAGTTGACTCGCCTCCTCTTGCAGTGATACAGTGCCTGTTCCTCTCTGACGATTTATGTAAGCTACCGTCGTTGCATTGTCGGATAGCACTCTTACTGCCGAATGACTGAGAACTTCCTGAAACTTCTGTAACGCCAAACTCACCGCTTTCATCTCTAGGCGGTTGATGGACCAAGTCTGTTCCTCCGGTGACTAGAGACCTTGAACAAACCTGCCTTGAAAATGAGCACCCCATCCCGTGAGGCTTGCATCCATCATTAGCAAATTCCACGTTGGAGGTTCCAGAGGCATACCCGCCTCCAGATGTTCCAACTCTAACCACCAAAGAAGATCTTTTCGAACTTCTAGAGGACAGATTAGACGTCGAGTCAACGCATCTTTCTGATGAGACCAACGCTGTAGAAGAGAGCCTTGCAAAGCACGCATATGGGCCCTGGCCCACGGTACTACCTCGATAGTGGCCGCCATCGTGCCTAGCAATTGAAGATAATGCCACGCAGTCGGAGCCTGCCTGTCCAAGAAACGACTTACTAATTCCTTTAGACTCTGTACTCTGTGACTTGGAAGGAAAACCGCGGCTTTTGCAGTTTCGAAACGTGCTCCTAAGTATTCTAGAGTCTGCGTGGGCTCTAACTTGCTTTTTGCAAAATTGACTACCCAGCCCAGACTCTCCATCAGCTGAATTACTTGAGCAGTGACCTGCAGACTCTCCTGTTTTGACTTTGCTCGAATCAGCCAATCGTCTAAATAAGGATGTACTGCGGCGACCCTGCCCGGCTTAAGGGGTTAAAGGCAGGAGCAGCCGCTGGTGCTTCGTGAGGGAAGAGTAAAACCTTTACCCCAGGAATGCTGGGAGTTGTAGTTTCAGTTCTTCTCACTCCGAAATTAAAGAAACTGTAGTTGTGGGGTTTCTTGATAATAAGTATTTTATTAAAGCAAAGGATAAATGTTCCATCACATGGCAAAACAAAGGTGCTTCAAAAAGGCTAACAGAAAACTCAGAATAAATGCAACTCAAAGGTATACTGCTGCTTTTCACTTTTCAGCCAATTACTCTCTTTTGCCTCCAGAGGCCAGTTGGGCTCACTGCAGCCTCTTACAGCCACTGTTACTCTCACAGTGCTGGGGAAAACATGTGCACGTAATTAGAGCTTCTTTCAGCAGTGCAAACAACAGCTTTGTAACTCTCAGAACACAGACGGCAAAAGCATTTCCTTCAGCTTGACTTATCTATACAACAAATCGTACAGTCCATTTGTTCACAGCCTGGTAAGTCTGTATTACTCTCTGTTACACCTTCAAGCTGTAAGGCATTACTAGCTTCTTGTGAAATTAGCTGTTGTCTAGCTTGCAACTCTAAGAATTGTTTAAAGCTTTGAAGAAGCAATTCAGCCTGCTCCTTGTGAGATAGGGTACTATTATCTGCTATAAAACTTCCCTTCTGCTCAAGGCTGTTTGTCTTCTCTTCTTGTAAGTTAAAGGCATCAGAATAATTGCTAGTCTCCTTGGCAATTGTTTCATAGATAGGAGAATTATCTTTATATTCAGCTTGGCAACCATGTGGCAAATTACTCACTTTTTGCACAGCCCTTCTGTCTTCCAACGGCTCCAAGTTTCTCCAGCTGTTCTGTTTGTTGCTCTCCGGCACAAACGACACTTCAGAGAATGATTGCTCTTTCACCTGTGCTTGCCTTGAAGGCTTTCTCTCCCAAGGCGTTGCCTTCCAACGGCTATCCAATTCAAGGTTAAGTCCTCTCTCCGTGGGACTTCTGCTTACTTCCCTTGAATAGAATTGTGCAGGTTTTCTTCTTATGCCAGGTTCCCAAGTATCCTTAGACTCTCCTCTGGCTTTCCAACCATCCTCTAGTTTCTTCCTCCTGTATTCCTTCCTGGGCTGCTTCTTCTTAAACTTCTTCCCATACTCATACTGAGTCTCAGCCTCCTTTGGAATCTCGTACTCCTTCTTTTCCTCCTCCTTCTCTCTCTGCTTCCGTTCCTGCTTCTTCCCCCCTTCTCTCCTCCTGCTCAGAGCCATGCTCTGGTTTAAAAGTACGTTCTCTTTTGGACACGCCCCTTCCCAGGGCTGGGTGTGCCCAATCAGACCTGCAGGACTCCTCCCCTGGGCTGGTCTCCATGCTCTGCTCTGTGGAATAGAGTCTCTCTTTTTTCCTTGCCCTGTCATTTTGGCGTAAATCCTGCCGAACCTCAGGATTTTCATCTGTCTCCATAGGCTCAGGAGGGCGCTGTTCACCACAGTACACATACGCCTTCTTTGCGTAGTGCTGCCGCTACTACCACCATTACCTTGGTGAACGTACGTGGAGCTGTTGCTAGTCCGAAGGGCATCGCCTGAAATTGAAAGTGCCCCATAGGCAGAGCGAATCGAAGAATCTTTTGATGATCTTCTCATACTGGGATATGAAGATAAGCTTCTGTCAGATCCAATGAAGTTAGGAATTCCTCTGCTCTTACTGCCGCGATGACAGAGCGAAGTGTCTCCATCCTGAAATGCGTAACCCGTAAACACCGATTTACTCTCTTTAAATCCAGAATTGGACGAAAAGTACCCTCTTTCTTTGGCATTACAAAGTAAATTGAGTATCGACCGAGTCTGCACTGTTCCATAGGAACAGGTATTACCGCATTTAGCTGTAGCAACCGATGCAGAGTCTGCTTGACTGCGTGCACTTTTTGCGGAGTACTGCAAGGAGATTGGACAAAGGAATCTGACACGGGCCTGAGTAGTTCTAACGCATAGCCTTCTCGAATGATTTCTAAAACCCACTGATCTGTGGTAATTTTGACCCAGGCAGGATAAAAATCCCGCAATCTTCCTCCCACGGGAATACATCCTGCCTGAGTCTGTCTCATCTCATTGTGACTTTTTAACATTTGAGGACTGGAATTGAGTGAAACCTCTGCCAGCCCCTCTGAAATTGCGAAACCCTTGACCCCTAGTTGTGAATCTTCCCCGTTGGGGTTTTATAAAACAAGGATTTCAAAATCTCCGAAAATCTCTAGCATTTCCTCTGGAACTACCAGCACCACGGTTCTGTCTAGGTTTATCCTCAGGCAGATGACCACCCTTGGACTCCCCAAGCACTTTAACTAATTTCTCCAAATCTTCTCCAAACAAAAGTTTACCTCTAAATGGTAACTTACTAAGACGAGACTTAGAGGAAGCGTCAGCTGACCAGTTACGTAACCAAAGGTATCTTCGAGCTGCCACTACCGAAGCCATACTCTTAGCTAGTGCCCGGATAAGATCATAATGAATATCTGACAAATAAGCAGCTCCTGACTCCAAACGAGATACCTCATCTAGTTGTTCACTTAACTGATCTACCTGCAACTTTTGTGACCAACGCAGACAGCCTCTAGCAACCCAGGCTCCAGCTATTGAGGCCTGCAAGGAAAGAGCGCTAATATCAAAAACCTGCTTAAGCAAGGTGTCTAATTTCCTGTCCTGAACATCCTTTAACGCTGCGGCCCCTTCGACCAGAATGGTAGTTTTCTTGGTTGCAGCTGCAACCGCAGCGTCCACCTTAGAGCGAAAAAACTCCTTGTCCTGATCTGAAAGAGGGTAAAGACGAGATAAAGATCTAGAGCCTCGAAGAGCTGATTCCGGACAGTCCCATTCCTCTTGAATCATAGACTTAAAAACTCTATGAACCGGAAAAACCCGCTGAGACTTCCGTACTGCTAGCAAAAGCGGATCCTCCAAAGAATCCTCCGCTACAGAGTCAACAGTAGGCATATTAAGAGACCTAAGAGTCTCGGAAATCAAAGCAGGCAATTCTTCACGACGAAATACTCTGACCACCCTGCTTTGTTGATCTTCCTCTGGCAACTCTCCCTCTTCTAACTCTAAATCTGAGGACTGTTCAACATCGTCCTCACCTCCTAAACCTTCCTGGAGTGAACTTTCCACCAGTTTACTGACCTTTTGAAGGACCTGCTTCCTCATCCGGTAGAAAGACAGACCCAGTACGCTTCTTACACTTTGAAGCTTGGGTAGAAACTCCTAGCATGGGCTGCAAAAGCTCCAAAGCCTGAGACATGAGAGAATAAAAATTAGGAGGAATAGATTGTGCAATTTCACCAGTGGTCAAAGACGGAATTGCAAATCCTCCTGTGACACAGATGGACCTAGCCCTGAGTCAATTGGGCTTAAAGTAGGAGGCAGGGAATTACTCATTTCGCCAGTCACTGCAACATGAGAAGCTGAAGAACTTGCCTGAGGCTTATTTAAGTCATCATGCTCCAAAGAACAAGTTTTACATACACCGGAGTCCAAAAGTTCATTACGCCGAGAGCCACAAACTAGACAGCGAGGCTTTGCTGGCATCATGAATTAATTTAAAATTTATAATTAAAAATAAAAGATGAACTCAGAATGCAGCCATAGCTCAATAAAGTCGAAGCAAAGAAAATAACAGAAGATTAAAATAAATCGCTAAATAAAAAAAACTGAAACCGAAAGTAAAAGATGGCTGCCGTTTATCTTTGAGCTAATAAAAGATGCCAGTTAATGGCGCGCGCTGCATAACGGCGTTCCAAACCCCCAACTAAAAGTTTGCTATGTGCTTCACTAAAGAGATATTTCCCCCACGTACCTTAAACTGAAGGTGTCAGGAAATGCAATTTTTCATGTCCCGGAGCTCAGCCGAATCGTGGCTTCGGCTCCGGAGCCCAAAAGAAATCAAATGCCCCGAAATGCTTTGAAGCTAACAGCTGTTTGAAACTAACAGCTGAGCATTGCCCAAGGCGAGCATTCTCTCTCAACCTGCTCCTCACCCTTGTAAGCGGGTTCGGGAGCAGGGAGGCACAACAGAGGTGAAAAAAGATTTTTTTTTTTTTAAAGGAGCAGCCAGCTGATATCCAATCCCAGCAAACCCTGCACCTTACAATCCCAGCAAGCCTTGCTCATTTAGGGAATGTTGAAAAGTAAAAGAAAAATCAGAGCAAAAAGCCTCAGCAGCAGCAGCGCTCCTAAAATAGAAAAACAAAAGAAGCCAATTAAATGATATAAAAATAAACTAGCTCTACTTGTTTGTCACTACTGAGCCTAGTAATAGGCTCAGACGTCTCACTAGCTTCTTGGAGACTGAAATACTGATGGAATGGGGAAATGGTAACCTACTTGTACCAGTGACATCATAAAAAGATGACATCATTCAGTCTCCAAGGCTGCTGGAAGACGATCTAAGCTCTAAGGTTCCGGGACTGGACTAGAGTTCCTTAAGGAACAACAATTAGCAGGTAAGTCTAATTTAGTCTTTCTGACATAGATAACTTCCTTATGTCTTTTTCTTCAGTAAAGACTGAAAAAAAGAATTCATTGAGTCTGTCTGCTATGGCCTTGTTCTTTCTTACTACCCTTTTTACCCCTCTGTCATCTAATGAGCCAACTGACTCTTGCAGGTTTTTTGCTACGAATGTGCTTGAAAAAGTTCTTATGAGTTTTTCCTTTCATGGAAAACTTCTTTTCAAATTCTTTCTTTGCCTTCGTAATCAATGCCTTGCATCTAATTTGCCAATGCTTATGTTTTTTTCTTGTTTGTCATTTGGCTTCTTTTTCCATTTTCTGAAAGATGCTTTTTTGGCTAAAAGGGACTACCTTAAACCATGCTGGCAGTCATTTGGCTTTCCTTCCTCCATTCTTAAAGCATGGAATACATGTGGTCTGAATTTCCAAAATAGTTTACCATGAGCATGGGCATTGTTTAATAATACTAACTGCTAACTGGCTAAAAGGCTTTGAAAAAGCACCCTATATGTTTTTAAAAATATTTATACATGAGAAAGTATAATATAAAATGAGTTTAAATGCTCCAAGTTCTTTTCTTTATAATTATGTACACTTCGTTTATTTTTAACTTGTGACAAAAAAACCCAGAACATATTCACAACCAAAAAATATCTTCTGCTTATTTGTAATCTTCCAAAGTATGCAAACACCATTAGTCGTTTGTATATTACTTATCTGCACAGAGGAAAAACGGAAAGGGACCACAGCCAAACCAATTGATTCTTCTTAAAGAGCTTTATTAGAAACCCAACTTGGCCAAGTTTTGGCAAATAAGCTTGTGTCAGGGGTCGACACATGTCAGTGTCAGAATCACACAAAACTCCTTCAGTGGAAAAAGCCAGAAACAATGATACAGATAAAGTACCAATATATCATATAAAAATACAAATTTTAACAACTAAACTTCAAAGCTCTTTTCTGTTATAATCATGTACCTCTCACTTATTTTTCCCATATGTTCACAAGCTAAACACATCCTTCTGTTTATTTACAATCTTCCAAAGTATGTAGACACTATTACAGTCACTTGTATATCACTTATCTGCAAAAATATCCTCGGCATTCCATGATGTCCCTGACACCAGTGGTTTGGCAGAAGCACTGCCTTTTTCAATGGATGAGTTCCTCTGCCTATAAATCACTCGTTCTTTTTTACAGCATCAATAATCTGGAATATACAAACAGCATGTATTGAAATTCTTCAGTGAAGCATGAAAGACGTTTACATTGAAAAATGGTCAATCATTTAAATTGAAGTAATTCAGCACTTGTGAGACCGTGGATGTTTTATTAAATAATGTGCCTGTGCCATTTACACATTTTTAACTTAATACAGGGTAACTTGGAGAGTTGGAGCTTTATCAGAAGTTGGATGCTGACATAGAACCAAAGGGAATTTAGGTGTTTCAAAACGTGGTACTGCGCCGATTGGTGAAAATTTGAAACTGAATTCTAATGGACTGCAGAAAATTGCTTTGTTTTTGATGAGGGGTGCACTGAAAATAATTTTTGCGTGCTGGCAAAGTTTAATATGGTGGTATTTTTCTAAAAAGAGCAAAATGGACCTAATTGTGACTAGAGGTATTAGCCTCATAACTGGTTCAACAAAAATTGTTACAAGATAAGTTTTTGGGTGTTCTTAAGTTCTTCAAATCTTCATAAGGAGATGATTTTGAAAGAAGGGCAGGAAGTGATGTCACACACCGGGATGGCTGCTTAAGAGGGTAGCTTTGCGGTCCAACGCTGCAATCCCGACTGAAACAGCAAGTCTCCAACTGTATAAGTGTCCCGAAGTTGAAAAAGTACATCAGAATGCCTTGGGTAGGATGACAAGAAAAAAGACTGCCACAGACCTTAAAACGTTTGCTTTTAAAGTGGTGGCTGGAACGGCCGCGGGAAAGTCTAAAATGGTGGCGACAGTGGCGAGCCCGATGGGAAAATAAGCAGGAGGGCCATGAAGCAGAGAATGAAGTCCCCTGTGATTTACAGCTACTCAGAGCTGAAATGAGAAACTCATTTTCCACATTGCACCAAGACTTGAATAGCTTTAGAAAGGAAGTTCAAGCCTTGGTCACGGATATAAAAGGTGACATCTCTGAACTGAGGCACAGAATGGAGGAATTGGAATGCCGGTTGGACAGTTGTAAAGTTTGCAGCAGGCTCTTATAACAGGATGAGACGTTGAAAGCTGGACATGAAGAGCTGATTCTTAAGCTGGAAGACCTAGAGAATAGGTCTTGAAGAGCGAATCTGTGATTAAATGGGCTCTCTGAGACAGAAGAGACTATACACTATAGAGTTCTTATGGAGCAATTTTGCAAAGCAGTAGCCAGAACAGCAGGAATGGATGAAGGGGTCCTCTGCTTTAAAGCTGAGCAAGTCCATTGAACTCTAGGGCCCAGGCAAGACAGTAAGCCCAGGGACATTATAGCTTGCATGCACGAATATGCCTCCACGGAGGCTATTTTAGCGGCAGCCAGGAAATTGGGTAAAATAAAGTGGAGGACCATGATGTGGAGGTCTCTGGTGACTTATCAATTCTTACCATCCAAAAAAGAAGGGCCTACCATGCAGTGACACAGTGCCTAAGTGGTGCATTAGATACCATTCTCTTGTCTTTTCCCTGTGGGCTTACAATTTACAATATCTGGAACTACTATTTATGCAAAGACTGTGGAGGCCACAGTTAAGGAGATGCAACAAGCAGGTTGGAGCAATCTACCAGACTGAACAAAGGTGGCAATGACAGACTGTCACCTGGTAGAAGCTCCCGGGATGGGCTGGACCAAAGTGGTTGGTGACAAACTACTACGATGACGGAAGAATGCAGGGTCTGATGAACAGAGATAGAAGGCACCTGGAAGGCCTGATGGAACTGGAACACTGAGTTTGGGATTTGAAACCGGTTATGGTTCTCACTCTGACTAGATTTCTTTTGGGGACGACTTGGGTAGCAGTGGGCACATACAGAGGGCTGATGGGAGACTATATATATGCATGTTGGGTGGGAGATGTTTGTGTTGGAAAATGTGGTGAGATTGACCAGTAGGGGTTAAATAATGTTTGAGGGTGACCAGGTGGCGATGTCATACCTCTAGAGCCAGAGAGGCTGGAGGTTGGGAGTGGAGAGGGGGTTGGGGATTTTTGCTGAATTTGCTGCCAAATTGTGAGTTCTATTACTACTATTTAGCATTTATATAGTGCTATGCACGTCTGTTGGTCTGTCTGTTTGTTTCCTCATATTTATTTATCTCTTTGTCCTTATTGGTGGGTTCCCTTACCTACTCCATTGCTGTAGAGTTTAAACTTTTTTCTTAGTCTACCTGAGTGACTACTCCTCCCCCCGCTGAGGTATTGTGTAGACCTCCATTTCATGCACGTGTGCTTGCTCAGATTGCCTTCTGTTCCTTGAGAAGAGCAGTGCTCTCCAGAGCTCTCCTGAAAGGTGATTTTTGGTGAATTTGCTGCCAAATTGTGAGTTCTATTGGTATGTCTGTTTGTCTCCCCATATTTATTTATCTTTTTGTCCTTATTGGTGGGTTCCCTTAACTACTCCATTGTGTGTGCCCACAATTCAGGAACGGCCTACTGGCCAGAGATACTTAGGTTCCCGCCCACCCTACCCCTCCCCCACCCACCCAGGGGCTACATTGCCTATATAGTGGTCACATACGTGCCATCTATCCTTCCTAACTTGGGTTAAAGCCCACATCTTCTTCATCTTTTCTTCTTCTTCTTCTTCTTCTTCCTCTTCTGGGACTGCTTAATCAATATGTCGTGTATTCAGTGCAATAACTGCGGTAGTTTCATTCCACAACGAATCATTTGGAGCCTAAGAGCTTGTCCTATGTGCCTCAAGTCAGCTGCCATGCATGAAGAACTGATTCTACTAAGGAAAGACCTAGCTGCCATGCATAAAGAAGTGACTCTACTGAGGGAGGAACTGGCAGCAATGAAGCGCACCTTTTCTAGGATACCAACTGAACAAAGTCCACCACCGCTCCCACAAAGAATCAAACACCCCAGGAACAAATGGATCACAGTGGGTTCTGGAAGATTGCGACTTGTAACGCAGAGACATCCTACACATCAAGAGATATCCCTGCACAATGCCTTCTCTGCCTTGGCTAATGATGATGCCCAATCCAAAGAAACTAAAGGGCCCTTAATTGAGTCAGACAATGCCCAATCTCCTGCTAAAGCACCAAATATGAAGAAAACCTCACCAAACAGAAAACTACTACTACTTGGAGATGCCATCATTAGAGGCACCAACTTGGGAACACAGTTCAAAGGAGAGAAGATAGTCATGTGCCTACCAGTCTCTTCAGCCAGCAGGAATACAAACCAAGTTGTTGAAGGACTTAGCGAAAAAAGTGAACACTCCAAAGTTGATGTTATCTACTTGGGCACAAATGACCTGGCTAGAAACAGTGCCTCTACAGTCCAAAAGGACTTCCAATCTCTGGGAGAGAAACTCAAGCCCATTGTTAACACTGTTGCATTCTCAGAAGTTCTATCTGTTCTTGGTAAGGGGACAGAAAGGCTGCATTGCATTAACAGCTTTAATACATGGCTCCAGACCTGGTGCAAACAAGATGGATTCAGATTTATTGGCGACTGGGGAAACAGATGGACCAACAAGAGACTATACTGTGCTGATGGACTACATCTCTCTGTTGCAGGGAAAAGAATCCTAAATGAACAATTCAGGCAGTATGTGGATATGCATTTAAACTAGGAAAAGGGGGTGATGGATGTGGAAGGTCAAGATCTGCAAGCCACCCCCTGCAAAAGCAGAACAACATCAGAAACAGCCACACTTTTTTAAACCACACTTCAAAAACAAGTGGGAAGAAGTGGGCAGAACAAAATCAATGCAAAATACACACAAGCCAGGTAAATGCTGGAAAGCAATGAGCACAAATGCTCAAAGCTTAGCCAACAAAATTTCGGACATGGAAATCCTAATGGTGGAAATGGATTTGGACATTGTAGCCATTACAGAAACATGGTTTAATGAATTGCATGATTGGGATATAGCCATAGCTGGCTATAATCTATTCAGAAGAGACAGAGAAAATGGAAAAGGAGGAGTAGCCTTGTATGTCAAAAGCAATATTAAAGCTACTGAAATGCAGGGGACATGGGGAAAAGAAGAAGCGTTCTGGATTGCGTTGGAAAGAGGAGATGGCACTGTCATCCATACTGCTGTAGTCTACAGACCTCTGACTCAAATTGAAGAGAGAGATAACGAATTGATTATAGATATTGCCAAGATAGCCACAAAGGGGGAAGTGATCATATTGGGTGACTTTAATCTACCTGATGTGGATTGGATTACTCCTGCTGCACATCTGGAAAGAAGCAAAAAAATTGTGGATGCTCTCCAAGATGCATTACTTAGACAGATGGTGATGGAACCAACCAGGGAAAGCTCAACGCTGGATTTAGTGCTCACCAACGGTGATAGCGTGTCGAATGTCTGCGTGAGTGCCCCTGTGAGCAACAGTGATCATCACACGGTGTAGTTTGAGATAAAAGCCATGGTACAGGCCAATCATAGCAAGCTCAAAGTCCTAAACTTCAAAACCACTAAATTCAATAAAATGGCCAAGTACCTAAAGGAGGAGATGACTGGGTGGAAGGAGATAAGGGAAGTGGAATTGCAATGGGCTAAACTAAAGGTGGCAATAAAATGGGCAACAGATAAATATGTAAGAAAAGTAAATAAAAACAAGAGGAGAAGGAAACCTATTTGGTTTTCCAAAGAAGTGGCTGCTCAAATAAAGGCAAAAACCACAGCTTTCGCAAAATTCAAAAGCTTGCAAACAGAAGAACACAGAAATGATTACAGGATCAAACTCAGAGTCAAAAAGGGAAATAAGGAAAGCAAAATCAAAGGCAGAGGAAAAGATGGCTAAAGATGTTAAGGGTGGCGACAAAAATTTCTTCAGGTATATTCGGGAAAGGAAGAAGATCAGAGTTGGAATTGCAGGACTCAGAAGTGCTGGGAAAGGACTCGTGGAAAGTGACATTGAAAAAACGAAATTGCTAAACAAATACTTCTACTCTGTTTTTACTAAAGAAAATCCTGGAGATGGACCAGCTGTGACTCCCAAATATAAAAATGGGAATGAAGTAGATACCACACCATTCACAGAAGATGAAGTGTTAGAAAAACTTGCTAAACTGAAAGTGGACAAAGCCATGGGACCGGATGGGATACATCCCAGGATACTGAAAGAGCTCAGAGAGGTTCTTGCAGGACCGTTAAAGGATGTCTTCAATAGATCCTTGGAAACAGGAGAGGTTCCTCAGGACTGGAGAATGGCTGATGTCGTACCTCTACACAAAACTGGTGACAGGGAAGAATTGTCAAACTACAGGCCCGTGAGCCTTACCTCAGTGGCGGGAAAAGTAATGGAGGCGCTCCTGAAAGAGCGAATAATGAACTTTCTCAAAACCAACAGGTTGCAAGATCCGAGGCAACATGGTTGTATCGGTCTTGCCAAACAAATCTGATTAAGTTCTTTGACTGGGTGACCAAGGAACTAGATCAGGGGCATGCAATGGATGTCATCTACCTGGATTTCAGCAAAGCCTTTGATACTGTTCCTCATAGGTTTGTCAATAAACTCAGTAGCTTGGGGATGGTCCCAAGATGGTAAACTGGATTAGAAATTGGTTGACTGACAGACAACAGAAGGTGATGGTACATGGAGCTCACTCGGATGAAAAGAAGGTGATTAGCGGGGTGCCCCAGGGTTCGGTCCTGGGCCTGGCACTGTTCAATGTATTTGAGTGATATTGCTGAAGGACACAAAAACTTGCAACAGAGTGGACTCCCCAGAGGGAGTGGTTAACATGAGGGAAGATCTACAAAAACTGGAAGAATGGTCTAATGCTTGGCAACTACGATTTAATGCGAAAATGTGCAGTGTCATGCACTTGGATAGCAGAAATCCAAGGGAAATGTACGCGATAGGGGGCGAGAGGTTGGTGTGTACGGTTCAGGAGAAAGACCTTGGTGTGATTATCTCTGATGATCTCAAGGTGGCAAAGCAGTGCGACAAGGCGGTGGCAAAAGCCAGGAGGATGTTGGGCTGCATACAAAGAGGGATTACCAGCAGAAAGGAAGAGGTACTTATGCCACTGTACAAGTCACTGGTGAGGCCTCACTTGGAATACTGTGTTCAGTTTTGGAGACCATATCTTGCAAAAGATGTAAAAAGACTGGAAACTGTTCAAAGGAAGGCGACCAAAATGATTTGGAGCCTGTGTCAGAAGCCTTATGAGAAGAGACTTGAAGACCTAAATATGTACACTTTTTGGAGGAGAGGAGGGACAGGGGAGATATGATTCAGATCTTTAAATACTTAAAGAGAAATGATGAACAAACAAACCTCTTCCAAAGACGGGGAAACCGTAAAACTAGAGGGCATAACATGAAGCTGCAAGGTGGTAAATTGAAAGGCAATGTCAGGAAATATTTTTTCACTGAAAGGGTAGTAGATGCTTGGAATACCCTGAAGTGGTGGGGGCAAACACGGTGACGGAATTCAAAACGGCATTGGACAAACACAGTGGATCCCTTTACAGCAACAGTATAAAAACAAAATAAACTGAAACATATAACTTCTGAAGCATCTAACGTCTCAACAAATAGGGGTGTTCTACATGGAGTGGTGGGTTCACCCCTAAACAAAGACATGGAGAGGGGTGGCTTGCACCTACTTTTTGCCATCTTTCTGTGCAGACTAGATGGACCATGCTGGTCTTTATCTGCCATCATCTACTATGTTACTATGAGAGAGTTATACTGATCTGAGCTAGTGAAATACTGGAAGAATTTAGGGTGACCATCTTGAATGTTAGAGGCCTTAATTCCCAGTTAAGCCTCAATTGCTGAGTAAGGACATGCTGAGTATCAGGAGTGATATTGGTTTCATTCAAGTAACCCATTTATTGCAAGCAAAGGAATGGAGGCTTTCTAGTCCTAAGTATCCCTAATACATACTTTGCTTCAAATTGGGAGGAATGGAAGAAAGTGGGTGTAGCCATATTACTGTCTAGTAATGTACAATATCAAGTTACAGAGATGAAGGGGAGTTTGGTATTGTGAGCTGTGCTGATTATCTGGGGCAAGGCACTGAGGAGGGGACCGGCAGTTGGCTGGAGCATTGCCCACTGCTGATTGGACCATCTTCCCGCCTTCCCCCACGTAACTAGGGGAGGTCTTTAAAGCATTGGCCTGGGACGCAGCTTCAGGTGCGTCAGACAGGGTGTGTCCAAAAGGGCACGTTCGGCCCCTTTGGAGCTCGTTCAGAGCACTGAGGAGATTGAGGAGATATGTCTTGTGGAATGGGAAAATGGAAAAAATCATTTACTGTGAGTATATTGAATCCATCTAAAACTGTGAAGGCAGTAGGCCCTATGGACAAGCATGTTGTGGTTCTGGTTAAGGACCCAGAAAATCGTTCGTTCGTTGCCTTTATCTGCAAGTTTGGACCCCTCAAATAGTTCTCCTCTGTTATCTGGGGTAGATAACCTAACCCGCTGTCTAGCAATGTTTTGGATTTAGTGACTTCCTCACCTGATGTGGAGAAACACTCGTGGCCCAGTGTTTCTTTATTATTTAATCTTTATTAGGTTTTCAAAATACACCAGAGTAAAACTAAGTGTAAATTAGAATACAAAACATATCAAGCAAAATTTAAACAAGAAAAAAGAACAAAGATCTTGGCATAGACCCCAAAATAAACCTCTATACGGTTCCAGGAAAAAAGAAATGTGTCTAGGAATATAACCAAAGGCTATTCCAAATAGAGCTTAGATGGTACTTGTGGCAGCCGGTACAAGATCCAACCGATCCCTTTCTTTACTCTCAATAAATAATTTCAATTGCAGGGGTTCAAAGAAAAGAAACTGCTTGGTACTATGAACTATTAAACATTTACAAGGATATTTCAATTTAAACTGTGCCCCCAGGGCAAGAGAGCGTTGGCGTAAAGCCAAAAACTCTCTCCTCCTCTTCTGGGTATCTCGTGCTAAGTCTGGAAATATCAATATCTTAGACCCCATAAATTGAGAAACATTCATCTTAAGAAAATATAATCGCAGAACAGAATTCCGATCAGACTCGAAAGCAAAGGACACCAGTAAGGTGGCTCTACTGGTTACTACATCGAGAGAACTCTCAAGAAAACCTGTCAGGTCCATCTGTGCTGGGACATTAGGTTCCCCAGAAGCTTTCCCACCCAATCCTTCCGTTGAGGAAATAGAAACATATTGAGCACGAATAATAGGAGGCAAATTGCCAGAAGGCATGAGCAGGACCTCTATGAGATACCTACGAACCAGCTCCATAGGATCCAGTAAAGGTGACCTGGGAAAGTTCAACAAACGCAAGTTATTTCGCCTTGCCTGATTGTCCAAAAACTCCAGGCGTCTTCCCATAATCAAGGCTCCTTTTGCCTGAGAAGCACCCAAGTCCTGCGATGCAGCTGCCTGAGTCTCCAATTGCAAGAGCCTCGCGGCATGTCCATCCACTCTCAAGCGTTCAGCTTCACCCTGCGTCTTCACCAAATTCAAATCCTTGGATATAACAGCCACAACAGGAAAGAGAGATTTCTGAAGGGAAGTTATGGCATCCCATAAGTTTTCCAAAGTAACTGTTGCCGGTTTTTGCAAAGCCTGGAACTTGGGAGCAACCAAAGAGAGAGAGAAGACCGAAGCTGAACTCTCCGGGCCTCCGCTTGCTTCAGCTGCCGACAATACCCCACCTCCTTCCAGCACAGCAGCGGGAACACTCTCTGGTTGGGTCGGGGCGGCACCCTCCACTGCGAGCAACCCTCCGTCATCCAAGGGTAAGCCAACAGGCAAACTGGCCCGTAAAACTCTTCCGGGTTGCGGCGGCAACTGCTGCTGGGGGCTCAAAACCACCCCATTACTCAAATCAGACGATAAACACGACTGATCCGCCGAAGCCACAACAGGAACCATCGGAGGGAAAAAGCCAGGAATCACTGACTGACGCTCCAACGGTAGGAGTAGAGATTTCAGAGGGTTTCTGCATATATTGCTTCCTCTTTCTCCCCATAGTAGCATCTCCAACCAGCGCCGACTAGCACACCTCCAACAGACCGAACAGCTCATCCACCATCTTGGAACCGGTGGCCCAGTGTTTCTTTAGAAGATGGGACACCTTGGAGTCTGCGGGAGCTTAGTGTAGTGGTTCCACTGCTGTGGGCTGTACAGTTCCCCGAGGCTTCCAAGTCTTTGAGTTTCTGCTTCAGGAGAGCAGCTGCAGGATGTTTCATTGGCCGATATATGGTCGTTGCTTACTCAGGTGGAATCTTCTTTAAATAGTACTGTATCACAGTTTGCTGATTTCAGCATGATTCTTATTTTCTTTATGTGACTCTCATCTACAAAAGCTTAAATCTCAGGTGTCCACATTGCAGGGGGCTGCCGCCTCCTCCATTAAAGATAGTTTTGTGCTGCACAGGCAGCATGAGATTTTGGAAAATATTTCCCGGGGTAAGAATCCTAGATGCCTTAACTTTCCTTGTACACATTATTTGTCTCCGCTGATTCTTTTCTATGTTTTTTAAAGGAAGTGTTGGGTTATCGGGACCTTACTACTATATCACTTAACGAGGCAACGAGAGTGGTCAATGGTGGGGGGGGGGGGGGAAGGAGGGGGGAAGGGCATGATACCCTTTCACCTGTGGAAACCCTGAACATTTTGGAATTTGTCTTCATTAGATGAGATACCTACACGGGCGATCCTGCTGGTCTCCTTCAATTCAGAATTAGATAAGAATACAATATTGAAGCTTTATTTTCAAGAGAAAACTGCACTTTTTTGTAGTCAGCGAGTTAATATTTTCCCCGATGTCTCCAGGCAAACTCAGGCGAGGTGCAAGACTCTTTTAGCTCTGCGTCCTTTGGGTTCTGGAAGTGAGTGTTTTTTTTTTTCCTGAAAGTTTTGTGTAAATGCCTGGTGATGTTGAGGACAGATAATTTTTGAATTTGTTTTTCAAAGTTGCGCAGTTAGAGGATTTCTTGAAGGCTCACAGGGATGTTTTAACTTCTGTTAACTGAAGTGTATTTTTCTATCTCCAGGAACAAGCAGGAATGAGTCCTCACATATGGGTACGTCGGAACCGACGGAGCCTGCGCGGGAAAGCTCCCCAGCTTCCCAGAAAGGAAGCTTTTGGGGCCTCAGACAGCGCATGCGCGCTGCCTTCCCACCTTCCTGACCAACTCTCCTCAGTTCTTCTTTTTCCGCGGAGCCAGCAGGTCGTGTTCCTGTCACCGCTGAAGAAATTGTTATTTTAATTTGTTTCTTTGACCGCGTGTCTGCCTTCCCCGATTCCGGACCGGTACCGCCGGTCTTTTTTCGTTTATTTCTTTAAAAAAAAAAAAATTACTTTTTCCTCACTTGGTGTATTTTTTCTGTGAGGCCTCTAGGCCTTCTCAGGTTCTCCCTCATGGAAAAACCAGCTTCTGGTTTTAAAAAATGCACCAAGTGTACCAGTACTATTTCAGTCACAGATACCCATGAGTGATGTCTTAAATGTTTGGGGCCTGACCATTCCGTTCCGGATTGTCCATCCTGCTCTCTGATGTCCAAACGTGGCTTACAGAACAGAGCAGCAAAATTTCATATGCTGTTTTCTACTGATACTCCAGCATCAACATCCTCCAGGTCTTCTTCTCCTGATGGATCTCAGGTAACCAAAATTCTTCAGGCAAGTCCTCAAAAGGCAAATCTCCCTCTAAGCAGCGAGAGGCCCTTGCATTTGACCCTGAGGACCCTGCCCCAGCCAAACAACCCCGGCGGGAAGCTCCGGCTTCCAAAGCTCCTCCTATGGGGTTACAGGTAGATATCGATGGCACGGCCTCGACCGATCTCCTGTTAGACTGCTCTGGGGTACCGGCTAACACCGGTACCGACATCCAGGCAGTTGTGGCGACTATGGGTACTACGGTACAATCCATGCAGCAGGCCTTATTGGCTTTCATTAATGCTGCAATGCCATCGGTACCGCGACAATCGGTTCCAACTCCGATTCCGGTACCGCAACCGATACCGGTACCCAGAGCATCTACTTCCAGTAGCATGCCGGTACCGGTCCCCTGTTCCGGAGATTTCCTCGATACCGCTCCGATTCCCGGTACGCCCGATGTCGATACCGGTCGGTACGCGTATCGATCTCTGGAAGCAAATAGGCGATACTTTGAATCCTCTGAAGATTCTGATACATCAGATGATTCTGCTGATGCCTCTTTTACTCTTCCTGAGGAGCCCTCTTCTCCAAAAAGGAGAATGTCTCCTCCAGAGGATTTGTCCTTTCAAGACTTCATTATTGAAGTAGCTAAAGGACTTTCCATATCTGTAACCTCTGAAAAGGATCCTAGAGCAAAAAAATTGGATATTTTAGGATACTCTAAGGTTCCCAAAGAGGCAGCCACCTTACCCATACATGAAATTCTTCAAGAACACATGATGGACTTGTGGGAGGCTCCTCTCACCCTATCTCCACATTCTCGACGTTTGGACACCATGTATCGGGTTCCTCCTTCTCCTGGTTTTCAAAAAACTCAGCTTCCTCACCACTCTATTGTGGTGAAGTCTGCTATGAAAAAGATAAAAAGTACCAAAAGGCACTCTTCTACCCCTCCAGGTAGAGAATGTAGGACTCTGGATGCTTTTGGGAGAAAGATCTTCCAAGCTAGCATGCTTATTGCCAGAATCAATTCATACAGTCTCTATATGGGCATGTTTTTGAAAGAGATTGCATTAAACATACGTCAGTTTCTCCCCTTTATCCCAGAGGATAAACAGGAGGAGTTCCTTCTTTTGCTAAAGCAAACTCAAATGTTTCGAAGTTCTCCAACAGAGCAGCCTTTGACTCTTTTGAGGGGGCAAGCAGAGCCTCTGGCATTGCCATAGCTGCTCGCAGACTGGCTTGGCTCCAGGCCTCTGATTTGGAACCCTGGGTACAAGAAGGCTTGGGCAATCTGCCCTGTACAGGTGAAAATCTGTTTGGCAAGGAGTGGCAAATCAAAGCCACTCAAATGGATGCAGAGAATGCTGCTTTAGATAGACTTTCTAAGTCTACCTCTACCCCTGCCAAGAAAAAACCTTTTAAGAAACCTTTCTATAAAAAGACCAGATTTTCCACGAATACTGGTCAGCAATCTTCCCAAGTTCGCTTTGCTCCTAAGCATCAGCAAACTAAACAGGCCAGAATGAAGTCTACAGGGGCTGCTACAATCCAGCAGTCCCAACCCCCTCAGAGTTTTTGACTTGATTCTAGAGAACTTAACCTTTCTGGCTCTGCAACAACCAGAACCTCTCACCATTCCAGGAAGGTTGACTCATTTTGCTCCCAGATGGGAACAAATCACATCAGAACCGTGGACCCTCTCTATTATCAAAGAGGGCTACAAACTACATTTCTCCAGCCTTCCTCCCCATTTCATGGTGAGACAATTCAATTCTCCCCCTTCTCTCCTGTACCTGTTAGGCCAGGAGGTGACCACTCTTCTCGCCCAAAAGGCAATAGAAGAGGTTCCTCTTCCTCAACAAGGGTCAGGTTTTTACTCCCCTTATTTTCTCATTCCCAAGAAAACAGGGGGGTACAGACCCATTCTGGATCTCGGAGAATTGAACAAATTCCTATACAAGGAGAAATTCAAGATGCTTTCTCTGGGCACTCTCCTTCCATACCTACAGAGTCAGGACTGGCTTTGTTCTCTAGATCTCAAGGATGCGTATTGTGACAAGGCAGAGGCTTTAGAGAGTAAGAAAAAGGGTTTTAAATACTCTTTGTCCTCTGAACCTGCCAGAAATACAGGGCAGGAAGGGGTTAAAACCTCAGCACACAAAGCTTCACTACACGAAAGAGTAGAAAGGGAGCCCCACCCTAGCCCCAGGCTAACCAGGAGAGCTATCCTATCAGGGAAAGGGGTGGACTTACGCCCGATTGGACAACTCAGTCCTCATAACCAGGAAGTAGTAGATTCAAGAAAAGGAGAGGAGGGAAAGCAGAAAGACGAGGAGGAAGCAGAAAGAGGAGGAGAATGGGAAAGGAGAAGGAAGGAGGAAGGGGCCCCACAGTGGACACAGTGGGGAGAAACTGACTCAAGGGAATTGGATGCAGCCTTGGAGTCAGAGCCTTTTTCCAGAGGGCTAGGAAAGTCAGGTCCAGGCAGAGACTTAAAGTCCCAAAGAGGCAGAGCTGGAAGCAAAGAGAGCCAGGTGGGAACCAAGTACTTGGAAGATTGCCAGCCACTTTGCCCAGGAACAGCCACGTCTCGGGGGAGGCAGTTGAAAGTGCTTCCTGGAAGGAACAGCCCTCAGCCAAAGGAGAATCAGGTCAGAAACTCCTATAAACCTTTGAAGCAAAGATTAGAGTTCTTACCTAAGAGAAATAGATGTAACTCCTCAGAGATTTTTCTTAGAACCAGATTGATAAGAGAAAAGCTGGGTAGAAGGGAAACCCCAGCTCATAAAGTACAAGTGTTTCCTTGTAATAGAGAACGTGTCAGAAGCTGCAGTTCAGAGTATAGCCCAGCTGCACGTCAGCAAGCTACTAATTGCCAGCAACGGGACACGGAGCTAGAGTCAGATTTTGAGGACCAGGCTGTATTAAAGGAACTTGTAAAGCAGTGTCAGAAGAGATATGTTCCACCCAACCAGAGAGTGATATCCGGGCGGGACAGGGAAGAGAGAAATCCTTTCTATGAACTGTTTAAGAGGGCCAATAAGCCTGAAACCCTGCAAGTGCCTAGGAGACGTAAGGATAGTAGATGGAAGCAGATACAGACTCTCCTTAAACACTTGAAGTCTGTGGATTCTTTTTATCCTTGTGTTCAAGAAACCCCAGATCTTGAGAGTGAGCCGATGCAGACAGACAATCCCTTATCCTCTAGCAGTGACTCGGAGATGGATGGTGGCATTTGTAAGAAGGAGTTCTAAGGTGCAGTTTAATTGTATCCAATGTATATAAGGGTGCGGTTGAAGCCTAATCGTTGTTAAGCACACGTGGAATAAAAACCACAACACGGAGAAGTTTCTTTATAGAAGTTTTATTAGGAAAGCTTTACTGGTGTTTGGAAGCAATGCTGTTATCCTGGAAAGTTGGAGGAAATATAAGAAGCTGATTTTTGAGTTGCATCTGTACCCTGAGAAGTATCAGAAGGACTGTTTCATTTTGGACTTTATTTGTTACAAACATGTATCTTCTCTTTTGCTCTGTTTTGGGGGAAGAAACCCTGTGCGACAATAAATATATTGTTCACCCTTAACCTAACTTTGGCTGTCATCACTGGGCTACAACTACATAAGAATACCAGGCAAACAGCACAAACAAAGTAACTTTAACTGTGTCCCACTTTCTAACAGCCTTAATACTGGGGCTGAGTGGTGAGCGGGGTCACAGTATACACATATACTCATCCATCCATCCCACAGAAAATTCCTACGGTTTCTGTTCCAGGGAAAACATTTCCAATACAGAGTACTTCCCTTCGGTCTAGCCTCTGCTATAAGGGTATTTACCAAATGCATGGCAATAGTAGCTGCATTTCTACGCACTCTGGGAATCTTTGTCTTCCCATACCTGGACGACTGGCTCATCCGAGCTCCATCTCAGTCCGAGGCTCAGACTTCCCTGGACCACACCAGACGCATACTGCAGTATCTGGGACTTGTCATCAATCTGCCAAAGTCTCAACTCACCCCTACTCAGTCCCTCGAATTCATAGGGGCCTGGCTAGATACCACCACTGCAAGGGCCTATCTTCCTCAGGCCCGTTGCCACCGTCTAGTGCACTTGGCCTCTCAAATTCAGTCCAGAAGCCACTTGACTGCCAGGGAGATGCTACAACTGCTAGGCCACATGGCATCCACAGTTCATGTGGTGCCTTATGCACGCTTACATATGAGAGCAGCTCAATGGACTTTGTCCACCCAGTGGACCCAAGCATCAGGAGCTCTCTCAGACCAAATAGCAACCTCAAAACGTCTTTTTTGGTCTCTCCAATGGTGGATATCCACTCAAAATCTGTTGTTTGGGGCCCCCTTCCAAGCCTTGTTACCCCAAGCAACTCTCACTACAGATGCCTCCCAAACAGGTTGGGGAGCTCATCTCCAAGACCTCTCCACTCAGGGCACTTGGTCTCCACAGGAGACCACCCTTCATATCAGCCTTTTGGAGCTGCGAGCAATATTCCTTGCTCTCAAGGTCTATCTCCAGGAACAAGCAGGAATAAGTCCTCACATATGGGTACGTCGGAACCGACGGAGCCTGCGCGGGAAAGCTCCCCAGCTTCCCAGAAAGGAAGCTTTTGGGGCCTCCCACTGCACATGCGCGCTGCCTTCCCGCCTTCCTGACCAGCTCTCCTCAGTTTCTCTTTTTCCGCGGAGCCAGCAGGTCATGTTCCTGTCACCGCTGAAGAAATTCTTATTTTAGTTTTGTTTCTTTAGACCGCGTACCTGCCTTCCCCATACCGAAACCGGTACCGTCGGTCTCTCTTTTCTTTTCTTTCAAAAAAAAAACCCAAAACTTTTATTTAGCACAACTTGGTGACTTCGGTTAGGCCTCAGGCCTACACAAATTCTCCTCATGGAGAAACCAGCCCCTGGTTTCAAGAAGTGTACCAAGTGTAGTGCTGTTATTTCTGTTACAGACACCCATGACTGGTGTCTTAAATGTTTGGGGCCTGACCACTCCATTCCGGACTGCCCATCCTGCTCCCAGATGTCTAAACGTGGTTTGCAGAACCGGGCCAACAAATTCCATGTGCTGTTTGCTTCAGATAATCCAGCATCACAGTCATCCAGGTCTTCCTCTCCGGATGGATCTCAGGTAACCAAACCTTCTTCGGGCAGGTCCTCAAAAGGCAAATCTCCTTCAAAGTATCGAGAGGCCCTCAATCTTGAGTCAGAGGACCCTGCCCCAGCCAAACAACCCGGCGGGAAGCTCTGGCTTCCAAAGCACCATCTATGGGGTTACAGGTTGACATCGATGGCACGGCCTCGACTGATCACCTGTTAGACTGCTCTGGGGTACCGGCCCATGCCGGTACCGACATCCAGGCAGCAGTGGCGTCTATAGGCAATACTGTCCAGACCATGCAGCAGGCCGTTTTGGCTTTCATTAAAGCTGCGACGCCCTCGGTACCGCATCTAGCGGTTCCGGTTCCGGTTCCGGTACTGTCTTCCATACCGGAACCGAGACCATCATCTTCCAAACGCAGATCGGTTCCGCATGCCGGATCCGGGTTTTCACCCGATACCGATCCCATACCCGGTACGCCCGATGTCGATACCGATCGGTATGCGTATCGTGCGTTGGAAGCAAATAGAGGATTCTCTGATTCTTCTGAGGATTTTGACTCCTCTGATGACTCTGATGAGCTGTCTCTAGTTCTTCCTGAAGAGCCTTCTTCCCCAAAGAGGAGAATGTCTCCACCAGAGGATTTGTCCTTTCAAGACTTCATTATAGAAGTAGCTAAAGGACTTTCTATTACCACATCCTCTGAAAAAGAACCTAGATCAAAGAAATTGGATATTTTAGGATACCCTAAGGTTCCTAAAGAGGCAGTCACCCTGCCTATCCATGAAATCCTTCAAGAACACTTGATGGACTTATGGGAGGCTCCTCTAACGTTGTCTCCTCATTCTCGTAGGTTGGACACCATGTACCGGGTCCCTCCTTCTCCTGGTTTTCAAAAAACTCAGCTGCCTCACCATTCCATTGTGGTGAAGTCTGCGCTGAAAAAGATTAAGAGTACCAAAAGGCACTCTTCTACCCCTCCAGGGCGGGAATGTAAGACCCTAGACTCTTTTGGTAGGAAAATCTTCTAGGCTAGTATGCTTATAGCCAGGATTAATTCATATAGTCTGTATATGGGCACGTTTCTAAGGGAACTTGCCCTAAAGGTGCGGCATTTTGCCATCTTTATCCCTGAGGATAGAAAGGAGGAGTTCAGGGAGGAGAGCGTTTGTTCCTGGGAGCAGTTGCGGCGATTTCCACCGTGCCGCGGAGCTGTGCTGCAGATCGGGACCAGGACCTGTTTTTGTCAGCTGCAGGCGCGGGGTGGGCACCAGTGCTCCGGAGGACCCCCCTGCTCTCTACAAAGCCCGACGTGTGCTATACGTGGCCACGTGATCACGGCCTGCGTGGTCGTGACCTAAGGGGCGTGACACAAGGGGCAGGACACGCCCCTTTGACGCCCCTTCGACGCGTCTGAGGCGCTGGAAGTATCGGCTTGTCGATGGGAAAACGGAAAGGTAAACCTGCCGCTACAGTAACATCTTCTGGCAGTGTAAAAGGGGGTAAGGTTGGTCCCATGGACAAGCATGTTACTTCTCTGCAACCAGCTATGCAATCACCGGAAGGGGCCTCTTTAAGCCCAGATGTCCGGTTGCCACCTCCTCTCCCACAGTTTCCACTTTCATCTACTTTTGTGGACACTTCTGTATTAGATGAAGGTGCTGCCCTTTGTCCGGTTGACCCAGTGGTATCTGATGATCCTTTTGCTTCTCCTTCCGGAGATGTTACTCTTTTGGATATTTGGACTGCCATTAAGAAAATGGACACACGGTTATCTGGTACAGTTTCATCTCTATGTTCCTTTTCTTCTGATGTAGTTGGTAAGGTGAAAAAGATTGATTCACAATTGGTTTCTTTAATGGGCTCCGTTGCTCATGCTGATTCTCAACTTTAGGTATGTGTTGCTAATGATGTGGCTTTAGTTAAAGAGCTCTCAGCGGTTTCTCATCGCTTGGAGCTTGTTGAGAATCAGTCAAGAGCACGGAACCTTCGTTTTCTTAATTTTCCCACCACACATCTTCTCTCTTTTGATCTATTGTTAAAAAAGTATTTTGTGGAAGTTTTACAAATTACTGAAACTATTGATGTTCTTCAAATGTTTCCTTTCTCTACTGCTATTAGGACGGTGCCCAATCCTGAGGGGGACTTACCTCCTCCTCAGGACTCGGTTGCCCAAAATTTGACGGCTTTTTTGGAGGACTCGTTGGATGTTATTCCTAAACGTTGTACATTGGTGGTAACATTTTCTCTTGAGTCTGTAAAATTAAGGGTACTACGTGCCTATTTTAAGCATAAGGATCAATTGTTTTGTGGGTTTAAAATTCAGGTTTTTCCTGATATAGGACGGACTACTCAGTCTCGTCGTAAACAATTTCTGGATTTAAAACCGAGAGTACTTGCACTGGGGGCTTCCTATTTCTTAAAATTTCCTTGTCGTTGTCTTATAACATATGAAGAGCAGGATTATGTCTTTACAGAGGTGAACCAACTACAGCAATTCTTGGTTAGTAAGGAAGCTGTTTGAATGTATAAGTAGGTGGTTGCTTAGATAATTTTGCTCCCTTTTGTGGGATCCTAGGATCCCTTATTGCTTTATACTATTTCTTCTTTAGTGTTAATCTCTCCTTCCTTTAATGTGATTTTTGGCTATGTGAAGGATATATTCTTGTAGAGTGTATTATCTTGTGGTTAAATTTATTCTTCTTTTGTAAATCTGTATCTCAAGAAAATGCAAAATAAAAAAAAGAAAAAAAAGAAAGGAGGAGTTCATTTCTCTGGTGAAACAGCTTCTAGATGTTTCTAAGTTCTCCAACAGAGCAGCCTTTGATTCCTTTGAAGGTGCCGGTAGAGCTTCGGGCATTGCCATTGCAGCCCGACGACTTGCTTGGCTCCAGGCCTCTGACCTAGAACCCTGGGTCCTGGATGGCTTACGGAATCTGCCCTGTACAGGTGAGAACTTATTTGGTAAAGACTGGCAAATTAAAGCCACTCAAATGGACGCAGAAAATGCTACATTAGATAGACTTTCTAAGTCTACCTCTACTCCTGCCAAGAAAAAGTCTTTCAAGAGGCCTTACTACAAGAAGGCCAGATTTTCCACAAATACTGGCCAACAATCTTCTCAGCCTCGCTTTGCTGCTAAACGTCAGCAACCTAAACAGGCAAGGTCAAAGCCTGCAGCGTCTGCCACTCCTCAGCAGGCTCAACCCCCTCAGGGGTTTTGACTTGCCCCTAGAGAACTTAACATTTCTGGCTCTAGAACAACCAGAGCACCTCACCATTCCCGGAAGGTTAGCTCACTTTGCTCCCAGATGGGGGCAAATTACATCAGAGCACTGGACCCTCTCTATCATCAGAGAGGGCTACAAACTTCATTTTTCCAACCTTCCTCCACATACCATGGTGAGGCACTTCAATTCTCCCCCATCTCTCCTGGCCCTGTTGGGTCAGGAAGTCTCTTCCCTCCTTGCCCAAAGGGCAATAGAAGAGGTTCCTCTTCTCCAACAAGGGACAGGTTTCTACTCCCCTTATTTTCTCATACCAAAGAAGACAGGGGGATTCAGACCTATCCTAGATCTGAGAGAATTGAACAAATTTCTATACAAGGAGAAATTCAAAATGCTTTCTCTGGGCATTCTCCTTCCATACCTTCAGAGTCAGGATTGGCTTTGTTCTCTAGATCTCAAGGATGCGTACACATATACTCATCCACCCATCCCACAGAAAATATCTACGATTTCTGTTCCAGGGAAAACATTTCCAGTACAGAGTACTTCCCTTCGGTCTAGCCTCTGCTCCAAGAGTATTCACCAAATGCATGGCAGTTGTAGCCGCATTTCTAAGAGGTCTGGGAATTTTTGTATTCCCATATCTGGACGACTGGCTCATCCGAGCTCCATCTCAGTCAGAGGCCCAGATTTCCCTGGACCGCACAAGACACATTCTGCAGTATCTGGGACTGGTGGTAAACCTTCCCAAGTCTCAACTCATCCCTACTCAATCTCTGGAATTCATAGGGGCCCAGTTGGACACCACCACTGCAAGGGCCTACCTACCTCAAGTCCGATGCCAACGTCTGGTGTGCTTGGCCTCCCAAGCTCAGTCCAGCAGTCACTTGACAGCCAGAGAAATGCTGCGACTTCTGGGCCACATGGCCTCCACGGTACACGTGGTGCCCTATGCTCGTCTTCATATGAGAGCAGCTCAATGGACCTTGGCCACCCAGTGGACTCAAGCATCAGGAGCGCTCTCCGACCAAATACTCACCTCAAAGCGTCTGTTTTGGTCCCTCCAATGGTGGATATCCACCAAGAATCTGTTGTTGGGGGCCCCCTTCCAACCTTTGTTGCCCCAAGCAACCCTCACAACAGATGCCTCCCAAACAGGGTGGGGAGCCCATCTACAACACCTCTCCACTCAGGGTACTTGGTCTCCACAGGAGACCACCCTTCACATCAACCTCCTGGAACTGCGAGCAATCTTCTTTGCCCTCAAAGTCTTCCATACCCTCCTTGTCAACCTGACCGTCCTAGTTCAAACAGACAATCAGGTGGCCATGTTCTACGTAAACAAACAAGGAGGGACAGGCTCTCTGTCGCTTTGCAACGAAGCTCTCAGATTATGGGCTTTCGCCAGAGAGCATCAAATTCATCTTCTGGCAGTGTATCTTCCAGGGGTTCAAAACTCTCGGGCAGACAGACTCAGTCGAGTTCTGCTTCCACACGAATGGTCCCTACATATGGACCAGATACGCAGAATCTTTCAGGAATGGGGAACCCCGGACATAGACCTCTTTGCAAGTCCGTGCAATGCCAAACTTCCCCGGTTCTGTTCCAGAACTCCGTGTCAGGGAGCTCAGGCCTACGATGCTTTTCTCCTGCATTGGGGTCAGGACTTCCTATATGCCTGTCCACCCATTCCTTTGATTCCCAAGACTCTGTTCAAACTCCAGAGGGATCACGGATCGATGATCCTCATAGCTCCACGCTGGCCACACCAAGTGTGGTTCCCTCTACTTCTGCATCTTTCCCAGGGACCCTCCCTGGACCTGGGAGCTGCGCCAGACCTTCTGTCTCAGGAGGAGGGGACTTTGTGGCACCCAAACCCCAAGTCCCTACACCTCAGAGCTTGGTTACTGAAGACCTGAGCCTTCATGACTTCAATCTTTCTCAACCAGTGCAAGATATCCTTCATGCCTCTAGGAAACCCTCCACGAGGCGTTCCTATGCTTTCAAATGGAAACACTTTTCCATTTGGTGTGCTCAACAGGGTCTTGACCCTCTGGCACTTCCCTTGAATTCTCTACTAGACTATCTCCTGCATCTTTCTAATGCAGGCCTTAAGACGAATTCAGTCAGAGTCCATTTAAGTGCTATTGCAGCATCCTTAAAACCTATAAATGGACAACCTGTCTCCTCTCATCCTCTTATTGCAAGGTTCATGAGAGGCCTGACTCTAACTAAGCCTCCCATCCGACCTCCTCCGGTAGCATGGGATTTGAACCTAGTTCTAGGTCAGCTTATGAAGCTACCTTTTGAACCGTTGGTTTCTACCTCCTTGAAATTTCTTTCCTGGAAGGTCCTTTTCCTTATTGCAGTCACTTCGGCTCGCCGCATCAGTGAACTACAGGCCTTAGTGGCTCATCCACCTTATACACCTAAACAATCAGACTCAGTATGAAAAAGGCTAACCCACCGATCCTTCAAAAGTAATAAGATGTAGATAGACCCTGCTTGAAAAAGGTAATAGTGTAAATACAATGTAGATAGTTTCCCCAGTTGTTTCCATGTTGATCTCCCTGTTTATTGTAAAGTTTACAACTCAGAATGCCTGTGTTGTATAGTTGACGTTGAATGTAAACCGCACTGATCTGAAAAGCGCGGTATAGAAGAACTGTTAAATAAATAAATAAATAAATAAATACTAGGTTTCATCATGATAAGGTGGTCCTCAGGACGAATCCCCACTTTATGCCCAAAGTGGTCTCGCCTTTTCATCTTAATCAAGAGGTATATCTACCTGTCTTTTTTACGGCTCCTCATGCATCCAGTGCAGAGAGAAACCTTCATACTCTAGATTGTAAAAGAGCTCTCGCCTTTTACCTCAACAGGACTCAGCCACATCGAAAGTCTTCCCAACTTTTTGTGGCTTTTGATCCTTCTCATTTGGGACTTCCAGTCTCCAAACATACACTTTCCAATTGGATTGCTCAGTGTATTTCCTTTGCTTACCAGAGTAAAAACATTTCTCTGGAAGGCCATGTCACAGCTCTTCAGAGGGATCAAGGATCTATGATCCTCATAGCTCCACGCTGGCCACGCCAAGTGTGGTACCCTCTACTTCTGCATCTCTCCCAGGCACCCTCCCTGGATCTGGGAGCTGCTCTAGACCTTCTGTCTCAAGAGGAGGGGACTTTGTGGCACCCAAACCCCAAGTCCCTTCACCTCAGAGCTTGGTTACTGAAGGCCTAGACCTTCAAGACTTGAATCTTTCTCAACAGGTGAAGGATGTCCTCCATGCATCTAGGAAACCTTCCACCAGGCGTTCTTATGCTTTTAAATGGAAAAGATTTTCAATTTGGTGTGCTGACAAAGGTCTTAACCCTCTAGCACTACCTTTGAATTCTTTACTCGAATATCTCCTGCATCTTTCCAATGCAGGACTTAAAACCAATTCTGTAAGGGTCCATTTGAGTGCTATTGCAGCGTCTCTTCAGCCTATCAATGGACAATCTGTTTCCTCTTATCCTCTTATTGCGAGATTCATGAGAGGCCTAACCTTAACTAAACCTCCCATTCGAACTCCTCCGGTGGCATGGGACTTAAATGTGGTTCTTGGTCAGTTTATGAAGCCACTCTTTGAACCCTTAGCCACTACCTCCTTGAAATTTCTTTCCTGGAAAGTCATTTTCCTTATTGCAATCACTTCTGCTCGCCGCATCAGTGAACTGCAGGCTTTAGTAGCTAATCCACCTTATACAAGGTTCCATCATGATAAGGTAGTCCTTAGGACAAATCCCCGCTTTATGCCTAAAGTGGTCTCGCCTTTTCATCTTAATCAAGAGGTATATCTACCTGTCTTTTTTCCAGGTCCTCATGCATCAAGTGCAGAGAGGAATCTTCATTCCCTGGATTGTAAGAGAGCTCTTGCCTTCTACTTACAAAGGACACAGCAACATAGAAAGTCTTCTCAACTTTTTGTTGCTTTTGATCCTTCTCATTTAGGACTTCCAGTCTCAAAAAGAACACTGTCCAGTTGAATGCTCAGTGTATTTCTTTTGCTTACCAGAGTAAGAAGCTTTCTCTGGAGGACCATGTCACAGCTCACAATGTGAGAGCCATGGCCACTTCTATGGCTCATCTTCATTCTGTATCCATCGATCAGATCTGTCGAGCAGCCACTTGGGCCTCGGTTCATACCTTCACAGCCCATTACTGCTTGGACAAGGACTCCCGCCGGGATGCCTTGTTTGGTCAGGCTGTCCTCAGACACCTGTTCCATTCTTAAACAACTCCTGCCCACCTTCCCTGAATGGATGCCTGAGATCCATAGGGACATGAGGAATTCTTGCAGGGGGATCTCCCCGGCATCTTAGCTAGGGAGTCCCCATATGTGAGGACTCATTCCTGCTTGTTCCTGGAGATAGCACAGTTACTTACCTGTAACAGGTGATCTCTGGGAACAGCAGGAATAGTCCTCACAACCCACCCACCTCCCCTAGGAGTTGTATCTTTCTCCCTTTCCTTTCCTCTCTCTATTGTCTCAGCTTTAAACTCGAACTGAGGAGAGTTGGTCAGGAAGGCGGGAAGGCAGCGCGCATGCGCTGTGGGAGGCCCCAAAAGCTTCCTTTCTGGGAAGCTGGGGAACTTTCCCGCGCAGGCTCCGTCGGTTCCGACGTACCCATATGTGAGGACTATTCCTACTGTTCCCAGAGATCACCTGTTACAGGTAAGTAACTGTGCTGGATTGCTTAGTATAAATTGGGTATGTAATTATTTCCTGGAATGTAATCAAGCTTGATAATGCTTTCTTTATTTTATTATATGTATCAGTCTCTTCTAGATGTGGACTTGAGATTTTTCTTTTTGTATGCTGCTGTTTGTTCTTCAATTTTCCTTATCTCAATCTGGATTGTTTTCTTTTGTAATATTGAAATATTTAATTTAAAAAAAAAACAAAAAAGTTATAGAAGTGAAAAAAGATGGGGGGGAACGATACCTGGGGGTGAAAATCTGATGGAAGGGGCAAGTTTGGACATTGGTGCATAAACATTGATCAAATACAAACCAGGTCTCCTTTCTCCAAGATGTATTGAAGCCCTTAGCAGAATTTCTTGAAGGATATATAATCTTGGGGGGGGGGGGGGGACTGTTAACTTCATTTGGGACCCTTCATTGGATAAATCAAAGGGAGCGGAGATAGGGACCCAATTGGCTAGGCGGAAATTGAAGGGGCTGATAAAAGATTTGGGACTGGTGGATATGTGGTAGGAGTTGCAGTAGCGAAAAAGGGAATACTCCTTTTTCTTCGGGAACAAGCAGGAAGTCAGTCCTTGCATATGGGTGACGTCAGTGCCAATGAAGCCCTGCACGGAAGCATCTCCCCAGCTTTCAAATAAAGTCTTTGGGAGATGCACCATTCATGTGTGGTCCCCTTCTCGCTCAAGTGTGCCATCTTGCTCAGTCTCCTTTTTTCTGTGGAGCCCACCAGACGTGTTTCTGATTCCCCTGGAAAAAGCAGTTAAATTTCATCTTATAGTGTGGTGATGTTTTTCTCCGGCTGCAACCGGTTCCTTTCCCGCCTCAGAATTTGCTTGCCTTGGCATCGTGTCTTGGACTGTCCTTTTTCTTCCTAGTTAAATTCTTTTTTCCTCAGCGCAGCTTTGCACCTTTTTTCCGCCAGCTGGCAGTTCCTCGGGTCTTCGACTCACCAGGGTACTTTTTCCCCTGATAGCCAGCAGCTTCAAGAAGTGTGATTGGTGCTCTAAAAATATGTTCCTCACTGACACACATGATTGCTGCCTCCATTGTCTAGGTCATGACCATGATCTGGAGATTTGTGGCTTTTGCAAGCAGATGTCCACTAAAGCAATCAAACTCCATCAGCAGAAGAATGACCAAATTTTTGCCAGATCAGACTCTGCCCCAGAGTCCCCGGTGACCCCATGATCCAGGGCCCTATCCGAGACCCCAAAGTTGCGTACTGACCCCTCTGCAACTGACTGGGTATGCAGGTCCTCAGACGGGTTCCTCGGACCAGAATGCAAGAGGAAGAAGAAATCCTCAAAGACCTCTTTGTGGGACTCAGCGAAAAGTGGACAAACCCTGCGCCAGATCCCTCAGCCTCTGAAGAAGGTCCAAGATGTCTGAGCAGGAGCAGTCATCCAAGGTCCTCAGGAAGAAATCGTCTGCCCCTGGTGATCGGCCTTGGATCTCTGAGGCTATCCTCGTTGGACTCCCCCTCCTTGCTGGCACAGGACTGGCTATACCAGCGTCCGTACCGAAGGCTGCAGTATCATCTGGCTGGAGTCCAGGATGGAGTCCCCTGGAGCGCAGCCTAACTGCCTTCCTGAAGACTCAGCAGGCACAGTTGTCTGGCTCGGCCAGTTCATCTACTCAGACCATTGGGACCTCGACTTCAAGAACTTCCCCAGTTGTCGAGCAGATCCTCCTGAGCTTACATCCTTGAGTCAATCCTAGACAGCAGTCTTGATCACGGTACCGTTCCTCAGGCCGTCAATCGCCAGTGCTCATGGCTCTAGCCTTGCAGCCTCAAAGGCCCAAGGACCCATCGCTGGCATGGCCAACCATAGAGTCCTCCACAGAGTACGCTGACTGGGAGTCCAAGGACGAGACATCCCTGGACACGTGCAAGCAACGCAGTGTGCCATCGGATCCATCTCCATCTGAGGCCCGGTGCCGGTCACCGCCTGAGGACACAGTGTTCCTTCAGTTTGTGTGGGACATGTCAAAGACATTGGCGTTCCCTACTGACTTGGAGGAGGTCCCTTGCACAGAGAAGCTTGAGATCCTCCAATATGAGTCCCCACTAAGAGTCACTCATGGTGCCCGTCCCAGCCTTTCTGGAATGGCTACTCCTCCGAATGTGGGAGTCACTGGCCTCGGTGCCCATTGTCAGCCATCAATTCGACTCCATGTACCGCCGGGGCCGGGCTTCAGGAAGGCTCAGCTCCCATACAACTCCATGGTGCTGGAGTCTGCGATGCATCAGCTTAAAAGCCAGAAGATGCATTAGTCTGTGCCCCCGGGCAGGGAGGCCAGGACCCTAGAGTCCCTCTGCAAAAAATGCTACCATGGTTCAATGCTGGCCTGTCATCCAGGCATACCAACTATATATGGGTAAGTACCTGAGGAACCTGGGAAAGGAACTTGCCGGGTTCTCCGCCGGCCTCTTCGAGGAACCCCTCGAGTGGTTCCTGGAACCTGGTCAAAGGCATTTGTCGGTGCCCCCGGGCAGGGAGGCCAGGGCCCTAGACTTCCTCTGCAAAAAAAGCTATCAGGGTTCAATGCTGGCCTGTCAAATCCAGGCATACCAGCTATATATGGGTAAGTACCTGAGGAACCTGGGAAAGGAACTTGCCGGGTTCTCCGCCAGCCTCTTCGAGGAACCCCTCCAGTGGTTTCTGGAACCTGCTCTAAGTTTGTCTTGAGCAGCCTACGATGGTGTCGAGTCCACAGCCTGGGTGGCCACAGCGGGTATTGGCGCCCGATGCCAGGCCTGACTCCAGTCCTCGGACCTGGAGCAATGGGTCAAGACAAACTTGTCTATGTCCCATGCCAAAGAGAGAACCCTTTTGGTAAGCCCATGTCAGACAAGGCTGCAGAGCTAGAGTCTGAGTTCCTGCCAAGAAATTAACTTTCTAAGAAGACCGCCACTCTACCCAAGCGGAAGGCCTTGGGGGTGGGGAGGGGGAAGCCACCCTATCCTAGGAAGGGACCGGCCTACCGAGGCTATCAGCAGTACTAGCCTTCCCAGGCTCCACAGCAGGGGCAGCATGCCAAGGGGCATGCACAGGGCCCCTATAAGCAGAGGATTCCCAAGGCCCCAACGCTGGCTCCGGTGCTGTCTCGAGGGAGCTTTTGACTCCTTGGGCATAGCCCCTCTACCCTCAGGAGGTCATCTGGTCCACTTTGCCCACCGCTGGCCAAACATCACCACTGATGTCTGTCTGGGCCCTCCAGGTGGTCAAGGAGGGTTATCTCCTCCACCTGGACCAGACACCCCCCTCTTTCTTTCCAAGACAGCCCTCCAGGACTTCCCTTCATCAGACCCTGCTATGGCAGGAGCTCACAGGTCTGCTCGAGAACAGAACCAAGGAACCTGTGCCCCACTGCCAAAAGGGCAAGGGATTCCACTCCCAGTACTTTCTCATGCCAAAAAGAACAGGAGGCCTCAAGCCCATCCTAGACCTATGGAACCTGAACAAGTTCCTGGTGCAGGAGAAGTTCAGGATGCTCTCCCTTGCAACATTACTGCCTTACCTTCAGCAGGGAAACTGACTATGCACCTTGGATCCAAAGGATGCTTACACCCACATCCTCATTCAGCCCAGTCACAGACAGTACCTGTGATCGAGGGTGGCCACTACCAGTACAGGGTGCTACCCTTTGGGCTGGCTTCAGCACCCAGGGTTTTCACCAAATGCCTGGCGGTGGTGGCTGCCTATCTCCGCCTCCAAGGGGCCTTAGTCTTCCCCTACCTGGATGACTGGCTCATAAAAGGAGAAACAGCTACCGAGGTACAGCAGGCCACAGGCCACAGGCCACACCATCAGTGTCCTGGAACACCTGGGCTTCATAATAAACTGGCCCAAGTCTCATCTCACTCCTTCGCAAAGCTTGGAGTTCATAGGAGCTCAGTTGGATACCCGCCAGGCCAAGGCCTTCCTCCTCCTAAACAGGGCAAGTCACCTCAAGGCTCTGGCCACAGAGGTTCAGCACCAACGCTTTGTGCCTGCTCGCTCCATGCTCCGCTTGCTCGGCCACATGGCATCCACGATGCATGTTACACAGGACACCTGCTTCCACATGAGAGTGACCCAGTGGTGCCTCCGATCCCAGTGAATGCAGGCCACCGAACACCTCAGGGACAGAGTATGCGTGACCCGCCCGCTGGTGGAGTCGCTCAACTGGTGGCAAGTGGCATAGCACCTATGGGCAGACATGCCCTTCCAGACCCCTATCCACCAGTGAGACCTCACCACAGATACCTCTCGGCTGGGTTGGGGAGCTCACTGCAGAGGCCTCCACACGCAGGGCACCTGGTCCAGGGCGGAAAGTCAACAGCAGATCAACCTCTTGGAGCTCAGGACCATATTTATGGCCCTCTAAGCCCTCTGCCATTGCCTACAGCACCAAACGGTACTGATCCAGATGGACAACTAGTTGCCATGCTCTACCTGAACAAGGAGGGGGGTACAGGGTCGTACTCCCTCTGCCAGGAGGCAGTAGCCCTTTGCTCGTATGCGATCAGCAAGGGAATGCTCCAGCCTCATCCTTTCCAAGAGGTGGCAGATGCCTTCCTCATCCTGTGGTTGGAGGGCCTCCTATATGCCTTCCCACCCACACCATTGGTTGCCAAGACCTTTTTCAAGGTCACCCAGGACAAAGCATTGCTAATTCTGGTGGCCCTCCCCCAGTGGCCCAAGCAGCCATGCTTCCCACTGCTGCTCTGCTTAGTGGCGGAACCCTCAGTTCCTCTGGGGAACTCTCCAGGGCTACTGACTCAGGAGGATGGCTCTCTCCTCCATCCCAATCTGGGGTTCCTGGTGCTAACAGCTTGGCTGCTGAACAGGTAGCCATGGGCCCCCTTCAACCTTTCAGGGGAAGTAGAGGAGATCCTCTTGGCCTCCTGCAAGGCATCCACGAGATATGCCTATGCCTTCAAGTGGCACAGATTCTCCTTATGGTGCTCCGAGAGACAGGCCAATCCATTCCCCTGCTTGGTGCAGACGGTGTCATCTTTCAAGACTGGACTCAAGTCCAACTCCGTCAGGGTGCACCTGAGTGCTCTCTCAGCGCAACACCACTCTCTCAAAGGCAAGCCTCTTTCAGCACAGCCCCCTCATCACCTGCTTCCTACAGGGCCTGCTACTATCCAAGCCCCCAATCTGCCCGCCCCCGGCATAGTGATATCTCAGCGTGGTGCTATCACGACTCACTCGGCCGCCATTCAAGCCCCTGACTACCTGCCACTTGCAGTACCTCTCCTGGAAGGTCATCTTCCTGGTGGCGCTCACCTCTGCCTGCAGAGTCAACAAGCTTCAGGCCCTGGTGGCGGAACCGCCCTATACCAGGTTCTACAAGAACAGGGTTGTGCTACGCACATACCCCAAATTCCTTCCGAAGATAGTGTCTTTGTTTTACTCCAATCAGGAAATGGTGCTCCCAACTTTTTTCCATGGTCTCATGCCAACAAGGCGGAGACCTCCTGCATACTCTATACTGTAAGAGGGCCCTGTCCTTTTACTTACAGCTCACTCAGGGCCACCGCAGAGCCTCCCAGCTTTTTGTCTCCTATGTTGGCTGGGGGAGGCAGTGACCAAGCGGACCTTGTCTACCTGGGTGACCTTGCATTGTCCTTGCCTACGAGCAGGCTGGGCTCCAGCTGGAGCACTGCATCATGGCGCATGATGTCAGGACATTGGCGACCTCCGTGGTGAACTTGTGCTCTGTCCCGATGGAAGACATCTGCTGGGCCACCACCTGGTCTTCGTTGCACACCTTTGCAGCTCACTACTGCCTGGAGTGGGAGTCCTGACAGGACAGCACCTTCAACCAGGCCATATTCCGTAATCTCTTTGGGGTCTTGGCAACTCCTACCCTTCTGTATTCAGGCTACCAGAGTGAGGGTTCTTCGTGGGCACTGGGGTCCTTCCAGAGTCTGTCCTTTGGACTCGCTTGCTGCTGCTCATGCTTTGCTGTGTTTTTTTACAGGTTCTTGATAGCCTGGAGCTAGGGGGTCCCATATGTGAGGACTGACGTCCTGCTTGTTCCCGGAGAAAGCACCTATAACAGGTGTTCTCCGGGGACAGCAGGAATCCTCACAACCCTCCCTCCTCCCCATAGAGTTGCCTTAGTTGTACCATTTTTTACTGTCTTAGCTATGTCATTGACTGAGCAAGATGGCACCCTTGGGTGGGAAGGGAACCACGCATGTGTGGTGCATCTCCAAAGGCTTTCTTTGAAAGCTGGGGAGAATGTTCCGCGCAGGGCTCCTTCAGTGTTGACATTGCCCATATGCGAGGACTGATTCCTGCTGTCCCCAGAGAACACCTGTTACAGGTGAGTAACCGCTTATTCTGCAGTGCATGATTATTTCTCGTGCATGGATGCTCTAGCTAGATAAAACATTAGCCCTATGGGTGGTGGAATGTGGGATGTGAGAGCACATGTGGTCTGACCAGACTTCGACCATGCTCTGGTATGGGGGTTTTTGAGGTGGGAGAGAGAAGGTGAACAGGGCAGGGGTGGTGGCTAAATGAATCCCTGTTGGAAGATCAGGTAGTAGTAGCCCAGCTGCAAAAGGTCAACACATCTTTGGTAGTAGACTGGCTAATCTACTGAAGAGGGCTTTAAACTAGCTTCGTTGGGGATGGGTGAAGAAAGCCCCCAGGTAAGTGAAAGCCCCCAGGTAGGTGATACATTAAATACCTTTATGGAAATGGGTAACAGGGGTAACACATGGAAAGCAGTGTGTATTAATGCCCGTAGCATGGGAAATAAGATCCCTGAAGTTGAAGCTTTGGTGGGAGTGGCTGACTTGGATTTAGTGGCAGTTACAGAAACATGGTTCACAGAAAACCATGACTGGGATGTAACTATACCTGGCTATACTTTATTCAGAAAGGACAGGGTAGGAAGAAGGGGAGGAGGAGTGGCACTATATGTAAAAACTACTATTAAAGCTTTGGAATTACAGAGCTTAAAAGGGAGAGAGGAGGCATTGTGGGTTAAACTAGAAAGAGGGAAAGAGAAATCTATTTGCATTGGTGTGATATACAGACCTCCCTCACAAGAGGAAGAGGTGGACAGAGAGTTAATTGAAGACATACGCAGCATTGCTAGGAAAGGGGAAGTGCTACTGCTAGGAGATTTCAATATGCCAGATGTTGATTGGCACATTCCTGCTGCAGTATCATCTAGAAGTAAGGAGATCCTGGATTCTCTACAGGGAGAACTATTCAGGCAATTGGTAACAGACCCCACACGTGAAGGGACCATACTGGACTTGGTGCTTACCAATGGTGAGAGTGTTTCTGATGTTGTAGTGGGAGATCATTTTGCATCCAGTGACCACCAGATGGTGTGGTTCAGTATTAGGACTAGGGCTGTTAGAATCCACTCCAAGGTGAAGATCTTAGACTTTAGGAAGACTAACTTTGCGAAGATGGGCCAATACCTCAGGGAGTCGTTAGTGGGATGGGAACAGCTGGGGGATGTAGAAAAACAGTGGGCAAAACTGAAAGGGGGTATTTTAAAGGCAACCAACCTTTTTGTTAAAATGGTAAATAAAGGCAAAAGGAACAGGAGACCGCTATGGTTTTCGAAGGAAGTAGCTGAAAAAGTGAAGAAAAAGAGGGAGGCCTTCATGAAATACAAGAGATCAGAGAGAGGAAGACAGGCATCTGTATTTGGAAAAACTTAGAGAAGCTAGCAAAGTAGTCAAGAAGGCAAAGATTCAAAAGGAGGAGGAAATAGCCAATGCAATAAAATGGGGGGATAAGACATTTTTCAGATATATTAGTGAGAAGAGGAAGGGCAAAAGTGGTATTGTCAGACTCAAGGGTGCAGGGGGGGAATATGTAGAAGCTGATAAGGATAAAGCGGAATTGCTTAACAATATTTTTGTTCTGTGTTCACAGATGAAGAACCAGGAGCAGGACCTCAGAAAACACCCACAAATAAGAACAGAAGCGAGGGACATCTTGAACAATTTTCAGAAGATTGTGTTCGTGAGAAACTAGCTCAACTTAAAGTAGACAAAGCGATGGGACCGGATGGGATACACCCTAGAATACTGAGGGAACTTGGGGACGTTCTAGCACCTCCACTGACTGACCTTTTCAATGCCTCGTTGGAGTCGGGAGTGGTGCCAAAGGACTGGAGAGAGGCTCATGTGGTGCCTTTACACAAAAGCGGAAGTAAGGATGTGGTTGAAAACTACAGGCCGGTTAGTTTAACTTCAGTGGTGAGTAAATTATTGGAAACGCTGCTGAAAGAGAAAATAGTGAGGTTTCTGGAGTCCGGCGGATTACAGGATCCGAGGCAGCATGGATTCACCAGAGGCAGGTCTTGTCAGACAAATCTGATCGATTTCTTTGACTGGGTGACCAGGGAGTTGGACCGAGGGAGAGCTCTATATGTGGTGTATTTAGATTTCAGTAAAGCCTTTGACACTGTTCCTCACAGGCGACTTATAAACAAACTGAGCAGCCTAGGGATGGACCCTAAAGTTACTGCTTGGGTTAGAAATTGGTTGGGTGGGAGGCGACAAAGAGTACAAGTAAATGGAGCTCACTCTGAGGAGAAGGATGTTACCAGTGGTGTGCCCCAGGGATCTGTCCTTGGTCCGATTCTTTTTAACATCTTTGTTAGTGATATAGCGGAAGGGCTGTCTGGTAAGGTTTGCCTCTTTGCGGATGATACCAAAATCTGTAATAGAGTAGACACCCAGGAAGGTGTAGATAACATGAGGAGGGATCTAGCTAAGCTTGAAGAATGGTCTAGAATTTGGCAGCTGGGATTTAATGTTAAAAAATGTAAGGTCATGCATTTGGGCTGCAGCAATCCAAGGGAGCAATACAGTATAGGAGGTGAAGTATTTTTGTCCACTAAAGAAGAGCGGGACCTAGGCGTGGTTGTGTCTGATGATCTTAAAGTAGCTAAACAGGTAGAAAAGGCGACGGCAAAAGCTAGAAGGATGCTTGGGTGCATACGGAGAGGAATGGCTAGCAGAAAAAAGGAGGTGATAATACCTCTGTATAAGTCTTTGGTGCGACCTCATTTGGAGTATGGTGTGCAATTCTGGAGACCGCACCTTCAAAAGGATGTGAACAGGATGGAGTCGGTGCAGAGGGTTGCTACTAAAATGATTAATGGGCTTCATTATAAAGCATATGAGGACAGACTTAAGGATCTTAATATGTACACCTTAGAGGAAAGGCGGGATAGAGGTGATATGATTGAGATGTTTAAATACCTCCGTGGCATAAATGTTCAGGGAGAGAGCCTCTTTCAATTGAAAGCAAGTTCTGCTACGAGGGGACATGGGATGAGGGTGAAGGGAGATAGATTCAGGAGTGATATGCGGAAATATTTCTTTACGGAAAGAGTAGTGGATCCATGGAATAGTCTCCCAGTGGAGGTGGTAGAGATGAGGACAGTAACTGAATTCAAAAAAGCATGGGACCAACACAGAGGATCTCTAAAGGTAGAAAGTGGACTGTTGTAGTTGTTGTTATGGAAGGACAGACTAGATGGGCCTTGTGGTCTTTTTCTGTCATCATGTTTCTATGTTTCTATGATATAGGGGAGTATTTGGAAATCAATAATACTGAGCAGTATATGCCCGGGAAAGTGTGGGAAGGGTTGAAAGTTGTGGTGCGGGGTCAGCTTATTGCCACTGGGGCTCATAAAAAGAAGGTGCATGGTCAGCACTCTGAGGAGCTGCAGGGGTTAATTGCAGAATTGGAAGGACAGCAGAAACAGGGCAGACTGGATAAAGCAGGGAGGAAGAAATTAGAGGAAGCAAGGGGGGCCCTATTGGAATTGCAACTGGGAGAGATTAAATACAGAGCAGCTATAGCAAACTTATTTTGAATTTGGAAATAAGGCAAGTAGGCTCCTGGCCCACAGATTGCGGGAAAAAACAATTGCAAAATCACATTACTAAAGTACTTGATAAAAAAAAAAGGGGTGGAGGTGAGATGGGAAGTGGAGATTAGCAATAGATTTTTTAGAATTCTTCCAAGAACTATATACCCCTGAAATGGAAGCACCCTTAGAGAGAGTCAATCAATATTTGGAGGGGGTGGGAAAGTAGGATGTTATCTGCCCTCATAAGTGCACATGAAGTGCTTAGTGTTACCAAGTGGCTACCAGCTCATAAGACTCCGGGGCTAGATGGTTTCTCCAATAAATTTTGCAAAGTATTTGGGAAGTCCATTGTAGACCTTATGCACATGTATAATTCCTTTAGTGAGGAAGAAATGATGCCTGGGACGCTGAGGGAAGCGGGGGTGACCGTATTACAGAAGGAGGGGAAAGATCCAGGGGTATGTGGGTCCTACCACCTAATATCTGTGCTAGGGATGGATTTTAAGATCTTTACGAGGGTACTGGCTAATCAGCTGATAGGGTGTATTGCCAAAATTTGTGCATGTTAACCAGGCAGGGTTTGTCCCGGGCCGCCAGGCCTCCGATAATATTTAGAAGGTGCTAAATCTTATATGTCAGGGGGGTTGGAGGATGGACAGGATGGTGCTATTGGTGGTAGATGCCAAAAAGGCATTTTGACAAGGTCTATTGGCCTTTCTTGTTCAGCATGCTGGACAAAATGAGGATTGGGGGGGACATTTTTTACAGTGGGCTAAGATTCTATATAGGAAGCCTATGGCACGGGTGAAGGTGAATGGCATCTATTCAAGGGCTTTTGAATTGTATAGGGGGACACGCCAGGGCTGCCCCCTTTCACCACTGTTATTTGTTCTGGCCATGGAACCACTGGCGCAGAGAGTGCGTAAATGCATGGGTATAGAGGGGCCTGGAGTAAATAGAACTTGGTATAAGGTATCTTTATTTGCAGATGACCTGTTATTTACAGTGGTTAACCCCGAGCAGTCTTTGCTGTTGTTGATAAAGGAATTGGAAGGTTATGGGCAGGTAGCCGGGTTCCATGTGAATGCTTCTAAATGTGAGCTTTTAAATATCTCTCTAAGGAGGTATGTAAGCAACTACGAGAGACTCTGCCCTTTAGATGGGCAAAAGGGGGGCTTAGGTATTTAGGGGTCAATCTCATGCCGCGGTTGTAGGATTTGTTCAGTGCCAACTACCTGCCTCTTTGGACTAAAATTAATACTGACCTGACCAGGATGATGCAATTCATGTGGGTGAACAAGAGGCTTAGGGTGGCCAGGGAGTGTTATGGCGTAGGAAAGGGGGGGTTGGCAGTGCTGCAGCTCCCACGATATTACGAGGCAGCTAGGGTTCGAGCAGCTTTAGAGTGGTAGATCCAGAGTGAGCATGAATGAGTAGTATTAGAAGAGGGAGGAGAGGGGGAGGGGAGGGGACCCTGGAGATTAGGATCTGGGCCCAGGACTGGGGGGGAGGAGGGGGACCTAGCAAAAATGGAAGAAGGCGTGGTTGTGGGATCATGGTTACTCTAGATCAGTGGTTCTCAACCTTTTTTGTACCGTGACCCCTTTTACCGTTGGTCAACTTGTGGTGACCCCCAATGATAAAATCAAATGCGTCTCTCTTCCTTTACCGTTAACGCATTGTCGCTGTAATCATTTGTTGAATTATTAATATATTATAGGCCTTTGCAATATGTTTTTATTTATAAAATACTTATTTAAATAATCAAAACAACAAGTAACAATATTTGATTTCAAAATTATGATGATTTTGTAGTCAAATCACTAATATGAAATAAAATTATTTTTTCTACCTTTGTTGTCTGACCAATTTATTCTCAGATCATGCTGGTCCCGATCTGAGGCTTCTGCTTTCCTGTCTTCTCTTAGCTCTCTTTCTGTGGTCTATGGTCCATCTGCCAGTTCTTATCTCTTTTGTTTTCTTCACTTCTTTCCATCAGCCTATTTCCAGTCCCAGTAACCCTCCCCAGTATCAGCCCCTTTCCAGTCCTCACTCCCAGTACCTTCCAATGTCAACTTGCATTCCCATGACTGCCACTGGTGTCCATTCCCTTCCAGTCCCCCTCCTTCCCCACTGATCAGTCCCTTCTAGTACAAATACCATGGCAGCCCCTCTCAGATCCACTCCCTTTCAGTTCCATGCTCCCATCCCCTTGTATCAGCCCACTTGTAGCCTTAGCCCCCAGTTTTCTTCCAGGGTCAGCAGCTCTATCCTCCCCTCCCCACAATCAGCCCATTCCCAGTCAAAGCCCCCTAATCAGCTCACTTCTAGTGCTAATCCCCCTCAACCCCATTACCAGTCCTACCCCCCCCCTAATCAGCCCAATACCAGTCCTACCCCCCATCAGCTCATTTCCAGTGCTAGTCCCCCCCTCAACCCCATTACCAGTGCTAGGCTCCCCTAATCAGCCCATTTCCAGTCCTAACCTCACTGATCAGCTCATTTCCAATGCTAGACCCCCATCAGTCCATTACCAGTCCTACCCCCCCTTGATAAGTCCATTCCCAGTCCTAGCCTTCCCTAATCAACCCATTACCATTCGTAGCCCCCCCATCTGCCCATTACCAGTGCTAGCACCCCCATCAGCCCATTATAATCCTAACCCGCACTGTCTCTCGCCTCTGTCCAGCATTTATCCCGTCTGTCCAGTATGTCCCCATGTCTCTCCCCTTTGTCCATGCCAGCCTACTCCCTCCATGTCAGCCCCCTCCCTCCATCCATCCATATCAGCCCCCTCCCTCCCTCCCTCCATGTCAGCCCCCATCCTTCCATCCGTCCATGTCAGCCCCCCTCCCTCCATCCATCCCTCCATGTCAGCCCCCATCCTTCCATCTGTCCATGTCAGCCCCCCTCCCTCCCTCCCTCCATCCATCCATATCAGCCCCCATCCCTCCCGCCCTCCCGGTCAGCCCCCTCCCTCTCTCCCTCCCTCCCTCCATCCATATCAGCCCCCATCCCTCCCTCCCTCCCTCCCTGTCAGCCCCCTCCCTCCCTGTCAGCCCCCATCCTTCCATCCGTCCATGTCAGCCCCCCTCCCTCCATCCATCCCTCCATGTCAGCCCCCATCCTTCCATCCGTCCATGTCAGCCCCCCTCCCTCCCTCCCTCCATCCATCCCTATCAGCCCCAATCCCTCCCTCCCTCCCTGTCAGCCCCCTCCCTCCCTCCCTCCATCCATCCATATCAGCCCCCATCCCTCCCTCCCTCCCTCTCAGCCCCCATCCTTCCATCCGTCCATGTCAGCCCGCCTCCCTCCCTCCCTCCCTCCCTCCATCCATCCATATCAGCCCCCATCCCTCCCTCCCTCCCTGTCAGCCCCCTCCCTCCCTCCCTCCCTCCATCCATCCATATCAGCCCCCATCCCTCCCTCCCTCCCAGCCCCCTCCCTCCCTCCCTCCCTCCCTCCCTCCCTGTCTGTCAGCCCCCATCCTTCCATCTGTCCATGTCAGCCCCCTCCCTCCATCCATCCATCCATCCATCCATATCAGCCCCCTCCCTCCCTCCATGTCAGCCCCCTCCTTCCAACTGTCCATGTCAGCCCCCCTCCCTCCCTCCATCCATCCCTACATGTCACCCCCCCTCCCTCCCTCCCTCCCTCCCTCCATGTCAGCCCCATCCTTCCATCTGTCCATGTCAGCCCCCCTCCCTCCCTCCCTCCCTCCCTCCATGTCAGCCCCCTCCCTCCATCCATCCATCCATCCATATCAGCCCCCTCCATCCATGTCAACCCCCATCCTTCCATCTGTCCATGTCAGCACCCTCCCTCCATCCCTCCATCCATCCATCCATATCAGCCCCCTCCCTCCCTCCCTCCCTCCCTCCATGTCAGCCCCCCTCCCTCCCTCCGTCAGCCCCATCCTTCCATCTGTCCATGTCAGCCCCCTCCCTCCATCCATCCATCCATCCATATCAGCCCCCTCCCTCCATGTCAGCCCCCATCCTTCCATCTGTCCATGTCAGCCCCCTCCCTCCCTCCCTCCCTCCATCCCTCCATGTCAGCCCCATCCTTCCATCTGTCCATGTCAGCCCCCCTCTGTCGATGTCAGCCCCCCTCTGTCGATGTCAGCCGTGTTGCAGGTTGTCTGCCTCCCTTCTAATGCAGCCGCGGCTCTCTGCCTCTTAGGGAACCGCGGCTGTACCTGGAAAATCATTGCGGAGCCCTTCCTGTCTCGATGGGCTCCTCGCCGCATTGTCCCGCCTCCAAAGGAAGTTGTTTACCACTTCCTTTGGAGGCGGGACAATGCTGCACGGAGCCCGTCGAGACAGGAAGAGCTCCGCAACGATTTTACAAGTACAGCCGCGGTTCCCTAAGAGGCAGGGAGCCGCGGCTGCAGAAGAAGGCGGAGAGTTTGCCGGAGTTTGCTGCTGCCGAGAAGCGGACTCGGCAGCGGCAGCAACTTGTGCACATCTTAATTTTTTTTTTTAAACTTGGTGGAGGCTAAGCGACCCCCGCTAAATCCTGTGGCGACCCCCGTTGGGGTCGCGACCCACAGGTTGAGAACCGCTGCTCTAGATTCACTCTCTTGAGAGGGAACTCAGAATTTGCTCCAGGTGTTTCAGGGGAGACTTTCAAGTGCTGAGTAACCTTGGGATTAAAATGGTGGGACAATTGTAGAAAGAGGAGGATTTACTTAATTTTGAGGTACTACGAGAAGAATATGGCTTGGTGGAGGCAAATTACTTCCTCTATATTCGAGCAAGAGTGGTTAGATCCTTAAAGCAATCTCCTTCAGAGGTGGAAGATTTGTTTAAGACCAGGGAGCTTAAAGAGGCTATTTCAAAGACATATCATATGATGGAGGAGGGGGCGGATGGGAAAAGTGAATAGCTTCTTCTTTGGGAAGGGAAAAGACTGGGATGAAGGTTATTGGGAGCAGGTCTACTCCGGTCTTTATAAGGGAGTACTAGCCTCTAATCTGCTGGAGTACAATTATAAGATGCTGTATGGGTGGTATCTCGCTCCTACTAAATTGGTGCAGCTGTTTGGAAAAGGATCAGATCTGTGCTGGCAACTATGTGAGAAGCATGGGACATTTTATTATGTATAGTAGGACTGTGTGAAGATCTGGTCATACTGGGAGAAAGTTTTCCTGTGGTTGGGGAAGGCTTTAGGGGTGCAATTGTTTCCTACTCCAGAGCTGACATTGTTAAATGTTGCCCCATCTCAATTACATGGTGATATAGTGCCCTTCATCAGTGGCCCAGCGGTGGAAACAAGTGGAACTCCCAGGACTGAGGGAGGTGGAAGTGCGGGTGGGGCATTTACAGTCGTCTCTCGCCACGTCGCGCTTTGACTTTCGCGGCTTCACTCTATTGCGTTTTTTTTCAAATATGAGTGTAATGGTGACTAAAAGGGTGTTATAGGTCGTAAACAGGTTTTCTGTGCTCTAACTACGAAAATATTTGATTTATAAATACAGAATCCTACTTCGCGGAAATTCACTTATCGTGGTAGAGTCTGGAACGGATTAACCGCGATCAATGAGGGACGACTGTATATTCAATGTATAAATTGACTGCAATAAAGCACTACCAGTTTCACAGTTTTGTGAAGAATTGGGGGAATTTCTCCGAATGGAAAAGGCTACCAGCAAAGTGATGTGTAATTATAATTGTGAACTCTGGTCATAGGTTATGGAGACAGGATGGAGGGGGGGGGGAAGGGGGAGGGAATTTTGGAGGGGGAAGTATTTTGAATATTGAAATAGAAGCTTGCTTATTTATTTTTATTTTATTTAGAAATTTTTCTATACCGCCCCTTCCAGAAATCAAGGGCGGTTTACAATCAACAAACAGATACATTAAACTTAATACATGTAACTTGAATTTGAACATCATGAATAAAATAGCAGCATAGGATCATATATTACAATCAGCATGCGTGGGCATTGCTACAGTTTGACAACATGGGATATCACCAAACTGTAGCAATGCCCACACACTCTAAAGGCAACACCTTAGACCTCAAATTCATCCCCCAAACTAATTACCTCTCACCCCTTTACTCACTCCCAAAATGAATCCAGTCCCATGGTTGGACCACTATACTATAGAATTCACCATACCAATGGAAACTCACAATCCCCCGCAAATTAAGGGAACAACCTTCAATAAAAGATTCACAAAATTTGACAAAGATACCTTCCTAAATACCATCCTCCCCTACCTAAACAACCCAGCTACAGACATAAACACTGCAATAAAAACCTGGAACACAATAGTAAAAGCCTCAACTAACACTAAACCCCAAAACAACCAAACATACAAACGCACACAATAATGGTGCCCAAATGCATGACCTTGTATTTTTAAAATTAAATCTCAGCTGCCAAATTCTAGACCAGGGGTGGGCAAACTTTTTGACTCGAGGGCCGCAATGGGTTCATATATTGGACCCGGGGGCCGGACCAAGAGTAGATGGACGGTGTGTATGTGTGAATTAATATAAATTAAATTTAAATTTGTAACATTAAATGTTTAGATTAATTTAAGGTAGAAAAGCATAAAAAGAGTTATTTTACAAAACGTTTATGCAATGTATTTCTTTCATAAAATAGTACCTTCAATTTTAGTGGGAACAGTGTTGTTGGTCTCCCTTTTTTGTTAAGGCATCAAAGTCAGGAGATAGCTTTGCTGTTGCAATTCGCAGAATAGATCTGAGGTGTTGGTCAGTTAACTGGGATCTGTGACGGGCTTTATTGATGTTCATGACGCTGAACGTCTGCTCACACACGTAGGTCGAGCCAAACAAGGCCAGAATCTTCTGTGCCATCCCCCGGAGGTTTGGAAAACAGTCATCTTTAAGTGAGGCATAGAACTCTTTTAGTGGAAGAGAGTGGAAGTTCTCCTTTAAGATTGCATCAGATTGAAGATCGATTAGTTCCAATTGCACTTCTTGTGGTGCTGTTTCTGGGTCTTGTGAAAAGGGACAGGCCACCAGCTGAAGTGACTTTTCAATTTTTTCCAAATCTGAAAACCGACGGCAGAATTCTTCATGCTGTACCTGAATCTAATAACTTGAACTACTACTAGAAAGACATAAGCTGAATAAAAATAAAGTAAATAAATAAAAATAACCGCTGTGGCGATCAGTTCAGTCACCCCTGCTGTTTCTTTCTCTCTCAGGCCTATGCAGGCTAATTCAGACACCACTGCTGCCCCACTGTTTCTTTCTTCCAATCTTAATGTGGCACCCAGAGATTTCTAGGGTGTCTCCAAAGACCTTGTCATTTTAACAGAATCCCAGAATCTCCAGGTGTAACTTGCTGATGCCACCAAGGGGGTCCTCGTCTGCATCATGTTCTATGCTTCCAGACAATAACGGGACAAAACCAGGCCTGGCTTAGTCCGTTCCTGCGGTGACAGCAGATTTCCAACACATTGCCCCCGAGCACATGAAGTTGTGCCCTTCCCCGGGAGCCTGCGATGTTGCGATCGGATTCCGGCTTTCCACTCCTGCGTGCCACAGTTTCCGCTCCTCTCTTGTGCCCTTAAGTATATTTAGCTTCCTATAGCACCTGCCTTACCTTATATAGCAGATGCCACATGGGCTCCTCACTCATGTTATTAATAGCTCGGGAGAAGTTCATTGGAGGCTGAGTGCGGGGGGACAGTCTGTGTCCTTGCCAGCAATCTGCTGCTGCTGCTGCAACAAAAAAAAAAGCCCAGCCCATGGCTCCGATCGCTCGCCTCTCGCCCGCCTCATCGCCGGATCCTGCAGGCCTCAGCAAGAGGTAAGGCGCCTGCCTGGGGCGGGGGCACCTGCTTCTGCATTCAGCCCGAGAGCTCCGGCAGCCCACAAGCACCTTTCCTCCGCTTCTCAGACTTTCATTGCACCATTTCCCCCCTCTGCTGGGGCTGAAGACCATCTGCTAAGTTTCTGGTGCAGTGCAAAGCTCCTTCAAGGTGGGACCCCCTCCCTCAGGTGTCTGGCCTTCCATGTTAGTAAAGGGGGGGTTGCTGGGGTGTCTCCCAGACGCAAGTCCCCGTGAACAGGGACTCAGGGGCCTGCTTTCATTTGCACGGCGGTGACAGGATCTCATTAGCAGCGAGCTGGCTCCGTCCCATTGCCAGCTCTTCTCCCGGGGAAGGAAGAGGCGCACATGCGGCAAGCGAGTACCCGCGGGCCCAGGACTCCGGCTCTTGAACTTCCACCCCGAAGTAGTGCGCTACTTGCCCGGGACTCGGGAGGGGAGAGCAGACGGATCCGCTTCCCTTGAAAGATTAAGCAGCCCTGTGATGTTCGGAGAAAATGAATCCCACTTTGGAGTGGGGGAAGGGGGTTGCCAACTCGATTTAAGAGGTCTTCGGAGCCTTTTGCTTATTAGCCCGGTCCTAGGAAGGGATACTGGCGGGCCGGATTAAAAGGTCCGCCGGGCCGTATACGGCCCGCGGGCCGTAGTTTGCCCATGCCTGTTCTAGACCATTCTTCAAGCTTAGCTAGATCCCTCCTCATGTTATCTACACCTTCCTGGGTGAATACTCTATTGCAGATTTTGGTATCATCCATAAAGAAGCAAACCTTACCAGATAACCCTTCTGCTATATCACAAACAAAGATGAACTGCACCCAACAAGTCCAAGTTGGCACAGAAACATCTCCAAGCTTCAAACAAGAACAAAGGATTCCACAGGGCTCCACCCTATCCGTACTGTTATTCAACCTGTACCTCCAACCTGTATGCAACATCTTCAGAAAACTTAAAGTAGGATATCATACACACGCCGATGATATCAGTCTTGAAGGACTAGAAAAGGTTAAAGACTTACATCAAGCTTGGGTGTTGTTGAAGAATACTATCTTGGAAGCCCAGACCAGCTGTATTCCACGCTTTAAGAAAAGTGGAAGAAAGTCCAAAAAGCTGCCAGCATGGTTTAAAGGTGAGGTCAGAGAGGCTGTTGTTGCCAAAAAAGCATCTTTCAGGAAATGGAAAAAAGAGCCAAATGACGAAACCTGGAAACAGCACAAGCACTGGCAAGTCAAATGCAAGGCATTGATAAAGCAGGCAAAGGGAGAATTTGAGAAGAAGCTTGCTGCGGAAGCAAAAACGCAAAATAAAGATTTTTTTCAAGTACATTCGTAGCAAAAAACCTGTGAGAGAGTCAGTTGGTCCATTAGATGATAGAGGAGTTAAAGGGGCACTAAGAGGCGACAAGGCGATAGCGGAGAGACTGAATGAATTCTTTGCTTCGGTCTTTACTGAGGAAGATGTAGGGATGTTACCCATGACTGAAGTGGTATTTAAAGGTGCGGAAGAATTGAAGGAAATATCGATACATCGGGAAGATGTATTACAACTATTAGATAAACTGAAGAGTAGCAAATCACCTGGGCCAGATGGTATACATCCAAGGGTGTTGAAAGAACTGAAATATGAGATTGCAGACCTGCTATTAGTAATCTGTGAACTATCATTAAAATCATCTCTAATACCTGAAGATTGGAAGATCGCCAATGCAGCACCAATTTTTAAAAAGGGTTCCAGGGGTGATCCGGGAAACTACAGACCGGTGAGCCTCACATCAGTACCGGGAAAAAATGGTAGAAACCATCATAAAGAATAAAATTACTCAGCATGTAGATAGTCATGGCCTAATGGGAGACAGCCAACATGGCTAGACAAGGAAGATCGTCTTACTAATCTGTTATGTTTTTTTGAAAGTGTGAATAAACTGGTGGACAAAGGTGAGTCGGTTGATATAGTGTATCTGGACTTTCAGAAAGCCTTTGACAAGGTCCCTCATCAGAGACTTTTGGCAAAACTAAAGAGTCATGGGATAGGAGGCAGTGTACTACTGTGGATCAGGTACTGGTTAAAAGATAGAAAGCAGAGGGTTGGGCTAAATGGCCAATTTTCCCAATGAAGAAAGGTGAATAGTGGTGTACCCCAGGGATCTGTGCTGGGTCCGCTGCTTTTTGACATATTCATAAATGACCTGGAAAGTAGAATAACGAGTGAGGTTATCAAATTTGCAGATGACACAAAACTATTTAAAGTTGTTAAAACCCAAGAGGATTGTGGAAAATTGCAAGAGGATCTTGATAAATTGGAAGACTGGGCATCAAAATGGCAGATGAAATTTAATGTGGACAAGTGCAAAGTTATGCACCTAGGGAAGAACAACCCAAACTATGGTTACACGATGCAAGGTTCCATATTAGGAACCACCACCCAGGAAAAGGATTAAGGCGTCATTGTGGATAACATGTTAAAACCCTTGGCCCAGTGTGCAGTGGCAGCCAAGAGAGCAAATAGAATGCTAGGTATCATAAGGAAAGGAATGGAAAATAAAACAAAAGATATTATAATGCCTCTATATTGTTCCATGGTGAGACTGCACCTTGAATATTGTGTGCATTTCTGGTCGCCGTATCTTAAAAAGGATATAGCGTTATTAGAAAAGGTTCAGAGAAGAGCCACCAAAATGGTAAAGAGGATGGAAGGATACTCCTATGAAGAAAGGCTAAAAAAGTTAGGGCTCTTTAACCTGGAGAAGAGACGGCTGAGGGGAGATATGATAGAAGTCTATAAATTAATGAACGGAGTGAAACGGGTAAACGTAGATCGATTGTTTACGTTATCAGAATATAGAAAGACTAGGGGACATGCAATGAAGCTACAGGGTAAACTATTTAAGACTATTAAAAGAAAATATTTTTTTACTCAATGTGTAATCAAACTCTGGAATTTGTTACTGGAGGATGTAGTAAAGGCTGTTAGTGTAGCTGGGTTTAAAAAAGGTTTGGACAAGTTCCTGGAGGAAAGATCCATAAACCATTATTAAGAAGGGACCCAGGATATCAATGCTTGACCCAGTACAAGCATTGCGGAAACTGTGTCTTTTGGGGAAACTGCTAGGCACATATGACCTAGATTGGCCACTGTTGGAAACAGGATACTAGGCTTGATGGACCTTGGTCTGACCCAGTATGGCATACCTTATGTTCTTATGTTAAACAAGAACAAGGGATTCCACAGGACTCCACCCTATCCGTACTGTAATTCAACCTGTACCTCCAACCTGTATGCAACATCTTCAGAAAACTTAAAGTAGGATATCATACACACGCTGATGATATCAGTCTTGAAGGACTAAAAAAGGGGACTGTTACTTCTGGAGAGAGATCTGCAATTGTGAGTATATACTTCTGGGAATTTTCTGAAAGGAATTCTTTCTATTAAAAGCTAATTAATCTGTGAACCTACTATTTTTTGTTAAGTCAGTCAGGGCCTAGTAGCAGCAGTTTAAGTTTAAATTTAAAACACAGAAGAGAACTTTCTGGTTACATTTCATACCCAGCAGAGAGCTTGTAGTTTAAATTTAATAGTCACTCAGGGCCTAGCATCAGCAAAGTACTTTTAGTTTAAATTTAAAACATAGAAGAGAGCTTTCTGGTTAAATTTAGAACCCAGCAGAGAGCTTGTAGTTTAAATTTCATAATAAGTTAGAGCCTAGCAGCAGCAAAGAGCTATAATTTAAATCAAATCAGAATATAGCTTACCTCAGCAGCACAGGACAGGGTACTGTGTAGCAGCCCTCTTTTAATAAGTGTTATTAATGCTAGGTATCTTAAGGAAAGGAATGAAAAATAAAACAAATATATTATAATGCCTCTATATTGTTCCATGGTGAGACCGCACCTTGAATATCGTGTGCAATTCTGGTCGCCGTATCTTAAAAAGGATATACCGTTATTAGAAAAGGTTCAGAGAAGAGCCACCAAAATGGTAAAGGGGATGGAAGGTGTGGTGAGGCAGGTGCAGCACAGACCTGGGAAAGAGAAAAAAAAGAAGGTTTTTCTCCTAAGAGGGGGATGGGCTCACCTAAGCACAGGTCCCAAAATGAAAGTAATACTGAAACACACACTTGCAAGGCTAGCCTGAAGCCACACCCAGTCTCCAGGGCAACAGCAGGGAGAGAGAGGGTGGGGCCAGAAAGGGAAGCATGCTGGCAAACATTTAAACGTGGTCAGTCAGCAAGTGAAGAGAGAGAGCACAGCAGAGCTGAGAGAACTGGGGAAACCAGGAGAAGCAGACAGAACTGCCAAAGCGAGTGGCAGGGCCAGAGAAGAGCGGGAAGAAGCTTGAGAGAGTTCCAGGACTACAGTTCTAACTCAGAAGCAAGCAGCTCAGACTCTGAGCAAGAAACAGTGCCTTTTAGAAAGCCTGACAAAAGGAAGGTTTCTACAAGCAAGGTAAACCAGACAGTACCTTTAAGTGACTCACTAAAGGGAAGGAAGTCTAGGAGCACTGACATTATTCCAGGGGGAAGAAGGAATGTTCATTGGGGAAAATGTTTTAAGCTTTTAAGGAAAGTGAAACTAGAAATCCCTGAACGTATCCCAGTCCCTGAGCATTGTAGCACTGAGGAAGAAATGGAGGTGGAATTCTATAAAGGGGATTCAGATTCTACAGAAGTCTCAATGGAATGTTCATTATGCATGAGAAGTGCTTAGAAAGCATTTATTAGATATTATAAAGAAAGCCAAGAAGTAGTTATGCAGAGCAGTTGATACTGTGAAGTGCTGGAAAGAGAGAAGTCTCATTTTAAAGCTGAAATAGTACTTGTGCTATGAAACTGTTCCAACAGCAGTTTAGTTCCTATGCTGAAAAGTAGAGCCTGTTTTCAAGCTTACCTGAAACAGCTGGGAGAAGCCAACAAGGTTAGCTGGACTTTACTTGCAACAGTGATTTTTTTCAACTGTGTTTGGTTTGGATGAAAAAGGAAACTTGTTTTGTTCCAAAGACTGAAGGAAACTGATTTGTTATAGCACTGCTGAAGTACCTTTACAAAGAAGCTTTTTGTTGGAGAAAATATCCTCACTTTCTGTTAATGGTTTGGAACCTTCTGCCAAGGTCCAATTTGCAAACTTGATGATTAAAATAAAATTTAGAAATAAATTTTCCTGTGTTGGCCTGTTTCCACTTGGACTGCTTTAACTGCCCCACAACTACACAATTAAGGGCCTCAGCTACCAGGCTGAAGCAAGACACAAGTAATATGGCCCGCCGCCCCTACTAGGCAGCTGCCCAGTAGGACTGCCGGCCCACAAAGGATACTCCTATGAAGAAAGGCTAAAGAAGTTAGGGCTCTTTAACCTGGAAAAGAGACGGCTGAGGGGAGATATGATAGAAGTCTATAAATTAATGAATGGAGTGGAACGGGTAAACGTAGATTGATTGTTTACGTTATCAGAATATAGAAAGACTAGGGGACATGCAATGAAGCTACAGGGTAAACTATTTAAGACTAATAAAAGAAAATATTTCTTCACTCAACATGTAATCAAACTCTGGAATTTGTTACCGGAGGATGTAGTAAAAGCTGTTAGTGTAGCTGGGTTTAAAAAAGGTTTGGACAAATTCCTGGAGGAAAGGTCCATAAACCATTATTAAGAAGGGACCCAGGATATCAATGTTTGACCCAGTACAAGCATTGCGGAACCTGTGTCTTTTGGGGAAACTGCTAGGTACTGTCACCACCAGGTGGGCAGACTGCCTCCTGGCTAGCAGGCCTGCGCCTGATGGTAAAGAATGTAGTTGCACGACACGAGTGGTTGAAGGCAAAAAGAGGATTTATTCCCCTCCCGGGGTCGGATTATTCAAATAACAAAACACAAGTACTCAAAAGAAATGAGCCATGCTTTCTGGCAAAAACATAAAGGAACATTAGAACAATTTCTTCTTGCTTCAAAGTAAAGTATAAAGTTAGGCATTCAAATTCAGCACACAGTTTCACTGTGTGGAAACCAGCATATAGTGTTTTCCCTTCACACTATGCACAGCCTCGACTAGCACAAAGACATTATTTTATCTGACAAAATCAGTGTGCAGTCCATTGGGTCACTGTTAGAAGAACACTTACTGAGTGTGTCAATAATCATTGGTTCTTGCACGCATTCAGAACTTTCCTTATCCAAATATGTTTTCAAGTTCCCCTGTGCCGTGCCGTCACAGTGTCTCTCAGTAGCACTCGCTCTATGGCTAGAATAACTGCTCTCGTAGCCTCTTGTGTCTGAGAGAGAGGGAAGCCACCACTCGGGGTTCTTATAAACTCCCTTCCTATAGGAGGTTCCACCCCTGGAGAGCTTATTAATTCTATCCTCAGGTTGGGATAGATAATGTCCTTCTCCCCTCTTAATCTCAGGTTTTAGCCTGCGGGGTTTTCTCTGAGGCTTAAGAACTTCTATAAGGTCATCTTCAGACATGCACACGTCCTCTGGGTAATATCTTTCTTTCTCTGGACGTTTCAATTGCTCTTTGCTCAACTCTCTGCTCAAATCCCTCGGCTGGGAGTTATAGCCCTGCCCCCACCTTGGATTTCCTGCACGAGGCTGCTCTGCATTCACACTGTAGGAATTTCTATCATTCACAACTTTTAACTTCCCACTATAATCATTCCTCAGGTCACAGCTTCCTGATACATACAGTTTTGCTTTTGGCTTCCACTCACTCCGGCTGGAACGTAGCCTTCGTACTCCAAAGTGTTTGCAATCAGCAGAACATTCACACCTGTTCTCTGCTCTTGCTAGCTGCTTCCTCCTGTAGGACTCTGGGTAGTTACTCGGGTGAATTCTTTCTGGCTCTAACTCTGACTCACTTCCTGGGTCAAAGTAGGAAACTCCTCCTGCTTCCTCTCGGACAGCTGCTTCAGGTAAGACAGCCTGTTCTCTTTGCTCATGCTGTTCACGTTGCTCACGCTGCTTTGCCAGTTCTCCTAGTTCTAACCCTGTGTTCCCTGCACTGTCCTTATAAGGGCTGTAAGCTCTTCCCCTTTTCAGGGGCACGCTATCAGGAACTAGGGAATGTTTCTCAGCTGAGTGTTTTTTCAGACCTCGTGGCTGAGTTTGTTTCTGTTGTCCCTGACAACAGCTGCTCACATGGCCTGCTTGCCTGTCAGCTTCAGGACTAAAATGCCGTGAATCTTGTGCTTTTTAAGGTGGAGAATGGGGCTTCTTCATCACAGTACGTATGACCTAGATTGGCCACTGTTGGAAACAGGATACTGGGTTTGATGGACCTTGGTCTGACCCAGTATGGCATATCTTATGTTCTTATGCTCTACGTACCCATAGACATCAACAACCCCAACCAACATGCACTCCCCTCATGTATTAGAAAAATACAATCCTGACAAAGAACTATGAATCTCCGGATCAACTTCAATAAAACAGAAGTTGTCTACACCACTAGTCTCCCCACAATAAATCTCTCAACTGATGAAACATGCCTACTTGTCAGCAAAGAGGTAAAATACTCTATAGACCAAACATCCAGCATGAGCTCACACGTAAAACTAACTACAAAAAATATTTTTTTATAAACTTAAAACGCTACAACACCTAAGACCATTGCTAGACCCTCATGACTTCATATCAGTGGTGCAAGCGCTGATCGCACCTCATAGTGACTTCTGCAACAGGTTACTCCAAGGATTACCCCAAAAAAACTACTAACCAACTCCAAATAGCCCAAAATGTTGCAGCCAGGATCATCTGGAAAGCCCCCAATCCGATCATATCACCCCCATTTTATACATGTTCTATTGGCTCCCAGTTATAAGCAGAATTAAGTACAAAATTCTGATGACCACATTCAGATTGCTAAACATCTCTCCCTCATTCCTATCCACACTAATTCTTCCCTCCACAGAAACTAGAACTAAAAGACACTGCTACATGAACACCATTAAAATTCCTCAGAACTACTGTAAAACCAAACAAATCACCAGTAATAGAGCATTTTCCTACATAGCCCCTACACTATGGAATTCCCACCCAGACAAATTGAGATCCATTAAAGACCTCCAAACATTTGGGAAACACATCAAGACACCTCTTCATTGAATATTTTGGCAATAACTACAACAACCACACTACTTGCTCACCCTAACATCCCCCATAACCAATTCACTCTTCTCCCCTCCATTTTCTCCCTCCCTATAAACTCCCAACCATGTAACAACATAGGAATGAATTAATTTGTATATAGTTCTTCTTGTACATATTTAAATGTAAATAATATTCCCCATATATTACTTCTTACCCCAGTTGAATGTAATCCCAATGTTGAATGTGTACTGTTGAGTTCATTGTAAACTGCCCCTGATCGTAGGAAGGGGCAGTATATAAAAGCTTTGAAATAAATAAACAAACATAGTTACAATCAACATATTTACAATAGAGTTAAATAATCACAGATGTTGTACGGTTCAGGTAGGAAGTATTCCTTTTGGAATTAAGAGTATTCCTATCACGATTAAGGGAAAAGAAGCAAAGGGAAGATTCAAGAAACTTATGGAGATTATGATGAGTTATGGATTGGTTATGGTTGTATGTCTGTTAATAAAAAATGTGGAAAAAAAACCTTTTGAAAGAAGAACAGCATTGGATATTCTGATTAGGAACTTAGGAACATGATCTGTGGGGTTAAAAAAATTAATTTGATTTCTCTGTCTTTATTTGGAGGGCTACTGGGATTGGCAATTAACACGTATCTTTGATTAGAAAGTTGGATATGCAGTCTTATGTTTCAGTACATGATGTTTGTATGTTCCAAGTTTGTTGATAGAAACAGAAACAGAGAAATATGACGACAGAAAAAGACCACATGGCCTATCTAGTCTGTCCTTCCATATCAACAACTACAACAGTCCCCTTTTTTTCCTTTAGAGATCTTCTGTGTTTGTCCCATGCTTTTTTGAATTCAGATACTGTCCTTATTTCTACCACCTCCACTGGGAGACTATTCCACGGATCCACCATTCTTTCCGTAAAGAAATATTTCCGCATATCACTCCTGAATCTATCCCCCTTCACCCTCATCCCATGTCTCCTCGTAGCAGATCTTCCTTATTACTCCAGTTCAGTCCTCTACTTCTGGGTTGTGCTCCTCCTCCTGCAGCTTGGAGACTGGGCATGTCAAATTCATGACCTCACTGGATGTAGTCTGCTGGTGTCTCCCATCAGCCCCAGTGTGTCCAGTCTCCACGCAGCAGGACGACGTGGTGAGCCTAGGATGCTGGGCTCACTTGAGGAACAGATAAGGAGCAGTAGGATAGACTAGAGTACTCCAAATTTTAATTGGGTGTTTTCCCTTTAAGTTTTATTGTGGAGTTTTACCTTTACTTTTACTTTTAATTTTTAGTGGGGCATTGTTTCTTTAAGAACAAAAGATAATTGAAAGACGTAAGGCTTGCCTTCAGTGCTGGTTCCTCTCTGCCTCCTTTCGGTGGGGCTGGGGGCTCAGAATTTCAGATCTCTCCTCCTAGACGGGACGGAGGAGAGCTCTGTGGCAGGAACGCAGGGAGATTCCCTGACTGCTCAAACAGCGGGGATCTAACCGACAGTGGCAGTGCATTGACGGGAGGCGCGTCTGGCGGTTCTCCTCCCAGCACGGGGGTCAGGAGAACCACACGGGCTAGAGCCCTGTCGAAGATTGGTGAGTCACTTGAGCTCTGCTAGTGCCTGTTTCTTCAAAGTCTTCCTTTCTTTGGGGAGCTGAGGCCAGGCGGTAAACCACCGGCTTCGTTGCCTTACTTTTGGCGCCCTTTTTTATTTTTGCAATAGCGGTGGCCATTTTGTTTGCATGGCGGCCACGTGGCACGAGCTCCAGTGGGGCCTTTAAGCCTCAGTACCGCCTCGGTGAGGGAGTCTCGATCTCCGGGTGACTGGAGGGGGGCAGTCTTTCTTCAGTTTGTAAGGGTTTCGGTGCACTTTGGCGTTCTGAATACCCTCGAGCACTTTAGGTGGTTGTCGGGGGTTTGCAGTGAGGCCCAGGGGAGCAGGTCATTCAATACTCAGACCAGCAGGTATGTTGAGCCCGGAGGGGCAGGGCTTGCTTCTGGATTTCTAGCCCCTGCTATCCCGGTCAGATATATTAAAAAGGAAAAAAAGAAAGAAGGATTCTCAGAATGGCGTCTCGGCCTCAGTGTGTGGTTTGCGGCACATGCAGGGGCACCGTAGCGGATTCTGGAATTTGCAGAGGTTGCGCTACGGTGTCCACTGACATGGAGCAGCAGATGGAGGAAAAGGCTAGCCCTGAGCTGCCGCTGGCGACAGTAACACCTGACGGGGAGGATCCAGGGATCTCTGCCTCAGGGAGTGGCCAGGAGGTCAGCGTGGTGCTGCCGGCGGTGAGGCCAGGTCTGGGGGCTGGGCCACAACTGGAAGACTTTTGTCCGGACTTCGTGTTGCTTATGCATCAGACGTTCTGCAGGAGGCGTCAGGGAAAGTTACCGGATTCCACTTCGCTGACTGCATTCCCGCAACAGCCTAAGCTGACTGGAAAGGGTACGGGTTCCCCGAGACCCTCAAAGCGGGCTCGTCCTCGTGAGTTGTCATCATCCAATATGGAGGGTAATGGGTCGGACGAGGCTGACCCTGATCTGGAGATGGAGATGGCCGACCTAGAAGAAGGGGAGATTCCGGAGCCGGAAGATCAGGCAAAGATCATTCGGGTGTTCCGGAGGGAAGAGCTGACAGCTCTGATCACGGAGTCCCTCCAGACGCTGAATTTGGCGGCTGCACCGACATCGGAGGAGGAAAGTGTGGAAGACCCTATCATCCAAGCGGTGCGACAAGGGCAAATAGTGTTCCCCGTCCACCGTGTAGTGGACAAGAGGATTCAGGACGAGTGGGATCAACCTGAGTTGGGACTCAGAGGAATTAGAACTATGAACAGGCTGTATCCCCTAGCGGATAAGGACAAAGAATGCTTTCGTTCTCCCCGCATTGATGCAGCAGTGTCGGCGGTTACCAAGAAGATCACTATCCCGGTAGAAGGCAGCGTGGCGTTAAAGGACGTGCAGGATAGGAAGGTGGATGGTTTGTTAAAGCAGTCCTTTGAGGCGGATGCGTTGTCCCTACAGGCTTCCATCTGTGGAGCTTGGGTGGCAAGAGCTTGCCTCAGATGGTCCCAACGCTTGTGGCAGTCCTCTCAGTTGGATCCAGAGGGTGCGACGGAGCTGGATAGGTTAGAGTCTGGCACTGCATATCTGGCGGATGTGCATTATGACTTGATTGAGTGCTAGCTAACAGCATGGCGTCCTTGGTTGCCGTGCGCCGGTCCCTGTGGTTGAGGAATTGGGTGGCCGATGGCTCGTCTAAATCGCGTCTCAGCAAGCTGCCTTTTAAGGGCAAGTCGTTGTTTGGAGACGATCTGGACAAGTTGGTAAAGGATCTAGGGGAGTCTAAAGGGGGTAGGCTCCTGGAGGATAAGCTGAAGTCAGGCAGGTCATCGCCGGCCTTTCGGGGGCAGTATAGGGATATCAGAAATTCCAGGGCTCCCGGTTGGGCGGCTTCCAGAGGGGAAGGTTCGCTTCCAGAGCCCAGGGGTTTCGTGGGTTCCGGGGAGCAGGTAGAGGCTTCTCTGCGTCGCCCACCCCAACCTTCTGCAAATCCCAATGAAGGCTGGCGGGTCCCGGCGGAAAGACAACCAATAGGCTGGAGGCTTCGGGGGTTACTTTCTGCCTGGACCCAAATAACGACCGACCAGTGGGTCTTAGAAATTGTTTCAGGGGGCTACGCGCTGGAATTGGCAAGACCGGTCCAGGATTCGTTTGTGATGTGTCCCTGCAGAAATCCGCAAAAAGCCCTGGCGATCCGCAATATCCTCGATCGGCTCTTGCGCCTGGAGGTGATCGTGCCTGTCCCATTGTCGGATTACGGTATGGGACGATACTCAATTAATTTTGTCATGCCAAAGTAGGACGGCTCCCTGCGCCCAATCTTAGATCTCAAGTGGGTGAATTGGTGTCTGCGGGTCCCGCACTTTCGTATGGAGACCCTGAGGTTGGTGATTATGGCAGTGCGCAAGGAAGAGTACTTGACCTCCCTGGATCTTACGGAAGTGTATTTGCATATTCCGATCAGGGCCGCCCATCAGAAGTGGCTGCGATTCGCACTTCGGTGGGGACATTATCAATTCCAAGCGTTGCCCTTCAGTCTCGCGACGGCGCCATGGATATTCACCAAGGTGATGGTGGTGGTGGTGGCGGCGGCGCTGAGGAAGGAAGGAGTGTTGGTGCATCCCTATCTCGATGACTGGCTCATTCGGTTGAAGTCTGAGGCCAAAAGCGTTCAGTCTACCACCAAGGTGGTGAAGTTTCTAGAGGGCCTCGGCTCGGTGATCAATCTGGCCAAAAGTCACTTGGTGCCCTCGCAGGATCTCGAATATCTGGGAGTGCGGTTCGACACGCGGAAAGGGCTCGTGTTTCTTCCCCATTGCCGTGCGCTAGTACTGCGGCACCTGGTCCGCAAGTTCAGCTCCGCCCCGGCGCCGTCGGCGTGGGAGTACCTTTGGGTATTAGGCACGATGGCGGCGGCCTTGGAGGCCATTCCCTGGGCCAGATTCCATATGCGGCCGCTTCAGCGAGCGCTCCTTCAGCGCTGGTCCCATCAGAACGATTCGTTGAGCAAGTGTCTTCCCTGTCCGCTTCCGGTCAGGTGCTCCCTGTGGTGGTGGCTCCGGCCTGGATCCCTACAGGCGGGGATGCCTCTGGAGCAGCCGGAATGGCTCCCTCTGCTGACGGATGCGAGTCTCGCGGGTTGGGGAGCCCACTGCGGAGACCTTTTTGCGCAAGGCACGTGGTCGCGCCAAGAGAGCGGCTGGTTGATCAACCAACTGGAGCTGAGAGTGGTGTTTCTGGCGCTGCAGACCTTTGAGTCGATGGTGACGGGTCGAGCAATGAGAGTACTGTCAGACAACTCCACGACAGTGGCCTACATCAATTGGCAGGGCGGCATAGGCAGTGCGGCCATGGAAGACGAGGCAGAGTTGCTGTTCACTTGGGTGGAGCAACGCCTGCCGGCTTTATCAGCGGCACACATTGCAGGGAAGGACAATGTGACAGCGGATTTCCTCAGCAGAGTGCAGGTGGATACCAGGGAATGGGAGCTGCATCTGGAGGTGTTTGTGCTAATAGTTCGCAGATGGGGGCCACCGATCATGGATCTCATGGCGACCTTTCGCAGGCGGCGGGAAAGAATGTCGGAAGGTCTCGACGCCCTGATGCAGCTGTGGCCAGTGTACAGTCTTCTTTACATCTTTCCTCTGTGGGTGCTGACAGGTCGTGTGGTGCAGCGAATCAAAGAACATCGCGGCAGAGTGCTCTTGGTAGCCCCGGACTGGCCGAGGTGGCCGTGGTATGCTGATCTCATCTGACTGTTGGACGGGGAACCGTGGCGACTGCTGGTCTTGGAAGATCTCCTTCGACAAGGACCGCTCCGCATGCCTCAAGTGAATCGGTTCTTGCTTACGGTTTGGCCATTGAAAGGGCGCGGCTAAAGAAAAAGAGGTTATTCTGCATTGGTAATTGCGACGCTGCTTCGAGTTAGGAAAAGGTCGACCTCGCTGGCATACATTCGAGTCTGGCGTGTCTTTGAGAATTGGTGCTCACGGTGGCAAATCCACGCGGCCACAGCCTTGGTACCAGTGGTGTTGAGTTTCCTACAAGATGGTTTTGATAAAGGGCTGGCAGCCAGTTCTTTGAGAGTGCAGTTGGCGGCTCTGACCTGCTATAGGGGCAAGATACAGGATAGTCCCTTGTGATCCCATCTGGATGTCGTGCATTTCTTGAAAGCGGTGTCTGGGCTTAGGCCCTCTCATCGAATCATCGTACCGCCGTGGGATCTTAATGTGGTCTTAGGGGCGTTAGTGAAGGAGCCCTTCAAACCCTTACGATAAGTTACGGTGAAGGTTTTGACGTTAAAAACGGTGTTTTTAGTGGCCATTTGTTTGGCGAGACGAATTTTGGAGCTGCAGGCGCTGTCTTGTAGAGAGCCTTTTCTGCAGTTTTCAAAAGAAAAGGTGGTTTTGAGACCGGTGCCGTCCTTTTTGCCAAAGGTCGTTGCCCCTTTTCATCGAAATCAGATGGTGTCGCTGTCGGTGCTGGTCTCAGGGGAGTACTCCGCGTCAGATCGCTCCTTGCACCTTCTGGATGTCAAACAGGCACTGCGTCTGTTTTTGAGAGTTTCCGAGCCTTTTCGCAAATCTGACCGTCTCTTCGTGCTGTTCGGGGGTCCTCGGAGAGGGGAGGCAGCGGCGAAAGCGTCCATTTCTCGATGGATCAGAGAGGCGTTTGTCTCGGCGTACTTGGTACAAGGGCGTTCAGTTCCGACAGGGTTGCAGGCGCACTCTACCAGAGTGCAGGCGGCCTCTTGGGCGGAGCACAGCTTGGTTCCGCCAGGAGACATCTACAGAGCAGCCACTTGGTCGTCGCTCCATACCTTCAGTAAGCACCATCGCCTTGATGTGCAAGCAGCGAGTGATGCCTGTTTTGGTTCAGCAGTCTTACGAGCCGGTTATAAAGGTCCCTCCCAATGAACACTGCTCTGTTACATCCCAGAAGTAGAGGACTGAACTGGAGGAATGATAAGGAAATGATAATTACACTCACCTGGTAATTGTAGTTCCTTTAGTGACTACAGTTCAGTCCTCAATCCTGCCGGGGTGGTGTCGTTGCCAATGGAACTTCAGTTGAGGGATCTATACGGTTACAGGTAGGCATAAATTTTCAAGGAATCCTGTCTCATGATTCTGCTCTGTCCTTTTCTCTCTTGGTTGCTCTCTCTCTCTTTGTTCTGAGGAAGGCAGGAGGAATCGGTATGGGGCAAAGTTTACGGTTTTGATACTGAAGTTTAGTAAGGTTAAATTTTATATGTTAGCTACTTATTTGCTGCTCTGAGTATGCTTTGTGAATAGTTCACTGGGGCTGATGGGAGACACCAGCAGACTACATCCAGTGATGTCATGAATTTGACATGCCCAGTCTCCAAGCTGCAGGAGGAGGAGCACAACCCAGAAGTAGAGGACTGAACTGTCGTCACTAAAGGAACTACAATTAGCAGATAAGTGTAATTATCATTTGCTTTCAATTGAAAGAGACTCTCCCCCTGAACATTTATGCCATGGAGGTATTTAAACATCTCAATTATATCACCTCTATCCCGCCTTTCCTCTAAGGTGTACATATTAAGATCCTTAGTCTGTCCTCATATGCTTTATAATGAAGACCACTAACCATTTTAGTAGCCACCCTCTGTACCGACTCCATCCTGTTTATATCCTTTTGAAGGTGCGGTCTCTAGAATTGCACACTATACTCCAAATGAGGTCGCACCAAAGACTTAAACAGAGACACTATCAACTCCTTTTTTCTGCTAGCCATTTCTCTCCATATGCACCCAAGCATCCTTCTAGCTTTTGCCGTCGCCTTTTCTACCTGTTTAGCTACTTTAAGATCATCAGACACAACCACGCCTAGGTCCCGCTGTTCTTTAGTGGACAAAAGTACTTCACCCCCTATACGATATTGCTCCCTTGGATTGCTGCAGCCCAAATGCATGACCTTACATTTTTTAACATTAAATCCCAGCTGCCAAATTCTAGACTATTCTTCAAGCTTAGCTAGATCCCTCCTCATGTTATCTACACCTTCCTGGGTGTCTACTCTATTGCAGATTTTGGTATCACCCGCAAAGAGGCAAACCTTACCCGACAGCCCTTCCGCTATATCACTAACAAAGATGTTTAAAAAAATCGGACCAAGGACAGATCCCTGGGGCACACCACTGGTAACATCCTTCTCAGAGTGAGCTCCATTTACCTGTACTCTTTGTCGCCTCCCACACAACCAATTTCTAACCCAAGTAGTAACTTTAGGGTCCATCCCTAGGGTGCTCAGTTTGTTTATAAGTTACCTGTGAGGCACGGTGTCAAAGGTTTTACTGAAATCTAAATATACCACATCTAGGGCTCTCCCACAGTCCAACTCCCTGGTCACCCAGTCAAAGAAATCAATCAGATTTGTCTGACAAGACCTGCCTCTGGTGAATCCATGCTGCCTCATATTCTGTAATCTGCTGGACTCCAGAAACCTCACTATTTTCTCTTTCAGCAGCGTTTCCAATCATTTACTCACTACCGAAGTTAAACTAACCGGCCTGTAGATTTCAACTTTCTGCTTTTGTGGTCCTTTGGCACCACTCCCGACTCCAACGAGGCATTAAAAAGGTCAGTCAGTGGACCTGCTAGAACGTCCCCAAGTTCCCTCAGTATTCTAGGGTGTATCCCATCTGGTCCCATCGCTTTGTCTACTTTAAGTTGAGCTAGTTTCTGACAAACACAGTCTTCTGAAAATTGTTCAAGATGTCCCTCGCTTCTTTTCCTGTTTGTGGGTGTTTTCTGAGGTCCTGTTCCTGGTTCTTCATCTGTGAACACAGAACAGAAATATTTGTTAAGCAATTCCGTTTTATCCTCAACAGCTTCTACATATTCCTCCCCTTCACCCTTGAGTCTGACAATACCACTTTTGCCCTTCCTCTTCTCACTAACATATCTGAAAAATGTCTTATCCTCCCAAGAGGGGGGATAATTATATGCAGATAGGAATTCATTCCTTGAAAAGGGAAGTGCTGCTTCAGGAACGCTGCTATCGAGGACATCATGGAATGCTGAGGATATTTTTGCAGATAAGTAATAGAGGAAACAGAAGAAGGAAACCTCTGCAATCAGCAAATGTCACAGAAGAAAAGCAGAGAGGGACAGCAGCCAAATCAATTGATTCTTCTTTCAAAGAACTTTATTAGAAATCTGACTTAGCCAATTTTTAGCAAACAAGCCTGCATCAGGGGTCAACATGTGTGTCAACCAATGTAAGAAACACACAACTTCTTAAGTGGAACAAGCTGGAAACAGTAATACTGATACGGATACTGAAGTACCAGTATATCAAGCAACCTAATAAACTGGAAATCTGTATTGAAGGGGGTGGAAGCAGCAGTTAGGAGGTTATGGAAACAGTGATACAGCACCGAAACCTTTAGGTAAGCACTGCATTGCAGTTTGAGTCATTGCCACCACAGTAGCCCCTGGAGAGGGGTAGCAGTGGAGGGGCGCAGCAAGATGGAAGGATGCCTAGGTTGCCTCCATTCCTTGCACCGGCCCCGATCACATCCCCTCTTGAATCCTCCAAGCTAAAGAGGCCTAACCTCTTTAGCCTCTTTTTAGTCTTTATCCTCTGCCATTTTGGTTGCCCTCCTTTGTACCTTTGTTGCCTGGCTTCTATGCTAAAATCTCTTCTGCTTTCTCAGACAGATGACTGGATATAAAAATAAACGACCTTGCATGAGCACAATAAGTAGATAAAACTGGAATGCTAGGCTCATGCAGTCCATTCCGGGCTCAGTGCATGAGATCCACACAGGAACAGTTTGAACTGGAATCGGGAATAGTTAGACAAACACACATATCTATAAATCAGCTTCCTTCCATAATTTTTGTTTAATTTAATTTTGACAAGTTCATAACACTCTTAAATCACTGCAAAGAAACTTAAATAATAAAGCATACAAATATAATACAAACAATAGAAACTGAATAGTAATAGCTCACATCTAGAGGTCTGGAGAAAGTTAACCATAAGGGGGGAAAAACAAAAACTCAGAGCGACATTCCTAACTCTGAAATACAAGAATAAAGATACTCAAAAATAATATAATCCAGGGATCAGCAGCTACACAACTAATGTATCAAGTTTTGCCAAGCAAAAAAGTCTTCAATTGTAATGGATCTGAAAGAAAAAGAATTTGCCCCCAAATCCAAAATGGAAAGCTAAAATTGAAGAAAACTTTTCCGACGTGCCTAAATTGCTCTGGCAACATCAGGAAAAAGTAAAACTTTTTGACCATAAAATTGGAATTTTTATTAGCAAAATAAGCCTTAAAAATCAGAGCTTTATCAATTTCAGATTGAAGTGTCACCACCAAAGTACCCCTGGTGGAGACAATATCCGGAGAGTCCTTAAGAAACATGTAGATTAGCTAGTCCAGGAGAATCAACAGAAGAAGACACTTTAGACAAAAGACCGTGATAGTAAATAAAAAAAAATTAGCTATCATTATACCATCTGTGTTAGATAACTTTAAACATTCCATGAAATACTTATTAAGCAGAATCCTAGGAGACAAAAAGTCTTAGGAAAATTAATATATCTCAAGTTCTTCTTCCTTAAAATATTCTCTAAGGATTATATTTGAGCATGCAAATACAAACAGTACTTAATTGTAGAAAAGCGGTCACAAGACTTCATTGTAGAAACCCCTATGCGTTTTGGCCGGAGGCCTTCATCAGGGGGAATGGTCTCTTAAAAATAAAAACAAAAAACATTAAAAAACAATTAATATAAACCATAAAAACAATTAGAACATATATACAAACCATAAAACAGGAACTGGTGCACTTAGAAAGGTACATAAAACGCCCAAATGTTGGTAGAACCAAAAGCATTAAAATAGCATATAAAAGCAAAGGAGGACATGTATGTAAAAGGTACAATGATGAAGTAAACATTAAAATAATACATGAATCATGATTAATGTTATAAAACTATATATAAAATAAGCGACATGAACAAAAACAGAAACACACCAAAGTAAAATGAACAGAATAGGATGGCCAAATTCATAATATCTATTTATTTATTTAGACAGTTTTGTATACCGCCTTATCCTTCAATCAAAGCGGTCACAACACAATTGGGGGATACATTTAACACGCGGGGATATGAGACACATACACTAATACTTACAGGGAACATGGGCAATGGAGGGTTAAGTGGCTTGCCTAAGACCACAAGGAGCATCTGTGGGACTAGAAACCCCAGTCCTTCCGGCCCAAGGTTGCTGTCCTCTAGTGGGATTTGAACCCCCGACCTTCCGGCCTGAAGTACCTTGCCCCAACCACTAGGCTACTCCTCCCCCCAACCTTCCAAATATCAGTTAGAGTAATCTCCTTAGATGCCATAGATAATTCATAACTCAGAAGAAGCAGCTTCCTCCAGTGCTGGAATAGCCATTGGCAAAGGTAAAAGACCATCAACCCTCTGAGAAGGTTCTAATATAGGCAGAGTCAGATTTATTTTGTTAGTCCTCATAGGCAACAATGGGGGAGGGGTGGTTTCTCCCACCCTATTGGCTCTAGCACCCCCTCCCCACTTGTCTCTGCCCTAATATCCTGCTTAGCAATACAACCCAGTCTCCGAGTGGCAGCAGCAAGTTCATTAATTAAATTCAGTCTGAGGCTGCCCAGGCTGTGTATTGTCCCGCCTTCTCCTTTCCCCCGCAGGTTTTCTGTGATAACAGGAAGCCCTGTGAGAGGAAAGGAAGGGATACTAGAGGCCTGGGCAGCCTTGGGATGAATTAAATTAATGAACTTGCTGCTGCCACTCTGAGACAGAGTTGCACCGTTAAGCAGGACATCAGGGCAAAGCCAATCAGCGATGCCGATTGAGGCCTGGCAGTTGAGGCAAGACTCCGGCACTTATCAAACTTTGGCACCAGAGGCATCCAGTGCTTGTGCTTAAATCCGGGCCTGAGAATAGGGGTACTAGCATTTCCTTCCTCCTGACATAACTGAAGGGGGAGACCCTCCCCCATTAGATAGCTGCCTCTCCACTGTACAAAAAGGCAGGGTTCGCTCAATAGGGCTCAAGGAAGCACTTGAGGGTGAAAATATAATCAAATTCCCTGCGAGAGAGCCTGACTGCCCTTTGTCAGAGACCATATCGGTCAAATGTTTATCCAACGGGCCAGCCAAAGAACAAACAACACTCTTTTCACCTTTTTATCTTCCTCTTCCAACCTTTAGGCATAATTCCTTAACCACACCTTGGAGCAGATCCCAACATAGCCCCGAAGGGGCACCGAAGGAGCATGGCCCTTTGGTCTTGCAGCCCTTTGATCCTGTGGCCGCAGGACAGCAACGCTGATTTTTTTAAAGAGTCCCGTGCAGTCTGAGTGATGTCAGGTCCAGTGGGCGGGGCCCATGGCAACTTCCTCCCAGTCCCGGCAAAGAAACAGTCACAGAAATAATAATTGCAAGTTTGCACTAGGGTTACCAACTATCTCCAGGAACAAGCAGGAATAAGTCCTTACTTATGGGTACGTCGGAACCGACGGAGCCTGCGCGGGAAAGCTCCCCAGCTTCCCAGGAAGGAAGCTTTTGGGGCCTCCCACTGCACATGTGCGCTGCCTTCCCGCCTTCCTGACCAGCTCTCCTCAGTTTCTCTTTTTCCGCGGAGCCAGCAGGTCGTGTTCCTGTCACCGCTGAAGAAATTATTGTTTTAGTTTGTTTCTTTAGACCGCGTACCTGCCTTCCCCATACCGAAACCGGTACCGCCGGTCTCTCTTTTCTTTTCTTTAAAAAAAAAAAAAAGAATCTTTATCTTTGCACACCTTGGTGACTTCGGTTAGGCCTCAGGCCTACACAAATTCTCCTCATGGAGAAACCAGCCCCTGGTTTTAAGAAGTGTACCAAGTGTAGTGCTGTTATTTCTGTCACAGACACCCATGAATGGTGTCTTAAATGTTTGGGACCTGACCACTCCATTCCGGACTGCCCATCCTGCTCCCAGATGTCTAAACGTGGTTTGCAGAACCGGGCCAACAAATTCCATGTGCTGTTTGCTTCAGATAATCCAGCATCACAGTCATCCAGGTCTTCCTCTCCGGATGGATCTCAGGTAACCAAACCTTCTTCGGGCAGGTCCTCAAAGAGCAAATCTCCTTCAAAGCATCGAGAGGCTCTCACTTTTGAATCTGAGGATCCTGCCCCAGCCAAACAACCCCGGCGGGAAGCTCTGGCTTCCAAAGCACCATCTATGGGGTTACAGGTTGACATCGATGGCACGGCCTCGACTGATCACCTGTTAGACTGCTCTGGGGTACCGGCCCATACCGGTACCGACATCCAGGCAGCAGTGGCGTCTATGAGCAATACTGTTCAGACCATGCAGCAGGTCATGCTGGCTTTTATTAAAGCTGCGACGCCCTCGGTACCGCGTTCAGCGGTACCGGGTCCGGTTCCGGTATCGTCTCCCATACCGGAACCGAGACCATCGACTTCCAAACGCAGATCGGTTCCGCATGCCGGATCCGGGTTTTCACCCGATACCGATCCCATACCCGGTACGCCCGATGTCGATACCGATCGGTATGCGTATCGTGCGTTGGAAGCAAATAGAGAATACTCTGATTCTTCTGAGGATTTTGACTCCTCTGATGACTCTGATGAGCTGTCTCTAGTTCTTCATGAAGACCCTTCTTCCCCAAAGAGGAGAATGTCTCCACCAGAGGATTTGTCCTTTCAAGACTTCATTATAGAGCTAGCTAAAGGACTTTCTATTACCACATCCTCTGAAAAAGAACCTAGGTCAAAGAAATTGGATATTTTAGGATACCCTAAGGTTCCTAAAGAGGCAGTCACCCTGCCTATCCATGAAATCCTTCAAGAACACTTGATGGACTTATGGGAGGCTCCTCTAACGTTGTCTCCTTACTCTGGTAGGTTGGACACCATGTACCGGGTCCCTCCTTCTCCTGGGTTTCAAAAGACTCAGCTGCCTCACCATTCCATTGTGGTGAAGTCTGCGCTGAAAAAGATTAAGAGCACCAAAAGGCACTCTTCTACCCCTCCAGGGCGAGAATATAAGACCCTAGACTCTTTTGGCAGGAAAACTTTCCAGGCTAGTATGCTTATAGCCAGGATTAATTCTTACAGTCTGTATATGGGCATGTTTCTCAGGGAACTTGCCCTAAAGGTACGGCATTTTGCCCCCTTTATCCCTGAGGATAGAAAGGAGGAGTTCATTTCTATAGTGAAACAGCTTCTAGATGTTTCTAAGTTCTCCAACAGAGCAGCCTTTGATTCCTTTGAAGGTGCCGGTAGAGCTTCGGGCATTGCCATTGCAGGCCGACGACTTGCTTGGCTCCAGGCCTCTGACCTAGAACCCTGGGTCCTGGATGGCTTACGGAATCTGCCATGTACAGGTGAGAACTTATTTGGTAAGGACTGGCAAATTAAAGCCACTCAAATGGACGCAGAAAATGCTACATTAGATAGACTTTCTAAGTCTACCTCTACTCCTGCCAAGAAAAAGTCTTTCAAGAGGCCTTACTACAAGAAGGCCAGATTTTCCACAAATACTGGCCAACAATCTTCTCAGCCTCGCTTTGCTGCTAAACGTCAGCAACCTAAACAGGCAAGGTCAAAGCCTGCAGCGTCTACCACTCCTCAGCAGGCTCAACCCCCTCAGGGGTTTTGACTTGCCCCTAGAGAACTTAACATTTCTGGCTCTAGAACAACCAGAGCCCCTCACCATTCCCGGAAGGTTAGCTCACTTTGCTCCCAGATGGGGGCAAATTACATCAGAGCACTGGACCCTCTCTATCATCAGAGAGGGCTACAAACTTCATTTTTCCAACCTTCCTCCATATACCATGGTGAGGCACTTCAATTCTCCCCCATCTCTCCTGGGCCTGTTGGATCAGGAAGTCTCTTCTCTCCTTGCCCAAGGGGCAATAGAAGAGGTTCCTCTTCTTCAACAAGGGACAGGATTCTACTCCCCTTATTTTCTCATAACAAAGAAGACAGGGGGATTCAGACCTATCCTAGATCTGAGAGAATTGAACAAATTTCTATACAAGGAGAAATTCAAAATGCTTTCTCTAGGCATTCTCCTTCTATACCTTCAGAGTCAGGATTGGCTTTGTTCTCTAGATCTCAAGGATGCGTACACACATATAGTCATCCACCCATCCCACAGAAAATATCTAAGATTTCTGTTTTAGGGAAAACATTTCCAGTACAGAGTACTTCCCTTCGGTCTAGCCTCTGCTCCAAGAGTGTTCACCAAATGCATGGCAGTTGTTGCCGCATTTCTAAGAGGTCTGGGAATTTTTGTATTCCCATATCTGGACGACTGGCTCATCCGAGCTCCATCTCAGTCAGAGGCCCAGATTTCCCTGGACCGCACAAGGCACATTCTGCAGTATGTGGGACTGGTGATAAACCTTCCCAAGTCTCAACTTATCCCTACTCAGTCTCTGGAATTCATAGGGGCCCAGTTGGACACCACCACTGCAAGGGCCTACCTACCTCAAGTCCGGGGCCAACGTCTGGTGTGCTTGACAGCCAGAGAAATGCTGCGACTTCTGGGCCACATGGCCTCCACGGTACACGTGGTGCCCTACGCTCGTCTTCATATGAGAGCAGCTCAATGGACCTTGGCCACCCAGTGGACTCAGGCATCAGGAGCGCTCTCCGACCAAATACTCACCTCAAAGCGTCTGTTTTGGTCCCTCCAATGGTGGATGTCCACCAAGAATCTGTTGTTGGGGGCCCCCATCCAACCTTTGTTGCCCCAAACAACCCTCACAACAGATGCCTCCCAAACAGGATGGGGAGCCCATCTTCAACACCTCTCCACTCAGGGTGCTTGGTCTCCACAAGAGACCACCCTTCACATCAACCTCCTGGAACTGCGAGCAATCTTCTTTGCCCTCAAAGTCTTCCATACCCTCCTAGTCAACCTGACCGTCCTAGTCCATACAGACAATCAGGTGGCCATGTTCTACATAAACAAACAAGGAGGGACAGGCTCTCTGTCGCTTTGCAACGAAGCTCTCAGATTATGGGCCTTCGCCAGAGAGCATCAAATTCATCTTCTGGCAGTGTATCTTCCAGGGGTTCAAAACTCTTGGGCAGACAGACTCAGTCGAGTTCTGCTTCCACACGAATGGTCCCTACATATGGACCAGATAAACAGAATCTTTCAGGAATGGGGAACCCCGGACATAGACCTCTTTGCAAGTCCGTGGAATGCCAAACTTCCCCGGTTCTGTTCCAGGACTCCGTGTCAGAGAGCTCAGGCCAATGACGCCTTTCTCCTACATTGGGGTCAGGAATTCCTATATGCCTTTCCACCCATTCCTTTGATTCCCAAGACTCTGTTCAAACTCCAGAGGGATCACGGATCGATGATCCTCATAGCTCCACGCTGGCCACGCCAAGTGTGGTTCCCTCTACTTCTGCATCTCTCCCAGGGACCCTCCCTGGACCTGGGAGCTGCGCCAGACCTTCTCTCTCAGGAGGAAGGGACTTTGTGGCACCCAAACCCCAAGTCCCTACACCTCAGAGCTTGGTTACTGAAGGCCTAAGCCTTCATGACTTCAATCTTTCTCAACCAGTGAAAGATATCCTTCATGCCTCTAGGAAACCCTCCACGAGGCGTTCCTATGCTTTCAAATGGAAACGCTTTTCCATTTGGTGTGCTCAACAGGGTCTTGACCCTCTAGCACTTCCTTTGAATTCTCTACTAGACTATCTCCTGCATCTTTCTAATGCAGGCCTTAAGACGAATTCAGTAAGAGTCCATTTGAGTGCTATTGCAGCATCCTTAAAACCTATAAATGGACAACCTGTCTCCTCTCATCCGCTTGTTGCAAGGTTCATGAGAGGCCTGACTCTAACTAAGCCTCCCATCCGACCTCCTCCGGTAGCATGGGACTTGAACCTAGTTCTGGGTCAGCTTATGAAGCCACCTTTTGAACCGTTGGTTTCTACCTCCTTGAAATTTCTTTCCTGGAAGGTCCTTTTCCTTATTGCAGTCACTTCGGCTCGCCGCATCAGTGAACTACAGGCCTTAGTGGCTCATCCACCTTATACCAGGTTTCATCATGATAAGGTGGTCCTTAGGACGAATCCCCACTTTATACCCAAAGTGGTCTCACCTTTTCATCTTAATCAAGAGGTATATCTACCTGTCTTTTTTCCAGCTCCTCATGCATCCAGTGCAGAGAGGAACCTTCATACTTTAGATTGTAAATGAGCTCTTGCCTTTTACCTCAACAGGACTCAGCCACATCGAAAGTCTTCCCAGCTTTTCGTGGCTTTTGATCCTTCTCATTTGGGACTTCCAGTCTCCAAACGTACACTTTCCAATTGGATTGCTCAGTGTATTTCCTTTGCTTACCAGAGTAAAAATATTTCTCTGGAAGGCCATGTCACAGCTCACAATGTGAGAGCCATGGCCACTTCTATGGCTCATCTTCACTCTGTATCCATAGATCAGATCTGTCGAGCTGCCACATAGGCCTCGGTTCATACCTTCACAGCCCATTACTGCTTGGACAAGGACTCCCGCCGGGATGCCTTGTTTGGTCAGGCTGTCCTCAAACACCTGTTCCATACTTGAACAACTCCTGCCCACCTTCCCAGGATGGATGCCTGAGATCCATACGAAGATGGCGAACCCTTGGAAGGGGATCTCCCAGGCATCTTAGCTAGGGAGTCCCCATAAATGAGGACTTATTCCTGCTTGTTCCTGGAGATAGCACAGTTACTTACCTGTAACAGGTGATCTCTGGGAACAGCAGGAATTAGTCCTCACAACCCACCCACCTCCCCTAGGAGTTGTATCTTCTATCTATCTTCCTTTCCTCTCTCTATTGTCTCAGCTATAAACTCGAACTGAGGAGAGCTGGTCAGGAAGGCGGGAAGGCAGCGCGCATGTGCAGTGGGAGGCCCCAAAAGCTTCCTTCCTGGGAAGCTGGGGAGCTTTCCCGCGCAGGCTCCGTCGGTTCCGACGTACCCATAAGTGAGGACTAATTCCTGCTGTTCCCAGAGATCACCTGTTACAGGTAAGTAACTGTGCTTTTTCACTGAGAAAAACCTGACACCTGTGGCTCGCCATGCTCCACCCATTCGCCGCCCCTAGTCCCACCCCTGCCCCGCCCCCAGCCCCACCCACAAAAATTACCGAGGATACGTGTAGGCTAACTTCCTTGGTCAGATAATAATTAAACTGGGAACCCCAAAATCCAAACATGAAATGTACAACACTGGAGAAATAAAACTATAAAGTACTTTCCTCTTACACTAAACAAAAACGCAAAGATGTTATCAATACACACTTCCCAGACCAGACATATTCCAGCTAATAAATTCAAAATAAAAAGTATTTTTCTACCTTCTGTTTGGGCGTTTTATTTTTCAGTTGCAATTGCTCCAGTCACTTTCTTCTGGTTTCTTCGTGTCTTCTGCGAGCTATCCATTTGTCCTTTCTTCTCTTTTAGATGTTTTCCATTCTCTCTCTATTTCTGCTTTAACATACTGATTGTTTCCCTTTTGCTCTTTCCCCCATTTCTTTCCTTATTCCTTTATCATCCATTTAAATTTCACCCTTCCATTCTCAAGCCCCTCTTACTCTCCCAATACCCAGCCCATCATAGACTTTTCTTCCACACAAAATATTTTTTCCCCTCTCCATTCTCATTCCCCATCTATTCTAGTCCTCCCCCAAAATCAGTTCCCTTATAGTTCTAGACCCACCCAGCATCCACTCCCTTCTAATCCCATTCTCCCATGCCCCACATCAGCCCATATCCAGTCCTATTCCAGCTCTTCATCAGCCCATTTCCAGTCCTAGCCCCCCCCAATCACAGCCCATTTCCAGTCCAAGTCCCCCATCACAGCCTATTTCCAGTCCTAGGCCCCCCCATCACATCCCATTTGCAGTCCGAGTCCCCCCGCACCATCACAGCCCATTTGCAGTCCTACCCCCCCCCACCATCACAGTCCATTTGCAGTCCTAGCCCCCCTAATCACAGCCTATTTCCAGTCCAAGTTCCCCCTCCCTCCACCATAGCCCATTTCCAGTCCAAGTTCCCCCCCAATAGCCCTTTTCCAGGCCAGGTCCCCCTCCCCATCACAACCCATTTCTTTCCAGTCCAATGCCCCCCCATAGCCCTTTTCCGGTCCAGGTCGTCCCCCCCTTCACACCCCATTTCCAGTCCAAGTCCCCCTAATCACAGCCTATTTCCAGTCCAAGTTCCTCCTCCCTCCACCATAGCCCATTTCCAGTCCAAGTTCCCCCCCCAGCCCTTTTCCAGTCCAGGTCCCCCTCCCCATCACAATCCATTTCCAGTCCATGTCCCCCCCCCCCGCCATTTTCCAGTCCAGGTCCCCCTCCCCATCAAAACCCATTTCCAGTCCATGTCCCCTCCCCCCATAGTCCTTTTACAGTCCAGGTCCCCCCCCATCACAGCCCATTTCTTTCCAATCCAAGTCCCCCCCCATAGCCCTTTTCCGGTCCAGGTCCCCCCCACCATCACAACCCATTTCCAGTCCAATTCCCCCCTCCTAGCCCTTTTCCAGTCCAGGTCCCCTCCCCCCCATCACAGCCCAGGCAGTCCTTGTCCTCTCCCCCACAAAACCGCGGCTGTCTGAGGCTTTAGAGGGAGCCGGGGAAGCCCGTGCGAGGCCCGGGCTCCCTCTATACAGCCACCAGCGTGAAGAGCCTTTTCCTTCACGCTGGTGGCTGTTCCTGTGAAGCCGCGAATGCTGGGAAAGGTTAAAGGGCATTGCCTTTAACCTTTCCCACTAATCGCGGCTTCACAGGAACAGCCGCCAGCGTGAAGGAAAAGGCTCTTCACGCTGGCGGCTGTACAGAGGGAGCCGGGGCCTCGCGTGGGCTTCCCCTGCTCCCTCTGAAGCCCTCCGGGTTGGGAGAAAAGCCGGGTTTTTTGCTCTGGCCGCTCCCGATCTTGCGGCCAGAGCAAAAAACCGGCTTTTCAAGGGCCGGTTTTGTCTCTGCGCCGGCAGCCGGCCTGGCCATGGAAAAACCGGCCAGGCCGGCTGAAAACTGGCCAGTTGGCAACCCTAGTTTGCACAGCCGCAAGCAAGCAGGTTCCCCCAGCTGATTCCACTCTCCCAATCTGTGCTTCCGTAATTCTGAAAGAGTTTACCTTATGATAAGGCATTAATGTCTTGAAACATCTGGAGCAGAAAGAGGATAAATTTAAGGCTTAGGTAACAGAGCTAGAGTACTTCTTGCACTTTTTTGCCTATTCCTTAAATTTGGCCCATATGTGTTTCTCCTGCATTAAGTCATTTAAGTGAAATGATTGCAATGGTTCTCTTATAAATAAAATAATGTTTAAGCTGCGAGAGCTTCGTTCCATCATACCATTTAGAGAAGACTTTTGAAACAGTTTAGTAAACTTTTAATTGCTCCTTAAATTATTGATGATGTCGGCTGCATGTCCAGAATTTAAGCATGTTTGTGTGTTTGTTCTTTATTTTTTAAATCTACACTGAATAAGAACAAAACTGGTGCCAAATCCATAAGCAAGAACAGACCACATACTGCAAATAAGGGGAGGACCAACACTTCAAGGTAATCATAACTGTTACATATGGTGTTAAGGGGCCTAAATTTATGTTTGGTTATTTCTTGTGTTTTGTTTTTGTTTTATATTGTAATCTGCTGTGTACTCTCAGGTGAGGAAAAGGGCGGAACATAAATATTTTAAATTAATTATTAGCGTGTGCTTGTGGATAAACAATAGTTTCCCTCAGATCCCTATCCCCATCATGAGAGGCATAGTCCGCTCCTAAGGAGTTTCTTTCCATGCTTTTGTGTGAGACATGGCTAAGGCCATACCATTTTCATTGAAAATGGAGGGGCCCAGTGCTGAGGAATTGGATATCACAAATATTTCATTGCTCCTAGGGAAATGGTGACAATACTTGTGCAACTCATCCTTTAAAGGTTACAGATGAGAATGTGGGAGAACCCCCTTCTTTATGCCTCTAGTAAGTAAGAAGGTCAACTCTATGGTCAGGGGCGGCCCAAGGGGGGTGCGGGGCCATGTGCGGAGACTCGGTGCGGGGCCTCATTTGCATAAGGGCCTCATCTGCATAAATATTTGCATAATGTTACCATACACTAACTTTTAGTAAACATGCCTGTTAATGAGTGTATTGATAAAGAAAGACTAAAAGATTTCTACATTACTATAATCCATGCCAACCGCCAGGCACATTAGGAACTACTACAAACACTGCCCATTTAGAACCCATAGCAAACCCGCCGTATCCTAACAGCACTACCAGGACTCACAAAGCACCATACCCTACCTATCAAAAGGCAACACTGCAAATATTAAACCAATACATTTCAGAGAATAACAATACATGACCTACTGGGGAAAGGGAACAAGTGGCAATGTCAAATAGGAATTGCATAAACAGAATACCTCAGCTCAGTTACACATGCAGAACACAGACCATCACCAAACAAGGAATCACAATTTAGAAACAGGAAGACCATTAAACTGGGAACCCCAAAAGCCAAACTTGGAATGTACAACAACACTGTAGAAATAAAACTATAAATTAATTTCCTCTTGTACTAAACAAAGCGCAGACGTTAATGATGCACATTTCCCAGAGCTGACATATTCCAGTTAATAAATTCAAAATAAAGAGAGATCTTTCTACCTTTTGTGCATTTTTTTTCAGTTGCAATTGCTCCAGCCACTTTTTTCTGGTTTCTTTGTGTCTTCTGCTAACTCTCCATCGTCTGCTGTCCATTTGTCCTTTCTTCTCTCTTCTAATTTTTTTCCATTCTCTCTCTACATCTGCTTTTAACATACTAATCTTTCTCCTTTTGCTCTTTCCTCATTCCTATTTCATCCACTCAAATTTTACCCCTCCATCCTCAATCCCCACTTACTCTCCCAATACCCAGCCAATTGTAGATTTTTCTTCCGTCCCACACAAAATATTTTTTCCCCTCTCCATTTCACCCTCCCAGCTCCATCCCATTCTAATCTCCCCCAACATCAGCTCCCTTCTAGTTCCAGCCCCACCCAGTATCTGCTCCCTTCTAGTCCCCGCATCAGCCCATTTCCAGCCTAGCCCCCCCAGCCCATTTCCAGTCCTAGCTCCCCCATCCATTTCCAGTCCTATCCAAGTCCCTCCATCAGCTCATTTCCAATACCAGCTTCCCATCAGCCCATTTCTAGTCCTTTCCTAGCCTCACCATCAGCCCATGTCAAATCCTAGCTCCCCTCCACTCAGCCCATTTCCAATCCAAGCCCCCCATGACCCTACTTCCAGTTCTAGCCCCTCCATGAGTCCATTTCAATCCAAGCCCCCACCACAGCCCATTTCCAATCTTAGCTTCCCCCAACACCCAATTCCCAGTCCTATCCTAGCCCCCTCCATCAGCCCATTTCTTGTCCTAGCTCCCTCCCCTCACAACCCATTTCCTTTCCAAGCCCCCCTCCCCATCAGCTATTTGCAGTTCAAGCCCCCCTTCCACTCAGCCCATTTCCATTCCAAACCCCCCTCCCCATCAGCTATTTGCAGTTCAAGCCCCCCCTTCCCCTCAGCCCATTTCCAGTCCTAGGAACCCCCCCAACCCATTACCAGTCCTAGCCCCCCCCATAGCCTATTCCATTTCGTCTCTCCGGGCCAGTCCAGGAACAGGAGGGTTGTCAACCTTGTCTAGCAGCTGAGGACTGAATTCTAAAGCTTTACTGAATGAACATCTGGCTCCCCCTGCTGGTCGAAGCTCAGTCTATTCAGTCCTCAGCAGCTGTAGGTTGCATGTTCCTGTCTGGCTCCCGGAGAGAGAAGAACTTTGAGACTTTAGCGATCCCCTTCTTTTTTATTTTCCTCAGCTTTGGCTGGTCTTTAAAGTGTGGAGCCCTAGCAGGGTTCTACAGAACCAGACTGCAGAGTTGGTCTCTTCGGCCAGGGCAGAGCAGTCTTCAACAGGAGCACGGGAGGCAGGGCCTGCCTCAGTCCACAGCTCCGGATACCGGGGGGGACAGGCAACGAGGTGCTGGGAGCCCCAGAGACCATCCGGCCGCCCCTGAAAGCATGTCCACGCTGCCGCTAGCTGCGGGAGTTAGTGGCTTGCGTTAGAGACAGCCTTTTCTGAAGTCGGGCTCAGGTATGTGGTCTTTTGTCTTTTGATTAGCTGGTTCCCGCGCTTTTCTTCATGGCGGTTTTCAGCGGCGCTATTTTCTGGGCGGCAGGAACGGGGCTAGCCTTTTCGGCGCTTCTTTTCTTTCGGTGTTTAGCGTTGCTCGTGGCTTCTCGTTCGGTTTGCAGTTTCTGCTTCACTAATTGCCATGGAGAGCAAGCCCGATGTTAGCGGGGCTGTAGGGGGACTCCAATCCAGCACAGAAAAGGCGGGAACGGCGGCCATGTCTGCTGCTGCTTCGGGATTACCTTCTAGTCAGGAAAAGCCCGCTAAAAAGAAATATAAATCAAAACGCTCAGAGCACGTGGAGGTGGCTCCTCCACAAATCTCTGGGTGCAGTGCAAGGCAACTTGGAGTCTGTGTTTTCTGCGGATTTTATTTTAGCTCTTCATCAGGCTTATTGTTTGAGATGGCAGCAAGCGCAGGGGAAGGGTTCTGCTCCCTTACCCGAGCATCCGGTGGTTAAACAGCCTTCTTCTTTGGACCCGGGGGAAGGCTCCTCCAAAATGTCCTTGGGGGCTGGGTTGGAGGCCGATGGCATCGGTCAGTCCAGTTTGGAGTGGCAAGGCATGGAGGAAGGAGAGATCATATCAGAATCTGGAATGGAATGGCCTGGGGAATTGGAGGACACTGAGGAGAGCAGTAGTGAGGATCCTAATATGTTTAGGGTGTTTAGGAAAGAGGAGTTGAGTGCTCTCATCTCCCAAACTTTGGCAGTTTTGAATATTGCCTTGCCAGCGGCCCAGGAAGGGTCTTTAGAAGACCCCCTTTTGCAGGGGTTTAAAGTAGAGCAGCGGTGTTTTCCAGTTAACAGGGTCATGAAGCACATGGTAGAATCTGAATGGGAGTGCCCTGAGGCTACTCTACGGGGGGCTCGGGCTATCAGCCGCTTGTATCCTTTACCTCAGGAAGAGCAGGATTTATTAAAGCTGCCTAAGGTTGATGCCCTGGTGTCGGCGGTCACTAAGAAGACGACTATTCCTGTGGAAGGCGTGGCTGCCCTGAAAGATTTGCAGGATAGGAAGTTGGAGTCCCTGTTGAAGCAGGCTTTTGAGTCTTGTGCGCTAGCTCTTAGAGCTGCTATCTGCGGAGCGTATGTTTCTCGGGCCTCTATTCGGTGGATCCAGGGCTCCACGCTCTCCCACAAGGAGGAGGACGAAGGCGCAAAGCTGGAGTCCGCGTCGGCTTACTTGGCGGATACCTTTTATGATCTGGTCAGGATTTCAGCGAAGTCCATGGCGACTGTAGTAGCGGCTCGAAGATTCCTCTGGTTAAGAAATTGGGCGGCGGATGCCTCCTCCAAAGCGCTGCTGAGTAAACTTCCGTACAAGGGCACTCTGCTCTTTGGGGCGGCTTTGGAACAGATCGTGAAGGATCTCGGGGACTCGAAGGGTGGCCGGCTCCCGGAGGACCGTCCGAAAATTCAGAAGCCTGGCATTTTGCACAGGGGGGCTTCGAGAGAGTTTCGAAGATTCCAGGGTTCCCGTTTTGCCCCGTACCCGAGAGGCTGTTTTGCTCCCAGAGGTCAGTCCTTTCGAGGAGCTAGAGGATTCGGAAGAGGTTATTTCGGGGCTCAGCAAGCTACCAATAAAAAGCCGCAATGAAATGAGGTTGGTCCAGACAGAGATCCCGGTAGGGGGAAGGCTTCAAGGTTTTTCTTTCTGTCTGGGCCACCATAACGTCCGACCAATGGGTTCTGGAAATTATTCGAGAGGGCTACGCTCTGGAATTCGCTCGTCCCTTGTTGGAGGCTTTCGTGATGTCCCCAGGCGGTTCTGTGGCAAAACGAGCGGTAACAGACACTCTTCAACGGTTACTGCGTCTGCAGGCGGTGGTTCCGGTTCCTCCGAGCCAGTTAGGCTCAGGTCGATACTCTATTTATTTCATCGTTCCCAAAAATGAGGGTTCTTTTCGGCCTATTTTGGATCTCAAACAGGTGAACCGCTGCTTGAGGGTTCCTCATTTCCGCATGGAGACGCTTCGGTCGGTAATAGCGTCGGTGCGTCCGACGGAGATGCTTACCTCCATAGATCTTACCGAAGCTTATCTTCACATTCCGATCAGGCCAGACCACCAGCGTTATCTCCAGTTTGCGGTGCATATGGGTCAAGGACGGGCTGGATAAAGGTTTAGCCCTCAGTACTATCCGAGTTCATTTAGTGGCCATTTCCTGTTTTAGGGGTCCAGTCAGGGGTCTCAGGCTCTCTTCTCATCCCGATGTGCTTCGGTTCCTGAAGGTGGTGCAGCACATTCGTCCTCCGCTACGGGCGGTGGTTCCAGCCTGGGATCTCAATCTCGTACTCGAGGCGTTGGTGAGGCCTCCTTTCGAGCCGGTGGCGGAAACTCCTCTGCGAGAGCTTTCCTGGAAGGTGGCGTTCTTCGTGACTTTGTGCTCGGCTCGGCGAATTTCCGATCTCCAGGCGCTTTCGTGTAAAGCTCTGTATCTCCAATTTTCGGCGGAAAAAGTGACTTTACGAGCGGTGCCTTCGTTTCTGCCTAAGGTAGTGTCCAAATTTCACTTGAATCAGACAATTTCGCTGCCGAAGTTTCCGAAGCAGGGTCAGCTCCCTATCGATCGAGTCCTAGAGAAGTTGGATTTAGGTAGGATGCTCAAGAAGTACCTTCACAGGACCAAGTCTTTCCGTAAGTTGGAACGGTTGTTTGTGCTGTTTGGGGGTCCTAGGAAGGGGGAAGCTGCTTCCAAGGCTTCCATTGCTAGGTGGGTGAAGCAGGCCATAGTGGCAGCGTATCAGGTACGGGGTCGATTGCTCCCGGAAGGGCTTAGAGCTCATTCCACTCGTGGCCAGGCAGCGTCTTGGGCCGAGTTGGCGCTGATTCCACCGGTGGATATCTGCCGGGCGGCTACTTGGGCTTCGCTTCACACGTTTACAAAGCATTACCGTTTGGATGTGCAAGCCCGTGGAGATGCAAAGGTGGGGGCTTCCGCCCTCATAGCGGGCTTAGCAGGTCCCTCCCGAGGTTAGTTACTGCTTTGGTACTTTCCTCCTGTTCCTGGACTGGCCCGGAGAGACGAAATGGAAGAAGAAATTAGACCTTACCTGCTAATTGTCTTTCCTTGAGTACTCTCCGTGCCAGTCCAGGGCCCACCCGGGTTATTTTATTTATTTTATTTATTTAGACAGTTTTGTATACCGCCTTATCCTTCAATCAAAGCGGTCACAACACAATTGGGGGATACATTTAACACGCGGGGATATGAGACACATACACTAATACTTACAGGGAACATGGGCAATGGTGGGTTAAGTGGCTTGCCCAAGACCACAAGGAGCATCTGTGGGACTAGAAACCCCAGTCCTTCCGGCCCAAGGTTGCTGTCCTCTAGTGGGATTTGAACCCCCGACCTTCCGGCCTGAAGTACCTTGTCCCAACCACTAGGCTACTCCTCCCAATTTGCGTTAGGACATGGAGGATCATCAGTTGTTTCGGGTCCTCCTTCAGCTCTTGTCGCGGATTCCCGCGGGAGTTTATCAGGCAAAGGAGATCAGTTTGGTGTGCGGTGCTCGATTTGTTCGAATCCCTGGTCGGGGTGGTCTATGGGGCTGCCTCAATTTTGGTCGTCTACAATGGCAAGGGTGTTATATAATAAAAAAACCCAAAAAAACTAAATGAAAATACTAATACTTTATAGGTTTGTTTTGTTCAAGTTTCTAGGCGGTACAGAATCTGCTTTGTTAGGATAAGACTGAGCTTCGACCAGCAGGGGGAGCCAGATGTTCATTCAGTAAAGCTTTAGAATTCAGTCCTCAGCTGCTAGACAAGGTTGACAACCCTCCTGTTCCTGGACTGGCCCGGAGAGTACTCAAGGAAAGACAATTAGCAGGTAAGGTCTAATTTCTTCTTACCAGTCCTGTCCCCATCAGCCCACTCTCAGTCCTAATCACATCAGCTGATTTCCAGTCCTAACTCCCCATCACCCAATTTTCAGTTTAAGCCCCCCCATAGCCCATTACCAGTCCTAAACCCCCATCAGCCCATTTCCAGTCCTAACCCTATCAGCCCATTTCCAGTCCTAACCCCCCATCACCCCATTTCCAGACTTAGCTCCCCATAGCCCATTACCAGTCCTAACCCCCTATCAGCCCTCTTCCAGTCCTAACCCCATTAGCCCATTTCCAGTCTTAGCCCCCCCATAGCCCATTACCAGTCCTAACCCCCCATCAGCTCACTCCCAGTCCTAACCTCATCAGCCCATTTCCAGTCCTAACCCCCCATCACCCCATTTCCAGACTTAGCTCCCCATAGCCCATTACCAGTCCTAACCCCCTATCAGCCCTCTTCCAGTCCTAACCCCATTAGCCCATTTCCAGTCCTAACTCCCACCCCAACAGCCCAGGGAAAATTTAAAATTTAAAAAAAAAAAAGCTGTTTGCTGCTGCTGCCACCGCCGTGGTGGCAACGGCAGAATCGAATATCCCGCGGGGCCCCCCACTGCCCGACAGAGCCTGCCCTCCCTGCATCAGCTCCGTCTCCGCAGTCGCACCGGCTTTCAGAGCGCGAAAGGAGAGTTTCTCCCTCGCGGCTCTGTTAAGCCCGCGGGGGCTGATGGGAAAGTCCCATCAGCCCCTGCGGCTTAACAGAGCCACGAAAGGGAAGCTAGTCTCCCTTCGCGCTCTGGAAGCTGGTGCAACTGCTGAGACGGAGCTGATGCAGGGAGGGCAGTCTCTGTTGGGCAGGGGGGGGCCCAACGGGATATTCGATTGTTCCGTTGCGGCAGTGGCAGCAGACAGCTTTTTTTTTTTTTATTTTAAAATTTACTTTAAAGCAGAATGTTCTTTGCGCGGGGCCCCCTGAAACGCGGGGCCCTGAGCAAAAAACAATCTCCAGGAACAAGCAGGAATGAGTCTTCACATATGGGTATGTCGGTACCGACGGAGCCTGCACGGGAATGCTCCCCAGCATCCAATCAGAAAGCTTTTGGGAGCATCCCTCGCGCCTGCGTGGTGACTTCCCGCCTTTCCCACTGCCTCTCCTCAGTTTTCGTTTTTCCGCGGAGCCAACTGGACGTCCTCCTGTCACTGCAGAAATTTTTTACTTTAAAATCCTTATTTTCTTGTTTTCTTGTGGTCGCGGCTGTATTTCCCGCCGATACCGGTACCGCCGGTGCTTTAGAAAAGGAAAATAAACTTAGAGAAATATTTCTCCTCAGTTTTTTGTTTTAACTTTTGGGCCTACCAGGCCTCTCCAACATGGAGCCTTCTTCCCCTAAGAAGTGCCTTCACTGTGGAAACATGGTTTTCTTTTTAGACTCCAATGCTTGGTGTCTAACCTGTTTGGGTCCTGACCCTTTTTTCTCTGATCCATCAGGCTGTATTATTGGGAGAAGACCTTCCCTTTTTCGAGTTTCCCTCGATGCCGTTTTTCCTCCTGAGGTGAGGACACCGGTTTATTCTTCTCTCCAGGATCAGGTAACCCACAAACAGTCTGTTAAGACTAGCCAATTCTTGAAGGGTAAGTCTCATGCACAGCATGATGACGGCTCCGGCCTTGCCCTCAAGATACCATTGGCAATAAAACCCCGGCAGGAGTCTTCGGGCTCCAAAGCATTCACGGGGTATCAGGTTGTTCCTGGGGCTCACCCCTCACAGAACATACCTGAGCTGTGCCAGGGGGTGGTATCCGCTTCGAGCGGTACCGATAACCCGGCACCGGCATCGGTGTCGAGTGCTGCACTCTTCACCAGGGATCGTTATCTGGTGTCCTCGGTTCCTTCGGGGCCGATCGATACGACCCAGATTGGCTTTCCTGTTTCCCAGCCATGCTCGGGGTTGGTACCGGCTTCGAGCGGTACTGATACCCCGGTATCGGCATTGGTATCGAGTGTTCCATTCTTTACCTGGGATCGTCATCTGGAATCCTCGGTACCTTCGGGGCCGCTCGATTCGACCCAGATTGACTTTCCTATATCTTCACTGTGCTCAGGGTTGGTACCGACTTCGAGCGGTACCGATACCCCGACATCGGTGCCGGTGTCCAGTGTTCCTCTCGTCGCCGGGCATCATCTTCGAACGTCCTCGGTACCTTCGGTGCCGTTCGATGAGATTCCAATTGACTTTCATGTATCGGCATCGCTGATACCACCACCAACGTCGGTACCTTCTAGACATGCATCGATAGACTCGCTCGCTTCGATGCCGAGTCTAGAATCGATATCCAGTCTAGATGACTTGGTACCGACGCGTTTCGGAACCGATCCATATCGTTTCCGGCTACGCAGTACCGAGGATATTCACCAAGGCTCTCTGGTTACCTCGGTACCGCTTCAGCAGCCCTCGATTACTGCTTCGATGACATTATCTCTGATACCGGTACCGGTGTCGGGATCGATTCCTGCAGTTCCATCGGTGCCATCGATCCTTTCTATGCCTAGTTTGGAATCGATACCAGGCACTGACGATGCAGTACTAACTGCCTCAAATCAGAACTGTCAGTATCACAGTCCATCGAGCAGGATTCTTTTTCTGCACCAGTCCAGTATATCTTCTGGTGCTCAAGCTGCTCCTTCAACCTCAGCTTGCCCAGGATTAGTTCCTATTGGAAATCCTTCTTTTCAGACGTTTCTCCTTGACATGGCAGCCTTCCATTCCATTCCTATTCCTGGTTTTTCTCTTGATCAAGATCCTGCAGAAAAGGAAAATATAATGCTTCCTTTACATCATTCTTTACAGGATCTTCTTCTGAGGATATGGGAATCACCCTTTCTCCAGGACCAAGCAGGAAGTCAGTCCTCACTTATGGGTGACGTCGGCGCCGACGGAGCCCTCGCGGAGCAATTTTCCCTAGCTTTCAAAGAAAGCCTTTGGGAATTGCAGCGCGCATGCGCGGTCCTCTTCCCGCCCAAGGGTGCCATCTTAGCCAGTCTTCTTTTTTTCCGCGGAGCCCTACAGACGTCCCCGTCTTGTCCCCGCGAAAAAGTCGATATTTCTTCATTATTTTATTCTTTTTCCTTCGGTTCGACGCCGGTCTTTTTCCCGCCCGGACTCGCGACGCCGGTCACGAGTCCTCTTCTTCTTTTCGGTTTTTCTGACTTAGTCAGTTTTCGTTTTCGATTTTTCCCTGGCAGCCCGGTCCTTTGACCTCGCCGGGGCCCCTTTTTCCCCCGATGGCTGCCAGTGGTTTCAAGCGGTGTGGTCAGTGTGACCGAAATATGTCACTAACTGACACACACGACTTTTGCCTCCGCTGCCTGGGCCCGGATCATGAAGAAATGATCTGTGGGCCCTGCGGCAAAATGTCCTCCAAAGCATTGAGAAGTCGGCGGCATCAGCGGGATAGGATCTTCGCTGACCCCAGCCGTACCCGGACCTCGTCGGAGACCTCCGCGTCCAAAGGTTCCAGCTCGGACCGTCGCCGGAGTTCCTCCGACAGGGGTTCTCCCTCCGGGGACCATCGACGTCAGGTGAAACCCGCGAGGGCGGCGTCGGTGGACACTCCTGGCTCCGCGAGGGCCAGGTCGCATAGCCCCGATAGCCGCCCCGGGTCCTTGGAGAAGGAGCACCTCCCGAAGCGACCTCGCCTGGAGTCGGAGCTGCCTGCTCGGGTAAGTCCTGTGGTCCTCCTGGACTCGCCTCTGCGACAGCCGACATCGGGCCCGACGCCGTCGGGGCCCGAGTCGGGGGCTGCTGGGTCACCTGAGCTCGGACTCAGGTTGACGGCCTTGGAGAGCAGACTGTCTGCCTTCATGGACCAGCAGCGGGCACTGCTCGCTGGCTTCGCTGGCGTCGCTGCCCCGACCGCCGGGACGTCGACGTCCAAGTCGACCCCGGAGACCGAGCCGATCCTCGAGTCCATGCGAACTCGAGTCGATCCTCGGTCGAGGTCACCCTCGGCCTCCCGTTCGGGACCGAGGTCGCCGACGCCGACTCCCTCGGCGTCGGGGCGGCAGGCGCCGCACCCTGCCCGGGCCGACCCCACCGAGTCCTCGTCGGAGTCGGTCTGGGAGTCTGAAGAGGAAGAGTCGCCTGATTCTTTCCGGACTCGGTGTGTCCCCTCGGACTCACCGGAGTCCGAACCTCGGAAGCAGTCCCCCCCGGAGGATGCCCGGTTCTCGGACTTCGTCAGGGATATGGCCAAGGCTTTTGCCTTCCCTGCGGACCCCGAGGAGGAGCCTCGAGCCGAAGAGCTCGACGCCTTCCAGTATGACTCTCCCGCAAGGGAACACTTTACTGTACCGGTTCCTCCTATGCTGGAACGACTACTCTTCCGCATGTGGGAGAGTCCGGCCACCTCGCCGGTCCTGAGCAAGCGGGTCGATTCTATCTATCGAGTCCGCAAGAGCCCTGGCTTCCAAAAAGCGCAGCTACCACACCATTCCATGGTAGTGGAATCGGCCATGCATCGTCTTAAGAGCCAGAAGATGCACTCCTCGGTGCCTCCTGGCAGGGAGGCCCGTAACCTGGATGGCCTTGGTAAGAAGTGTTTCCAGGGCTCTATGCTTGCGTGTCGTGTCCAGACCTACCAGCTATACATGGGCATGTATCTCCGAGACCTGGCTAAAGAGCTAGCCGGATTCTCCGCTGGTTTGTCCGAGGAACCCTTGCGGAGGTTCCTGGCCTTGTCCACTGGCATTCGGGAATGCTCAAAATTCATGTCCCGAGCAGCCTATGATGGCTTTGAAGCATCGGCTCGAGTGGCCGCAGCCGGCATCGGTGCCCGCCGACAGGCTTGGCTTCAGTCGTCTGACCTTGAGCCCTGGGTGCAGGACAAGTTGGTCGATGTCCCCTGCCGAGGCGAAAACCTCTTTGGCAAGCCCATGGCTGAAAAGGCTGCACAGATTGAGACGGAGACTCTCACCAGGACCAGGCTTTCTAGGAAGACCTCCGCCCCTTCCCAGAAAAAGAAGGGCTCGGGAAAAAAGTCCTTTTACCCGAGGAAGGCGGCTGCCTACAAACCATACCCCCATTATCAGGCCCCTGCAGCTCCCCAACAGGGCCAGCAGGCCAAGGGACGGGGTAACGGGTCCCGTAGGCAGCAAGCCCCCAAGGGTTTTTGACTCCTTAAGCATAGCCTCTCCCCCCCCGCTGGTTCCTCCCAGCACCGGAGGCCGGCTGGTTCACTTCGCCCACAGGTGGTCCAGCATCACCTCAGATGCCTGGGTGCTTCAAGTCGTGCGAGAAGGCTATCTTCTCCACTTCCACCAGGTCCCTCCCTCCTATTTTCCGGGAGAACCTCCTCGACCCCCTCTGCACAGGGAATTACTCCTTCAGGAGTTAGCAGGTCTTCTACAGGAACGGGCGGTGGAACCGGTGCCCCACCACCTAAAAGGTCAAGGCTTTTATTCCAGGTATTTTCTGATACCAAAGAGAACAGGAGGCCTCAGACCCATCCTGGACTTGCGCAACCTCAACAAGTTCCTTGTGCGAGAGAAGTTCAAAATGCTTACCCTTGGAATCTTTCTGCCCTACCTCCAGCAGGGAGATTGGCTATGCTCCTTGGATCTAAAGGATGCCTACACGCACATCCTCATCCACCCAAGCCACCGCCAATACCTAAGGTTTGTGGTGGCAGGAAATCATTACCAGTACAGAGTACTGCCCTTTGGCCTGTCCTCCGCACCGCGAGTCTTCACAAAATGTCTCGCGGTGGTGGCGGCCCATCTCCGGCTTCACGGCCTATATGTCTTTCCGTACCTTGACGACTGGCTCATCAGAGCAGCGTCCGCTCCGGAGGTCACCAACGCCGCACGCCGCACGGTGACTCTTCTGCAGTACTTGGGCTTTGTTATAAACTTCGCAAAGTCCACTTTGCTCCCCTCACAGGATTTCGAGTTCATCGGCGCAAGGCTGCACACTCCTCAGGCACGAGCGTACCTACCGCTCGACAGTGCTCAGCGGCTCATGGACCTAGCCGACCGTTTTCGCAGCCAGCCCCTGGTCTCCGCCAGGCGCTTCCTGAGACTACTCGGCCATATGGCTTCCACCGTCCATGTGACCCCCAATGCCCGCCTGAATATGCGGCCTGCTCAATGGTGTCTCCGCCAGCAGTGGCGACAAGCCACAGGCGGCCTAGCAGACCTAGTGCGCGTCTCCGAGCCGCTGATCTCGTCTCTCCGGTGGTGGCTTCAGCAGCCGAACCTGATCTGCGGAATGCCTTTCCAGTCACCTCAGCCGGCCCGGGTGCTGACAACAGATGCATCCCTCCTGGGCTGGGGAGCGCATTGCCAAGGGGCACGTACTCAGGGCCTCTGGACCACGTGGGAGTCTGCTCAGCAGATCAACTTCCTGGAGCTCAGGGCGATCCGCCTGGCTCTCAAGGCCTTCTCCCACCTGACTTCTCACCAGTCCGTCCTTGTCCAGACGGACAATCAAGTTGCCATGTTCTACGTGAACAAGCAGGGGGGCACGGGCTCCTTCCTCCTCTGCCGGGAGGCACAGAAGCTCTGCTCTTGGGCCGTCAGTCACGGCATTCTCCTCAAGGCAGTTTATCTCCCAGGCCAAGAGAATTACCTGGCGGACAAACTCAGCAGGATCCTCCAGCCGCACGAGTGGCGTCTGGATCCCTTGGTAGTTCAGAAGCTCTTTCTAAAGTGGGGCCTCCCCACGATGGATCTCTTTGCCAGTCCTCACAACCGGCAACTTCCTCGCTTCTGCTCTCGTCAGCCACACCCCCTTCGGGTTGCGGCGGACGCTTTTCTACTCTCATGGTCGGGGAGCCTTCTGTACGCTTTCCCTCCCATCCCGCTAGTCTCTCGGACTCTTTTCAAGGTGCTCCGAGACAAAGCCTTCATGATCCTGGTGGCCCCTCGCTGGCCCAGACAGCCGTGGTTTCCGCTCCTGCTGCAATTAGCGGTGGAGGATCCATTCCCTCTGGGGTTACAACCGGATCTCCTCACTCAGGATCAGGGGTCTCTGCTACACCCCAACCTCAAGTCTCTCAACCTGATGGCCTGGCTGCTGAGAAGGGTAGTCCTTGCTCCCCTTCTCCTGCCGGCAGAAGTGGAAGAGGTCGTCCTAGCTTCTCGGCGACCTTCTACCCGCAAATGCTACGCCCTTAAATGGCGTCGCTTTTCCGTTTGGTGTGGCCAACAGTCTCAGGATCCCTTCTCCTGCCCGGTGTCGGTGATCCTGCAGTACTTGCTCTACCTCTCTAATCTGGGACTTAAGTCCAACTCCGTCAAAGTTCACCTCAGTGCTCTTTCAGCACATCATGTGCCGGTGGACGGCAGACCTCTTTCCAGCGACCCTCTTGTAGCGAGGTTTCTCCGAGGTCTCCTTCTACTTAAACCACCTCTGCGCCCGCCAGCGCCTGACTGGGATCTGAATGTGGTTTTACAGCGGATCACCTGTCCGCCTTTTGAACCTATGGCTACCTGTTCTCTCCGTTTTCTTTCTTGGAAAACACTGTTCTTGATGGCCCTCACTTCCGCTAGACGCGTAAGTGAATTGCAGGCCCTCGTGTCTGATCCCCCTTACACTCGGTTCTACAAAAATAGGGTAGTCCTACGGACTCACCCAAAATTTCTTCCAAAAGTGGTCTCCCCTTTTCACATCAATCAGGAGGTGGTACTTCCGACCTTCTTTCCCAGACCACACTCCAGCCGAGCTGAAACGGTCCTCCATACCCTGGACTGTAGAAGAGCTTTGAACTTCTACCTTGACCGTACGCGGGAGCACCGTAAAGCTGCTCAGCTTTTTGTATCTTTTGACCCCAATAAATTGGGGCTCCCGGTCTCCAAGCGTACACTGTCCATCTGGGTTGCGGACTGTATCACTTGGGCTTATGGGGCAGCCGGACTCTCCTTGGATGGTCGAGTCACGGCTCATTGCGTTCGGGCAAAGGCCACGTCAGTGGCTTACCTCCGCTCTGTTCCGCTGGCAGACATCTGCCGGGCCGCTACTTGGTCTTCGAGCCAGACTTTTGCGGTCCATTACTGTCTCGAGAGGGAGTCCCGCAGGGACAGTGCTTTCGGACAGGCAGTCCTCCGTAATCTCTTTGAGGTCTGAGCAACTCCTACCCTCCATCCCGGATGTGGGCTACCGGTGGGTAATCATTCAGCGAAGATTCTTTCCTTCTGTGCTGCTGAGCTAGAGGGAGCTCATTTTTGTGCTTAGGGTCTCCGGTAGCCTTAAGCTTGGGAGTCCCATAAGTGAGGACTGACTTCCTGCTTGGTCCTGGAGAAAGCGTAGTTACTCACCTGTAACAGGTGTTCTCCAGGAGCAGCAGGAATCAGTCCTCACAACCCTCCCTCCTCCCCTTGGAGTTGCAATCGTCTGCTTTACTTTTTTTGCAAATTTTTATGCTGTCTTTTTTAGCTATGTCATCTGACTGGCTAAGATGGCACCCTTGGGCGGGAAGAGGACCGCGCATGCGCGCTGCAATTCCCAAAGGCTTTCTTTGAAAGCTGGGGAAAATTGCTCCGCGAGGGCTCCGTCGGCGCCGACGTCACCCATAAGTGAGGACTGATTCCTGCTGCTCCTGGAGAACACCTGTTACAGGTGAGTAACTACGCTTAAAGGTTCCTTTGCCTTCTACAGCCATTGACGTTCTGTATCAGGTACCTCCCTCTCCAGGGTTCCAGAAAAACCAACTTCCACATCATTCCATTGTAGTGGAATCAGCAATGAGGAAGGTAAGAAGCAAGAAGAAGCATTCTTCTTATCCGTCAGGTCGTGCATCTCAAGCACTTGATGCCTTTGGACGTCAAACCTTCCAAACCTCTATGCTGGCTTCAAGAATTATTTCATATATTTTTTATATGAGTCTGACACTTCAGGAGGTCACAGAGAAATTATCTCTTTTGTCTCCTTTTTTGTCAGAACCTAAGGCCTCTGACTATTCCTTGCTTCTCATTCATAGCAGGAATATCTCTTGGTTCCTTTCTCGTGCTTCTCTAGAGTCTTTTGAGTCTGTTAGCAGATCCTCTGCTATTGCCATTGGAGCATGTCGTACAGCCTGGCTGCAGGCTTCAGACTTGAGCAGATGGGCACAACATACACTGGGTAATTCTCCTTGTACTGGAGAAAATCTCTTCAATAAAGAGGCTTTACGTCAGGTTGCTCATTGCTCCACTGACTTTCCTAGTTCTGGAAACCGTCCTAAGCCTTCTTTTTCCCCAGGGCGTAGGAAATGTCCTACCAAACCTTCTTTCCCTAGGAAAAGAAAGTTTCATCCTTCCTCTGCCCATCCTCCAGATGTTCCCAAGCAAGGGACATCTCATCCTCGTCTGAAGTCTCCAGACTCTAACCAGGCTAATCATCGCCAGCAACCATAGGTTCCTGTATGTTGCAATCTACAGTTAACTTCTTCTTACCAGAAGTTATTCTTCAAACCCTACACTGTTTTTTCTTTTCAGTATGCTAAGCTATTCGGATATTTTTGTCCATGGGTTACAGAATTCTCCCTTTCTTTTTATTATAAAGGGAGATTACAATTATCCCATGATAGTTTCTGTCCCCACAGGGACATTTTTTCCTTCAGCTGACTTACCATATGGTACGTCACCTTCCAAGCCCCTCTCTTCCAGGGTTTCCCCTGCTCGAGTTGGTACCATACTGAAACACTTCTCTTTCTTTCCAGTGTAGACTTTTTGCTATCCTTCAATGCATGCTCTGAACAACTCATCAGACAGGGACGGGAATATCTCCGCTCCCTCTGTCTTTTTCTCCCTGTTTTTATACAGGGGTATCCCCTCTGCTCTTTTGTTCAGTTGCTGTACAAGCAGAACTTCCAGTGCTTACTTTAATGTTTCTTGCAAGTTACTTTCAACTATCTTGCATGATACTACTCACTGCAGGTTATCTTCTTCTTGCCATATCCTTACCTAGGATGTGGCACCACATCTGACTGCTGTCAGTTTATCTCATAATTCTCCTGCACAATGCTCTCTGCAATCTTCAGAGAAGCTTTCCACTATGGGCCCTTGCTGTAGAGCATTGAACTTTGTCTCTGAGGGTTTTCCATATAATAGGAAAAGCTTATATAGTCATCCATGGCTATATAGGTTCTTTATACCCTCTTGTCTCCTATTGTGATACAGAAGACAAGCTTTTTCTGCATGAATGTCCAAGGAGTTCCCAATCTGGCAGGAATCTACCCCTTTTTTCCTTACAGCTTGGCATTATCTTTTCTACTCCACTTGGACAATGCATACTCTTTTACTGTACATGATACCTCTGAGTCCCTTGACTGGGTCCTCCTGGTGTCTTAGTCTATGCGTTTTCTTGTCCTTTGGACATGTCAGAGTCCTAAAGTACTCCTGACGTGCTCTTACCAGACTGCTGCTATTCTCTGTTTTTCACGCAACCATACTGATTATTCCACTGAACTACATTCCTGCACCACAGAAATAGATTCTCTATATATCTTCAGGTGGTTTTCACCCCCTTATTATTAGATGAATCTTTTCCTATCACATTCCCCATGTGAATGTTTTTCTGTGGTTCAGATGCAGGCATGTATTCTCAGAGTCATATTCCTGTATGTATATGTCCTATACATACATATTTTTGTAATCTGTATGGGCATAAGCCATGCCCATCTATCTATATATATATCTATATATATCTATATCTATATATCTATCTATATATCTATATCTATATATATATATCACACATATCTGGACATATATATAGACATGTATGTATCTCCATATATATATATATATATATATATATATGTGCCTTTTGGGAGATGTCCATAGGACACTAGGTATTACCTACTATCTCCCTAACTGTCTGTGCTATAAAGTTTTTACCTTCTTAAGGGGTCCAGACAGTCAACTTGCCTATTCTCATACGGCTCAGTAAGTGGGAGCGGTTATACACACAATTACTGCTGTGACGTCAACAGCTTCTATTTTTGTTATAGATCTCCCTATCCATGAAGTATCAAACTTCATTGTCTTCCTATCTCTTACCAGCTAGGAATGACAGTGTACATCTTCAGTATTTCTGAGTACACTTCTGTTCTCCTTGGGAATAGGGGCTTTTTTCCATACCCCCTCTTCCCTTCCGAACTGGGCTAATTCTCCAGATCGGTCAGTCTTCTTCTTTTAGTCCTCAATGTTAATAACTCTGTACCTAAAAGAGTTTTCAGCTTTTTCCCATAAAGCTTTCCATTGAAGACCTACCGTTCTTCTCCTGCCCCAGTTGACACCTGGGTCACCTGCCCATTCCTGGTTTGGAACTTCATCCTCACTGCTGTGAAGTTACCTTGAAGATTCCGCTACTGCATCTGCAGTATACTCCATCACAGTTCTACTTCCTACAATCCAGTAGGTAAGCTCTATATTGTACTAGTTCATTAAATATTTAATGATACTCGACATACTTTCTAAAGACTCCTCTCTCCTGTAGTCTTTAGATTTGCTGTTCCTTGCAGCTCTTCTCTATTCAACTCCTACCCCCCATCCCTCAGGGGATGCCGGGGATCCAGGTTTGGGAAATGCCGTCCTGTTCCAGGAATACGCATTTTATGGGATCTCCCCTGGCATCCACAGCTAGGGAGTCCCCATATGTGAAGACTCATTCCTGCTTGTTCCTGGAGATAGCACAGTTACTTACCTGTAACAGGTGATCTCTGGGAACAGCAGGAATTAGTCTTCACAACCCTCCCACCTCCCCTAGGAGTTGTATCTATCTATCTCCTTTCCTCTTTCTCTCCTTCTGTCTCAGCTATGAAACTCAACTGAGGAGAGGCAGTGGGAAAGGCGGGAAGTCACCGCGCAGGCGCGAGGGATGCTCCCAAAAGCTTTCTGATTGGATGCTGGGGAGCATTCCCGTGCAGGCTCCGTCGGTACCGACGTACCCATATGTGAAGACTAATTCCTGCTGTTCCCAGAGATCACCTGTTACAGGTAAGTAACTGTGCTTTCTTGCTCAATGGATGGGCCGGCCCTGTCTATGGTGTCTTTTAGAAGACCTATGCACATTTTGAATGTCTGAAAATGGCATGCAGATATCCAAATCATGGTGACATCCCCGAAGTCATTTTGCAGAGTGAGCATGGAAATATCTCTGGTGTGGGCATGTGCATGTGAGACTGGGGTGTAGTGGAAGCATATTTAGGATGTCCCTTCGAACATAGACATAAATGCCCAATTTCAGAAACTCCAGTCACATCTCCATCACGTTGAAATCTAGATCTGCTCCAGGGCACAAATACTGAAAAATATAAGATGATTATGTGCTCAAACTACAACTCGTGGAATCTAACTGAAAACTTTGTTAGGTACTGGAGTCTCAGTATAAAACTTCGCAGCAGTTTATCAGACTTGAAAACTCAATGTCAAAACTTAGCTGCTGTTCACATCAACGACCCTCATTTTGTACCCTTTTTGTCTTTTATTCTTTATAGTAATCAGTTATCATGGTAAAATTGTTAGTTTCTTTTTATTTTTTACTTTATACTTATACAGGGCACAAATAAGCATCAGGGAAATGCTTGTTCTGTCAGCAGAACAACTGGATGGTGTGCAGGAAATGGACCTCTAATGTTCCCAGTACTGTCTACATCCATAATGTGACCTGGTAGGCAATGGAGAAACTTGTGGTGTACTCTTTACACTGCTTGATATTCTCACCTGCCGAATGGCAGCTGGGGATGCGTCCACATTCTATGATATTGTTCCAAGGATGTTTATGTAGACATCTTCACCAACGACGTCCATATCGGACATTCACGGGCACATTTTCACCTGGATGTCCTTTCTAAAATGTGTCTTCACATTACTTAAATACTTAAAGAAAATTAATGAACAAACAAACCTCTTCCAAAGATGTGGAAGCTGTAAAACTAGAGGGCATAACATGAAGCTGCAAGGGGGTAAATTGAAAGGCAATGTCAGGAAATACTTTTTCACTGAAAGGGTGGTGGATTCTTGGAATGCCCTACTGATGGAAGTGGTGGGGGCAAATACAGTGACAGAATTCAAATGGCATGGGGCAGACACAGTGGATCCCTTTACAGAAACAGGATAAAATCAAAATAAACTATCTCCAGGAACAAGCAGGAATGTAGTCTTCACATATGAGTATCGTCGGTACCAAAGGAGCCTGCATGGAAATGCTCCCCAGCGTCCAATTAGAAAGCTTTTGGGAGCATCCCACAGCGCTTGCGTGCTGCCTTCCCGTCTTTCCCAACTGCCTCTCTCCAGTTCTTTGTTTTCCGCAGAGCTAGCAGGTCGTTTTCCTGTCACCGCAGAAATTATCCCATATTTTTCATTATTTTTTGTGGTAGTGTCTGCCTTCCTCGATGCTATACCGGTACCGCCGGTTCTTTCTTTCTTTCTTAAAAAAAAAAAATTTGTAATCTTTTATCTGGATTTTCCAGCCTTTTTTCTCTCGGGTGCCACACGCCATTTTGGGCACTAGGCCCAATTTTTCCTCAACATGGAAAAACCCGCTTCGGGTTTTAAAAAGTGTTCCAAGTGTGGCGGTACCATCTCCGTCACTGACACTCATGAGTGGTGCCTCAAATGTTTAGGTCCTGACCACTCCATCTCAGAGTGTGTTGCCTGTGGGAGGATGTCGAAGAGGGGTCGGCAGAACCGAGCTGCTAAGCTTAGCACCCTTTTTCCCTCCAATACAGCATCCGTGGCATCGACGTCTTCCAGGGCTTCGTCTTCCTCCCATGGATCTCAGATAACCAAACATAAATCTGGCCGGTCCTCAAAGGGTAGATCTCCTTCCAAGCATCGAGATGCCTCTGGCGTTGCCCTTGAGGGACTTGTACTGGCAAAATTGCTCCGGCGGGAGGCTTCGGCTTCCAAAGCACTATCGGGGCTCCAGGATGTTCTCGAGGCCTCAACCTCGGCAGAACTACTGGTGCCATGCCGCTTCGTCCGGTACCGACACCCAGGCATCGGCAGCGTCAATTGACCAGAGATTCCTGGCTATTGAGCGCAGTCTGGCGGCTCTCCTTGCGGCATCGGTGCCTTCGGGGCCGCTTCAGACAGTTCAACTGGTATCGACACCGGTATCAATACCGGTACCGACAGCATCGACATCGGCGAGTGTGCTACCAACACCGAGTCATGCTATTTCTTCCGGTATCGACAGGCCGGTACCGGACCCCTCCGGTACCGACTTAGATCGGTACCGGTATCGTGCTTTACAAGAGCACCCGGGTAGAAGATATTTTGAATCCTCCGATGACTCTGAGGACTCTGACAGCTCTGTCGATGCCGGAGTACTTCTCTCTGAGGAGCCTTCTTCTCCTAAACGTAGGATGTCTCCTCCAGAGGATATATCCTTTCAGGATTTCATCAGGGAGGTGGCTAGAGGTCTTTCCATCACAGTGGCTCTTGAAACAGAGCCCAGAGCAAAGGAGTTGGAGATTTTACAATATCCTAAAACTCCCAAGGAAGCAGCTACTTTGCCTATTCATGATGATCTTGCATGATCTCATGTTAAGAATGTGGGAAACACCTCTTACCACCTCTCCTCATTCCCCTAGGCTGGATACCATGTATCGAGTGCCTCCTTGTCCTGGATTTCAGAAAACTCAGTTGCCACACCACTCCATAGTGGTGGAGTCAGCTATGAGAAGGATCAAGAGTGCAAAAAGACATGCATCTAATCCTCCAGGACGTGAATGTAGGACTCTTGATGCCTTTGGGCGTCGAACATTCCAGGCCTCTATGCTTTCTGCCAGGATGAGTTCCTACATCTTATACATGTGAATGTTCCTTAAGGAGGTTACAGGAGATCTAGAGCTTATGAGCCCTCTCCTTCCTGATGATAAGAGGCAGGATTATCTTACACTTGTCAAACATGCCCAGGATGTTTCCAAGTTTGTTAATTATGCAGCTTTTGACTGCTTTGAGTGCATAAGCAGAGCCTCTGCCATTGCCATAGGTGCTCGTAGGATTGCCTGGCTCCAGGCATCTGACTTAGAACTCTGGGTACAGGACAAACTGGGGAATATCCCTTGTACAGGCGAAAAACTCTTTGGCAAAAATTGGCAAGAGAAAGCTAATGAGCTGGATGCTGATAACACCACTTTGGATAGACTATCCAAGGCTACGGCTGATCCTGCAAGGAGAAAATCCTACAAGAAACCATTCTTCTCTAAAAAGAAGAGGTTTTACCCCTCCTATACCCAGCAGGTGCATTCTGCAGGTCAGTCCGCCCGAAAGGGACAGCAGCCCCCAAAGCAAAGGAAATCAAAGACTGCTAAGCCTCAACCGGCCCAGCAGACTCAGCCTCCACAGGGGCTTTGACTCCCATCTAGAGAACTTGGCCTTCCTGGCCCTGAACTGGCCAGAGCCTTCCATCATCCCAGGAAGGTTGTGTCATTTTGCCCTCAGATGGGGGCAGATAACAGCAGAAGAATGGACTTTTTCCATTGTAAGAGAGGGGTACAAGCTTCATTTCTTCAAAATGCCCCCTCCTACAGTGGTAAGACAGTTCAATTCTCAGGCTTCTCTCAACACTCAGTTGAGTCAAGAGGTAAGTTTACTTCTTGCCCATGGGGCAATAGAAGACGTACCCATTTCCCAACAGGGTACAGGGTTTTACTCCCCTTATTTCCTTATTCCAAAGAAAACAGGGGGACATAGACCCATTTTAGACCTCAGAGAACTGAACAAATTCCTGTTCAAAGAGAAATTCAAGATGATTTCTCTGGGAACTCTGCTGCCATACCTTCAGAGTCAGGATTGGCTTTGTTCTCTAGATCTCAAGGATGCATACACTCATGTTCTCATCCATCCAACTCACCGAAGGTTCCTTCATTTTCTTTTTCAAGGAAAGCACTACCAATACAGGGTGCTTCCTTTTGGCCTGGCCTTAGCACCAAGGGTATTTACGAAATGCATGGCTGTAGTGGCAGCATTTCTTCGCACTCTAGGAATATTCATCTTCCCCTACTTAGACGACTGGCTCATTCGAGCCCCATCAGAGTCAGAGGCCAGAATTTCCCTATCTTGCACAATGTGTATCCTTCAGTATTTGGGCCTGGTCATAAACATCCCAAAATCCAGCCTAACTCCCACTCAGTCTCTAGAGTTTATAGGAGCTTTGCTGGATACCAGAAAAGCAAGTGCCTATCTTCCACAGGCCCGCTGCCTTCGCGTTGTGCAGTTAGCCTCCCAGGCAGTGTTAAAAACTCATCTCACTGCTCGGGAAATGTTACAACTACTAGGCCACATGGCATCTACCGTGCATGTGGTTCCCTATGCTCGCCTCCATATGAGAGCAGCCCAATGGACTCTATCCACTCAGTGGACTCGGTCATCAGGTTGCCTATCAGACAAAATAGCAAACACAAGTCGCCTTATTTTGTCTCTACAATGGTGGCAGTCAACCCAAAACCTGTTGGTGGGGGTCCCCTTTCCAGCAACCCCTACCCCAGGTCACTCTAACAACCGACGCCTCACAGGTGGGTTGGGGAGCTTTTCTGCAAGATCTCTCTACCCAAGGCACCTGGACTCCACAGGAGACCCACTTACATATCAGTCTCCTAGAACTCAGAGCAATCTTCCTTGCTCTTCGAGTGTTCCATACCCAGCTCAGCTACAAGACAGTCCTAATTCAGACAGACAATCAAGTAGCTATGTTCTATCTGAACAAGCAGGGAGGAACAGGCTCTCTGTCGCTTTGCAACGAAGCTTTGCGACTATGGGCCCTCGCCAGAGAGCATCAGATTCTTCTTCTTGCGGTGTATCTGCCAGGCATTCAAAACTCTTGGGCAGACAGACTCGGTCGAGTTCTGCTTCCACACGAATGGTCTCTCCATGCAGACCGGGTAGCAAACATTTTTCAAATTTGGGGAACTCCTGACATAGACCTCTTTGCAAGTCCGTTGAATGCCAAACTTCCCCGGTTCTGTTCCAGAATTCCGGCTCAGGGTTCTCAGGCCAGGGATGCTTTCCTCCTCCATTGGGGTCAGGATTTCCTATATACTTTTCCACCCATTCCCCTAATTCCCAAGACCCTATTCAAGCTACAGAGAGACAAAGGCCACATGATTCTCATAGCTCCACATTGGCCACGGCAGGTGTGGTACCCTCTGCTCCTGCATATCTCTCAAGCTCCATCTCTGGAATTAGGATCTGCTCCAGATCTCCTGTCTCAGGAGGATGGGATGTTGTGGCATCCCAATCCCCACTCTCTGCATCTCAGGGCCTGGTTGATGAGAGCCTAGACCTTCATGGTCTTAACCTTTCTCAGCAAGTAAGGGATGTCCTTTGTGCTTCCAGGAAACCTTCTACAAGATGCTCTTATGCTTTCAAGTGGAAAAGGTTTTCCATATGGTGTTTGCAAAAGGGTCTTCACCCTTCTGCGATACCTCTGGAATCATTACTGGAGTATCTCCTTCTTTTATCTAATGCAGGACTTAAGACTAACTCAGTAAGAGTCCATTTAAGTGCTATTTCAGCTTCTTTAAAGCCTTTAAATGGACAACCTATTTCCTCTCATCCTCTCATAACGAGATTTATGAGGGGTCTTCTTCTAACTAAGCCTATTAGGCCACCTCCAGTGGCATGGGACCTGAATCTGGTTCTTGGGCAGCTTGGGCAGCTCATGAAGACGCCTTTTGAACCTTTAGCTACTACCTCCTTGAAATTCCTTTCCTGGAAAGTTATCTTTATCATTGCAATCACATCAGCACGTTGCATCAGTGAATTGCAAGCATTAGTTGCTGTTCCTCCTTACACGAGGTTCCATCATGATAAGGTAGTCCTTAGGACTCATCCACACTTTATGCCAAAGGTGGACTCACCTTTTCATTTAAACCAGGCAGTTTACCTGCCTGTATTTTTTCCAAGGCCTCATGCTTCAAATGCAGAAAGGAATCTTCATACTTTGGACTGTAAAAGAGCACTTGCCTTTTACTTACAGAGGACACAGCAACATAGAAAGTCCTCCCAATTCTTTGTTGCTTTCGATCCTTCTCATTTGGGACTTCCAGTCTCCTAGAGAACATTGTCCAACTGGATTGCACAGTGTATTTCTTTTGCCTATCAGAGTAAGAACCTTTTTCTGGAAGGCCATGTCACAGCTCACAATGTGAGAGCCATGGCAGCCTCAATGGCTCATCCACACTCTGTGTCTATTGACGACATCTGTCGAGCAGCTACTTGGGCCTCGGTTCATACCTTCACAGCCCATTACTGCTTAGACAAGGACTCCCGCCGGGATGCCTTGTTTGGTCAAGCTGTACTACAGCACCTGTTCCATACTTAATCAACTCCTACCCACCATTCCCGGTAGGATGCCAGAGATCCATGGGGGGAAGTGGAGCCCTTTCACAGGGGCACACAACTTCTGGGTTCTCTCCCTGGCATCTGTAGCTAGGGAGTCCCTATATGTGAAGACTACATTCCTGCTTGTTCCTGGAGATAGCATAGTTACTCACCTTTAACAGATGATCTCCGGGAACAGCAGGAATTTATTCTTCACAACCCACCCACCTCCCCTAGGAGTTGTATCTCTCTTTTTTTTTCTTTCCCTCTCCCTCTCTCTCTCTCTTTGTCTCAGCTGGAGAGAGGCAGTTGGGAAAGGCGGGAAGGCAGCACGCAGGCGCTGTGGGATGCTCCCAAAAGCTTTCTAATTGGACGCTGGGGAGCGTTCCCACGCAGGCTCCGTCGGTACCGATGATACCCATATGTGAAGACTAAATTTCTGCTGTTCCCAGAGATCACCTGTTACAGGTGAGTAACTATGCTTTACTATCTAAATTCTCAACAAACAGGGGTGTCCTACATTTAGCGGTGGGTTCACCCCTAAACAAAGACATGGGGAGGGGTGACCTGCATGGAGCGGCAGGTGCACCTACTCTTGCCATCTTACTGGGCAGACTAGATGGACCATACTGGTCTTTATCTGCCGTCATTTATTATGTTACTATGTTATATGTATAGAGTCCACAAGACTCCTGTATTTTAGAAACTCCGGCTGTTGCACCAATCTATGGTCATCTAATCTGCTCTCAGGAGCCAAAAGCTCCAAGTCGCATTCCTTGGCACCCTGAGGGAGAGAGGACTGGACTTTGGATTCTTTTGGGAGGAAGATTTTCAAGAACACCATGCTAACGTCTTGTGTGACATTCTACCAGCTCTTTATGACTATGCTCTTACAGAATATCATGCACAGCCTCAAGGACCAATTCACACAGGACACCCTACCTCTCCTCAACACCGACAGTGGACATAGATGATCAAATCGCTAACTGGAACGACAACATCTCTTCTACAGCCAAGCCAGCAGTCCCCAGAACACAACAATCACACAGCACAAGACCCAGCTCCACACCATGGTACTCCAAGGATATACGCATAGCAAAGAGAGCACTAAGACAACTTGAACGCCGCTGAAGATGCACCACCTCAGCCTCCTTACAGAAACAATACCAGATAAAACAAAAAGAATATAACAACCTCATCAACCAACAGAAGAAGGAATTCCATACAAACCTTATCCTGAAGTCTGCTAACAAACCCCGAGAACTCTACGAAATAGTAAAGACCCTCACCAAAGAGCCCTACAACAGAAATGAGCAGCAAATAGACTCACAGACCTTCGCAGACCACCTCAAGAACTAATTCACTGCACCACCTAAGAACTACATGGAGATCATCAACAACAAGACCTCTCCACCAAAACAAGGCTGGGACAAATTCAACATCCCTTCGAATGACCAGCTCTCTAAAATCATCACTGACCTCAACACCAACACCGCCCCTACAGATCCATGCCCAGTATCCTGGATTAAAGCAACTAAAGAAAGCCTGATACAAGTCATCCGTAAAATAATTCACAATTCTCTCACCAAAGGAATAATGCCAAACGCCCTGAAGCTAGCCACAATACTCCCTATCCTCAAGAAATCCACCCTAGCTAAAACCAACCCTGACGCCTACAGACCCATCTCAAGCCTTCCCTTCCTATCCAAGATCATCGAGAAAGTGGTTCAACATCAACTTTAACAACACATTGACATCCACACTCCCCTGGACCCCAATCAACATGGCTTCCGACCAAACCATGGAGTCGAAACTCTACAACTATTCAACAAACTGATACAGACAATTGACAACATCAGAATGGGTGTCCTCATGATCTTCTTAGACATCTCCTCAGCATTTGACACTGTTTGTCACACAACCTTATTAACCAGACTACAAGAGGCAGGACTACATAGCACCACCTTGAGCTGGTTTACATCATACCTCATCAACAGACGGTTACAAGTCAAATGCGGCTCAGACACCTCTCAACCTTTGAGAGCCACACAGGGCATCCCACAAGGCTCAGCACTCTCCGCCCTGCTCTTCAATCTGTACATACAACCCATCTGCGCATCATCAAGGACCACAAGATTCAATACACCATATACGCAGACGACATAATGATATTCACACCAATCAAATTGAACAACCCAGACTACTCCAACCTAGCCAACTGCTTCCAACAAATGGCAACTTGGCTTCAGGAAAACAATCTTTCAATAAACTACAACAAAACTGAAGCTCTATTCATCTCAAGAAACCCCACATTTTCACCCACAACTATCATCAAACTAAATGACATCACAATACCAGTAAAACATGAAGTAAAATACCTGGGAGTGACGCTCGACAAGGATCTTAACCTACAATCCCACATTGCCAAAACCACAAAGAGCGCTTACATCAAAATGAGAACTATCAGAAGGCTCAAACTCATCCTCGCTCAGGAGCATTTTCAAACAGTTTGTCAAGCCCTCATCATTCCCACACTAGACTACTGTAACCCTATCTATCAGGGGCTACCAAAACAGTCTCTCAGACCTCTACAGTTATAGCACAGAACACCGCCGCACGCATCATAACAGATTGCTCAGGATACAGCCACATCACTCCCATCACTGGCTCCCAATCAGCTCTCGAATCCGATTCAAAGTACTTATAAACATTTTCAAAATAATACACAACCTTTCAGCTAACAGCCTACAACCACTCATTAAAACCGACTGCAGCATAAGACCAAGAAGAAAAGGAACCTCGGACACCATCAACCCACCAAAGGAATTTGCCAAAACAGGCCACATCAAGAAGGGCACTTTCCCTGGCAGCGCCCGCCCTATGGAACTCTCTCCCTGACCATCTAAGATCAACCAAAGACCTCAAGGACTTCAGAAAGCTGCTTAAAACAACTCTATTTACAGAACACTACAAGGACTTCACCTGAATTGATTCCTATGTGCAGTACCTACAACTCTCTGTAGGTCTTGATCTTAGATCACCTTTGTACACGGCTCTAATCTTGTATATATGTATATTGCTCACTTTGTATATAGCTCATCGGTAAAATCTAGCGATCTGCACTCCACATCTCTCTTCTTAATCTCCCACTGCATGCTACTGACCACACAATTATCTCAATTGTTTGATGTGCTAAATCGCTTTGATTTAATGATAAAGTGGTATACTAAATCCGTCTAAATAAATAAATATGTCTGACTCTCTCCCTGCAGAGAAAGCTGAGCATTATCATTCCTGGGTTACTTAAGAGGAGGCGTCCAGAAAGTACATTTTTACTGTGACATATTTGCAATATAGCATCGAGAGCCTTCTCTGAGTATTGGTGCCCAGAGACTCTCATGACTCCAGCCTCAGACTTGTAAGCCAGTATCCAGGAGCAAAAGGCTGACATGCATGTCATGGAGACAGTCTTTTTAGAGATAAGGTGCAAGAAGCTGCTATCATGATCAAGCATCATGCTTGACACCCTTAAAACTCTTGAGGTACACTTCTTATCCTGCTTCTGCTTCATCTCAGAGCACAGCAAAATTTCTACTATGCCCATAGGTGTAGGTATTTTCCTACCTCCCACTATACCTAATCCAAGCATCCTGCCTGTGCCCATACTCAGCAGAAAAAGTTCAGCCTACATCTCGGCCAATACTAGGGGCCCTCTCTTTGCTCAGAGATGGCCCTTCTATTCTCTAACTCTTGGGTTCCCAAAATATTCTGTGAAGGCTACAGGCCAACTATTGGAGCTCCCAAATTGTCATTCCATTCCATTTCCCCTCAGCATCAAGAGGTGGTTCTTTAGGAACTATCAACCCTTTGATTGGCACATTTGGTTTAGCCCATTCTGCCAGGGCTGGAAGGGCAGGGATTTTATTTGAGATATTTACTGGTCCTCAAAACTTGAAAAGATTCTGTTTAGTCCTAGATCTAAGACCTGAGAACAAATTCTTGGTCAAAGAAGAATTCAGGATTGTTTCTCTGGGCACCCTTCTACTCTTTCTACAAAAGAGCATTGGCAATATTCTCTAGATCTAAAGGATGTGTCATTGGGAAACATCCCTTCTAGTACCACATACTGCCTTTTGGCCTTGCGTCTGCTCCTCATGTATTCACAAAATGTCTCACAGTTTTGCAGTGTTTCTACAAAGACTGAGAGTGCACGACTGCATGCATCAGGTGCAGTTGTATCTCTGCACACAGTGACGCCAGGTGTCTGGCCACCTCAGGGATAGGATCAGGATGACTCATCTGCTCTGGGAGTCCCTCACCATGTGGCAACAGCCCTCCAATCTTCTCACAAGACTTCCTTATCAGGCCCCACTGCATCAAAGCGTAATAATGACCGATGCTTCCAAGGTGTGCTGGGGAGTTCGCCTGGACGGTCTACCACACAAGGTTTCTGGACGCCTTAGGAGAGCATCTACCAAATCAACTTCCTGGAACGGGCTGTTGCCAATGTCCAGAAGGTTTTCCACCAACAGCTCTCCAACCACATGATCCTCATAGATGGACAACCAGGTTGCCCTATTTTATATCATCAAGCATGGCGGGACGGGGTCGTATATCCTCTGGGAGGCAGTTTGCCTCTGGAAGTGTTCCATCTTGCACGGCATGCTCCTGAGGGCAGTATACCTGCCAGGAGAGCTCAAATGTCCTGGCGGATCGCCTCAGCAGAGTCTGTCAACCACACAAATGGATTCTCAACAGGCGGGTGGCCAGATGTAGGGCACACTGTTGATAGTCCTCTTTGCTTGATTAAACTGCCATCATACTGAGATAAGATGGCTCCTTCGGGTGGGAAGATAAGCACGCATGTGTGATGGTCCTCCGAAAAGCTTCTTATGGAAGCTGGGGAAGGCTACCACGCGGGCTCTGTCAGTGACATCACCCATATGTGAGGACTGACTTCCTGCTGTTCCTGGAGAACACCTGCTACAGATGAGTAACTATGCTAATAGGGCAATTTTCAAAAGCATTTTCACAGGTAAAACTTTTGCTCAAACCCCTGAGAGAGGGATTTTCACAAAAGGCTAATACGTTACTTTTTTCTGAATTATATGGCTAGCCGTGATGTGTTTCTCTTTGGTGGGGAGGGACTGAAGGTGGGTTTTGTCTGTCTAGGTTTAAGTGTGCTGAAGTCTTATGGTTTAGTGTTATATAATTTATGGTATGCATGTATATACTCCACCAAAGATGAGGATTTTCTGCATATTGGCAGATTATAAACCTTTTTGCAAAATACTCGCAAATGAGCTGATGTGCTCTCAGGTTTGTGGTTAGGGTGGGGTTTTTATAATGTGAGCATCTGCATGTAAATTAACTCTGAAAAACTGTGTGATAAAGAGAAGGTGTAAGTGCACGGTTTTCTGGGGTAATTTTTCAGAGCAGACGTTTACACATACTTTTTTTGAAAATCCAGCAAAGGCTGCACAAAGAAAAATATGAATATGTATTTTATCTATGCACAATATATACAGGTTGGCCTAAAAAAAGTGAGAACATCTCATAAATTAAAAGCTTAAATAGTTTACTTATTTACCTTTTTTAGCTATATAACGTCTTTATTTCGGCAATTTCCGGTCGTCATCTTTGTTTTTTTAATTTGTCAATTGTTTACATCTGTCTTTTTGAATTTTTAAATAAGTTATATGCTACGAGATGTTCTCACTTTTTTTGGTCCACCCTGTATTTTATTTAACCAGTTTTCTATACCCAGTTGGGGCAGGGGGAGGAATGGGTGTACAGGACAGGACAAAAAAATTAACTTATGTACAAAGCAACATATAAGGCATAACATATGTACAATTTAGGTCTGTGGCATTGGGGAGTTGTCGTTAGTTTGTGGCCCCCACTGAGGTCCATTTTCAGAGGCTTTAAGTACCTAACTTTATGAATTAGGCATGTTGTTGGGCTGTTTTTGATAATTAACTAGTATTGAGCGTCTAAATTTAGAAGCCTGTTTTCACTAGACTCTTCAATATTGGTTCCTAAGAAGTGGATGTAGCCAGGGCTGAGGTCGGGCTGGGGAAGAAAAGCTGATTTTCATTGCTATATAACTAAACCCAAAAACCTATTTGTTTCCCCCATATAATATTACTCACAAAAAGAAAGAGAAACCAATTAATCTACAAATTTTTGTTGGAACGCACGCCTTGAAGGAAGGAAGAAACCTCCCCTTCTCGTAGCGTGTTGCTCCATTTTTATCTTTTACTAAAATTTAGGGATTTACCCCTAATAAAGGATCGAGGGACCACAACCCTCAATACCAACCAATAATTAGTGATTTTCATTGCTAGGCACCTACCTTAGGCTGTCAAATCAAGGTACTGCCAGAGCATGACTAACCTGTCTGCTCAGATTTCCTCCCCCTCCTGCTGCTTTAAAAAAGTTAAGTCGGAGGGGCCAGTGGCTCACCAGGCATCCCAAAACCCTCCTGTTGCATTTTGACCATCCAGAGATATTGGGCGGGAGGGGGGATTGTAAGAGATGGAGGACCAGTAATTTTAATATTTTTCAGAGGAAGGTAGAAATCATAGAGGGGAAAGGACCTGCTGGCCCCCTTGTTTAACTTTCGGAGTGGTATGGGAGAGAGAGGGAATGCTGTGGGGTGATGGTCCCTGCCTTTACTTAAAAAAGGCGACCAAAATGATTTGGAGCCTGCGTCAGAAGACTTATGAGAAGAGACTTGAAGACCTAAATATGTACACTCTGGAGGAGAGGAGTGACAGGGGAGATATGATTCAGACCTTTAAATACTTAAAGAGTATTAATGGACAAACAAACCTCTTCCAAAGACGGGGAAGCTGTTGAAGCTGCAAGGGGGTAAACTGAAAGGCAATTTCAGGAAATATTTTTTCACTGAAAGGTTGGTGGATGCATGGAATGTCCTCCCGATGGAAGTGGTGGGGGCAAACACAGTGACAGAATTCAAAATGGCATGGGGCAGACACAGTGGATCCCTTTATAACAGGATAAAATCAAAATAAGCATAATTATCTCTTATATCTGAACAAATAGGGGTGACCTACATGGAACGGTGGATATAACCCTAATCAAAGGCATGGGGAGAGGTGACCTGCATGGAGCAGCAAGTGCACCTACTCTTGCTGCCTTGCTGGGCAGACTAGATGGGCCATACTGGTCTTTATCTGCCATCATTTACTATGTTACTATGTTACTTACTTTCTGATGGATTAATAGCACTTTATTCTCCAGGACCAAGCAGGAAGTCAGTCCTCACATATGGGTGACGTCAGCGCCGACGGAGCCCTCGTGCGGAGCATTTCCCCAGCTTTCAAAGAAAGCCTTTGGGAATTGCAGCGCGCATGCACGGTCCCCTTCCCGCCCAAGGGTGCCATCTTGCTCGGTCTTCTTTTTTCCGCGGAGCCCGACGGACGTAGTTAGTTTTTTCCCCGAGGAAAAAGTTGATTTTCTCTATTTTTCTATTTTTTCTTTGGTTCGACGCCGGATCCTTTTCCCGCTCGGACCGATACGCTGGTATCGAGTCCTTTTCTCTCTTTTTCGGCTTTTGTCCTTTGTGACTGGCATTCGCGCCTTTTTTCTTTTTTACCTGGCAGACCGGTCTTTTGACCTAGCAGGGGCCCTTTTTCCCCCGATGGCTGCCAGCAGGTTTAAGAAATGTGATCGGTGTAAGAAACTTATGTCTCTTACCGACACACATGACTGCTGCCTCCGTTGCCTCGGACCCGATCATGACCCGATGATCTGTGGTCCATGTGGCAAAATGTCCTCGAAGGCGTTGAGGAGTCGGCATCACCAGAGGGATAGAATTTTTTCTGACTCCGCGTCCGGCCGGGCCCGGACCTCGTCAGAGGCTTCGACGTCTCGGGACTCCGGCCCCGAGCAGCGTCGGGGTTCCTCTGAGCGGGGGTCTCCTTCGCGGTAACATCGCAGGAAGAAGAAACCCGCGAGGGCGGCATCGGTGGACACTCCTGGTTCCTCGAGGGCCAGGTCGCATAGCCCCGATAGCCGTCCCGGGTCTTCGGAGTCGGAGAGGCCTGCAAAGCATCCTCGGGTCGAGATGGAGTCTCCTGGACACGTAAGTGCTGTTTTCCTCATTGACTCTCCTCCGAGGGAGCCGACGTCGGGCCCGACGCCGTCGGGGCCCGAGTCGGGGGCTGCTGGGTCTCCTGAGCTCGGACTCAGGTTGACGGCTTTGGAGAGCAGCTTCACTGCCTTCATAGAACAGCAGCGGGCACTGATCGCCAGTCTCACCGGTGCATCTGCCCCGACCACCGGGACTTCGACGTCCAAGTCGACCCCGGAGGCTGAGCCGATCCTCGAGTCCATGCGGGCTCGAGTCAATCCTCGGCCACGGTCTCCCTCGACCTCCCGTTTTGTCGACGCCGATTCCCTAGGCGTCGGGGCAGAGGGCATCGGTGCCCGCCTGACCGGAGCCACTCGATTCCTCTTCCGAGGAGTCGGGCTGGGAGACGGAGGACGAAGAGTCACCCGACACTCATCGGACTCGGTGTGTCCCCTCGGACTCACCCGAGTCCGAACCTCGGAGACGGTCCCCACCGGAGGATACCCGGTTCTCGGACTTCGTGCGGGATATGGCCAAGGCCTTGGCCTTCCCCGCGGATCCCGAGGACGAGCCTCGAGCCGAGGAGCTCGAGGCCCTCCAGTATGACTCTCCCCTGAAGGAGGCCTTTCCTGTTCCGGTTCTTCCGATGCTGGAGCGGCTGCTCTTCCGCATGTGGGAGACCCCGGCCTCGACGCCGGTGTTAAGCAAGCGGGTCGATTCCATTTATCGAGTCCGCAAGAGCCCCGGGTTCCAAAAGGCACAATTACCGCACCACTCCATGGTTGTGGAATCGGCCATGCATCAACTGAAAAGTCAGAAGATGCACTTCTCAGTGCCTCCCGGCCGGGAGGCCTGGAACCTGGATGCCCTCGGTAAGAAGTGCTTCCAGGGCTCTATGCTTGCTTGCCGTGTCCAGACTTACCAGCTCTACATGGGCATGTACCTCCGAGACCTGGCAAAGGAGATTGCCGGGTTCTCTGCCGGTCTCTCCGAGGAACCTTTGCAGAGGTTTCAGGCCTTGTCCACTGGTATTCGAGAGTGCTTGAAGTTTATCTCTCGAGCAGCCTACGATGGCTTCGAGGCTTCGGCCCGAGTAGCCGGGGCCGGCATCGGTGCCCGCCGACAGGCTTGGCTACAGTCATCCGACCTCGAGCCATGGGTCCAGGACAAGTTGGTCGATGTCCCCTGCCGAGGTGAAAACCTCTTTGGCAAGCCCATGGCTGAAAAGGCTGCAGAACTCGAGACCGAGACTCTGACCAGGACTAGGCTTTCCAGGAAAACCTCTGCTCCTTCTCAGAAGAAGAAGGGTTCGGGGAAAAAAGATCTTTTACCCGAGGAAGTCATCTGCCTACAAACAGTACCCTCATTATCAGGCCTCTGCAGCTCCCCAACAGGGTCAGCAGGCCAAGGGGCAAGGTCATGGGCCCCGTAGGCCGAAGACCCCAAAGCCACCAACACCGGCCCCTGCTCAGCAGGGTGGGGTTTTTTGACTCAAACAGCATAGCCTCTTCTCCTCAGCTGGCTTCTCTCAGCACAGGAGGCCGGCTGGCCCACTTTGCCCACAGGTGGTCAGCCGTCACATCAGATACCTGGGTTCTTCATATAGTCCAAAAGGGCTATCTTCTCCATTTTCACCAGGTGCCTCCCTCCTATTTTCCAGGGGAGCCTCCAAGATTCCCTCTGCACAGGGACCTACTCCTTCAGGAGTTGACAGGTCTGCTACAGGATCAGGCTGTGGAACCGGTGCCCCACCACCTGAGAGGTCAAGGCTTTTATTCAAGGTACTTTCTGGTACCAAAACGAACAGGAGGCCTCAGACCCATCCTAGACTTGTGAAACCTCAACAAGTTCCTGGAGAGGGAAAAGTTCAAGATGCTTACCCTTGGAATCCTGCTGCCCTACCTCCAGCAGGGAGACTGGCTATGCTCCTTAGATCTAAAGGATGCGTATACTCACATCCTTATTCATCCAGACCACAGACAATATCTCAGGTTTGTTGTGGGAGGAAACCACTATCAGTACAGAGTACTTCCCTTTGGCCTATCATCTGCTCCCAGGATGTTCACCAAGTGCCTGGCAGTGGTGGCGGCCTACCTGAGACTTCAGGGTCTTTTTGTGTTTCCGTACCTGGACGACTGGCTCATAAGGGGCCAATCTTCCCAGGAGGCCAACCAGGCCACCCTTCGCACTGTGGCTCTGCTTCAGCACCTGGGGTTTGTCATGAACTTCGCAAAGTCCACTTTGCTCCCGTCCCAGAACTTAGAATTCATAGGGGCCAGACTAGACACTCTTCAAGCAAAGGCTTTTCTGCCTCTGGACAGGGTCCACAGGCTAATGGATCTGGCCAGCCAGTTTCGCAGCAATTCCCTGGTCTCTGCCAGGCAATTCCTGAGACTACTCGGCCATATGGCTTCCATGGTCCATGTCACCCCCAATGCCCGCCTGCACATGCGACCTGCTCAGTGGAGCCTTCGCACTCAGTGGCATCAAGCCACAGGGGGCCTAGCGGACTCAGTGATGATCTCCGACCTCCTGGTCTCCTCTCTGCAATGGTGGCTTCATCTTCCGAATCTGGTGCTCGGTGTGGTTTTTCAATCCCCTCCGCATACTCAGGTGCTGACAACCGATGCCTCTCTTCTCGGTTGGGGTGCACATTGCCAAGGGACATGTACTCAGGGTCTCTGGACCCCTTGGGAGGCTACTCAACAGATAAACTTCCTGGAGCTACGGGCAATACGCCTAGCTCTGAGAGCCTTCTCCCACCTCGCCTCTCACCAGTCTGTACTGGTCCAGACGGACAATCAAGTTGCCATGTTCTATGTGAACAAACAAGGAGGCACAGGCTCCTTCCTTCTTAGTCAGGAGGCACAACGACTGTGCTCTTGGGCTGTCAATCACGGAATCCTTATTTATTTTTATTTATTTATTTATTTAGCTGTATTTGTATCCCGCTTTTCACCGGGTCACGGCTGTCTACCTCCCAGGTCAGGAAAATTGCCTGGCAGACAGACTGAGCCGGATCCTGCAACCACACGAATGGAGATTGAACCCATTGGTGGTTCAGCAGGTCTTTCTCAAGTGGGGGCTACCCACCATGGATCTTTTCGCCAGTCCTCTGAACTGGCAACTCCCGAGATTTTGCTCCAGACAACCGCATCCTCTCAGAGTAGCAGCGGATGCGTTTCTGATCTCGTGGTCCACACCACTAGTGTCCAGGACGCTGTTCAAAGTCCTCAGGGACGGGGCTTCCTTGATTCTCATAGCCCCCAGGTGGCCGAGGCAACCGTGGTTCCCGCTTCTGCTACAGCTGGCGGTAGACACACCTCTTCCTCTGGGGTTTCAACACGATCTCCTGTCTCAGGATCAGGGGACTCTCTTGCACCCCAACCTCCAGTCCCTTCATCTGATGGCCTGGCTGCTGAAAGGGTAGTCCTAGCTCCCTTACTACTACCTCGAGAGGTGGAAGATGTAGCCTTGGCCTCTCGGTGTCAATCCACCAGGAAATCCTACGCTCTTAAATGGTGTAGATTCTCCGCATGGTGTGCTCAGCACAGTGAGAATCCCTTCTTGTACTTGGTAGCGGTAGTGTTGCAATATTTGCTCTACCTCTCCAATCTGGGCCTTAAGTCTAACTCTGTCCGAGTTCACCTTAGTGCTCTCTCAGCACACCACTCGCCAGTGGACGGCAGGCCTCTGTCCAACCACCCTTTAGTGGCTCGTTTCCTTAGAGGCCTTCTTCTGCTTAAGCATCCTTTGTGTCCACCGGCCCCTGAGTGGGATCTAAATGTGATCTTACAGCGGCTTACTTGTCCGCCTTTTGAACCTATGGCTACCTGCCCTCTCCGTTTTCTCTCCTGGAAAACTTTATTTCTGGTAGCTCTCACCTCTGCTAGGCGAGTGAGTGAACTGCAGGCACTAGTGTGTGATCCTCCTTACACTAGGTTCTACCGGAATAGGGTAGTCCTACGGACTCACCCTAAGTTTCTTCCTAAAGTTGTCTCACCTTTTCACCTCAATCAGGAGGTGGTTCTTCCGACCTTCTTTCCCAGGCCGCATGCCAACCGGGCTGAGATGGTCTTGCATACCCTGGACTGTAGGAGGGCGTTATCCTTCTACCTTGACTGTACGCGGGAGCATCGGAAGGCTGTTCAGCTTTTCGTTTCTTTTGACCCCAATAAGTTGGGGCTCCCTGTCTCCAAGCGTTGTCCATATGGGTCGCTGACTGTATCGCCTGGGCTTATGGGGCAGCCGGCCTCTCGTTGGAGAGTCGAGTCACGGCTCATCGTGTCAGGGTGAAGGCTGCGTCAGTGGCTCATCTCCGCTCTGTTCCGTTGGCAGACATCTGCCGGGCCGCTACTTGGTCTTCAAGCCAGACTTTTGCAGCCCATTACTGCCTTGAGAGGGAGTCCCGCAGGGACAGTGCTTTCGGACAGGCAGTACTCCATAATCTCTTTGGGGTTTAGGCAACTCCTCCCTCCGGCCCTGATGTTGGGCTACCGGTCGGGGGCGTTCTCAGAGAAGATTCCTTCCTTCTGTGCTGACGAGCTAGAGGGAGCTCCTTTCCGCTTGGGGTCTCCAGTAGCCTTAAGCTGGGGAGTCCCATATGTGAGGACTGACTTCCTGCTTGGTCCTGGAGAAAGAGTAGTTACTCACCTGTAACAGGTGTTCTCCAGGAGCAGCAGGAATCAGTCCTCACAACCCTCCCTCCTCCCCTTGGAGTTGCAGTCATATGATTTGTTTTTGCTAATTTTTTGCTGTCTTTTAGCTATGTCATCAGACTGAGCAAGATGGCACCCTTGGGCGGGAAGGGGACCGCGCATGCGCGCTGCAATTCCCAAAGGCTTTCTTTGAAAGCTGGGGAAATGCTCCGCACGAGGGCTCCGTCGGCGCCGACGTCACCCATATGTGAGGACTGATTCCTGCTGCTCCTGGAGAACACCTGTTACAGGTGAGTAACTACTCTTTATTTTGTTTGTAGTTTTAGATAGATCTGTCCTTTTTATAAGACAGAACACAAATAATACTTTTGTTTATTTTTAGCGCAAAATACAGAGCAATGGATTTAAAAGCTGTTGATGTTGCTGTCCCAGAGGATTTTGATTTTTCTCTTTCAAAGACGATAAACAAAATTGAAGGCAAGCTGGAGGAAGGAAGCTTGCCAGCTGATGTAGAAGATGATGTCTTTCCTGGTGTCAGTAATGAAATTGGAACAGGTAATTTTTTTTCCTTATTTTCTTTGACTTTATGGGAATGATCATAGAACATTTTGTTTTTCTATATTGTACTTCATATTTTAACCTGAGAGAGCCATAAGACTTCTTGTCTGCTTCTGGGAATATTGAGGGAATATTTTTCTGTGCTGCATATTGCCATGATTAGGTAGCCTACTAACAAGTAGAGGTGAAGATCTTGTATCTGGATGCACTGTTGGGCCTTTACACAATGCTAACAGTGTAATGTGAGTTACTACATGTCACTGGTAATGATGCGACACTATCTCTCTTTTTCAAATTGTCCTAGTCAGTAAAGTAGGCACTTCAAATTTTTTTTATGAAAATAGGGCACCAACTTTACAATGCACCGGAATTGCTATACTTTTCTTTCTCCTTATGAAAGAAATCTATATAGTTATTTTAGAAGAAGAATCACTGAAGTTTGACTCAATAAATTGATAACCATTTATCTCCAGGAACAATCAGGAATGAGTCTTCACATATTGGGTACGTTGGTACCGACGGAACCTGCGCGGGAACGCTCCCCAGCATCCATTCAGAAAGCTTTTGGGAGCATCCCACAGCGCCTGCGTGCTGCCTTCCCACCTTTCCAACTGTCTCGCCTCAGTTGTTCTTTTTCCGCGGAGCCAGCAGGTCGTGTTCTTGTCACTGCAGAAGAATTTCCTTATTTTTTCTTTATTTCTTTTCTGTTGCGTCTGCCTTCTTCGACGCTGTACCGGTACCGCCGGTCGTTGTTCTTTTCTTTTAAAAAAAAACCCCAAAAAAAAACCCTTTTTTCCATTTATTTTTCTTCAGGTGCACTTCAGTTTTGGGCCTTAGGCCCAAAACCTTTTTCCTTAAATATGGGAAAGCCTGCCTCAGGATTTAAGAAGTGTACCAAATGTGGCGGTACTATCTCCGTCACCGACACCCATGACTGGTGTCTAAAATGTTTAGGCCCTGACCATTCCATTACAGATTGTGTGTCCTGTTCTATGATGTCTAAGAGAGGTCGACAGAACCGAGCTGCCAAGCTCACTACCCTGTTTCCCTCTGATGCGGCTTCGGTAGCAAAGACGTCTTCCAGGGCTTCTTCTTCCTCACATGGATCTCAGGTAACTAAACATAAATCCAGCAGGTCCTCGAAGGGTAAATCTCCTTCTAAGCATCGAGATGCCTCTGGCCTTGCCCTCGAGGATTCTGCACCGGCAAAATTACCCCGGCGGGAGGCTTCGGCCTCTAAAGCATCATCATCGGGGTTCCAGGATGATCTCGATGGCATGGCCTCGACAGATCTCCTGGTGCCATGCTCTGGGGTACCGGTGGCTTCCACTGGTACCGACTTCCAGGCATTGGTGGCGTCGATGGATCAGAGAATTCTGTCCATCGAACGCAGTCTGGCGGCTTTCCTTGTGGCATCGACGCCCGTGGTACCGCAACAGACTACTCAGCCGGTACCGGCTCTGGCATCGCCATCGGCACTGATCCCAGTACCGTGGCGTCGACATCGGCATCGGTGTCTGCTATGCCGGTACTCTGTCTTCTGCAGCCCTCCGATACCGATACCCCGGTACCGGTGATTCCCAATACCGATCCCAGTTGGTACGGGTATCGGGCTTTGCAAGAGCATCCCGACAGACGATACTTCGATTCCTCTGAGGACTCTGAGGATTCTGAAGAGTCTGTCGATGCAGTGATGCTTCTACCACAGGAGGAGTCCTCTCCTAAAGGAAGGATGTCTCCTCCAGAGGACTTGTCTTTTCAAGACTTTATCAGAGAGGTGACTCGGGGCCTCTCTATTACTGTGGCCCCAGAGTCAGAGCCTAGAGCTAAGGAGTTAGATATTTTACAATATCCTAAAACTCCTAAGGAGGCAGCTACCTTACCTATTCATGAGATTCTGTATGATCTCATGTTAAGGATGTGGGAAGCACCTCTAACCACCTCTCCTCATTGTCGCAGGTTGGACACCATGTATCGTGTCCCTCCTCGTCCTGGTTTCCATAAAACTCAGCTTCCTCACAACTCTATTGTGGTTGAGTTTGCACTGAGAAAGATTAGAAGTGCCAAGAGACATGCCTCTAATCCTCCAGGACGTGAATGTAGAACCCTGGATGCTTTTGGTAGAAGAGTCTTCCAAGCTTCCATGCTTGCTGCGAGAATTAATTCTTATAGTCTCTACATGGGAATTTTATTTATTTTATTTATTTACATTCTCTTATATACCGCGCTATTCTGCATCAGTGCGGTTTACATTGAACAAACTGAAATTACATTGAACAGGGCATTATAACTTGGAGAGAACTATTTTACAGGGAACATGGGCTATGGAGGGTTAAGTGGCTTGCCCAAGACCACAAGGAGCACCTGTGGGACTAGAAACCCCAGTCCTTCCGGCCCAAGGTTGCTGTCCTCTAGTGGGATTTGAACCCCCGACCTTCCGGCTTGAAGTACCTTGCCCCAACCACTAGGCCACTCCTCCACTCCAAATGGTCAGTGACTTAAAAGAAGTCACTGACCATTTGCAGACTTTAAGTCCTTTTATGTCTGACAATAAAAGGCAAGAATTTCTCACTGGGCTCAAACATGCCCAGGATATCTTCAAATTCTCCAACCGTGCAGCTTTCGACTCCTTTGAATGCGTAAGCAGAGCCTCAGCTATAGTTATAGGTGCACGTAGGATTGCTTGGCTCCAAGCATCTGATTTGGAGATCTGGGTCCAAGATGAATTGGGAATATCCCTTGTACAGGTGAGAACCTGTTTGGTAAGGATTGGCAAGCAAAAGCCAATCAAATGGATGCTGAAAATTCTGCTTTGGATAGACTATCCAAATCTACAGCTGCTCCGGCTAAGAAAAGGTTGTTCAAGAAAACACCTTTTTCTAAAAAGGGAAGATCCTATCCTGCTTATAGTCAGAGAGCATCTTCTGCAGCTCAGTTCCCTTCCAAACGACAGCAATCCTCCAAACAGACCAAGGCAAAGGCTGCGAGGCCTGCTCCAGCCCAGCAATCTCAGCCCCCTCAGGGCCTTTGACTTTCTGCTAGAGAACTTAGCCTTCTTGGCTCTAGAAGGACCAGAGCCCTCCACCATTCCAGGAAGGTTATGTCACTTTGCTCCCAGATGGGGGCAAATCACAGCAGAGCATTGGACACGCTCCATCATAAGAGAAGAGTACAAACTTCATTTTTCCAGCTTGCCCCCTCTCACAAGAGTGCACCAGTTCAATTCTCCAACCTCCCTCCTCATTCTGTTAGAGCAGGAGGTTGCCACTCTTCTAGCCCAGGGGGCAATAGAGGAAGTGCCTTATCAACAACAGGGCACAGGGTTCTACTCCCCCTATTTTCTTATCCCAAAGAAAACAGGGGGCTTCAGACCCATTGTAGATCTCAGAGAGTTGAACAGATTCCTAGTCAAAGAAAAACTCAAGATGGTTTCTCTAGGAACTCTGCTGCCATACCTTCAGAGTCAGGATTGGCTTTGTTCTTTAGATCTCAAGGATGCATACATTCATGTTCTCATCCATCCAACCCACAGAAGGTTCCTTTTCCAGGAGAAGCACTATCAATACAGAGTGCTCCCCTTTGGCCTGGCCTCTGCACCAAGGGTGTTCACGAAATGCATGGCAGTGGTGGCTGCTTTTCTGCGCATCCTGGGAATATTTGTCTTCCCCTATCTGGACGACTGGCTCATTCAAGCTCCCACTCAATCAGAGGCCAAGACTGCTCTAACCTGCACAATGCGTATCCTTCAATATTTAGGGCTGGTAATAAACATCCCAAAATCCAATTTGATCCCTACTCAGTCCCTGGAGTTTATAGGGCATTGCTGGATACCACAAGGGCAAGGGCCTATCTTCCTCAGGCCCGTTGCCTTCGCTTGATGCAGTTAGCTTCTCAAGCAGAGTCAAAACCCCTACTAACTGCTCGAGAAATGTTACAGTTGCTAGGCCACATGGCATCCACCGTTCATGTGGTACCATATGCTCGCCTTCACATGAGAGCAGCTCAGTGGACTTTATCCACCCAATGGACCCAGGCATTAGGCTGCCTGTCAGACAAAATAGCAAACACAAGTCGCCTCATTTTGTCCCTCCACTGGTGGAAGTCCCCTCAAAACCTTTTTGGCAAACCCGTTGCCGAGAAGGCCGCTCAGCTCGAGACGGAGCACCTTACCCGGACAAGGCTGTCGAAGAAGACCTCTGCCCCTTCACATAAGAAGAAGGGCTCGGGTAAAAAGTCCTTTTACCCGAGGAAGGACACTGCCTACAAACAGTACCCTCAGTATCCGGCTGACAAGCTGCCCCCCAGGGTCAGCAAGCCAAGGGCCAGGGTAATGGGCCCCGTAGGCAGAGGACCCCCAAGCCTCCGGCTCCTGCTAACACTCAGCAGGGTGGGGGTTTTTGACTCCTTGAGCGTAGCCTCTCCTCCACTGCTCTCCCCACCCTGTACAGGAGGTCGCCTCGCCCTCTTTGCCCACCAGTGGCCCCTTATCACCGGGGACAGTTGGGTGCTGGACATAGTCCACAAGGTCTATGCCCTCCATTTTCACCAACTGCCTCCGCCATATTTTCCAGGGGAGCCTCCAAGGCCTCCCCTGCACACAGACCTTCTTCTACAAGAGCTTCATGGTCTGTTGGTGGACAGGGCGGTGGAGCCTGTGCCTCCCCACTTGCAAGGTCACGGATTCTACTCCAGGTATTTCCTGGTACCCAAAAGAACCGGTGGCCTTCGACCCATTCTGGACCTCAGAAACCTCAACAGGTTCCTAGAGAAAGAAAAGTTCAAGATGCTTACTCTTGGAACCCTTCTGCCCTACCTCCAGCAGGGAGATTCGCTATGCTCCTTAGATCTAAAGGATGCGTACACTCACATCCTCATTCATCCAGACCACAGAAAGTACCTCAGGTTCATTGTGGGAGGAAACCATTATCAGTACAGAGTACTACCTTTTGGCATGACCTCCGCTCCCAGGGTCTTTACCAAGTGCCTGGCAGTTGTGGCGGCCTACCTGAGAAATCAAGGTATCTTTGTCTTTCCCTATCTGGACGACTGGCTCATCAGGGGTCAAACTTCCCTGGAGGCCAGACAGGCCACCCTCAGAACCATTGCTCTGCTTCAAAAAGTGGGTTTTGTCATAAACTTCGCAAAGTCCACTTTGCTCCCCTCCCAGAACTTGGAGTTCATAGGGGCAAGGTTGGATTCTCAACTGGCAAAGGCATTCTTGCCAGAAGACAGGGCCCAAAGACTGATGGACGTGGCAAAGCCGTTTCTGAACAAGTCCCTGGTCTCCGCCAGACTCTGCCTCAGGCTTCTGGGACACATGGCTTCGACAGTACATGTCACTCCCAATGCCAGGCTCCATATGAGGCCTGCACAGTGGTGCCTTCGGACTCAGTGGTCTCAAGCCACAGGCAACTTACGAGACAAGATAAAGGTGTCCAAACCCCTTTTGGCCTCCCTCAGCTGGTGGCTACATCCACCCAATCTACTAAAGGGGATGCCCTTTCAAATGCCAGAATACTCTGTGGTCCTCACCACCGACGCCTCTCTAAAGGGCTGGGGTGCTCATTGTCTGGACAAGTGCACCCAAGGCCTCTGGTCTCCCTGGGAGGCAGCCCAACAGATCAATCTGCTGGAACTTCGGGCTATCCGCTTGGCTCTCAGGGCTTTTTCTCCAGCCCTGGCTCACCGCTCAGTCTTGATTCAAACAGACAACCAGGTAGCCATGTTTTATGTGAACAAACAGGGCGGGACTGGATCCAGACTCCTTTGTCGGGAATCTCAGGACCTTTGTTCCTTTGCCCTGAAGCACAACATGCTTCTCAAGGCGGTGTACCTTCCAGGCCAGGAGAACTGCCTGGCCGACCGACTGAGCAGAATTCTGCAGCCCCACGAGTGGCAACTGCATCCCTGGTGGTTCAGAGGATCTTCCTAAAGTGGGGTCTCCCTTGGATAGATCTCTTTGCCAGCCCGCTGAACAAGCAACTGCCCAAGTTCTGCTCCAGGCAACCACATCCTTTGAGGGTGGCACCAGATGCCTTTATGATGTCCTGGTCTCAGGGCCTCCTGTATGCGTTTCCTCCCATGCCCTTGGTGGCCCGAACTCTTTTCAAGACTCTTCAGGACAGGGCCTCAGTCCTGCTGGTAGCTCCCAGGTGGCTGAGGCAGCCTTGGTTTCCGCTTCTGCTTCAACTGGCAGTGGATTCCCCACTACCTCTGGGATTGCAGCCCGACCTTCTCTCCCAGGAGCAGGGTTCCCTTCTGCACCCCAATCTCAAAGCTCTCAATTTGATGGCCTGGAGGCTGCAAGGGTAGTTTTGGCTCCCTGGGGCCTGCCTCAGGAAGTTGAGGAGGTTGTCCTAGCCTCTAGAAAGCAGTCCACTAGAAAAACCTATGCTCTCAAATGGAAGAGGTTTTCTATGTGGTGTCAGCTACGTACAGAGGATCCTTTCTCCTGTACTGTACCAGTAGTGCTTCAGTACTTGCTGCACTTATCCAAGCAGGGTCTTAAGTCCAATTCTGTTCGGGTCCACCTCTCAGCTTTAGCAGCTCACCACTCACTGGTGGATGGACATTCTCTATCTGGGCACCCCTTGGTGTCTAGGTTTCTCAGAGGCTTGCTCTTGCTCAAGCCTCCCATCCGTCCTCCTGCTCCTGAGTGGGAGCTGAATGTGGTCTTGCAGCAACTGACTCGCCCACCTTTTGAGACGATGGCTACTTGTCCACTGCGCTTCCTCTCCTGGAAGACACTCTTCCTGATAGCCCTTACCTCGGCTAGGCGAGTAAGTGAGCTTCAGGCCCTGGTCTGTGATAGGCCTTGCAAAGTTTCTCCCTCCTTCCACCTCCCACCTCAATCAGGAGGTGATTCTTCCAACATTCTTCCCTAGGCCTCATGCAAGCCAGGCTGAAGCAGTCCTGCATACCCTGGACTGTAGGAGGGCCTTATCCTTCTACCTTGACCGTACGCAGGGACATAGAAGGGCTACTCAGCTCTTCATCTCCTTTGACCCCAATAAGTTGGGGTTGGCTGTGTCCAAGCGTACCTTGTCCATCTGGGTGGCTGACTGTATCACCTGGGCTTACAAGGCGGCTGACCTTCCTTTGCAGGGTAGGGTCACGGCCCATCGTGTCAGGGCAATGGCTGCCTCAGTGGCTCATCTCCGCTCTGTGCCCTTGGTAGACATCTGCAGGGCTGCAACTTGGTCTTCAAGCCAGACGTTTGCAGCCCATTACTGTCTGGAGAGGGAGTCCCGTAGGGACAGTGCTTTTGGCCAAGCAGTACTCCGGAATCTCTTTGAGGTTTAGGCAACTCCTGCCCTCCGTTGGGCTACCGGTGGAGGTTGTGTCCTTGAAAAGCTTTTCTCTGATGCTGGGACTAGAGGGAGTTCTCTTGTTCAGCCTGGGTTCCTGGTAGCCCAGAGCTAGGGAGTCACCCATATGTGAGGACTGACTTCCTGCTTGGTCCTGGAGAAAGAGTAGTTACTCACCTGTAACAGGTGTTCTCCAGGAGCAGCAGGAATCAGTCCTCACAACCCTCCCTCCTCCCCTTGGAGTTGCAGTTGTACATAGTTTATTTTTCATTTTTGTGTGCTGTTCTTAGCTATGTCATTTGACTGAGGTAAGATGGCACCTTTAGGCAGGAAGGGAACCACGCATGCGTGCCAGCATTCCCAAAGGCTTTCATGGAAAGCTGGGGAAATGCTCCGCTGGGGCTTCATCGGCGCCGATGACACCCATATGTGAGGACTGATTCTTGCTGCTCCTGGAGAACACCTGTTACAGGTGAGTAACTACTCTATTTTGAATTTATTAACTGGAATATGTGAGCTTTGAGAAATTTGCATCACTAACGTCTTTGCGTTTTGTTTAGTAAAAGAGAAAATTAATTTATAGTTTTATTTCTCCAGTGTTGTACATTCCAAGTTTGGCTTTTGGGTTTTCCAGTTGAATTATTGTCTTCCTATTTCTAAATTGTGATCCCTTGTTCTCTGTTTGGTGATGGTCTATGTTCTGCATGTGTAACCGAGCTGAGGTATTCTGTTCATGTAGTTTCTATTTGACAGTGCCACTTGTTCTCTTTCCCCAGAAGGAGATGTATTGGTTTAATATTTGCAGTGTTGCCTTTTGATAGGTAGGGTTTGGTGCTTTGTGAGTCCTGGTAGGGCTGTTATGATACAGCAGGTTTGCTATGGGTTCTAAATGTGAAATATTTATAGTACTTCCTAATGTGCCTGGTGGTTGGTACTGGAGTATATTAATGTAGAAATCTGGTAGTCTTTCTTTATCCAGATACTCATTAAGTGGCATGTTTACTAAAAGTTAGCGCACATTAGCATTATGCAAATATTTATGTAAATGAGGCCTCTTATGCAAATGAGGCCCCGCAATGAGTCTCTGCACATGGCCCCGCACCCCCCCTTGGGCCACCTCTGGCCTCCACATATTGATTGGGCTGAACCCCAGACCCCATCTTTGTCTTGAAGTCTATTTGGGAACATGATGCCATAACTCCCCCTAAAGTCATCCCATCTCCCTGGTTGGATCATCACATGCTACAGTAGAATTTAAAATGAGGATCACCAACCCAACTATGCTGATGCTAGAGCCCCATGGTGTCAGAAGATTCAGGATCTGGTCTTTGTTGAAGCTCTTGTAAGATATCCTTCCAAAACTAAACCAAGACAGCACTGACCTTGACAACACTATCAAAAACTGGAACCAGACCATTGCCTCAGCCGCTGCTGCACCAGAAATAAGGAAAAATGCTACACAAAGAACTAGATCTACATACTGGTACTCTAATTAAATACAAGAAGCAAAAAAGGCCCTAAGAAAAACTGACAGAAAATGGAGACAGAATAAGGCTCAAGACACACTAAGCAGTACAAAGCCAAACAGGAATGCAACGACTTAATTAACAAATGCAAGCACAAATACCACACCAATTAAATCATTAGGTCTACAAACAAACAGAGGGAACTATTCGATATTGTCTGTACTCTGACCAAGGAACCAGCATCTAAAACAGATGACACATTACACCCACAAGATATGGCAAACTACCTCATGTCAAAACAAAATAGTATTTACCAAGACAACCATCCCCTCACAAGAGACCACACAGAACGTGCAAACTTCACAAAGATATGGGGGTGAATTTAGCATACCATTAACAGAACAGGTAGACTGAATTATAGCCTCACTGAATATAAGCATCACACCTGCTGACCCATATCCAGTACCATGGATTAAATCCATCAAAGAGGAGCTCAACCCACTTATACACAAAATAGTGCAAACATCCCTTACCCAAGGATATATGCCAGCACTCCTCATATGGCCGATCCTCAAAAATCCTACACTTGACAGAAAGGACCCCCAAGGCATATCGTCCAATATCAAGCCTTCCATTCATGGCTAAAATTATAGGAAAATCAGTACTAACTTAGCTACAAGAACACGTTGACTTATAGGCACATCTGGAGCCCCCCACCAACACGGTTACAAGGTGAATCACAGTGTTGAAACTCTAATCACATCACTCCTTGACAGCATAATCACAGGCATAGACTGCATAAATCAAGTTTTCGTCCTCATATTGCGACACCCACCGGCTGGGCCAAGAGGCTGACAGCTGATGGGCGGCCTTACTGTCCTTTAGAATAAAAGTTCTTTACTCTGTAGGCATGAATTGTAGTTGAGGCAGGTGGTAAGGCTTTGCAAGATTTTTATTATTTATACAATGGGGATTTTCAAAGGCACGTGGAGGTTCAAAACACAACAAATGCACTAGGATAACTTCTCCAAATGAAAGGATGAACACAGGAAAAACCAGGAGAAATGAAAAACAAAACTTTTCTTCTCTGCTGTTCTCTGCACTGCTCCATGTGGTCACACACTATACTGCAGCAGAACTAAACACAGCTGGTTTCACTTTCACCAAACAACGTCTTCCCAAACTCCGTTACTCTCAACACTGAATACAGCACAGCACTGCTTTCTTCTGAGTCACAGGTAAAAGCTACCTTATTAAAAGGCTTTTAAAACTCTCTCCTGTTTCCCTTTCTTACTGTGGTATTCTTGTGAGTCAAACAGTCCATTGGTATAGGAAAATCATCACATTCAGGCACAGTGGTTTCTATCTGCATTTCCTCAATGCCATTAGAATTACCAAAGTCTTTTTCATATGTGGGGCCTTCTTTTAGCTTTTCTCTCTTTAGAAACTGGTGGAAGTGATCCCACAGCAAGTCAGCCTTTTCAGGTGTTTTGGTACTAGGGGTTTGAATCCTCTCACTAGAGAATAGTCTCTGCAGTGCCCCTAATTTAGAAGCTTCACAAACGTCAGAGTTATCTGGTCTGGAGTTTGCAGCAGGTACTAGGCTTTCAATCCAACGTTTCACAGTAGAGGGGGAGGGTTCCAGCTCCTGCTCAATAAAACTAGCCTTTATCTCTTTTGCCAATTTATCAGATATAAAATGGTCAGTTTTACCTTGAGGCTGTTTCTCTGTGTCAGCCCTGGAGCTCTTTCCACCTCTCCAATCCTCCCAGCTGTAGCAACTGTTTGACTGGTCTGCACGGCTTCTCCAATTGTCTGTGCTTTTACCTTTGAATGCTGGTTTTGTCCGAGAGCGTGCCTTTCCCTTGGCACCTTCTCTCACCCAGGCTGTTCTGCCTGGACTCTCTGGTCTCAGACTCTGGTCTTGGCTTTCTCTTGCCTTCCAACTGGCTCTCTGGATATTTCCCGGACCAACTTCTTTGTGGGTTCTCCAATCGGTTCTGTCTCCAGGTCTCTCCTCCGGTCTCACCTCAGGTCTCCCCTCAGGTCTCCCTTCGGATCTCCCCCCAGATCTCTCTTCCTTCCCTCTGCACGTGGTTTTTAACCCTGGCTTCCTGCTTCCTTGTGACCAATCAGAACGGGGGTTAGTCTCCACCCTTGCACTAGGGCGTGGTTTGCTTCCTACAGGGAACTGCCTTTTTCTCTGACATAGGCTGAGTTTTCCTTGTAGCAGTGCATTATCATTGCCTTCAATGGGGACCTCAGGATTTTAATCCCCTTTCAGGCTTTCCATAGGGCTTTCACCATCACAATATTCATAGACATCTCATCGGCTTCGACTCCGTATCCCACAGCATTCTCCTCCCATGATTACAGTGAATTGGCCTTCACAACACCACAATCAGGTGGTTCCAACCATACTTGAGCAATAGACAGCAACAAATCAAGTGCGGTCTGAACAAATCCGCTCTATTCTTCATAAACCAGGGAATATCACAAGGGTCCTCCATTTCAGCACTGCTCTTCAACCTGTACATACAGCCTATCTGTAGTGTCATCAAAAAACAATATCAGTTGTACGTAGATGACATTATGATCTTCACCCTAATCCACCTGGAAACGCCTGACTACTCAGATATAACAAGATGCTTAGAAGATATGTCCAAATGGCTCCAGAACAACAACCTAAACATAAACTACAAGACTGAAGCTCTCTTCGACATAAGGAACACGTCATTTACTTGTCAATAAAGCTGCCACTCAGGAGCATAAGCGTAAAAAAAGAAGTTAGATACTTAGGTGTAATCCTGGATCACAGCCTGAATCTACAATCCCATATCAACAAGACTACTAAAAAAATGCATATCACAAAATGAAGATAATTTGGATGCTGAAACCACTCCTTAGCCAGAATCGCTTCCAGATGGTTTGCCAAGCCGTTGTTAATCTTAGATTATTGCAACTCTCTATACTATGGCCTCTCAAAGCAAACAATCCATTGCCTACTGATGGCACAGAACAGTGTGGCATGCATTATCACTGGTGCAACCAAACACGACCATATTACCCCCATACTGAACAAGCTACACTGGCTCCCATTGCACTCCTGGGCCAAGTTCAAGACAGAAACTAAACACTTTCAAAATCTTACAGAATGCTTCGGCAGATATCCAACAGAATCTAATTTAAAAAGTCCTGGATAGCCGACCTAGAAGGAACAATGACAGGAACCTGATTGTCACACCCAGCGGCTTATTTGAAGTCCAAGCAATACACATCTGAGAGCATATTTCTCTCACTGCCCCAGCCCTATGGAACTCCCTCTCAGATGGCTTAAGAGCCACCGTAGATGCCAAAACCTCCAGGAAAAAGCCGAAAACTCTCTTCTATGTGGAACATTTCAGGAACATTATATAGACTTGGAAACGATTCCCTACAGTGCTGGACTCTGGACCCAGTATGCATCTTTCTCCAGGAACAAGCAGGAAGTCAGTCCTCACTTATGGGTGATGGCACCAACAGAGCCCGCACGGAGCAATTCCACAGCTTTCAAAGAAAGCCTTTGGGATTGCTGCCACGTATGCGTGGTCCTCTTCCCGCCCAAAGGTGCCTTCTTGCTCAGTCTCCCTTTTTCCGCGGAGCCCTTCGGATGCATGTCCTCGTCATTTGGAAAAAGATTTTCGTTTTCAGCCCTTGGGCCATGTTTTTTTCCGGTTGCACCGGTCCTCTTCTGTCCCCCCTTGATCTCTTTTTTTTCCTTGAGCAAGGGGATATTCTTCTTAAAAGTTTTTTTTCCCTTTGCGGGCTTCACACCCTTTTTTTCCTCCAACCGCTGGCCGCGAAAGTGTTCAACCTAGCGGGGGTCCTTTTTACCCCTATGGCCACCAGTTTTAAAAAATGTGAAAGATGCTCCAAAAACATGTCGCTCACGGACACCCATGACTGTTGTCTTCGGTGTCTTGGGGCCGACTATGACACTGAGCTCTGCTCTCTTTGCAAGAAAATGTCCTCCAAGGCCCTGCTCAGCCATAAGCAGAAGTCCGATGACATTGTCCGGAAGGTGGCCCCAGAATCCTCGGCAGCACCCTCGGTCACCCCTCCGCTGGTGGGATCCCCCACTTCGGTTCTGCGTTCTCGGTGGCACTCTGACCAGGGGTCCCCTGAAATGGAACGGCATAAGAAGAAGAAGGCCTCAAAGTCGCTGTCAGGGGGCTCCAGATAAGCACAGATGCTCCCGTGCTCGGTACTCTGTCCCCTGCGGTTTTCCCGAGAGTTGTACAAGCAGTAGCCTCGAAAGGTACCTCGTACAGATACAGAGGCCTCCAGCGATGGTGCCCGGTCTCTTGAGAGTCGTCCCAGTGAGGACCCCCTTCTCCTCCTCCATGCCAGACCCGGTAACCCCGGTGTTGGCGTCGCAAGGTCCCACACCCGCGTGGGAGTCGCGAATGCTGGCACTAAAGTGCAGCATTTCTATGTTTTTAGCTGCCCAGCAGGCACTCGTGCCCAGCACAGCTGGTTCGCGCCTCAAGACGAGGTTCCCTCAAGAGGGACACCAAAATCTGCCCTGGAAACCCCCGAGAGCCACGGGCCTCGTGAGGGTCCTCGGCGTCGGTCTCGTTTGCCTTCCCAGTCCTCGGGCGTGCGATCCGCCAAGGCCTCTCTGGCTTCAAGCAGACCTCGGCCTCTGGACGGGGTGACCTGCATGAGTCGGACTCCTCTTCAGACCTCTCGGATTGGGAGTCAGATGGGGATACCTCCCCGAGACCCATGCCCACAGGGACTTCCCTTTGGACCCATCCCCGTCCTCCTATCAGAGGCGTTCGCCGCCCGAGGTCACATCGTTCCTGGCATTCGTGCAGGACATAGCACGGGTCCTCAGCCTGACTATGCAGACTGAAGAGGAACCGCGAGCTGAGGAGCTCGATATTCTACAGTACGAGTCCCCGCCTTGGGAATCTTACTTTCTCCAGGACCAAGCAGGAAGTCAGTCCTCACATATGGGTGAAAGCCTTTGGGAATGCAGGCACGCATGCGTGGTTCCCTTCCCGCCTAAAGGTGCCATCTAGTTCCCGATGGGCTTTTTCTATTTGAGCTAATAACCGTTTTACCCCCTTATTTTTGTGTTCCTGTAATAGTAACTGCAATTTTGCTCGTAATTCTACTTCCACCTTTTCTCTTTGTCTTATCTCCAGGAACAAGCAGGAATAAGTCATCACATATGGGTACGTCGGTACCGACGGAGCCCGCGCGGGAAAGCTCCCCAGCTTTTCAGATTAAAAGCTTTTGGGGCCTCCCACTGCACATGCGCGCTGCCTTCCCGCCTTCCTGACCAGCTCTCGTCAGTTTCTTTTTTTCCGCGGAGCCAGCAGGTCGTGTTCCTGTCACCGCTGAAGAAATTGTTAATTTTATTGTTTTCTTTAGACCGCGTACCTGCCTTCCCCATTCTGAAACCGGTACTGCCGGTCTCTCTTTCTTTCTTTAAAAAAAAAAATATTTTTTTTTCTTTTCTTCAGCACAGCTAGGTACTTTGTTAGGCCTTCAGGCCTACACAAATTCTCCTCATGGAGAAGCCAGTTCCTGCTTTTAAAAAGTGTACCAAGTGCAGTGCTGTCATTCCTGTTACAGACAACCATGAATGGTGTCTTAATTGTTTAGGACCTGACCATTCCATACCTGACTGCCCATCCTGCTCCCAGATGTTGAAACGTGGATTGCAGAACCGGGCCAACAAGTTCCATGTGCTGTTTCCTTCAGAAGCATCACAGTCATCCAGGTCTTCCTCTCCGGATGGATCTCAGGTAACCAAAACTCCAGTGGGCAAATCCTCTAAAAGCAAATCTCTTTCTAAAGATCGAGAGGCTCTCAATTCTGAGTTCGAGGATTCTGCCCAGGCCAAAAAACCCCGGCGGGAGGTTTCGGCCTCCAAAGCAATCATGGGGTCACAGGTTGACATCGATGGCGCGGCCTCGACAGATCACTTGTTGTGCTGCTCTGGGGTACCGGCCCATACCGGTACCGACATCCAGGCAGCAGTGGCGTCTATGGGCAATACTGTCCAAGTCATGCAGCAGGCCATTCTGGCTTTTATTAATGCTGCTACGCCCTCGGTACCGCGGCCAGTGGTACCGGGTCCAGTTCCGGTAATGGCTTCCATACCGGAACCGAGGCCATCGTCTTCCAAATGCAGATCGGTTCCGCATGCCGGATCCGGGCTTTTGCCCGGTACCGATCCCATACCCGGTACGCCCGATGTCGATACCGAATGGTATGCGTATCGTGCGTTGGAAGCACATAGAGGATACTCTGCTTCTTCAGAGGATTTTAACTCCTCTGATGATTCTGATGAGTTCTCCCTTGATCTTCCTGAGGAGCCTTCTTCTCCTAAAAGGAGAATGTCTCCACCAGAGGATTTGTCCTTTCAGGACTTCATCATAGAAATAGCTAAAGGTCTTTCTATTGCTTCATCCTCTGAAAAGGAACCCAGATCAAAGAAACTGGATATTTTAGGATACTCTAAGTCTCCTAAAGAGGCAGTCACCCTGCCTATCCATGAAATCCTTCAAGAACACTTGATGGACTTATGGGAGGCTCCTCTAACATTGTCTCCTTCTTCTCGCAGGTTGGACACCATGTACCGTGTCCCCCCTTCTCCTGGTTTCCAAAAAACCCAATTGCCTCACCATTCTATTGTGGTGAAGTCTGCAATGAAGAAGATAAAGAGTACCAAAAGGCACTCTTCTACTTCTCCAGGGCGAGAATGTAAGACTCTAGACTCTTTTGGCAGGAAAATTTTCCAGGCTACTATGCTTATAGCCAGGATTAATTCCTATAGTCTTTACATGGGCATGTTTCTCAGTGAAATCGCTCTAAAGGTTCGGCATTTTGCCCCCTTCATCCCTGAGGATAAAAGGGAGGAGTTCATTTTCTTAGTGAAACACCTTTTGGATATTTCAAAGTTCTCCAACAGGGCAGCTTTTGATTCCTTTAAGGGTGCTGGTAGGGCTTCGGGCATTGCTATAGCAGCCCGACGTCTTGCTTGGCTCCAGGCTTCTGATCTAGAACCTTGGGTCCTAGATGGCTTACGGAATCTGCCCTGTACAGGTGAGAACTTATTTGGTGAGGAGTGGCAAATTAAGGCCACTCAAATGGACGCAGAAAATGCCACCTTAGATAGACTTTCTAAGTCTACCTCCACTCCTGCCAAAAAGAAGTCTTTTAAGAGGCCTTATTACAAGAAGTCCAGATTTTCCACAAATACTGGCCAACAATCCTCTCAGCCTCGTTTTGCTGCTAAACGTCAGCAACCTAAACAGGCAAGGTCAAAGCCTGCGGCGTCTGCTACGCCTCAGCAGGCTCAACCCCCTCAGGGGTTTTGACTTGCCCCTAGAGAACTTAACTTTTCTGGCTCTAGAACAACCAGAGCCCCTCACCATACCCGGAAGGTTAGCTCACTTTGCTCCCAGATGGGAGCAAATTACATCAGAGCAATGGACCCTCTCTATCATCAGAGAGGGTTACAAACTCCATTTTTCCGACCTTCCTCCTTATACTATGGTGAAGCAGTTCAATTCTCCCCCATCTCTCCTGACCCTCTTGGGTCAGGAAGTCTCCTCCCTCCTTGCCCAAGGGGCAATAGAGGAGGTCCCTCTTCTTCAACAGGGGACGGGATTCTACTCCCCTTATTTTCTAATACCAAAGAAGACAGAGGGCTTCAGACCAATTCTAGATCTGAGAGAATTGAACAAATTTCTTTTCAAGGAGAAATTCAAAATGCTTTCTCTGGGCATTCTCCTTCCATACCTTCAGAGTCAGGATTGGCTTTGTTCTCTAGACCTAAAGGATGCGTATACACACATACTCATCCACCCATCCCACAGAAAATACCTTCGATTTCTGTTTCAGGGACAACATTTCCAGTACAGAGTACTCCCCTTCGGTCTAGCCTCTGCTCCAAGAGTGTTCACCAAATGCATGGCAGTCGTAGCTGCCTTTCTAAGAGGCCTGGGAATTTTCATATTCCCATACCTGGACGACTGGCTCATCCGAGCTCCATCTCAGTCCCAGGCCCAAATTTCCCTGGACCGCACAAGGCGTCTTCTGCAGTATCTGGGACTGGTAGTAAACCTTCCCAAGTCTCAACTAATCCCTACTCAGTCTCTCGAGTTCATAGGGGCCCAGTTAGACACCATCACTGCGAGGGCCTACCTGCCTCAGCTCAGGGCCCAACGCCTGCTGAGTTTGGCCTCCCAAGCTCAGTCCAGCAGTCATTTGACAGCCCGGGAAATGCTGCGACTTCTGGGCCACATGGCCTCCACGGTACATGTGGTGCCCTACGCTCGTCTGCATATGAGAGCAGCTCAATGGACCTTGGCCACCCAGTGGACTCAAGCATCTGGAGCGCTCTCCGACCAAATACTCACCTCAAGCCGTCTGTTTTGGTCCCTCCAATGGTGGACATCCACCAAGAATCTGTTGTTGGGGGCCCCCTTCCAACCTTTGTTGCCCCAAGCAACCCTCACAACAGATGCCTCCCAGACAGGGTGGGGAACTCATCTTCAGAACCTCTCCACTCAGGGCACTTGGTCTCCACAGGAGACCACCCTTCATATCAACCTCCTGGAACTGCGAGCAATTTACCTTGCCCTCAAGGTCTTCTATACCCTCCTTGTCAACCTGACTGTCCTAGTTCAGACAGACAATCAGGTAGCCATGTTCTATATAAACAAGGAGGGACAGGCTCTCTGTCGCTTTGCAACGAAGCTCTCAGATTATGGGCCTTCGCCAGAGAGCATCAAATTCACCTTCTTGCAGTGTATCTTCCAGGAGTTCAAAACTCTCGTGCGGACAGACTCAGTCGAGTTCTGCTTCCACACGAATGGTCCCTACATATGGACCAGATACGCAGAATCTTTCAGGAATGGGGGACCCCGGACATAGACCTCTTTGCAAGTCCGTGGAATGCCAAACTTCCCCGGTTCTGTTCCAGAACTCAGTGTCAGGGAGCTCAGGCCCACGATGCCTTCCTCCTGCATTGGGGTCAGGAATTCCTCTATGCCTTTCCACCCATTCCTCTAATATCCAAGACTCTGTTCAAGCTCCAGAGGGATCACGGGACTATGATCCTCATAGCTCCCCGCTGGCCACGCCAGGTGTGGTTCCCTCTACTTCTGCATCTCTCCCAGGGATCCTCCCTGGACCTGGGAGCTGCGCCAGACCTCCTGTCTCAGGAGAAGGGGACTTTGTGGCACCCAAACCCCAAATCCCTACATCTCAGAGCTTGGTTACTGAAGGCCTAAGTCTTCAAGACTTTAATCTTTCTCAGCCTGTGAAAGATATCCTTCATGCCTCTAGGAAACCTTCCACAAGGCGTTCTTATGCTTTCAAATGGAAGCGTTTTTCCATTTGGTGTGCTCAGCAGGGTCTTGACCCTCTAGCACTTCCTTTGAATTCCCTCTTGGACTATCTCCTGCATCTTTCAAATGCAGGCCTTAAGACGAATTCAGTAAGGGTCCATTTGAGTGCTATTGCAGCATCCTTAAAACCTATAAATGGACAACCTGTCTCCTCTCATCCTCTTGTTGCACGTTTCATGAGAGGCCTGACCCTAACTAAACCTCCCATCCGACCTCCCCCGGTAGCATGGGATTTGAACCTAGTTCTAGGTCAGCTTATGCAGCCACCTTTTGAGCCTTTGGACTCTACCTCCTTCAAATTTCTTTCCTGGAAGGTTGTTTTCCATATTGCAGTCACTTCGGCTCGCCGCATCAGTGAACTGCAGGCTTTAGTGGCTCATCCACCTTATACTAGGTTTCATCATGATAAGGTGGTCCTTAGGACGAATCCCCACTTTATGCCCAAAGTGGTCTCGCCTTTTCATCTTAATCAAGAGGTATATCTACCTGTCTTTTTCCCGGCTCCTCATGCATCCAGTGCAGAGAGGAACCTTCATACTCTGGATTGTAAAAGAGCTCTTGCCTTTTACCTCAACAGGACTCAACCACATCGAAAGTCTTCCCAACTTTTCGTGGCTTTTGATCCTTCTCATTTGGGACTTCCAGTCACCAAGCGTACACTTTCCAATTGGATCGCTCAGTGTATTTCTTTTGCTTACCAGAGTAAGAACATTTCTCTGGAGGGCCATGTCACAGCTCACAATGTGAGAGCCATGGCCACTTCTATGGCTCATCTTCACTCTGTGTCCATAGATCAGATCTGTCGAGCAGCCACTTGGGCCTCGGTTCATACCTTCACAGCCCATTACTGCTTGGACAAGGACTCCCGCCGGGATGCCTTGTTTGGTCAGGCTGTCCTCAAACACCTGTTCCATACTTAAACAACTCCTGCCCACCTTCCCTGGATGGATGCCTGAGATCCATACGAAGATGGTTTACCCTTGGAGGGGGATCTCCCAGGCATCTTAGCTAGGGAGTCCCCATATGTGATGACTTATTCCTGCTTGTTCCTGGAGATAGCACAGTTACTTACCTGTAACAGGTGATCTCTGGGAACAGCAGGAATTAGTCATCACAACCCACCCACCTCCCCTAGGAGTTGTATCTCTATCTATCTATCTTCCTGTCCTCTCTCTCTATTGTCTCAGCTTTAAAATCGAACTGACGAGAGCTGGTCAGGAAGGCGGGAAGTCAGCGTGCATGTGCAGTGGGAGGCCCCAAAAGCTTTTAATCTGAAAAGCTGAGGAGCTTTCCTGCGCGGGCTCCGTCGGTACCGACATACCCATATGTGATGACTAATTCCTGCTGTTCCCAGAGATCACCTGTTTACAGGTAAGTAACTGTGCTTTCTTTTTGGTTGCTAGAGCAATGAGGCACCCTCTTATTACTGCCTTCATTCCATCCCACACCACTTCCCGGGAGATTTCTTCTGTGACATTGGTCTCAAAATATTCTTTAAGGGCTAATTCTATGCTCTAAACCCCCTCAGGCTCATCCAGCAGGCCCCCAGTAAATAGATGGCTAAATCTGCTATAACTGGGGACATGGTCAGACCATGTTATAGATCCTGTGTCTACTTTCTCAAGTTGATCTGTTAGTCTCCCATCCACCCAGAGCATATCAATTCTACTTATACGAGTTATGCGGATGTGAAAAGTAGGTATATTCCCTACGTGTTCCATTTAAATGTCTCCAAGCGTCCACCACTCCTAATTTTACCATCAGCCTCTTCATTTGCACACTACTTCCCTGATCCTCCCCCAAGGAAGTATCAGTTCTGGGATTTAGGGTGAGATTGAAGTCATCCCCAATAATTAGGGGTCCATCCTGATGCTCTTACAAATACTGTAATAATTTCATGTAAAAATTTCTCTTGGCCTTGTTGGGCGCATAAACATTACATAAAGCCAGAAAACAAACAAATAAGAGAGCTTTCTCACACTCTGCTCCAATTCTTTGGAACAATCTACCTGACAACATTCGCCTGCTATCTGATATAAAGGAATTTAGAAAAAAATTAAAAACTCACTTATTCATATTACACTACAATACACCCTCAGAACAGAATACTCAAATAGATACAGGCTAACATTTATACATTATTATTACATACTCTGTTTTCAAAATAAATATAACTAATACACTATTAACCATACCACACTCTCATTCACATGATGATTATAGATTTAAACTAACAATGTATATATGTTCTAATATGTTATACCTTTAATGTTACAACATTCCTTGTAAATTATAATTATCTGTTCTATGTAAACTGACTTGGTATATTACATACCAATTAACCTACTGTTCCATGTAAACCGCACTTGATACTAGGGAAAGAGCGGTATATAAATAACTGTTAAATAAATAAATAAATAAATAACGTAAATGCTTTACCATCTAAGAGCCCTTTTCATATTATGAATTTCCCCTCCCGGTCCTTAAACACTTCCTTTTCCTCACTTACTATACCCCTAGCAAACATTATACCCATCCCTCCCTTTTTTGGGTTCTCCATATTAGTTGCCAAATAAACCTGCTCAAAACCACCCATACGTAGTCCCAATCCTTGTGCTTGTTTCGAATGGCTCTCTTGGATCAATAATATATCTGCTTTAAGGCAGGTACCTTCCCCCTCCAAATCTCTTCGCTTTTGCCAGGTGTTGAGTCTCTGTACATTAAGTGTGAGTATCTGTAAATCATGTCCCATATTTACAGCCATTAGCCTCTACATTATCATGCCCCAGGAGTGTATTCTCATGTTTTATAACCTGCTTACCCCACCCCTTCCCGCTCACCCTTACCTCCCCCACTACCTTCCCTCCCTCCCACCTTTCCCTCCCCCATCTAGTGCCTTCTTCGCTCCTCCTTCCCCTCAGATGTAACACCATCTTCCCCAGCCCACCCTGTTTCACTTTCCAAGTTTCCCTTATTTCCTTTTCTCGTCATCCATCTAAACCACCCCCCCAGTTGTAGTACCATTCACCTTCACCCACCCTTACCTCAAAATCCCACTCACACCTTTACTCTTATATTCTCACAGATATTCATACCATACAATGCTTTCTTCTTCGTTTTCAATCTCATTGCAGCACTTATCTCTATATATAGCCTATACAGTTACCAACTATTCTCCAGGATCAAGCAGGAAAGTCAGTCCTCACATATGGGCGTCATCGACGCCGATGAAGCCCCAGCGGAGCATTTCCCCAGCTTTCCATGACAGCCTTTGGGAATGCAGGCACGCATGTGCGGTTCCCTTCCCGCCTAAAGGTGCCATCTTACCTCAGTCTCTCTTTTTCCGAGAAGCCCACCGGACGTGTGTCCTGTCATCCCGGATAAAAGTTTGATTTTTCGGCGATTCTCGCTATTTTTCTTCTCCGGTTCGACGCCAGTTCCCCTCCCGCCGGGTTCGGTACACCGGTATCGAGCCCGTTTCTTCTTTTTCGGTTTTTGCCCTTCGTGGCTGGCGTTCGCGCCCTTTTTTCCCTGGAAGGCCGGTCCTTTGACCTCGCAGGGACTCTTTTTTCCCCGATGGCTTCCAGCGGTTTTAAAAAGTGTGATCGGTGTAAGAAGTTGATGTGTCTCACCGACACACACGACTGCTGCCTTCGGTGCCTCGGTCCTGATCACGACCCTAAGATGTGTGGACCATGTGGGAAGATGTCTTCCAAGGCACTGCGAAGTCACCAGCAGCAGAAAGAAAGGCTTTTTTCTGACTCAGCCTCCGGCTGGGCCCAGACCTCGTCTGAGGCCTTGACATCTCGGGATTCAGATCCTGAGTGCCATCGTGGCTCCTCGGACAGGGTGTCCCCCGACCGGGAACGCAAGAGGAAGAAGCGGCTCGTGAGGGCGTCGTCGGAAGAGGTCCCTGGCTTCTCGAGGGCAAGGTCTAAGACCCCCGACCGTCGCCCCGGGCCCGTGGAACAGGAGAAGCCTGCCAAAGTTCCTCGCGTGGAGCCGGAGTCTGCTGCACACGTAAGCCCTGTAGTCCTCGAGGACTCTCCTCCCAGAGAGCCGAGGTCGGGTCCGGCGCCACCGGGGCCCGAGTCGGTGGCTGTTGCGTCTCCCGAGCTGTGTCTCAGGATGACAGCCTTGGAGTGCAGACTGTCTGCCTTCATGGAGCAGCAGCGGGCACTGATGGCCAGCCTGTCTGGCGCATCTGCCCCGACCACCGGGACATCGACATCGAAGTCGACCCAGGAGACCGAGCCGATACTCGAGACCATGATGGCTTGATGTCGACCTCGGTCGCGGTCTCCCTCGACCTCCCGTTCGGGACCGAGGGCGTCGACGCCGGTGCCTCCGGCGTCGGGGCGGGTGCTGCCGGGCCCCGCGGGGTCGGATCCTGACTCCTTGTCGGACGAGTCCGCCTGGGAGACGGAGGATGAGGAGTTCCCCGACACATTCAAGACTTGGTGCGTCCCGTCGGAATCACCGCAGTCTGAACCCCGGAGTAGATCCCCTCCGGAGGATACCCGGTTCTCGGAGTTTGTCCGGGATATGGCCACCACATTGGCTATCCCGGTGGATCCCGAGGAAGAGCCTCAAGCCAAGGAGCTCGAGGCCCTGCAGTACGACTCTCCTCCGAAGGAGACCTTTACTGTCCTGGTTCCTCCGATGCTGGAACGGCTCCTCTTCCGGATGTGGGAGGCACCGGCCTCGGCGCCAGTTTTAAGCAAGCGGGTCGATTCGATCTATCGACTCCGGAAGAGCCCTGGCTTTCAGAAGGCGCAGCTACCACACCATTCCATGGTTGTGGAATCGGCCATGCATCGCCTGAAAAGTCAGAAGATGCACTCTGCGGTGCCCCCCAGCAGGGAGGCCTGGAACCTCGATGGTTTTGGTAGAAAGTGCTTCCAGGGCTCGATGCTTGCTTGCCGTGTCCAGTCTTACCAGCTGTACATGGGCATGTACTTGCAAGACCTGGCCAAGGAGTTGGCTGGATTCTCTGCTGGTCTCTCCGGGGAGCCCTTGCAGAGATTCAAGTCCTTGTCCTCGGGGATTCGGGACTGCTCCAAGTTTATGTCCCGCGCCGCCTATGATGGCTTCGAGGCTTCGGCCCGAGTTGCGGCAGCCGGCATCGCGGCTCGACGCCAGGCATGGCTGCAGTCATCGGACCTCGAGCCATGGGTTCAGGACAAGTTGGTCGATGTCCCTTTCCGAGGTGAGAACCTTTTTGGCAAGCCCATGGCTGAGAAGGCCGCACAGCTCGAGACTGAGCACCTTACAAGGACAAGGCTGTCTAGGAAGACCTCTGCCCCTTCTCACAAAAAGAAGGGCTCGGGTAAAAAGCCCTTTTACCCGAGGAAGGGCACTGCCTACAAACAGTACCCACAGTATCAGGCTGCCCAAGCTGCCCCTCAGGGTCAGCAAGCCAAGGGGCAGGGTAATGGGCCCCGTAGGCAGAGGACCCCCAAGACTCCGGCCCCTGCTCCCATTCAGCAGGGTGGGGGTTTTTGACTCCTTCAGCATAGCCTCTCCGTCCCTGCTCCCCCAACCCTGCACAGGAGGTCGCCTCGCTCTGTTTGCCCACCAGTGGCCACTCATCACTGGAGACAGTTGGGTGTTAAGCATAGTCCAGAAGGGCTATGCACTACACTTCCAGCAACTGCCTCCTCCATACTTTCCAGGGGAGCCTCCAAGGTCTCCCCTGCACACAGATCTTCTCCTTCAGGAGCTTCAGGGTCTGTTGGTGGACAGGGCGGTGGAGCCTGTGCCTCCCCACTTGCAGGGTCAAGGGTTCTACTCCAGGTATTTCCTGGTACCCAAAAGAACCGGTGGTCTTCGACCTATTCTGGATCTCAGAAACCACAAAAAGTTCCTGGAGAAGGAAAAGTTCAAGATGCTTACTCTTGGAACACTTCTGCCCTACCTCCAGCAGGGAGATTGGCTATGCTCCTTAGATCTAAAGGATGCGTATACCCACATCCTCATTCATCCCGACCACAGGAAGTACCTCAGGTTCATTGTGGGAGGAAACCATTATCAGTACAGAGTACTGCCTTTTGGCCTCACCTCCGCTCCCAGGGTCTTTACCAAATGCCTGGCAGTGGTGGCGGCCTACCTGAGAAATCAGTGAATCTTTGTCTTCCCCTATCTGGGTGACTGGCTCATCAGGGGTCAGACATGCCAGGAGGCCAGACAAGCCACCCTCAGAACTATTGCTCTTCTTCAAAGCCTGGGGTTTGTGATAAACTTCGCAAAGTCCACTTTGCTCCCCTCCCAGAACTTGGAGTTCATAGGAGCAAGGTTGGACTCGCTGCTGGCAAAGGCCTTCGTGCCAAAAGACCGAGCCCAGAGACTCATAAACTTAGCAAACCAGTTTCTCCTCAGGTTGCTGGTCTCTGCCAGACTCTGCCTGAGGCTTCTTGGCCACATGGCTTCGACAGTACATGTGACCCCCAATGCCAGGCTCCATATGAGGCCTGCACAGTGGTGCCTGTGGACGCAGAGGTCACAGGCCACAGGCAACCTCAAAGACAGAGTGAAGGTGTCCAGACACTTGCTGCACTCCCTCAGATGGTGGCTACACCCACCCAATCTGTTGGAAGGAGTACCTTTTCAGAGTCCTGCGTTCCAAGTGGTCTTGACCACGGATGCCTCCCTGAAAGGCTGGGGAGCTCATTGTCTAGGCAAGTGCACCCAGGGCCTGTGGTCTCCCTGGGAATCTGCACAACAAATCAATCTCCTGGAACTCAGAGCTATTCGGTTAGCCCTCAAGGCTTTTTCTCGAACCCTGGCTCATCAGTCTGTCCTAGTTCAAACAGACAACCAGGTAGCCATGTTCTATGTGAACAAGCAGGGCAGAACTGGGTCCAGGCTACTCTGTCAGGAAGCACAGGACCTTTGCTTGTTTGCTCTCAGACACAACATGCTCCTCCAAGCAGTATATCTACCCGGCCAGGAGAACTACCTGGCGGACAGGTTGAGCAGGATTCTGCAACCCCACGAGTGGCAGCTCCATCCTTTGGTAGTTCAAAAGATTTTCATGAAATGGGGACTTCCATCCATAGACCTGTTTGCCAGTCCTCTGAACAACCAGCTGCCAAAATTCTGCTCCAGGCAACCGCATCCTCTGCGGGTAGCAGCAGTTGCTTTTCTGATTCCCTGGTCTCAGGGCCTACTGTATGCGTTTCCTCCCACCCCCTTGGTGGCCCGAACTCTGTTCAAGATTCTTCAGGACAGGGCCTCAGTCCTGCTGATGGCTCCCAGGTGGCCCAGACAGCCCTGGTTTCCACTTCTGCTTCAATTGCCAGTGGATTCCCCTCTGCCTCTGGGGATGTAACCCGACCTTCTCTCTCAGGATCAGGGTACCCTTCTGCACCCCAATCTCAAAGCTCTAAATTTGATGGCCTGGAAGCTGCAAGGGTAGTTTTCGCTTCCTGGGGCCTACCTCAGGAGGTATAAGAAGTTCTCCTAGCCTCTTGGAAACAATCCACTAGAAAAACCTATGCTCTTAAATGGAGAAGGTTTTCAGTGTGGTGTCAGTTGCGTACAGAGTATCCTTTCTCCTGTACTGTACCAGTAGTGCTTCAGTACTTACTGCACTTATCCAATCAAGGTCTTAAGTCCAATTCTGTTCGGGTCCACCTCTCAGCTCTAGCAGCTCACCACTCTCTGGTGGACGGACATTCTCTGTCAGTTCACCCCTTGGTGTCCCGGTTTCTCAGAGGCTTGCTCTTACTCAAGCCTCCAATCCGTCCTCCTGCCCCTGAGTGGGAATTGAATGTGGTCTTGCAGCAACTGACTCGCCCACCTTTTGAGCCGATGGCTACTTGTCCTCTACGCTTCCTATCCTGGAAGACACTCTTTCTGATAGCCCTTACCTCGGCTAGGCGAGTGAGTGAGCTTCAGGCCCTGGTCTGTGACAGGCCTTACACCAGGATTTATAGGAACAGGGTAGTCCTTAGGACTCATCCAAAGTTCCTTCCCAAGGTTGTCTCCTCTTTCCACCTCAACCAGGAGGTGGTTCTTCCAACATTCTTCCCTAGGCCTCATGAAAGCCAGGCTGAAGCAGTTCTGCATACCCTGGACTGTAGGAGGGCCTTATCCTTCTACCTTGACCGTACACAGGGACATAGAAGGGCTACTCAGCTCTTTGTCTCTTTTGACCCTAATAAGTTGGGGTTGGCTGTGTCCAAGCATACCTTATCCATCTGGGTGGCTGACTGTATCACCTGGGCTTACAAGGCGTCTGACCTTCCTTTGCAGGGTCGGGTCATGGCCCACCATGTCAGGGCAATGGCTGCCTCAGTGGCTCATCTCCTCTCTGTACCATTGGTAGACATCTGCAGGGCTGCAACTTGGTCTTCAAGCCAGACCTTTGCGGCCCATTACTGTCTGGAGAGGGAGTCCCGTAGGGACAATGCCTTTGGCCTGTGTGATGAGGAAGATTCATTCTCTGCCCTAAAAACACAGGATTCAGTGAATTCTAGCCTAGAAGCTGACAGGCAGACAAGCCATGTGAGCAGTAGTTGTCAGGGGCAACATAAACAAACCCAGCCACGGGGTTTGCAAACACGCCCAGCTGAAAAACATTCCCCAGTTCCTAATAGCTTGCACCTGGATAGAGGGAGGGCTATTAGCCACTATAAGAGTCACGCAGGAAATAGAGCTTCAGGTTGGCGTTCAGGTTCAGTTCCAGTTCCAGGTTCTTACCCTAGAGGAGATTCAGCGTTATCTTCTTACCCAGGAGAAGTTTCAGCTTCAGAGTCTGACCCAGGAGGTGATTCAGATTCAGAACCAGGAAGAGTTCAGGAACCAGGAAGAGTTCAACCCAAAAGCTACCCAGAATACCTCAGGAGAAGGCAGCTAGGAGCAGTGAGGTCAGAGAGCAGCTGTGAGTGCTCTGCTGAAGTAAAGCCGTTTGAAACTCAGAGGCAACGTTCTAGCTGGTGTGAATGGAAGCCTAAGAAACCCAAACAGTATGTATCTGAAAGCTGTAACCTTGAGAGTGATTCTGGCAGAGAGCTAAGAGAGTATACTGACAGTAGAAATACCTACAGGGTTAATACTGAGAAGCCTCGTGTGAGAAATCCTAGGTGGGGGCAGGGCTGTAACACCCAGCCGAGGGATTTATCTGGAGAGCTGAAGAGAGAGCAGTTAAAAGCCCCTGAAAGAGAAAGGTATGCCATTGAAGATATTTGCATGACAGAGGAAGAGGTATTAGAAGGTCCTAAACCTCAAAGAAAGCCACGCAGAGCTAAACCTTGTGCTGATAAGAGAGAGGAATACTTTTACTCGGTGCCAAAGCCTGAAGCTAGAGCCAACAAATATCCCAAAGGTAGAAACACTTATAAGAAGTTGGAATCTAGAAACCCTGAATGGTGGCTTCCTTCTCTCTCAGATACAGAGAAGTACAGCAGCAGTTATTCCAGCCCTAGAGGGAGCTGGCCAGATAGGCTCTGTGAAGAGATGTTACAAGGTAATTTGCAGACATTTTGTAGCCAGGAAAACTCAGGCCTTTCTGAGAACCTGCATGAACCCATGATCACTGATAGCCTCAGTGAATGCTCTTTCGGAGACCCGATGGACTGTACATTAACATTCTCTGGTAGAATAACCTCTTTTTGTTAAACAGAGGCTGTATAGTGCTGGAAGCTAACACTACATGTGAAGAGTGCCTGTTTGTACAGAGAGGAGCTGTGTGCTGAGTTTTCATATGCTTTACAATTACCGTTTACTTTAAGAAGCAAGAAGAAGCTTTTCTATTTCCTTTATATTATACCAGAAAGTATGGTTTATGTGTCCTAAGTTGCTGTGTTATACATCTGGAGAATCCGACCCCGGGAGGGGAAATAAATCCTAATTTACCTTATCATTCGTGTCTACAACTACTTTATTTTCATTAACCACCATCAGACCCAGACCTGCTAGCCCTAGGCGGCAGCCTGCCCACCTGGTGGTGATACCAGGCAGTACTCCGGAATCTCTTTGAGGTTTAGGCAACTCCTGCCCTCCTGCCCTCTGTTGGGCTACCGGTGGAGGTTGTGTCAGTGAAAAGCCTTTTTTTGATGCTGGGACTAGAGGGAGTTCTCTTGTTCAGCCTGGGTTCCTCGGTAGCCCAGAGCTAGGGAGTCACCCCTATGTGAGGACTGACTTCCTGCTTGGTCCTGGAGAAAGAGTAGTTACTCACCTGTAACAGGTGTTCTCCAGGAGCAGCAGGAATCAGTCCTCACAACCCTCCCTCCTCCCCTGAGAGTGGCAGTTGTACATAGTTTATTTTTCATTTTTGTGTGCTGTTCTTAGCTATGTCATTTGACTGAGGTAAGATGGCACCTTTAGGCGGGAAGGGAACCGCGCATGCGTGCCTGCATTCCCAAAGGCTTTCTTGGAAAGCTGGGGAAATGCTCCGCTGGGGCTTCATCGGCGTTGATGACACCCATATGTGAGGACTGATTCCTGCTGCTCCTGGAGAACACCAGTTACAGGTGAGTAACTACTCTTTATCTCATCCCTGAGTTATGTTCATTGTCCTCAACCTGGTGCATTGTTGATAATGTTGCATTTGCTGGCTCTGGTTGTCACCCATCATTGATTTTTCTCAGTCCGCTTTTCTTTGCTCTTTTGTCTTTCTGCCACTTCTTCCTCCCTTCCTGCTGAGTCTCCACAGTGTTCATGAGCTCTGGTATCCGCTTAATCCCTCCGTCTTTCATGACTGCCACAAGTTCCGGTAGTGCTCTGCATGTAGTCCCATTTATGGTAACTGCCAGTCCTATTTGATACAACCGTTTATATTTAATGTTGTCCTCTCTCAATCTTATTGTCTAGGCACTCCAGATTTTACGATGATGCAGTGTTGTGTAGGCAAGGTTACCAAAGATTGTAATTTTATGTCCCTGCTAGTCAAATCGGTCCAGACTGTGCATTTTGGCTGCAGTTTTCTCTTTAATGCCATAGTTATGGATACATAAGATGTCTCATGGTTGATCACTGCGTCCTGGGCCTAGTGATCTGTGGGCCTTATCCAATTTAATTTGCAATTCTGTTTCCACACCCTCCATGTCTGCTAACACTGCCTTGCAAATTTCTTGTGCCGTTTTGAAACAGTTGCAATATGTTTCCTCCTCAGGCACCCCTTTGATACGAAGCTTGTTCCTCCGCATTCTGTTCTCTAAATCTTCCACTTTCAAGGCTAAGGCTTCATTTGCCGCTTCCAGCCCTTACGTTTTAATGGTGAGGCTTTCAGTTTTACCCTCAAACTCCTTTATTTGTCCTTCTGCCTCAGTCATCCGATTGCCCACTTCATAGAGTTCTGACCTGACTTCTGCGAGCACTTCTTCCATATCATTTTTTAAACCAGTGATTTCAATTCTGATGTCTATTAACCAGGATCTCAACTCCTCTTTAGATATGGGTACCATCGCTCCTGCTCCACTTAGTTCTTCCTTTTCACTCTGTGTGCTATTAATGTCCCGCTTGGACTGTACCTCAGGCGCCATTTTTGCTTTTTCCTTCTGCTCCTTTCAGACTTTAGCAAATGCATAGTCTCTCAGATCCGCAGTGTTTTTGCAGGTTGTAGTCATTATCCGTGTCTGTGATTACCACTGGTGATGTCACCACTTTGGAAACTTTTTTCACTCTCTTTCTACTTTTTTCGGCAGAGCTAGTCCCCTAGCCGTCCATGCTGGTCGGATGACGTCACTTCCTCCCAGTTCCTTTTATTTTGTTCTTAACAATTTTCCTCATTTAATCATAGTTTATATTTTGAAAGTTAAAGGCTAGCACAGTGAATTTCCTTGATCTCCCTCCATTTAGTAAAGCAAATGTGATCATGTTCTGATCACTATTGCCAAGTGGCTCCAACACTGTTACCTCTTGCACCATATTCTTTGTTCTACTAAGGACTAGTTCTAAAATAGTTTCTCCTCTTGTTGGTTTCTGAACCACCTGCTCCAAAGTCTACATCAGGGTTCTCAACCCAGTCCTCCGGACACGCCTAACCAGTCAGATTTTCAGGATAACTACAATGAATATGCATATGAGAGATTTGCATACAATGGAGGCAGTGCATACAAATCTTTTACTTGCATATTCATTGTGATTATCCTGAAAACCTTACTGACTAGATCTAAGAACCACTAGTCTACAATGATGTCTATATCTTTTAATACTTGAACAGAAGATGCAACTTACAGAGCATATTTATTTGTTTTTGTAACTGTTTCTGCTTAAGTAATATTTTTATCACAAGGTTTAGTGCTTTCTAAACTTCAAATCCAATTTGATTCTATTTGATAAAATTAAAGTTAAAGTAAGTGCTGTTATTCAAATAATTCTTTAAAATTAATAAACAACATTTAATATTTGGATTTACAGAAGCCCAGATAAGGTTTCTTAAGGCAAAGCTACGGGTTATGCAGGAGGAACTGGATAGTATATCTCATGAATGTAATAAAAAGGTAAGACCCATACATTCTTTACAGTTAGCAGGGAACACCTTTCTCATATGCATAACATATTTATATTGTCTTTGTACAGCTGACTTACTTAAATAGATTCCATTTAGTTTTTGTACTGTTTTTCCTTTCTGTTTGATCCCAAGGTAAAAATATAAAAACTAAGGGGCATGTTCACTGAAGGTTAATGCATGATCTCCAGGAACAAGCAGGAACGTAGTCTTCACATATGGGTGATGTTGGTACCGACGGAGCCCGCGTGGGAATGCTCTCCAGCATCCAATAGGAAAGCTTTTGGGAGCATCTCACTGCCCCTGCGTAGTGCCTTCCCGCTTTTCCAACTCTCCCTCCTCAGTTCTTGTTTTCCGTGGCGCCGACAGAAAGCAAATCCTGTCACTGCAGAAAATTCCTGTCTTTATATTTTTGTGGTTCATATCGCCTTCCCGTCGACGCTGGTACCGACTTGCTGTCTGTTCTTTCTTTCTTTCTTCTTTCTAAAAGTTCCACTTTCTTCAAGTGCATCGACTCCATCTTAGGTCTAGGCCTTCCATTTGTCTCTGACACAATGGAAAAACCATGCATTGGTTTTAAGAAATGCTCCAAGTGTGGTGGTACTATCTTGGCCACCGACACTCATGACTGGTGTCTAAAACACCTAGGGCCTGATCACCAATCATCAGAATGTCCTCTCTGCAGGAAGATGATGAAGAGAGGCCTGCAGAATCGAACTGCAAAGTTGGGCACCCTCTTTGCCTCCAACGCCATCACTCTAGCATCAATGTCATCGAGAGCTTTATCTTCCTCCCATGGATCTCAGATATTGAAACATAAGTCTTCATCAAAGACTGGTCGCCCCACCAAGGTAGATCTCCTTCTAAGCATCGAGATGCCTCAAGCGTTGCCCTGGAGGGGGACACACCGGCCAAACAACTCTGGTGGGAGGACATTTCCTCCAAAGCCATCGTGGGGCCCAAGATGCTCCTGAGGCCTCTACCTCTGGAGAGCTCCTGGTGCCATGTTCGGGGATCGTGGCCCATAATACCTGTACTGATACCCAAGCATTGGTAAGCTCCATGGATCAACGCATCCTTGCCATTGAGTGGAGCTTAGCGGCCTTACTGGCAGCCTCTGTTCCAGTAAAACCCTTACATTCGGTTCTGCGGATGTCGGTACCGTTGCCGGTACCGATACAGACTGCATAGACTTTCCTGCTGCTTTCAATGCTACTGCCCATGCCAGCCCTTGAATCTGTTTCCGGTACTGAGGTTCTGGCTACACAAATTCCAAGTACCAGCTTTGACTGGTACAGAGTTCGCACGGAGCAGGAGCAGGGTGATACTTCGAGTCTTCGAATTCCGATTCATCTGACGATGAATCAGCCGATACTCGGGACTTACAGAACTCTACCAGAGGACCCATTCCTGTCTTCACAACAGCCCACCAGAGGACATGTCTTTCCAAGACTTTATTTGCGATGTTGCCAGGGGCTTGTCCATAACAGTAACATCGGAGAAAGAGCCTAGGGCTGAAGAATTGGAAATTCTTCAATACCCGAGAGCTCCAAAAGAAGCTGCTACGCTTCCTATTCACCGTATACTTCACAACTTCATGCTTCGTATGTGGGAGACACCTCTTACTATTTCTCCCCATACCCGCTGGCTCGATACCATGTACCAGGTACCAGAATGTCCCGGTTTTCAAAAGACAATTGCCGTACTATTCCATGGTAGTGGAATCGGCAATGCATTGAATCAAAAGCATGAAGACACATTCCTCTAACCCTCCGGGTAGGGAATTGAGAACCCTTGATGCTTTTGGTTGACGTTGCTTCCATGCTTTCGGTGAGAATCAGTTCTTATATACTCTATATGGGTATGTTCCTCAAGGAGGTAACTAAGGATTTGGAGTCAATGGCTCCTCTTCTCCCGGATGACAAGAGGGCAGATTATCTTACCCTTGTAAAGCATGCTCAGAACATCTCAAAGTTTGTCAACAGGGCAACTTTTGATTGCTTTGAATGCACCAGCAGATCTACATCTATATGCATCAGTGCATGCAGGATTACATGGCTCCAAGCATCGGATTTTGAACAGTGGGTTCAAGATAGGCTGGGTAATATCCCTTGCATGGGTGAAAACCTTTTTTGGCAAAGATTGACAAGACAAGGCCTCTCAGTTAGAATCTGAGAACACTACCCTGAATAGGCTCTCTAGATCTACTGCCAACCTAGCTAAAAATAAGGCAGCAGCAAAGAAGGCCTTCTTTAATAAAAAGAAGTAGTATTATTCCTGCTGCTCAGTGACTGCATCATGCTCCTCAAAAGGGATAACAGTCTCCAAAACATCAAAAGAAGGCTCAGATTCCCAAGTCTCAGTCACCTCAGCATCTCGGGCTGCTCTGTGTTTTTGATTCCTTTCTAGAGAACATAGCTGTCCTGCCTCTGAAGAATCCCGATCCTATCCACATTCCTGGCAGACTCTGTCATTAGGCCCACAGATGGCATCTTATTACCTCGGAGCAGTGAACATTAACAATAGTACTGGAGGAATACAGACTTCATCTGCAAAGCCTACCCTGTCCCCCGACCTCTAAGCGTTCCATTCTCAACCCCCTCTCACTGCTCTGCTTCTGCAGGGTGCCATAAAAGAGGTTCCAACATCCCAGCAGGGAATGGGTTTCTGTTCTCCCTACTTTCTTATTCCAAAGAAAACGGGGATACAGCCCATTCTGGACCTCAGGGACCTAAACAAGTGTCTTGTATGGGAGAAGTTCAAGATGGTCTCCCTGAGGACCCTTCTTCTCTATCTCCAGAGTCAGGACTGGTTCTGTTCTCTAGATCTAAAGGAAGCATACACTCATATTCTTATCCATCCAGAACACAGAAAGTTCCTGTGCTTCGTGTTTCAGGGAAGACACTATCAATACAGAGTTCTACCTTTCGGCTTCGCCTCTGTCCAAAGAGTCTTCACAAAGTGCATGGTGGTAGTAGCTGCATTTCTAAGGACTCTAGGGATATTTCTCTTCCCTTACTTAGATGACTGGCTCATAAGAGCAAGCATCTCTCAAGAGGCCAGCCTATCTCTCTCACGCACCATGCAGGTGTTTCAATACTTGAGATTTGTCATAAATCTTCCAAAGTCCCAACTCGTCCCCCCTCAAACTCTGGAGTTCATAGGGGCCCTCTTAAATACTTGGCAGTCAAGGGCATTTCTGCCCCAACTCTGCTGCACTCATCTCAATCAGCTAGCATCTCAGGCATGTCTCAAGGACTATCTCACTGCTCTAGAAATGCTACAACCTCTGGGTCATATGGCATCAACGGTGCATGTAGTTCCCTATGCCCATCTGCACAGCCCAATGGACTCTGGCATCCCAGTGGACTCAAGCCTCAGGTCGCCTCGGGGACAAGATAAGTCTCTACCCCTCTGGTCACATCTCTCCAGTGATGGTGTTCTCCAGAAAATCTCCTCGTAATGTCACCTTTTCAGATGGCTGCACATCAGTGTACCCTGATGAAGGACGCATCCAAACTGGGCTAGGGAGTCCTTCTGGGATCTCTCTCCACTCAGGGCCTCTTTTCACAGCAGAAGTCACAACTCCAGATAAATCTACTGGAGCTCTGAGCTATTTTCAGTGCTGGCAAGGTGTTCCAGGACCGCTTACGTTACCAAAAGGTTTTAGTCCAAACCGACAACCAAGTCGCCATGTTCTACTTGAACAAGCAAGGCGGAACAGATTCTTGGTCCCTCTGCAAGGAGGCTCTACATCTCTGGTCCTTTGCCATACATCAGGTTCACCTCTAAGCGGTGTATCTTCCAGGCAAACACAATGTCTTAGCGGATAGATTAAGTCGAATCCTTCTTCCCCACGAATGGTCACTTCATGTAGACATAGTGTCCTACATCTTTCAGATCTGGGGGACTCCAGAGATAGACCTCTTTGCCACTCTTCAGAATACCAAGCTCCCTCGCTTCTGTACCAGGACTCCTGCGTCGGACAGCCAACAAGTGGATGAACATAAGAATATAACATAAGAACATAAGATATGCCATACTGGGTCAGACCAAGGTCCATCAAGTCCAGTATCCTGTTTCCAGCAGTGACCAATCTAGGTCCTACGTACCTAGCAGTTTCCCCAAAAGACACAGGTTCCACAATACTTGTATTGGGTCAAGCATTGATATCCTGGATCCCTTCTTAATAATGGTTTATGGACCTTTCCTCCAGGAACTTGTCCAAACCTTTTTTAAACCCAGCTACACTAACAGCTTTTACTACATCCTCCGGTAACAAATTCCAGAGTTTGATTACACGTTGAGTGAAAAAATATTTTCTTTTATTAGTCTTAAATAGTTTACCCTGTAGCTTCATTGCATATCCCCTAGTCTTTCTATATTCTGATAACGTAAACAATCGATCTACGTTTACCTGTTCCACTCCGTTCATTAATTTATAGACCTCTATCATAGCCGTCTCTTTTCCAGGTTAAAGAGCCCTAATTTTTTTAGCCTTTCTTCATAGGGATATCCTTCCATCCCCTTTACCATTTTGGTGGCTCTTTTCTGAACCTTTTCTAATAAAGCTATATCCTTTTTAAGATACGGCGACCAGAATTGCACACAATATTCAAGGTGCGGTCTCACCATGGAATGGTATAGAGGCATTATAATTTGTTTTATTTTCCATTCCTTTCCTTATGATACCTAGCATTCTGTTTGCTCTCTTGGCCGCCACTGCACACTGGGCCGAGGGTTTTAACATGTTATCCACAATGACACCTAAATCTTTTTCCTGGGTGGTGGTTCCTAATGTTGAACCTTGCATTGTGTAACCATAGTTTGGGTTGTTCTTCCCTAGGTGCATAACTTTGCACTTGTCCGCATTAAATTTCATCTGCCATTTTGATGCCCAGTCTTCCAATTTATCAAGATCCTCTTGCAATTTTCCACAATCCTCTTGGGTTTTAACAACTTTAAATAGTTTTGTGTCATCTGCAAATTTGATAACCTCCCCCATTATTCCCTTTTCCAGGTCATTTATGAATATGTCAAAAAGCAGCGGACCCAGCACAGATCCCTGGGGTACACCACTATTCACCTTTCTCCATTGGGAAAATTGGCCATTTAGCCCTACCCTCTGCTTTCTATCTTTTAACCAGTTCCTGATCCACAATAGTACACTGCCTCCTATTTTATTTATTTATTTATTTTATTTGTGTGCTTTTCTATACCGCCCCTTCCAGAGATCAGGGGCGGTTTACAAGGAACTTAAACAACAATGTAGCAAACACTGCAATATTGCATTACATAGAACATTCAGTGAACATAAGAACTAAGTTACACGGAAACAATGTGTAAGTTATTTACATAAGAACATAATGGAACATAAAAACTATGTTACAAAGAACCAATGTGTAAATTATTTACATGGTTGACAAAAACTATTTATAATAGTTGTAGTTTTGCCAAAAGTCTCTGATGAGGGACCTTGTCAAAAGCTTTCTGAAAGTCCAAATACACTATATCAACCGACTCACCTTTGTCTACCTGTTTATTCACACCTTCAAAAAAACATAACAGATTAGTAAGACAAGATCTTCCTTGTCTAAAGCCATGTTGGCTGTCTCCCATTAAGCCATGACTATCTACATGTTCAGCGATTTTGTTCTTTATGATGGTTTCTACCATTTTTCCCGGTACTGACGTCAGGCTCACCGGTCTGTAGTTTCCCGAGTCACCCCTGGAACCCTTTTTAAAAATTGGTGTTATGTTCGCCATCCTCCAATCTTCAGGTATTACAGATGCTTTTCACCTCCACTGGGACCCAGCTTCCTTTATGCCTTCCCTCCCATTCCCCTAATTCTCAAGACTTTTTTCAAACTCCAGGTGGAGAGGAGCTTCATGATACTTATAGCCTCACGCTCTCTATGTCAACCGTGGTACCCTCTCCTGCTACATCTGTCTCAGACTCAACCCATAGATCTGGGATCTGCTCCAGATTTCCTCTCTCAAGAGGAGAGGGTGCTGCTCCATCCCAATCTGAAGTCTCTCCATCTCACAGCATGGCCTCTGAAGGCATAGCCTTTCAAGATATGAATCTTCCACAGGAGGTTAAGGACATCCTCATAGCTTCTAGAAAGCCATCCACCAGATGGTCCTATGCTTTTAAATGGTGTAGGTTTTCTATCTGATGTTCTCAGAAGAATCTTAATCCCTTCTCAGCTCCGGTGGAGACACTGCTCCAGTATCTCCTCCACCTTTCTTCATCTGGACTCAAAACCAATTCGGTAAGAGTACACTTAAGTGCAATTGCGTCCTCTCACTTTCCCTTAGATTGATAACCCATCTCCTCTCAGCCACTTGTAGCACGCTTCATGAGAGATCTTCTCTACTAAGCCTCCCATTAAACCACCACCAGTGGCATGGGACCTGAATGTTGTTCTAGGACAACTTATCAAGCTGCCCTTTGAACCTTTAGCCACTACGTCACTTAAGTTTCTGACATGGAAGGTCATCTTCCTCATTGCCCTCACTTCAGCAAGGCACCTTAGTGAGCTTCAAGCCTTGGTGGCCGACTTGCCTTAGACATGGTTCCACCATGATAAGGTAGTCCTTAGGATTCATCCTCACTTCATGCCAAAGGTGGTCTTGCCTTTCCACTTGAACCAGTCGGTTTTTCCCTAGACCACATTCATCTAGGGCAGAGGCAACCCTCCACACTCTTGATTGTAAACGTGCCTTAGCATTTTATCTTTAGAGGACTCGGGAGCACCGAAAGGCTTCTCAACTGTTAACCCCAAGTGACTAGGGTCAAAGGAGATGATCAGTCTCCAAACATACTCTCTCCAAATGGATAGCAGATTGCATCACTTTTGCTTATGATGTGGCGGGACTCTTCCTCAAGGGTAATGTCACTGCCCATAATGTTCGAGTCATGGCTACCTCGATGGCAAATCTATGTTCTGTAGCTATTGTTGAAATTTGCAAAGCGGCAACTTTGTCTTCGGTCCATACCTTTGCTGCTCACTACTGTCTGAACAAGGACTCCCGCCGGGATAGATACATAGAAACATGACGACAGAAAAAGACCACATGGCCTATCTAGTCTGTCCTTCCATATCAACCACTACAACAGTCCCCTTTTTTCCTTTAGAGATCCTGTGTGTTTGGGCAGGATGTTCTCCAGCATCTCTTTCAGACTTAGAGCAACCCCTACTCTCCATCCCGGAATTGGATACCAGACATCCATGGAGGATCCATGACCTCTTTAGGCTACTCTGAGGCAGAACTCCACCGGTCCTGAGGTCATTTCTCTGGCATGTTCTGGCTAGGGAGTCCCATATGTGAAGACTACATTCCTGCTTGTTCCTGGAGATAGCATAGTTACTCACCTGTAACAGGTGATCTCCGGGAACAGCAGGAATTAGTTCTCACAACCCACCCTCCTCCCCTAGGAGTTGTAGGTATTCTTTTCCTTTTCTCTCCTTTTATCTCAGCTACAAACTCAACTGAGGAGGGAGAGCTGGAAAGGCAGGAAGGCTGCTACGCCGGCACAGTGGGATGCTCCCAAAAGCTTTCGTATTAGACGCTGGGGAGTGTTCCTGCCTGGGCTTTGTCGGTACCGACATCACCCATATGTGAAGACTAAATTCCTGCTGTTCCCAGAGATCACCTGATACAGGTGAGTAACTACGCTTTAATGAAGTTAACTTGCATTAAGTGCCCATTGCCTTTTTATTTCTATGCGTGCAGTGGCACTTAATATACGTTAATTTCATTAACACACATTAAAACCTTTAATAAACATGCCCTTGAATGTTGGAGAACAGCATGAAAAACAACCAATGAATTTAATGAATGCTCTGTCAAAAATGGGAGTGACGTCCTAAACAAAGATCCATGAAGATAAGCCAGGCACTCTAAAACAAACCAAAGGATGTATATAGCACTTGCTTCTAGGAAACCCTGCCCTATTGCAGCTGATCCCTAAGTTTAATTCCTTAGTCTGGAACAATGAGCAAATCAGCGTTCTCAAGCATCTCATCAGTAATGTGCTTGTGGATTGCGTTACAAGCACAGGGATTTGGGCTAACTGTCCACCTACAGTTACTGTGCTGTCGTAAGGCAAACCTGCCATGGGTGCAACTGTCACCCATTAAGGTGACATTAGTTGCATCCACACTATCTGCACCAAGTGCAGGTAGTGCAGGCCACAAACACCCACTATATCTGCGCTGTGCTGGGAACACTATCCATCCCATCCAGTAGTTGTTCTGACTCACACTAGCAGGGTAGCAGGGGGTTTAGCACTGAGCTCCATGCTGCTTTTTCAGGTGGTGCCCAAACCACATGCTAAACCCTGCATTACTAGGTAGTAAACATACCCCATAGTAAGCAGAATACTGTAAGTCTGTTCTCTAGCATATGTGATACTCTTACATGTGCAAGCTGCACATTTTGGGGCTTCATTAGTTGTATGAAGCTTGAATAGAATCTTGATAAGTCCATATTTCTAATCTCTACTTCTTCCTAGAGTTATCTTGATGATTTAGATGTTCATATAATATTTCAAGCAGCATTATTTCCTTGTTTCTGTTATCGTAACATACTATTTGGTTTACCTCCAACTACTCTTACAGCCCTACAGCTAGTACAAAAAGTGAATGCCAGAGTAATATTAAATATGTCTAGGTTTTGAATAATTACCCCTGATTTATTTAAATTTCACTGGCTGCCAATTGATTGTCAAATCAAATATTCCTTATTATCCCTTCAGTACAGTCCCAACATCTGGGTTGTCAACTCTCACCAGCAGCTTGGAGAATGGGCATATCATCTCTGATGACTTCAGTGTTCTTAGGCAGCTGGCAGCTCCTACCAGCCTAGGGTTGCCAACTTTTTCACCGAGAAAAACCCGACACCTGTGACTCGCCATGCTCCACCCATTCTCCGCCCCTAGTCCCACCCCTGCCCCGCCCCCAGCCCCACCCACAAAAATTACCGAGGATACGTGTAGGCTAACTTCCTTGGTCAGATAATAATTAAACTGGGAACCCCAAAAGCCAAACATGAAATGTACAACACTGGAGAAATAAAACTATAAAGTAATTTCCTCTTGCACTAAACAAAAACGCAAAGATGTTAGCAATAGACACTTCCCAGACCAGACATATTCCAGTTAATAAATTCAAAATAAAAAGTATTTTTCTACCTTCTGTTTGGGCATTTTATTTTTCAGTTGCAATTGCTCCAGTCACTTTCTTCTGGTTTCTTTGTGTCTTCTGCAAGCTATCCATTTGTCCTTTCTTCTCTTTTAGATGTTTTCCATTCTCTCTCTATTTCTGCTTGTTTCCCTTTTGCTCTTTCCTTATTCCTTTATCATCCATTTAAATTTCACCCTTCCATTCTCAAGCCCCTCTTACTCTCCCAATACCCGGCCCATCGTAGACTTTTCTTCCACACAAAATATATTTTCCCCTCTCCATTCTCATTCCCCATCCATTCTAGTCCTCCCCCAAAATCAGTTCCCTTATAGTTCTAGAGCCACCCAGCATCCACTCCCTTCTAGTCCCATTCTCCCATGCCCCACATCAGCCCATTTCCAGTCCTATTCCAGCTCTTCATAAGCCCATTTCCAGCGCTAGCCCTCACATCACAGGCCATTTGCAGTCCTAGCCCCTCCACCATCACAGCCCATTTGCAGTCCTAGCCCCCCTAATCACAGCCTATTTCCAGTCCAAGTTCCCCCTCCCTGCACCATAGCCCATTTCCAGTCCAAGTTCCCCCCCTCATAGCCCTTTCCCAGTCCAGGTCCCCCCCCCTCTCAACACAGCCATTTTTTTTTCCTAGCCCCCCCCCCCCCATCAAAGCCCATTTGTAGTCCTTGGCCTCCCCCCCCCCCCCCCGACCAGCACTGCAGCTTCACCACCCCCCTTAGTGCAGCTTCACCCCCTGCCACTTAGTGTAGCTTTGCCTCCCTTAGTGCAGCTTCACCCCCTTAATGCTGCTTCCACCCTCCCCCCACTCCTCAGTGCTGCCTCTGCTTTGCCCCATGCAGCTGCTGCTTCTGCTTTTTACAGAGCAGCAGCTGCAATAAACTTAATTTGAAAAGGAAGAGAAACCTGAGGAGCACTCCGGTTGTCCTTCTGCAGCCCCTAAGGAAGTGATGTCAGAGGGTGAGGGCTCCTCAGGTTTCTCTTCCTTTTCAAATTAACTTTATTGCAGCCACTGCTCTGTGAAAAGCAGAAGCAGCGGCTGCACGGAGGAGGATCGATCGCGATCGCGTTCGCATTCGCGCACTGCAGAGAAAAGCGTTTTTTTTGCTCTGGCCGCTCCCGATCTCGCGGCCAGAGCAAAAAAACCGGCTTTTTAAGGGCCGGTTCTATATCTGTGCCGGCAGCCGGCCTGGCCATGGAAAAACCGGCCAGGCCGGCTGAAAACCGGCCAGTTGGCAACCCTATACCAGCCCCCAGTAAACTCGGTTTCCAAGCAGCTGGAGAGAGCTGGTCCCTTAGCCTGGACTTACTGAAGGGACAACTAAGCAGCTTTTTGTTTTGGGCATTTTTTGCAGTGAATTGGGGCATAAGAAACACCTAAAGCTGTCAGCCTAATAAAGTCTGTTTAAAAAAAAAATGAAAAGGACGGACAGTACTGGCACTTTGAGAGATCGGCAGGGGGAGGGGTGTCCATAGTCAGCAGAATCAATGGCTCCCGAACCCAGGGACAGGTGAGGAGCTGCGGCTAACTAGCATGGCAAGAAGAAAAGTAAACTCTGTGACTGTCTGCCATCACTCAGACTCTCAAAGTCAGCAGATAACAGGGGTTGCGGGAGTAGGGGAGGAGGGCAGAGCAATCCTCCGCTTCAGCCACCTGGAGGGCACAGTCACTGGTGTAGATCCAGGGAAGGTAAGCACTTTAATTTTGCGGGGGTTTAAATGGAGCAAGCACAGGGCCATTTTTTGAGCACGGGAAACTGCACCATTTCTTTGGGAGTTTTGAGAGCAGAGGGGAAGTAGGATCAGATATTGGGGTAAGCTAATTTCATCGCGTTTTGTTATTTTTGAACTTTCTTGGCTTCTCCAGTTCAAACCGAAAGTAAAAAAAAAAAAGCGACAGGCCCCATCAGACAACATACTGCAACAACTGGTATGAAGGTTATTCAGGGGAACAGAAGAGACTTGGAAGCGCTCGTCATCCCCTGATTCCGCAATGCCCTCAAAAGCCACATGTTTAGCATGTGGCTCCAAATGTAGCTCAGTCTCTGCCGTAGGTTGTTGCCACGGGCGCTAAGCGGAGTCACGGTCCCTCGAGGAAGGCCTTGTGGAAGAGTGTCTCGCTAAGACTGGAAAAGCAGGTACTTCTAGGGGGTCTGAGGGGGACTTGCAAGTCACTGGGGGGGGGGGGGGGCGTGCGATGTTCCTGGGAGGCACAGGACTTCCAGCCATGTTTGAGAAGGTGGACAGGCATGTTCTGGTGGTCCTTGAATGGAATGACAAGGAATTGCCATCCCCTCGACAGTCTATATCTCAGAAGACACCCGGGAGCTTTTCTCCCGAGTTTGTACTGCTTATGCATAAGGCATTCTGCATGAAGCAGCAGGGGTAGAACCATCTGGGATGACAGGATTTGGAAAGAGAAAAAGGCTGCCGGAAGGCACAGCGGATGAGGAGCCTGCGTATGGTAAGTGTTGGTTAGAGACAGGCACCTGGGAGGAGATGGGGTCACTCCACTCCGAGGACCTTGAAGGACCTGGGATTAGAACCAGGAGAACTGGAAGAAGGGGAGACTCCGCAGGAGGAATCTTGCATTGTGCGAGTATTCTGCAGGGAAGAATTGCTGGCGCTTATATTGCAATTGTTAAAAGCGGTGAACATGGGTGCAGGGGTTCCCAGGAGGAAGATCCCTTAGAGGACATTCAAACTGTTCCAGGCGGTCCAGAAGTCGCAGATGGTGTTTCCTCTGCATAGGGTGATAAAACAGATGATACAGGAGAAGTGGGAGGTCCCCGAGGCCGCACTAAAAGGTACTCTGGCTATGGCCCGGATTTTACTGTCTTCCATAGCAGGAAAAAGAGATTCTCCTCTCCCATAAGGTGGATGCAGCGGTGTCTGTGGTCACTAAGACCACAATACCGGTGGCAGGCAGCACAGCACTCAAGGAAGTGCAAGACAAAGTTGGAAATTTTGTTGAAATAAACCTTTGACATTAATGCCCTGTCTTTGCAGACATTGGTTTGTGGCACTTTTGTGGCTAGGGCCTACCTGCATTTAGTACAAAGCATACTGGAAACTGCTGGACAAGAGCAATCTCCACCCCCGGAGGCAGCTAAGCTGGAGTCGGGGGCAGCCTACTTGGCAGATGCCTTTTATGACCTCATTAGGGACCTCTCAAAGGGTATGGCTTCAGTAGTAGCTGCTCGTCTGTATCTGTGCTTACAAAATTGGTCGGTGGATGTCGCCTCTAAGATTGAGTAAGCTGCCCTTTTTAAGGATAAGCTTCTATTTGGCAAGGCCTTGGACAAGTTGGTAAAGGATTTGGGGGAGACAAAAGGAGGCCGGCTCCCAGAGGATAAACAGAAGCTGGGACAGATAGCCAGCCACATGATTTCTGAAGTTTCCGGGTGGTGCACTTTGCACCCTATCAGAGGGGACACTATCCAGCCCAGGAACAGGTCTTTGGCGGATTTTGAGGGATGGGATGAGGTTTTTACTCCTCTACCTCATCTGCTCCCAAAAAGCCACAAAGAAATGAGGGAAGCCCAGTGGAGGTTATTTCCATGGGAGGTTGGCTGTGGAAATTTTACCTGGCTTGAGTCTGGATCATGTCCGACCAGTGGGTCTTAGTAGTTAGAGAGGGCTACGCACTAGAGTTTGCATGACCTCACGGATGCCTTTGTTCGGTCACCTTGCATAGTGGCAGGAAAGATTGCTGCAGTGCAGGACACCTGAAATTGACTACTGCAGTATGGCTATGGTCGATACTTAATTTATTTCATGGTGCCCAAAAAGGAAGGCACTTCTTGACCAATCCTAGATCTCAAGCAGGTAAATTGTTGTCTTTGCATACTATGCTTCTGCATGGAAACTCTCGGGTCAGTGATTGTGGCAGTCAGAGAAGGCCTAGCAACCACTCTATGCACATTTACCAAAGTCATGTTAGTGGGAGGGTATACTGGCTCATTCGGGCTGAGTCTGCAGAAGACAGCAAATGAACCACAGCGCGAGTCATTGAGTTTCTACAAGAACTCAGCTGGGTGGTCAATTTTGCAAAGTCTCATCTGGTGCCCTCCCAAGACCTGGTATATCTGGGAGCCCGGTTTCAAACCAACAAGGGCAGGGTAGCCCTGCCACTGGAAAGGATGCAGACCTTGCAGAGGCAGGTCAATCAGTTTATCCACATGAAAGTACCTACGGCTTGGCATTATCTCCAACTCCTAGGGTTCAGGGGCAGCGACTATCGAATTGGTGCCATGGATGCAACTCACATGAGACCTCTGCAGAGGGCGATATTCTGGAGATGGTCGGCACAATGCCATCTGCTGTCCCATCCATTGCCATGCCCAAAGGCAACGTGGTTGGCACTCCGGTGGTGGCTGGGACCAGAGAGGTTGTTGGTAGGCATGCCTCTAGAGACACCCATCTGGATTCTGTTGATGACAGATGCCAGCCTCACGGGCTGGGGGATCCATTGCCAGTATCAAATAACACAGGGAGTTAGGACCATGGTGCAGAGAGCATAGTCTATCAATTGCCTGGAGATGAGCAGTGTTTCTAGTGCTGCAGGAGCTTTTCACACAAACTTGCATGGAAAGGCAGTTTGAATGTTCTTGGACAGTGCCACTATGGTAGCTTACATCAGCCATCAAGGAGGCATGAGCAGCGTGCCTCTCGAGAGCGAGATAGATCCGTTGTTGGCATGGGCGGAAGATAATCTGCAGGCCATTTCGGCAGCCCTTGTAGCAGGAACAGATAATGGTAGACTACCTCAGTCTGATTTACCTGGATCCCAAAGAATGGTCACTCAGCTATGCCGTCTTCACACAGATAGTGAACAGGTGGGTTTCACCGATCATGGATCTGATGCAATGTTCACCTTGACAAAGCTAACTGCTTCTTTAGCAGATGAAGGGAGTGGATGTTGGATGGTCTAGATGCCCTGGTACAACACTGCGCAACGGATGGGCTGCTGTATGTTTTTCTGCTGTGGTCACTGATAGGGTATCTACTGCAAAGGATAGAGGCACATCCAGGTCGGGTCGGGCTCTAATAGAGCGTTTTCCTTTATGGCACCAGAGTTATGGAATTCTATTCCTGAAGACTTAAAAACTCAGGAAGACATTAAGGACTTTCGCAGATCTTTAAAGATTTATTTATTTATAGAATCATTTGGTGAAATAACTTAAATTAACCATTATGTATATTTAATTTCACTATGATATAGTATTATAACATACTGTTTTGTTTTAAATTTATATTGCAATATATCAATTTTGTTTTCCCATACCCTCAGTATTTAAACCTTTGTTGTCTTGTCAACCACTTTGATTGAAGGATAAGGTGGTATACAAAACTGGTTAAATAAATAAATAATTGCACTCGACTGGTCCCATAGACCATGGTATGTGGATCTGCTCCAGCTGACAGTGGACCATCCACGGTGCCTCCTGAATCGACCCAACCTCCTGTCGCAGGGGCCGGTATTAATGCTGCAAGTGGATCAATTCTTGCTTAAGCTTGGCTCTTGAAAGGGCACAGTTGAGAAAGAGGGGCTTTCTCCAGGAACAAGCAGGAAGTCAGTCCTCAATTATGGGGTGACGTCGGCACCGACGGGGCCCATGCGGAGCAATACCCCAGCTTTCAAAGAAAGCCTTTGGGACTGCTGCCACACATGCGTGGTCCTCTTCCCACCCAAGGTGCCATCTTGCTCAGTCTCCCTTTTTCCATGGAGCCCTTCGGACGCACGTCCTCGTCCCTCGGAAAGCGTTTTGTTTTTTTCGCCTTAACAGGCTCTCTTTTTTCCCCGATTGCACCGGTCCTCTATCCATCCTTCCCCGCTCTACTTTTTAGAGCTATCGGGGATACTCTTTTCTTATTTTTTTCGTTATGGGCTTTGCGCCCTTTTTTCTTCTCTAACCACTGGCCGCGTGGGTCTTCGACCTCGTAGGGGTCATTTTTGCACCCATGGCCACCGGATTCAAAAAATGCGATAGATGCTCTAGGAACATGTCGCTTACTCATGACTGTTTTCTGCGGTGTCTGGGAGCTGACCATGACCCAGAGCTCTGTTCGCTCTGCAAGAAAATGTCCTCTAAGGCTCTGCTCAATCACAAGCAGAAGTCCGAAGACATTTTCCGAAAGGCCCCGGTGGCGCCCTCGGTCATCTCTCCTCCGGTGGGTTCTCCTCCTGCGGCCCCGCACTCTTGGCGGCACTCCGACCAGGGTTCCCCCGAGGTGGAGCGGAGAAAAAGAAGAAGGCCTTGAAGTCGCTGTCTGGGGCTCCCGACAAGCGCGAGCGCTCCCATGCCCGGTCACTTAGCCCCTTTGGTGTTCCTGAAAGTCGGACAAGGAATGGCCCTGCAAGGTACCCCACACAGAAGCGGAGGCCTCCGGTGAAGGTGCCAGTCTCCTGAGGGTCGTCCCAGTGAGGACCCCCTCTCCTCCTTGACGCCCAATCCAGTGACCCCAGTATCTGCGTTCATTGCTTCCCAGCAGGCGCTTACGGCCAGCTTTGCTGACTTGCGCCCAGAGACCGCAGGTCCCTCGCGTGGGACACCCAAATCCGTCCAGGAAGCCCCCGAGAGCCGCAGGCCTCATGACGGTCCTTGACGTCGGTCTCGCTCATCCTCCCGTTCCCTTGGAGGCAAGATCAGCCAAGGCCTCGGGCACCAGGCCACCGGCCATTGGACAGGACGACCTGCCTGGCTTGGACTCCTCGACCGACTTCTCGGACTGGGAGTCTGATGGGGACACCTCCCCGGAAACCTGTACCCACTGGGATCTTCCGTCGGATCCCTCGCCGCCTACATTCCAGCAGCGCTCGCCATCTGAAGACACCTCCTTTCTGGTGTTCATTCGGGACATGGAACGGGCCCTTAACCTAGTTACCCAGGCTGAGGAGGACCCTCGTGCTGAAGAACTCGACATTCTTCAGTACGAGTCCTCGCCCAGGGAATCAATCACTGTGCCTGTACTGTCGATTCTATCTCGGCTGCTGCTCCGCATGTGGGAGGCCCCAGCCTCTGACCCCATCGTGAGCAAGCACCTTGACACGATGTACAAGGTGCAGCGTGGGCCAGGCTTCCGAAAGACCTAGCTCCCACACACCTCGATGGTGGTGGAATCGGCCATGAGGAAGCAAACGAGCCCAAAATCAGACTCGTCGGTACCACCCGGCCGAGAGTCGAGAGCCCTTGACACCCTGGGTCACAAAGCCTACCAGGGTTCCATGCTCTTTTGTCACATCCAGGCATATTAACTGTACATTGGTATGTTCCTGCGCGATTTGTCTAAGGAACTCAGGGGTTTCTCCACAGGAATCGAAGGAGAGCCCCTCGACAGATTCCTCGCCCTGCTCAAGTCTGTCGCTGACTGCTCCAAGTACCTCTCTCGAGCCTCCTATGATGGCTTCGAGACATTGGCTAGGTGGCGACTGCAGGCAATGGGTGCAGGAGACGCTTCTGGATGTGCCCTGCCTTGGCGAGCAGCTCTTTGGCAAGCCGATGGAGGAGAAGGCTGTGGAAATTGAGACTGAGTTCATCACCAGGACCTGTCTCTCCTGTAAAACTTCTACCCTGCCTCGGAAGAAGCAGCCAACCAAGAAGCCCTTCTTCCCTAGAAAGGGTCTCCAGTATCGAGGCTATCTACCATATCCGGCTACCCCCATGCCGGCCACTCCGGCGCAGGGAAAGTCTGGCCAGGGGCATCGTAAGCCAAAGGGACTGAAGGCCCAAACGCCAGCTCCCCTGCAACCCACTCAGGGGTTTTAATGCCATCAGCATAGCCCCTCGTCTTTCGGCGATGCAGCAGCCAGTGGGGGAACGCCTGTCCTGCTTCGCCCCATCATGGGCTCTCATCACCTTGGACACTTGGGTCCTCCAAGTCGTCCGGGATGGCTGTTGCCTTCATTTCGACAGGCTTCCACCTCCTTTCTCCCCAGCGGAGCCTCCTCGACTCCCCGCACGCCAGCTTCTGCTGTAGCGGGAATTGCACTCTCTCCTCACCCAATGGGCAGTCGAGAAGGTCCTTCCCCACCTTTGAGGTTGGGGCTTCTATTCCCAGTACTTCCTCATCCCAAAAATGACGGGGGGTCTAAGGCCTATCCTTGACCTCCACAGGCTAAACAAGTTCCTGGTGCAGGAGAAATTCAAGATGTTCTCTTGGCGTGCTGCTGCCCTTCCTCCGGCAGAGCGACTGGCTATGCTCCTTGGATCTAAAGTACGCTTACGCTCACATCTTAATCCACCCCAACACAGGCAGTATCTGCGTTTCAGGGTGCAGGGAGAGCACTTCCAGTACAGAGTGCTCCCCTTCGGCCTTGCGTGCGCCCCACGGGTCTTCACAAAGTGCCTCATCATGGTCGCCGCTTACCTTTGGTGTCAGGCCATGCCAGTCTTTTCCTACCTCGACAATTGGCTCATTAGGGGCTCCTCGGCCGAGGAGGCTCGGCGAGCAATGTTGAGCGCTGTCCTCCTCTTGGAGAGCTTGGGGTACTTGGTCAACTACCCGAAGTCTCACCTCGAACTGGTGCAGGCTCTCGAGTTCATCGGGGCGTGCCTCAATACTCAGCAGGCGATTGTCTTCTTGCCGGTGGATCGCTCCACCTGCTTTTGAGCTCTGGCAGCTTGCGTCCAAAGCGCTCACCAGGTCACCGCTCAGTCCATGCTACGTCTCCTAGGCCACATGGCCTCAACCGTACATGTTTTTATTTTATTTTATTTATTTGTTAAACATTTTTATAAGTGCAGTTTACAGAAAACAAAGGTATGAATAGTACAATTAGAACGGGTACTTATTCAATTAAATAGAATACATGTGGTTCCTCACACCCGCCTGCACATGCGGAAGGCTCAGTGGTGTCTCAGTGCCCAATGGAGCCAATCCCTCGGACACCTCAGGGACCACGTCAGGGTTCTCCCCAACCTCCGCTTGTCCCTGAGCTGGTGGCAAAACCCCCCGCAACCTCCTATGGGGATTGCCCTTTCAGGCCCCACAGCATGATATGGTGCTGACGACAGATGCTTCCCTGTTATGGTGGGGAGTCTATTGCGGACCTCTCTGCACGCAGGGGCAATGGTCGCCCAAGGAATCTCAGCATCAGATAAACCTGCTCATACTCCGGGCCATTCGGTCGGCCCTGAGGGCCTTCGAGGAACACCTCAGCGGGAAATCAGTTCTAGTACAGACCGACAACCGTGTAGCAATGTTCTACATCAACAAGGAGGGTGGCACGGGATCGCGTTCCCTCTGCCAGGAAGTGGTCCTTATCTGTTCTTTCGATTCCCGATGGAGGATGTCCCTCAGGGCAACGTACCTCCCAGGTCAGGAGAATGGCCTGGCGGATAGACTCAGCAGAATCCTTCGCCCCCACGAATGGTGGCTGGATCCCAGAGTAGCAGACTGGCTGTTTCTCCGCTGGGGCACTCCGGCAATAGACCTCTTCGCCAGCCCCCAGAACACGCAGCTCCCCTGCTTTTGCGGCCCAGTGCCGCACCCGAGCATGGAGGTCCCTAATGCATTTCTCCTGGGCTTGTCCTCCAGTCTTCTCTATGCATTCCCTCCTTTCCCCCTCATTGTGAGGACTCTGTTTAAGGCTCAACAGGACGGGGCATCGTTGATTCTAGTGGCCCCCTTGTGGCCTCGGCAGCCTTGGTTCCCACTCCTCTTCTGGCTGTCGACGGAGCCTCTGGTTCCCCTGGGCTCTGCCAGGGGTCTGCTAATGCAGGAGGAGGGTCGGGTGCTGCACCCGAACCTAACCTCCCTATCCCTCATGGCCTGACGGCTGAACGGGACTCCCTAGCCTCTCTGGCATCCCTCTGGGTCATCGAGTCACCACACACAGGGTCTGAGCCAAAGTGGCCTCGGTGGCCTTGCTGTGTTCCGTGCCCCTGATGGACATCTGCCGGGTGGCGACCTGGTCTTCCATAAACATCTTCGCTGCCCACTACTGCCTGGAGAGGGAGTCCCAGCGGGACAACGCCTTCGGCCAGGCTGTACTCCGTAATCTGTTCGGGGTATAAGCAACTCCTGCCCTCCGACCCTTCTTCATGGCTACTGAGGGCTTCGCCCTGAGGACTCGGGCCCCTTCGGGCTTTGACTTCTGCTTACGACCTCACAGAGGCGTTTTTTGGTTACAGGTTCAGTAGCCTGTAGCTAGGGATTCCCATAAGTGAGGACTGACTTCCTGCTTGTTCCTGGAGAAAGTGTAGTTACACACCTGTAACAGGTGTTCTCCAGGGACAGCAGGAATCAGTCCTCACTACCCTCCCACCTCCTCTGATGAGTTGCTGAATTTTTGTCCTTCCCTTGCTATCTGCTTGGTAGGGCTCAAGCTAGGGGACCTGACTGAGGAAGATGGCACCCTTGGGCAGGAAGAGGACCATGCATGCGTGGTAGCAATCCCAAAGGCTTTCTTTGAAAGCTGGGGAATTGCTCCGCAAGGGCTCCGTTGGTGTCAATGTCACACCATAAGTGAGGACTGATTCTTGCTGTCCCTGGAGAACACCTGTTACAGGTGAGTAACTACGCTATTTGGTCCCAGTGATCTCCACATTGTTAAAGGCTTGTAAGAGGTCTAAGCTGCTCTCGTATGTCCAGGTTTGGAGGATATTCGAGGCTTGGTGCAAGACTAAAGGGTGCCATCCTCTGGCGGCAACAGTGCCTGAGGTCTTGGTATTCTTGCAAGCAGGTCTGAAGAAGGGACTGGTCTGCAGTTCCCTACGAGTGCAGGTAGTGGCAATTACCTGCTATAGAGGTAGAGTCCAAGGGGTTTCCTTGGGAACCCATCCAGATGTCATTTGGTTTCTGAGGGCAGTGAAGCAGGTGCATCCTCCATTATGAATGGTAGTTCCCTCGTGGGACTTTAACCTAGTTTTGTCAGTACTGATGACAGAGCCCTTTGAACCTCTGGGGTCTTGTACATTGAAGGATTTGACGTTGAAGACAGTTTTACTGGTGGCAATCTGTTCCACACGTAGGATTTCGGAACTGTAGGTGCTCTCGTGCCAGGAGCCGTTTCTCTCCATTTCGAAGGAAAAGGTGGAGTTATGGGCGGTTCCTTTTCTGCCCAATGTGTTATCCACCTTTCAGTTGAATCAGCTGGTGTTTGCAGGCACAGAGGAGGATCAGTGGGAGCCTGATTTGCGATTGTTGGATATCCAGCGGACGTTAAGGCGTTATCTGAAGAGAACAGCACCATTCTGAAGTCAGACTATTTGTTCATGCTCTCTGGGGAGCCACATCAAGGGGAAGCAGCTTCCAAGGCCTCTCTCTCTTGATGGATTTGAGAGACAACTTCTTCTGTTTATCTCCCAGATGTCGGGACTGCACTGGCAGGTACCAAGTGTCCTAAGGGCACATTCAACTAGAGCGCAAGTGGCTTCATGGGCCGAGTTTAGCCTAATTCTACCGGTGGATATCTGCTGGGCATCTCTGCATACTTTTGTCAAGCTTTACTATCTGGATGTGCAGGCGATGGGGGATGCAAGGTTTTGTGCGGCGGTCATCAAGGCCGGGTTTGCAGGTCCCTCCCGAATGTAGTACTGCTATGGTACATACCAGATGTGGGGACTGCACTGGATGGACAATAAGGAAGATGAAATTAAACCTTACTTGCTAATTGGCTTTCTTTTAGGACCTCCAGTGCAGTCCCGGACACACCTGTGTGATTCACTGATAGTTATCCCGGTCCAGGAGAAAGTCATCTTACTAGTAAGATTCGGGGGTAGAATGTTTCTTCTCATGAGAGGTGCTCCCTCTGGGAAGCATCAGATGGAGTCCGAAAATGAGTATTAAAGTCAAGAGAACAGAGTTGTTCTCAGGTGTAAGTCATAGGGTCAAAGGGGCGTTGATTTCTTTAAGGGAGGTCTTCCCAGAAATCTATGGACAACCTTTCTCTTCCGTTTTATTTATTTTATTTATTTGTGTTTTTTCTATACCGCCCCTTCCAGAGATCAGGGGTGGGGGTCTTGTTCAAAGTTAAGTATAGTATGTTTTTGAAAAAAAATTTTGGAGGATAGTTATTACATCTTATTGTTGCTCCTGTGAATGCTTTGTCAATTGTTTACTGAGGGGTGGTGGGAGGTGCCAGCAATCTAAGAACACTGATGTCAGAGATGACATGCTCAGTCTCCAAGCTGCTGGTGAGAGTTGACAACCCAGATATTGGGACTGCACTGGAGGTCCTCAAGGAAAGCCAATAAGCAGGTAAAGTCTAATTTCACAATTGTTAGTTTTGACATTTAAGTTAGTCAGATGACAATCCATGAATTATCTGGCATCCATTATTACATTCACATCAGTCTAATCCTCCAGCAAACGTGCTGTTAATTTTTGTTAAACACTGAAGGACTTAAGGATTTTTTCTTCAGTATTGTTTGCAAAATGATGTGCTTTTTTATGATAGTATTATTTCACATTCTGTGGCCTTTGTCCATAGACCTCTTCAGATTGTGTGCTGCTCATTTCTTTGTCAAAATGACACATAAAAGAGCTAACTTGAGAAGTTATATACCATTTGCATATGGAAAAAAACTATTTACATGTGTAAGTTGGCATTTACATATAAGGATAAGGATTCTACGGCATGCTAAATTTAAAAGCAGATGTGGTGTGGGTGCTCCTTCATATATATGTGCATTCTGTATTTTAGTATGGCAATACATGAATACCTTGGAAAATTTCCTTGTTGGCATTTATTCCTGCAGTCACACAACTCTTGGCAAGCTTATTTGGAGCTGGGATATGGAGGAAAGCTTGAGAGGGAACTTGTGCTTACCTTGCTGGTACTGAGAACTAACCCCCTATTATAAAAGCTTGACTTTTGGAGGACAGCTCATTAATCTGTTCTCTGCAGATGTGCAGATTTCCAAAATCTGCCACTTATACATGTAAATGGCATTTACATGTATAAGTAACAAAAAAAATCAGTAGTTATAGGTTTGTTTACATGCAGATCCCCTTGTGATGCCGCTCTTTATGATCCTTTTCTTTTGAAAGGAAATTCTTTCAGAATGCTGTGCTCTTATCCCACGTAACTTTCTACTAGCTCTTCATGGGCATGCACTTGTGGAACATCATGCACAGTTTGGATGAGTTTCTGAACTTTCTCTCTCCAGAGAAAGCTGCGCAATATTGTTCCATAGTGATGCAAAAGGAGTGTGAAAAATGCATTGTCTGAAAAACATATGATACGTTTGATACAGCATAGAAAGCCTCCTACTGAGTATTGGTGCTTGGAGAATCTCATGGTTCTGGATTTCAAACTTACAACCAGTGTGCAGGAGCAACTCGCTGATGTGTCTTGCTGTGAAGTCTCTTTAGGGCTAAGGTTCAAGAAGCTGTGACCATGATCAAGTAGCATACTGACACCTTGAAAACCAAATCTCACCTACGTCCGACCTGGCAACTTCATCAAGGAATTTCTTTAGTGGGGGTGGGGGGAGTGGAGAGGCAGCAAAGAACCTATTACTGTCACAGGTGTAGATACCATCCTCTCTCCCGCTTCTCTCAAACCAGGCAACATTCTTGCTCCCATCATCAGTGGTGGAAGGTTCATAAATCCCAGCTAGTGTCCTAGTATAATATAATGCCTCTGGATTGCTCCATGGTGTGACCGCACCTTGAATATTGTGTGCGATGCTGGTCGTCATATCTTAAAAAAGATATAGCGGAATTAGAAAAGGTGCAGAAAAGAGCCACCAAAATGATAAAGGGGATGGAAGGATGCCCCTATGAGAAAAACTTAGGGCTCTTCAACTTGGGAAATAAGATGGCTGAGGGGAGGTATGATAGAGGTATATAAAATAATGAATGGACTAGAACGGGTAAATGTAGATAAGTTGTTTACTCCTTCAAATGTAGAAAGACTAGGGGAGATGTGATGACACTATACTACAGCATATTTAAGATATGTAAACTCTGGAATTTGTTATCAGAGAATGTAGTTAAAGCTGTTAGTGTGCCTGGGTTTAAAAGGGATTTGGACAAGTTCCTGGAAGAAAAATCTACAAACCATTATTAAAGAGGACTAGGGACACTATCAACAATGAGCCGCCTGACTGAAGGCCGAACACAGTTTAGGACAACTATTCAGAAGGTCACCATGAGTTGACACTGACTCGACGGCACTTAACAATCGGGACATCCACTGCTTACACCTGAGATAAACAGGTATGGAATCTGTGTACCTTTTTGTGAACCTGACAGGTACTTGTGACCTGGCTTGGCTGCTATTGGAAACAGAATATTGGGCTTGATGGACCCAATATGTTATCTCTTATGTTCTTATATGTCAAAAACTGGGTATGGAGTTTTGACTGGTTCCTAGAGAATATAGTAGATACCCTTGTCCTGTTTCCAGACAACCTTTCAGCCAGAGGAAGGGCCATATTCTTTGCAGGTCATTGGCCCCTTATAACCGCCGACTCATGTGCTCAAAATATTCTGCGAGGAGTACAGAAGTCACTCCATTCAAGCTCCTTCCAAATTGCCCTCCGAGAGCATTCTGGCCACTCAGCACAAGGATATACTAGTTTAGGAACACTCTGCCCTTCAGTCTGTAAATTCAGTTGGGCCATCCCATGAGGACAGGAAGGGATGGAATTTTACTCAAGGTATTTCCTGGTACCTAAGAAAACAAGGGGGACACCGTTCCATCTTAGGCCTGAGGGATCTGAATGTGTATCTAGTTCGCAAAAGGTTCAAAATAGTTTCCCTGGGCACCCTGCTACCTGCACCATTTTCTTCAAAAAGGGGATTGGCTATGTTTTTTGGATCTGAAGAACACTTGCACCCACAGAGGAGTGACAAGGGAGATATGATTCAGACCTTTAAATACTTAAGAGTATTAATGGACAAACAAACTTCTTCCAAAGACAGGGAAGCTGTAAAACTAGAGGGCATAACATGAAGCTGCAAGGGGGTAAACTGAAAGGCAATGTCAGGACATACTTTTTCACTGAAAGGGCGGTGGATGCCTGGAATGCCCTCCCGATGGAAGTGGTGGGGGCAAACACAGTTACAGAATTCAAAATGGCATGGGATAGACACAGTGGATCCCTTTATAATAGGATAAAATCAAAATAAGCATAACTATCTCTTATATCTGAACAAATAGGGGTGACATACACGGAACGGTGGGTACATCCCTAAACAAAGGCATGGGGAGAGGTGACCTGCACGGAGCGGCAAGTGCACCTACTCTTGCCGCCTTGCTGGGCAGACTAGATGGACCATACTGGTCTTTATCTGCCGTCATTTACTATGTTACTATGTTACATATAGATACATTCTCCAGGACCAAACAGGAAGTCAGTCCTCACATATGGGTGACATTGACGTCGATGAAGCCCTTGCGGAGCATTTCCCCAGCTTTCCAAGAAAGCCTTTGGGAATGCAGGGACGCATGCGCGGTTCCCTTCCCGCCTAAAGGTGCCATCTTGCTCAGTCTCTCTTTTTCCGTGAAGCCCACCGGACGTGTGTCCTAGTCCTCCCGGAAAATAGTTAGATTTTTTCGCGATTTCTTTGCTATTTTTTCTCCGGTTCGATGCCGGTTCCCCTCCCGCCGGGTTGGGTACACCGGTATCGAGCCCAATCTTCTTTTTTCGGTTTTTGCCCTTCGTGGCTGGCGTTCGCGCCCTTTTTTTCTTTTTCCCTGGAAGGCCGGTCCTTTGACCTCGCGGGGACTCTTTTTTCCCCGATGGCTTCCAGCGGCTTCAAAAAGTTTGATCAGTGCAAGAAACTAATGTCTCTCACCGACACACACGACTGCTGCCTTTGGTGCCTCGGTCCTGACCACGATCCTAAGATGTGTGGACCATGTGGAAAAATGTCTTCCAAGGCGCTTCGAAGTCATCAGCACCAAAAGGAAAGGCTTTTCTCCGACTCGGCCTCCGGCCAGGCCCGGACCTCGTCTGAGGCCTCGACATCTCGGGAATCGGATCCCGAGCACCGTCGGGGCTCCTCGGACAGGGGGTCCCCCGACTGGGAATGAAAGAGGAAGAAGCGACTCGCGAGGGCGTCGTCGGAAGAGGTCCCTGGCTCCTCGAGAGCTAGGTCTCAGACTCCCGACCGTCGCCCCGGGCCCATGGAACAGGAGAAGCCTCCCAAAGTACCTCGAGTGGAGCCGGAGTCTGCTGGACACGTAAGTCCTGTAGTCCTCGTGGACTCTCCTCCCCTGCCCTGACCACTGGGACATCGACATCGAAGTCGACCCCGGAGACCGAGCCGATACTCGAGACCATAAAGGGTCGAGGTCGACCTCGGTCGCGGTCTCCCTCGACCTCCCGTTCGGGACCGAGGGCGTTGACGCCGGTGCCTTTGGCATCGGGGCGGGTGCTCACAGGCCCCGCGTGGTCGGACTCTGATTCCTCATCGGACGAGTCCACCTGGGAGACAGAGGACGAGGAGTCCCCCGACACCTTCCGGACTCGGTGCGTCCCGTCGGACTCACCGCAGTCTGAGCCACGGAGTAGATCCCCTCCCGGAGGATACCCGGTTCTCGGAGTTTGTCCGGGATATGGCCACCGCATTGGCTATCCCTGCGGACCCCGAGGAGGAGCCTCGAGCTGAGGAGCTCGAGGCCCTACAGTACGACTCTCCTCCGAAGGAGGCCTTTACTGTTCCGGTTCCTCCGATGTTGGAACGGCTCCTCTTCCGGATGTGGTAGGCACCGGCCTCGGCGCCGGTTCTAAGCAAGCGGGTCGATTCTATCGACTCCGGAAGAGCCCTGGCTTTCAGAAGGCGCAGCTACCACACCATTCCATGGTGGTGGAATAGACCATGCATCGCCTGAAAAGTCAGAAGATGCACTCCGCGGTGCCCCCTGGAAGGGAGGCCCGGAACCTCAATGGTTTTGGTAGAAAGTGCTTCCAGGGCTCGATGCTTGCTAGCTGTGTCCAGTCTTACCAGCTGAACATGGGCATGTACTTGCGAGACCTGGCCAAGGAGTTGGCCGGGTTCTCTGCTGGTCTCTCCGGGGAACCCTTGCAGAGGTTCAAGTCCTTGTCCTCGGGGATCCGGGAATGCTCCAAGTTTTTGTCCCACGCTGCCTACGATGGCTTCAAGGCTTCGGCCCGTGTTGCGGCAGCCGGCATCCCGGCTCGACGCCAGGCATGGCTGCAGTCATCGGACCTTGAGCCATGGGTTCAGGACAAGTTGGTCGATGTCCCTTGCCGAGGTGAGAACCTTTTTGGCAAACCCATGACCGAGAAGGCCGCACAGCTCGAAACCGAGCACCTCATGAGGACAAGGCTGTCTAGGAAGACCTCTGCCCCTTCTCACAAAAAGAAGGGCTCGGGTAAAAAGCCCTTTTACCCGAGGAAGGGCACTGCCTACAAACAGTACCCACAGTACCAGGCCGCCCAAGCTGCCACTCAGGGTCAGCAGGCCAAGGGGCAGGGTAATGGGCCCCGTAGGCAGAGAACTCCCAAGCCTCCGGCCCCTGCCCCCACTCAGCAGGGTGGGGATTTTTGACTCCTTAGGCATAGCCTCTCTGTCCCTGCTCTCCCAACCCTGCACAGGAGGTCACCTCACCCTGTTTGCCCACAAGTGGCCACTTATCACTGGAGACAGTTGGGTACTAAGCATAGTCCACAAGGGCTATCTGCTGCACTTCCAACAGCTGCCTCCTCCATACTTTCCAGGGGAGCCTCCAAGGCCTCCCCTGCACACAGATCTTCTCCTTCAGGAGCTCCATGGTCTGTTGGTGGACAGGGCGGTGGAGCCTGTGCCTCCCCACTTACAAGGTCAAGGGTTCTACTCCAGGTATTTCCTGGTACCCAAAAGAACCGGTGGCCTTCGGCCTATTGTGGACCTCAGAAATCTCAACAAATTCCTAGAGAAGGAAAAGTTCAAGATGCTTACCCTTGGATCACTTCTGCCCTTCCTCCAGCAGGGAGATTGGCTATGCTCATTAGATCTAAAGGATGCATACACTCACATCCTCATTCATCCAGACCACAGAAAGTACCTCAGGTTCATTGTGGGAGGAAACCATTATCTGTACAGGATACTGCCTTTTGGCCTCACCTCCGCTCCCAGGGTCTTTACCAAATGCCTGGCAGTGGTGGCGGCCTACCTGAGAAATCAGTGAATCTTTGTCTTCCCCTATCTGGACGACTGGCTCATCAGGGGTCAGACATGCCAGGAGGCCAGATAAGCCACCCTCAGAACTATTACTCTTCTTCAAAGCCTGGAGTTTGGGATAAACTTCGCAAAGTCCACTTTGCTCCCCTCCCAGAACTTGGAGTTCATAGGGGCCAGGTTGGACTCTCTCCTGGCAAAGGCATTCTTGCCAGAAGACAGAGCCAAAAGACTGATAAATGTAGCACACCAGTTTCTCAGCAGGTCACTGGTCTCCGCCAGACTCTGCCTGAGGCTTCTTGGCCACATGGCTTCGACAGTACATGGGACCCCCAATGCCAGGCTCCATATGAGGCCTGCACAGTGGTGCCTTCGGACTCAGTGGTCACAGGCCACAGGCAGCCTCAGAGACAGGATAAGGGTGTCCAGACAATTTCTGAACTCCCTCAGCTGGTGGCTGCACCCACCCAATCTGCTGCAAGGGGTACCTTTTCAGATTCCTGGGTTCACAGTGGTGTTGACCACGGATGCCTCCCTGCAGGGCTGGGGAGCTCATTGTCTAGGCAAGTGCACCCAGGGCCTGTGGTCTCCCTGGGAAGCCGCACAGCAGATCAATCTGCTGGAACTCAGAGCTATTCAGTTAGCCCTCAGAACTTTCTCTCCTACCCTGGCTCATCAGTCTGTCCTAGTTCAAACAGACAACCAGGTAGCCATGTTTTATGTGAACAAGCAGGGCGGAAGTGGATCCAGGCTCCTTTGTCAGGAAGCACAGGACCTTTGCTTCTTTGCCCTCAAGCACAACATGCTTCTCAAGGCTGTGTATCTTCCTGGCCAGGAAAACTACCTGGCCGACAGGTTGAGCAGGATTCTGCAGCCCCACGAGTGGCAGCTCCATCCTTTGGTGGTTCAGAGGATTTTCCTGAAATGGGGACTTCCATCCATAGATCTTTTTGTCAGTCCACTGAACAAACAGCTGCCAATGTTCTGCTCCAGACAACCGCATCCTCTGCGGATAGCAGCAGATGCTTTTCTGATCCCATGGTCTCAGGGCCTCCTGTATGCGTTTCCTCCCACGCCCTTGGTGGCCCGAACCCTGTTCAAGATTCTTCAGGACAAGGCCTCGGTCTTGCTGGTAGCTCCCAGGTGGCCAAGACAGCCTTGGTTTCCACTTCTGCTTCAGCTGGCAGTGGATCCCCCACTGCCTCTGGGGTTGCAACCCGACCTTCTCTCTCAGGATCAGGGTACCCTTCTGCACCCCAATCTCAAAGCTCTAAATTTGATGGCCTGGAGGCTGCAAGGGTAGTTTTGGCTCCTTGGGGCCTACCTCAGGAAGTTGAAGAGGTTGTCCTAGCCTCTAGGAAACAGTCCACTAGGAAAACCTATGCTCTCAAATGGAAAAGGTTTTCTGTGTGGTGTCAGCTACGTACAGAGGATCCTTTCTCCTGTACTGTACCAGTGGTGCTTCAGTACTTACTGCACTTATCAAATTAGGGACTTAAGTCCAATTCTGTTCGGGTCCACCTCTCAGCTCTAGCAGCTCACCACTCACTGGTGGAAGGACATTCTCTGTCGGTTCACCCCTTGGTGTCCCGGTTTCTCAGAGGCTTGCTTTTGCTCAAGCCTCCAATCCGTCCTCCTGCTCCTGAGTGGGAGTTGAATGTGGTCTTGCAGCTACTGACTCGCCCACCTTTTGAGCCGATGGCTACTTGCCCTCTCCGCTTCCTGTCCTGGAAGACACTCTTCTTGGTTGCCCTAACCTCGGCTAGGCGAGCGAGTGAGCTTCAGGCCCTAGTCTGTGACAGGCCTTACACCAGATTCTATAGGAACAGGGTAGTCCTCAGGACTCATCCAAAGTTCCTCCCAAAGGTTGTCTCCTCTTTCCACCTCAACCAGGAGGTGGTTCTTCCAACATTCTTCCCTAGGCCTCATGCAAGCCAGGCTGAAGCAGTCCTGCATACCCTAGACTGTAGGAGGGCCTTATCCTTCTACCTTGACCGTACGCAGTGGCATAGAAGGGCTACTCAGCTTTTCATATCTTATGACCCTAATAATTTGGGGTTAGCTGTGTCCAAGTGTACCTTGTCCATCTGGGTGGCTGACTGTATCACCTGGGCTTACAGGGCGGTTGACCTTCCTTTGCAGGGTCGGGTCACGGCCCATCCTGTCAGGGCATTGGCTGCCTCAGTGGCTCATCTCCGCTCTGTACCGTTGGTAGACATCTGTAGGGCTGCAACTTGGTCTTCAAACCAGACGTTTGCGGCCCATTACTGTCTGGAGAGGGAGTCCCGTAGGGACAGTGCTTTTGGCCAGGCAGTACTCCGGAATCTCTTTGAGTTTTAGGCAACTCCTGCCCTCCTGCCCTCTGTTGGGCTACCAGTGGAGGTTCTGTCCGTGAAAAGCCTTTCTTTGATGCTGGGACTAGAGGGAGTTCTCTTGTTCAGCCTGGGTTCATTGGTAGCCCAGAGCTAGGGAGTCACCCATATGTGAGGACTGACTTCCTGCTTGGTCCTGGAGAAAGAGTAGTTACTCACCTGTAACAGGTGTTCTCCAGGAGCAGCAGGAATCAGTCCTCCCAACCCTCCCTCCTCCCCTGGGAGTTGCAGTTGTACATAGTTTATTTTTACATTTTTGCGTGCTGTTTTTAGCTATGTCATTTGACTGAGCAAGATGGCACCTTTAGGCGGGAAGGGAACCGCGCATGCGTCCCTGCATTCCCAAAGGCTTTCTTGGAAAGCTGGGGAAATGCTCTGCAAGGGCTTCTTCGACGTCGATGTCACCCATATGTGAGGACTGATTCCTGCTGCTCCTGGAGAACACCTGTTACAGGTGAGTAACTACTCTTTCCAGTCATGAAGTATCTGTAATTTGTTGTAGGGAAACACCATTTCCAGCACTGCATACTGTCTTTTGGCCTCACCTCTGCTTTTTGTGTATTTACAAAGAGTATGATTCTACAGCCTATATGTGTGGGACATGGGCATGGACAAATGGAAGACGGGGCCAAGTTAGACCCAATTCCGCAACCATGGGTCTAGATGCACCCGCGATGGCAGAATTGAGGACATAAGAACATAAGATATGCCATACTGGGTCAGATCAAGGCCCATCAAGCCCAGTATCCTGTTTCCAACAGTGGCCAATCAAGGTCACAAGTACCTAGCAGTCTCCCGAAAAGACACAGGTTCCTCAATGCTTGTATTGGGTCAAGCAGTGATATCCCAGGTCCCTTTTAATAATGGTTTATGGACCTTTCCTCCAGGAACTTGTCCAAACCTTTTTTAAATCCAGTTACACTAACAGCTTTTACTACATCCTCCGGTAACAAATTCCAGAGTTTGATTACACGTTGAGTGAAAAAATATTTTCTCTTATTAGTCTTAAATAGGTTACCCTGTAGCTTCATTGCATGACCCCTAGTCTTTTTATATTCCGATGACGTAAACAATCGATCTACGTTTACCCGTTCCACTCCATTCATTAATTTATAGACCTTTATCATACCTCCCCCTCAGCCGTCTCTTTTCCAGGCGGAAGAGCCCTATGCTTTTTAGCCTCTCTTCATAGGAGTACCCTTCCATACCCTTTACGATTTTGGTTGCTCTTCTCTGTATCTTTTCTAATAATGCTATATCCTTTTTAAGATACAGCGACCAGAATTGCACACAATATTCAATGTGCGGTCACACCATGGAACGATACAGAGGCATTATAATATCCTTTGTTTTATTTTCCATTCCTTTCCTTATGATACCTAGCATTCTATTTGCTCTCTTGGCCGCCGCTGCACACTGGGCGGAGGGTTTTAACATGTTATTCACGATGACGCCTAAATCTTTTTCTTGAGTGGTGGTTCCCAATGTGGAACCTTGCATCATATTATCATAGTTTGGATTGTTCTTTCCTAGGTGCATAACTTTGCATTTGTCCACATTAAATTTCATCTGCCATTTGGATGCCTAGTCTTCCAATTTATCAAGATCCTCTTGCAATTTTCCAAAATCCTCATGGGTTTTAACAACTTTAAATAGTTTTGTGTCATCTGCAAATTTGATAACCTCACTCGTTATTCCCTTTTCCAGGTCATTTATGAATATGTCAAAAAGCAGCGGACCCAGCACAGATCCCTGCGGTACTCCACTATTAACCTTTTTCCATTGGGAAAATTGGCCATTTATCCCTACCATCTGCTTTCTTTGTTTTAACCAGTTCCTGATCCACAATAGTATATCACCTCTTATCCCATGACTTTTTAGTTTTGCCAAAAGTCTCTGATGAGGGACCTTGTCAAAGGCTTTCTGAAAGTCCAGATACACTATATCAACTGACTCACCTTTGTCTACCTGTTTATTCACACCTTCAAAAAAACATAACAAGATTAGTAAGACAAGATCTTCCTTGTCTAAAGCCATGTTGGCTGTCTCCCATTAAGCCATGACTATCTACATGTTGAGTAATTTTGTTCTTTATGATGGTTTTTACCATTTTTCCCAGTACTGCTGTCAAGCTCACCGGTCTTTAATTTCCCTGATCACCCCTGGAACCCTTTTTAAAAATTGGCGTTACATTGGCGATCCTCAAATCTTCAGGTATTGAAGATGATTTTAATGATAGTTCACAGATTACTAATAGCAGGTCGGCAATCTCATATTTCAGTTCTTTCAACATCCTTGGATGTATACCATCCGGTTCAGGTGATTTGCTACTCTTCAGTTTATCAAATAGTTGTAATACATCTTCCCGGTGTATTGCTATTTCTTTCAATTCTTCCGCAGTATCACCTTTAAATACCACTTCAGTCATGGGTAACATCCCTATATCTTCCTCAGTAAAAACCGAATCAGTCTCTCCGCTAAAGCCTTGTCCCCTCTTACTGCCCCTTTTACCCCTCTATCATCTAATGGTCCAACTGATTCTCTCACAGGTTTTTTGCTACGAATGTACTTGAAAAAGTCTATTATGTGTTTTTGCTTCCACAGCCTACCCCTGGTTATCGGTAGGTAGGGGTAATTTGGAATCTTTAAGCTCTGTCTGCTCTGTACTCAATGGCATTTGGGCTACCTTTGTCTTTATTGGAACCTCTCTGCTGATGTGCCCTAACTTCATTTTTTTGGTAATATCCTTCAAAGATATATTGTTCTGAACCATGCGCTCTTGAGTGACTATCGGCTGTCCCCTATTATGTAGTTTAAAAGCTGCTCTATCTCCTTTTTAAAGGTTAATGCCAGCAGCCTGGTTCCATCCTGGTTAAGGTGATGGACATAGATGGACATGGGCTCACTGTATCCAACAAAGTTGGATGTAGCCAATACTCCCCATCTCCACGCCTCTGCTGTTAGAATGTGCACCCTCACTTTGCTGCACTCACTGTCATTGTTGTGCACATGTAAAGCACATAAGACAGCTGATGGAACAGTAGATCTGCTGCTCTATAGTCAAAATATATTAGACTGTTGCATGGCGCATTCAACACTCAAGCCGCATATGCACACACACACTTGCACTCACAGACCACATAATGCTGGTATGGCGATGCCCTGCACCTGTCTGCATCAACTGGTATAATCACATGACATGGCATTCCAGGAATGCAGGTCTGACCTGCGCTGCTCCCTCAAACAGGATGCCATCCTAGAGTCACTTACAGTGGATCCATACATCCACAGACCGAATATGCAGCACATGGACCAAAGACACACTATTCCTAAGCTACATATCGCAGTAGTGGTTATTAGGCATGATCCATTCCCGTCCCTTGCCTCTGCACTCTGTTCTGTAGACTTAGGTCTTGTGGGCCTTCAAACTGCAAGCATATAAGTGTCAGGGCCAGTCATCGCAATGAGATGCATTGAGGAGCAGAGCAAATTTTCTTCTAAGTCCTGCCCTTATTCTGTGTTCCGGCAGGTCTAACCTGTACATTAGCCAGCAATGTGGAGAATGTACACAGGCTGTTCCTGAATACTCTGTGTGTGTCCCAGCACCTGGCCACTCCCCCATTCCACTGCCTCCTGCCCACATACAGGGATCCCCGCACAACTGCTGTGTACATGCTGGACTGCAATGGATGCTGAATATAGTCGTAGACGTTTTCGCTAGGAAAACGTCTACACCACATGTACATCAGCCTTTATTTGTGGTTTGGAATGACCTCCAGACTTTCTTGTAGTAGTTGCAGTGTTTCAATGCAGACTGGGCATGCATGTGTTTCCCTACTTGGACAGCTAAATCAAGAGCTTCACTAAGAAAGGGGTCCTAGAATTGGTACACCTCACCATCCTGCTGCTGGAGCTATTAAGGTTCATTATCAATTACCTAAAGTCATACTTGAGCCCATCACACAACTAGAATTCATTGGAGGTCTGCTAGGCAGGACACAGTTGAAAGTCTTTCTTCCACAGGTGAGGCTTACCTGCTTGTTGGCAATCATGGAAGACGTACAACAGAGTCAGCAGATATCAATGAGGACCATGTTGAGAATGTTTGGCTACATGGTTTTAACTGTTCACAACATTCCCATGGCATCTCTAAACATGAGACAATCTAAGTGGACTTTGAGCATACAGTGGATGCAGGCTACTCATAGGCTCTGTCACTCTCTGGGACTCCCTGTACTAATGGACAGATCACTCCAATCTGACCAAAGATCTTAATTTTCAAATTCCTCCCCAGCAATAGTTGCTCATGATAAATTCATCCGAGTTGGGCCGGGACGCATATGTAGATGGGTTCGACACTCAGGGACTTTGGTCCACACAGGAGATCTTCTATCAGATAAATGTCATGATCCAGATAGAGAAGTTGGTTTTTCCAATCAATCTCTGAAAGCCTTTAGAGAGTTTGAGATTGCTACTTGATATTCCTGAAACGGAGAGCAATGTACTGCAACAAGCAAGGAGGAGTGGGGCTATCCTTCTGGTGTTGGGGAAACAGTCAAGATGGGACCATTGCCTTCTCTCAGGGGATGACTGTCAGAGCCACATTATATGTCTGGTGAGAACAATAATCTGGTGGACAGACTGAGTTGCATCCATCATTCTTGCGAATGGACCCTAGCATGGGAAATGGCTCAGACTATCTTTCAAGAGTGGGGTACACTTTCATTTTAAATTTTGTGACCATGCCTCAGAACAGGCAAGTGCCTTGGTTCTGTTCCAAGGTGGGGACACACAACCGACTAAGCCTTGAATGCCTTCCTTCTCATTTGGCGGGAAGGTCTTCTGAATTTGTATCCACCAACTCCTTTGATAGTGCAAATCTCCTGAAACTCAGATGACGGGGCACAATGATTCTCATTACACTTTATTGGCCTAGACAGCCATGGTACCCTCTTTTCAAACTTTCCATCAAGGACCTCATTTGGAGTATTGTTGACAATTCTAGAGACTACACCTTCAAAAGATATAACAGGATGAAGTTGGTCTAGAGTGCAACTAATAAAATGGTCAGTGGCCTTCATCATAAGGCATATAGGATAGGCTTAAAGATATCAATATGTATACTTTGGAGAAAATATTGGAGAGGGGTGATAGAGACATTTAAATACATCGGTGGGATAAATGCATTGAAAGGAAGCTCTGGAATGAAGGTGATAGGGGATAGACTCAGGAGTGATTCTTTACTTAAAGAGTGGTGGATGCATGGAATAGCCTCCCAGTGGAGGTGGCAGAGATGAGAACTGTACCTGAATTCAAAAAAGCATGGGACAATACAGAGGATCTCAGAGAGGTTGGGATTGTAAAATGTAATAGTTCTAATGGATGAAACAGTACTAGAAGCAAGGTGAATTAGTAGGAAGTTTGTTCAGCCCTACATGGCCGTGTTTCAGCATGCGCCTTCATCAGTGGTATGATCCTCAAACATAAAAACAAAATTATAATAATAAATAATGCATATAATCATTAATAAAGACTAATTGTTTTGTATGTATCAATACTTTTATCAGCTGTAAATAAAGTGCAAGAAAAACATACAAATTGATAAAACATTGATTTCGTATCTGAAACCCTAGGCTAACAAGATGACAATCCACCATCACAACTGTTACATTTAAACCCAATATATATGCGTCATCTGATATTGTAAAATACCCAAAAGAACTTAAAAAGCTGATTTTGTTTTCATTGGCCAGATATGATAAGGCTCTGAAAAAGGGAAGGAGCATTCTAATGTTGGTGATGGGCTTTAACAATTACATCTGTTACCTCTCAACGAGAACACCAAACCTTCAATCGCCCTGCAGCTTCGGTATAATTGAATATGTACTGCCACCCACCCACTACCTGGACCTTGAGGGTTTCCAGGAGGAGGTGGCCTTTGGTGCCCTTCAGGGGTAAGGTACTACGTTGAGACCCTAGGGATTCTGGGTGATGTAGTCCTGAGCCTCCTGAAGGGGTTGAGATTGTAGTTGTGTGCTCAAGTAGTTAAAGGCAGGCAAAGAAATTTCTTTTTATGAGGTTTATTTCCCACTTTGCAGTTCAGTGCAAACAGACGCTAAGAAGTTTTATAGCACAAAAACAAGAGTGAGAAAACCAAAATATACAGGGTTTGCAATGCTGGGCTAAGTGTCCATTAGCTTCTGGATTCACATTCAATTGTCATGTGACTCTTTCATGAACTGAAACTAAAAAGTCTGGTACAACAGCAAAGCTTCTTATATCCAGAAAAATGCTTTAACTTATCCAACTTTCATAAGTTTTCTCAGCATGATAACAAGTAAGGTAACTTCCCTGAACTCTGTTAGAAGTAATTCAGCCTGCGTTTTCCCTTTGCTACGCTGAAGTCTTTCTCCTGCTTCAGGTAAACATTGGCTTAAGATGTCTATCTCATGGTAATTAGCAAGGCTGCTTTTGTCAGCACCACAGTTCGGTGTGCTAATAAAACCCTTCCCCCATTTATCTTTAAAAGTAAGTGCTGGGTTTTCCTTTAAAACTTCAACTGGCTCTGGAGAGTTTCTGAACAGGCTTTTAAAAGTAGAAACGTCAGGTTTATCTTGGCTCACGTCTCTCCAATAAGACAGCAGTTTTCTTTCTATTAGCTTCTAGGCTGTAGGCTTCCGCTGACTTATTAGAATATCTTGTGCTGCTTGAATGCTTTTCAGGCTGCACCAAACTGCCACAGTTTTGTCTGACTTTATTCTGACTTTTAAAGTTATCCTTCCAGCTTTCTTGCTTCCCAATATTATAGCTGCTAGCTGCTTCAACCCCACTTCGTACCTTGTGCTGAGAGTGTCTCCAGGAGAAATCTTTATCCCTCTGGTTTCTGCTCCAAGGTCCTGCTTGGTTCTCTGGAATCATGGGCTGTATCTTCAGGTCTCTCAGTGCTTTTGAGCCCTTCTTCCCATAGAAGTCTCTCACTGCCCCTGAGTCTCCCAAGTACTTGCTTCGTGACTCCAAACTGCTCCTCCGTGGAACACAGCTGCCTTGTTGCTCTCCTTGCCATTGCTGTTTCTCTCTCTCCTTCTCCAACTCTTCCTGTCTCTCCTCCCACTGTTTCTGTGTTTGATTGCTTAACAAGCTCCCCATGTGTTGCACTGCCCGCCTCCTGCTTGGGCGTGCCCAATCAGGGACTTGACCTATCTCCTCCCCTAAGGTGAGGTGTGGTTCCTGATCAGCTACATGTTTTTTTCTTTCTGAAGAGAAAATCCTGCTTTCCCTTGCAGTACCAGTTTTCTCCACCAGATCTCCGTCTATCTCCATTGCTTCTTGAGAAGCTTCTACGTCACAGTACATGCAACTCATCACTGTATATTTAAAAAGTGATGAGATAAACCTTGCCCAATTGTGTGATGGGGGTGGGGGAGAAATAATAACACTAGACCTCATAAGTTCCATGATTAGAAGCTGATACAGAAATCATAAAAGGGGACCATTAAAAATCAAAATCTAATAAGAAAGTTAAAACGTAGAAAATAAATATATGTACACGTATAAAAAAATGTGTGTGTGTGTGTGATAACGGATAAAAACAGTTGAGATCATGGAAACAATGAAGGATAAAAACAGTTGAGATCATGGAAACGATGACACATGTAAACCCAGTATATATGCATCGACTAATACTGTTAAATGGCTAAAAGAACTTAAGAAACTGACTTTTTTCATCAGCCCAATATAATAAGGCTCTGAAGAGGGGATGGGCATCCTAATGTTAGTGGGAGGTTTTAACAAATACATCCATTACCTTTTATCGAGAACACCATGGCTTAGAAGTGAAGTTCATGACTGTCATGGTATGTGTAAAAACTAATACCAGACCTAAAAAACCCCTAGTCCACAGAACTACCAATTAAAAAAAAGTGGAACTTTCTACTTTTCAAGGGGAACTCTACTCAATCCCTCACCACAAAATACAAAATTCCATCTCCTGAGCAAACCCTCTCACCAAATATACTTAAACCAAATTTTTCAACAGGAGAAAAAGGCCTCAATAACTTACAACAGTGTCCCTCTATACAGTAATTGCTTGCCTAAAGGGGAACTCATTGCTCTTTACCATCACAGGCCTAAAAAACCTCCCTTTATAAACACAATCACTAAATCCTTCAGTAAATTTTTTATAAATTTTCACAACATTTTTAAATATTAAAAAGAGTTCCTAGAAGTCTTAAAACCTACTACATTCATCTTCAAGAGCAATAATAACAGTCTCCCTAGGCAACTGCCTTAGCACAATGAGACACTTCTTTCAGGCCACAAAGCCAGCACAACATTTTACCTTAGGTAACTGCCTCTGCACAGTAATACTCTCTTCAGGCCACAGGTCTTTAACTGGCCAAACAAACACCACTATCTTACAGGACCGTCAGTTAAGCTCTTAACATTTTCCAAGCTTCATGACGTTCTTGAAAGAAAAAGAAAGCTTAATTGGAGGACAATGAATAACATCAGCACACACAGTGCTCCAAAATGTATCTTCAGTTGCCAGCTCTTCAGATGGAACAGCAGTCCAACAAAGATCTTTGATTCACCGGAACACCGCTTCTTCAGGGGCGCGGCTACAAACAATCTAATGCAAATCACTCCAGCAGCAAAGTCATAATTTACCACCACTAACTTTAAACCCTCCATGAGCCAATCAAAGAGAAGTTCAGGCAGAACACTCCACCCACATACCCTAAATAACTAGAACAAAGGTAATCACAAAATATATGCCAGTCAATCTTATTGTTAAGCCCCTCAGGTTTCATTGTATGAAGCTCAAAAATCCATCTCTGTTCTCGTTGAAGTAATACCTTTCCTCGATCTCCCCCCCCCCCCGAGTAATGCTGGAATATGGTCAATAACTACACAGCTCAACCAGGGGTGGCCCAAGGGGGAGGTGCGGGGCCATGTGCGGAGACTCGGTGCGAGGCCTCATTTGCATAAGGGGCCTCATTTGCATAAATATTTGCATAATGTTACCATACACTAACCTTTAGTAAACATGCCTCTTAATGAGTGTATGGATAAAGAAAGACTAAAAGATTTCTACATTATAATCCAGTGCCAACCGCCAGGCACATTAGGAACTACTACAAACACTGCCCATTTAGAACCCATAGCAAACCCGCCATATTGTAACATCACTACCTGGACTCACAAAGCACCAGACCCTACTATCAAAAGGCAACACTGCAAATATTAAACCAATACATTTCAGAGAATAACAATACATGACCTACTGGGGAAAGAGAACAAGTGGCAATGTCAAATAGGAATTACATAAACAGAATACCTCAGCTCACTTACACATGCAGAATATAGACCATCACCAAACAAGGAATCACAATTTAGAAACAGGAAGACAATAATTAAACTGGGAACCCCAAAAACCAAACTTGGAATGTAAAACAACACAGTAGAAATGAAACTATAAATTAATTTCCTCGTGTACTACACAAAGCGCAGACGTTAATGATGCACATTTCCCAGAGCTGACATATTCCAGTTAATAAATTCAAAATAAAGAGATAGCTTTCTACCTTTTGTGCATTTTTTTTTCAGTTGCAATTGCTCCAGCCACTTTCTTCTGGTTTCTTCGTGTCTTCTACTAACTCTCCATCATCTGCTGTCCATTTGTCCTTTCTTCTCTCTTCTAGTTTTTTTTTCCATTATCTCTCTACATTTACTTTAACATACTAATCTTTCTCCTTTTGCTCTTTCCTCATTCCTATTTCATCCACTCAAATTTTACCCCTCCATCCTCAATCCCCACTTACTCTCCCAATACACGGCCAATTGTAGATTTTTCTTCCCTCCCACAAAAAATATTTTTCCCCTCTCCATTTCACTCTCCCAGCCCCATCCCATTCTAATCCTCCCCCAACATCATCTCCCTTCTAGTTCCAGCCCCACCCAGCATCCACTCCCTTCTAGTCCCCGCATCAGCCCATTTCCAGTCCTAGCTCCCCCATCCATTTCCAGTCCTATCTGAGTCCCTCCATCAGCTCATTTCCAATCCCAGCCCCCCATCAGCCCATTTCTAGTCCTTTCCTAGTCCCACCATCAGCCCATGTCAAATCCTAGTTCTCCTCCAGTCAGACCATTTCCATTCCAAGCCCCCGTCCCCATCAGTTATTTTCAGTTCAAGCCTCCCCTTCCACTCAGCCCTTTTCCAGTCCAAGCCCCCCCATGAGCCTACTTCCAGTTCTAGCCCCTCCAATAGTCCATTTCAATCCAAGCCCCTACCACAGCCCATTTCCAATCTTAGCTCCCCCAATAGCCCATTTCCAGTCCTATCCTAGCCCCTCCATCAGCCCATTTCTTGTCCTAGCTCCCCCCACTCAGCCCATTTCCTGTCCTAGCTCCCTCCTCTCACAGCCCATTTCCATTCCAAGCCCCCCTCCCTATCAGCTATTTGCAGTTCTAGCCCCCTTCCACTCAGCCCCCTTCCATTCCAAGTCCCCCTCCCCATCAGCTATTTGCAGTTCAAGCCCCCCTTTCCACTCGGCCCATTTCCATTCCAAGCCCCTATCCCCATCAGCTATTTGCAGTTTAAGCCTCCCCTTCCACTCAGCCCATTTCCAGTCCTAGCAACCCTCCAACCCATTACCAGTCCTAGCCCCCCATAGCCCATTACCAGTCCTAGCTCCCTCCTCTCACAGCCCATTTCCATTCCAAGCCCCCCTCCCCATCAGCTATTTGCAGTTCAAGCCCCCCTTCCGTTCAGCCCATTTCCATTCCAAGCCCCCATCCCCATCAGCTATTTGCAGTTTAAGCCTCCCCTTCCACTCAGCCCATTTCCAGTCCTAGCAACCCCCCCAACCCACCACAGGTCTGCGACTAAAATGCTGTTTGATTATTTTCATCTAATTTCCATGTATTTTGGTGTGCTGAAAACAAATAAAATATTGAAAAAACTCCTAGACGTCATGATTTGCCACAACATGCAAAATTGTCTTAAAATTTATCAAATTTTTTCAAATTACTATTAATTCACATAAGTGCATTTAAGATATAAAATGCCAAAAAAACCTTAAAGGGGTTGTCCGAGTTATGTAAAAAAAAATATAGCACTGTAAATCTGATGGTCAGCAATATATACATAAGCTAAGCAAGTTTTAAGTCCGTGCTGCTAATGGTAGAAGGGGTTAATCTTTCCTGAAGAATCCAGTGGGAGGGAGACACAGGGCAGATAGCAGCAGCTCCGGTCAGTGCAGGGGGGCGTGTCCAGCACTGTGACGTCTCGTGTTCAGACACAGAGCTGCTCTCTCCTGCATGCCACACTTGTGCACGAATCATCATCAGGTTCTTGGTTCTAGACTGTTCACACTTTTTCATTGCAATTCGTGTTAGCTCGTCATTCTTCAACCATTATGTTATGGCTCCGCGAAAGTGTATTAATTCGCCAGACAGTTTCTGTTTCATATGTGGTGAATATACAGTGTTGAAGCAACAGCAGAATATTACAGACTTTGTGAAAAAAGTATACTTTGCATACTTTGGATTAAAAATTGGAGATCAAGATAAAGTCTGGGCGCCTCATAAAGTGTGCAAACGGTGTGTTGAGGACCTCCGAAACTGGTTCAAGGGTAAGAAAAAAATTTTCCGTTATGGGATTCCTATGGTATGGCGAGAGCAAAAGAACCATAGTGACGACTGTTACTTTTGTTCATGCAATGTGAAAGGGTTTAATTCCAAATGGAAGCATTCCATTTCATACCCCAATCTTCACTCGGCAATTCGTCCCATCCCCCATGGCACAGATTTACCAGTACCCAAGCCCCCTGCTACCTTGGAAGAGATACCTAGCTCCGATGAAGGTGAAGTCATACCTGAACCAGATGACAAATCAAGTTCTGACATTGAAGATGATACAAGACCAAAATTGTTTTCTCAGGAGGAGATGAATGATTTGGTAAGAGACTTGAATCTTCCCAAAGATGCCGCTGAGTTACTCGGATCAAGGCTAAAAAGCAGGAATTGATTGTTGCCAGGAGTGTCATCTTCATGGTTCAGACATCATGAAAAGGAGTTCATTCCTTACTTCGCCCAGGAAGACAAGTTGGTTTATTGCATTGATGTCGAAGGTCTGATGGATCAATTTATAATCCAATATGATTCAGAGCAATGGCGTCTTTTTATAGATTCTTCAAAAAGAAATCTCAAAGCAGTTTTACTCCACAACGGTTTTTACGCTTCCATACCACTTGAAGGAAACCTACGAGAACTTGGAATTGGTTCTTCGTAAACTTAAATATGAAGACCATGGTTGGCAAGTGTGTGGGGACTTGAAGGTCTTGTGCATGCTGCTCGGGCAACAAGCTGGGTATACCAAATATCCTTGTTGTCTGTGTCTATGGGACAGTCGAGACCGACAAAATCACTGGATCAAGAAGAGTTGGCAGCCGAGGGTGCTAACAGTCGGTGAAAAAAAATGTCCTTAGAGAAACTTTGGTACCTTCCCATAAAGTTCTTCTACCACCTCTCCACATAAAATTGGGATTGATGAAGCAATTCATAAAATCACTTCCAAGAGATGGAGAATGCTTCAAATACTTGGTCACCAAGTTTCCAGGCCTGTCGGAGGCAAAATTGAAGGAAGGTGTGTTCGTCGGACCAGACATTAGAAGGCTTATAGTTGATCAAGAGTTTGTCAATACCCTGACGGATCCTCAAAAAGAAGAGTGGATTGCATTTAAAGAAGTTGTACAGAAATGTTTAGGCAATAACAAAGATCCTCACTACAAAAAGATCGTCGGACGAATGCTGAAAGCATTTCAAGCTTTAGGTTGCCTGATGAGTTTGAAAGTGCATTATCTCCAGTCCCACCTTGACTACTTTCCTGAAAATTTGGGAGCTGTGAGTGAGGAACAAGGTGAACGATTCCACTAAGACATTAAAGAGATGGAAAGGAGATACCAGGGAAAATGGAGCATTACAATGATGGCAGACTACTGTTGGATGCTTCAGAGAGACATTCCAGATGCTACTCACAAGCGTAAAAGCACCAAGAGGAGCCTCACAAGGAAGAAGAATCGAGTTTAGTGTGTGTAGGTGAGCTCATTTCAGTTCAAAAAAGGATTTTCATGAAAATATTGTAATAAAACTTTAATTTTATAAGTCTATTTCCATTTATTTTGAGGTATTTTGCCTTATTTAACCTAGTTACCTAAATTGTCAGGAAACGTGATGTCCTATGACAAAATGGAGGTCATTTTCGGATTCAGCGCACCAAAAAACATAAAGATTACGTAGAATAACCAAAACAGCTCTCGAAAAAAACATTTTTGCAGACCTGTGTTACCAGTCCTAGCCCCCCCATAGCCCATTACCAGTCCTAGCCCCCCATAGACCATTACCAGTCCTAAGCCCCCCATCAGCCCACTTCCAGTCCTAACCCCATCACCCCATTTTCAATCTTAGTGCCCCCATAGCCCATTACCATTCCTAACCCTCCATTAGCCCACTTCCAGTCCTAACCCCATCAGCCCATTTCCAGTTTTAGCCCCCCCCCATAGCCCATTACCATTCCTAACCCTCCATTAGCCTACTTCCAGTCCTAACCCCATCAGCCCTTTTCCAGTTTTAGCCCCCCCATAGCCCATTACCAGTCCTAACCCCCCCATCACCGCATTTTCAGTCTTAGTCCCCCCATAGCCCATTACCAGTCCTAACCCTCCATTAGCCCACGTCCAGTCCTAACCCCCATCACCCCATTTCCAGACTTAGCACCCCCATAGCCCATTACCAGTCCTCACCCCCCCCTCAGCCCACAGCCCATTACCAGTCCTAACCCCATCAGCCAACCTCAAGTCCTAACCCCCCCATCAGACCATTTCCTGTCCAAGCCTATCCATAGCACCAGTCCTAACCCCCCATCACCCCATTTCCAGACTTAGCCCCCCCCCATAGCCCATTACCAGTCCTAACCCCCCCATCAGCCCATTACCAGTCCTTACCCCATCAGCCCACCTCAAGTCCTAACCCCCCCGCCCATTTCCAGTCCTAGCTCCCCCATAGTCCATTACCAGTCCTAACCCCCCATCACCCCATTTCCAGACTTAGCCCCCCTATAGTCCATTACCAGTCCTAACCCCCCCATCAGCCCACAGCCCATTACCAGTCCTAACCCATCAGCCCACCTCAAGTCCTAACCCCCCAGCCCATTTCCAGTCCTAGCCCCCCATAGCCCATTACCAGTCCTAACCCCCCCCATCAGCCCACAGCCCCTGACCAGTCCTAACCCCCATCAGCCCAGGGTAAATTTAAAATAAAAAAACCTGGCTGCTGCTGCCGCCACCGCAGTAGCAGCAGAATCGAGTGTCCCGTGGCCCCCCGTGCCCAGCAGAGCCCTCCCTCCCTGCATCAGCCCCTCTCCGTGTCGGCTTTCAGAGAGCGAAGGGAGAGTTTCTCCCTCGCGGCTCTGTTAAGCCTGCGGGTGCTGATGGGAAACAGGCATTTCCTGTTTCCTGTCAGCCCCGGCACACTTAACAGAGCCGCGAAAGGGAAACTCTCCCTTCACGGCTCTAAAAGCCTACGCGGAGAGGGGCTGATGCAGGGAGGAAGGGCTCTGCCGGGCAGGAGGGGCCGCGGGACACTCGATTCTGCTGCTGCCGCGGCGGCAGCAGCAGTAGCCAGCTGTTTTTTTTATTTTAAAATTTACTTTTCATGCAGAATGTTCTTTGCGCGGGGCCCCCTCAAACGCGGGGCCCTGTGCAAAAAACATTCTCGCTCAGTGGACGGGCTGACCCTGAGCTCAACTCAGCAAAAGTATGTTGAAACTGTACACAGTGTTCAAGCAGTGGCATTTCAGCCCATTGTATAGAAAGGCTATACTTGTGTTCTGACAGCCGCGTCCGTAATTGCCTAGTGGTTTTGCCCATATAAATCTTCTGGCAGGAACACTTTATCAGATATACCACATACTGTGAAGTACAGTCAGTAGCAAATTTCAAATGTACCGATCTTACAGTAAAGGAAATTATATCAGTGTTAATCATTATAGAGCAAAAAAGGCAATGTCCACAGGATGTATGGCCACCCAATCCTAGCTTCAATCTCCTTGGTACAACTGGACACAGAGCATCCCACAGATTCCTACCACGACTATATTTATTTATTTATTTAGCCGTGCTTATATACCACTTTTCACCGGGTCAAAGTGGTTTACAATAAACAGGGGTGGGGGGGGTGGGGGGGGGATACAATGAACAGGGCTATCTGCATTTACAGGAGGGTGAGGGAAATACCATCACCAGGGGGGTATAGCATATTTACATTCTTGACATAGTGTGGGGGTATAGCATATTTACATTCTTGAAATGGTGTGCAATCCATAGTCTCAGCTTGGAAAAAAAAGAGTGCACAGATAATACTGCCCAACGTTTCTTAATAGCTTCAGTTATTTTTGATGCCAAAAAAGAATATTGAAACACACAGGAAAGATATTTTGAGGAATCCTTAATCTCCAGGAACAAGCAGGAATGTAGTCTTCACATATAGGTGTCGTCGATACCGACGGAGCCTGCGCGGGAACTCTCCCCAGCGTCCAATAGGAAAGCTTTTGGGAGCATCCCACAGCGCCTGCGTGCTGCCTTCCCACCTTTCCAACTGTCCCTCTCCAGTTCTTCATTTTCCGCGGAGCCGACAGGTCACATACCCTGTCACCGCAGAAAAATTTTGTCTTTAATCTTTGTTTTGTGGTCGCGTCTGCCTTCCTTCGATGCCATACCGGTACCACCGGTTCTTTCTTCTTTCTTTAAAAAAAAAAAATTATAGTTTCTGAGGTGTTTTACTTTAGAAACTTTTTTTGCCATTTTGGGCACTAGGCCCAATTTTTTCCTTAAAAATGGAAAAACCTACTTCAGGTTTTAAGAAATGTTCTAAATGTGGCGGTACTAGTTCCGTCACTGACACCCATGATTGGTGTCTCAAATGTTTAGGTCCTGACCACTCTATTTCAGAGTGCCACTCCTGTGGAATGATGTCAAAAAGGGGCCGGCAGAACCGAGCTGCTAAAAGCACCCTTTTTCCCTCAGACGTGGCGTCTGTTGCATCAACGTCCTCCAGGGCCTCATCTTCCTCCCATGGATCTCAGGTAACTAAACATAAATCTAGCCAGTCCTCAAAGGGTAGATCTCCTTCTAAGTATCGAGATGCTCCTGTTGTTGCCCTTGAGGAATTTTCACCTGCAAAACTGCCCCGGTGGGAGGCTTCGGCTTCCAAAGCGCTAACGGTGCTCCAGGATGTTCTCGAGGACTCAACCTCGGCAGAACTACTGGCGCCATGCTCTGGGGTTCCGGCCGCTTCTACCGGTACCGACACCCAAGCATTGGCAGCGTCAATAGACCAGAGATTCCTTGCTATCGAACACAGTCTAGCGGCTCTTCTCATGGCTTCGGTACCGTTGAAACCGCTTAGACAACTCAACTGATACCGGTACCGACTGCATTAGCATCGGTGGGTATGCCACCCATACCGAGTCATGCGCATGTCTCTGGCATCGACAGATCGGTACCGGAACAACCCAATACCAACTTCGATTGATACCGGTACTGTGCTTTGCAGATCACCGGGATCGAAGGTATTTTGAATCCTCTGATGAGTCTGAAGACTCCGAAGACTCTGCCGATACAAGGGTACTTCTCCCCGAGGATTCCTCTTCTCCTCAGCACAGAATGTCTCCGCCAGAGGATATGTCCTTTCATGACTTTATCCGTGATGTGGCCCGAGGCCTTTCCATCACAGTAACTCCTGAAAAAGAGCCTAAGGCAAAGGAATTGGAAATTCTCCAATACCCTAAGGCTCCCAAAGAGGCAGCTACTCTGCCTATTCATGAGATTTTACATGATCTTATGCTAAGAATGTGGGAAACACCTTTAACCACATCTCCTCATTCTCGAAGATTCGATACCACTATGTATCGAGTTCCATCTTGTCCTAGCTTTCAAAAAACTCAATTATCACACCATTCAATGGTGGTGGAATCAGCCATGAGAAGAATGAAAAGTGCAAAGAGACATGCATCCAATCCTCCAGGTCGTGAATGTAGGACTCTCGATGCCTTTGGGCGTCAATGCTTCCAAGCTTCCATGCTCTCAGCTAGGATCAGTTCCTATATCTTGTATATGGGAATGCTAATCTTCGGCCACCCTCACCATGCCCACACTACTCCCCTTCTCAAGTCGCTTAACTGGCTCCCTGTCCAATTCCGCATCCAGTTCAAACTTCTCCTACTGACCTACAAATGTATTCACTATATGGCCCCTCAATACCTCTCATCTCTTATCTCTCCCTATGTCCCCTCTCAAAACTTGCGCTCCGCTAACAAATTACTTCTATCAATGCCTTTCACCTGTACCTTGAACTCCCGACTGTGCTCCTTTCACCTTGCTGCACCATACGCCTGGAACAGTCTACCTGCGTCTGTGTGCCAGGCATCCTCCTTCGCTCTCTTCAAATCCAGGTTGAAGACCCACCTCTTCACCGTGGCATTCAGATCCTGACTCCATCCTCATCGTACCCTAACCCCCGTCAACGTTTATGACCAAACTATAGACCAAACTGTACCTCACCATACCTTGCACAGAACTGACTAATGCTCTGTACTGTTCTAATTAGATTGTAAGCTCCAATGAGCATGACTCTGACGGGCATGGACTGTCTCTGTATGTTGGCTACCTCTTGTAGGCTAGCTGTGCAGCGCTGCGTGCATGGCACTTTATAACTACTGAATAGTAATAGTAGTAGTAATAGTTCCTTAAAGAGGTCACAGGAGACTTGGAGCTTATGAGCCCCCTCCTTCCTGATGACAAAAGGCAAGACTATCTTACTCTAGTCAAACATGCTCAGGATGTTTCCAAGTTTGTAAATCGTGCAGCCTTTGACTGTTTTCAGTGCATAAGCAGAACCTCTACTATTGCCATTGGTGCACGTCGGATAGCCTGGCTTCAGGCATCTGACTTGGAAATTTGGGTACAGGATAAATTAGGAAACATTCCTTGCACAGGAGAAAATCTCTTTGGCAAGAATTGGCAGGAGAAGGCTAATGAAATAGATGCTGACAATATCACCTTGGATAGATTGTCCAAATCTACAACCGATCCTGCAAGGAAAAAATCCTCTAAGAAACCATTTTTCAATAAGAAAAAGAAGTTTTATCCTTCCTATACCCAACAGGGACACCATCCAGGTCAGACTGCCCAAAAGGGACAACAGCAACAACCTAGACAACAAAAGAAGCCAAAAGCTGCAAAACGTCAGCCACCCCAGCAGGCTCAGCCTCCTCAGGGGCTTTGACTCCTCTCTAGAGAACTTTGCCTTCCTGCCTCTGAACGGTCCAGAACCCTTGACCATCAAAGGCAGGTTTTGTCATTTTTCCCACAGATGGTACCAAGTAACAGCAGAAAATTGGACTCTGTCCATTGTACGAGAGGGGTACAAGCTTCATTCTCACAGCATGCCCCCTCCTACAATTGTAGGACAGTTCAATTCTCAGACCTTTCTCGACAGTCTCTTAGGTCAAGAAGTCACAATGCTCCTTGCTCAAGGAGCAATAGAGGAAGTACCCATTCCTCATCAGGGTACAGGGTTCTACTCCCCCTATTTCCTTATTCCAAAGAAAAGAGGGGGACACAGACCCATTTTAGACCTCAGAGAATTGAACAAATATTTGTTCCGAGAGAAGTTCAAAATGGTCTCTCTAGGAACTCTGCTGCCATACCTTCAGTCAGGATTGGCTTTGTTCTCTAGATCTCAAGGATGCATATACTCATATTCTCATCCATCCAAATCATGGGAGATTCCTCCGATTCCTGTTTCAAGGAAAGCACTACCAATACAAGGTTCTTCCCTTTGGCCTGGCTTCTGCGCCAAGAGTGTTCACAAAATGCATGGCTGTGGTAGCAGCATTTCTCCGCACCCTGGGAATATTCGTCTTCCCTTACTCAGACGACTGGTTCATTCGAGCCCCTACTGTGCCAGAAGCCAGCTCTGCTCTGTTTCGCACAATGCGAATCCTTCAGTATTTGGGACTGGTCATAAACCTCCCAAAATCCAGTCTTGCTCCCACTCAGTCCCTAGAGTTCATAGGAGCTCATCTGTATACCAGACAGACAAGGGCTTTCCTTCCGCAGCCCCGCTGTCTTCACATAGTACAACTAGCTTCCCAAGCAGTGCTCAAACCTTGTCTCACTGCTCGGAAAATGCTACAATTGCTAGGCCACATGGCATCCACCATGCATGTGGTTCCTTATGCTCGCCTCCATATGTTTGCAGCCCAGTGGACTTTATCCACTCGGTGTACACAGGCCTCAGGCTGCCTGTTGGACAAAATAAACTCAAATCGTCTTATTTCGTCCCTCCAATGGTGGCAATCACCCAGAAACCTTCTAGTGGGGGTCTCCTTTCCTGCAACCCCTATCCCAAGCCACCCTAACAGATGCATCACAGGTGGGATGGGGAGCCCACCTGCACGATCTCTCTACCCAGGGTACCTGGACTCCATAGGAGGCCTGTCTTCACATCAATCTCCTGGAGCTCAGAGCAATCTTCTTTGCTCTTCGAGTATTTCACGCCCAGCTCTCTAAAAGACAGTCCTAGTTCAAACGGACAATCAGGTAGCTATGTTCTATGTGAACAAGCAGGGTGGAACAGGCTCTCTGTCGCTATGCAACAAAGCTTTGCGACTATGGGCCCTTGCCAGAGAGCATCAGATTCATCTCCTTGCAGTGTATCTTCCAGGCATCCAAAACTCTTGGGCAGACAAACTCAGTCGAGTTCGGCTTCCACACGAATGGTCTCTCCATGCATACCAGGTTGCCCAAATATTTCAGATTTGGGGAACCCCGGACATAGACCTCTTTGCAAGTCCACTGAATGCCACACTTCCCAGGTTCTGTTCCAGAATTCCGGCTCGATGTTGTCAGGCAAGGGACGCCTTCCTCCTCCACTGGGGTCAGGACTTCCTATATGCCTTCCCACCCATTCCCCTCATCCCCAAAACCCTATTCAAGCTTCAGAGAGACAGAGGTCATATGATCCTCATAGCTCCACTTAGGCCACGGCAAACGTGGTACCCTCTGCTCCTACATCTCTCTCAAGCTCCGCCTCTGGAGTTGGGATCTGCTCCAGATCTTCTCTCCCAAGAGGACAGGATGCTCTGGCATCCAAATCCCTAGTCTCTGCATCTCAGGGCCTGGTTGCTGAAAGCCTAGAACTTCAGGATCTTAACCTTTCCCAACAGGTAAAGGATATCCTTCATGCTTCCAGGAAACCCTCCACAAGACGCTCGCATGCCTTTAATTGGAAAAGGTTTACCATATGGTGCTTGCAGAAGGGTCTTAGCCCTCTTGCGATACCTCTGGAATCGATACTGGAGTATCTCCTTCATTTGTCAAATGCGGGTCTCAAGATAAATTCAGTAAGCGTCCATCTTAGTGCTATTGCAGCATCTTACAAGCTTCTAAGAGGACAATCTATTTCCTCTCATCCTCTCATAGCGAGATTTATGAGAGGCCTTCTTTTAATAAAGCCTCCCATTTAGCCACCACTGGTGGCATGGGACTTAAATCTGGTGCTCGGGCAGCTCATGAAACCGCCCTTTGAACCATTAGCCACTACATCTTTGAAATTCCTTTCTTGGAAAGTCATCTTCCTCATTGCAATCACATCAGCACATCACATCAGTGAATTGCAAGCGTTAGTGGCTGATCCTCCTTATACAAGGTTCCACCATGATAAGGTAGTTCTTAGGACTCATCCGCACTTTATGCCAAATGTGGTTTCGCCTTTCCATTTAAACCAAGCGGTTTGTTGTTGTTGTTGTTAAGTGCCATCGAGTCGGAGTCGACTCATGGCGACCCTCTGGATAGCTATCCTAAATTGTGTTCGGTCTTCAGTCAGGCGGCTCATTGTTGACAGACTGGTACCCGTAGCTGCTGTTATTGTATCGATCCATCTCATTGCTGGCCTTCCTCTTTTGCGTTGACCTTCTATCTTGCCAAGCATAATGTCTTTCTCTAATGATCTCTCTCTTCGCATGATGTGTCCAAAGTATGAAAGTCGAAGTCTTGTCATCTGAGCTTCTAAAGAAAGCTTAGGTTTGATCTCCTCTAGTACCGACTGGTTTGTTCTTCGGGCAGTCCATGGTATACACAGTATTCGCCGCCAGCACCATAATTCAAAGGCATCAATTTTCTTCCTGTCTATCTTTTTCACTGTCCAGCTTTCACATCCATATGATGTTATTGAAAATACCATGGCTTGAACAAGTCGAATCTTTGTATGGAGAGAGACATCTCTGCTCTTGAGAATCTTATCTAGGTCTTTCATAGCCATTCTGCCAAGAGCAATGCGTCGTCTGATTTCTTGACTGCTTGTTGCTTCTTTATTGATAGTTGATCCAAGTAGGTTAAAGTTGTTCACAATTTCAATTTCTTCTCCTTCAACGATGAACCTGTTGATTATGCCAGTTGTCATGATCTTTGTCTTCTTTACATTAACGTGCAGGCCCATTTTGAGACTATGTTCTTTGATTGTGAGAAGCAAATGTTTCAGATCATCTTCACTTTCAGCCAGTAATGTGGTATCATCAGCATAGCGAAGGTTGTTGATGAGTCTTCCACCAATCTTCACACCTCTGTTGTCTTCATACAATCCTGCTTCTCTGATGATTTGTTCTGCATATAAATTAAACAGGTAGGGGGAAAGTATGCAGCCTTGTCTTACACCTTTGCTTATTTTAAACCATTCTGTTTCTCCTTGTTCCGTTCGAACTGTTGCTTCTTGATCAATGTACAGATTGCGCAAGAGAACGATCAGGTGTTCTGGTATACCCATGCTTCTTAATGTGGCCCAGAGTTTCTCATGGTTTACACAGTCAAAAGCACAAATAGATATCCTTTTGGTATTCTTTAGTCTTTTCAAGGATCCATCTCACATCCGCAATGATGTCTCTCGTTCCTCGCCCTTTCCTGAACCCTGCTTGCACTTCAGGTAGTTCTTGTTCCAGGTATGTTTGTAGTCTCTTTTGAATAATCTTCAGTAGAATCTTGCTGGCATGTGGGATCAGAGCGATTGTGCGATAATTTCCACAGTCAGTTGGATCACCATTCTTTAGTATTGGTATAAACACAGATCTTTTCCAGTCAGTTGGCCATGATGTTGTCTTCCATATTTCTTGGCAGAGCCTTGTGAGTATGGTAACAGCTGCATCAGATTGCTGCAATACTTCTATGGGAATGCTATCAATGCCTGGTGCTTTGTTCTTTGATAAGGCTTTCAATGCTGCTTCAACTTCTTCTTTCATCACCAATGGTTCCCGATCATAAGGTACAGGTTGAAACGGCTGTTGGTCCACTTGATCTTTATCATATAAAAACTCTGTATATTCCTTCCACCTTTTCTTGATCTTCTCAGCATCATTCAACATAGAACCTTGAGCATCTTGGCCGATCTTGTTCTTCCTCTAATAGTTTCTGCTTCTATTTCCTTGCAAGTGTCATTGTAGTACTTTTCCTTGTCCTGTCTTGCTGCACGTTGGAAATCTCTGAGTTCTGCGATTGTCTTTCTTTCTCCTCTGGCTTTAGCTTCTCGGCGTTTCTGGGCAATTTTCAGAGTTTCTTCCTTCATCCATTTTGGCCGTTTTTGCTTTTTCACCTTTTGTAGAGACTTCTCGCTTTCTTCCAACACAACCTTCTTGATGTCATTCCATAACTCTTCCGGAGCTCTGTCATTTGTATCTAAAGCAGCAAATCAATTTTGCAGGCAGTCTTTAAATTCCAGTGGTATATTCTCAAGGTCATATTTTGCTGCATTCATGAGTGGTTTGCTCTTTTTCAACTTTAGCTTGAGTTTGCATACTAGTAGTTGATGATCTGTACCACAGTCAGCTCCAGGTTTTGTCTTTGTTGATGTTACAGAGCTTTTCCATCGTTGACTTCCACATATGTAGTCAATTTGATTTTTATATAATCCATTCGGTGAAGTCCATGTGTACAGTCGCCGCTTGTGTTGCTGGAAGAAGGTGTTTGAGATGAATAGATCATTGGTCTTGCAGAATTCTATCAGTCTTTCTCCAGCTTCATTTCTGTTGCCAAGTCTATATTTTCCAACTACTTTGCCTTCTGCTTTGTTGCCAACCTTTGCGTTCCAGTCACCCATGACTATCAGGATATCCTGTTTGCATGTTCTGTCAATTTCAGCTTGTACTTGTTCATAGAACTCTTCAATTTCATTCTCTTCTGCAGCTGTTGTTGGGGCATATACTTGAATTATTTATTTTTTTTATTTATTTACATTCTCTTATATACCGCACTATTCGGCATCAGCGCGGTTCACATAGAACAAAAAGTCTCAGTACAATAACAAGCATGAGATTACAGATAACAAGGGAAGGAACTTGGATAGCAAGGGAAACTATTTACAGTCTATTTACAGATGTAACACTACTGCATGGATACAAGTTATTAGGAACAGGTGCTAAGAATATATTCAATAATCAAGGCGATTCATCCTATGTCTGTTATTGAGAAACCACGAAACTGAATAGCTGGGTGGAATCACTGATGTCAATGGGTGTCGATGGCTCTATAAGATGTTTGTTAAAGAGATGGAATTTGAGGGCTTTCCTGAATTGTGATACACTGTTGATAGCCCGTATGCCAGGGGGTAGTGTATTCCAGCACCTAGGGGCACAGAGGATAAAGGCTCTATTGGCTGTGGAAGAAGAGCAGCTTGTAAGGGCCTTTGGGAGTTTTAAGGAGTTGATGGCTGAGGATCTTCTTGTTCTGTTTGGTGTGGTGGTATGAATAAGGTCAGATAAGGAAGGAGCGGAAAGCTTGTTGAGAGCTTTGAACGTGAGAAGTAGAGTTTTGAAGGTAATTCTGGCCTGAATGGGTAGCCAATGTAATTGAATCAGCAAAGGAGTAACATGGTCAGTCCTGGCGGCCCCCTGGAGTACCCTTGCTGCGGCATTCATAGCCAGCTGTAAAGGGTTTAAGGTGGATTGAGGGAGACCTTGGAGAATGACATTGGCGTAATCGAAGTGGGGTATTATCAGTGCCTGGTAGATAGTCCTGAAGTCTTTTGGTTCTAGCATGGTTGTGTTGATAGGCAATTATAGTTATATATTATAATTATAGTTGTGTTGATAGGCAATCCTCGTAGACGAATAGAGATTAAGTGTTCGCTGACTGCATTGTATTTCATTACAGTTCTTGCAAGTTTCTTCTTTATTATAAATGCAACACCATTTCTTCTTTGTCTTTCATTTCCAGCATAGTAGACCATGTGATCATCTGATGCAAAGTGCCCCATGCCAGTCCATTTCAGTTCGCTGACACCCAACAGATCAAGTTGTACACGTTCCATTTCATTCTTGACCACCTCCAACTTCCCTTGGTTCATGCTTCGTACGTTCCATGTTCCAATGTGTAAGACATCTTTACAGCTTCTGACTCTCATTTCATGCGCAGCTACATCAGCAGTCAGACTTCCCGAGGGCTTTGATCCAACCACATCATAAATGCTGGCTTTACTCTGAAAAGTCTTCAGCTCTTCCCCAGTAGCTAGTTGAGTGCCTTCTGACCTGGGGGTCTCATCTTTCAGCACCTTAGCATAATTTGTTTTGTTGTAACTATCCATTGGGTTTTCATGGCAAGATACAGAAGTAGATTGCCGGGCCTTTCTTCCACGCAGTTTAAGTTTGGTGTTGTTGCCGTTGTCACAAAAATGTGATCCTCCGCCATCAACACTGTCCCATTCTGCTGCTGCCAAGATGGGTGGTTTGTCTTGGTCTGGCACCTCAGCTGAGACCTGTCCATCTTGGGAGACCCTGCCAGTAGTTAAACTACCGATAGTTTAGCTCTCAGCATCACTGATGCACGCAAGCCCTCACAGCACGACAAGCTGCAAACCAAGTTTACCTTCCTGTATTCTTTCTGAGGCCTCATGCCTCTAGTGCAGAAAGGAACCTTCATACCTTGGACTGTAAAAGAGCTTTGGCATTTTACTTGCAAAGGACACAGCAACATAGAAAATCTTCTCAACTCTCTGTTGCTTTTGATCCTAGTCATTTGGGACTTCCAGTTTCCAAAAGAACTCTAACTGGATTGCTCATTGCATATCCTTTGCCTAAGAGAGTAAGAACCTTCCTCTTGAAGGCCATGCCACAGCTCACAGTGTGAGAGCCATGGCAGCCTCATTGGCTCATCTTCACTCTGTGTCTATCGATGACATCTGTCGAGCAGCTACTTGGGCTTCGGTACATACCTTCACAGTGCACTACTGCTTAGACAAGGACTCCCGCCGGGATGCCTTGTTTGGCCAGGCTGTTCTTCAACACCTTTTTCAGACTTAATCAACTCCTACCCACCGTCCCTGGTAGGATGCCAGAGATCCATGGGGGGAAGTATGGCCCTTTCACAAGGCCTAACAACTTCCTGGGGCCTTCTCCCTGTCAACTGCAGCTAAGGAGTCCCCATCTGTGAAGACTACATTCCTGCTTGTTCCTGGAGATAGCGTAGATCTCCAGGAACAAGCAGGAATATAGTCTTCACATATGGGTATCGTCCGCACCGACGGAGCCTGCGTGGGAATGCTCCCCAGCATCCAATAGCTTTTGGGAGCATCCCTCAGCACATGCGCGCTGCCTTCCTGCCTTTCCAACTGTCCCTCTTCAGTTCTTTGTTTTCCGCGGAGCAGACAGGACACATACCCTGTCGCCGCAGGAAATTTCTTCTTTAAACTTGATTTCTTGTGGTCGCGTCTGCCTCTGCACGACACCTACCAGTACCGCCGGTTCTTTTTTCTTCTTTTCTAAAAAAATAAAAAAATAAAAAAACATATATATATATAGATAGATATAGATATAGATACTTTCTTAACTGTTTCTCTTCAGAAACGGTTTCTTTTTGGTGCTAGGTGCCATTTTGGGCATTAGGCCCCATTTTTCCTAGAATATGGAAAAACCAGCTAGTGGTTTTAAAAAAAATGTACTAAGTGTGGCAGTACCATTTCCGTCACCGACACCCATGACTGGTGTCTCAAATGTTTAGGTCCTGAGCATTCTCCATCTGAGTGTTCCTCTTGTATGGGGATGACTAAAAGAGGAAGACAGAACCGGGCTGCAAAGCTCGGTACCCTCTTTACTTCGGATGCCAGGTCCATTGCATCAACGTCTTCAAGAGCCTCGTTTTCCTCCCATGGATCTCAGGTTACTAAACATAAGAGCTGGTCCTCAAACGGTAGCGCTCCTTCAAAGCATCAAGAGGCCCTTGGCAATGCCCTTGAGGAAACTACATCGGCAAAACAGCCCCGGCAGGAGGCTTCGGCCTCCAAAGCATCAACGGGTTTCCAGGATGTTTTTGAGGCCTTGACCTCGGCAGAACTACTGGTGCCATGGTTGGGTTCCGGACGCTTTTCCTGGTACCGATGCCCAGGCATCGGCAGCGTCTCCTTACTGCTGTGGTACCGTTGACATCGGGGGTTCAACGGGCACCGGTACCGACACCGGTGGGAATTCTTTCCATGCCGAGTTTTTCTGGCATCTACAGATTGGTACCGGACCAACTCGGTACCAACTTCGATCGATACCGAGACCGTGCTTTGCATGAACATCAGGATCAGAGATACTTCGAATCCTCCGATTCTGATGACTCTGATAATTCTGCCGGTATCAGAGTGTTTCTCCCAGAAGACTCCTCTTCTCCCCAACGCAAAATGTCTCCTTCAGAAGACATGTCTTTTCAGGATTTTTTCGTGATGTGGCCCAAGGCCTTTCAATCACGGTAGCTCCTGAAAAAGAACCTAGAGCAAAAGAATTGGAAATTCTCCAATACCCTAAGGCTTCCAAGGAGGCAGCCACTTTGCCCATTCATGAAATTCTTCATGATTTGATGCACAGAATGTGGGAGAGGGGAGACACCTTTGACTACATCTCCTCATTCTAGGAGACTCGATACCTTGTATCGAGTTCCACCATGTCCTGGGTTTCAAAAGACTCAGCTGCCACACCATTCAATGGTAGTGGAGTCAGCCATGCGTAGGATGAAAAGAGCAAAAAGACATGCATCCAATCCTCCAGGTCGTGAATGCAGGACTCTTGACGCTTTTGGGCGTCGAACATTTCAGGCTTTCATGCTTTCAGCTAGGATCAGCTCATATATTTTATATATGGGAATGTTCAAAAAGAGGTCACAGGAGATTTGGAGCTTATAAGCTCCCTTCTCCCTGATGACAAGCGACAAGACTTCCTTACTCTGGTCAAGCATGCTCAAGACGTCTCCAAGTTTGTGAATCGTGCAGCCTTTGACTGCTTTGTATGCATCAGCAGAGCCTCTGCTATTGCCATTGGTGCACGTCGGATTGCCTGGCTTCAGGCATCAGACTTGGAGATTTGGGTACAGGATAAATTAGGAAACATCCCTTGCAGAGGAGAAAACCTCTTTGGCAAGAATTGGCAGTAAAAGGCTAATGAGATAGATGCTGACAATGTCACTTTAGATAGATTGTCAAAATCTACAGCCACTCCAGCCAAAAAGAAACCCTATAAAAAACCCTTTTTCAGCAAAAAGAGGAAGTTTTATCCATCCTATACCCAGCAAGGGCAAGCTCAGGGTCAAGTTGCCAGAAAGGTCAACAACAACAATCCAGACAACAAAAGAAGCCAAAAGGCCTTAGAGCTCAACTAGCTCCACAGGCCCAGCCCCCTCAAGGGCTTTTACTCCTTCATAGAGAATTTAGCCTTCCTGCCTCTGAAAGGTCCAGAACCTCTAAACATTCCAGGCAGGTTCTGTTCTTTTGCCAACAGCTGGCACCAAATAACAGCAGAAAATTGAACTCTGTCCATTGTGGGAGAGGGGTACAAGCTTTATTTTCACAGTATACCCCCTCCTGCAATCGTAAGACAGTTCAATTCCCAAACCGCTACAGACAATCTACTGGATCGAGAGGTCTCAACACTCCTTGCTCAAAGAGCAATAGAGGAGGTGCCCATTCTTCAACAGGGTACAGGGTTCTACTCCCCCTATTTTCTTATTCCAAAGAAAACAGGAGGACACAGACCCATTCTAGACCTCAGAGAATTGAACAAATATCTGTTCCGAGAAAAGTTCAAAATGACTTCTCTGGGAACTCTTCTGCCATACCTTCAAAGTCAGGATTGGCTTTGTTCTCTAGATCTAAAGGATGCATATACTCACATTCTGATCCATCCAGATCACAGGAAATTCTTACGATTCCTTTTCAGGGGAAAACATTTCCAATACAGGGTTCTTCCCTTTGGTCTGGCTTCGGCACCAAGAGTATTCACGAAATGCATGGCAGTAGTAGCTGCATTTCTGTGAACTCTAGGGATATTCGTCTCATTCGAGCCCCCACGGTTCCAGAGGTCAGCTCTGCACTGTCTCGCACAATGCGAATCCTTCAATACTTGGGATTGGTCATAAACCTCCCAAAATCCCAACTTGCTCCGTTTCAGTCCCTGGAGTTCATAGGAGCTCGTTTAGATACCAGACAGTCAAGGGCTTTTCTCCCACAATCCCGCTGTCTTCCCATAATGCAGCTCACTTCTCAAGCAGCGGTGAAGTCCTCCCTAACTGCTCGAGAACTACTAACACTATTGGGACATATGGCATCCACGGTTCATGTGGTTCCCTATGCTTGCCTTCATATGCGAGCAGCCCAGTGGACCCTATCCACAGGCCACAGGACATCTGTCAGACAAGATATCAAACTCACGACGACTGATTTTGTCCCTCCAATGGTGGCAATCACTGGAAAATCTTCTAGTGGGGTCTCCTTTCCAGCAACCCCTATTCCAGGCCACCCTAACAACAGATGCATCACAGGTGGGATGGGGAGCACACCTGCATCATCTCTACCCAGGGTACCTGGACTCCACAGGAGGATTGTCTTCACATAAACCTCCTGGAACTCAGAGCAATCTATCTAGCTCTTCGAGTATTCCATGCCCAGCTCAGCTACAAGACAGTCCTAGTCCAAACGGACAATCAAGTAGCCATGTTCTACGTGAACAAGCAGGGCGGAACAGGCTCTCTGTCGTTATGCAACAAAGCTTTACGACTATGGGCCTTCGCCAGAGAGCATCAAATTCACCTTCTCGTCGTATATCTTCCAGGCATTCAAAACCTTTGGGTAGACAAACTCAGCCGAGTACTGCTGCCTCACGAATGGTCTCTCCACCTAGACCAGGTGGCCAAGATATTTCAGATCTGGGGAACCCCAGACGTAGACCTATTTGCAAGTCCACTGAATGCCAAACTTCCCTGGTTCTGTTCCAGAATTCCGTCTCAAAATTGCCAGGCAAGGGACGCCTTCCTTCTTCACTGGGGTCACGACTTCCTCTATGCCTTCCCACCCAGTCCCCTCCTCCCCAAAACACTCTTCAAGCTTCAGAGAGACAGGGGTCATATGATCCTCATAGCGCCACGGTGGCCACGCCAAACGTGGTATCCCCTGCTTCTACATCTCTCTCAAGCTGCACCTCTTTAGTTAGGGTGTTTTCCAGATTTTCTCTCCAAAGAGAACGGGATGCTATGGCACCCGAATCCCCAGTCCATGCATCTCAGGGCCTGGTTGCTGAAAGCTTAGACCTTCAAGATCTCAACCTTTCCCAAGAGGTAAAAGATATCCTTCAGGCTTCTAGAAAACCTTCCACAAGACTTTCTTATGCCTTCAAGCGGAAACGTTTTACTATATGGTGTTCACAGAAGGGGTTAAACCCCCTTATGATACCTTTGGAATCGATACTGGAGTATCTACTTCATTTATCAAATTCTGGTCTAAAGACCAATTCAGTAAGAGTCCATCTTAGTGCAATTACAGCTTCCTATAAACCTCTAAATGGACAACCAATTTCCTCTCATCCACTCATATCAAGATTTATGAGAGGTCTTCTATTAACAAAGCCTCCCATCAGGCCACCACCGGTGGCATGGGATTTAAACCTAGTTCTTGGGTAGCTCATGAAACCGCCCTTTGAACCTTTAGCCACTACAACCCTAAAGCTTCTGTCCTGGAAAGTCATCTTCCTAATTGCAATCACCTCTGCACGTCGCATTAGTGAATTGCAGGCTTTAGTGGCTGATCCTCCTTATACTAGGTTTCACCATGATAAGACTGTTCTCAGAACTCATCCACACTTTATGCCGAAGGTGGTTTCGCCTTTTCATTTAAATCAATCGATTTATCTTCCTGTATTCTTTCCGAGGCCTCATGCCTCTAATGCAGAAAGGAACCTTCATACTTTGGATTGTAAAAGAGCCTTGGCTTTTTACCTGCAAAGAACACAGCAACATAGAAGGTCTTCTCAACTTTTTATTGCTTTTGATTCTAGTCATTTGGGACTTCCAGTCTCCAAAAGAACTCTATCCAAATGGATCGCACAATGCATATCCTTTGCTTATGAGAGTAAGAGTCTTCCTCTTCAAGGCCATGTCACAGCTCATAATGTGAGAGCCATGGCAGCCTCTATGGCTAACCTTCACTCTGTGCCTATTGATGACATTTGTCGAGCAGCCACCTGGGCTTTGATACACACCTTTACAGCCCACTACTGCCTAGATAAAGCCTCCCGTTGTGATGCCTTCTTTGACCAGGCTGTTCTTCAAAATCTCTTTCAGACCTAATTCAACTCCTACCCACTAACCCTGGTGGGATGCCAGAGATCCATGGGAGGAAGCATGGCCCACCTTAATATAGGTGGCAGCTTCCTGGTGCTATCTCCCTGGCATCTTCAGCTAGGGAGTCCCCATATGTGAAGACTACATTCCTGTTTGTTCCTGGAGATAGCATAGTTACTCACCTGTAACAGGTGTTCTTCAGGTCTTCACAACCCACCCACCTCCCCTAGGAGTTGTATCTCTCTCTCTCTCTCTTTCTCTCTCCCTCTCTCTTTTGTCTCAGCTATAAACTCAACTGGAGAGGGACAGTTGGAAAGGCGGGAAGGCAGCATGCAGGCGCTGTGGGATGCTCCCAAAAGCTTTCCTATTGGACGCTGGGGAGCGTTCCCGCGCAGGCTCCGTCGGTACCGATGATACCCATATGTGAAGACCAAATTCCTGCTGTTCCCGGAGATCACCTGTTACAGGTGAGTAACTATGCTTTACCTGGAAACTGCAAAGGATTCAAGAGCCATTCCCGATGGCTATTCAAAGCTCTTTTATAAGCTTTCCGGAGCACTGTACATGGATATCCTCGATCCTGAAATTTGGCTACCATTACTATGGGAGTGACTCCTGCCCTGTCTATTGCTACATTATTTATGGCTCATTTTGAAGACCGTTTTCTATACTCCTCTATATGATCTCAGTGTATACTTTTGTGGAGACTATTTTTGGATGATGTTGTTTTGATTTGGACTTGCGGGGTATCAAAGTCGCATCAGTTTGTTGAATGCCTTAATAACTGTGATTGTAACATCAAGTTTACAGTTAAGTACGACTGGCATTCAATTGAATACTTGGATGTTGTGGTCAAACGTACAGGTAATATTTTATCTACCTCTCTTTTTCGTAAGCCAGTGCAGCAGAATACTCTCCTTGGTTTTCACATTTTCCACCCCATAGCGCTCAAACATGGTCTCACATTTGGACAATTTTTGCACATTAGGCATATTTGCTCTTCACTAAATTTCATGCCCAGGAGTTGAGTGAGCACCTGCAGCAATGGGGTTGTCCTAAATCTGTTATGAGGAGGGCCTACAGAAGAGCACTGTGTAATCAGAGAGTAGTTACTGAAACCGGCGAGGGGGGATAAGCGACCTATGTCCCAGGCCCTTGTAAGGCCAGGGTTTGGCTGCGGGGTTTTAACTGTTGCCCCTCCTCCCCCACCCCAGCCCCTTTCGCCCCCGGAGTCGCTGAAACGGAACGTCCAGGGAAGTTATTCCACACCCCAGGGGTGGAATAACTTCCTTGACCATTTCGCCAGCCCTGGACGTACAGGACCAGACATTAGAATAGGTTTGGTTTGGTTCATAACTGTTGACGGAGAGTTGGTGTGGTGAGCTGTGATCTGAAGCAGGGTTCTGGAGGTTGATAAACCCGAAACATGCTACTATGTCATTGATTCACCCCAACTGTATGCCTCCGATTCTGTTATGGACTTCAGATAAGTACATCGTTCTAAAGATTGGCTGACCTGCCCTAGTTTTAAATTGATTAAAAGGACTCAACTTTCAGTAGCGACTAACTCCACTTGTGATTATTGTCCGACAAAAAAGGTTTTTTTTTCAAGAATGTATTATGGTTTCAAAAAGGGGGGACATTTGTTTTAGACAGGCCATTGATTGTTTCTGATACATTATCAGTCACTGACAAACATGAGTGGTGTTTAAAATGTTTGGGCCCAGACCATTTACTGACTGATTGTCCTTTATGACAACAAATGAAAAAACGAGGCTTAAAGAACAGAGCAGACAGTATGATTAGCGGTTTGCCCCAGACTCTCTTAGTTGCTTCCACATTGTCGGACGTCGGCCTCCTCTCTTGGTTTTCAGGTCTCCTCAAAGTCCAAAACAAGTCTGTCATCGGCATCGAACATCGATACTGATCCTAGAGATAAGTCCCTTCATAGTCATCGAGATTCACCGAAAGGTGCATTCGATGCAGATCGGCCTGCCAAACAGCCCCTATGGGAATACCAGTCCTCTAAACCACAAAAAGAGCTCCAGGATGCTCCCAAGGCCTCGACCTTTGTAGAGCCACTGGTTACATGCTCTGGGACTGTGGCTCAAAGCCATGTAGGTGAATCCACCCAGGCATCAGCCTCCTCCCTCGATGAGTGCACCTTTGGCTATCGAGAGGAGCTTGGTAGCATTCCTGGCAGCCTCAGTACCGATGGTATTGACGGCTCCAGTGGCGCAGGCGTCTGCATTCAGCCTGAGGTTGATACCTCCAGAGCAGATGCCAGCCTTTGAACTGATATTGGGGAATCCTCTCCCTCCAATGCCTGCTTTAGAAACAGACAGGCATCATCTGTACCCAACAGGTTCCCGGTGCCATACCACCTGAACATCGGTACTGGCATCGTGCCTCGACATTGGTGCAAGACCGTCGATACTTTGACTTTCTCTTGGAATCGGACTATACCTCTTCAGATTCCGATGATGCATTGGAGGATTCCAGGGGAACCCAGGATCTTCCTTCTGATCACTCCCTTCCTCATGAGCGGTATCTGACCCCACCAGAGGACATGTCTTTTCAGTACTTCATCCGAGACATTGCAGCGGGCCTGCAGATTATTGTAACTCCTGAGACTGAACTGAGGGCAGAAGAATTAGAAATCGTCTAATACCCCTTGGCGCCCAAAGAAACTGCCACATTACCGGTACATCAGGTCCTTCAGGATCTAATGCTACATATGTGGGAGGTCCTGCTAATGGTTCCGCCTATTAGCAAGTGATTCAATGCCATGTATCGAGTTCCTCTATGCCCTGGCGGTCAAAGGCTCAACTTCCACCCCATTCTATGGTAGTGCAATCAGCGATGCATTGCATGAAGAGTCCTAAAACTCATTCTTCCATGCCTCTGGGCAAGGGCTCCAGAACTTTCAATGCCTTTAGGCGTTGCTTTCAGGCATACATGCTTACTTCTAGGATTACTTCTTACATGCTCTACATGGGCATGTATCTCAAGGATATCTTCAGGGATGTGGAGAACCTTGCTCCTATCCATCCTGGTGACAAACATGATGCATTCCTACTACTACTACTGAACATTTGTATAGAGCTACAAGACGTATATAGCGCTGCACAGACACATGTAAAGGACAGTCCCTGCTCATCTGAGCTTACAGTCTAATAGAGACAGACAACACAGTAGCTGTAGACATGGAATACAACTAGGGGAATGATAAGGAAACACAGAGAACATTAGGTGAGTCAAGATTCAAAAGCAGCAGCGAAGAGGTGAGTTTTCAGTCTAGTTTGAAAAGGGTCAGAGAAGGCACCTGACGTACAGACTCAGGTAGTTTGTTCCAGCCATAAGGAGTTGCAAGGTGAAAGGAGCAAAGTCTGGAGTTGGCAGTAGATGAGAAGGGCACAGATAGAAGCGATTTGCCACAAGAGTGGAGTTCCTGAGGAGGGGTGTAGGGAGAGATAAGAGAGGAAAGGTAGCGAGGAGCTGCAGAGTGAATGCACTTATAGGTCAGCAGGAGAAGCTTGAACTGGATGCGGAAATGGATAGGAAACCAATGAAGAGACTTGAAAAGAGGGGTAATATGAGCATGACGAGGCTGGTGGAAGATTAGCTGTGCAACAAAGTGTTGAACAGATTGAAGGGAAGAGAGATGACTCGGAGTGAGACCAGCAAGGAGCAGGTTACAATAGTCTAGACGGGAGGTGAGTAAAGAATGAATGTGTCTTAGTAGTGTGTTCGGAAAGAAGTGGGCGAATTTTGTTTGTTGTAGAGAAAGAAATGGTAGGTTTTAGCTATCAGTTGAATGTGTGTGGAGAAGGAAAAAGGAGTCGGACAACCCCAAGGTTATGAGCTGAGGAGACAGGGAGGAGTGGAGAATTATCCACAGAGACAGAGAAAGGAGGAAGGGGTGAGGAGGGTTTAGGAGGAAAAATAAGAAGCTCACTTTTGGCCATGTTCAATTTCAGACCTTAATCGGGCAAAACAAGAATAGATTCAAGTTTCTTACCAGAGCATCTTTTGATGCTTTTGAGTCATCCAGCAGAGCTTCAGCAGTCTGCATCGGTGCTCGCAGAATGGCCTGGCTTCAAGCATCTGACCTTGAGCAGTGGGTTCAAGATATATTGGCCAATATTCCCTGCTCTGGAGAAGACCTCTTTGGAAAGCGTTGGAGAGAGAAGGCTGGAGAGCTTGAGGCGGATGATCTTACCCTCAAACGGCTCTCCCAAAAGACTTCAGACCCCTCAAGATGGAAGGCTAATTCCAAGAAGTCTTTCTATCTCAAAAAGAAGAGATATTATCCTTCCTATCCACCTTTAGCTGCTTACCAACCTCCGCAGCAACAGCAAAGACAACAGGGTCCTCGCCAGCCCAAGAAGCCTAAGATGCCTTACCCACAACCAGCTATACAGCCACAGCCAGCACCTGGTTTTTGACTCCTTCCTAGAGAGCACACCTACTCTGCCTCTGTAGGGTCTCCACATAGCAGGCAGACTCTGTTCCTATGTCCACAGGTGACACCTCATCACATCAGAGCAGTGGACTTTCAACATTGTCCAATGATACTATTTGCTTCACTATGAAAGCCTACCCCCCCCCCCCACCAGTATCAGTAGAGGTGACTTCCCTGTTAACTCAGGGGGCCAAAGAGAGAGTTCCGCCCACCCAAGAGGGCAGAGGAACAATTTGTTATGTTCTGTAGACCTCAAAAAGGCATACACATACTTGCTGATCCATCCTCAACACAGAGTATCTGCGTTTTTGGTTCCAGCGAATCCACTACCAGTACCGGGTGCTCCCCTTTGGATTCACCTCAGCACCCCGGGTGTTCACAAAATGAATGGCAGTGGTTGTCGCCTTCCTGCATATTTTAGGGATTTTTGTCTTCCCCTACTTAATCAAGGGAGAATCCCCAGAAGAGATAAAACTATTTCTTCATCGCACAGTCCTGCCATCTGGGATTCATCCTAAATTTTCCAAAATTGCACCTGGTGCCATCCCAGAGGTTCGAATTCATTGGAGCACTTCTGGACAGGTGTCAGGCCCGAGCTTTCCTTCTACAGGACTGTTCTGTCCGCCTTATCGAGCTGGCCCACACTATAAAGAGTCACAGTGCCATAACAATAGGAATAACAATAGGAATAGACAAAATAAAATAGGGCTTCTTATTAATATTTATCAATATATCAGCAGCCTCTGACACAGTTTCCCATCACATCCTATTGAAACGCCTAATGGAGATTGGATTACAAGATACCACCATTAAATGATTTCAATCATACCTCGAAGACAGACAGCAGAAAGTAAAATCTGGTAACCTCACCTCAGAACACTTCAGGACTACTCAAGGAGTTCCCCAAGGCTCATCACTATCAGCTCTTCTCTTCAACATTTACATTCAGCCTATATGCAAAATATTCAACAAATACAAGATACAATTCGCCATTTTTGCTGATGACATCATGGCATACACCCCAACTGGACTCCCCAGACTATACCACCATATCAGACTGCATTCAAGAAATGACGACCTAGCTAACCAATAATAACTTAAACATCAACATAAAAAAATGAAGCAATCATCATCACGAGACTTCACATTCATTCCTCCTACTTCTATCAACATATCCAATACACCAATCACAATAAAAGACAAAGTCCAATACCTTGGAGTGATTCTAGACAAGCAACTCACCCTCCAACCGCATATCAACAAGATATCCAAAACAGCCTTCTTCAAACTCGCAATGCTCCGGAGACTAAAACCTCTCTTCAATAAAGAACATTTCCACACAGTATGCCAGGCCATCATTACACCTATACTAGACTACTGTAATATAATATACCAAGGTCTACCCAAACAAACCACCCGTCCTCTACAAATAGTCCAGAACATTGCTGCCCACATTATTACAAGCGCTTCAATACAAGACCACATAACTCCAATACTATACAATCTGCACTGGCTACCAATCTCATCACGGGAAAATATAAAGCAGCACTCATCATCTTCAAAATTAAAAACAACATGTCAGCAGAAATACTACAGGAACTCATCAGAATCAAAACAAGCAAAAGACCAGACAGAAACAACACCAAGAACAACATACCAACACCCAGTCTATTCACAAGAACCAACAAATCCACATCCATGCGAGCTTTCTCTCTTGCTGCCAATGCTATCTGAAATGTCCTCCCAGATAAAGCAACAACAGATATAAAAGAATTCTGGAAGCTACTCAAAACCACCCTATTCATCGAACAATTCAATGAAGACCACCAATCACCAACCACAAGCAATTCAATGAAGACCACCAACCACAAGCAATTCAATGAAGACCACCAATCACCAACCACCAACCACAAGCAAACCTAAGCCACAACAACCACACCAAACAAACACCCCATTACTCTCATTAAGATATACAAAGTTAGATAATGGTATAAGAGAATACTCAGGTTTTTGATGTTATAATGTTACTGTTGATATTTCAAGTTCCTGGAATAAGTTGATATATGCAACCCCATTATTAACCTCCATCGGCTTCCAATAGACTGTCCTACATCGGCTTCCATTAGACTCTCGCGTCCGATACAAAACCATACTGAACCTATTCAAAATCAAACAGGACATCTCAATGGACAATCTACAGGCTATCATCAGCTCTGACTGCAGCCTCAGACCCAGAAGGAAAGGTACCACGAACACCATCACAACCCCCAAAGAATTCACCTAAATGAGGCAAACCACTTCAAAGAGAGCTATATCCTTGGCAGCACCTGCCATTTGGAACTCCCTCGCAGTCAGCTTAAGATCAATGATCGATATTAAGGACTTCTGAAAATCACTCAAAACAACGCTCTACAGAGAGCATTACAGTGACATTACATGACTCTAACATTTACGCAGTATACCATCCCCGCCTGGCGACAACCCACCCCCACTCCTTGTATATAACCCACTGTAAATAGCTCAATCCTGTATATATTGCACCCCAAATCAAGATGTACCTACTCACACACCCACGAACACTACCTTCACCACCACTGCATATCGACACCCCCGCACCACCCCAATTGATTGGTTTGCAGTGTAAACCGCTTTGATTCGAGGATAAAGCAGGATATAAATCCTTTTAAATAAAATAAAATAAAATCAAAACAACTCAAGATATGTTATGCCTTCTGGGACACATGGCCTCCATGTCATCCTCTATGCTCGCCTGTACATGCGGCAAGTCCAATGGATGCTTTCTTCTCAGTGGACACAAGCGACCGGGCGTGTCTCAGACAAGATTTCCATCACCCTTCCTCTTGTCAACTCCCTTCAGTGGTGGTGCTCCCCTCAAAATCCACTTGGAGGATCACCTTTTCAAGTGCCTCTTCCTCAATGCACGCTGACAACAGATGCTTCCAAACTAGGATGGGATGCACATCTCGACAGTCTCACTACACAGACAGGAGTCTCAGTTGCAGATCAGCCTCCTGGAGCGTCATGTTCTCAGGAATGCCCTTTGGGTTTTTCAACCCCAACTTTTGGGCAAACAGGTCTTAGTCCGAACAGACAACCAGGTGGCCATGTTCTGTGAACAAGCAGGGAGCAACTGGTTCCTATCTCCTCTGCCAGGAAGCCTTTTATCTCCGGTTCTTCTCCATTGCACATCGCATACATCTTAGGGTGGTATATCTCTCAGTTGAACTCAATCTCTTTGTGGACAGACTCAGCCATGTCCTGCATCCACATGAGTGGACTCTGAATTGGGAAATGGCATCTTGGATCTTCCACATGTGGGAGACCCCAGGATAGATCTATTTGATGACATGGGGTGGAGGAGTGGCCTAGTGGTTGGGGCAAGGTACTTCAGGCTGGAAGGTCGGGGGTTCAAATCCCACTAGAGGACAGCAACCTTGGGCCGGAAGGACTGGGGTTTCTAGTCCCACAGGTGCTCCTTGTGGTCTTGGGCAAGCCACTTAACCCTCCATAGCCCATGTTCCCTGTAAAATAGTTATCTCCAAGTTATAATGCCCTGTTCAATGTAATTTCAGTTTGTTCAATGTAAACCGCACTGATGCAGAATAGCGCGGTATATAAGAGAATGTAAATAAATAAATAAATTTGCCACCCAGGAGAATGCACAACTTCCACTGTTTTGCTCATGGCTTCCCTCCCGGCACAGCCAGGCAACGGATGCCTTCCTTCTCCATTGGGGAAAGGGACTACTCTATGCAATCCTGCCCACCCACTTAATACCCAAGACCTTGTTCAAGCTGCAGGCTGATTGGGGTTCCATGATTCAAATAGCCCCTTACTGGCCACGTCAGCTGTGGTTTCCTTTGCTGCTTCGACTAGCACAGACTCCACCTCTCAGTCTGGGTCATGCACCTAACCTACTCTCACAGGATCTTGGGACACTCCTTCATACCAATCCACAAGCCCCCCGTCTCATGGCGTGGTTGCTGAAAGCATAATCTTTGCTGACCTCGCCCTTCCCCAACAGGTCAATGACATCCTACTTGCATCACACAAGCTGTCTACTAGACGTGTCTGTGCCTTCAAATGGTGAAGGTTCACCCTCTGGTGTACCCCAAAACATATTGACCCCTTTTACAATAATCCTCAACAGGCCGCAAGACTAACTTAGTCTAAGTACTTCTCAGTGCCATCTCAGCCTATCACAGCATTCTATTTCTTCACACCCTTTGGTGCAACAATTCATGCGGGGTCTCATACTGTCCAAGCCACCGATCAAACCACTATCGGTGGCCTGGGATCTCAACTTGGTCCTAGCACAACTTCTAAAGCCTCCTTTTGAGCCTTTAGCCACCACTTCTCTAAAATTCCTCTCATGGAAGGTAATCTTCCTCATCGCCCTGACTTCAGCTCGCCGTATCAGCAAACTGCAGGCTTTGGTATCGGATCCTCCATATACCTGCTTCCACCACGACAAGGTCGTTCTCCGTACACATTCACACTTCCTTCAAAAGGTGGTTTCAGCTTTCCATCTCAACCAGTCGGTCATGCTACTGGTTGTCTTCCTCAGACTGCATGCCTCTAGGGCTGAAGCAGCAGTCCACACTTTGGATTGCAAGCGCACCCTGCCTTTCTACTTGGATAGAACCAAGAATCACAGGAAATCCTCTCAACTATTAATTTCCTTTGACCTGAGTCACCTTGGACTTCTAGTGTCAAAGTGCACCCTATCCATATGGATTGTGGACTGCATCTCTATTGCTTATGCTCAAGTGGGACTCTCCCTAGAGGGTCACGTCACTGCTCACAATGTGAGAGCCATGGCAACCTCAGTTATCAACCTTCGTTCCATCTCCATTGACAAAATATGACATGCAGCTACCTGGTTCTCCATTCATGCCTTCGCTGCACACTACTGCCTAGAGAGGGACTCCCATCGGGATGCTGTCTTTAGCTAGGCTGTCCTCCAGCACCTTTATGGGACTTAACTGCAACTCCTACCCTCCATCCTGGGCTTCTTTTGGCACCAGACTTTCATGTTGATGGTCTTCCAACTGCAATAGAGTTCAATGGGGCTACTTGTATCCATACCTTCTCGGCTCTATCCTTTGTTGTTGTTAAGTGCCATTGAGTCTGTGTCGACTCATGGTGACCCTCTGGATAGTTTTCCTAAATTGGGTTCGGTCTTCATTCAGGTGGCTCATTGTTGACAGACTGGCACCCGTAGCTGCTGTTATTTTATCGATCCATCTCATTACTGGCCTTCCTCTTTTGCGTTGACCTTCTACCTTGCCAAGCATGATGTCTTTCACCAATGATCTCTCATGATGTGTCCAAAGTATGAAAGTTGAAGTCTTGTCATCTGAGCTTCTAAAGCAGTGGTTCTTAACCTGGGTTCAATCGAACCCTAGAGGTTCGGTGAGTCAGTCTCAGGGGTTCGGCGGAGGTCAAGACACAAGACACAAGACACGCACCCGACTCATATGATTCGTGATGACACGCCCCGCTTGGCCATCATTAGCTGCAGGTGATCACGTTACATTGCTTGGCCAATCTGTGCTGCAGGGAATTTGGTGCACTCAGTAGTCGACTTGTGACTGTTGTGATGGTATGTCGTGTGATTTCTTTCTTAATATTTTAATCCATACTAACTATGTCGAGCAAAAAAAGAAAGTGGTCAGACGAATATGTACAACATGGATTCGCATATATAACAGAACGTGATGGGAGTCAGCATCCTATCTGCATGATTTGCAGTGCCAAGTTAAGCAATTCTAGTCTAGTACCGGCAAAACTAAAGGAACACTTCCTTAACCTGCATGGAGATGGGGAATACAAGAACACAATGCTTGCTGAATTCAAGGTGAAGAGAGCCAGATTCGATGAAAAGGCTACTCTGCCTGCTCTTGGCTTTGTACCCATCAACAAACCGATCCTCACAGCAACGTACGAAGTTGCTTACCTGATCGCGAAGCAGGGCAAACCACACACCATTGGTGAAACACTCATAAAACCAGCTGTGTTGAAGTGATGTTAATGCACGATTCATTTTGTGAACCAGTAAAACATATACCTATGTCTTGAATTTGGAAAAAAATCATATTTTATTTTTCAATAAAGAAGGGTTCGGTGAATGTGCATATGAAACTGGTGGGGTTCAGTACCTCCAACAAGGTTAAGAACCACTGTTCTAAAGAAAGCTTAGGTTTGATTTCCTCTAGTACTGACTGGTGTGTTCTTTGGGCATCCATGGTATAGACAGTATTCGCCGCCAGCACCATAATTCAAAGGCATCAATTTTCTTCCTGTCTATCTTTTTTACTGTCCAAATTTCGCATCCATATGATGTTATTGAAAATACCATGGCTTGAACGAGTTGAACCATTGTATGGAGAGAGACATCTCTGTTCTTGAGAATCTTGTCTAGGTCCTTCATAGCCATTCTGCCAAGAGCAATGAGTCGTCAGATTTCTTGACTGCTTGTTGCTTCTTTATTGATAGTTGATCCAAGTAGATTAAAGTTGTCCACAATTTCAATTTCTTCTCCATCAATGATGAACTTATTGATTTTGCCAGTTGTCATGATCTTTGTCTTCTTTACATTAAGGTGCAGGCCCATTTTAAGACTATGTTCCTTGATCTCGAGAAGCAAATGTTTCAGATCATCTTCACTTTCAGCCAGTAATGTGGTATCATCAGCAGAGCGAAGGTTGTTGATGAGTCTTCCACCAATCTTCACACCTCGGTTGTCTTCATACAATCCTGCTTCTCTGATGATTTGTTCTGCATAGAAATAGGTAGGGGGAAAGTATGCAGCCTTGTCGTACACCTTTGCTGATTTTAAACCATTCTCTTTCTCCTTGTTCTGTTCAAACTGTTGCTTCTTGATCAATGTACAGATTGTGCAAGAGAACGATCAGGTGTTCTGGTATACCCATGCTTCTTAATGTGGCCCAGAGTTTCTCATGGTTTACACAGTCAAAAGCCTTGCTGTAGTCAACAAAGTATAAATAGATATCCTTTTGGTATTCTTTAGTCTTTTCAAGGATCCATCTCGCATACGCGATGATGTCTCGTTTCTCGCCCTTTTCTGAACCCTGCTTGCACTTCAGGTAGTTTTTGTGCCAGGTATGGTTGTAGTCTCTGTTGAATAATCTTCAGTAGAATCTTGCTGGCATGTGGGATCAGAGCGATTGTGCGATAATTTCCACAGTCAGTTGGATCACTTTTCTTTAGTATTGGTATAAACACAGATCTTTTCCAGTCAGTTGGCCATGATGTTGTCTTCCAAATTTCCTGGCAGAGCCTTGTAAGTATGGTAACAGTTGTATCAGATTGCTGTAATACTTCTATGGGAATGTCATCAATGCCTGGTGCTTTGTTCTTTGATAAGACTTTCAATTCTGCTTCGACTTCTTTCATCACCAATGGATACGGATCATAAGGTACAGGTTGAAACGGCTGTTGGTCCACTTGATCTTTAGCCTATAAAATCTCTGTATATTCTTTCTGCCTTTTCTCGATCTTCTCAGCATCCTTTAGCCTCGGACCATTCTTTAGCCTCGGTGTTACCACTGTGACCAACTCCAGTCTGGTACCTGGGAGCTAGTGAGTCCCATATGTGAAGACTGTATTCCTGCTTGTTCTTTGAGATAACATTGTTACTTACCTGTAACAAGTGATCTCCAGGAACAGCAGGAATCAGTCTTCACAACCCGTCCTCCTCCCTTAGGAGTTGTAGGGTATTCTCCCTTTTCCTCTATCTCTCGGCTACAAACTCAGCTGAGGAGAGAACTTGGAAAGGCAGATGTGCAGGCGCATTGGAATGCTCCCAAAAGCTTTCCAGTTGGATGCTGGGGGGCGTTCCCGTGCGGGCTCTGTTGGTGCCGATGATACCCATATGTGAAGACTGACTCCTACTGTTCCCAGAGATCACTTGTTACAGGTGAGTAACACCACTTTCTACAATCCCATCCTCTGAGATACTCTGTATTATCCCATGTATTTTTAAAATTCAGATACAGTTCTCATCTCTCCCACCTCCACTGTGAGGTTGTTCCATGCATCCACCACCTTTTAAGTAAAGAAATATTTCCTAAGATTACTCTTGATTCTATCCCCTTTCACCTTCATCCTGTGACCCTCCTTCCAGAGCTTCCTTTCAATGCATTTATCCCATTGAGGAATTTAAATGTCTCTATTATATCACCCCTCTCCAATATTTCCTCCAAAGTATACATATTGATATCTTTAAGCCTATCCCCATATGCCTTAGGATGAGACCACTGACCATTCTATTAGTCGTGCTTTGGACCAACTCCATCCTATTTTATATCCTTTTGAAAGTGTGGTCTCTAGAATTGTACATAGTACTCCAAATGAGGTCTCACTAGAGACTTGTACAAAGGCACTATTGCCTACTATTTTTTTCCTGCTGGCCTTTCCTCTCTCCCTATGCTCTCAAGCATCCTTATGGATTTTGCCATTGCCTTTTCTACCTGTTTGGCCATTTCAAGATTATCTGATATAATCACCCCCAGGTCTCACTCTTCTTTTGTGCAATGAAGTACTTCACTCCCTATACTGTATCACTCCCTTGAGTTTTTGCAGCCCAAGTGCATGAACTTGCATTTTTTAGCATTAAATCTTAGCTGCCAAATTCTCAACCATTCTTCAAGCTTTGCTAAATCCCTCCTTATGTTATCCACACCTTCCAGGCTGTCTACCTTGCTGCCGAGTTTGGTATTGTTCGCAGAAAGGCATGCCTTTCCTGACAGACCTTTCACAATATTGCTTACAAAAGTGTTAAAAAGAACAGGACCGTAAAGTAGGTATTGGGGGGGAATAAGGGGGGGGGGGACAAAAGGGGGGAGGGTGAAGGGAGGGGTGGAGGGGGAACTTTTGAAAGGGGGAGGAGGGATAAAATAAATGATATAGGCAAGAGAATGGTTCTGTATTTGTGCTTGATGAATAGTTTACCATGTATATTCTGATATGATACAGTGACAATGTTATTTGGATATGGAGTCTGCCTAATAAAAGAAAATTGACATAAAAATCTCCACCCAAAAATCTCCACCCAAATCTCCCTTGTCTGAAACCAAAATGAGCACATGACCATGTTGTGAATTGTATATAGTTCCCCTGTTAGCCAAGTTAAATGTCCTGTTCATCTGTAAACACAAAGTACTATCGGAAATGTGTGATTTCATTGTTTATTGTAAACCGCGCTGATGCTGAATAGCGCGATATAGAAAAGACTATAAATAAATAAATAAAATAAATAAATAAATAAAAAAGAACAGGATTAACAACTGATCTCTGAGGCATGCCACTGGTAACACCCCTTTCTTCAGAGTGAACTCCACTCACTACTAACCTCTGTTGCCTCCCATTCAACCGGTTTCTTACCTGATTGGTCACTTAGAGGCATATTTCACAGTGGGACATCCTAGTGCATTCTGGGACATCAAAGCCAGAACATTTGAAAAAAAAAAGCAGGCACATGCAAGTTCAGGCATGATTTTGGAAATGTGTATGTGCCCGATATGAACATGTATATAGACGTTCCCAGGACAGCATTTCAGAACCAAGCATAATGGTTAGAGTAGTGGCTTAAAAGCAGGGCTCAAATCCCAGTGTAGGCCTCCGTGATCTAAAGCTAGTCACTTAATTCTCCATCTTCTCTACACTCTGGATGTTTTAAGGTGAAAACAAGCACTTTCCTGATGCCTATTCATGCCTGGAGCAGTTATAAATGTGGGTGTGCCTGCAGACGTCCTTGACATTTGATTGGGGATGCGCAAGTCCCTTGCTCCTCCCCAGACACACCTCCTCCACACCTCTTTCCCTACATGGACATCCCTGCACCCAAGATGTCTGTGAACATCATTTGTGGAATGGCTACGGAGACATCTCTGATTTTTACATCCATGTGCATTTCTTCAGATGTAGAAATCACGACTAAACGTTTTAAAATGACCCTCTAATGGTCTATCTAAGGACGCTCAGTTTATTTATAAGTTGCCGATGCAGAACAATGTCAGTCTTCTTAAATCGAAGTATATCACATCTAGCACTCTCCCCTGATCCAGTTCTTTGGTCACCCAATCAAAGAAATCAATTAAATTTATCTTACAAGACCTACCTCTAGTAAATCCATGCTGTCTCAGATCCTGTAATCCCTTGGATTCCAGAAACTGCATTATCTTCTGCGTTAGCTACTTTTCCATTAATTTAATTTACCCACCACTGAGGTCATACTAATCAGTCTGTAGTTACCAACCTCTTCCTTACTTCCTCTTTTGCGTACATTTGCCCATCTCTTGTCCTCTGGGATCACGCCTGATTCTAAGAATTGAAGAAGTCAGCCAGTGGAGCCCTCCAGTACGTTCCTAAATTTTCAATACCCTCAGATGAATCATGTCTGGCCTCATTGGTTTGTCCACTTCAGTTTTGCTAGCGCCTCAAGGATAGAGTCTTTTGAAAATCATTTCAGTTCTACCTTACTTCTTTCCCTGTTTGTGTTTGGTTTTTAGAGGTCCTATTCCCAACCCTTCATATGTGAACACAGAACAGAAATATTTAAGAAATTCCACTTTATTCATATCAGCTTCTACATATTCCTTTTTTGAGTCTCTTTGAGTCTCATACTGCTACCCTTGTGCTTCCTCCTGTCATTAACCTACTTTTTTTTAGGTAAGTCCCCTTGTTTTACTCTATTGGTTATATTTTTTCTTCCATTAGCATTTTTGCTTTCCGGACTACTTCCTATGGCTTCTCCAAATATTGCTGTTTGTCTTCCTCTTTCTGCGGTCTCTTAAAGTTTTTTGAAGGCTAATCTCTTTTTTTTTTTTTTTTTACCTTTTTCAAAAGCATAATGGCCTTCTTTTCCTTGTACTTTTCTTTACTTTATTACTAGAAAGGTTTGTTGTCCTTAAAGTATCTTCTTTCAGTTTTGTCCACTGTTCTACTTCCCCCAAATGTTCAAATACAGCTAATGACTCCTTGAGGTTTTCCCACATCTTTGCAAAGTTATTTTTCCTGACGTCTAGGATCTTCGCTTTGGAATGAAACTTTTCCACCCATTTCCTAATATTGAAGCTCAACATATGGTGCTTACTGCATACCAGATAACCACCCACTACAACATTAGAAACATTCTCCCCAATTGTAAGCATTAAGTCCAGTATTGCCCCCTCCCATGTATGTTCAATTACCAGTTGCCAGAACAGTTCTCTCTATAGAGAATCGAGGGTCCCCCTACTTCAAGCTGACACTGCAGCAGGGATATCCCAATCAACATCTGGCAAATTGAAATCTCCTACCAATAGTACTTCCCCTTCCATAGCAATATTGTGAATGTCTTCAATTAAATCTGTGCGTATTTCTTCTGCCTTTGAAGGAGATCTGTATATCACACCAGTGTAAATGGATTTTCCATTCCCTCTTTCCAGACTGACTCACAGTGCTTCCTCAATTCCTTGTAAACCCTGCAGTTCTGTGGCCTTTATTTATATTATGCATGTTCATTGTGATTATCCTCAAAACCTGGTTGGCTATGTGTGCCCTGAGGTCTGGATTGAGACCCCTGCCTTAGTGCAAATGGTGCTTATCACTCATGTAAAGGATGAACCCATCTCTTTACAGCCTTTAGTTGTTTGCTTCATGCAGGGCTTGCTTATTTCAAAGCCTCCCCTTAAGCTTCCTGCAGTGTTTTGGCACCTCAATGTGGTTTTAACTCAGCTGATGAAAGCTCCCTTCGAGCCACTGGGTGTCTATGCTCTGAAGTTCTTGACCTTGAAGATCTTGGGATTTTTTGTAGTAGTGATTTCAGCACAGAGTTAATGAGCTCCAGGCTCTTATATGGGATCTGCCCTTTATAAAAAATTTTCAGCAATAGGGTATTGTTGCTAAATTCCTTCCTCAAATGGCATTGGATTTCCACCTTAATCAATCAATAATCCTTCCAATGTTTTTCCCAAGACCCCATGCTCACAAAGGGGAAAGCGTGTTGCACACATTGGCTTTCTATTTGGAGTGGAGTAAAACCCATAGAAAGTTTACCCAGGTTTTTGTTTCTTTTGACACCAATAGATTGTAAATAGTTCAACCTTTGTTCTTTGTAATATGTTGTGTTAAATGTAAACCACCCCTGATCTCTGGAAGGGGTGGTATAGAAGAACAAAATAAATAAATAAAATAAAAATAGATTGGGGGTCGCTGTCAACAAATGTACTCTCTCAATTTAGCTGATAGATTTGCATCTCCTTTGCTTACAGCCAGGCAGGTCTGACACTTGAGGGCCATGTCATGGCTCATAACGTCTGAGCTATGGCTGCATCAGTGGCCCATTTGTGCTCTGCCCTCTTGGAGGGGATTTGCAAAGCTGCAACTTAGAGGTCTGTTTACTAAATGGCGGTAGCGGACTCCGTGCGATATCGGAGCCGCGGCCCCATTGAAATCAACGGGGCCGTGGCTTTGATATTGCACGGAGTCCGCTACCGCCGTTTAGTAAACAGACTCCTTAGACTTTTGTCTACACATTCACATCCCACAGTCTGGAAAGGGACACCTGACGTGACAGCAGATTCGGCCAATCCATACGTCAGAATCTATTTGGAGACTAGAATCCAACTCCGTACTTCCTAGGCCTTGTTCTGTTCTGTTCCATGCTGCTTTGTTGTTCATATTGTGGTAAGGAGGGTGCAGCCCAGCTAGGGAAAACTGAAAAAAAGAAGGATTTTTCTTCTTTGCGGGGGATGGGTGCACAAAATCACATACGCCATACTAGAAGCCCTGAAAGGAACCTAGGGGGCAGAGCTAAGGGTAAACCAATCCCAGACCACAGGACAACCTTGCATAGGAGTAGGAGGTCCAAGTGGGAGGAGCTAGGAAGGGAGTTGCCCTGCTCAGCAGTTAACAGGGAAAAAACAAACACAAGAGAGAGAGCCAGTTTGAGTTTGGAAGGGGCTGTGAGAAGAAGGTCCAGGAGGAGTGCAAGAGCAAGCACAAGTGGCAGCTGCAGTTCAAGGCCTAGCCCAGGTTCGAGTCCAGTTCCCAGGAGGCACAGACAGGAAAGATCTGGGGCCAAGCTGAGGAGAACCTTTGCAGCCAAGGAGAGCAGCAAAAGGAGGAACCATTATAAAGGCAGCCAAGAAAGGTACGCAGGGAACAAGCATTGCCAGCAGGATAGTTCTTGCTCTGACTCAGAGGAGACTAGCATACCCCAGAAGGCTCAGCACAGCAAGAAATATCTCACCAGGGAGGTTAAACAGGAGAGACCCCCAAGAGACCGGCCTGGAGAAGGCAAGGCCAGGCAGTGGGAGAGACTGTTTAATCTTGTGAAGACTCTTAAGGAAAAGACACCAGAGCACTTTCAGGAAGCACCCAGCTAGCTCAATTGAGAGCATGGAGGTAGGCCCTGAGGAAAGTGTTGTTGAGTCTGAGGTCTCTGAGATGGAATGTGAGCTGTGCACTAAGATACACTAAGAATGTGAGCTAGAAACAGTGGAATATAAAAAGAGGCTGTTGCAATTTAAAGACAGTTTCAGAAGCTGGAAGAGAGGAGTAAGCCTGAAGGAAAAGGGTTAAGAATCTCTCCTAGGAAGCTAAAACTGCAGAACCTCAGTGAAGGCCCAAACAGCTGAAACTGTTTGTGTGTGTGGGGCAACAGCAGGCTTGAAGCTGATAACCCATCCACTGTGTGAAGAGTTTTACAAATGCTTTTGTTTTATAATGTTAAGCAATTGCAGTGAGGAACAGAAACTGCTGTGAGTTTTGTTCCAGGTTACAATGTTTTGGACATTTTGATTTCTGGAGAAGTTATCCTGTATTTTCTTTTGTCTGGAAAAAAAGTTATGCTTGAAGAAATTTTATGTTCACCACTTACCAGCCTGGAAACCGAATAAAATTTCCTGTGCGCTTTAATAACCACTTGGCTCTTCCTTTCGGACACAACTACACAAAAATCCTAGAAGGGATATAAGATGGCCAGCCGTCCCTACTAGGCAACCGCCTGGTAGGGGCACGAGCGTCACAATATGTAATTGCCAAAAAAGGCCTGATGCCACAAAAAGTTCTGTTCTCTTGTGTCCGCCACTTGCATCACTACAGTTGCCTTTTTTATTTGCGAGACAGCTGGTATCTAGGGCATCCCATGTTTGAGGACTTATCCTGCTTGTCCACGGAGAAAGCAGAATTACTCATCTGTAGTAGTTGTTCTCCATGAACAGCAGGATAAGTCCTCACAACTCTCTCGCCTCCCCTTGGAGTTGAATTCTGACATTAGCTGGTTACCAGACTGAGGAGATAAGGTGTGGCAGTAGCAGGCAGGAATTCAGGTGCATATGTGGAGGAAGTAATTGAAAAGCTTCTAGAAGAAGCTGGGAGAAGTTCCCATGCAGGTCTCCATCCTTGATTTCGCTCATATGTGAGGACTTATCCTGCTGTCATGGAGAACACTTGTTACAGGTGAGTAACATTGTGTTTTTACAGGTAAAAGATTGAAAATGGCTCATTATAAGTCTTAACCCCTGATATGTGTGACACCCCTCCCTCGTCTACCCCAGTATGGTGGCAGTAAAGAGAGGGGGCACAGCATATGTTACTCTGTTATCGCTGTTCCCTGGATGTGCTTGTGTAGTTGTAGCCCAGTGATCACAGCCAAAGTAGGTTGAGGGTAAACAATAGGTTTATTGTTCCCAGCAGGTTTTCTTCCCCCCAAAACAGAAGTCAAAGGATATCAAAACATAACAGATAAAGTCTCGTATAACAGCCTTCCTGATATTTCTCAGGGTATAACAGGTAAATCAAAGGTCAGTTTCTCTTAGTGCATTCCACTTTCCAAAACATCTGTATTCTTCTTAACAGCGATACTTTTTCTCACATAAGACATTCAATAAAGAACTTCCAAAGCTGTGGTTTTTCTGGTCCACATTTACATGGGTAATTCTCTTCTAGCCTCCAAGTAAACTGAAGCTTCTTCCATGAGCTTAATGCTTCTTCTGTGTAAAACTTCTCCCAGAAGAAATCTAGGTTTCCTGAAGCTATCTCTTGGAATTAGGCAATTAAATAGGATTGGCAGTCAGACAAGCTTCCTGTCTGCAATTAAACTCCAATCTCTAAAACACTTTTATAACAGCCTTAAAACATTGCATATGTTTAAGCTGTACATTAAAAGTCTCTTTGGCAGATACCACATTCCATTTCAGAGCCACTACTATAAGATAATGGAATATCAGTTTGCATTGGTTCCTCTTCACTAACTGGAGCTTCTTGAATATAAGGCTTACTCGAGTCTAGTGCTCTTAGGTATTTGAGGAGACTTTGTAACTGCTTATCTCCCTTCTCTCTAACTGTCCTGCGCTCTTGCAGGGATATCTGTTTATTAACCTTCTTAAAGAGCTGAGCATAAGGATTTCTTTCTTCCTTGTCTTGCCCGGGTCTTATTCTCTGGTGAGGAGGTACGTATCTCTTCTGACTAGGCTTTACAGGCACTCTTAATATCTCCTGTTCATCAGAATCTGTATCTAGGCTTGTGTCACGCTGCTGCCAATTAAGAGCATGCTGAGGTGCACCTGTGCTAGCCTCTAGCTTGCAGGTTCTGACACGTTCTCTGCTGTGAGGCAACGTTTGTCTTTCATACACTGGGATTTCCCTTCCACCCAGTTTCTCTCTTGTCTGTCTATTCCCAGGGAAACTATCAGCAGAAATGCTTCTATCCCTTTCAGACAAAGACTCTATACTTTGTTTAAAAGACTTATAGGCTTTTCTGACCTGCTTTGGCTTTGCTTGAGGGCTATTCCTTCCTGGGAGGACTTTCAGCTGTTTTCCCCGAGACGTGGCTTCCTCTGTGCAAGGTGGCTGGCAACCGTCCAAGTAATTGGTTCCCACCTGGTCCCTCTTGCTACGAGCTCTGCCTCTTTGGGAAATCACGGCTCTCTCTGTCTCTCTGAAAAGAATGCCTGACTCCAAAGCTGTATCTGCTTCCTTGGAGTCCCTTTCTCCTGGCTGTGCCAAAGGTAAGTGTCTCCTTTGCTTTCTCCGTTCCTGCAGCTTCTGTTGCCTGTGTAGCCCCTCGTTCTCCTCCTCCTCCTGTGCTTTCTTTGAAACTACCACTTCCTGGTTATGAGGACTGGTTTGTCCAATCAGGCGAGAGTCCACCCCTTTCCCTGATAGGCTAGCTCTCCCTGTCAGCCTAGAGCTAGGGTGTGGCTCCCTTTCACGTCTCTCCTGCCCTGCAACTTTGTGTGCTGAGGTTTTAACCCTCTCTTGCCCTGTATCTATGGCAGGTTCAGAGTAAAAAGTGTGTTTAAAACCCTTTTTCTTGCGCTCTGACAGCTCTGCCTTGTCACATATGATATAAAGAATTTTTTTCCAGGATGGTTACAATTTTTCTTACTGAGCTACCCTTGAGACAACATTTTGATGTGTGAAGGGGACATGCAACTTGATGTTTCTTAAACGCAAACTGCAGTATTTGAAATAAACTCTTACTTTGATAAATTGAGCTGTACATGGGGAGAACATTAATCTCCAGGAACAAGCAGGAATAAGTCCTCACATATGGGTACGTCGGAACCGACGGAGCCTGCGCGGGAAAGCTCCCCAGCTTCCCAGAAAGGAAGCTTTTGGGGCCTCCCACTGCACATGCGCGCTGCCTTCCCACCTTCCTGACCAGCTCTCCTCAGTTTCTCTTTTTCCGCGGAGCCAGCAGGTCGTGTTCCTGTCACCGCTGAAGAAATTCTTATTTTAGTTTGTTTCTTTAGACCGCGTACCTGCCTTCCCCATACCGAAACCAGTACCGCCGGTCTCTTTTGTTTTCTTTCAAAAAAAAAAAAAACAACTTTTATTTTAGCACAACTTGGTGACTTCGGTTAGGCCTCAGGCCTACACAAATTCTCCTCATGCAGAAACCAACCCCTGGTTTCAAGAAGTGTACCAAGTGTAGTGCTATTATTTCTGTTACAGACACCCATGACTGGTGTCTTAAATGTTTGGGGCCTGACCACTCCATTCCGGACTGCTCATCCTGCTCCCAGATGTCTAAACGTGGTTTGCAGAACCGGGCCAACAAATTCCATGTACTGTTTGCTTCAGATAATCCAGCATCACAGTCATCCAGGTCTTCCTCTCCGGATGGATCTCAGGTAACCAAACCTTCTTCGGGCAGGTCCTCAAAAGGCAAATCTCCTTCAAAGTATCGAGAGGCCCTCAATCTTGAGTCAGAGGACCCTGCCCCAGCCAAACAACCCCGGCGGGAAGCTCTGGCTTCCAAAGCTCCATCTATGGGGTTACAGGTTGACATCGATGGCACGGCCTCGACTGATCACCTGTTAGACTGCTCTGGGGTACCGGCCCATGCCGGTACCGACATCCAGGCAGCAGTGGCGTCTATGGACAATACTGTTCAGACCATGCAGCAGGCCATTCTGGCTTTCATTAAAGCTGCGACGCCCTCGGTACCGCATCCAGCGGTTCCGGTTCCGGTACCGTCCCCCATACCGGAACCGAGACCATCGTCTTCCAAACACAGATCCGTTCCGCAGGCCGGATCCGGGTTTTCGCCCGATACCGATCCCATACCCGGTACACCTGATGTCGATACCGAGCGGTATGCGTATCGTGCGTTGGAAGCAAATAGAGGATACTCTGATTCTTCTGAGGATTTTGACTCCTCTGATGACTCTGATGAGCTGTCTCTTGTTCTTCCTGAAGAACCTTCTTCCCCAAAGAGGAGAATGTCTCCACCAGAGGATTTGTCCTTTCAAGACTTCATTATAGAAGTAGCTAAAGGACTTTCTATTACTACATCCTCTGAAAAAGAACCTAGATCAAAGAAATTGGATATTTTAGGATACCCTAAGGTTCCTAAAGAAGCAGTCACCCTGCCTATCCATGAAATCCTTCAAGAACACTTGATGGACTTATGAGAGACTCCTCTTACGTTGTCTCCTCATTCCCGTAGGTTGGACACCATGTACCGGGTCCCTCCTTCTCCTGGTTTTCAAAAGACTCAGCTGCCTCACCATTCCATTGTGGTGACGTCTGCGCTGAAAAAGATTAAGAGTACCAAAAGGCACTCTTCTACCCCTCCAGGGCGAGAATGTAAGACCCTAGACTCTTTTGGTAGGAAAATCTTCCAGGCTAGTATGCTTATAGCCAGGATTAATTCATATAGTCTGTATATGGGCATGTTTCTAAGGGAACTTGCCCTAAAGGTACGGCATTTTGCCCCCTTTATCCCTGAGGATAGAAAGGAGGAGTTCATTTCTCTGGTGAAACAGCTTCTAGATGTTTCTAAGTTCTCCAACAGAGCAGCCTTTGATTCCTTTGAGGGTGCCGGTAGAGCTTCGGGCATTGCCATTGCAGCCCGATGACTTGCTTGGCTCCAGGCCTCTGACCTAGAACCCTGGGTCCTGGATGGCTTACGGAATCTGCCCTGTACAGGTGAGAACTTATTTTATTTTTATTTAACATCTTTTTTATACCGCACTATTGTCACCAGCGCGGTTTACATGTAACAAACATATACATACAAAGAACTGTAATGCATTTTACAAGTAACAGGGTTTTTGAAAACTTGGGAATAACAAGGTACAACTACATAGGCTAGTTAACTATTTACAGAATATTGAAATACATTAGTCACATTTGGATATCAGTTTGGAAAAATGTCCTGGTCAGAAAAGTGTCTGTAATATTTTCATGTGCGAAGGTTAGATTGGGAAATAGCTTAGGAAGAGGTGGTGTTTGAGACTCTTTCTGAATTGTGTTAAGCTGGTTATAACTCTCAGTTCTAGTGGGAGGGCATTCCAGGTTATTGGGGCGTGGATACTGAAGGCTCTTTTGGTTGTTTCCTTAGTGTATCTGACTGTTTGTTTCGGGATTATTAATGTATTCATTGCAATTGACCTTCTGGATCTATTAGGGGTCTGTGAGTGTACAAGGTTGGTAATGGTTGATGGTGCTTGGTTGTTTATGGCTTTAAATGTAGTGATCAGTATCTTGTAGTGGATTCTTGCGTTGGTTGGTAGCCAGTGGAGTCTTTTTAGAACTGGGGTTATGTGATCTGTCTTTGATATTCCTTCAAGTACTCTGGCAGCAGTGTTCATCGCTAGTTGGAGAGGATTTAATGTTGCTTGAGGGAGTCCATATAGAATTGCATTTGCAAAGTCAATGTGAGGCATTATCAGGGCTTGGTAGACGGTTCTGAAATCTGAGGGTTCCAGTAGATGTCGCAGGTGGCGTAATGTACGTATCTTGTGATATATTAGTTTTGTTATGTTTTTTATGTGGGTTTTCATATTGAGGTGCTGGTCAAGGGTTATACCTAGGTAGCGTAGTGTAGGTTTTACTGTTAATTCCTTGTCCTTTATCTTCACGGAGGTAGGAGGTGTGAAGTTTTGGTTTCTTGTTACAAACATCACATCAGTCTTGCTGTGGTTGATTCTTAGATTTTGGGAGATGAGCCAATCTTCTACTGCTTCGAGGCATGTTATCAATGATGTATAATCAGGGTGATTGATGGAGAATGGCATGAATAGTAGAATGTCATCTGCATATGCTAAACAGGTGACATTAAAGGAACGAATGAGGTCACAAATGGGTTGCATGTATATATTAAACATCAACGCTGACAGAGAAGATCCTTGTGGTACCCCTTGGTCTTGAAGAAATGGTTCAGAAGTAGTTTCGTCGATTCGTACTTGTTGCCAACGGTTAGTTAGATATGATATACACCAGTCAAGTGCGGCACCAACTATTCCTTTTTCCTTAAGGCGATCGATAAGTATTTGGTGGCTTACTGAGTCGAACGCAGCTGAGATGTCCAAGAATATGAGTATGAATCCTTGGTGAATGTTATCTATTCCTGTGATTAGTGTGTTGTATAGTGTGATGAGGAGGGTCTCAACTCCATGAGCCTCTCTAAGCTTTTTATTTGGTAAAGACTGGCAAATTGAAGCCACTCAAATGGACGCAGAAAATGCTACCTTAGATAGACTTTCTAAGTCTACCTCTACTCCTGCCAAGAATAAGTCTTTCAAGAGGCCTTACTATAAGAAGGCCAGATTTTCCACAAATACTGGCCAACAATCTTCTCAGCCTCGCTTTGCTGCTAAGCGTCAGCAACCTAAACAGGCAAGGTCAAAGCCTGCAGCGTCTGCCACTCCTCAGCAGGCTCAACCCCCTCAGGGGTTTTGACTTGCCCCTAGAGAACTTAACCTTTCTGGCTCTAGAACAACCAGAGCCCCTCACCATTCCCGGAAGGTTAGCTCACTTTGCTCCCAGATGGGGGCAAATTACATCAGAGCAATGGACCCTCTCTATCATCAGAGAGGGCTACAAACTTCATTTTTCCAGCCTTCCTCCACATACCATGGTGAGGCACTTCAATTCTCCCCCATCTCTCCTGGCCCTCTTGGGTCAGGAGGTGTCTTCCCTCCTTGCCCAAAGGGCAATAGAAGAGGTTCCTCTTCTTCAGCAAGGGTCAGGTTTCTACTCCCCTTATTTTCTCATACCAAAGAAGACAGGGGATTCAGACCTATCCTAGATCTGAGAGAATTGAACAAATTTCTATACAAGGAGAAATTCAAAATGCTTTCTCTGGGCATTCTCCTTTCATACCTTCAGAGTCAGGATTGGCTTTGTTCTCTAGATCTCAAGGATGCGTACACACATATACTCATCCATCCATCACACAGAAAATATCTTCGATTTCTGTTCCAGGGAAAACATTTCCAGTACAGAGTACTTCCCTTCGGTCTAGCCTCTGCTCCAAGAGTGTTCACCAAATGCATGGCAGTCGTAGCCGCATTTCTAAGAGCCCTGGGAATTTTCGTATTCCCATATCTGGACGACTGGCTCATCCGAGCTCCATCTCAGTCAGAGGCCCAGATTTCCCTGGACCGCACAAGGCGCATTCTGCAGTATCTGGGACTGGTAGTAAACCTTCCCAAGTCTCAACTCATCCCTACTCAGTCTCTGGAATTCATAGGGGCCCGGTTGGACACCACCACTGCAAGGGCCTACCTACCTCAAGTCCGGGGCCACCGTCTGGTGTGCTTGGCCTCCCAAGCTCAGTCCCGCAGTCACTTGACAGCCAGGGAAATGCTGCGTCTTCTGGGCCACATGGCCTCCACGGTACACGTGGTGCCCTACGCTCGTCTTCATATGAGAGCAGCTCAATGGACCTTGGCCACCCAGTGGACTCAAGCATCAGGAGCGCTCTCCGACCAAATACTCACCTCAAAACGTCTGTTTTGGTCCCTCCAATGGTGGATATCCACCAAAAATCTGTTGTTGGGGGCCCCCTTCCAACCTTTGCTGCCCCAAGCAACCCTCACAACAGATGCCTCCCAAACAGGGTGGGGAGCCCATCTTCAACACCTCTCCACTCAGGGTACTTGGTCTCCACAAGAGACCACCCTTCACATCAACCTCCTGGAACTGCGAGCAATCTTCTTTGCCCTCAAAGTCTTCCATACCCTCCTTGTCAACCTGACCGTCCTAGTTCATACAGACAATCAGGTGGCCATGTTCTACGTAAACAAACAAGGAGGGACAGGCTCTCTGTCGCTCTGCAACAAAGCTCTCAGATTATGGGCCTTCGCCAGAGAGCATGAAATTCATCTTCTGGCAGTCTATCTTCCAGGGGTTCAAAACTCTCGGGCAGACAGACTCAGTCGAGTTCTGCTTCCACACGAATGGTCCCTACATATGGACCAGATACGCAGAATCTTTCAGGAATGGGGAACCCCGGACATAGACCTCTTTGCAAGGCAGTTGTTGCCGCATTTCTAAGAGGTCTGGGAATTTTTGTATTCCCATATCTGGACGGCTGGCTCATCCGAGCTCCATCTCAGTCAGAGGCCCAGATTTCCCTGGACCGCACAAGGCACATTCTGCAGTATGTGGGACTGGTGATAAACCTTCCCAAGTCTCAACTTATCCCTACTCAGTCTCTGGAATTCATAGGGGCCCAGTTGGACACCACCACTGCAAGGGCCTACCTACCTCAAGTCCGGGGCCAACGTCTGGTGTGCTTGGCCTCCCAAGCTCAGTCCAGCAGTCACTTGACAGCCAGAGAAATGCTGCGACTTCTGGGCCACATGGCCTCCACGGTACACATGGTGCCCTACGCTCGTCTTCATATGAGAGCAGCTCAATGGACCTTGGCCACCCAGTGGACTCAGGCATCAGGAGCGCTCTCCGACCAAATACTCACCTCAAAGCGTCTGTTTTGGTCCCTCCAATGGTGGATGTCCACCAAGAATCTGTTGTTGGGGGGCCCCCATCCAACCTTTGTTGCCCCAAACAACCCTCACAACAGATGCCTCCCAAACAGGGTGGGGAGCCCATCTTCAACACCTCTCCACTCAGGGTGCTTGGTCTCCACAAGAGACCACCCTTCACATCAACCTCCTGGAACTGCGAGCAATCTACTTTGCCCTCAAACAAACAAGGAGGGACAGGCTCTCTGTCGCTTTGCAACGAAGCTCTCAGATTATGGGCCTTCGCCAGAGAGCATCAAATTCATCTTCTGGCAGTGTATCTTCCAGGGGTTCAAAACTCTTGGGCAGACAGACTCAGTCGAGTTCTGCTTCCACACGAATGGACCCTACATATGGACCAGATAAACAGAATCTTTCAGGAATGGGGAACCCCGGACATAGACCTCTTTGCAAGTCCGTGGAATGCCAAACTTCCCCGGTTCTGTTCCAGGACTCCGTGTCAGAGAGCTCAGGCCAACGACGCCTTTCTCCTACATTGGGGTCAGGAATTCCTATATGCCTTTCCACCCATTCCTTTGATTCCCAAGACTCTGTTCAAACTCCAGAGGGATCACGGATCGATGATCCTCATAGCTCCACGCTGGCCACGCCAAGTGTGGTTCCCTCTACTTCTGCATCTCTCCCAGGGACACTCCCTGGACCTGGGAGCTGCGCCAGACCTTCTGTCTCAGGAGGAGGGGACTTTGTGGCACCCAAACCCCAAGTCCCTACACCTCAGAGCTTGGTTACTGAAGGCCTAAGCCTTCATGACTTCAATCTTTCTCAACCAGTGAAAGATATCCTTCATGCCTCTAGGAAACCCTCCACGAGGCGTTCCTATGCTTTCAAATGGAAACGCTTTTCCATTTGGCGTGCTCAACAGGGTCTTGACCCTCTAGCACTTCCTTTGAATTCTCTACTAGACTATCTCCTGCATCTTTCTAATGCAGGCCTTAAGACGAATTCAGTAAGAGTCCATTTGAGTGCTATTGCAGCATCCTTAAAACCTATAAATGGACAACCTGTCTCCTCTCATCCGCTTATTGCAAGGTTCATGAGAGGCCTCACTCTAACTAAGCCTCCCATCCGACCTCCTCTGGTAGCATGGGATTTGAACCTAGTTCTAGGTCAGCTTATGAAGCCACCTTTTGAACCATTGGTTTCTACCTCCTTGAAATTTCTTTCCTGGAAGGTCCTTTTCCTTATTGCAGTCACTTCGGCTCGCCGCATCAGTGAACTACAGGCCTTAGTGGCTCATCCACTTTATACTAGGTTTCATCATGATAAGGTGGTCCTTAGGACGAATCCCCACTTTATGCCCAAAGTGGTCTCGCCTTTTCATCTTAATCAAGAGGTATATCTACCTGTCTTTTTCCCGGCTCCTCATGCATCCAGTGCAGAGAGGAACCTTCATACTCTAGATTGTAAAAGAGCTCTCGCCTTTTACCTCAAGAGGACTCAGCCACATCGAAAGTCTTCCCAACTTTTTGTGGCTTTTGATCCTTCTCATTTGGGACTTCCAGTCTCCAAACGTACACTTTCCAATTGGATTGCTCAGTGTATTTCCTTTGCTTACCAGAGTAAAAACATTTCTCTGGAAGGCCATGTCACAGCTCACAATGTGAGATCCATGGCCACTTCTATGGCTCATCTTCACTCTGTATCCATAGATCAGATCTGTCGAGCCGCCACCTGGGCCTCGGTTCATACCTTCACAGCCCATTACTGTTTGGACAAGGACTCCCGCCGGGATGCCTTGTTTGGTCAGGCTGTCCTCAAACACCTGTTCCATACTTGAACAACTCCTGCCCACCTTCCCAGGATGGATGCCTGAGATCCATACGAAGATGGCGAACCCTTGGAAGGGGATCTCCCAGGCATCTTAGCTAGGGAGTCCCCATATGTGAGGACTTATTCCTGCTTGTTCCTGGAGATAGCACAGTTACTTACCTGTAACAGGTGATCTCTGGGAACAGCAGGAATTAGTCCTCACAACCCACCCACCTCCCCTAGGAGTTGTATCTTCTATCTATCTTCCTTTCCTCTCTCTATTGACTCAGCTATAAACTCGAACTGAGGAGAGCTGGTCAGGAAGGCGGGAAGGCAGCGCGCATGTGCAGTGGGAGGCCCCAAAAGCTTCCTTTCTGGGAAGCTGGGGAGCTTTCCCGCGCAGGCTCCATCGGTTCCGACGTACCCATATGTGAGGACTAATTCCTGCTGTTCCCAGAGATCACCTGTTACAGGTAAGTAACTGTGCTTTACTGTACCATTTGATTTTACCTGATAAACATTTTTAAAGATTTCCATCTGTTCTCTTTTGCTTTATCTCCATAATGTATTTGAATGCTGCTTTATGAAATCATTTTAGTATGTTATTAACAACCAGACTGAAGCAGCATACTTGATGCAAATAGCTTTAAAAATTCATATTACTTGTGCTTATGGTAAAATCCTTTCATTACCAGTGTTACATTTTGATGTTTTGGTAATGTTTTTGCTATTTCTAATCCCTTGAAAGAACTTTTTTCTTGATTGTTAGGATGATGAGAATCATAAGTTAAACTCTCTGATTAAGGACCTTGAGGAAGAGCGGGCTAGACTTCAGCGAACAGTTAATATCCAGCAGTCACAAGCTGAAAAGTATAAATCTCTTTCAGAGGAAACAAACAGAAAAAATGATGGATTGCAGCAGCAGCTCACTGCAACAGAAAAGGTACACAGTCAACCTTTGCTCTTTTTGTCACGCTAACATGAAATCATTAAAAGTTAAAAAGAAATTGGTTGAGAAATGAAATATCGTGATTGCGGATTACAATCAGAAACCCCACCCAAAATCTGAGTAGGTATATTAAAAATATGATCTCTCCGCTGTCTTGTCCTTGTCTCTACTCATCTGTAACCTCAATGTTCTCTGGTATGCTCACATTTTGAACATTTTGTAATTCCTATCTTACATTTCTTTTTGATCTTTTATATATGTTGGTACTGCACATGTCTTGCTGGCTTAGGTCTTTGAAACTTCTTTATGGTCCTATATTTTAAAACATAATTACTAAAAATGTTTTTAAAAAAGTCTGGAAGATAATCCCTATGTCCTTCATACCCTCCGATGCTGGGACCAGCACTTTCGGTCCCAAGATGCGGATTTAACTCCGTTGGCTCCTATAGTGGGTAATGCTTCATTCCCGCCGGGCAAAGTGACACAGTCTTTCGGCAGTGGGGACATCTAGGCCTTAGCCGAGTCGGGCACTTCTTTGAGGACGGCCGGATACGGTCTTTTCGCGCGATGTAAGATGAATTTGACATTCCAGATAGGCATCTCTATCAATACATGCAGGTGACACATTGGGTTCGATCTAGGCTGGTACGCCCCCAGGTGGCTCGGGATCTGACCGATTTGGAACGCTATTGTGAGGGGTGTACTACTACTAGGGGACTTGTGGCCACCCTCTATGCCCACCTGCAGGGCTCTCAGCCGCGCTCTGCGAGGCATAGGGAGCTTTGGAACTCTGATTTGAATCTTTCCTATACCGAGCAACAGTGGGAGACGGCGGAAACACACTTGTGGAAGAGCTCGGTAGCGATTAATGCTCGTGAAACTAATTATAAAATACTGTACCGTTGGTATATGACCCCGGCGCGGATCGCACGTATATACCCTGGGGCTGCGGACCTTTGTTGGCGTAATTGTGGGCAGCAAGGTACCCTGGGGCACATCTGGTGGACCTGCCCCCGCATTCGTGCTTTTTGGAAGGGGGTGCAATTCCGGTTACAATTGCTTCTGGGAGTGAGCATACCTTGGGATCCGGGGATCTTCCTCTTTGGGGCCTCGGTGCCGGGTGCACGGACTTTGCAACTTATTCTATTACGCCATGGCCTGAACGCGGCACGCTTATCTCTTGCGGCAGCTTGGAGGCGTGCTCTGGCCCCCTCCTTTCAGACTTGGTTGGAATGGATGTGGGATATGTATACCATGGAGCGGGGGGTGGCTGTCAGCAGGATGCGCTTGGCGCGCTTTGAGTTGGTGTGGGCACCTTTCGTCTCTCGTTATGGTGCATGAATGCTTAGGACAGGAGGGGGGGAATATGCGTACTTTACTGGGAATCTGTCCCTTGTGTGTATTTTCCCCTATTTATTTTTGCTCACCGTCTTTCCGTGCTTAATGAATGCTACGCCATAGCCGGGATATTGGGAGGTTTGGGGGGGGGGGGAAGGGAGGTTGGGGGGATGGTTGCTCCCTGATTCTTTATTCTAAAACTATAAAAAATGAAGGCATAATGCAGAATATTATAGTGACCTGAAGTTATGCTGTTATTGATGCAATTCTTTTGTAGTTCTATGTGGTTCCTGTTTATCTGTATCTTTTGGAAGCCTTTCAATAAAAAAAAAAAAAAAGTCTGGAAGAAATAAGATCGAGAATGTTTGTTATTTTTTCTCTGCTGAGATTTTTCTGCAGTACTTCAATGTATTTGTGCTTTGCAGTTGGAAATCTTGGGCTATCAGTAATGCCTTATCGTTCCTCCAGTTCAGTCCTTCACCACTGGGTAGTGTACCTCCTCCTGCAGCATGGAGACTGGGCATGTCAGAATTGTGACATCACTGGATGTACCCTGCTGGTCTCTCCCATCAGCCCCAGTGTGTCCAGTCTCCATGCAACAGGAGGACGTAGTGAGCCTAGGTGCTGGGCTCACTAGAGGAACAGTTAAGGAGCATTGTTTAGTATAGTTAGGTTTAAGGGTTTCTTTTGGGTTACCTATCATTTGATTTCTTTTCATTTCATTGCGTTTATTTTGAGTGCTGTTACTTTAAAAAAAAAAAAAATTATTTTAGAGGGGGAATCGAACCTGCTTTAGTGGGGCGGCTTCTCTCCTCTCAAGATCGGCCTGGGTGTTTGAGCTGCTCTCCCCTCCTGGTTTGAACGGAGGGGAGCTGTGCAGCATAGGAAGCGACTAGCCTGAGAGCTCCGATTGTTGCTGGGGGCCTCGTGGCAGCACACCGGGGGCCGGGATAGCTCTCTCCGCAGAAGCTGCTCACACATCGCTGTGGGCAGAGTCACAGATTGCAGGGCGGCCGATCGGAGTGGCAGAGCAGGAAATTAGCCTGGGGGCACTGTTAGGCTCGGCAGCGAAAGGGAGTGAGCCGGCGAGGCGCCTTTAAGGAGGGAGGCTTCGGGGCCTGACTCGGGGTACTGTGATGGCAAGCAGGCCCTGCTGGTTTTCGCGGGCCGTATTTCTCGCGCTTTTCAGACTACGAGGTAACTGCGGTTTCTGGCTAGTGTCTCTGACTCTGAAAGACAACGGATTCAGGGGGAATTAGATTCATTTAAGTTTATTTAATTTAGTTTAATTTAGTTTCTTTAATTTTGATTTATTTTGAAGCAGTTGGATTTGTTTTTGATTCTGGGGCCTTGAAGGAGGTATCAAAAAAAAAATAATTTTGTTTTTCTCGTTGGAGGGACATCCTTCATTATTGAGAGATTTTTATTTTATTTATTTAGCCATATTTATATACCACTTTTCACCGGGTCAAAGCGGTTATCTTATAGCTAATGCCGTCGCGTCCGCAGTGTTTGGTCTGTGGCACGCGCAGGGGCGCAGTCTCGGATGATGTGGGCTGTAGGAGCTGCGCGCTGGCTTCAACTACTGTGGAGCAGGAAATTCAAGATAAAGCTGGTGAAGAGACTCAGAGTCCATCTGCAAGGGGTGATGGTGAGTCCCTGCTGGAAGTTCCCTCTGTGCTCCTTCTAGAAAGCCAAGCAGGGCCGGCTAGTTCTGGGGCACCAATAGGAACTGGGGCGGCCCTTGGAAGTTTCTCTCCAGATTTTGTGCTCATAATGCATCAAGCGTATTGCTTGCGACAGCAAGGGACGGTGACAGAGCCTTTGACGCTGGGAGCTCAGGTGCAGCAATCTGTCTCAGAAAAGGTTGGCAGCAGCCTGGTGAGGCCTCTTAAGAGGGCTCGATCTCTCGACGATCAGCCATTGGACTCGGATTGACAGGATACAGAAGACATAGATTTGGAACCCGAATCAGGAATGGAAGAACTTGAGTAAGCACAGATACCTTTCCCACCTCCAAGCCCGGTTGCTCCAGAATCGAGTCTCAGACCCTTTTTCATTTTCTTTTCCAAAGCAGTTTCGCGCCTTTTTCTATCTGCTGGCCGCGTCGAGGGTCTTTGACCTCGCAGGGGTCCTTTTTTCCTTAATAGCCAGTAGGTTCAAAAAGTGTGATCAGTGTACAAAAAACATATCCCTCATTGACACACACGACTGCTGCCTCTGGTGTCTAGGTGCCGACCATGACCCAGAGGTCTGTGCCCTGTGCAAAAATATGTCTGTGAAGGCCATCCAGTACCGTCAGCAAAAGCAAGACAACATCTTCCATAGGTCAGATTCTGCCCCGGTAGCCTCACACTCTAAGGCCCCGCATGGATCATCAGAGTCGCATAAAGCCCCCGCAGCACCTGATTGGGTCCGCGGACACTCCGACAAGGGTTCCCCGGAGCGGGAACACAAGAAGAAGAAGAAATCCTCGAACTTTATCCTGGGCTCGGACACACAGGGTGCAAGTCTCGTGCTGGGTCCCACAGTCCATGGAGAGTACCCAAGGAATGGGAGCGGCCAGCAAAGGTTCCCTGAACAGATGCTGAAGCCTCCGGTGACAGGTTCTGGACCCCCAAGGCCTGTTCCTTCAAGGACTCCCTTCTCCTCACCGATGCCAGACCCAATAACCCCGGTGTCCATGTCAAAGGCTGCAACTCCTGAGTGGGAAGCCAGGATGATGGCACTGGAGTGCAGTGTCACTGCCTTCTTTGCCTCGCAGCAGGCATCGATGCCTAGCCCCACCAGTACTCACACTGAGACCACAGGGACCTCTATCTCGAGGACTCCCCAGGCTGCCAAAATGATCCTCGAGAGCCTGGAGCCTGGAGCTGATTCTTGATGTGAGTCTCGATCCCGGTACTCGAGGATCCTCGCACGGAGGAGCTTGAAATCCTCCAATATGAGGCTCCACCCAAGGAGGCTCTGATGGTCCCCGTCCTTGCTAACCTCAGGTAGCTCCTCCTTTGAATGTGGGAGACACCGGCCTCTGTACCGATAGCTTATGCTTCGACACCATATACCAAGTCCAGTGCGGTCTTGGCTTTCGGAAGGCGCAACTCTCACACACCTTTATTGTGGTAAAAGAGCCCAAAGACTCACTCCTCCATGCCTGCGCCTCGATGCCCTTGGACGCAAATGCTACCAGGGCTCAATGCTGGGTTGGCAAATCCAAGTCCATCAGCTATATATCAGCATGTATCTCCGAGACCTGGCAAAAGAATTCACAGGTTTCTTGGCGGGTCTCTGTGGGGATCACCTCCAATGATTCCAAACCCTCACAAAGTGTGTTGGGGAGTGCTCGAAGTACATGTCCCAAGCCACCTACAATGGCTTTGAGTCAAATGTGAGGGTGGCTGCTGTAGGCATCGGCGCTCCATGCATTGGACCTGGAGCAGTGGGTCCAAGAGAGACTCTCTGATGTCGCCTGTCTCAGGGAAAACTTCTTCAGCAAGCCGATGGAGGAAAAGGCAGCAGAGATCGAGACAGAGTTCCTCACGAGGACTCTGCTTTTCTGGAGGACCTCCATCCTTCCTAAGAAGAAAGGGCCAACCTTATCGAGGTTTACCCCCCAATACCAGGCCCCCCACAACAGGGTCATCAGAGCAAGGGAGCGGGCCAAGGCCCGCACAAACCTAAAGGCTCCAAGCCCCAGACCCTGGCTTCTGCCCAGGCTGGGTCGGGTTTTGACTCCCTGAGCATAGCCTCTACCCATGGAGGAGCAGCTGCCAGCAAGGAGGGGGGGGGGGGGGCGTCTGATTCATTTTGCCCATTGGTGGCCTGCCATCACCACAGAATCCTGGGCACTCCTTCACTTGGACCAGACACCTCCCCCTTTCTTTCCAGGAGAGCCCCCTCATACTGCCCTGCACCAGGCCTTGCTACTGCAGGAACTCACAGGCCCCCTCATGGACAGAGCCATGGAGCCAGTACCCCAACACCTCAGGGGCAAGGGGCTCTAATCCCAATACTTTCTAGTCCCAAAAGGTACAGGAGGCTTAAGGCCTATTCTGGATTAGTGAAACCACGAGTCTTCACCAAATGCCTGGCAGTGGTGGCCACCTACCTCCGCCTCCAGCCTTCGTCTTTCCATACTTGGATGATTGGCTTGTAAAGGGGGACACTGCCACCGAGGTACAACAGGCTATGGCCTGCACCATCAATGTCCTGCAGCATCTAGGGTTCGTGATAAACCACCCCAAGTCTCACCTCACTCCAACACAGGACTTGGAGTTCATAGGAGCTTGACTAGGCTCTCTTCAGACCAGGATTTTTCTGCCCTTGGACAGGGCAGGTCGCTTCAGGACTCTAGCCATCAAGGTGCAATGCCATCATGCAGTGTCGGTGCGGTCCATGCTCTGCCTACTGGGCCACATGGCATCCACAGTCCATGTGGTTCCCAACGTCTGCCTTCACATGCGGGAGGCACAGTGGTGTCTTTGCTCCCAGTGGAGACAAGCCACAGGCAGGCTCTGAGGAAGGAGTGGTCTAGTGGTTAGGACAAGGTACTTCAGGCCGGAGGGCCAGGGGTTCAAGTCCCACCTGGGGACAGCAATCTCAGGCCAGAGGGACTGGGATTTCTAGTCCTATAGGCACTCCTTGTGGTTTTGGGCAAGCCACTTAACCCTCCATTGCCCATGTTCCCTGTAAGTATTAGCGTATGTGTCTCATATCCCCTCGTGTTAAATGTATCCCCCAATTGACCGCTTTGACCAGGTGAAAAGCGGGAAATAAATAAATAAAATAAATAAAGTCTTAGTGTCCCACCAGCTAGCAGAGTCACTTGACTGGTGGCAGGCCACACAGCGTCTGCAGGAGGGCATGCCCTTCCATTCCCCAAATCCCCAGAGGCATCATCCTTATTGGGCTGGGGTGCCCATAGCGAGGAACTCTGCACGCAGGGTGACTGGTCCCTGGCAGAGAGCCAGCAGCAGATCAGCCTGCTGGAGCTCAGGGCCATTTTTTCTGGCAATCAAGGTCTTCCACTATCACCTGTGGAATCCATGTGTGCTAGTCAAACGGACAACCAGGTCACAATATTCTACCTGAACAAGCAGGGGGGCACGGGGTCTCACTGCCTCTGTCAGGAGGCAGTAACCCTCTGCTCGTCTGCGATCAGTCAGGGTATGCTCTTCAGGGTTGTATACCTCCTGGGCCAGGACCATGCCCTAGCGGACAGACTGAGCAGAGTCCTCTAGCCGCACGAATGGCAAATAGACCCCGGGGTGGCATAGCGGCTCTTCCGATTCTGGGGCATCCAAGTCTTGACCTCTTTGCCAGCCCGACGCAGACATACCTTCTCGGGGAGCTGGCAAAGTTCTGCATTAGACTAGCAGCTGTATGGGAAGTCCTGTGCAGAAGTCCTGCACATGCTCAGAAATAACCACCTAGATTCTCTTAATAATGTCACTTTCTCTTGTGTTACTGCTCCATCCTGCTGTTTTCAGAGAATGCCGGTTATAGATAAGCAACTACTTTCTATTTAATGCATGTCAAGTCTCGAATTTCAAATATTTTATGTAACTAATAGGTTTTTTTTACTGCTTTATCATTTTTGTCAAAGCGATTTACACTGTAACTTAAACTTGGTAATGTACGTTAAACGGAGACATTGATAACTTGGACTCTTCTGAGGCAACCTTTAAAAAATATTGTTTCATTCTGATGTACTGTGTACCCATATGTTGTATTTCAATTTTAGATCAAAGCCTCCACATGTGCAGGTCCATACACTGATAGCCCTGTGCATGTTTGACTGGAATATAAGTTTAGTTTTTTTGGCAAAAACAAAGACTAGGATAAAGAAAGCTCAATAAATTTCTACATATAGCAAGTATATCATTGATATGTTGGTTGCTCTGTCCACTCATGTTTTCTTGTTTCTCAATTATAGTTCATGATTTTGTAATATTTACATTATGTATAAAATCAGATATGATATGATACTCTAGAATATATAATTACATAGAACACGAACTAACTGCAATAGCAGACCTGCCAAGTTAAATATTCAACAGTGCCAAAGTTTATTGCATGCGTGTTAACTGCTAATCTTAGTGTTTTATTTGTGTTTTTATAATCTGTGTAGATTACTTCCAAACATTTAAGAATGCATGCACATTTAACAAACAAAATTACTTTATTTGGGCAAAACAATTCTGGGCTTACCCCAACCTCTGATGCAGAGGCCTGCCAGGGCCTAGGAACACTGCTGAAAAGAGCTTATTGACTGTTTGTTTATTTTTAATCCACCGCCCACCACACAAAAACTATACCTGATCTAGGGGAAAATAATACACTTCATATATTGGATAAATAAGTATACTGTGAAAAAAAACTATACCTGTGAATTCTGAACAGACCACAGCATAGACTTCAAACACTGGGCAACTCATCTCAAAGGGTAGAACCTAGATAGTTATCTGTAAATAGCAGGTTCTATTGGGAATGAAGAAGAGGGGAGTGAGCCTCTGGAGGATTTAGGAAAGGGAGAGCTTTCTTCGCATAGTGAAGGCTCATAGATGCTCCAGTTATTTTGGAAGGAGGCTTTCTTTGCTTATTATTCAAGCATTGGACACAATAAGGATTTTGAAGCCAGAGATGGCAGAGCTCTTGGATGGTGGATCCCATCTTGGAAGGTTTTAAGATGACCTGCCAAATCATTTTTACTACCCAAGGCCCTCCATCTCATTATCCTGTCAGTGGGAGTTTCTGGACAGTGGCGAATAAGGAATTACTCGGGGAGGAGTGGCCTAGTGGTTAGGACAAGGTACTTCGGGCCGGAGGGCTGGGGGTTCAAGTCCCACCTGGGGACAGCAATCTCAGACCGGAGGGACTGGGATTTCTAGTCCTATAGGCACTCCTTGTGGTCTTGGGCAAGCCACTTAACCCTCCATTGCCCATGTTCCCTGTAAGTATTAGCGTATGTGTGTCATATCCCCTCGTGTTAAATGTATCTCCCAATTGACCGCTTTGACCCGGTGAAAAGCGGGATATAAATACAGCTAAATAAATAAATAAATAAATAAAAAATACCAATGATGGACACTCCAGTAGCAGCTGTGACCTGCAAGACTACTAGCCCCATAGAGGATGGCAGAGTGTTAAAGAATTCCCAGAATAGATATATCAGTGTTCTCCTGAAGTAGGCCTTCCACCTGGATTGTTCCTAGTGACTGTCTGCAGAGACATGTAACATGCCTCTATCTGCACTGGATCCAGCAGCTTTTGGAGAGTTCAGAGGCAGACTGCTTGGAGCAGGGGTGACCTTTTTGGCAGATGACCTGTATGATTGAATTCACCTTTCAACATATTCAGCAGCATTCCCAGTGACTACATGGAGTGGAGAAGTAGGCTAATGGCTTGGGAACCAAGAGATCAGGATTTGATTCCCACTAGCGCTCCTTGTGGCATTGGGCAAGTCACTTAACCCTCCATTGCCTCAGAAAAATCTAATCATGAATGCCCCTGTTTAATGTATATTACCAAGTTTAAGTTACAATTTAAATCGATTTGACTGAATTGATAAATGATAAAGCAGTATAAAAAATGTTAAATAAATAAATGATGGCTGGTATGGCTGGTATAGCCTCAAAGGCATGTCTTAGTAAGCTGCCACTCAGTGATTGGCTCCTCTTTGGAGAAGATCTTGAAAAGCTGGTGAAAGACTTGGGGGAGCCCAATTCTCAGAGGTAACTGGAGGACCAGTCCCATATGCCTGCTTGGAATTGTAGTCACGTGAGAGAACAAGAAATACTGGCCCAGAGGATGGTCCCTGACCCCAGTGAATCATTACGGGGGTCAGAGTTGGCCTTTTCAGGGTGCGTAGAAGCAGAAGAGGGGCAGTTCTGGGGCTCTGGGATCTCCCTGAGCCTCAAAATGAGGCTTTGTGGGTCCCGTCCAAGATAATGCCAGTGGATCATCTTCAGTGGTTTTATCAGGAATAGACCAACATTACTACAGACCTTAGGGGGCCTGGCCATTTCTTGTAATAGCTACACTCTTGAGTTGGCTTTCCCCACTCCCAATGCCTTCAAGTTTCTGTTGGGTTGCTACTCGATCTATTTTGTGGTGCCAAAGAAGGATGGGTCCTTCAAGCCCATTTTCAATCTCAGAAGTCAACTGTTACCTTTGAGTTCTTCACATGGAAACCCTAAGGTTGTTGGTAATAGAGGTATCCTTTGATCTGAGAGGTCTACTTTCATATCTCAATCCATCAAAAGGACTGAGGTTTTTGAAGTTTTGCATCCTGGGCAGTCATTTCCAGTTCCAGGCCTTACTGTTCAGGTTGGCCATGGCCCCCTAAATATTTTCCAAGGTCATGATGATGGTCAGCACATTTCTGCTTTGATAAGATGCTTTGGTTGAACCATCCTTGGACAACTGGTTAATTCAGGTCAGGTTGTAGCAGGAGGGTACAGTCAGCAGTTTCCCCAAGTTTATGTTGCTTCTGCAGAGGCTTGACTGGGTGGTAAATTACAAGAAGAGTAATCTGATTCCAACATAGTCCTTGGAGTACCTGGTTGTGCACTTCGACACCCAGATGGGCTGAGTGTTCATGACTCCAGAAAGAGTGAACAGGCTTTACATTCAAACCAGAAATATCCTGTCTCAGAGGTCCCCAATTGTGTGGGACTATCTACAACTGCTAGGGTTAATAATGACCACTCTGTAATTGGTGCTGTGGGCCAGCGCGCATATGTGTCCCCCTCCAGAGGGCATTACTGTCCTGTTAATTCCTGTAGTCTGAGGATTTTCAGGCTTATTTGACTTGCATACCTCCAGCTCAGAAGAGCCTTGCTTGATGGCTCTGTAGTGGCAGCCGCTTGAATGGGATGGCACTAGGTCCTCCAGAATGGATAGTGGTCACCTTCAATGTGTGTCTCCAGGGGTGGGAAGCCCATTGCCAGAGACAGGTATTTCAAGCAATGACATGGTCTGTCAGAGGCTCAAAATCAGGTTCATCAGGCTGGTACTGCAGAAACCCAAGGGAACAGTACTGTATGGAGGTGGGGTGGGGTGGGGGGGGAGTCCTGTGCACAAAGGAATAGTGGGATTTAGGGATAAATTCTCTCTAATCTTAAGATGGACATACAGTTAGATAAGGCAACAGTAAAAAACAGAAAAATATCTTGGTGCATAGGGAGAGGAAGGGCCAGCAGGAAAAGTGATATTGCCTCTCTATATGCCTCTAGTGAAATCTTATTTGGTGGAATACTGTATGCAGTTTTAGAGAACACACCTTCAAAATGATATGAACTGGGTGGAATCAGGCCAGAGGGCAGCTACTAAAATAATCAGCAATTTTCTTCATAAAGCATATGGGAATAGACTTAAAGATCTAAATATGCATACCACAGAATAGAGGTTCCAGACCTTTTTGTTTATGTAGATCTCCTATTCTCCAGGACCAAGCAGGAAGTCAGTCCTCACATATGGGTGACGTCGGCGCCGTGCGGAGCATTTCCCCAGCTTTCAAAGAAAGCCTTTGGGAATTGCAGCGCGCATGCGCGGTCCCCTTCCCGCCCAAGGGTGCCATCTTGCTCAGTCTTCTTTTTTCTGCGGAGCCGGACAGACGTAGTTCGTTTTTCGCCGAGGAAAAAGTTGATTTCCCTGTTTTTTGTTCTTCTTCTTCAGTTCGACGCCGGATCCTTTTCCCGCCCGGGCCCGATACGCCGGTATCGAGCTCACTCTCTATTTTTCGGTTTTTGTCCTTCGTGACTAGCGTTCGCGCCATTTTTCTCTTTTCACTGGCAGCCCTGTCTTTTGACCTCGCAGGGGCCCTTATTCCCCCAATGGCTGCCAGCGGGTTTAAGAAGTGTGATCGGTGTAAGAAACTTATGTCTCTTACCGACACACATGACTGCTGCCTCCGCTGCCTCGGACCCGATCATGACGCGATGATATGTGGTCCGTGTGGCAAAATGTCCTCAAAGGTGTTGAGGAGTCGGCAGCACCAAAAGGATAGAATCTCGTCAGAGGCCTCGACGTCTCGGGACTCCGGCCCCGAGCAGCGTCGAGGTTCCTCTGAGCGGGGGTCTCCTTCGCGGGAGCAGCACAGGAAGAAAAAACCCGCAAGGTGGCATTGGTGGATGCTCCTGGTTCCTCGAGGGCCAGGTCGCATAGCCCCGATCGGCATCCCGGGTCTTCGGAGTCGGAGAGGCCTGCCAAACAACCTCGTCTCGAGATGGAGTCTCCTGGGCACGTGAGTACTGTAGTCCGCGTGGACTCTCCTCCAGGGGAGCTGACGTTGGGCCCGATGCCGTCGGGCCCGAGTCGAGGGCTGCTGGGTCTCCTGAGCTCGGACTCAGGTTGACGGCCTTGGAGAGCAGCTTCGCTGCCTTCATGGAACAGCAGCGGGCATTGATCGCCGGTCTCACCGGTGCATCTGCCCCGACCACCGGGACATCGACGTCCAAGTCGACCCCGGAGGCCGAGCCGATCCTCGAGTCCATGCGGGCTCGAGTCGATCCTCGGCCGCGGTCTCCCTCGGCCTCCCGTTCGGGACCGAGGTCGTCGACGCCGGTACCCTCAGCGTCGGGGCGGAGGGCATCGGTACCCGCCTGACCGGAGCCGCTCGATTCCTCCTCCGAGGAGTCGGGCTGGAAGACGGAGGACGAAGAGTCACCCGACACCTATCGGACTCAGTGTGTCCCATCGGACTCACCGGAGTCCGAACCTCGGAGACGATCCCCATCAGAGGATACCCAGTTCTCGGACTTCATGCGGGATATGGCCAAGGCCTTGGCCTTCCCCGCGGATCCCGAGGAGGAGCCTCGAGCCAAAGAGCTCGAGGCCCTCCAGTATGACTCTCCCCCGAAGGAGGCCTTTACTGTTCCGGTTCCTCCGATGCTGGAGCGGCTGCTCTTCCGCATGTTAAGCAAGCGGGTCGATTCTATCTATCGAGTCCGCAAGAGCCCCGGGTTCCAAAAGGCACAAATACCGCACCACTCCATGGTTGTGGAATCGGCCATGCATCGACTGAAAAGTCAGAAGATGCACTCCTCGGTGCCTCCTGGTCGGGAGGCCCGGAACCTGGATGCCCTCGGTAAGAAGTGCTTCCAGGGCTCTATGCTTGCTTGCCGTGTCCAGACATACCAGCTCTACATGGGCATGTACCTCCGGGACCTGGCAAAGGAGATTGCCGGGTTCTCTGCTGGTCTCTCCGAGGAACCTTTGCAGAGGTTCCAGGCCTTGTCCACTGATATTTGGGAGTGCTCAAAGTTTATCTCTCGAGCAGCCTACAATGGCTTCGAGGCTTCGGCCCGAGTAGCCGGGGCCGGCATCGGTGCCCGCCGACAGGCTTGGCTACAGTCATCCGATCTCGAGCCGTGGGTACAAGACAAGTTGGTCGATGTCCCCTGCCGAGGTGAAAACCTTTTCGGCAAACCCATGGCTGAAAAGGCTGCTGAGCTCGAGACAGAGACTCTCACCAGGACTAGGCTGTCCAGAAAAACCTCTGTCCCTTCTCAGAAAAAGAAGGGCTCGGGAAAAAAGTCCTTTTACCCGAGGAAGTCATCTGCCTATAAACAATACCCTCATTATCAGGCCTCTGCAGCTCCCCAACAGGGTCAGCAGGCAAAGGGGCAGGGTCATGGGCCCCATAGGCAGAAGGCCCCCAAGCCACCAACACCAGCCCCTGCTCAGCAGGGTGGGGGTTTTTGACTCAGAAAGCATAGCCTCTTCTCCTCAGCTGGCTCATATCAGCACAGGAGGCCGGCTGGCCCACTTTGCCCACAGGTGGTCAGCCGTCACATCAGATACCTGGGTGCTCCATATAGTCCAAAAGGGCTATCTTCTCCATTTTCACCAGGTACCTCCCTCCTATTTTCCAGGGGAGCCTCCAAGACCCCCTCTGCACAGGGACCTACTCCTTCAGGAGTTAGCAAGTCTGCTAAAGGAACAGGCTGTGGAACCGGTGCCCCACCACCTGAGAGGTCACGGCTTTTATTCCAGGTACTTTCTGGTACCAAAAAGAACAGGAGGCCTCGGACCCATCCTAGACTTGCGCAACCTCAACAAGTTCCTGGAGAGGGAAAAGTTCAAGATGCTTACCCTTGGAATCCTGCTGCCCTACCTCCAGCAGGGAGATTGGCCATGCTCCTTGGATCTAAAGGATGCTTATACTCACATCCTTATTCATCCAGACCACAGACAATATCTCAGATTTGTTGTGGGAGGAAACCACTACCAGTACAGAGTACTACCCTTTGGTCTAACCTCCGCCCCCAGGGTTTTCACCAAGTGCCTGGCGGTGGTGGCGGCCTACCTGAGGCTTCAAGGTCTTTTTGTGTTCCCATACCTGGACGACTGGCTCATAAGGGGCCAATCTTCCCAGGAGACCAGTCAAGCCACCCTTCGCACTGTGGCTGTGCTTCAGCACTTGGGGTTTGTCATAAACTTCGCAAAGTTCACTTTGCTCCCGTCCCAGAACTTGGAATTCATAGGAGCAAGACTGGACACTCTTCAGGCAAAGGCTTTTCTGCCTGTGGACAGAGCCCACAGATTGATGGATCTAGCCAGACAGTTTCACAGCAATTCCCTGGTCTCCGCCAGGCTATTCCTGAGACTTCTCGGCCATATGGCTTCCACGGTTCATGTAACCCCCAATGCCCGCCTGCATATGCGGCCTGCTCAGTGGAGCCTTCGCACTCAGTGGCATCAGGCCACAGGGAGCCTTGCAGACTCAGTAAGAATATCCACACTGCTTGTCTCCTCTCTACAATGGTGGCTTCATCTTCCGAATCTGGTGCTCGGAGTGGTTTTTCAATCCCTTCCGCATTCTCAGGTGCTGACGACAGATGCTTCTCTTCAAGGTTGGGGAGCACATTGCCAAGGGGCATGTACTCAAGGTCTCTGGACCCCTTGGGAGGCTGCTCAGCAGATAAACTTCCTGGAGCTACGGGCGATACGCCTAGCTCTGAGGGCCTTCTCCCATCTCACGTCTCACCAGTCTGTACTGGTCCAGACGGACAATCAAGTTGCCATGTTTTACGTGAACAAGCAAGGATGCACAGGCTCCTAACTTCTATGTCAGGAAGCACAAAGGCTGTGCTCCTGGGCCGTCAATCACGGAATTCTTCTCAAGGCAGTCTACCTCCCAGGTCAAGAAAATTACCTGGCGGACAGACTGAGCAGGATCCTGCAACCGCACGAATGGAGATTGAATCCATTGGTGGTTCAGCAGATCTTTCTCAGGTGGGGCCTCCCCACCATGGATCTTTTCGCCCGTCCTCTGAACCGGTAACTCCCAAGATTCTGTTCCAGACAACCGCATCCTCTCAGAGTAGCAGTGGATGCGTTTCTGATCCCATGGTCCAAAGGCCTACTGTATGCATTTCCTCCCACGCCACTAGTGTCCAGAACACTGTTCAAAGTCCTCAACGACGGGGCCTCAGTGATTCTGATAGCCCCCAGGTGGCCGAGGCAACCGTGGTTCCCACTTCAGCTGCGACTGGCGGTGGACACTCCTATTCCTCTGGGGATTCAACCCGATCTCCTGTCTCAGGAACAGGGATCTCTCTTGCACCCCAACCTTCAGTCCCTTCATCTGATGGCCTGGCTGCTGAAAGGGTAGTTCTGGCTCCCCTACTACTGCCTAGAGAGGTTGAAGACGTAGTCTTAGCCTCTAGACGGCAATCCACCAGGAAATCCTACACTCTTAAGTGGCGTAGATTCTCCGCATGGTGTACTCAGAGCAACGAGAATCCCTTCTCGTGCTTGGTAGCGGTAGTATTGCAATATTTGCTTTACCTCTCCAATCTAGGCCTTAAGTCCAATTCTGTCAGGGTTCACCTCAGTGCTCTCTCAGCGCACCACTTGCCGGTGGACAGGAGGCCTCTTTCCAACCACCCTTTGGTGGCTCGTTTCCTCAGAGGCCTCCTTCTGCTTAAGCCTCCTTTACGTCCACTGGCCCCTGAATGGGATTTAAATGTGGTCTTACAGCGGATTACTTGTCCGCCATTTGAACCTATGGCTACCTGCCCTCTCCGTTTTCTCTCCTGGAAAACCTTGTTTCTGGTAGCTCTTACCTCTGCTAGGCGAGTAAGTGAGCTTCAGGCGCTAGTGTCTGATCCCCCTTACACTAGGTTCTACAAGAATAGGGTAGTCTTACGGACTCACCCTAAGTTTCTCCCTAAGGTTGTCTCCTCTTTCCACCTCAATCAGGTGGGTGGTTCTTCCGACCTTCTTTCCCAGGCCGCATGCCAACCGGGCTGAGATGGTTCTGCATACCCTGGACTGTAGGAGGGCGTTATCCTTCTACCTTGACCATACGCGGGAGCATCGGAGGGCTGTTCAGCTTTTCGTTTCTTTTGACCCCAATAAGTTGGGGTTACCTGTCTCCAAGCGTACTTTGTCCATATGGATCGCTGACTGTATCGCCTGGGCTTATGGGGCAGCCGGCCTCTCGTTGGAGGGTTGAGTCATGGCTCATCGTGTCAGGGCGAAGGCTGTGTCAGTGGCTCATCTCCGCTCTGTTCCGTTGGCAGACATCTGCCGGGCCACTACTTGGTCTTCAAGCCAGACTTTTGTGGCCCATTACTGCCTTGAGAGGGACAGTGCTTTCGGACAGGCAGTACTCCATAATCTCTTTGGGGTCTAGGCAACTCCTTCCCTCCAGCCCTGATGTTGGGCTACCGGTCGGGGGCGTTCTCAGAGAAGATTCCTTCCTTACGTTCTGATGCTCTAGAGGGAGCTCATTTTTTCGACTTGGGGCTTCCGGTAGCCTTAAGCTGGAGAGTCCCATATGTGAGGACTGACTTCCTGCTTGGTCCTGGAGAAAGAGTAGTTACCTGTAACAGGTGTTCTCCAGGAGCAACAGGAATCAGTCCTCACAACCCTCCCTCCTCCCCTTGGAGGTGCAGTCATATGATTTGTTTTTGCTAATTTTTTGCTGTCTTTTAGCTATGTCATCAGACTGAGCAAGATGTCACCCTTGGGCAGGAAGGGGACCGCGCATGCGCGCTGCAATTCCCAAAGGCTTTCTTTGAAAGCTGGGGAAATGCTCCGCATGGGGGCTCCGTCGGCGCCGACGTCACCCATATGTGAGGACTGATTCCTGCTGCTCCTGGAGAACACCTGTTACAGGTGAGTAACTACTCTTTAACCTCAAAATAGTTCAGAGTTGGTGAGTCCATTCCCACCACCTTGCCTCAACATCAAGCCTATCTCTGCTAGACCTCTTTATCTCCCATCCCCTTCCTAGTTTCATCAGTCTCTCTTTCTCTCTCTCCAGCCAGTCCCTAGCATCTGTTTTTCTCTCTCTTCCCCCCTCCCAGCCAGTTCTCTGCAGTCTCTCTTTCTTGTCCCCACTCCCAACCAATCCCTACCAGCCTCTTTCTCTTTTTCTTTATTCTGCGAGCCCCCTATAATGGTCTCACAGGGGTCCTTGAGGAAAACCAGGATGGGGAAATATGGTAGAACATTTTAAATACCCCCATGGTGTAAATGTAGGCATATTTCAATGGAACAGACTCTCTCTGGAATGAGGGGTCATAGGATAACAGTGAAAGGGGGGTAGATTCAGGAGCAATCTAGGGAAACATTTCTTAAAAAAAGGGTAATAGATGTTTGGAACAGCTTACCAATGGAGGTGATGGAGACAAGGATATTATCTGAATTCAAGAAAGCATGAGACAAGTACAGAAGATCTATGTGTGAGAAGGGATTACAGAATTGAGCAGTTGTTATGAACAGGAAGACTGGCACCATTTTCTCTTTTTTTATATTAATTACATTCAGGTACAGTAGATATTTCTCCGGGAACAAGTGGAAGTCAGTCCTCACATATGGGTGATGTCGGCGCTGATGGAGCCCATGCGGAAGCATCTCCCCAGCTTTCAAAGAAAGCCTTTGGGATATGCACCACACATGCATGGTCCACGTCCTGCCCAAGGGTGCCATCTTGTCTCAGTCTCCTTATTTCTGTGGAGCCCATCAGATGTTGTCCAGTTTTCTCTGGAAAAAGTCTGATTTCTATTAGGTTTTGTCTGGTTTGTGTACCAGTTCCTTTCCACTCCCGAGCCAGCTCGCCTCTGCGTCGCTCCTTAGGTTCATCTATTCGTTTTCTCATTTTTTTGTCGAGCTGTTCCTCAATCAGCGTTTGCACCCTTTTTCATTCAAAGGCCTTGAATCCTTGCTGGATGGCAGGGACACCCTTTTTCCAATGGCCTCAAAGAGTGTGACCAGTGTGGCAAAATGTCACTCACCGACCTATACGACTGCTGCCTCGGATGTCTTGGCCTGGATTACAATGACTCTGACTGCAAACTCTGCAGAACCCTGACCTCAAAGGCCTTAAATCTGCTACAGGAAAAAAATTTTCAGAAGTCAGACTCCGTGCTGGAGTCTCTGGCAACACCACGCTTCCAGGGCCTCCTCCGGTATCTTGGTGGGGGCCCTTTTCCCCCCATGGCTACCAGTGGGTTCAAAAAGTGCGACAGGTGGTAAAATTATGTCCTTCACCGATATGCACGACTGCTGTCTCCGGTGCCTTGGCCCGGACCACGACTTGGCTGTTTGTGGCCTTTGCAAACTTATGCCCTTGAAGGCCTTGAAAAGCCACCAGCAGCAGCATGGAAAATGTTTCCTGATTCCCCCATGCCTCCAAAAGCCAGGGTCTTGTCTGAGGCCTCCACACCTCGGGAGGAATGCTCCGAACCCGAGCGCCGTCGGGGGGATCTCAGAGAGGGGGGGCCCCTCGAGGGAACCGAAAAGAAGGAGAAAATCCTTGACGGCTGCGTCTCTGCATGATTCAGAACGACCAGGTCCTCGTGGGGCTGGTCACAGATCCCTGAGGACCAGCCCGAGGCGTCAGGGAAGGAGCGCCCGATCAAACTTTCTCGGAAGGATCTGGCCACGGACCGACCCTGGCAAGTACATCCTATCCTAGTCGAGGACTCCCCTCAGGGGAAACCAGCTTCAAGCCCAAGTACATTGGTGCCCGAGCCGGATGCTGCGGAACCTCTCAAACTCATGTCCAGGATGGTGTCCTTAGAACGCAGGATCACATAAGATATGCCATACTGGGTCCATCAAGCCCAGTATCCTGTTTCCAGCAGTGGCCAATCTAGGTCACAAGTACCTAGCAGTCTCCCCAAAAGACACAGATTCCTCAATGCTTTTATTGGGTCAAGCAGTGATATACCGGGTCCCTTTTAATAATGGTTTATGGACCTTTCCTCCAGGAACTTGTCCAAACCTTTTTTTTAAATCCAGCTACATTAACAGCTTTTGCTACATCGTCCGGTAACAAATTCCAGAGTATGATTATACGTTGAGTGAAAAAATATTTTCTCTTATTAATCTTAAATAGGTTACCCTGTAGCTTCATTGAATGTCCCCTAGTCTTTCTATATTGTGATGACGTAAACAATCGATCTACGTTTACCCGTTCCACTCCGTTCATTAATTTATATACCTCTATCATATCTCCCCTCAGCCGTCTCTTTTCCAGGTTAAAGAGCCCTAACCTTTTTAGCCTCTCTTCATAGGGGTATCCTTCCATCCCCTTTACCATTTTGGTGGCTCTTCTCTCTACCTTTTCTAATAACACTATATCCTTTTTAAGATACTGCGACCAGAATTGAACACAATATTCAAGGTGTGGTCACACCATGGAACGATACAAAGGCATTATAATATCCTTTGTTCTATTTTCCATTCCTTTCCTTATGATACCTAGCATTCTATTTGCTCTCTTGGCTGCCGCTGCACACTGGGCGGAGGGTTTTAATATGTTATACACGATGACGCCTAAATCTTTTTCCTGGGTGGTGGTTCCTAATGTGGAACCTTGCATCGTGTAACCATAGTTTGGGTTGTTCTTTCCTAGGTGCATAACTTTGCACTTGTCCACATTAAATTTCATCTGCCATTTGGATGCTCAGTCTTCCAATTTATCAAGATCCCCTTGCAATTTTCCACAATCCTCATGGGTTTTAACAACTTTAAAAAGTTTTGTGTCATCTGAAGATTTGATAACCTCACTCGTTATTCCCTTTTCCAGGTCATTTATGAATATGTCAAAAAGCAGCGGATCCAGCACAGATCCCTGGGGTACTCCACTAGTCAACTTTCTCCATTGGGAAAATTGGCCATTTAGCCCTACCCTCTGCTTTCTATCTTTTAACCAGTTCCTGATCCATAATAGTGCACTGCCTCCTATCCCATGACTTTTTAGTTTTGCCAAAAGTCTCTGATGAGGGACCTTGTCAAAGGCTTTCTGAAAGTCCAAATACACTATATCAACCGACTCACCTTTGTCTACCTGTTTATTCACACCTTCAAAAAATCATAACATTCTCCAGGACCAAGCAGGAAGTCAGTCCTCACATAAGGGTGACGTTGGCGCCGATGGAGCCCTCATGCGGAGCATTTCCCCAGCTTTCAAAGAAAGCCTTTGGGAATGCAGCACGCATGCGCGATCCCCTTCCCACCCAAGGGTGCCATCTTGCTCAGCCTTTCTTTTTCCGCAGAGCCCAACGGACGTAGTTCGTGTCACCCGGTAAAAAGTTGATTTTTCTGCGATTTTTCACGTCCCTTTATCCAGTTTGACGCTGTTTCCCCATCCCGCCTTGGCTTGGTACACCGGTATTGAGTGTGGAACTTTTTTTTCGGGTTTTGTCCTTTGTGACTAGCCTTCGCGCTTTTTCTGTTATTTTCACTGGCAGCCCTGTCTTTTGACCTTGCAGGGGCCCTTTTTCCCCTGACGGCTGCCAGCGGGTTTAAGAAGTGTGATCGGTGTAAGAAACTTATGTCTCTCACCGACACTCACGACTGCTGCCTCCGATGCCTCGGGCCTGACCATGACCCGCTGGTCTATGAAGCATGCGGCAAGATGTCGTTGAAGGTGCTTCGGAGCGTCAGCATCAACGTGAAAGAACTTTTTCGGAGTCCGCGTCCGGCCGGGCCCGGACTTCATCAGAGGCCTCGACATCTCGGGAGTCTGACCCCAAGCACCGTCGTGGGTCCTCTGAAAGCGGGTCTCCCACCTGGGAGCACAAAAGGAAGAAGAAGCTCCTGAGGGCGGCGTCAGTGGAGGCACCTGGATCCTCGAGGGTCAGGTCGCGCAGCCCTGACCGCCGTCCAGGGCTCTCGGAGTCGGAGCAGCCGACCAAACTGCCTCGCCTGGAGCCGGAGTCCCTGAGTCAGGTAACATCTGTTGTCCTTGTGGACTCTCCTCCGGGAGAATCGACGTCGGGGGCTGCGGAGTCTCCTGAGCTCGATCTCAGGTTGACGGCGCTGGAGAGCAGCCTGGCTGCCTTCATGGAGCAGCAGCAGGTACTGATCGCTGGTCTGATTGGTGCATCTGCCCCGACCACTGGGACCTCGACGTCTAAGTTGACCCCGGAGGCCGAGCCGGTCCTCGAGTCCATCAAGTCTCGAGTCGATCCTCTGCCAAGGTTTCCCTCAAACTCCCGTGCGGGGCCAAGGTCATCGACGCCGGTGCCCTCAGCGTCGGGGCGGGTGGCATCGAGGCCCACATGGCCGGAGCCGCTCAACTCTTGGAGTGGAGGAGTAGTCTAGTGGTTGGGGCAAGGTACTTCAGGCCGGAAGGTCGGGGGTTCAAATCCCACTAGAGGACAGCAACCTTGGGCCGGAAGGACTGGGGTTTCTAGTCCCACAGGTGCTCCTTGTGGTCTTGGGCAAGCCACTTAACCCTCCATAGCCCATGTTCCCTGTAAAATAGTTATCTCCAAGTTATAATACCCTGTTCAATGTAATTTCAGTTTGTTCAATGTAAACCGCACTGATGCAGAATAGCGCGGTATATAAGAGAATGTAAATAAATAAATAAAATAAAACTCCTTGGAGGAGTTGGCGTGGGAGACGGAGAGCGAGGAGTCTCCTGACACCTTCCAGACCCGGTGCGTCCCGTCGGTCTCCCTGGAGTCCGAGCCTCGGAGAAGGTCCCCCCCAGAGGATACCCGGTTCTCGGACTTTGTCAGGGACATGGCCAAGGCTTTGGCATTCCCAGCGGAGGCCGAGGAGGAGCCTCGAGCCGAAGAGCTCGATGCCCTCCAATATGACTTTCCTCCGAAGGAAGCCTTTACTGTTCCGGTTCCTGCGATGCTGGAATGGCTGCTCTTCCATATGTGGGAAGCACCGGCCTCGGCACCGGTTCTTAGCAAGCGGTTTGATTCCATTTATCAAGTCTGTAAGAGCCCTGGGTTCCAAAAGGCACAGCTACCACACAACTCCATGGTTGTGGAATCGGCCATGCACAGGCTGAAAAGTCAAAAGATGCACTCCTCGGTGCCTCCCAGCCGGGAGGCCCAGAATCTGGATGCCCTCGGTAGAAAGTGCTTCCAGGGCTCTATGCTATCTTGCCGTGTCCAGACTTACCAGCTGTACATGGGCATGTACCTACAGGACCTGGCAAAGGAGATTGCCGGGTTCTTGGCTGGGCTCTCCGAGGATCCCTTGCAGAGATTCAAAGCCTTGTCTACAGGGATCCGAGAGTGCTTGAAGTTTATCTCTCGAGCAGCCTATGATGGCTTCAAGGCTTCGGCCCGGGTAGCCACTGCTGGCATCGGTGCATGCCGTCAGGCCTGGCTACAGTCATCGGACCTGGGGTCATGGGTGCAGGACAAGTTGGTCAATGTCCTGTGCCAAGGTGACAACCTGTTCGGCAAGCCCATGGCTGAAAAGGCTGCAGAAATCGAGACTGAGACTCTCACCAGGACAAGGCTGTCCAGAAAGACTTCTGCCCCTTCTCACAAAAAGAAGGGCTCGGGGAAGAAGCCCTTTTTCCCGAGGAAGGGTGCTGCCTACAAAATCCTACCCTCAGTATCAGGCCTCTCCAGCTCCCCAATAGGGCCAGCAGGCCAAAGGGCAGGGACATGGGCCCCATAGGCAGAAAACCCCCAAGCCGCCAGCCCCGGCTCCTGCACAGCAGGGAGGGGGTTTTTGACTCCCACAGCATAGTCTCTCCTCCACCGGTAGCTCCACTCAGCACAGGAGGTCGGCTGACTCTGTACGCCTAAAGGTGGCCAGCCATCACAGGGGATACCTGGGTACTGAGCATAGTCCAGAAGGGCTACATGCTCCATTTCCATCAGCTATCCCCTCCTACTATCCAGGGGAGCCTCCAAGACTTCCTCTACACAGGAAACTCCTCCTTCAGGAGTTGGCAAGTCTTCTAAAGGAACAGGCTGTGGAACCGGTTCCACACAATACCTGGAAGGGCAAGACTTCTACTCCAGGTACTTTCTGGTACCAAAGAGAACAGGAGGCTTAAGACCTATCCTAGACTTGCGAAATCTAAACAAGTTTCTGGAGAAGGAAAAGTTCAAGATGCTTACCCTTGGAATACTGCTGCCCTACCTCCAGCAGAGAGACTGGCTATGCTCCTTAGATCTAAAGGATGCTTACACTCACATCCTCATCCATCCAGACCACAGACAATATCTCAGATTTGTGGTGGGAGGAAACCACTTTCAGTACAGAGTGCTTCCCTTTGGCCTGGACCTCTGCCCCCAGGGTTTTCACCAAATGCCTGGTGGTGGTGGTGGCTTTTCTCAGGAATCAGGGAATTTTTGTCTTCTCCTGCCTGGATGACTGGCTCTTCAGGGGCCAGTCACTCTAGGAGGCCCGACAGGCCACTCTTTGCACTGTCTCTCTTCTTCAGCATCTGAGCTTTGTCAAACTACGCAAAGTCCACTTTGCTCCTCTCTCAGAACCTGGAGTTTATAGGGTCCAGATTGGACATCCTTCAGGCAAGAGCTTACTTGCCCAAGGACAGAGCCCACAGGCTTATGGACTTGGCCTGCCAGTTCCAAAGCAATTCTCTTGTTTCCGCCAGGCAGTACCTGCGACTCCTGGGCCACAGGGCCTCCACTGTACATGTGACCCTGAATGCCCGTCTGCACATGCGGACAGCTCAATGGTGCCTCAGAGAGCAGTGGACACAAGCCACCGGCAACCTCCAAGACAGATTAAAGGTGTCCAGATGACTTCTGAACTCCTTACAGTGGTGGCTACAGCTGCCAAACCTTCTCAGGGGTGTACCTTTTCAGCCTCCAGCCCAAACAAGGGTGCTGGCAACAGATGCATCCTTAAAGGGCTGGGGTGCACATTGCCAGGGCACGTGCACTCAAGGCCTGTGGTCCCCTCAGGAGGCCACACAGCAGATCAACCTTTTAGTGCTGCGAGCAATCCGCTTAGCCCTGCAAACCTTCTGCCATGCTCTCTCTCAACAATTTGTCCTAGTTCAGACAGACAATCAGGTGGCAATGATCTACGTGAACAAACAAGGGGACACAGGTTCCAGGCCCCTATGTCAGGAGGCACTGGACCTTTGCTCCTTTGCAGTCCAACAAGGCATGTTTCTCAAAGCAGTTTATCTACCTGGTCAGGAGAACTTCCTAGCAGACAAACTAAGCAGGATTCTCCAGCCTCACGAATGGCAGTTGAATCCATTGGTGGTCCAGCAGATCTTCCTCCGCTGGGGACTTCCGTCCATCAATCTCTTTGCAAGTTCACTAAACAGTCAGCTACCCAGGTTTTGCTCCAGACAGCCACATCTCCTGAGGAAGGCAGCAGATGCTTTTCTAACCTCTTGGTCTATGTGCCTCCTATATGTTTCCTCCCACCCCCCCCAGTGGCCCGAACTCTGTTCAAGATCCTCCAGGACAAGGCCTTGGTGATTCTGATAGCCCCCAGATGGCCGAGGCAGCTGTGGTTTCCACTTCAACAGTTGGCGGTGGAAGCTCCGTTCCCTCTGGGGCTGCAACATGATCTCCTTTCTCAAGAGTAGGGTTCCCTTCTGCACCCCAACCTCAGTTCCCTCAATCTGATGGCCTGGCTGCTGAAAGGATAGTGCTAGCTCCCTTTCTTCTACCTAAGGAGGTTGAGGAGGTGGTCTTGGCCTCTAGGAGGCAGTACACCAGAAAGTCCTATGTCCTCAAGTGGCGTAGGTTTACAGTATGGTGTGCTCAGCACAATGAAGATCCTTTCTCGTGCCTTGTGTCAGTATACTGCAGTATCTACTTCACCTTTCAGACCTAGGCCTTAAGTCTGACTCTGTTTGGGTCCACCTCAGTGCTTTGTCAGCGCACCACTCACTGGTGGAAGGGCAGTCTCTGTCGGTTCACCCCTTGGTGTCCAGATTTCTCAGAGGTCTGCTTCTACTCAAGCCTCCGGTTCGTCTACCGGCGACTGAGTGGGATTTGAACGTGGTCGTGCAGCAACTTACTCGCCCACCGTTTGAGCCGATGGCTACTTGCCATTTGCGCTTCCTTTCTTGGAAAGCGATCTTCCTGGTGGCTCTCACCTCGGCCAGACGTGTGAATGAACTACAAGCTCTGGTTTCTGATAGACCGTACACACGGTTCTATAGGAACAGGGTGGTCCTACGGACCCATCCCAAGTTCCTCCCAAAAGTGGTCTCCTCTTTCCACCTCAATCAGGAGGTGGTTCTTCTGACCTTTTTTCTCAGGCCGCATGCCAGCTGGGCTGAAACAGTCTTGCACACCCTGGACTGTAAAAGGGCATTGTCCTTTTACATAGAACGTACGCAGGAGCATCGAAGGGCTACTCAGCTTTTTGTCTCCTTTGACCCTAATAAACTAGGGTTACCTGTCTCCAAGCATACGTTGTCCACTTTGGTAGCAGATTGCATTGCCTGGGCATACAGGACAGCCGACCTCCCCTTGCAGGGTCGGGTCACGTCCCACCATGTCAGGGCGAAAGCCGCGTCAGTAGCTCATCTCCGCTCTGTTCCGTTGGCAGAAATCTGCCTGGCCGCAACTTGGTCTTCAAGCTAGACTTTTGCAGCCCATTACTGCCTGGAGAGAGAGTCCCGGCGGGACAGTGTTTTCGGCCAGGCGGTACTCCATAATCTCTTTGAGGTTTAGGCAACTCCTACCCTCCGGCCCTTGTGTTGGGCTACCGTGCGGGGTGCGTTCTCAGAGAAAATTCTTATCACGGATACTGAGGCTCTTGAGAGGGAGCCAATTTTTTCAGCTCTGGGTTCACAGTAGCCTAGAGCTGGGGAGTCCCATATGTGAGGACTGACTTCCTGCTTGGTCCTGGAGAAAGCATAGTTACTCACCTTTAACAGGTGTTCTCCCGGAGCAGCAGGAATTAGTCCTCATGACCCTCCCTACTCCCCTGGAGTTGCAGTCCTATCCTTCATTTTGATTTTTTGCTATCTTTTAGCTATGTCATTGGAGGCAGTAGTTGTGTGTGTCGGTGAGAGACATAAGTTTCTTGCACTGATCACACTTTTTGAACCCGCTGGCAGCCATCGGGGAAAAAAGGCCCCTGCAAGGTCAAAAGACAGGGCTGCCATTGAAAATAAGAAAAAAGGCGCGAACGCTAGTCACAAAGGACAAAAGCCAAAAAAGAAATTCCGGACTCGATACTGGTGTACTGAGCCGAGGCGGGAGGGGAACCGGTGTCGAATTGGATGAAGCAGCGCGAAAAATCGCATAAAAAAACAACTTATCCCAGGTGACATGAACTATATCCGTTGGGCTCCGCGGAAAAAGAAAGACTGAGCAAGATGGCACCCTTGGGCAGCAAGGGGACCGCGCATGCGCGCTGCATTCCCAAAGGCTTTCTTTGAAAGCTGGGGAAATGCTACGCACGAGGGCTCTGTCGGTGCCGACGTCACCCATATATGAGGACTGATTCCTGCTGCTCCTGGAGAACAGGCGAGTAACTACGCTGATTAGTAAGACAAGATCTTCCTTGTCTAAAGCCATGTTTGCTGTCTTCCATTAAGCCATGACTATCTACATATTGAGTAATTTTGTTTTTATGATGGTTTCTGCCATTATTCCCGGTACTGACGTCAGGCTCACCGGTCTGTAGTTTCCTGGATCACCCCTGGACCCCTTTTTAAAAATTGGCGTTACATTGGTGATCCTCCAATCTTCAGGTTTTGAAGATGATTTTAATGATAGTTCACAGATTACTAATAGCAGGTCTGCAATCTCATATTTCAGTTCTTTCAACACCCTTGGATGTATACCATCCTGTCCAGGTGATTTGCTACTCTTCAGTTTATCAAATAGTTGTAATACATCTTCCCGATGTATCAATATTTCTTTCAATTCTTCCATAGTATCACCTTTAAATACCACTTTAGTCATGGGTAACATCCCTACATCTTCCTCTGTAAAGTCCGAAGCAAAGAATTCATTCAGTCTCTCCGCTATGGCTTTGTCCCCTCTTAGTGCCCCTTTTACCCCTCTATCATCTAATGGTCCAACTGATTCTCTCATAGGTTTTTTGCTACGAATGTACTTGAAAAAGTCTTTATTATGTGTTTTTGCTTCCGCAGCAAGTTTCTTCTCAAATTTTCTTCCTTATCGCCCCTCTATTCTAGTCCCGGACCTCTGGGGTTTTATGCTCCTCCTCCAGCAGCTTTGGAGACTGAGAACGTCATTCTCTTGTGATGACACTGGTATATCCCCGCAGGATCCATCTCCTCACCCCAGTTGTCTCAGTCTCCAAGCAGCTGGAGGACTGGTGAGCCTGGAGGTCCGGGCTCAGTGTTAGAGGAACAAAGGAACAATTAAGGAGCAATTCCTGATCGTACCTCTAGTCTAGTCCCGGAATCCTTGGGTTGTCAACCTACTCCAGCAGCTTTGGAGACTGAGAAACTTCACTCCTGTGATGTCACCAGTATATAAGGACTGGAACCGCCTCCTCTCACCTGTTAATCAGTCTCCAAAGCAGCTGGAGGAGGTGTGAGCCCAGGGATTGCAGGGCTCACTAGAGGAATGATTAAGAAGAGCTTTAGCTTTATTTGGGTTTAGGATCAAGAAATAATTGAGGCTGTGGTACTATATTTCCTGTCTGCCTGTGAGGGCCCAAAGGGATTCGTTGCCCTGAGGTTCTCTGTTCTTCCTGCGGTTGTTTTCCCCCCCTCCCCCCCTCTCTGAGCTGGGTCAGGTCGGGTAGACAAGGGAAGGAAGAACCGCCAGCTGGTTACCGCTCCGGTAAAGAGGGGAGCAGGAACTGCAGCTGTGTGAGGCTTGGCGCGTGCAGATGTCTTGCCTGCCAGCGCTTTGAGCCATGAGCTACGACCGTGGGGGATTGGTGACACTGTCTCCCAGTACCGGCAAGCATAATGTCTTCCTAGCGGCTTGCGTGGAGCAGGAGAGCACGGGGAAGACGTCTGCAGGCAATGCGCAGCGGCACTGAGGTACGCCGGCGTATTTTGCGCGGTAACGGCAGTTTGGAAGGCCCAGCCTAGACCACGTGTAGGCAGCGCGGCGAAAACGCCGTTAGCTGGCCAGGGGCTTCTGTGGCTGTTTTTGCCTTGGGGAAGCCTCGTTTCCAGCGGCTCTCTTTGGGGTTTGCTGGGGCAGTGAGTCTGCGAGCCTCAACTTAAAGATTAAAAAAAACCAAAAAACGTTTTGGATTTCAACGTTGCAGTTCCCTTTGCACTTTATTTGGGGGAGTGTGACATGCCTTCCAGGCAGCTCTGTCTGTTGTGTGGGGCCAAGCGGAGCTCGGTCTCGCAGGACGGGGTCTGCCGGTGCTGTAGTCAAGAGACCAAAGAGCTGTTGGCAGAAACAGACATAGGGAGTCTAGAGGCCTCGGGGGAGGGTCCGGAGCCCATCTCAGCTTCCCCGTCAGGTTCAGAACCAGGGCCCAGTACAGCTTCTGATCCAGAACCCCCTCCTCCACAGCTCCCTGTGTCGGGGGGTTTGGCGGCGATTTTTTCTCCTGATTTCATGGCCCTTCTGCAAAAGGCGTTGGGCGGTGCCCAGGGGGAGCAGGCAGCAGGGCCCTCAGGGGTTGTGCCGGGGCGCAAACGGCCAGTTTCGCCTGTGAAAGCGCCGGAGCTTGCGTTCAGTGCAAAGCGTTCTAGGGGGCTGGACCTCCTGGAGCAGTCAGTAGTTTCGGAGGATGTCCAGTCCGATCAGGCGGACTTGGGGGCTCTGGAGGAAGAGGAGCTAGAGGAAGGCGAGATTAAGGAGCAGGAGGAGCAGGCACGGGTGGTGAGGGTCTTCCGCAGGAAGGAGCTCCCGGCACTCATTCAGGAATCCCTTAAAGCCCTCAACATTCGGTTGCCCCCTCTGCAGAGGATTCTACCTTGGAGGATCCTCTGCTGCAGGCTGTTCGGAAGACGCAGAGGGCGTTCCCGGTGCATAGGGTTTTTAGAGAAATGATTCAAGAGGAATGAGATATACCTGAGGCCGCACTTAAGGGCTCTAGGGTTATGGCGCGGCTTTATCCGCTCTTGGATCAGGACCGGGAGTTGTTTAAAGCGCCTAGAGTAGATGCAGCCGTATCGGCGGTGGCCAAGAGAACCACGATCCCGGAAGAGGGTGCCGCAGCCCTCAAGGATGCCCAGGATCAGAGGTTGGAGACGGTTCTGAAACAGGTATTTGAGGCCAATGCGCTAGCCTTGCAGGCGTCTATTTGCGGGGCCTGGGTGGCAAGGGCCTGCTTATGCTGGGCACAGCGACTTCAGGGGGCCCCTTCGGGGGAGGAGTCCGAGGAGGCGGCCCGGTTGGAGTCTGGGGAGGCCTATCTGGCCGATCTTCAGTATGATCTTATCCGGGGTCTCGCGAAGAGCATGGCATCGGTAGTCATGGGACGGCGATGTCTTTGGCTGCGCAACTGGGCAGCGGATGGTTCTTCCAAAGCACGATTGAGTAAACTGCCCTTCCGCGGCAAGTTGCTGTTTGGAGAGGATTTGGATAAGTTGGTGAAAGACTTAGGGGAGTCGAAGGGCGGTAGGTTACCGGAAGATAAGGCAAAGCCGGGGCGCCCCAGTACCAGCCCTAGAGGGCAGCAGCGGGATTTTCGCCGGTTCCGTTCCTCCAGGTTTGGTCAGAGCCAGTGAGGACGGTTTCCAGGGAGGTCCCAGGCATTTCGGGGGTTTCGAGGGGTGAACAGAGGTTTCGCAGCCGCTTCCTCGTCCTCCACCTTCCGAAAATCTCAATGATGCCAGGCGGGTCCGGGGGGATCTGGTTCCCGTGGGAGGTCGGCTGCGGGAATTCTATCCGGCCTGGACCCGACTCACGTCAGATCAGTGGGTGTTAGAAGTAGTTCGAGAAGGTTATGCGTTGGAGTTGCAGCAGCCAGTGACCGACTTGTTCGTTCTCTCACCGTGCAGGGCCAGCGCAAAGCGCGAGGCGGTACAGTCAACAGTGCAGAGGCTTCTAGATCTCAAGGCCATTGTCCCGGTTCCTACAGACCAGTTAGGTTGCGGTCGATACTCCATTTATTTCGTAGTGCCAAAGAAGGAAGGGACCTGGTGGTCCATTCTGGACCTGAAAAAGGTGAACCGCTGTTTTCGGGTCTCTCACTTTCGCATGGAGACCCTCCGGTCCGTTATTGTGGCGGTAAGTAGAGGAGAGTTTTTGATGTCCCTAGACCTGTCCGAAGCATATCTGCATATTCCCATACGCCGCGAGCATCAGCAATTTCTCCGCTTTGTGGTTCCCATGGGCCATTTTCAGTTTCAGGCTCTCCCCTTTGGTTTGGCAACCGCGCCACGGACATTCACGAAGGTGATGGTAGTGGTGGCGGCGGCCTTGCGAAAAGAGGGAGTGTTGGTTCATCCGTATCTGGACGATTGGTTGATCAGGGCAAAGTCCTGGAAGGAGAGTGTGTCAGCGACGGCCAAGGTGATCGAGCTTCTGCAGAGCCTCGGTTGGGTGGTGAACGTGGCAAAGAGCCACGTGGAGCCATCTCAAGTCCTGGAGTACCTGGGAGCGCGCTTCGACACCAGCGTGGGGCGAGTGTTTCTGCCCTGGCAGCGAGTGCTGGGCCTAAGGTGGATGGTGCGGCAGTTTCTCAGCAAGCAGTGTCCCACGGCCTGGGATTACCTGAGGGTGTTGGGGACAATGGCAGCAACCCTGGAATTGGTGCCGTGGGCGCGCACGCACATGAGACCGCTGCAGAGAGCGTTGTTAAGGAGGTGGTCACACCAAAGAGATCCACTGTCTCGGAAGTTGGCTTGTCCACCGCAGACGGGACAGGCTCTGCAGTGGTGGTTGAGGCCAGGGAGCTTAGAGAGAGGAATGTCATTGGAAGCTCCAACGGGGATTTCCCTGACGACCGATGCAAGTCTGCAGGGCTGGGGGGCCCACTGTCAAGGTCGGCTGGTGCAGGGTCAGTGGTCGGCGGTGGAGAGGACGTGGTCCATCAACAGGTTGGCGTAAAGAGCGGTAGCACAGGCCTTACAGGAATTAGGTCCTTATCTCCGGGGGAAGGCCGTTCGGATGTTCTCCGACAATGCGACGGCGGTAGCATACGTGAATCGGCAGGGCGGTACCAGCAGTGTGGCGCTGGAGACCGAAGCGGAGAGTTTGTTCGAGTGGGCCGAGGAGCATCTGGTGGCCTTGTCGGCGGCTCATGTCGCAGGAGTGGACAATGTAGAGGCAGATTTCTTGAGTCGTGTGCGCGTGGACCCAGGGGAGTGGGTCCTGCATCCGGAGGTATTCGCGATGTTGGTGCAGCAATGGGGAACACCGGTGATGGATCTGATGGCGACCTTCCAGTCCGCGCAAGTCGGTCGGTTCTTCAGCAGAAGAAGAGAAAGGATGTCTGAGGGCCTGGATGCCCTGATTCAGGGTTGGCCAGAGGGACAGCTTCTGTATGTGTTTCCTCCGTGGGTGTTGATCGGTTGGGTCCTGCAGCGCATAGAGCTTCACAGGGGCGGAGTGATTCTCATCGCACCAGATTGGCCGTGGTGGCCGTGGTATGCCGACCTGGTCCGGCTCCTGGTGGGGGAGCCCTGGAGGCTTCCAGTTCGCAAGGATCTTCTAACGCAGGGGCCCCTGTGCATGCCGCAAGTGGTTCGATTCTCGCTTATGGCCTGGCCATTGAGCGGGCAAGGTTGAGAGCAAAGGGCTATTCGACGGCAGTGGTTACTACCTTGCTGAAGTCGAGACGTCGGTCTACTTCATTGGCTTATGTTAGAGTGTGGCGTGTTTTCGAGGCCTGGTGTACGGAGCGGGCGTTTGTTCCATTAAGGGCGTCCATTCCGCAAGTGCTAGCGTTCTTACAAGCCGGGTTTCAAAAGGGCTTAGCGGCGGCTTCATTGAAGGTGCAGTTGGCAGCGCTGTCCTGCTACAGGGGGAAGGTGCGGGGCAGTTCGCTAGGTAGTCACCCGGATGTGAAACGGTTTCTGAAGGCGGTAGCGCTCCTGAGACCGCCACGTAAGAAGGTGGTCCCGGCATGGGACCTGCCATTGGTCTTAGAGGCGTTGGGAAAAGCGCCGTTTGAGCCATTAGCGGAAGCATCTTTGAAGGATCTTACCCTTAAGGTGGTGTTTTTGGTGGCCATGGCCTCGGCGAGGAGAGTTTCGGAGCTGCAGGCGTTCTCATGTCGAAAGCCGTTTTTGTCCTTCTCCGATTCTAAGGTGGTGTTGCGGCCGGTGCCTTCATTCTTACCTAAGGTAGTCTCGGTTTTTCATATGAACCAGGTGGTGGCTTTACCAGCTTTTGTTACACAGAAGAAGGGCCGGGTAGCGGATCGCTTTCATCGCTTGGATGTGAGTCGGGCCTTGAGGCAGTATGTGGCTCGTACGTCTGGTTTCCGAAAATCTGACCGCTTGTTTGTGTTGTTTGCCGGGTCGCGGAAAGGAGAAGCGGCTTCTAAAGGCTCGATTGCTCAATGGTTGAAGGAAGCGATTGCGTCAGCATATTTGCTGAGAGGCCGCAGGGTACCTGATGGACTGCGGGCTCATTCCACCAGGGCACAAGCGGCGTCGTGGGCGGAATGCAGCTTAGTTCCGCCGGTGGAAATCTGTAAGGCAGCGACCTGGTCCTCGTTGCATTCTTTTGTGAAACATTACCGTCTTGATATTCAGGCGGGCAGGGACACCTGTTTTGGAGCGGCGGTGCTTCAGGCTGGACTGGCAGGTCCCTCCCGTTGAGTATCTGCACTGCTCTGGTACATACCCAAAGATTCCGGGACTAGACTGGAGGTACGATCAGGAAGGTTAAATTAGACTTACCTGCTAATTGTAGTTCCTGGAGTAACTACAGTCTAGTCCCGTATCCCGCCCTGTTTCGCTGTGGGACTATTGCCTGAAGCATATGGTGAGTTACTGGTAAGTACCCCTCCCTTTCCGAGGGGGTTTTTTGGGGGCGTAGTTCACGGTGGGGCGGGTGATGCCTGGGTTTTTTTTCGTTTGGGGATCCTTCTTCACAGTGGAGAACAAGGGGGACCTCAAGGCATGGCCCCGGTAGCGGGGGACTTGTATATAGTTGGGGCTTAGGGTCCTCTAGAGCCCGGTTGGGCGATTGTTTTTTACTATATTTCTGCTTACTTGTTGCTCCGGTGAGTCTGCTTTGTCAATAGGTTAACTGGTGAGAGGAGGCGGTTCCAGTCCTTATATACTGGTGACATCACAGGAGTGAAGTTTCTCAGTCTCCAAAGCTGCTGGAGTAGGTTGACAACCCAAAGATTCCGGGACTAGACTGTAGTTACTCCAGGAACTACAATTAGCAGATAAGTCTAATTTAACCTTGATTGGTCTTAGAGGAGAAGAGAAATAGAGGATAGAAAGGGAGGAGAATTAGTTCAGGGGGTGTTTTTCTGCCTTTACCAGCTGTATTGAGGCCTCCCCTCCTCTTCCCCCCTCTCTCCTCCCTTTGTACTGTTAATTTCTCGGGGATTGTCTTCAGGGCCAATCTATCCCTCCATAGGGCTCCGGGTCCCGATTCAGTTCAGAACTGCGGGACTGAGGTGGTGTGGCTTTCAGTTGGCACGTTCAGAAGATCTGCCTGTTAGCGCTCTGAAGCACACCGGGAGCTGACAGGACACGAGGACGTCTCTCTCTCTCTCTCTTCACTGTCTCCCTTCCAGCTTCGGATCGGCTCCCGACGCTGAAACAAGCAAGTCGGTGGAGCGGGAGACAGCAGGAGTGCTCACCGGGAACTGGCAGGCCGCATGGACGTCTCTCTCTCTCTCTCTGCGCGTTCTCCCTTCCGGGCTCGGATCAGTTCCTGACGCTGAAACCAGCCTGTCGGTGGGGCGGGAGACAGCAGAAGTGATCTCTGTGAGATTTCAACGGTCAGTCACCAGAGCGGTGCAGAATTTAGTAAGTGAGGCGCATGGTCGGCTGCAGGCCTACCGTGTGTCGGCAACGTGGGAGGCGCCAGCCCTGACCTGGGGCCTTCAGGACATGTAATTTCAGCGGCAAGCTTAGTTTTCACTGCTGCCCAATATTTTATAGCTTGGGGGGTTGGGGGAGGGGTTAGCTGTCCCACAGGCTTACAGTTAAAAAAAAAAAAAAAAAAAAAGGTAAATAAGGCTGTCACGGTTTCTCCGACTAGAGACACGATGGGGAGGCTGTATACGGAATGCCTTCGAGGCCGCAGTGTGTGGTCTGCAGGACTAGACGGGGGGCGGTTTCAGAAGCAGGCATCTGTAGGGGGTGTGCGCAAGAGGTTGAAGCTATGGAGCACACCTTGGAGGGGGGAGTGGAGGTCCAGAGACCCCCAACGGCTCGGCTGGACCTGGGTTCCCCAGAATTGTCACATAGAGAGCCAGTAGCGGGGCTGTCTTCTGCTCCAGATATCCCTCCTACACAGACTGCCTTACCGGGAGGCCTAGCAGCCATATTTTCCCCGGAGTTTGTGGCGCTCATTCCGCAGGCTTTTGGGGGGTGGCAGGAAGGCCTAGCGTCGAGATCTGGGGAGGGGGGCAGTTGGAGAAGAGACCTGGGACCCCCCCTGAGTGTAGGAGCAGCAGGGAGCCTGGCGAAGAGGGCCAGGATGAGAGAGCGCAGAAGAATCAGTCGATAGCCTTGGAGGGGCCTCCTTCCGACGAGGGAGATCCAGACAAGGAGTTGGAAGATGATCTGGAGGAAGGAGAGATCCCGGACAGAGAGAACCAGGCTAGGGTGGTCCGCCTGTTCAGGAGAGAGGAGTTGCCTGCACTTATTGTGGAGACATTGAAGGCTCTTAATATGCCAGTCCCGGGGCCAGTGGAGGATGCTACCTTAGAGGATCCCTTACTGCAGGTGTTTCGGAAGAATCAGAGGGCCTTTCTGGTGCACAGAGTGCTGCGTGAAATGATCCAGGAAGAGTGGGACATGCCGGGGGTGGTATTGAAAGGCTCCAGAGTCATGAGACGCCTGTACCCGCTGGTGGACCAGGATAAAGAATTATTTAAAAGTCTCCGAAGGTGGATGCCGCCGTCTCGGTGGTTACAAAGAAGACCACTATTCCGGTGGAAGGCAGTGTGGCAGTCAAGGATATCCAAGACAGAAGATTGGATTCATTGTTAAAACAGGTGTTCAACATCAATGCTCTATCGATTCAGGCGGCTATTTGCGGAGCGTGGGTTGCGAGGGCCTGTCTACGCTGGTCCCAAGGTATTAAAGATGAGCAGGGTGAAAACATGGCAGGGCCAGCCAGAATGGAGTCAGGAGTGGCTTACCTGGCGGATATTCATTATGACCTTATTCGAGGGTTGTCTAAGAGCATGGCGTCAGTGGTAGCGGCTCGAAGGTATCTTTGGCTGCGCAATTGGGTAGTGGACGGGTCTAATTCCAGGCTTAGTAAGCTTCCGTTCAGGGGAAAGCTCCTCTTTGGAGAGGATTTGGACAAGCTGATAAAGGATCTGGGGGAGTCTAAGGGCAGAAGGCTGCCAGAAGACAAACAGAAGCAGGGGCGGTCAACTCCCGCATCCAGGGGGCAGCAGAGGGAGTTTTGTCATTTTCGCTTTCCAAGATTTAACCAAGCGCAGCGGAGTCACTTTCCAAGTAGAGGTCAAGGGTTTCGTGGATTTCGGGGAGCAGGCAGAGGTTTCGGCGCCTCTTCCTCTTCCGCGAATCTGCGGAAGTCGCAATGAAGTCACGGGGGCCCAGGGAGAGTTGGTGCCCGTAGGAGGTCGTCTACGGGAGTTTTACCCTGCCTCGGCCCAGATTACGTCAGACTGCTGGGTATTGGAGATCATACGAGAAGGATATGCATTGGAGCTTCAGAGGCCGGTAATGGATTCTTTCGTGCAGTCGCCGTGCAAGGTGCCAGCCAAGGTGGCAGCAGTGCGGGAGATGGTACAGAGGCTGCTCGAGCTCAACGCAGTGCTTCCGGTACCCCCAGACCAGTGTGGCTGCGGTTGATACTCCATTTACTTTGTGGTGCCAAAAAAGGAGGGAGCTTTTCGGCTAATTCTGGACCTCAAAAGAGTAAATCGTTGCTTATGCATGTCTCATTTTCGGATGGAAACTCTGAGGTCGGTGATCATGGCAGTTTGGGAAGGCGAGTTCCTTACTTCCCTAGACCTGACGGAGGCGTACTTACATATTCCTATCAGGCAGGAACATCAGAAGTTTCTCAGGTTTGCGGTGTCCCAGGGGCATTTCCAGTTCCAGGCGTTGCCGTTCAGGTTTAGCGACAGCGCCACGGGTGTTCACCAAGGTAATGGTCGTAGTAGCGGCGGCGTTACGAAAGGAGGGTGTGCTGGTGCATACTTATCTGGACTGGTTAATCCGGGTGAAGTCCAGGGCAGAAAGCGAATCGGCTACGGCCAGGGTGGTTGCGTTCCTGCAGAGTCTAGGTTGGGTGGTCAATATGACAAAAAGCAGGTTGGTGCCATCGCAACAGCTAGAATATTTGGGAGCTTGGTTCGATACCAAGACAGGAAAAGTGTTTCTGCCACCGCAGCAAGCTCAAGGCTTGCGGAGGCTGCTCAGGCAGTTTCTGAGCAGAGCGTCTCCCACGGCATGGCATCATCTGCAGCTGCTCGGGACAATGGCAGTGACGCTAAAGCTCGTTCTGTGGGCAAGGGCTCACATGAGGGCATTGCTCAGGCGATGGTCGCATCATGACGATCCTCTGTCTCGGAGGCTAAGGTGTCTGCCGGAGACGCTAACAGCTCTTCAGTGGTGGTTAAGGGTGGGGTGCTTAGAGAGGGGAATGCCGTTAGAGCCGCCTTGTTGGTTACCCCTAATGACGGATGCCAGTCTCTTGGGCTGGGGAGCTCATTTCCAAGGATGATATGCCCAGGGTCCATGGACCGATCAAGAGAAGAGCTGGTCTATAAACAGATTGGAATTAAGAGTGGTGATGCTAGCCTTACAGGACTTTCTCCCTTATCTTCAAGGCAGAGCCATTCAAGTGTTTTCAAACAACGCGACGGCGGTGGCCTACATCAATCGTCAAGGCGGCACAAGCAGTGTTCCACTGGAAGCAGAGGCCAAGAATCTGTTCGCATGGGCCGAGGACAATCTGCTAGCCTTGTCGGCGGCTCATGTCGCAGGAGTAGACAACGTGGAGGCCGACTTCTTGAGTCGGGTGAAGGTAGACCCAGGGGAGTGGGTACTTCATCAGGAGGTTTTCGAGATGTTGGTGTGTCGTTGGGGACACCCGGGGATGGATCTCATGGCAACATTTCAGTCGGCAAAGCTGAGCCGTTTCTTCAGCAGAAGAAGGGAGAGGATGTCAGAAGGCCTGGATGCGCTCATTCAGCGCTGGCCGGAGGGGCAGCTTTTGTACGTGTTTCCTCCGTGGGTGTTAATAGGAAGGGTGCTACAGCGCGTAGAGTGTCACAGGGGACGAGTGATCCTGATAGAAACATAGAAATATGATGACAGAAAAAGACCACATGGCCTATCTAGTCTGTCCTTCCATATCAACAACTACAAGGATAGCTCCGGATTGGCCGAGGCGTCCGCGGTACGCGGATCTGCAGAGACTCTTATTGGAAAAGCCGTGGCGGCTTCCTTCTCGGACAGGTCTGTTGTCTCTTGGTCCTCTAAGCATGCCTCACGTGGATCGGTTCTCGCTTACGGCTTGGCTATTGAAAAGGCAAGGTTGACAAAGAAGGGGTATTCTGCCAAGGTGTTAGCCACGTTGCTGAAGGCAAGAAAACGATCTACCTCTTTAGCATATGTACGCATCTGGCGGGTGTTTGAGGCATGGTGTGGAGAACGCCAATGCGAGGCTTTGAGGGCATCGATTCCGGTGGTGCAGGCTTTTCTGCAGGATGGGCTGGATAAGGGGTTAGCGGCCGCATCCTTGCGGGTACAGGTAGCAGCGTTGTCCTGTTATAGAGGAAAGGTAGCAGGCGAAGGGCTAGGTACTCATCCGGATGTTAGGAGGTTTTTAAGGGTGGTCTCTCTGTTGAGGCTGCTGCATAGACAGGTGGTGCCAAAGTGGAATCTTCCTTTCGTTTTGGAAGCGTTGAGACGCAAACCATTTGAGCCTCTGGCGGCAGCTTCCCTAAAGGACCTTATGCTTAAGGTGGTGTTCCTGGTAGCTATTAGCTTGGCTAGGAGATTTTCTGAGTTGCAAGCTTTGTCATGCAAGGAGCCCTTTTTGACCTTTTATGATTCAAAGGTGGTTTTGTGACCGGTACCATCCTTTTTGCCCAAGGTGGTTTCAGCGTTTCATGTGAATCAAGTCGTTTCTTTGCCAGTGTTCAGCGAACAGTGGGAGGGCTCCTTCGCGGAACATCTGCACCTTCTGGACATTCGAAGGGTGTTAAAAAAGTATCTTCGTAGGACAGCGGAATTTCGTAAGTCAGATAGGCTTTTCATTTTGTTTGCGACGGCAAAGAAAGGAGAGGCAGCGTCAAAGGCTACGATTGCCATGTGGATTAAGGAGGCCATAGCGTCCGCTTATGTTTTAAAAGGGAAAGCGGTGCCAGAGGGGCTCAAGGCGCATTCCACTAGAGCGCAAGCGGCGTCTTGGGCTGAGTTCCGGTTGGTGCCTCCGGTGGAAATTTGTAGGGCGGCGACATGGTCATCCTTGAATTCCTTTGTTAGGCATTACCGTCTGGATATTTAGGCGGGCAGGAATACCATGTTTGGATCAGCAGTGCTTCAGGCTGGTCTAGCAAGTCCCTCCCACTGAGTGCATTCACTACTCTGTTATATCCCCAGAGGTCTGGGACTAGATTAGAGGGATGATAAGGAAGGTGAAATTAGACTTACCTGCTAATTGTTGTTCCTTGAGGAACTCTAGTCTAGTCCCGAATCCCTCCCTGATTTCTGTGTGCTAGTGCCTGAAACGATCGAGAGAGGACAGGTAAGACAAATCAGCTTCTATGCATGGGGATTAACTTGGGGCACTATCCTTCCTGAAAGGAGGGGGGCAGGCCTAATTCTTTAAGTTACTAAGGTTGCTAGTAATGTTAATTTCTTTTGTGAAAAAAAAGTAAGAATCAAAAGAACTGGAAGGGAACAAGTTCCAAAGACCTGGTTAGGTTTGCTAGTAGTAGTTAGTTAACTAGTAGTAGTTCGGCTATTTAATTGTTGCTCCTCTGAGTCTGCTTTGCCAATAGTTTACTGGTGTGAGGAGGCGGATCCTGCGGGGATATACCAGTGTCATCACAAGAGAATGAAGTTCTCAGTCTCCAAAGCTGCTGGAAGAGGAGCATAAAACTCCAGAGGTCCGGGACTATACTAGAGTTCCTCAAGGAACAACAACTCAGGTCTGCGACTAAAAAGCTGTTTGATTATTTTCATCTAATTTCCATGTATTTTGGTGTGCTGAAAACATAAAATATTGAAAAAACTCCTAGACGTCATAATTTGCCACAACATGCAAAATTGTCTTCAAAGTGTCACAAGGCAGAGCTGTCAGAGCGCAAGAAAAAGGGTTTTAAACACACTTTTTACTCTGAACCTGCCATAGATACAGGGCAAGAGAGGGTTAAAACCTCAGCACACAAAGTTGCAGGGCAGGAGAGACGTGAAAGGGAGCCACACCCTAGCTCTAGGCTGACAGGGAGAGCTAGCCTATCAGGGAAAGGGGTGGACTCTCGCCTGATTGGACAAACTAGTCCTCATAACCAGGAAGTGGTAGTTTCAATGGGGGAAGAGGAGCACTTAGAGAAAAAGGAACAGGTAGAGGAGGAGAACGAGGAGCTACACAGGCAACAGAAGCTGCAGGAACGGAGAAGGCAAAGCAGACACTCACCTTTGGCACAGCCAGGAGAAAGGGACTCCAAGGAAGCAGATACAGCTTTGGAGTCAGGCATTCTTTTCAGAGAGACAGAGAGAGCCTTGAATTCCCAAAGAGGCAGAGCTCGTAGCAAGAGGGACCAGGTGGGAACCAATTACTTGGACGGTTGCCAGCCACCTTGCACAGAGGAAGCCACGTCTCGGGGAAAACAGCTGAAAGTCCTCCCAGGAAGGAATAGCCCTCAAGCAAAAAGCCAAAGCAGGTCAGGAAATCCTATAAGTCTTTTAAACAAAGTATAGAGTCTTTGTCTGAAAGGGACAGAAGCATTTCTGCTGATAGTTTCCCTGGGAATAGACAGACAAGAGAGAAACTGGGTGGAAGGGAAATCCCAGTGTATGAAAGACAAACGTTGCCTCACAGCAGAGAACGTGTCAGAACCTGCAAGTTAGAGGCTAGCACAGGTGCACCTCAGCATGCTCTTAATGGGCAGCAGCGTGACACAAGCCTAGATACAGATTCTGATGAACAGGAGATATTAAGAGTGCCTGTAAAGCCTAGTCAGAAGAGATACGTACCTCCTCACCAGAGAATAAGACCCGGGCAAGTCAAGGAAGAAAGAAATCCTTATGCTCAGCTCTTTAAGAAGGTTAATAAACAGATATCCCTGCAAGACCGCAGGACAGTTAGAGAGAGAGGAGATAAGCAGTTACAAAGTCTCCTCAAACACCTAAGAGCACTAGACTCGAGTAAGCCTTATATTCAAGTAGCTCCAGTTAGTGAAGAGGAACCAATGCAAACTGATATTCCATTATCTTATAGTAGTGGCTCTGAAATGGAATGTGGTGTCTGCCAAAGAGACTTTTAATGTACAGCTTAAACATATGCAATATTTTAAGGCTGTTATAAAAGTGTTTTAGAGATTGGAGTTTAATTGCAGGCAAGAAGCTTGTCTCACTGCCAATCCTATTTAATTGCCTGATTCCAAGAGAAAGCTTCAGGAAACCTAGATTTCTTCTGGCAGAAGTTTTATACAGAAGAAAGATTAAGCTCATGGAAGAAGCTTCAGTTTTACTTGGAGGCTAGAAGAGAATTACTCATGTAGATGTGGACCAGAAAAACCACAACTTGGGAAGTTCTTTATTGAATGTCTTATGTGAGAAAAAGTATCGCTGTTAAGAAGATTATAGATGTTTTGGAAAGTGGAATGCACGAAGAGAAGTTGATCTTTGATTTACCTGTTATACCCTGAGAAGTATCAGGAAGGCTGTTATACCGGACTTTATCTGTTATGTTTTGATATCCTTTGACCTCTGTTTTGGGGGGAAGAAAACCTGCTGGGAACAATAAACCTATTGTTTACCCTCAACCTACTTTGGCTGTGATCACTGGGCTACAACTACACAAGCACATCCAGGGAACAGCGATAACAGAGTAACTTATGCTGCTACCCCTCTCTTTACTGCCACCATACTGGGGTAGACGAGGGAGGGGTGTCACAGATTGGCGTAGTTTTGCGGATTTTTCAACACCCTGTCCAGAAAAGAGGATATACCACCTCCAACAGTGAAGTCCTGAGGAGAGAAACCTCGTGCAAGTTAGAAAAAAAACAAACAAACAAAAAAAAGCCAAATACAAAAGGAAGGTGCCTGAAGAAGAGCTGACCGGATCTGCGAGAGCAGTTAGGAGCGCAAGAGTGGTGAAGGTGGACCAGAGTTCCTGTGCCAGCACCAGCGTAATCCTGATGAGCACGACTCTCCACTTGTAGCAGGTAACCAGTAGCTGGGAAGGCTTATCTCAGGATACTGCTACAAGGGAGGGGGGTAAAGCGCAGAGAGAAGCCGGGAGCGGAGGCAGGTGCGAGTGTCTTTGTGCCACACTTGGTGCTGTTTTCTTTTGTTTCATTTCAGCTACAGCAAGATGGATCCCGCACACCTGATGAAGTGGGTAGCAGAGCGGTTCCAGCAGCAGGAGGCGAGAGCAGCGCAGACGCAGGAACGGATGGCGGAGATGTTCCAGGCGCAGCAAAAGCCGGTGATCTGCTGACTTCATGGATCGGAGAGCAAAAAGAGACAACCAAAGTATTGAGAACTGTTTCTGGTTCATTAGGAACTAATACAGGACTTGGACCTTGTGGTCAAGGAATGTGGTCATTAGGACCAATGTCGAAAGAAGTTGACATTGATGACCATATTGAAGTTTTTGAACGCATTGCTATCATAAGCGGATGGCCAAAAGAACATTGGGTCATCAGATTCGCTACTTCCTTAACGGGAGAGGCTTTAACAACTTACAGAGAGATGCCCAATGATCTGGCTACTGATTATGACGCTGTGGTCAAAGCCATAAGAGAAAGGTTGGGCCTAACTCCGGTGGTGTACCGCCGCCTTTTAAGAGGGTGCAAATTAAACCCGGGCGAGACACCACAGGCATTATGCCATAGGATTAGAGCTTTAGTGCACAAATGGCTTTCACCAAATAACAGGAGCATTGATACAATTATAGATGATATTGTGCTAGAGCAATTTCTTGAGGCAGTCCCCAAAGAAGTGCAGTCCTTCTTAGTTCTGCAGGACTGTAGAAGCACTAAGGATGCCATCACGCTGGCCGACCGTTTCTTTGCGGCGGAAGCTATAAGACAGCGGGGGATGGGTGCTTCGGAAAAGTCAGTCCTGAGAATGCCAGGAGCGAAGGGTAGAGTAATGGTGGGAGAGTGTCCATCTAAGAAGCCCTTGTTCAAGCCTGGGTGGGAAGAGCCTAAGTGTTTTGCTTGCGGTCAGCCGGGACACCTGAAAAGGAATTGCAGGGCTAAGCTAGCACTGGTGACTACTCCTTCCAAGAAGGTGGGGGAGGGATTTTTGTCAACAGTCACTGTTAATAACGTCCAGATTGAAGCGCTATTAGATTCTGGCGCTGACCAGTCAATGGTCTCAGAGAAATTCTGGGAAAGGATAGGAATCCCTAATGAGTGCCCAGAAATACACCCAGAAGGGAAGATTAGAATCCGCTGTATACACGGCGCGGATAGGCCTTATCCGGTGCACACAGTAGTGGTGGAGGGACTAGGCCTAAAGAAAGATATCCCGGTAGTTGTGGTGCCTAACTTACCATATTCCTTAGTTCTAGGTAGGAATAGTCCACAGTTTAAGAAAGGCCTAGTACAAGCGTTAGCTGTCAAGGACGAAGTTAACATTCTTACAAAATGTAAAAAGCCAAGGGGAAGTAAAGAGGATCAGGACATATCTCCCTCTAAAGAAAGAGGTGGTATAGGTCTAGTATCTACACGCGCCCAAAGTAAAGCCAGTCAGGAGGGTCATGACTCTGTAACAGATCCCTTAGCAGAATTACCCTCGCACAGTGGGTTGGTAACTCCCTCTCGGGAGCATATAAAACCTAAGAAGGGAGAAAATCGCAGGGAGAAACAGTGTAGGTCCCGTAACCGGACGGAACTAAGGGCAAGACAGGAGTTACCCTGGGCTCCGGCCCAATTGGTAGCAAAATTCCCTTCATTCCCCGATGAACAAAGGCATGATCCAGCATTGACCTATGCTTTTGATAATGCTAATAAGGGAGCACGGTCATTACCCTATTTTCACTTAGATAGAAAGGTGTTATATAGGGAAACCTTGGATCCACACTCTAAAGGTACCAGGAGGCAATTAGTAGTGCCCAATACCTTTAAAAAATTGATTTTGCGTTTAGCGCATGTCCATCCTTTAGGGGGACACAAAGGAGCAGAAGGCACCTTGAAACAGATTTTGAGTCATTTCTATTGGCCTGGCGTTTATCGCGAGACCGCAACATATTGTAAAGCGTGTCCCGCATGCCAGAAGGATACCCCCTATAGGCCAGTAAAAGCACCCCAGATATCTAAAAATCGATGGGTGGAACCTGCTATGGAAGAGATAGAGAGACCCCAGTTTCTAAGGAATTTAAGAGCCTGGGTACAGCGTACATCTCAGGTAGTAGGCGAAAATCTGACCTCCAGTCAAGGGAGGCAGAAAAAATATGATAACCTCCGCACCAAACCTAGGCGTTTAGAAATTGGTGAAAAGGTCATAGTAGTGATACCGGGTCGCAAACCAAAGTTTGAAAGCACCTGGAGGGGACCCTGCCGGGTCATCAAACAAATAGGACCCACCACTTACACAGTAGAAACCAGGAGGGGGAAGCAACAAAACTTCCATGTGAATGTTTTAAGGCCCTGGCATGAACGGGTAGCGTTAGCTCGTTTAGCTACAGTAACTGATCACGAATTTAGCTACAGTCACCAGAGAAAGATTCCGGGCTGTTCTGAAAGTTTTCAGCCAGCTCGGAATATCTTAAATGGGGGGTTGTGTCACAAGGCAGAGCTGTCAGAGCGCAAGAAAAAGGGTTTTAAACACACTTTTTACTCTGAACCTGCCATAGATACAGGGCAAGAGAGGGTTAAAACCTCAGCACACAAAGTTGCAGGGCAGGAGAGACGTGAAAGGGAGCCACACCCTAGCTCTAGGCTGACAGGGAGAGCTAGCCTATCAGGGAAAGGGGTGGACTCTCGCCTGATTGGACAAACTAGTCCTCATAACCAGGAAGTGGTAGTTTCAATGGGGGAAGAGGAGCACTTAGAGAAAAAGGAACAGGTAGAGGAGGAGAACGAGGAGCTACACAGGCAACAGAAGCTGCAGGAACGGAGAAGGCAAAGCAGACACTCACCTTTGGCACAGCCAGGAGAAAGGGACTCCAAGGAAGCAGATACAGCTTTGGAGTCAGGCATTCTTTTCAGAGAGACAGAGAGAGCCTTGAATTCCCAAAGAGGCAGAGCTCGTAGCAAGAGGGACCAGGTGGGAACCAATTACTTGGACGGTTGCCAGCCACCTTGCACAGAGGAAGCCACGTCTCGGGGAAAACAGCTGAAAGTCCTCCCAGGAAGGAATAGCCCTCAAGCAAAGCCAAAGCAGGTCAGAAAATCCTATAAGTCTTTTAAACAAAGTATAGAGTCTTTGTCTGAAAGGGACAGAAGCATTTCTGCTGATAGTTTCCCTGGGAATAGACAGACAAGAGAGAAACTGGGTGGAAGGGAAATCCCAGTGTATGAAAGACAAACGTTGCCTCACAGCAGAGAACGTGTCAGAACCTGCAAGCTAGAGGCTAGCACAGGTGCACCTCAGCATGCTCTTAATGGGCAGCAGCGTGACACAAGCCTAGATACAGATTCTGATGAACAGGAGATATTAAGAGTGCCTGTAAAGCCTAGTCAGAAGAGATACGTACCTCCTCACCAGAGAATAAGACCCGGGCAAGTCAAGGAAGAAAGAAATCCTTATGCTCAGCTCTTTAAGAAGGTTAATAAACAGATATCCCTGCAAGACCGCAGGACAGTTAGAGAGAGAGGAGATAAGCAGTTACAAAGTCTCCTCAAACACCTAAGAGCACTAGACTCGAGTAAGCCTTATATTCAAGAAGCTCCAGTTAGTGAAGAGGAACCAATGCAAACTGATATCCCATTATCTTATAGTAGTGGCTCTGAAATGGAATGTGGTGTCTGCCAAAGAGACTTTTAATGTACAGCTTAAACATATGCAATATTTTAAGGCTGTTATAAAAGTGTTTTAGAGATTGGAGTTTAATTGCAGGCAAGAAGCTTGTCTCACTGCCAATCCTATTTAATTGCCTAATTCCAAGAGAAAGCTTCAGGAAACCTAGATTTCTTCTGGCAGAAGTTTTATACAGAAGAAAGATTAAGCTCATGGAAGAAGCTTCAGTTTTACTTGGAGGCTAGAAGAGAATTACTCATGTAGATGTGGACCAGAAAAAACACAACTTGGGAAGTTCTTTATTGAATGTCTTATGTGAGAAAAAGTATCGCTGTTAAGAAGATTATAGATGTTTTGGAAAGTGGAATGCACGAAGAGAAGTTGATCTTTGATTTACCTGTTATACCCTGAGAAGTATCAGGAAGGCTGTTATACCGGACTTTATCTGTTATGTTTTGATATCCTTTGACCTCTGTTTTGGGGGGAAGAAAACCTGCTGGGAACAATAAACCTATTGTTTACCCTCAACCTACTTTGGCTGTGATCACTGGGCTACAACTACACAAGCACATCCAGGGAACAGCGATAACAGAGTAACTTATGCTGTGCCCCCTCTCTTTACTGCCACCATACTGGGGTAGACGAGGGAGGGGTGTCACAAAAGTTATCACATTTTTTCAAATTACTATTAATTAATTCAAATTACTATTAATTAATTCACATAAGTGCATTTAAGATATAAAATGCCAAAAAAACCTTAAAGGGGTTGTCCGAGTTATGTAAAAAAAAATATAGCTCTGTAAATCTGATGGTCAGCAATATATACATAAGCTAAGTAAGTTTTAAGTCCGTGCTTCTAATAGTAGAAGGGGTTAATCTTTCCTGAAGAATCCAGTGGGAGGGAGACACAGGGCAGATAGCAGCAGCTCCGGTCGGTGCAGGGGGGCGTGGCCAGCACTGTGACGTCTCGTGTACAGACACAGAGCTGCTCTCTCCTGCATGCCACACTTGTGCAGGAATCATCATCAGGTTCTTGGATCTAGGCTGTTCACACTTTTTCATCGCAATTCATGTTAGCTCGTCATTCTTCAACCGTTATATTATGGCTCCGCGAAAGTATATTAATTATCCAGACAGTTTCTGTTTCATCTGTGGTGAATATACAGTGTTGAAGCAACAGCAGAATATAACAGACTTTGTGAAAAAAGTATACTTTGCATACTTTGGACTAAAAATTGGAGATCAAGATAAAGTCTGGGCGCCTCATAAAGTGTGCAAACGGTGTGTTGACGACCTCCGAAACTGGTTCAAGGGTAAGGAAAAATCTTTCTGTTATGGGATTCCTATGGTATGGCGAGAGCAAAAGAACCATAGTGACGACTGTTACTTTTGTTCATGCGATGTGAAAGGGTTTAATTCCAAATGGAAGCATTCCATTTCATACCCCAATCTTCACTCGGCAATTCGTCCCATCCCCCATGGCACAGATATACCAGTACCCAAGCCCCCTGCTACCTTGGAAGAGATACCTAGCTTCGATGAAGGTGAAGTCATACCTGAACCAGATGACGAATCAAGTTCTGACTTTGAAGATGATACAAGACCAAAATTGTTTTCTCAGGAGGCGATGAATGATTTGGTAAGAGACTTGAATCTTCCCGAAGATGCCGCTGAATTACTTGGATCAAGGCTGAAAAGCAGGAATTTATTGTTGCCAGGAGTGTCATCTTCATGGTTCAGACATCGTGAAAAGGAGTTTGTTCCTTACTTCGCCCAGGAAGACAAGTTGGTTTATTGCATCAATGTCGAAGGTCTGATGGGTCGATTTAAAATCCAATATGATTCAGAGCAATGGTGTCTTTTTATAGATTCTTCAAAAAGAAGTCTCAAAGCAGTTTTACTCCACAACGGTTTTTACGCTTCCATACCTGTAGGTCATTCCGTACACTTGAAGGAAACCTACGAGAACTTGGAATTGGTTCTTCGTAAACTTAAATATGAAGACCATGGCTGGCAAGTGTGTGGGGACTTGAAGGTCTTGTGCATGCTGCTCGGGCAACAAGCTGGGTATACCAAATATCCTTGTTTTCTGTGTCTGTGGGACAGTCGAGACCGACAAAATCACTGGACCAAGAAGAGTTGGCAGCCGAGGGTGCTAATAGTCGGTGAAAAAAATGTCCTCCGAGAAACTTTGGTTCCTTCCCATAAAGTTCTTCTACCACCTCTCCACATAAAATTGGGATTGATGAAGCAATTCATAAAATCACTTCCAAGAGATGGAGAATGCTTCAAATACTTGGTCACCAAGTTTCCAGGCCTGTCGGAGGCAAAATTGAAGGAAGGTGTGTTCGTCAGACCAGACATTAGAAGGGTTATAGTTGATCAAGAGTTTGTCAATACCATGACGGATCCTCAAAAAGAAGAGTGGATTGCATTTAAAGAAGTCGTACAGAAATTTTTAGGCAATAACAAAGATCCTCACTACAAAAAGATCGTCGGACGAATGCTGAAAGCATTTCAAGCTTTAGGTTGTCTGATGAGTTTGAAAGTGCATTTCCTCCAGTCCCACCTTGACTACTTTCCTGAAAATTTGGGAGCTTTGAGTGAGGAACAAGGTGAACGATTCCACCAAGACATTAAAGAGATGAAAAGGAGATACCAGGGAAAATGGAGCATTACAATGATGGCAGACTGCTGTTGGATGCTTCAGAGAGACATTCCAGATGCTACTCACAAGCGTAAATGCACCAAGAGGAGCCTCACAAGGAAGAAGAATCGAGTTTAGTGTGTGTAGGTGAGCTCATTTCAGTTCAAAAAAGGATTTTCATGAAAATATTGTAATAAAACTTTAATTTTATAAGTCTATTTCTATTTATTTTGAGGTATTGCCTTATTTAACATAGTTACCTAAATTGTCAGGAAACGTGATGTCCTATGACAAAATGGAGGTCATTTTCGGATTCAGCGCTCCAAAACACATAAAGATTACGTAGAATAACCAAAACAGCTCTCGAAAAAAAATTTGTAGCAAAAGCATCTTTCAGGAAATGGGAAAAAGAGCCAAATGGCGAAAACCGGAAACAGCACAAGCACTGACAAGTTAAAGGCTAGGCACTGATAAGGCAGGCAAAGGTGAACCTTTAACTTGTCAGTGCTTGTGCTGTTTCCGGTTTTCGTCATTTGGCTCTTTTTCCCATTTCCTGAAAGATGCTTTTGCTACGAATGTACTTGAAAAAGGTTTTATTGGGTGTTTTTGCTTCCTCAGCAAGCTTTTTTTTCAGATTCTCTCTTTGCCTGCCTTATCAATGCCTTGCATCTAACTTGCCAGTGCTTATGTTTCCAATTTTTGTTATTTGGCTTCTTTTCCAATATCCTGAAAGATACTTATTTGGCTACAACAGCCTCTCTGACCTCACCTTTTAAACCATGCTGGCAGTTTTTTGGACTTCCTTCCACTTTTCTTAAAGTGTGGAATACAGCCGGTCTGGGCTTCCATGATAGTATTTTTCAACAACACCCAAGCTTGATGTAAGTCTTTAAGCTTTGCAACTTCTCCTTTTATTTTTTTTAACTATTTTCCTCATTTTATCATAGTTTCCCTTTTGAAAGTTAAAAGGTAGTACTGTGGCTTTCCTTACCATCCCTCCTCCACTTATTAAATCAAACACGATCATGCTGTAATCACTGTTGCCAAGTGGCCCCAACACCCTTATCTCTTGCACCACATCTGGTGTTCCACTAAGGGCTAAGTCCAAAATGGCTTCCCCTCTGGTCGGTTCATGAACCAGCTGCTCCAAGAAGCAGTCATTTATTTCATCTAGAAACTTTTATCTCCCTAGCATGTCCTGCCGTGACACTGACCTAGTCAATACCGGGGTAATTGAAATCACCCATTATTATTACTGTTCTGTAACTTTTGTTAGCTTCCCTGATTTCTTTGAGCATTTCATCATCCATTTGTTCATTCTGGCCAGGCGGTCGATAGTACAACCCCACCACCATCGCCTTCCCCTTTTGACATGGAATTTTAATCCATGGAGATTCTACAGAAAATTTTGTTTCCTGCAAAACTTTAATCCTTTGTGACTCAATGCCCTCTGTAACATAGAGCGCAACACCTCCACCAATTTGATTAGCTCTATCATTACAATATAGTTTGTACCCAAGTATCACAGTGTTCCACTGGTTGTCCTCCTTCCACCATGTCTCTGAGATACCAATCATATCTAACTTCTCATTTAGTGCTATATATTCTAATTTTTATTTTTTATTTATTTATATTCTCTTATATACCGCGCTATTCTGCATCAGTGCGGTTTACATTGAACAAACTGAAATTACATTGAACAGGGTATTATAACTTGGAGATAACTATTTTACAGGGAACATGGGCTATGGAGGGTTAAGTGGCTTGCCCAAGACCACTAGGAGCACCTGTGGGACTAGAAACCCCAGTCCTTCCGGCCCAAGGTTGCTGTCCTCTAGTGGGATTTGAACCCCCGACCTTCCGGCCTGAAGTACCTTGCCCCAACCACTAGGCCACTCCTCCACTCCTAACTAACTCTAACTCTCCCATCTTATTTTTTAGACTTCTAGCATTTTCATGCAAGCATTTTAGAGACTGTATTTTATTCATATTAATCTGGCTATCGGTAGGCATGGGTAATTTGGAATCTTTAAGCTCTCCCTGCTCCATACTCAAGGGCATTTGGGCTACTTTACTCTTTATTGGAATCTCTCTGCTGATGTGCCCTAACTTCATTTCCTTATTGTCCCTCCAGTTCAGTCCCTCAACTCTGGGTTGTGCATAGGGTTGCCAACTGGCCGGTTTTTCCATGGCCAGGCCGTCTGCCGGCGCAGATGCAAAACCGGCCCTTGAAAAGCCGGTTTTTTGCTCTGGCCGCAAGATCGGGAGCGGCCAGAGCAAAAGACCGGCTTTTCATCCGACCCAATACCCGAAGTAAAAAAAAAAAAACATCCAGGGCCGGCCCACACACCGGAGGGCTTCAGAGGGAGCCTGGGAAGCCCACGCAATGCCCTTTAACCTTTCCCAGCATTCGCGGCTTCTCAGAAACAGCCGCCAGCGTGAAGGAAAAGGCTCTTCACGCTGGCGGCTGTACAGAGGGAGCCGGGGCCTCGCGTGGGCTTCCCTGGCTCCCTCTAAAGCCCCTCAGACAGCCGCGGTACTGGTCGGGGTGCGGGGGGAGGCCAAGGACTGCATGGGCTGTGATGGGGAGGGGGGCTAGGACTACAAATGGGCTGTGATGGGGGGGGGGGACCTGGACCGGAAAAGGGCTGGGGGGGGGAACTTGGACTGCAAATGGGTTGTGATGGGGGGGGGGACCTGGACCGGAAAAGGGCTATGGGGGGGGGGGGACGACTTGGACTGGAAATAGGCTGTGATTGGGGGGGGGACCTGGATTGTAAAAGGGTTATGGGGGGGGGGAACAAGGACTGGAAATGTGCTGTGATGGGGGGGGGGGACCGGTACTGTAAAAGGGTTATGGGGGGGGACATGGAATGGAAATGGGTTTTGATGGGGGTGGAGGGGACCTGGACTGGAAAAGGGCTATGGGGGGGGGGGAACTTGGACTGGAAATGGGCTATGGTGGAGGGAGGGGGAACTTGGACTGGAAATAGGCTGTGATTAGGGGGGCTAGGACTGCAAATGGGCTGTGATGGTGCGGGGGGACTTGGACTGCAAATGGGCTGTGATGGTGCGGGGGGACTCGGACTGCAAATGGGCTGTGATGGGGGGGGCTAGGACTGGAAATGGCCTGTGATGTGAGGGCTAGCACTGGAAATGGGCTGATGAAGAGCTGGAATAGGACTGGAAATGGGCTGATGTGGGGCATGGGAGAATGGGACTAGAAGGGAGTGGATGCTGGGTGGGTCTAGAACTATAAGGGAACTGATTTTGGGGGAGGACTAGAATGGATGGGGAATGAGAATGGAGAGGGGAAAAAATATTTTGTGTGGAAGAAAAGTCTATGATGGGCCGGGTATTGGGAGAGTAAGAGGGGCTTGAGAATGGAAGGGTGAAATTTAAACGGATGATAAAGGAATAAAGAAAGAATTGGGGGAAAGAGCAAAAAGGAAACAATCAGTATGTTAAAGCAGAAATAGAGAGAGAATGGAAAACATCTAAAAGAGAAGAAAGGACAAATGGATAGCTCGCAGAAGACACGAAGAAACCAGAAGAAAGTGACTGGAGCAATTGCAACTGAAAAATAAAACGCCCAAACAGAAGGTAGAAAAATACTTTTTATTTTGAATTTATTAACTGGAATATGTCTGGTCTGGGAAGTGTGTATTGCTAACATCTTTGCGTTTTTGTTTAGTGCAAGAGGAAATTACTTTATAGTTTTATTTCTCCAGTGTTGTACATTTCATGTTTGGATTTTGGGGTTCCCAGTTTAATTATTATCTGATCAAGGAAGTTAGCCTACACGTATCCTTGGTAATTTTTGTGGGTGGGGCTGGGGGCGGGGCAGGGGTGGGACTAGGGGCGGAGAATGGGTGGAGCTTGGCGAGCCACAGGTGTCGGGTTTTTCTTGGTGAAAAAGTTGGCAACCCTAGTTGTGCACCTCTTCTCGCAGTATGGAGACTGGGCATGTCAGAACTGTGACACCACTGTAGATATTCTGCTGGCACCTCCCACCAGCTCCCAGTGTGTCCAGTCTCCATGCAGCTGGAGGTAGTGAGCCTAGGTGCTGGGCTCACTAGAGGAGCGGATAAGGAGCTTTAGGCAGCTTAGCTAGGGTTTTAGTTTTTTCTTTTCTCCCTATAACTTGTTTTCTTTTGATCTGTAGCTTTAAAGCTCATTAAAGCTTGTTAAAAAAAAAAATAAGCAAGGGCTGAGAGGGGATCAGAAGGGATTTAGAGGACTCTCTTTTCTCCATCCCGTTTATTTCTGTCCCCTTGGCCTGCTGTCCCCTCCTTGTTGGCACGGAGGGGAATTCTTTAGCAGGCTTTTCATCTCCTTACCGGCTCAGTTTTCTGTGCTGTAGATTTCCAGTCAGAAACTGTCGTTGGGCCTTGTTTCTCTGCTGCTGCTGCCGGCTGACAGCCTTTCTCAGCTGTGCTGCTCACAGGAAGCCTGTTATATTTACCGGGGTGCAGAGAGGATCCGAAGGTCTCGGAGGAAGAGGTGAGTGTTTAATTCTTTGCTGCTAGTGTCCTGTGAGCGTTTTTGAGGCCTGCTGCTGCGTGTGAAGCAGGTTCTGTGGTTTAACAGAGCTCAGGATCTTGGCAGGTCTTTTTCCCGCCGTTTTTTCTTCACAGTGCTGTTTATCTTTGCTGACAGCTTTCTTTAATTAATTCTTGTAGTTTTCTGCATACTTGGAATTAATTTTGATTACTTTTAATTTTAGATGTTTTGGAGCTCTTAAAGGGCCAGTACAAAAAAAAAAAAAAAAAGAGCAGATTCTGCACCCCGTAGCGCTAATGCCTACGCAGCCACAATGCCTAGTTTGTGGCGCCCGTAGGGGCTTGGTCTCGGACACGGGGGGGTGTCGTGGCTGCGCATTTGAGGTGCTTACTATGGAGCAAGAGACACAGGATCGGTCTAAAGAAGGCATGGCTCTGGTGGCGCATGGTACTGCCCCTTCTGCGGAAGGGGAGTCTCTGCCGGAGTCTCCGTCCACTCCTCCTACTGCAAATTTGGCTTTGCCCGGTAATTCCGTCACTCCCATGGTGTCGGGGGCAGCTTTCGAGGATTTCTCCCCAGGTTTTGTGCTGCTGCTTCATCAGGCTTACTGCTTGTGGTAGCAGGGGGTAGTCGCAGATGCCTCGCTTCTTGGGGCGGCAGGAGGCCAAGCGGCCACCGAAAGGTTCAGTGGTAGTGATGGTAGACCGGTTAAGAGGGCCCGGTCAGTGGAAGATCAGCCTCTTGGTTCAGACTGGCCAGATGCAGAGGACCTTGAGCTGGAGCCGGAAGCCGGGATGGAGGATTTAGAAGAAGGTGAGATTCAGGAACCTGAAGATCAAGCAAGGATTATCCGGGTCTTTCGAAGGGAGGAGCCGACAGTGCTCATTACGTAGTCCCTTCAGGCTCTCAACCTTTCGTCGGTGGTACCAACGGAAGATGAGGGTTTAGAGGATCCTCTCATTCAGGCGGTATGAAAGTCCCAGGCAGTTTTTCCTGTTCACCAGGTGGTTAAGCAGATGATTCATGATGAATGGGACGTGCCGGAGGCAGGCTTGCGTGGTGTAAGGTCCATGAATTGTCTTTATTCTTTGGCGGATCAAGAACAGGAAGTGTTTCGTTCTCCGCGTAAAGATGTGGCAGTTTCAGCGGCCACGAAGAAGACTACCATTCCAGTGGAAGGCAGTGCGGCTTTGAAGGATGTACAGGATCGGAAGGTGGACGCCTTATTGAAGCAAGCTTTTGAGGTTAATGCTCTGGCTCTGCAGGCCTCTATTTGTGGAGCTTGGGTTGTGAGAGCATGCCTTCACTGGTCGCAGTGTTTGCAGCAGCCAGTTCAGCAAATGCAGGAGCAGCTAGCTGATTTGACAAGACTAGAGTCAGGTCCGCATATTTGGCCGATGTCCACTATGATCTTATTAGAGGTTTGGCGAATAGCATGGCTTCCTTGGTAGCCACACGCCGCTATCTTTGGCGCAGGAACTGGGCGGCGGACAGTTCCTCCAAGTCGTGTCTTAGCAAGCTTCCTTTTAAGGGGAAGCTGTTGTTTGGAGAAGATCTTGATAAGCTGGTCAAGGATTTGGGGGATTCTAAAGGAGGTTGCTTGCCGGAAGATAAGCCGAAGCAGGGCTGAGCCCCGTTACCTTCCCGTGGGCAACCTCGGGATTTCAGGCGTTTTCGCACTTCCCGTTTGGGAGGGTTTCAAAGAGAACGGTTTTCCTCTTGAGGGCAAAGTTTTAGAAGATTCTGGGGAGCAGGCAGAGGATTTGCTAGTCCCTCTTCCTCGGTTTTTCGGAAAGCACAATGAAGTGAGGTGGACCCAGGCAGGAATTCAGCCGGTAGGGGGTCGACTTCAGGAGTTTCTTCCTGCCTGGGTCCAGATAACATCCAATCAGTGGATGTTGGAGGTCGTTGGCGAAGGTTATTCCCTCGAGTTTGCACGTCCGGTGGTCGACTCTTTTGTCATGTCACCGTGCAGGGGGCGAGGAAGGACGATTGTGGTACGGGAGACTCTGGCTCGTCTTTTGCAGCTTAGAGCAGTGGTTCTGGTTCTGTGAGAGCACTACGGTATCGGTCGATACTTAATTTATTTCGTGGTGCCAAAGAAAGACGGGGCCTTCCGCCCGATTCTGGATCTCAAGGGGGTAAACCGCTGTTTGTGGGTACCTCATTTCCGAATGGAGACCTTACATTTGGTTATAGTGGCGGTTCATCAAGGGGAGTTCTTGACGTCTCTCGATCTCACCAAAGCATATTTACACATTCCAATCAGGCCAGAGCATCAGAGGTTTCTAAGATTTGCGCTGCCGTGGGGGCATTTTCAGTTTCAGGCATTGCCCTTCGGTCTGGCAACAGCTCTGCGCACCTTCACCAAGGTTATGGTGGTGGTGGCAGCAGCTCTTTGGAAGGAAGGAATATTAGTTCATCCTTATCTCGACGACTGGTTGATTTGGGCAAAGTCCAGGGCCGAGAGTGTACGAGTGACAGACAAAGTAGTAGAGCTCCTGCAGAGGCTCTGTTGGTTGGTCAATACGGCCAAGAGCCGATTGGTTCTGACGCAAGTTCTAGAGTATTTGGGAGTTCGCTTCGACACTCATGTGGGATTGGTTTTCCTGCGAGATCTCTGAGCCCAGGGCCTGCGGCTTCTGGTGCGCGATTTTTTGAGGACTCCTGCACCATCGGCCTGGCACTATCTCCACGTGTTAGGGACAATGGCGGTGACTCTGGAAGTTGTGCCGTGGGCCAGAGCTCACATGCGTTGTCATGAGGCTGGAGCCATGGAAGATGCAGCCTTAAGAAAAATCCCTGTTTTGCATAGAGCTGAGAATGTGCAGAGAGTGCAGTTGCATCGCAGCACAGACAGAGGGGGCAAGAGTAATCCCACAGAGGCTGAAGCAACGTGCTCAGACACTGATTGTATTAGTGGCAATCATTTGCACCTGAGGCCAAGCCCGGGACGTTCAAACCAAAACTCCCTTTATAAGGAGAAACAGAGAGCAGCAAGGGAGACGACGAAGGAGAAAGAGAAGAGGAAGGAGAAGGAAAGAAAGGTGGAGAACCTGCAGGACGTGCAGGACAAGAGGAACGTGGAACAGGAGAGATTCCACACAGAGCCAGCCCAGAGGGACAGAATCCAGAGGAAGTTTACTCAGATGGATAGAGTCCAGAGGGGCAGAGCACAGAGGGACGGAGTCCAGAGAAAAGCTGCCAGAAGAAACAGTTTGTCTGGTAGGAGTGACTCTCCCAGCCCAAGTAACCTTGTTGGATCTGGATTACAAGGAACAAGGAAGAGAGGTTCCTATTATAAAGATAACCACAGTGAGTGGGAATCCTTACCAGGTTTTCCTGAATTCCATGAAAGCAAAGCACTGCACAGAAAAGCTTATCTCCCAAGAGAAGTACGTCAGAAGGAGAGCTCTAGGTGTGGCCATTCCAGGAAGCCAAGGTATGCTGAATCTTTAATTCTAGAGGAAAGCCTTGCTAATAGAAACCCTGTTAAAGCAGCTATTCCCTATAAGGGGAGGGGAAGCAAAGCAGAGCCTTTTAAAACAATACCTCACAGCTTATTGGAAGCAAGATGGACCCTGTAAGTTTGTAACAGGGAGTGAAAACTACTTTTCAAAGGAAGAAGCCAGTGACGCAGAGTCTATGGAAATTGAATGTGAGAATATTATTCCCATGCCTCAGGAGGAATCCATGGACTGTAATTTCTGTTCTGCAAATAGTATTGAATCCTTCTCAGAATTGTAGATAGAAAGGAACTGTGCAACAGATGGCGAACCTTATAACCGTTTGTTTGCTGAATTGTTTAAATTGCTTTGAACTAAAAGAAGCTTCAGCTAAGACTTGCATACAACTGCGAAGCCTATAACAGTTATCTGCTTGAATATTGGTGGAACCCCTTTTGATAAAGAAAGGACTGTCTTTATTTTCTACTTGTCTTAGTGAATCATTGCGTTACAGGGAAAATAAAGCCTTGTTACCCTACACTCTTGGCTTGGATAATTTGTGCTCTCAAGGAGCTAGAACTACAAGGACCAAAATGCACTAGGCCCTTAAAGTCACATCGCTCCTTAAAAATAATAAATGCGCCGGATGCCCTTATGGCCACTGGCCACTGGGGGCACCTGGTGACAGCGTCCATTACAGAGGTCGCTGCTCCGTCGATGGTCTCACCAGAACGACTCTGTCCAAACGCCTACCCTGTCCATTGCAGATCAGGAAGTCTCTTCAATGGTGGCTTCGTCCGCAGAATCTCACGGCAGGCATGCCTCTCAAACAACCGCAGTGGATGCCAGTGTTAACGGATGCCAGTCTCGCAGGGTGGGGAGCTCATTGCGGAGAGCTCTTCGCACAAGGTGGCTGGACTGAACAGGAAGCCAAATGGTCCATCAATTGGCTGGAGTTGCGGGTGGTAGCTCTAGCGCTTTGGGCCTTCGAATCCACCTTACGGGGTGGAGCAGTTTGAGTGCTCTCGGACAATGCCGCGATGGTTGCATATCTCAATCGTCAAGGGAGCATGGGAAGTGCGGCTCTGGAAATGGAGGCAGAAAGTCTCTTCAATTGGGTAGAGCCTCAGCTTCAGGCTGTGTCAGAGGCGCACATTGCGGGAACGGAGAGTGTGACGGCAGATTTTCTCAGCCGGGTTCGAGTGGATCCCGGAGAATGGGAGCTTCATCCAGAGGTGTTTGCTCATTGTCCTCAAGTGGGGATCTCCGGTTATGGATCTCATGCTGACCTTTCGGTCGGCCAAAGCCAGTCGCTTTTACAGCAGGCGACAAGAACGAATGTTGGAAGGTCTAGATGCCTTATTTCAACAATGGCCAAATCACGGTCTCCTCTACGTGTTTCCCCCTTGGGCACTCATAGGACGAGTGGTATAGCGCATCGAGGCTCATCGGGGAAGAGTGGTTCTAGTAGCTCCAGATTGTCCTCGTCATCCGTGGTATGCCGATCTGGTGCGTCTGCTCGATGGGGAACTTTGGTGGCTGCGCTAAGGGAGGATCTGCTGCTTCAGGGTCCTCTACGAATGCCTCAGGTACATCGGTTCTCGCTTACGGCTTGGCCATTGAAAGGGCTCGCTTAAGGAAGAAGGGTTATTCCAAGGCGGTGATTGACACCTTGCTTCTGGCCAGAAAGAGGTCCACTTCTTTAGCATATGTGCGCGTCTGGCGTGTTTTTGAGGACTGGTGTGCTCAACGTCAGTTTTGTCCGGCCTCACTATCTGTACCAACAGTGTTGTGTTTCTTGCAAGACGGGTTCAATAAGGGATTAGCTGCCAGTTCATTAAGGGTGCAGTTGGCAGCTATTTCTTGTTACCGAGGAAAGGTGCAAGGGGTTCCTTTGGGGCTCCATGCCGATGTTGTCTGTTTCTTGAGAGCGGTATCCCGTTTACGTCCTTCGCGCAGGGTGTTTCCTCCTCTGTGGGATCTCAACCTGGTTTTAGGAGCCTTGACAAGGGAGCCTTTTGAGCCTTTGCATCAGGCTTCCCTAAAGGATTTGACTTTGAAGACAGTATTTTTGGTAGCCATTTGCTCTACACGTCGAATCTCTGAGTTGCAGGCTTTGTCCTGTCAGGAACCGTTTCTGACTTTCTCTAGGAAAAAGTGGTGTTGCATCCCGTACCGTCTTTCCTACCAAAGGTAGTTTCACCATTTCATGTGAATCAGTCGGTCTCTTTGCCCGTTTTGGGTGTTTCGGGGGAGACTGTGTCGGACCATAGTTTGCATTTGTTAGACATCAAGAGGGTACTTCGGCAATACTTGAAGGTTTCGGAGTCCTTCCATAAGTCTGACCATTTGTTTTCTTTGGTGGGCCACATAAAGATGCAGTGACGGCCAAAGCTTCAATTTCCAGATGGGTTCGTGAAGCAATAGCGTCAGCTTATTTCTTGCAAGGTCGTCTGGTGCCCTTGGGGCTGTGGGCTCATTCTGCTAGATCACAGGCTGCTTCGTGGGCAGAGCATAGCTTAGTTCCACTGGTTGAGATTTACAGAGCAGCCACTTGGTCTTCCTTATATACTTTTAGTAAACATTACTGCCTGGATGTTCAAGCGGCGGGAGATGCATGTTTCAGGTCGACAGTTTTGCGGTCCGGGTGGACAGGTCCCTCCCAATAGTTTACTCTTCTGTTACAACCCAGAGGTGAGGGACTGAACTGGAGAGACGATAAAGAAAGAGAAATTAGACTTACCTGCTAATTGTTGTTCCTCGAGGAACTCCAGTTCAGTCCCGATTCCCGCCCGGGAATCTTTTGGTCAGTTTCCGCAAAGCATGCTGTGTGATGCGCGATCTACTACAATCCAGTAGGAGAAGTTCAGCAAATGTTCTCTCTATTCAGGTAAAGTATACCTTGTATTCTTTCTTCTCTCTCCTTTCTGTCCTATTTCTGCAAGCGGGAGAGAGAGAGTTATCCTCTCATTTACAAGAATTTAGTTCAGTGTTAGAGTTAAATTGTATTTAATATTATAGCTACTTATTTGTTGCTCCTTTGAGTCTGCTTTGTCATTAGATCACTGGGAGCTGGTGGGAGGTGCCAGCAGGATATCTACAGTGGTGTCACAGTTCTGACATGCCCAGTCTCCATGCTGCGGGAAGAGGTGCACAACCCAGAGGTGAGGGACTGAAATGGAGTTCCTCAAGGAACAACAATTAGCAGGTGTGGGGGCCCCTAGCCCAGGCCACGGCCTATAGGTATAGGGGTGCCACTGTTTAGTCTTTGAATAAAGAATTATTTGTCCTCGTCCAGAGCTTGGGGTTGCTGGGACTTGTAGTTGTGCTACCACTTAAAAACAGTAGTATTGAGAACCAAGGTTTTTTTTTCAAAAGACACACAGGAATTTATTTCCTTCTTTTCACAAGCTTATAGCTCAAACAAAACAGGATTCTTCTCCAAAACAAATGATCTTCAGGAAAATCACACAAAAACCAACAGTGAAAATTGCTTTAGTTGACCTTCACAACATACGTAGCTGTTTCTCAAACATACAGCAACAGTTTCTTTTTTTCAAATCAAAGTAAATGTATTTTCTTCTTTCAACAGGGTACTTAGCAATTCAGGCTAGAATCATTCTCCCTGTCTTACTCACTGCTTTTGGTGGTTTTCAGGTTACAGACTTTTTCTTTAACCAGCAGCTTCTATTCTGCCTTTTTGCACCATGAACAGTCCATTAATAAATCCTCTGAGTCAGAATCAGGTTCAACAGATTCTACCTGCATATCCTCCGGGTTTTCAACCGGTATGTCTGTCTCTAAGCCTTCATTCAATGCTTCTTGCTTGAAACTCTCTAAGAGCTCCTGAATTCTCCTCCACTGGGGCTTCTTACTAGGAAAAGGGTTTTCACCTGGAGTGAGAAGGTTCTTCTCCTGACTCAACCGCCAGAGTGCCTCTAACTGGCTTAGGTCACTCTTAGATATATTTTTATCCACCCACCTTCTAGGAACTTGAATCTTTTTAGCTGGTCCACGTACTGGAGGAACTGCACCTTGCCCCTTGTCTGCAATTCTTTCAGCTACAGCTCTACTGGCTTCAGAACCAATTGCAGTTTCCCTGCAAGCCTGGCTCTCTTTCTGGGTGCTGCTTTCACCTCTGAAATCCCCCTGGAAATCTCCACCGTTCTCCTCTTCGGTGAGTTCTCTGGGTCTTTCCCTGATGCTTCTCCCTCCACGGAAGTCTGCAGTGCTCTCTCTAGTCAGCTCTCTCGTGTGCTGCTCTCTCCCTGAGTACTGCTCTCTCGTGGAATCCTCTCCCCAGCCGGTGCTGGTCCTGTTGCTGGTGCTGGCTTTAGTGCTGGTGCTACTCTCACGAGTTTCTCTGGGTTTATAAGGCTGCCTTTTCCCTAACTTGCACTGTCCCTTACCCAGGTGTCTCTCATTATCCTCCAAGCCTGCCCTTAGATCAGCAGAGCTTGGGTGTGGCTTAGCTTCGGCAAGTGCGTGTTTTTTCCCTTTGCCTGCACCCTGAAAGCCACAGATACCTTGCCCGTCTCCTTCCTTAAAGGTAGATTTACAATTTTCCTCTGTTTTCATGGGCTCAGCCATGCTCTCCTCATCACACAAGTAAGTCTAATTTCTCTTTTTTTGGTAGTATCCTTCAAGGATACATTGTTCCGAACCATGCGCTCTTGGGCGACTGTTGGCTTTCCCCTATTATCTAGTTTAAAAGCTGCTCTATCTCCTTTTTAAAGGTTAATGCCAGTAGCCTGGTTCCATCCCAGTTAAAGTGAAGCCCATCCCTTCAGAAGAGCCCCTCCTTTCCCCAGAATGTTCCCCAGTTCCTAACAAATCCAAAACGCTCCCCCTGGCACCATCGTCTCATCCACACATTGAGACTCTGGAGCTCTGCCTGCCTTTTGGGTCATGTGTGTTGAACAGGAAGCATTTCGGAGAACGCTACGCTGGAAGTTCTGGATTTCAACTTCCTACCTAAAAGCCTAAATTTAGCCTCCAGAACCTCCCTACCACATTTTCCTATGTCATTGGTACCTACATGTACCAAGACAGCAGACTCCTCCCCAGCACTATCTAAGACCTTATCTAGGTGGCGCGTGAGATCTGCTACCTTCGCACCAGGCAAGCATGTTACCAGGCGATCCTCATGTCCACCAGCCACCCAGCTATCTACATGCCTGATTGAATCACCAACTACAACGGCTGTCCTAACCCTTCCCTCATGGGCACACGGCTCTGGAGAAACTTCCTCAGTGCGAGAGGGTTTTACATCACCTGGAGGACAGGTCCTAGCTACAGGATCACTTCCTGCCACACCAGGGTGATGCTCTCCTGTCACGTGACCTCTCTCCTTCATGGCAACAGGGATGCTGCCAGACTGGAGGTGGGATTTCAGGACTATATCCCTGTAGGTCTTGTCTATGTACTTCTCTGTCTTCCTTATGTTTTCCAAGTCTGCTACTCTAGCCTCTAGAGAACAGACTCGTTCCCTGAGAGCAAAGAGCTCCTTGCACCTAGTGCACACGTAAGACCTCTCACCAACTGGGAGAAAATCATACATGTGACACTCAATGCAAAAGACTGGAAAGCCCCCATCTTGTTGCTGGACTGCTGTTTGCATTTTAGTTTTAAGGTTGTGTTTAGATATTTAAGTTCTTTACTTACTAAGGGTTGCTGGGGATACTTATACTAATGAAACTATACCTAATACGTTTAATATACCTTGTTCACCTGAAGCTTAATTAATCTCAGGTCCTTAATGTATGCCTGATTTGGATAAACAGCTGCACCTGAGAGCAGCTCCTTTCCTTTAAGATGTGTAAGTACCAATAAAGCTACGATTATCCCAGGGGTGGGTGGGTGTTGGGGAGGGAGAGAGGGAAAGAAGACTTATTAAAAGCTGACCGCTACACAGTACCATGTCCTGTGCTTCTAAGGTAATCTGTGACCAATTTCCTGGGTGATTAACAGTCCTTGCTTGGCTAGAAGGCATCTTTCAAAATGGCCCTTTGATCTGCCACCTTGCTTTAACATCTACTTAAAACGTTTCACAGGTCTCTTGTCCCCTAGGTAGAAGGCCTCTTTCTAAAGGTCTAGAAAAATTTATTGCTCAAAGAATAGTGACCCTGTTTTGCCTTTTATGCTAAGTTATATTCTGAGTTGATTTAAATTAAAGCTCTTTGCTGCTACTAGGCCCTGGCTGAGTATGAAATTTAAACTAGAAGCTCTCTGCTGGGTTATAAAGTTAACCAGAAAGCTCTCTTCTGTGTTTTAAATTTAAACTGAAAACTCTTTGCTGCTATTAGGCCCTGACTGATTTAACAAATACACTGGGTTCACAGATTAATCAGCTTTAATCCAAAGAATTCCCTTCTCCCCAAGATTCAGAAAAACTCCCAGAAGAATATACTCACAATTGCAGATCTTTCTCCAGAAGTAGCAGTCCCCTTTTGTAGTCCTTCAAGACTGAGGATCACAGAACTCTGGTTGAACTATTTATGCCTGTTCTTCTGAGGTAAGCTATGACCAATTTCCTGGGTGATTAACAGTCCTTGCTTGGCTAGACAGAGTCTTTCAAAATGGCCCTTTGATCTGCTACCTGGCTTTAACACCTACTTAAAACGTTTCACAGGTCTCTTGCCCCCTAGGTAGAAGGCCTCTTTGTAAAGGTCTCTAGAATAATTTATTGCTCAAAGAATACTGACTCTGTTTTGCCTTTTATGCTAAGTTATATTCTGAGTTGATTTAAATTAAAGCTCTTTGCTGCTACTAGGCCCTGACTGAGTATGAAATTTAAACTAGAAGCTCTCTGCTGGGTTATAAAGTTAACCAGAAAGCTCTCTTCTGTGCTTTAAATTTAAACTGAAAACTCTTTGCTGCTACTGGGCCCTGACTGGTTTAACAAATACACTGGGTTCACAGATTAATCAGCTTTAATCCAAAGAATTCCCTTCTCCCCAAGATTCAGAAAAACTCCCATAAGTATATACTGTGATAAGGAAGCTTATCATGACAGAGGAGAAAGGGATAAAGGAAAGGAATTCACCCTTATAAAAGGACCCATTTTGCAAGGTCAGAGAAACAAAACCCCAATCACACCTAGAAAGCAGGAAATTCCCAGATGGGATAGGTTTCAGAGTTCCCCTAGTGGAGAAAAGGAGAGGGAATAGAGACCCAGGGTAAAGGACCCTTACGTCACTGAGTTCCCTAATTACCCAGCTGCCAGGAGGCAAGCTGATCTCCGTCACCTGAGAGGAGAAGAGGTGGAGCTGGAGCCTTGGGGATTTAAGTCTAGGATAGAGAAAGAAGCAGGGGAGAGGAGGAGAGTCCCAGAGAGAGTCTCAGGGAGAGACCCAAGCAGAAACACAAGCTGGAGGACAGGACGAGGAAGCACAGGAGAATGGTGGCCAGAGCATGAGGGAGGAGAAGCTGCTACAAGCCCAGGCCCAGGTATGAGCCTTGAAAGCTTGTCTAATACAGAGCAGTGCAGAGTTGCAAGGGATACGCCCAGCTCTAATGGAAGGCAGTCAGCTGAATCCTGTGAACTGGAAGGCGAGGTAGAGCCTATGCAACTAGGTGAACCCGACCTAGCTGTGAATGATGAAGACTCTTACATGGATTGCTCCTTGTGCCAATCCTTTACTGCAGAGGGATTGAAAGAAAACCACCCTTAAGAGAAACCCTTCAGAGTCAGGTAACCTTGAAAGCCTGTAGATGGTTTTGTGCATGTCCTGTGTTAAAGAAGAAATACATTTGCTGAGAAAGCAAGAGCAAGCTGAAGCTCTCTGATTGTGCTTGATAAACACCTGATATCCAGAGCAGTGCACCGGCAAGAAGCCGAGCTAATGGTGAAAGGAAGTAAAGTTTTTGGCTTTGTTTTTGAATATTCCTAAAGCATGGAATAGAGCATTATTTGCTTATGAGAAGTTTTTGTCCTGTTAAAAGTTTTACTTTGTTTGTAAGGAGACAAACCAGCCTGGAAGTGTTTGGGACTATGAGAACAAAACTGCCATTGAGAAATGCTGTTTTTGTTTGCTTTAAACAGCAATGCTAGCCAAGCTGGTAGCATTGACTGTTAAAAGGCTTTTCCTTTGAGTTGAACACTATAAGCTGAAAGTTTGCTTTGAGTTTATTTATGTCTGATGTGTATTGTGAAGAATCCTGGAGAAAGTATCCAAGGGTAGTATTTGTGAACCTTGCGTTTGAGTCAATAAATTCTGTCATTGCCTTATCATTCGAGCCAACTACAAGTGTTTTTTTCTACCTGAAGCCAAGTGGATTGTGACTGAACTACCTTTCCCAAAGGGCATGGCAAAGGAACCAGTCAGTTAAAGGCTAAAAGGTGAAACTTTCTATGATAACCACGCCCCTCCATACTGGAAGTAAGGGGCAAGGGCGTGACAATACTCACAATTGCAGATCTCTCTCCAGAAGTAGCAGTCCCCTTTTGTAGTCCTTCAAGACTGTTCCTCAGCTGTCCTTTAAGAAAAAAAAGCAGCTCACCTCTTTTAAGTGTGTTCTAATAATGCTTGTCTATGTCCCTGAGTATAGCTAAATGGGGACCTGCCCTATAAAGCAAGAACGCTCACTTGGGTTATGTGGGCGTCGGGGTGGGTAGGGAGAGACCTATCACCTGATGAGGTCAGTAGCTTCAAAGAGGTAGCTCCGTACACATCCCAAGTTTCTGCCGAAGGTGGTGTCCCCATTCCACCTTAATCAGGAGGTGGTACTCCCCACCTTCTTTCCGAGGCCTCATGCTGGTAGGACAGATACCATTCTCCACAATCTGGGTTATTAGAGAACCCTGTCCTTTTACTTACAACGGACTCAGGGCCACTGCAAAGCACCACAGCTTTTCATATCCTATGATCCCAGCTGCCTGGGGCTCATAGTGACTAAGCAAACTCTGTCCACTTGGGTGGCAGACTACGAGCAAGCAGGGATTTCACTGGACCAGAGGGTTATGGCGCACCACATCAGGGCCATGCTTACTTCGTGGCAAATCTGCGTTCCATCCCCGTGATGTAAATCTGTCAGGCCGCCACCTGGTCTTTGGTCCATACCTTTGCAGCTCACTACTGCTTGGAGAGAAGTCCCGACAGGACAGCGCCTTGACCAGGATATATTCCATAATCTCTTCGGGGTGTAGGCAACTCCTGCCCTCTGACCCTTCTGTGTTCAGGCCACCGGATCGCTGGTTCTCTGTTGGATACTTGGGTCTTGCAAGAGTCTCTTAATAGGGACTCAACTGCTGCTGATCACGTCTCACCTTTTGCAGGTTGCTGTGATGTTTTTTTTACAGGTTCTCGGTAGCCTGAGGAGTTCCATATGTGAGCACTGACTTCCTGTTTGTTCCCGGAGAAAGCGTAGTTACTCACATGTAACAGGTGTTTTCCGGGGACAGCAAGAATCAGTCCTCACAACCCTCCCTTCTCCCCTTGAAGTTGCTTCTTTACTGTATTTTATTTTTTCCTTGGTCATCTTAGCTATGTCATTTCCCTGAGGCTAGATGGCACCCTTGGATGGGAAGTGGACCACGCATGCATGGTGCATCTCCCAAAGGCTTTCTTTGAAAGCTGGGGAGATGCTTCTGTGCAGGTTCCATCGGGGCCGATGTCAACCATATGTGAGGACTGATTCCTGCTGTCACCAGAGAATACCTGATCTCCAGGAACAAGCAGGAATGAGTCTTCACATATGGGTACGTCGGTACCGACGGAGCCTGCGCGGGAACGCTCTCCAGCTTCCCAAAAATGAAAACTTTTGGGAGCATCTCACAGCGCCTGCGTGCTGCCTTCCCGCCTTTCCTAACCAGCTCTCCTCAGTTCTTCTTTGCCGCGGAGCCAGCAGGTCGAGCCCTGTAACCGCTGAAGAAGTTCTTTATTTTATTTTATTTCTTTGGTCGCGTGTCTGCCTTCCCCGACTCCGGACCGGTACCGCCGGTCTTTTTCTCTTCTTTCTTCAAAAAAAAAAAAAAAAAAAAAAATCTATTTTTCTTCACTTAGTGTATGTTTCCTCTTGGGCCTCAGGGCCTACAAGAAAATTTCCCTCATGGAAAAACCAGCCTCCGGGTTCAAAAAATGCACTAAGTGTAGCGGTACTATTTCTGTTACAGATACCTATGAATGGTGTCTTAAATGTTTGGGTCCTGAACACTCCATTCCGGATTGTCCGTCCTGCTCTCTAATGTCTAAACGGGGTTTACAGAACCGAGCAGCTAAGCTCCATGTGCTGTTTCCCGCTGATGCAGCGTCGGTAGCATCGACATCTTCCAGGTCTTCTTCTCCTGATGGATCTCAGGTAACCAAACATGTACCTAGCAGGTCCTCGAAGGGTAGATCTCCCTCTAAGCATCGAGATGCCTCCGGGCTTGCCCTTGAGGATCCTGCACCAGCAAAACAACCCCGGCGGGAAGCTCCGGCTTCCAAAGCTCCTCCTATGGGGTTACAGGTTGACATCGATGGCACGGCCTCGACCGATCACCTGTTAGAATGCTCTGGGGTACCGGCACAATCTCCCGGTACCTACTTCCAGGCATTCATAGCGTCGATGGATCACAATGTTTTGTCCATGCAGCAGGCTATTACGGCCTTCATTCAAGCTGCGACGCCGCTGGTACCGAAACAAGCTCCGTAGTCGGTATTGGCTCCGGTACCGGCACCAGCGCCGATACCGGTACCGACTGCATCGACATCGACTAGGATACCGGCTACAGCGGTTCCTTGTCCAGGGCTTACCGGTACCAATCCGGTACCGGGGACGCCCGATGTCGATACTGCTCGATACGCGTATCGAGCGTTGGAAGAGCACCCTGACAGGCGATACTTCGATTCCTCTGATGATTCTGATACATCAGACGAGTCTCCTGAAGTATCCATAGCCCTTCCTGAAGAGCCTTCTTCTCCAAAAAGAAGAATGTCTCCTCCAGAGGACTTGTCCTTTCAAGACTTCATAAGAGGAGTAGCTAAAGGACTTTCTATTTCAGTAACTTCTGAATCAGAGCCTAGAGCTAAAACATTGGATATTTTAGGCTATTCTAGAGCTCCTAAAGAGGCAGTCACCTTACCAATTCATGAGATTCTTTATGAACACATGATTGATCTATGGGAGACTCCTCTCACTCTCTCTCCTCATTCTCGCAGATTGGACACTATGTATCGTGTCCCTCCTTGTCCTGGATTTCAAAAAACTCAGCTTCCTCACCATTCCATTGTGGTGCAGTCAGCTATGAAGAGGATAAAGAGTACAAAGAGACACTCTTCTGCTCCTCCAGGAAGAGAATGCAGGACCTTGGATGCTTTTGGTAGGAAAATCTTCCAAGCCAGTATGCTTATTGCCAGAATCAACTCATATAGCCTTTACATGGGTATGTTTCTAAAAGAAGTTGCACAAAAACTGCAGACTTTCCCCCCTTTTCTTCCAGAGGATAAAAGGGAGGAATTCCTCATTTGGCTTAAGCATACTCAAGACATTTCAAAGTTTTCCAACAGGGCAGCTTTTGACTCCTTTGAAGGTGCCAGCAGAACCTCAGGCATTGCCATAGCTGCTCGCAGAATTGCTTGGCTCCAGGCTTCTGATTTAGAACCCTGGGTTCAAGATGGCTTAGGAAATCTTCCCTGTACAGGTAAAAACCTATTTGGCAAAGAGTGGCAAATAAAAGCCACTCAAATGGATGCAGAAAACTCTGCTCTGGATAGACTTTCAAAGTCAACCTCCATTCCTGCCAAGAAAAAGCCTTTTAAAAAATCTTTCTTTAAAAAGGGCAGATTTCCTTCTACTTCTGGCCAACAATCTTCTACAGGTCGCTTTTCCACTAAGCGTCAGCAACCTAAACAGGCCAGACCTAAGCCTACAGGGGCTGCTGCAACTCAGCAAGCCCAACCTCCTCAGGGTTTTTGACTTGATGCTAGAGAACTTAGCCTTTCTGGCTCTAAAGCAGCCAGAGCCTCTCGCCATTCCAGGAAGGTTGGCTCATTTTGCTCCCAGATGGGAGCAGATAACATCAGAGCAGTGAACCCTCTCCATCATAAGAGAGGGCTACAAGCTTCATTTCTCAGACCTTCCTCCCCACACTATGGTGAGACATTTCAATTCTCCCACGTCTCTTCTCGACCTTCTAGGTCAAGAGGTAGCTACCCTTCTTGCCCAAGGGGCGATAGAAGAAGTTCCTCTTCTTCATCAAGGGTCAGGGTTCTACTCCCCCTATTTTCTCATCCCAAAGAAGACAGGGGGATACAGGCCCATCTTAGATCTTAGAGAATTGAACAAGTTTCTATGCAAGGAGAAGTTCAAGATGCTTTCTCTGGGCACTCTCCTTCCATACCTTCAAAGTCAGGATTGGCTTTGTTCTCTAGATCTCAAGGATGCGTACACACGTCCTCATCCATCCCTCTCACAGAAGATTCCTGCGGTTTCTTTTCCAAGGAAAACATTGCCAATACAGAGTCCTTCCTTTCGGTCTGGCCTCTGCTCCAAGAGTGTTCACCAAATGCATGGCAATAGTTGCTGCATTTCTACGCACTCTGGGAATATTTGTCTTCCCATACCTGGACGACTGGCTCATTCGAGCTCCATCTCAGTCAGAGGCCCAGATTTCCTTGGACCGCACAAGGCGCATTCTGCAGTATCTGGGACTTGTGGTAAACCTCCCAAAGTCTCAGCTCACCCCTACTCAGTCCCTAGAATTCATAGGGGCCTGGTTGGATACCACTACTGCAAGGGCCTACCTTCCCCAGGCCCGTTGCCAACGTCTAGTGCAGTTAGCCTCCCAGATTCAGTCAAAGAGCCACTTAACTGCCAGGGAGATGCTACAACTGCTAGGCCACATGGCTTCCACAGTGCATGTGGTACCCTATGCTCGCCTACACATGAGAGCAGCTCAATGGACTTTGTCCACCCAGTGGACTCAAGCTTCAGGACCTCTCTCAGACCAAATAGCAACCACCAAACGTCTCTTTTGGTCTCTCCAATGGTGGATGTCCACTCAAAATTTGTTGCTGGGGTCCCCCTTCCAACAGTTGTTGCCCCAAGCAACTCTCACAACAGATGCCTCCCAAACAGGTTGGGGAGCCCATCTACAGGACCTCTCCACTCAAGGCACTTGGTCCCCACAGGAGACCTCTCTTCATATCAACCACTTGGAGCTTCGAGCAGTTTTTCTAGCTCTCAAGGTCTTTCATACCCTCCTCAGCTACAAGACAGTCCTCATTCATACGGACAATCAAGTAGCCATGTTTTACATAAACAGGCTAGGAGGAACTGGCTCTCTGTCGCTTTGCAACGAAGCTTTAAGATTGTGGGCCTTCGCCAGAGAGCATCAAATCCATCTCCTGGCAGTATACCTCCCAGGAGTCCAAAACTCTTGGGCAGACAGACTCAGTCGAGTTCTGCTTCCACACGAATGGTCCCTGCACATGGATCAGGTACTCAGAATCTTCCAAGAATGGGGAACCCTGGACATAGACCTCTTTGCAAGTCCGTGGAATGCCAAACTTCCCCGGTTCTGTTCCAGAATTCCGTGTCAGGGAGTTCAGGCCAAGGATGCCTTCCTCCTTCATTGGGGTCAGGGCCTCCTGTATGCATTTCCACCCATTCCCTTGATTCCCAAGACTCTGTTCAAACTCCAGAGGGATCAAGGATCTATGATCCTCATAGCTCCACGCTGGCCACGCCAAGTGTGGTACCCTCTACTTCTACATCTCTCCCAAGCCCCCTCCCTGGACTTGGGAGCTGCTCCAGACCTTCTGTCCCAGGAGGAAGGGACTTTATGGCACCCAAACCCCAAGTCCCTACATTTCAGAGCTTGGTTACTGAAGGCCTAGACCTTCAAGACTGGAATCTTTCTCAACAAGTGAAGGATATCCTCCATGCTTCCAGAAAACCTTCCACCAGGCGTTCTTATGCTTTTAAATGGAAGAGGTTTTCCATTTGGTGTGCTGAAAAGGGTCTTAACCCTCTAGCACTACCTTTGAATTCTCTATTAGACTATCTCCTGCATCTTTCCAATGCAGGCCTTAAAACGAATTCAGTAAGAGTCCATTTGAGTGCTATTGCAGCATCCCTTAAGCCCATCAATGGACAACCTATTTCCTCTCATCCTCTCATTGCAAGATTCATGAGAGGCCTAACTTTAACTAAACCTCCCATTAGGCCTCCTCCGGTGGCATGGGACTTAAATTTGATTCTTGGTCAGCTTATGAAGCCACCTTTTGAACCCTTAGCCACTACCTCCTTGAAGTTTCTTTCCTGGAAGGTTATTTTCCTCATTGCAGTCACTTCAGCTCGCCGCATCAGTGAACTGCAGGTATTAGTGGCTAATCCACCTTATACAAGGTTCCATCATGATAAGGTAGTCCTTAGGACAAATCCACACTTTATGCCTAAAGTGGTCTCACCTTTTCATCTTAATCAAGAGGTATATTTACCTGTCTTTTTTCCAGCTCCTCATGCATCCAATGCAGAGAGGAATCTTCATACTCTGGATTGTAAAAGAGCTCTTGCTTTTTACTTACACAGGACACAGCAACATAGAAAGTCTTCCCAGCTTTTTGTTGCTTTTGATCCTTCTCATATGGGACTTCCAGTCTCCAAGAGAACACTGTCCAATTGGATTGCTCAGTGTATTTCTTTCGCCTACCAGAGTAAGAACCTTTCTCTGGAGAGCCATGTCACAGCTCATAATGTGAGGGCCATGGCCACCTCTATGGCTCATCTAAATTCTGTGTCCATCGACCAGATCTGTCGAGCAGCCACCTGGGCCTCGGTTCATACCTTCACAGCCCATTACTGCTTGGACAAGGACTCCCGCCGGGATGCCTTGTTTGGTCAGGCTGTCCTCAAACACCTGTTCCATTCTTAAACAACTCCTACCCTCCTTCCCTGGATGGATGCCTGAGATCCATAGGAGGAAGTAGACCCCTTCCCAGGGTCTCATATCCTTGGGGATCTCCCAGGCATCTTAGCTAGGGAGTCCCCATATGTGAAGACTGATTCCTGCTTATTCCTGGAGATAGCACAGTTACTTACCTGTAACAGGTGATCTCTGGGAACAGCAGGAATAAGTCTTCACAACCCACCCACCTCCCCTAGGAGTTGTATCTCTTTTTCTATCTTTCCTTTCCTCTCTCTCCCTATTGTCTCAGCTTTAAACTCGAACTGAGGAGAGCTGGTTAGGAAAGGCGGGAAGGCAGCGCGCAGGCGCTGTGGGATGCTCCCAAAAGCTTTCCTTTTTGGGAAGCTGGGGAGCGTTCCCGCGCAGGCTCCGTCGGTACCGACGTACCCATATGTGAAGACTTATTCCTGCTGTTCCCAGAGATCACCTGTTACAGGTAAGTAACTGTGCTTTACAGTTGAGTAACTACGCTTTCCCTGCCCATACAAAGTGTTATATTTACTAACATGCATTAACAAATAGATAATATGGGGAAGATCTGAGAGTTGGTGTGGTGAAGCTGTTTTGGGTCTCCTCATTTGATTGTGCCAGGAAAAGTGCTGCTGTAAAGGCAGTGCCATAGCCTACTGTGTCAATGGAGTGAATCCTCACATCTGAGGTAATGCTTCACCGCAGAATATGACCTGAAGGGGTGTGCCCTAAAGGGCAGGTTATGTTCATTTGGAGCCTCTTTGGAGCACCAACAGACACTGGTATGCTGTAGTACTCTGCTGGTGCAAACCCCAACTTTGTATTTGCCTTGTTTTTTGGATATTAAAGGAAGAATGATGAGGTAGAAAAAGAGGACGAACAAAAATCAATCAACCAGCGGAGACTAAAACTGAACAGCATTGTAGGCCATATGGATAAGCATTTAGTGGTGCTAAGAGATCCCTCACACCTTTTCCTGGAAGGAGCATTGTTGAGCTCCATAGAAAGATCTTTTCCGAACCCCTTGTCACCGATATTCTTGTCAGCTGGGTCTCCGAAAATGTGTTTTCTCTTGAATGCCTGGTTTCTTCTTTGCCTCATTCTGTATATTTGCCTCGTACCCCGGAGGATAAATCTGACTCTTCTGTCTAGGAAATAACTTTGAGACTCATAACTAATGTATCTTCTTTATGTGTATTTTCGCAGGAGACAGTTGCTAAATTGCAGGATGTAGATTTTAAGTTAGTGAACTTAAATAAATCTTTAAGAAAGATAGCTAGCCAATATCAATCATTATAGACTGCGAGTGTGTCAACTATCAAAGACTGAATTTATTTGCATAATAAATTGGATATGATAGAAAATATTGCTAGAGCTAGCTATTTACGTGTTGCAGTCAGCAGAGATTTTGCTTAAAAAGTATTTTTATGAGATATTAAAACTTCATAATGAAGTTCATATTGCAAAATCTTACTATCTCCCTAGTAAAAGTTCAGAATGTCAATGAGAGTGAAATGGATTTTTTGCAGTTAATGAGAGTCTGAATTTGCCAGCTTTCTTGGAGGACTCTACTGACAAGATATCTCAGAGAATCACCTTGATGGTTACATTTTTGTCTGATAATGACAAAATAATTATTCTCAAGGCATATTTTAAGAACCAGGAGACTGACTTCTGTTGTTCCCTGATGTTTCTAGGGGCACACAGCTTCACAGGAAGCAGTTTCTTGCCTTGAAGCCCCAGGTTTTGATTTTAGGGATATCTTTATATCTGCGCTTCACATGCATATGTATTAGTTCCTATCATGATGGTACTTATATTTTTCAAGAATTGATGCATTTAGAAAAATTCTTGGTGGATATAAAGAAGTAGGATAGAGAGTTATGTTAGCGGATCTGGTCCACCAAAGGAGCACCACACCACGTTGCTCAACAGATACCCAGTCACTACTACGTGGTTTAAAATTGGAAGGATACTTTATTAATCAGTCATTCAACAACCTGATAACCCGACACAGGCCGTATTTCATTTTCACTTCCTCAGGGGATTCAGGCGTGCTGCATACATGCAAACATAAATATCATGATACATATAAATAACATGAACATGCAATAAAAACATATTCCATAAAAATTGTCTTTACATATAAAATACTCATATAGAAACTGATGAAAATCAAGAACTTAACTTGAAAGTTCATAACTGAATCAACACACTTAATAAACTTATAAAAAGGGTGTACAAACCACATGTAACTAACATCTATACATATTGTTTTGTGTATAGAACTCCAAGAGAATGATAAATTGCCATCTCTTGGAGTTCTATACACAAAACAATATGTATAGATGTTAGTTACATGTGGTTTGTACACCCTTTTTATAAGTTTATTAAGTGTGTTGATTCAGTTATGAACTTTCAAGTTAAGTTCTTGATTTTCATCAGTTTCTATATGAGTATTTTATATGTAAAGACAATTTTTATGGAATATGTTTTTATTGCATGTTCATGTTATTTATATGTATCATGATATTTATGTTTGCATGTATGCAGCACGCCTGAATCCCCTGAGGAAGTGAAAACGAAACACGGCCTGTGTCGGGTTATCAGGTTGTTGAATGACTGATTAATAAAGTATCCTTCCAGTTTTAAACCACATAGTAGTGACTGGGTATCTAGAGAGTTATGTTAGACATTAGAATGGATACCACAAATATGGCTAGGTGCCTTTGCCTTATTTTATTTTTTGGTATTGTGTTTTTTTTTTTTTAATATAAGATCTTTCCGTGATGTGGGCTACAAGCCTTATTTCTTTGCAATTTTGATATGTAACTGTTTGTTTATTCCTAATTTAGCTTGTTTTCTTTATTTTGGTAGAAATGTAATATTTTCAAACAGCAATAATAAGGTAATTTGCATTAATGTGCAATAACACATTTAGCACAAGCCCCGTTATTGTCAATAGGACTTTTTAAACTAAAAAATTCATTTAATGCATTAATGTATCCCAGTAAGTGTAGCTGTAAGTTTGTACATAAACAGGAATCAAATACTAGTTATATAAGAACTTGTATGATTGTAAGGTCCTCTTATTTAGGGGTTTCCAAAGGGCAAATTATTATGAGCATGATTGTCACATATGCATCGTTGTTCATGATAACTCTGCTATCACAGCAGAACAAACATTAAGAGGAGTGGTGTAGCCATTAGAACTGAAGTCTTCTTAGCGGTGTTTTTCCAGCTGAAGTCTGTAGTGTTTAAGATAAAGTAATCCATATGAATATGGAACCATATTTTCAGCAGCATCTGTTTTAAATGCATGTCTTAATTTATCTAGACTGTACACAAACAAAGATATAGTCTGTTGCAGAAAAAAAGGACTGGAGCAAAAATGGGAGAATTTGAAGAGTGGGTGGGATTTTTTAAAGATAACATTTAATGTACCTTTTAGCTAAATTAATGTTCTTTGTAACACGCCTGGAGCTTTGTGGTGCATGTAATCCAGTTGATGCAAGTAAATAAGAAAAATTAAAAAGTGAACCATTGTGTCTTCTCTTTCTGGATTATTACATACAGGAATTAGAAAACCTAAAGAAAATTCATAAACAATCTGTAACTAGTCAAAGTGCTACAGATGTTCGCTTAAACAGAGCTCTTGAAGAAGTAGAAAAGTATAAACTGGATCTGAATAAACTGAAACAAAGCAACAAGGTATAGAAAATCTTTATTCTCTATTGCTGTTTTATTCTGAGTAAATTAACATCTTGTGAGTACAGAAAAATGATTGAAAGCATTTGTTAAAGAGCCATTTCAAATTAGCCTGAGAATTGAAATTTAAATGCTCCCTGTGGATGTACAGTGCTAAATTGTAGTAGTTTATACCTGAAAATGGAAATGTTTGTATATCAAGACTCAATGCACAAAACAAAGGAACCTTTTGTTTCTTCCTAGTGGATGTTATAAACCCCACTGAGCTTTCTGAAAAGCTCTGCGTTTCTGTTAAACACAAGGGGTATGCTCATGAACTGCAAAGGAAACAGCACTGAAAGTTAATTTTCCCACCTGCAGGTGCATAGTACTGGATTTTTGCACTGACAGGATCCTAAAAAGTAGCTAGATTCGAGAGGCCCAACATCAGCTCTTTTTGCAGAGAAGAGGGCTGATGTTGGACTCCTGGGGAAAGAGAGAGTATTCAGTGTTTCAGCTAGAATAATGTGGTGAGATTGGGGCCAAGGTAGGTGGGCAGTGTAATGTTAAGGCTGTTGAGCCCATATTGTCTTCATTCGGGCAGTTTTTCCAAATGGGTTAATTTTGCGGATACCAACAAAAAAAGCTGTGTAAAAGCAAAACTACTGTCAAAATAATATCAATTGATATCAGCTCTTAGACAAAAATCTCAACTAACAAAACCTTATACCTTATAAGGTTTTGTTAGTTGAGATTTTTGTCTGAGAGCTGATATTATCAATTGATATTATTTTGACATTAATTTTGCGGATACCATGACTGTTGTGAACCTCAATTCTAAGCCAGGGTATGTGGAGTATGATCTTAGTCTCAAATTTACTGCTAATGCTTTGCGTAATACTTGCATCGTGCCAAAGAGGGCTTCCTGGAGGTCGTAAGATGTAACAGGTATGGGTAGGTTGTCAAGATGTGCTTAGAAAGTCTTCTTTATCAAGCCTGTCACTCCCAGTACAATGGCAAAGATTTCTGTATCTGCAACATTTTCTTAGTCTCTCACTGCATTTCTTGCTACTTCAGGATCTTCTGCCTCTCCACGTGATTCACAGAATAATCACTCTGTACTGACACTTCTATTATCAATGCCGTTCTGGTGGTGTTCTCCTTTACCACTATGTCAGGTTTCCTCTCATCCAGTTTCTTATCCGTCTGAATGGGAATGTTCCAGATGATCATAACCTCTTCATTCTGTGTGGGGGCTGGGGAGATGTTGGGGCTGCCAAGCCTCCATCGTTTGTGTGTGTTGGAAGCATTATGCTGTTTTAATGTCAGCTTTGGAAAATGAATATACTGCTCGTCTCTGATATCTTCGCATTTTTCAGTGGTAGGGGAAGAAATGTTTTTTTCTGCTTCTATTATTTCAGTGCAAAGAGTCAGGATTATTGGGATTATTCCAGTTTCGTTTTTTTCTACACATTTCTGTTTCTAATTTTATGGACATTAATTTTCTTGTTAGCGAAGCTCTATTCATGTTTTACATTTGTGACAGAGGTGAATTGTAGTTTGTGTAGAAAATCTTGTATGTTCTGTTTTCCCCAACAAGAGGAGCGATATGTTGCTTTTCTAGAGGATGATGTAATGTTTGCGATGCTCCCTTTGATATGCTCTGTGGCTATTTGTTGGAGGCATGGCTATCAATGGGCAGTGCCACAGATTGTCATTCTGCCTTTAAGCTAGGTTTTACATGTGAGTACCGGCACCTTTTTTTCTAGAAAAGCACTGTCGAAAGGTAAGGGAGAGCCGGCCATCCTTGTTTTTGTCATGTACACCCTAGTTATGCCAAAGTGCATCAACCCACTGGAGTTTGAGATACATCCCTCCCCCCAAATAGTTACTAAAACTTACAGCGATCCAGGCAAGATAAGGATGCACATTAGAATTAATGTACTTTCATGCAGAGAATAATTATTGTTCTGTGGGAACAAGAAAGAAGTCAGTCTTCATATATGGGTGACGTCAGTGCTGATGGAGCCTTTGTGGAAGCATCTCCCCAGCTTTCAAAGAAAGCCTTTGGGAGATGCCACCAAGCATGTGTGGTCGCCTTCCCACCCAAGGGTGCCATCTTGCCACGGTCTACTTTTTCCGCAGAGCCACCAGACATTTGCTTGTTTCCCCTGGAAAAGGTTTCTGTATTTTTGAGTTTGTTCTCTTCTCTGGTTTTGCACCAGTACTGTTCCTGCCCCCGAGCTGCTACCTTGGTAACGCGTCTTGAGTCCATTACATTTTTTCTTTTTTCCTTGGTGCGGTTCACACCTTTTTTCACCGCTGGCAGAGCCTTGGGTCATCAACCCAGCTGGGGCCCTTTCTTCCCCCCATGGCCACCAGTGGCTTCAAGAAGTGTGATCGGTGCTTGAGGGTCATGTCTCTCACCGACACGCACCACTGCTGCCTCCATTGCCTTGGGCCAGACCATTTATTTATTTAAGAACATAAGAACATAAGATATGCCATACTGGGTCAGACCAAGGCCCATCCAGCCCAGTATCCTGTTTCCAACAGTGGCCAATCTAGGTCATAAGTACCTAGCAGTCTCCCCGAAAGACGCAGGTTCCTCAATGCTTGTATTGGGTCAAGCAGTGATATCCTAGGTCCCTTTTAATAATGGTTTATGGACTTTTTCTCCAGGAACTTGTCCAAACCTTTTTTTAAACCCAGCTACAACTAGCAGCTTTTACTACATCCTCCAGTAACAAATTCCAGAGTTTGATTACACGTTGAGTGAAAAAATATTTTCTTTTATTAGTCTTAAATAGGTTACCCTGTAGCTTCATTGCATGTCCCCTAGTCTTTATATTCTGATTATGTAAACAATCAATCTGCGTTTACCCGTTCCACTCCATTCGTTAATTTATAGACCTCTATCATATCTCCCCTCTGCCGTCTCTTTGCCAGGTTGAAGAGCCCCAACCTTCTTAGCCTCTCTTCATAGGAGTATCCTTCCATCCCCTTTACCATTTTGGTGGCTCTTCTCTGAACCTTTTCTAATAACGCTATATCCTTTTTAAGATACGGTGACCAGAATTGCACACAATATTCAAGGTGCCATGGAACGATACAGAGGCATTATAATATCATTTGTTTTATTTTCCATTCCTTTCCTTATGATATCTAGCATTTTATTTGCTCTCTTTGCCGCTGCTGCACACTGGGCAGAGGGTTTCAACATGTTATCCACGATGGTGCCTAAATCTTTTTCCTGGGTAGTGGTTCCCAACATGGAACCTTGCATTGTGTAACCATAGTTTGGGTTGTTCTTTCCTAGGTGCATAACTTTGCACTTGTCCACATTAAATTTCATCTGCCATTTGGATGCCCAGTCTTCCAATTTATGAAGATCCTCTTGCAAGTTGCCACAATCCTCTTGGGTTTTAACAACTTTAAATAGTTTTGTGTCATCTGCAAATCTGATAACCTCACTCGTTATTCCCTTTTCCAGGTCATTTATGAATATGTCAAAAAGCAGCGGACCCAGCACAGATCCCTGGGGTACGCCACTATTCACCTTTTTCCATTGGGAAAATTGGCCATTTAGCCCTACCCTCTGCTTTCTATCTTTTAACCAGTTTGGAAACTTTTCTATACTGCCCCTTCCAGAGATCAGGGGCGGTTTACACCATGACCGGGTGGACTGTGACCTGTGCAATAAAATGTCATCCAAGGCCTTCAAGAGCCGCCAGCAGCAGCATGACAAGTTCTTCCCAGAGTCTCCAGTGACACCGCGCTCAAAGGCCACCTCTGAGGCCTTGGACTCCTGTGATGACTCCACAGGCTCTGATTAAGGCCACGGGTCCTCCAATCAGGGAACACAAGAAGAAAAAGAAACCCTCAAGGGCCGCATCCATGGATGGATCTGGGAAGGCAGGTAAGTCCCGAGCCAGATCCCACAGTCCACACCACTCATCCGAAGGCATAGAGCGGGAACAGCCTACCAAGGTCGCCTAAAAAGAATCCTCCAATGATCAACCTCTGACCTCCGAGGCCATCCTAGTCGAGGACTCCCCTTCAGAGGAACCGGCACCGGGCCAGACTTCCTCAGTGCCTGCGCTGATGGTTGCGAAGCCTTCTGGACTACAGACCAGAATGACGGACTGCAGCTTGTCTGTCTTCATGGCTCAGCAATGGCCCTAATGCCTGGCTTTGCTGGGTCATCTGCCCAGACCACCAGGCCCTCGACATCGAGGACATCCCTGGATGTCAAGCCAATTCTTGGGAGCATGCGGTCTCTATCCTGGTCCCACTCCATGGGACAGAGGACCTTCATAGCGAGTGCCCAAGGCTTTGGCCGCAGAGCCTCTGAGGGACCCGGACTGGGCTCGGAGTTAGATAATCCAGCCCGGCCCTCCCTCAACTCCTCCACTAATTACTTGGACTGGGAGACCGAGGACGAGGAGTCCCTGGATACCTGTCATCACCGCGACGTACCCTCTGACCCATCCCTCTCAGAGATTCGATGCCGATTCCCACTTGAGGACATGACATTCCTAGAGTTCATATGGGCAGGGCAGTGGAACTGGTGCCCTAGCACCTCTGGGGCAAAGGATTTTACTCCAGGTACTTCCTTGTGCCAGAAAGAACAAGGGGCCTAAGGCCCATCTTAGACCTGCAGGATCTGAACAGGTGAGGGAGAAGTTAAAGATGCTCTCCCTTGGAACATTGCTGCCTTATCTCCAGCAGGTTGACTGGCTTGGACCTGTAGGATGTCTATAATGCCTGTGGCTGGGGTGAATGACGTGGGTATCTGATTTATGGTGGAGGGGCGGCCACTGTCAATACAGGATACTACCCTTCGGCTTGGCCTCTGCCCCCAGAGTCTTCACTAAATGCCTGGCGGTAGTCGCTGCCAGGGAACCTTTGTCTTTCCCTACCTGGACGACTGGCTCATAAAGGGAGACACGGCTGCTGAGGTTCAGCAGGCCACGGCCCGCACCATCTATATCCTGCATCATCTGGGGTTCATGATAAACCACCCCAAGTCTCACCTCCTCCCGACACAGTGTCTGGAGTTCATCAGGACAAGGCTGAATACTGTTCAAGCCATTGCCTTTCTTCCTCTGTGCACAGCCGATGGTCTCAGGGCACTGGTCGCAGAAGTTCAGCACTGACCCTCAGTGCCCACTCGCCTCCTGCTGCACCTACTCGGCCACATGGCCTCCACGGCCCATGTTACCCTAGACACCTGTCTTCATATTAGGATGGTCTGGTGGTGCCTCCATGCCTAGTGGACACAGACCATGGGCCAACTGTGAGACAGAGTGTCAGTGACCCACCAGCTGTCAGAGTCCATAGACTGGTGGAAGAACACACAGCACCTTCGAGCATGGATGCCCTTTCAGATCCCCACCTCCCAGGGGGTTCCTCCTTGCTGGGCTGGGGATCACATTGCAAGGAACTCTGCACTCAAGGCAGTTGGTCCGAGGCAGAAAGCCAGCAGCAGATCAACCTCCTGGAGCTCCAAGCTATACACTTGGCTTTCCGGGCCTTCCACCACTGTCTGCAGCACCAGTCAGTGCCGGTCCAAACAGACAATCAAATGGCATTGTTCTATGTAAACAAACAAGGGGACATGGGGTCCTGCATCCCCTGCCACAAAACAGTGGCTCTCTGCTCCTATGTGATCCGCCAAGGGATGCTCCTGTAGGCGGTGTACCTGCTGGGACAGGACAACACCCTGGCGGACATGAGTGGTGGCTGGACTCCAGAGTGACCAATCGACTCTTTCAACTGGGGGACCCCTCTAGTGGATCTCTTTGCCAGCCCGGACAACTGCCAGTTTTCCTGCTTCTGCTTACGGCAGCCCCACCCATCTCAGGTGGCTGTGGATGCTTTCGTCATCCTGAGGTTGGAGTGGCCCAGGCAACGATGGTTCCCTCTGCTTCTCTGTTTGGTAGTGGATTCAAATGAAACACCAAAAACCTTCTGAACTGAGTCTAAATAACAAGTGTGTCCCTGAGAAACCCAGCAAAAAACCCAAAAGTAATAAATTTTTTTGTCGGAGTAGCCAGCACAGTTAACAGGAATTTTCCTGCTACCACCGTGGCCCGTCCTTTTTAATCAATATAGAAAATCAATTTAAAAACAGCTCTATTCAAAAATGGCTGCTACTTAGCTTTGTAGACGAAGAGCAGGCTGTGAAAACGTTATAAGCAGCAGTAGATCAATTTTACATCAGTAGGCCGTTACTACGACGTGTCACGTTTCGGGGGTACACACTTCAACCCCCTGCTTCAGGTCAGACCTCTGTGTAAAAAACGTCAGCCCTAAAAACACAGCTGAAAGAATGTTTTTTATATAACCCAGGCTCGCCAACTAAAGTCCTAAATAGGCCACGCCTATCCAATATAGCTCATTAAAGAGGAACCAATCCACACAGAGGGGTGAAACCACCAACCAGATTTCACCTCCTGATCAGGAAGGTTAGTAGATGGTATAGAGATCCAATCTGCAGGAGGGATCACCAGTCCAATCACATGTGTCAATCCAAAGAAACTCAATGAATAGTATGCCAGTCCACCTGCTGGTTAAGACCGTCCGGAGAAACTGAGTTCAGTCGAAATATCCACTTTTGCTCCAAGTTCTGCAGGCGCTGAATCCTATCCCCACCACAGGGATCAGGGGGCACATGATCCAAAACTCGCCACCGAAGTTCCTCAAACCCATGTGAATGTTCCAGGCAATAACTGACAAGGGGAGCTGTCAGTGAATGAGTGCGCAATTGAGAGGCATGCTCAGTCAATCTTTGTTTAAAAGTCTGTGAGGTCCTTCCAATATAAGGTAACAGGCAAGGACAAACAATTAAATAAACTACATAAGTGGTGTTGCAATCTGTATGCCACCGAGTGTAATAACTCCTGTTAGTGCGATTATCCATCCAAATGGGACCCATTAGAGTACCCGAACAAAACGAGCAAGCTCCACATGAATGATGACCAGCCTGATCATGACTTTTAAGAGGTTGATCTTGAGGGGACCTGGTCTTCACCAAAAAATCCTGTAAATTAAATCTGCGGGAATAGGCAATTTGAAGCGGTGTTCGGAAACATGAATGAATAGCCAAAATAGGCCAAAATTGGTGCATCAAATGAACTACCGCAGTAGTCCCCTGCATAAAAGGAAGAACCCCCATTGTTTTTTCCCCAGTAAGTATACGATCTCTAGATGTCAGAAGCCACTCTCGGTGAGTATCGCATGCCCTTTTGTAGGCTAGATGAACCACCTTCGGTGGATATCCCCTCGATAGAAGACGAGAGCTTAATTCCTGTGCATGAAATTTGAATTGCGATAACTCAGTGCAATTTCTACGAAGCCTAAGAAACTAGCCATATGGTAAGCCACGTTTCAAGGCTGGAGGATGATAGCTGTCAAACCGAAGCAACGTGTTACGTTGAACGGGCTTCCTGTACAGAGAAGTTGAAAATCCCGCCGAGGTGCACTCTACCATGACATCTAAAAATTGAATCTTTTGTGTCTCCACCTGAGCTGTAAACTGTATATTAGGTTTAAAAGAATTTAGAGAGACCAAAAAAGAATCCAAATCCCTTCTGGTTCCAGTCCATATGAAAAAAACGTCATCCAAAAACCGCTTCCAATGCATCACGTAGGAAAATAGTGGATGAGGATACACATACAGTTCTTCAAACCAGGACATATAGATCGTGGCTATGGAAGGGGCCACCGTTGCCCCCTTTGCTATTCCATAGATCTGTAGATAGAATTGCCCCTGGTATAAGAAAAAAGTTTGGTTTAATACCAAATCCAATAAATCCAAAAAGAAATGCTTTGGAATACGATCTGGTAGTGGAATGGAAGACTATAGAAGACCAGACATAACCTCACTCTGATCGATATTGGTGTATAAAGCCTGGACATCAAGCGTAACTAAGAATGAACACAGAGGTGTCAGAATAAGCTGTTAATTGGCTCAAAAAATCCCCCGTATCTTTAATATACGATGATACCGTTGCAGCAACTGGTTTCAAAAAAAGGTCACAAAACTGAGACAGGGGTTCCAGTATGGAGTCTCTACAGGACACAATCGGACGTCCCGGAGGGTTAACCAATGACTTGTGGATTTTAGGCACAAGATAGAAAGTCGGGGTTCGAGGATATCGTTTGATTAAAAAATCCGCCTCCTTCCGAGTCAGCCAATTACAAAGAAATGCTTGGGAGACAATCTGAAAAATGCGATCTTTAAGATTGACCGTGGGATCATCAATCAGAGTATAATGAGCCCGATTATCTAGATGGACATGCATCTCTCGTTCGTATTGTTCCATGGAAAGCACCACTGTAGCGCCCCCCTTGTCAGCCTGTCTAATGACAAAAGCGGACTGAGATAACTCTTGTAGTGCTGTACGGTGATCTTTAGAAAAATTGTTGTAATCACTTAGTTTAGATTGCTCTAATTGTGATAAACCTTGCAAGGTAAGTTGTTGAAAAGTTGAAATAGCCGCGTCCATCGGACCCGGCGGTTGCCAATAAGAAGGATTTTTTACCAATGAAACATCCTCTGAGGCCGCTTGCTCTGCCATATATTGTGTAACCCGCAGCTTTCGGAAGAATTTATGCAATGCTACTCGCATCTCAAACCCGTCATAGCATGGTGAAGTAATGAAGGATAAACCCATTTCTAAGACTTGAATCTGTTGAGGTGCAAGAGGCACTCCTGAAATGTTCACAACTGACGACTCCGCGTTCTGGATCTGGTGTCCAGACCTTCCCAAAAATCCATCTGATAATTGCCCCTAGGGCGTCGTGTCCGATAGGAGTTGCCTCTTGAAAATTCTGCCGATGATTGTGATTTCTTACCTCCAGTTAATTGGCCAAACTCACTAGAATCTGTGTCAGAGCACTCCTCCGAACCAAACGCAAAAGAAACCTTCTTGCGTGGTTGTTTACGTGACGGCCAATTATAAACACAATTGTTGTCATAGTCTAATTTATCACGTTTGAATTTGTTGATCTTAAGCCCCCGAACATGATCACGAAAGGAGGATAATTGTTTTTCAATTTCACTCCATTGTGTTTCAAAACTTGAAGGGAGTAATGTTTCCAAAATCTTTTCTTTCAAAACCACTGTCTGCGAGGTAAGAGTTTCACGCTCCTGGAGGGAGCGTTCCAAGAGTAGTGCAACTAAGTCAAAGCTGCCATCACGTAAACAACCACGCAAGAAGGTTTTTTGAGCCAATTAACAGCTTATTCTGACACCTCTCTGTGTTCATTCTTAGTTACGCTTGATGTCCAGGCTTTATACACCAATATCGATCAGAGTGAGGTTATGTCTGGTCTTCTACAGTCTTCCATTCCACTACCAGATCGTATTCCAAAGCATTTCTTTTTGGATTTATTGGATTTGGTATTAAACCAAAATTTTTTCTTATACCAGGGGCAATTCTATCTACAGATCTATGGAATAGCAATGGGGGCAACGGTGGCCCCTTCCATAGCCACGATCTATATGTCCTGGTTTGAAGAACTGTATGTGTATCCTCATCCACTATTTTCCTACGTGATGCATTGGAAGCGGTTTTTGGATGACGTTTTTTTCATATGGACTGGAACCAGAAGGGATTTGGATTCTTTTTGGTCTCTCTAAATTCTTTTAAACCTAATATACAGTTTACAGCTCAGGTGGAGACACAAAAGATTCAATTTTTAGATGTCACGGTAGAGTGCACCTCGGCGGGATTTTCAACTTCTCTGTACAGGAAGCCCGTTCAACGTAACACGTTGCTTCGGTTTGACAGCTATCATCCTCCAGCCTTGAAACGTGGCTTACCATATGGCCAGTTTCTTAGGCTTCGTAGAAATTGCACTGAGTTATCGCAATTCAAATTTCATGCACAGGAATTAAGCTCTCGTCTTCTATCGAGGGGATATCCACCAAAGGTGGTTCATCTAGCCTATAAAAGGGCATGCAATACTCACCGAGAGTGGCTTCTGACATCTAGAGATCATATACTTACTGGGGAAAAAACAATGGGGGTTCTTCCTTTTATGCAGGGGACTACTGCGGTAGTTCGTTTGATGCACCAATTTTGGCCTATTTTAGCTATTCATTCATGTTTCCGAACACCGCTTCAAATTGCCTATTCCCGCAGATTTAATTTACGGGATTTTTTGGTGAAGACCAGGTCCCCTCAAGATCAACCTCTTAAAAGTCATGATCAGGCTGGTCATCATTCATGTGGAGTTTGCTCGTTTTGTTCGGGTACTCTAATGGGTCCCATTTGGATGGATAATCGCACTAACAGGAGTTATTGCACTCGGTGGCATACAGATTGCAACACCACTTATGTAGTTTATTAAATTGTTTGTCCTTGCCAGTTACCTTATATTGGAAGGACCTCACGGACCTTTAAACAAAGATTGACTGAGCATGCCTCTCGATTGCGCACTCATTCACTGACAGCTCCCCTTGTCAGTCATTGCCTGGAACATTCACATGGGTTTGAGGAACTTCGGTGGCGAGTTTTGGATCATGTGCCCCCTGATCCCTGTGGTGGGGATAGGATTCAGCGCCTGCAGAACTTGGAGCAAAAGTGGATATTTCGACTAAACTCAGTTTCTCCGGACGGTCTTAACCAGCAGGTGGACTGGCATACTATTCATTGAGTTTCTTTGGATTGACACATGTGATTGGACTGGTGATCCCTCCTGCAGATTGGATCTCTATACCATCTACTAACCTTCCTGATCAGGAGGTGAAATCTGGTTGGTGGTTTCACCCCTCTGTGTGGATTGGTTCCTCTTTAATGAGCTATATTGGATAGGCGTGGCCTATTTAGGACTTTAGTTGGCGAGCCTGGGTTATATAAAAACCATTCTTTCAGCTGTGTTTTTAGGGCTGACATTTTTTACACAGAGGTCTGACCTGAAGCAGGGGGTTGAAGTGTGTACCCCCGAAACGTGACACGTCGTAGTAACGGCCTACTGATGTAAAATTGATCTACTGCTGCTTATAACGTTTTCACAGCCTGCTCTTCGTCTACAAAGCTAAGTAGCAGCCATTTTTGAATAGAGCTGTTTTTAAATTGATTTTCTATATTGATTAAAAAGGACGGGCCACGGTGGTAGCAGGAAAATTCCTGTTAACTGTGCTGGCTACTCCGACAAAAAAATTTATTACTTTTGGTTTTTTTGCTGGGTTTCTCAGGGACACACTTGGTAGTGGATTCAAGCAGTGCACCGAGAGGGGAGTTCTTTTCTTTTCTGGATCTGCCTGAGGCCTATTTTCATATCCCGATACAGGCACATCAGCAAAAGTATCTGTATTTTGCCATGCGTGACTCTCACTATCAGTTCGCCATTCTCCCTTTTGGGCTATCCAGCACCCCAAGAACGTTCTCCAAGGTCATGGTGGTGGCAGCTGTGGCACCAAGGGATCTGTGTCCATCATATCTGGATGACTGGCTCATCTGGGCCCATTCCCTTTCAGCAGCACTTTTCCTGCACTCAGAGAACATATACAGATAGATATTTTCATAGCATGTCTTTTTGCTAATCCCTTTCCTTTCTGCCCTAACCAGCAAATCACTAATGATTAAAGCAGCCAGCTGCAAACCAGAGACGCCAGGGTTCAAATCTGCTGATGCTTCAACTCTCCATTTTCTCAGATACAAACTTAGATTGTAAATCCTCCAGGGACAGGGAAATACCTGATATCCTTGAATGTAATTTGCCTTGAGCTACTATTGAAAATCCCAATCTCCCCTCGCACCACTATTGCTGAAGATTTTGTGCCCGTTAGTAAAATGCTTAGGGGGTCATTCTGAGCAGCGTTTAGTGGGGATGAACATCTGGTTTGAACATACATCCCCGCTAAATGCGTGAGCCCGATGCCAGATCCAGAGTTCCCCGCACATACAGAGGAGATGTGCAGGGAGCTGGGGATGGGGCAGGAGGGGGAGGGCCAGAGGAGGAGCATGGGCAGGGCAGAGGCAGGACCCTGACCCTGAACATACAGGGTCTATTCCGGTCACAACCCTGTATGTTCAGGGTTGATGACTTAGATGGGGGACTTATTCCACCTCGGAGGTGGAATAAGTGGCCCCCGATGTTGGAGGACAGTGCAGCAGGACCACCACCGACGAGGTAAGCAAAGCAGCAGGATCCCCGCTTCCCAATCCAGGCCTTCGCAGGCCCAATTAGGGGTCGGTCGGCGGGGAAACTGAACATTACAAAGCTTATGGGCAATCAGGGCTCCTGCATGGCATCCCGGTGCCATGGCAACGGGATGCCACAGCACCAGGTTCTATGCAGGAATCTTGGAAGGCTTAGATGGGGAGGGAGCTGATCGTGCAGTGGGCCTGAATTGGGGCACGTCCTTCCCATCCAGGCCTGTTGCACCCAATTCTGCTCCCATGTAACATCTAGCTCCTGCTGGTGCTGATCTGGCCCATCCAGATTTTGGACATCCGGATGTGACCCGATGGGAATCGGGCCCTTAGTAAATAAGTCCCTAGGCATAGCTTATTGTAGTTTCATGCCCTTTTGGATTGTGATTTAGTGGAACTAACTCTTCCAACAGCTATTTCTAGTAAAATTGGCAGATGTTTATCATCAGGTGTCATTGCAGGAGTAGCCCTTCTCTCATGGCCAGTGAGATTTCGAATTTACTTCAGCAATCAACAACCTCAAACCAGAACCAAAACTGGAAATGGAGTGTTGAGTTGCATAATGGGCAAGGCATCAAGCAAAGATTTTGCTGGAGACAGAGGGTATAGAGTGATGGAGGAGAGACACTAGACCTAGGGGAGAAGGGTTTAGGGAGGCAATGGGGAGATACTAAACAAGGGAGATAATGGACACATGGGGTATGGGGAGATGGAGAGAACAGAGGAAATGGGAAGATGCTGGGCACAAGGGAAGGAGACAAAGGAAGAAGGGGGGAATGCTGGCCACAGGGCAGATAGGGCAAGCAAGAGAAGAGGAGGTTGGCAGTAGGGTTGAAAAGTGATAGAGTGAGGACAGTGAAGTAAGAAGGAGTGAAATCTGAGTCCATAGGGAGAAATAAAAACAAATAAAAGAAAGCTGAAAAGAAAAAGATCAATGTCAGAGGTGGATGAAGGGGGGGGGGGGGGCAGAAGTAGCAGCAGGTGGACTTGAGACCCTGAAAAGAACTAAGGAAAAATGGAAGAAAACAGAAACCAGAGACTGGAACCAACATGATTAGAAAAATAAAATGGCCAAAAGTAGAAAAATAATTTTATTTTCAATTTAGTGACTGGAATATGTCCGTTTTTGTAATTAACATGGGCTGTCTTGATGTTGTTGACAGAGGCGGTATATTGAGAAATAATAAACCATATGCATCTGTTTATCTGGTGCTGCACTGCATGCAGAGTCTGGCTCCTTGGCGTTTCAGTTTAATTTTTGTCTACATATTTCTATTTTTAGTTTGTGGTCCCTTATTCTGTTCTTTGTGAGAGTCTATGTTCTAAATGCATGATCCGGCTAGATGTTCTGTAGGAATCTAGCATGTTCAGTTTTCCTAGTAGATGTATAGATTTTCTAGGACCCACGGCAATATTTATGGTGCTCTCCTTTTCTAGGTAGTATTGTGTGAGTTTTGGAAGTTGGTGCTGTTGTGGAATGGTAGATTTGATCTATAGGTCCTGTATGCTGTGGTTCTCACTTTTTTTTTTGTTTCCTGTGTGGAGACAACTGTAGGGTGTTTGGGGGGGGGTGGTGGTACAGGAATATAATCTTTTAAGATGTGCAGTTTTGGGATCTTCATACTGCAAATCTTAAATTTTAAATATTTTGTCGGTTCAGTTCAAGAAAATCTTCACTGTTGCTGATTTTCTGGGCTTTTCCAGTTCTGGCACATTCTAATCTAGCCTGTGCACCATGATCTTGAATTTAGAGCTACAAGGATTTTCTTTCTCATGTTGTATCTTCCCTCCTCATCATTAATCTGGTCATAGCATTGACCAAATAAGTCCCATATGCAAATATTTATGCAAATATTTATGCAAATGAGGCCCCACAATGAGTCTCTGCACATGACCCCACATCACCCTTGGGGTGCCTGCACATGTATCTTAAAAAAATGAGCATAAATCGCAACTCGGCCTGTACTTTGCTCCTGAAAATGGCTACGTGTAGGTCACATAAAGGTATGCGCCATCTGGGTACCACACATACATTTGGTAGCATTCTGCATACAGTTCCGTTATGAGCAGATTAGTATCCCTCTAACTCAGGAATGGCAAACTCCAGTCCTGGAGTGCCACAATCCAGCCCGGTTTTCAGGATGTCCCTAATGAATATTCATGAGATATATTCACATCCATCTCCTCCCATTGTAAGCAAATATGAATATTCATTAGGGACATCTTGAAAATCAGGCTGGATTGTGGCACTCCATGTCTGGAGTTCACCATCCCTGCTCTAACTAATGGTGTCAGACCTCATCAAATCAGAGCCACCGTAGCTCTCTTGAAATTTGCTTCACTGAAGCTATCTGTAGAGCAGTTACTTGAGACTTGCTTCCTATTTTCTCTTGGATTTTGGTTTTAGCTCACACCTTTTTTAGGAGTAGCTCAAGGTGAGTTACATTCAAGGTACAGTAAGTATTTTCCTATGCCTTTAGATGTATTTTGTCACTTACAGGATCAACATATTCAAAAGTAAATTATCAAATCTTTAAATATTTAGGTAGGGTGACCATTGACATTCAAATGTATTATATCTTTTATTCCAGATAGTTATGAGCTTCTCCATAGAAAGCATCCTCTCTATTATACTATGCCCAGGGATTCGACTTGTTTTTAGTATACTATAATTTTACATCTGGCAAAGGGAACATTACCAACAAAAATATCTTAGGGCTCTGATCCAATTCAATATTCATTTATTATCTTGATTGTTAGATTTCTTTGTCAAAAATCTGTGGTTGAGGCCACTGCCACTAGATGTGAAAAAAGAGCTTGCCTCCTCACATCCTCTCTAACATCTAGTGGAAGAGCCTGGAAACATTTACTAATTCTACTCTGTGTTAAATACAATTGGTATAGAACCTTATAGTTATTTGAGCAATATAGAGACTAAAGTGTGAATAGCCCTATTAAAAGTAGTTTCCCATTGTTCTTCCAGCTCCCTTTCCTGGTCTTTTATGTAATTTGAATTTCAAGAACTCTGATCCCACAAGTATTGTATAATTTGGATATAGTCTCCTTTGAAGACTCTCTCTTCAGCCATAGTTTTTCAAAAAGGGAAGGCCCTTTTAAAAAAAAAAAAAATTGGCGGATGACCTTTTTCCCTAAATTATGGAGGACTTAGAAGTCATCATATTCTAGGAGCTGGAACTCAGTTTGTAATTCCCTACAGGTTAACATTCTGTTACCATGAGTAAACTGGTGGTGGTTGTTGTTAGGTGCCATCGAGTCTGTGTAAACTCATGATGACCCTCTGGATAGTTGTCCTAAAATGGATTCGGTCTTCAGTCAGGCAGCTCATAGTTGATAGCATGGCCTTCCTCTTTTACATTGATCTTCAACCTTGCCAACAACCATGTCTTTCTCTAATGATCTCTCTCTTTGCATGATGTGTCTAAAGTATGAAAGTTGAAGTCTTGTCATCTGAGCTTCTAAAGAAAGCTTAGGTTTGATCTCCTCTACTACTTACTGGTTTGTTTTTCGGGCAGTTCATGGTATACACAGTATTCTTTGTAGCACCATAATTCAAAGGCATCAATTTTCTTCCTATCTATCTTTTTCACTGTCCAACTTTTGTATGACGTTATTGAAAATACCATGGCTTGGACAAGTCGAATCTTTCTACGGAGAGAGACATTTCTGCTCTTGAGAATCTTGGCTAAGTTCTTCATAGCCATTCTGCCAAGAGCAATGTGTCTGATTTCTTGACTGCTGCTTGTTTCTTTATTGATCCAAGCAGTTTAAAGTTGTCACTATTTCAATTTCTTTTCCATTAATGATGAATGTACTGATTATGCCAGTTGTCAGGATCTTTGTTTTCTTTATCTTAAGGTGCAGGCCCATTTTTTAAAATTTATTTATTTAACATCTTTTTTTATATTGTCTTTCTACAAGTCAAGACGGTTTACAGCGAACTCAGTGCAGTAACAAAAACGCTCCTTGATCTTGAGAAGCAAATGTTAACTAAGTTTCTCCAGGAATAAGCAGGAAGTCAGTTCTCACATATGGGTGACGTCAGCACCTACGGAGCCCTCGTGGAAGCATCCCCCCAGCTTTCAAAGAAAGCCTTTGGGAGATGCCACTATGCATTGTGATGCAGCGGGGGCTGATGAGAGCCCTGATGAGAGAAATGAAACTGTTTTACACAGAGGAAAAGGTGTGCACAGAGTGCAATGTTCACAGGGACCAGCTAGAGGGAGCAGGAGTGCAGTCAGAAAGACTGGAGTGCCACGCCCAGCTGGTCAGGAGCACATGACAAACAATTCACATGCCTCAAGGAAAGGAGTTCTTTATAAGGAAGAACTGCCTCATGCTAAACAGGGAGGACCAGGTCGGATTCGGAGAGGACCGAGTCAGGTCAAGGAGAGAGGACCAGGTCGGGTCCAGGAGAGAGGACCGGGTCAGGCTGGAAGAGAATTGTCTCAAGCCAGAGAAGGACCTAACAGAGAATCTCCAGGAGCTAACAGGAAGCCATAAGGGGCCAAGGAAGGACCGGCTCAGGTTGGTGAGAAAGTTGTTGGCTGGCAGAGGAGAAAGCCTTACATTGATTGCATAGCTACAACGTTAGAATATGGTCTGTTCTTTCGGAGTATGTTATCAGTTAAGTAATAAGTTGACAGTAATACTCCAGTTTCTCCTAATGAATTCTACTTCACTTTTGTTCCCACTATTACTTCAAAAAAGCATAATTAGAAGCAGTTAGGCCTCAGACTTCAAAGAGCCATGGTCTTTATTGTGTTATCGACCTTATGCTCTATTTTGCATCAACGGCCTTATCTCTGCTTTATATATGCTTATATCTTTGACTTGTCCAATGATTTCTAACTCGTGTTTTTCATATATAAAAAGAAATGGATGTTCTTAAATTTTTTTCTCTCAAACCATTATTAGCAGCAAGAAAAGATAAATGCTTATCTTAAAATGTGCCCGACGCTAGTCTCAGCGCTATTGCGTTTCACATCCACGCTGTTTCTTCAGGGGCCGAACTTATTCTTGTTTCTCACAGTGCTTGTTCTTCCATGGTTTGTACTGGCTTCTCGCTATAGTTTTTACAACTTTCACAAATTTTCAATTTCACACGGTTTTCTTGATCTAAACAAGGGAATCATAATGTAGTTCAGTGTGTTAATATTCTCCTTTTACTTTAACTATATTTCTCTCGGACTAAAATCAACATTTGACTGGAATGTTACCTTAACCTTCACTGTTGGTTGTACGCTATTTCATAGCCATTCAGTGTAGACCACGCCGCGCATGCGAGTTTGTCAAAGGGCTACTAATATAGCGTTTTCCCTCCCCCTTGTTATCTGTATTGGTCTAACTCACACACAGAGATTCCAATCTATTTGTGTATTAAGGCCCCTTGGGTGTATTGTTTGCAGCGTAAAGATCCATCGTTGTTCTTTCACAATCAAAGTGTGATCTCGGGATCTGCCCTCTGTACCCGATAAACATCTATCGATACAAAAACATTGCAATTCTTCAAAACGATGGTGCTTCTGAAGGCAGTGTTCAACAATTGGAGCTGTTAGTGTTTGGCATTTCAGCCTGCTGCGATGTTCTGCTAATCTAGTTTTAAACGGTCTCGAGGTTTTTCCTATGTATAACAGCTGACAGGGGCATTCTATAGCGTAAACTACAAATGACGTATCACATGACGTAGAGTGATGTAGTTGGTAACACTTCCCATGATAGTCAAATGACGTAACTTCTTTCATAACTTCACAAAACTGACATGTCCCACATCGCTTGTGTCCCTTGTCTTGTTGTAAGTGACAATGTTCTTGAGAGCGTAACTTGGTTGGACTTAAAACTTCTTTAAAGTTTGTGTGTCTTTTCCATACACAGCGGATTTTTAGATCTCCACATGAGGGAATACTGTGCAACACATTTACATGCTTAGTGAGAATCTGCTGAATTCGATGGTCAAACTGGGAATGTTTTGTTACTAAGTTCATAACTGTCAAAGATATAAGCATATATAAAGCAGAGATAAGGCCGTTGATGCAAAATAGAGCATAAGGTCGATAACACAATAAAGACCATGGCTCTTTGAAGTCTGAGGCCTAACTGCTTCTAATTATGCTTTTTTGAAGTAATGGAACAAAAGTGAAGTAGAATTCATTAGGAGAAACTGGAGTATTACTGTCAACTTATTACATTGATTGCAAGCAAGAAGCAAGTGGGAATCAGCTGGGAAGGAAAAGCCAGGCTGAGCACGGAAGCCAGGATTTGGGTTGTTGCAGGAGCAGGCATTTACCAGGAGAGCTGTTCCCACGGTTGAAAGCTAAAGCAAACTTTCAGAGAAAGGATTGGCACGAAGCTTCTGAGTGGAGGAAGCAAGCCAAAGGAGAAAACCTTTCATCACCAGGCTGCTGCAATAAAAGGTATGGAAAATATATGCCTAAGAAGAATGCTGTGAAGGATAAAGGTTTATATAATGCTGATATAAAACCTCCAAGAAGAAGGGATACTTGTAAGCTCAATATAGCACAGGGCCGACACCCTAGCTTAGGCCCAGGACATTGGGACTTGCTAGAGAAAATATATAAAACCCCTGAATATGGTTTGCATGAAACCAGGGACAGTGAATCAGAGGTATCGGATTGTGAGCAAATGCAAGTGGATCCCATAGAAGATGTATCTGACCATGACATGGATTGTACATTGTATATTTCCGGAAGTCTAGAATCTCTGCCAGAATTGTGATCTGTTTAAAGGACCAACAGAGCATTCTTAATTTGGTTAAGCACCACCATTCCTGTAATATATGATAGTTTTGTTTGAAAAGCCTAAGTTTGTTATTCTACCTGAAGTAAGGACTTTTGCTTTCACGTTGTAACCCAATATTTTTGAACCTCAGCAAAGACGGGAAATAAAAGCCTTATTTTTCCCACCACTCTGCTTAAGTATTTTCTTAAAGATTTGGAGCTCAAGAAAACTACAAGGCCCCAGGAGCCATTTGGGCCTTCAAAAGACTCTCAAATCTTAACTTTATATTTTGTGTCGCACCTGCCCCGGCATCCACTGGCCACCAGGGAAGTGTTGCTGACAGCATGCATGGTCCCCTTCCCGCCCAAGGGTGCCATCTTGCTCAGTCTCCTTTTTTCCGTGGAGCTCTTCAGACGTTTGTCTGGTTTGTCCCCAGAAAAAGTTGATTTTTCTCTCCGAGTTTCATACTCACCTCCTGAATCGTACTGGTACTCTTCGCGCCTTTTTTCTCCCAATGGCAGCTCGAAGAGTCTACTTTTTTCCCCCATGGCTACCAGTGGCTTTAAGAAATATGATCAGTGCTCTAAAACTATGTCTTCGACCGACACATAAGAGTACTGTCTCCGCTGCCTTGGGCCAGACCACGACCCGGCAGCCTGTGGTCTTTGCAAAAGGATGTCCAGTAAGGCCCTCAAGAGCCGCCAGCAGCATCACGATAAGTTTTTCTCCGAGTCCCCGGTGCCTACGAAGGCCAGGGCCTCATCTGAGGCCCCGATGTCTCGGGTGAACTTCCCAAATTCAAGCCTCTGAAGAAACAACCCTTGAAGGGTGGCACCCTTGGACGGTTCCAAACGGCCGGAGCTCCCAAGCCCCGGTCCTGCAGTCCGAGACGTTAGTCCGAAGCATCGGAGAAGGAGCGGCTTGCGAAGGTGCCTCGAAAGGATCTGACCGTGGACTGGCCTCTGTCCCCAGACACCATCCTTGTCGAGGATTCCCCTTCGGGGGAGCCGGCTTTGGGCCCCAAGTCCCTCAGTGCCTGCGCCGAAGGATGCAGAATCTTCTGGTCTGGAGTCCGGAATGGCGGCCCTGGAGCGCAGTTTGTCTGCCTTCATGGACCGGCAGCAGGAGCTGTTGTTCGGCACGACCAGTTCATCTGCCCCGACCACTGGGCCCTCGACGTTCAAGACGTCTCCGGAGGCCAAGCCAATCCTCGAGGTCCTTAAGTCGATCCTAGGCCGAGGTCACGATCTGAGTCCCATTCGATGGGACTGTGGTCATCCCTGGCAAGTATGCCGGGCGCAGGCCACAGGGCATCAGGGGCCCGCGGCACATCCCTCCTACGAGTCCTCGATGGACTACTCCAAGTGGGAGATGGAGAACGAGGAGTCCCTCGATACCCATCACCGCTGTGACATCCCATCGGACTGTCCAGTCTTGGAGCCTCGACAGCGGTCCCCGCTGGAGGAGATGGGCTTCCTTGATTTCGTCAAGGATATGTCAAAGGCCCTAGCATTCCTGACCGAGTTGGAGGAGGACCCTTGGGCGGATGAGTTGGAAATCCTCCAGTACAAGGCTTCTCCATGGGAATCGCTCACTGTGCCCATCCCTACCATCCTGGAATGGCTGATGCTCCACATGTGGAAGATACCGACTTTGGTACCGGTGGTGAGCAAACGGCTCGATTTGATGTATCGAATCCACCGGATCCCAGGCTTCCAAAAGTCACAGTTGCCACATAACTCCATGGTGGGGGAGTCGGCCATGCGTCTGCTGAAAAGCCAGATTACTCACTCCTCGGTGCCCCCCCCCCGGCAGGAAGGCCCAGACCCTGGATGCCCTCGGCAGAAAGTGCTACCAGGGCTCAATGCTCATCAGCCGCATCCAGGCATGTACCTGAGAGACATGGTGAAGGAACTCGCTGGGTTCTCAGCTGGTCTCTCAGAGGAACCCTTGCAGTGGTTCAAGAACCTGACCAAGGCAGTCCATGAGTCTCCAAATTCATGTCTCGAGTGGCTTATGACGCGTTCGAGTCAGCGGCTTGAGTAGCAGCAGCTGGCATTGGTGCACGCTGCCTAGCATGGCTACAGTCGTCTGACCTCAAGCAGTGGGTTTAGGATAAATTGGTCAATGTCCCTTGCTAAGGAGAGAACCTCTTTGGCAAACCTATGACTGACAAGGCTGCCAAGCTGGAGACTGAGTTTATGACGAGGACCAGGCTCTGAAAAAAGACTGCTGCCCCTCCCCGACGGAAGGGCTCAGGTAAAATGTCGTTTTACCCGAGGAAGGGAGTTGCTTACAGAAACTACCCACCTTTTCAGGCCTCCCCAGCTCCCCAACAGGGTCAATAGGCCAAGGGACATGGGTATGAGCCTCGTAAGCAGAAGTCTCCAAAACCCCAGGCTCCAGCTCCGGCCCAGCCAGGGGGGAGTTTTTGACTCCTTGAACATAGCCTATCTACCCCAAGGAGATCAGTAGCCCACAGGGGGGCATCTGGCCCTCTATGCCCAGAGGTGGTTGACCATCACCACTAACTCCTGGGCACTTCAGGTAGTCAGGGAGGGTTACCTCCTCCACCTGACTCAGACATCTCCCCCTTATTTCCCAGGAGAGCCCCTCAGGTCTCCCCTCCACCTGGACCTTCTACTAAGGGAGTTGGCAGGTCTTCTCGAGGACAAAGCAATGGAACCAGTGCCCCACCATCTCAAGGGCAAGGGGTTCTACACCAGGTACTTCCTCATGCCAAAAAGGACAGGGGAACTAAGGCCCGTCCTCAACCTGCGCAACCTCAACAAATTCCTGGTGAAGGAGAAGTTCAAGATGCTCTCCCTTGGAACATTGCTGCTTTACCTCCATCAGAGATTGGTTATGCTCCTTAGACCTCACGGATGCTTATACCCACAAACTCATTCACCCCAACCACAGGCAGTACCTGCAGTTCATAGAGGGGGGCAGACATTTTCAGTACAGGGTGCTCCCCTTCAGCTTGGCCTTTGCCAAAACTCCTGGCAGTTGTGGCCACCTTCCTCTGTCTCCAGGGGTTCTTCGTCTTTCCCTACCTGGATGACTGGCTCATAAAGGGAGGAAGAGCCTCAGAGGTGCAGCAGGCCACCGCACACACCTTCCAGATTCTGAAGCACTTGGCTTTTGTCATAAACTACCCCAAGTCTCATGTCCTCCTGACACAGTGTCTGGAGTTCATCAGGGCAAAGATCGACCCTCTCCAGTCAAAGGCATTTTTGCCCTGGGATTGGGCCAACCGTCTCAGGATTCTGGCTCAGGACATTCATTACCGTCCGTCGGTGCCCGCTCGGCTTCTTCTGCACCTCCTCGGGCACAAGGCCTCCACGGTCCATGTCACCCCCGACACTCGTCTCCACATGAGGGCGGCACAGTGGTGTCTCCGGGACCAGTGCTCTCAGGCAATGGGTCGCTTCCGAGATGGAGTCTCTGTAATCCACCAACTGGTGGACTCCCTGGTCTGGTTGCAGTCTCTCCAGCATCTCGAGACGGGCATGCCTTTTCATGCCCCAAGCCCCTTAAGAGTCCTCACCATGATGCCTCCATGCTTGGCTGGGGAGCCCACTGCAGAGACTTCCATACCCAGGGCAACTGGTCACCAGACAAGAGCACCCAGCAGATCAACCTCCTGGAGCTCCGTGCCATACACTTAGCCCTGCGAATCTTCTTTCACCACCTTTGTCACCAACTGGTTCTGGTCCAGATGGACAACCAGGTGGCGATGTTCTATGTGAACAAATAGGGGGGCATGCGGTCTTGTACCTTTGTCAGGAGTCACTGGTCCTCTGCTCATACGCAATCCAACAGGGTATCCTCCTGCAGGCAGTGTATCTGCCGGGCCAGGACAACCTGCTGGCTGGCTTATAGGCTAAGCAAAGTCCCCCAGCCGCACGAGTGGCAGCTGGATCCCAGGGTAGCCAGTCAGCTTTTCTGGCTCTGGAGAGAACCTGTGAGGGGCCTGTTCAGTTGCTCCACTTCTGTTCCCAGCAGGCCCATCCCTCCAGGGTGGCAGCAGATGCGTTCCTTGTTTCATGGTCGGAAGACCTCATGTACGCCTTCCCTCCTATTCCGCTAATCGCCAAGACCTTGTTCAGGACCCTGTGGCAGGGCCTCACTCATCCTGACAGTTCCTCGGTGGCCCAGGCAACCGTGGTTCCTGCTACTCCTCCAATTGACGGTGGAGACCCCCATTCCCTTGGGGACTGCCCCGGGACTCCTGTCTCAGGAGGGGGCTCTCTCCTGCACCCCAACCTGGGGTCCCTGTCACTGACAGCATGGGTGCTGAGAGGGTGACTCTGGCCCCTTTCAATCTTCTGGTTGAGGTGGAAGACATTCTGCTGGTCTCTCGCAAGGCCTCTATTAGAAAGGCTTATGCCCTCAAATGGTGCAGGTTCTCGGTTTGGTGAGCTGAACACAAGGCTGACCTTTCTCCTGCCCAGTGGCACTGGTGTTACAGTACCTTCTCTCAATCTGGGCTCAAGTCTAACTCCGTCCGAGTGCACCTGAGTACTCTGGCGGCCCACCACCATCCGGTGGATGGTAAGCCCCTCTCGGTCCAACCTTTGATAATCCATTTTCTTTGGGGCCTGCTCTTATCGAAGCCCCCAGTTTGCCCTTCGGCAACCGAATGGTACCTCAACGTAGTGTTGGGGCAGCTCACTTGCCTGCCCTTGAAGCCTCTGGCTATTGCCACCTTCACTACCTCTCTTGGAAGGTGGCTTTCCTGGTCACGCTTACCTCCACTCGCAGAGTTAGCGAGCTTCAGGGTCTTTTGGTGGAGGTGCCCTATACCAGGTTCTACAAGAACAGAGTGGTGCTTCACACACACCCCAGGTTTCTGCCAAAGGTAGTATCGCCCTTCCATCTCAACCAGGAAGTGGTGCTCCCTACCTTCTTTCCAAGACCTCACTCTAGTTGAGTGGAGCTGTCCTTCACACCTTGGACTGTAAGAGGGCTTTGTCCTTCTATATCCAATGCACAGGGCCACCGCAGAGCTTCTCACCTTTTAATCTCCTATGACCCCAGTAGGCTGGGAGAGGCAGTGACCAAGCATATGTTATCCACATGGGTGGTGGACTGTTTCACCCTTGCTTATGAGCAGGCGAAGCTCCCGCTGGATGGCAGTGTCACGGCGCACCATGTCAGGGCCATGGCGGCCTCGGTGGTAAACTTGTGCTCTGTCGCAATGGTGGACATCTGCCGGGCCGCCACCTGGTCTTCAGTCCATACCTTCGCAGCCCATTACTGCCTGGAAAGAGTCCTGAAAGGACAGTGCTTTTGGCCAGGTTGTGTTTCGTAACCTTTCTTGGGTTTAGGCAACTCCTACCCTCCGACCCATCTGTGTTCAGGCTACCGGAGTGCTGATTTCATCAGACAAAGGGGTCCTACTGTGGTCTATGTACATGGACTAAATTGCTGCTGCTTGCGGCTCCCCGTGAGGGAGCCCTTATTTTTGCTATGGGCTTTTGGTAGCCTGTAGCTGGGGAGTCTCATATGTGAGGACTGACTTTCTGCGTGTTCCCAGAAAAAGGGTAGTTACTCACCTGTAACAGGTGTTCTCCGGGGACAGCAGGAATCAGTCCTCACAACTCTTCCTCTCCTTGGAGTTGCTTCTTTACCATCTGTTATTTTTGTCGTCTTTTAGCTATGTCATCTGACTGAGCAAGATGGCACCCTTGGACGGGAAGGGGACCACGCATGCATGGTGGCATCTCCCAAAGGCTTTCTTTGAAAGCTGGGGAGATGCTTCCATGAGGTTTCCACTGGTGCCGATGTCACCCATATGTGAGGACTGATTCCTGCTGTCCCCAGAGAACATCTATTACAGGTGAGTAACTACGCTGAGAGAATTACAATGAACATCTTAACATGGGTTAAAAAGGGAAGGAGGCAGAGGGAAGGGAAGGTGAGGTGATGGCAAGTTGGAATGATAGTCCTAGTTCATTGTATGGTTATGATATATCAGCGAAACAGTCTAGAAAAAGGTGTGTTTTTAGTTTTCTTCGGAAGGTTATTAGGTCATCAGTAGCACATAAATTGTTCGGAAGCGCATTCCATAGGATTGGGGCAAATAGGGAGGAGCCCTTTTGGATGCCACATGGTTGGTTTCAGTTGTCAGTGTGGGAATAGAGAGTGTATGCAGGAAATTTGATCTTCTGGATCTACTGGGGGGGGGGGGGTTGTATCAGTGTCTGTAGGTAGGTTGAGAATAGTCCAAAACACAAGCACAGTACATTCTCACAAGAGTCCAAAACAACAAGTATGAAGTGAGGTAACAATAAAACAGTCTTTTTTGAAGAAAAAGATGCCAAACACCCGACACGACCATGTTTCGGCAGAGCCTTCATCAGGGATGAGATAATTCCAAATGACACGTTTTAACCTTTTTTTATATGCGTTTTAACACAATCAGCCATAACAAATCATAATAAATGATTTGATTGAATTATAGTAATATATAAATTAAAGAGCATGATGTATAGAAGGGCAACAAGTTAAAAATATAAATATGATGTTAATGTTAAGACTTATTGGCTCATAAAAGGAAGGCGAAGAGCAACATGTTACATAACAATTGATAAGCACAGAATTAAATAAATACCCATTAACTGTTATGTAAAAACATGTAAAAGGCTAAGTAAAAATGATTAGAAGAACATGTATATAAATAATTAAAAGTAACCAATAAAACAGAGTGTTGCAAGGAGATACATATAGAATAGGTACTCCTTAATTGCCAATAAAGTATACAAGTAGTGGAGCGATTATATGGACAAAATAATGAGGCACCAGAGTCCTGTTGTTGAGAGCAGTCTATAATAAATACAGATATAAACAGAGATAAAAGAATCTTCTAAGTTTATATAAGAGAAAACATCCTTTTGTTAAAACTAATGGGACTAATCTGTCCCAGGTAGCTAGAAACCAGCTCAGAAAACAAAACTATTGTATAGTGTGATGGCGAAAGTGTTTCTGAGCCTATGGAAATGGAGGAAAACACCCATTTACCTTTAGGGAGAGAGACAGGCAGGAAGGCTGTAGCTCTCATGCTGAAGCTAAACAGAAAAAAACACTCGTAGCTCCTGGTTACAAGCCACGCCCAAGCTCTGAAGCAAGTAGTAAAGTTAATGAGAGCCACCTGGGGGAGGAGCACGGGACCCTAGTTCAGGCACACTCATATAAACGCAGGGGAATGGAAGGAAATAGGTCCACCAGGGAAATAGAAGGAAGCAGAAACTCGAGGAAGTCTGAAGGAAGGAAGACCTTCAGGGCAGCTGAAGAGAAGAGTATTTCCAAGGACAACACTAAAGAGGGTTCCAGAGGGAAGGAAGCTGTGAGACCGAGTCACAGGAAAAGTTTAACCACAGAGAACGCTGAGGAATGCAGTGGAGCTCTCAGTGGTAGAAGCCATAACCCAGAGAGGAGCCATTGCTGCAGAGAACTGCTTTGGGCTCTAGAGGGAGGAGATTTATAGCTGAGAGAAGTCCTGACGAGGAGCAACGTACTTTGGCAATAATCCAGGAAGATATAGGAAATTTGCCAGCTCTAAAAGGGAACGTGAGTAAATCTGTGACAAAAAGTAATTTAAGTCAGTTAGAAGCACTGTGCCACTTAATGAGAGAGAAGACGCTTCACGGGCCTGCTGAAAAGCCTGTGGGCAAAGAGAAGTCTTATTGGAGGAAAGTACTAGAGCTGCTAGAAGGGGTTAAACCTGAGTTTATACAGGGAGAATTAAAGCAGGATACGGCAAGCACTGATGGTGAAGAAATGCAAACGGAATGTTATGAATCTGACCAGGAGTCCGAGTCTTCTATAATGGACTGTTCTTTATGTCATAAGACTTTGTAATGGTCTTAACTGAAAGGAGAAAGACCTAGAATCTTACTGTCTGGTAAAGCAGAAAAGAAAACAGGCTGGACGTTGTTTAAGTCAGTATTGCTCAAGAATCCTGTGTGGCCTTTAAAAGAAGGAAACAGCTACACGTGCTTTATGTTGAGTGAGGCAGCTAAAACCTTATGCTGAAGGCTGGAACTTTAAGAGAAAACAGCTACATGTCTTTAATGCTGAAGGAAGCAATTAAAGCTTTGTTCTGAATGCTGGAAGTTGTAAGAAAAGTAACTACAAATGTTTTAACCTGACAGAAACAGTTACTATGTGGTGCTGTATGTAAAAGTCTTTTCTTTTGTAGAAAACATGGTGGTTGGAGAAAGAATCCTATATTAATTTGTTTACCATGCGTTGAGCTTTTAAAGGCTCTTTTTGGAAGGTGGAAAACAAAAATAAATATTCCTGTGTTTGCCTTAAACTCTTGGGCCTCAATATTATTTGAACCCACAACTACAATCCCCAGAAGCCCCGGCTCTGGACTATATTAATTCACGTCCCCTCCTCTAGGCAGCCGCCTGGACAGAAGGGGGCGCGACAATAGATAACGCCGCCACCGGCGATAGGAAGAAAAGTCATGCTGATGCTCAAAAAATGATTGTGCAGAAACTCAAGGAATATTCGAAAGGCATAAGAAACTATAAATATGATAGTAAGAGAAAAAAAATAACCCAGAAATGACCTTATATCAAGGACTGCAAGCATAGTAGGAGTCTAAGAGTAAACATCCAATGCTGTCAGTATAAACGCCATTTTTCAAGCAACCTAGTAAGACGGTGAGAAGGCAGAGTCTGTGCTTTAAAGTTTATTTTGGCACCATTGGTGAAGGGAGTCATGGAAACCAGGTAAACAAATATAATAGATGAAACTCAAAAGGATGCCTGCGATCGTATAAACTACAAAAGCGCTAAAGTTGATTGCCAGTCATTGTAGAGTCCCCACCCAAGGTGTCGGCGTCGGTGACTGTGGAGATGGCACTGGCCCCCTTGCAAGTGGTGTTGTTTGAGAAACGCCTTCGAGCCTTTGAAGGTCACTTGGCGGCAGTTCTAGCCTTGCAGAATGCAGACTTTGCAATGCCAGTGTTGTCACTGTACTCCGTCCAGCCCTTCCAGCAGACCCATGTGCTGCTCGCTGAGGCAGGTGCATCGGGTAGGAGGTATGAATTGACACAGATTATGATGGCCATCTCCCCGTCTAGCATGTCAGAGTCCGATGCCCAAGGGCACCGGCACTCACACTCAGGATGACAAGTCCCACCAACGCCTGTCTTCTCCCCAAGTGAGGAGCCAGCAGTAGGAGGAGACTCTGTGCTACTTTGACTTACTCTCTAAATCCGAATCAGAATGCTATCCCCTGTCCGTCTTCCTTGGACGAACCCCGTTTGATCAGGGTGCACCTGGGCTGGCATTACAGCCCCTAATTGATTAACCAATAACTTAGCTAACATCTTGATATCGATATTTAATAATGATATTGTTTGGTACGAACATCCAGAAGCCACCCCTTTTAAGGTATTTCTTCTGTTAAGTACCATGGTGTGTGTGCAGGGCTGTCCTGTCTATTAGGCAGACTAAATAACCAAGATCTTCTCGAGGGGCAAAAAATAATAGAAAAAATATAGGTACAACCCCAATCAAAAAATTGAAAAAAATGAAAAAACTGCCCGTCTGCCAGTAACGGAGGAAAAAAGACCTCAGTATCTCCCTGCATAAACAACTACCAGGAATCAAGTCTGACGGTAGACGCCCAAACGTTAAATGCACCAACACAGACTGAAAATTACATCAATGGTCATAAAAAACCTCCAGCCAACCCAAAGCAGGTGGCAACCAGCAGGCTTTCAGGCAGTTAAAGTGCTGCCGTCACAAACACTAACATTAAACAATGAAGAAAAAGCTCCAGACACTTATCTTATTTTGCATGGTGATGACAAACTGATTTTAACAGTCACGATCTGATGTAGATGGTGAAAATAAAGATGCTTAAAGGATCCCAGATGATAGGGCAGTTTTTTCATTTTTTTCAATTTTTTGATTGGGGTTGTACCTATATTTTTTCTATTAGGCAGACTAGGCAGCAGCCTAGGGCGGCAGGCCATATGCTTCGACACTTATGGCCTAGCGCCCTCCATACACCGAATGTGCCATCCTTCTCCCCCCCCTTGCTGAATTGTGCCATGTTGCCACTGATTCCGGCATCAGGGGAGGGGTGCAGCTAAGCTTGGTGGCAGGCCATGTACTTTGGCACACAATGCCTGCTGTTTCTAAAGCCCCGAAGTTATGTCTGAGGGGGCTCAGAAGTGGTAAGTCATGTGTGCCAAAGCACATGGCCTGCCACCAAGCCGAGCTGCACCCCCCTCGACCCCGCTGCCGGAATTGGCAGTAGTGCGGCTTAGCACTGGGGGGGGGTGTGGCCCAGTGTGTGTGCGGGGGAGGATGGCATGGCTGGGGCTCTGCCTAGGGTAGCAGAAACCCTTGAGCCAATCATGTGTGCACGGGAGTAGGGATAATTAATCCAACTGGAATTTTCTCTTTTTGTCTTGTTTTGCTAACTCCCACATCATTTGAAAAAGATGCTTTAATCTTTTATTTTTCAAATATCTTTATTAAGCCTTAAAGTAGGAAAGGTTTACATACAACAGTGCACATCAAGAGGAAAGCCTGAATACATCAAAATGCAAGCAATACAAAAACGACTCTAAGTCCTGAAAACTAAACATCATAAAACCTCAATTACTAAGCCAAATAAAAACAAAACCAGTTAACTATAGCATTACTCACTCAACTTGTCTTCCCGCTAGAAAACCCTCAAATTGTTCAGGTTCATTAAAAACATATTTATTACCTTGAAAAGTCAAAACACATTTACAAGGATACTTAAGAAAAAAAGAAGAAACCCTAAGGGCCAAAACTTGAGGTTTTAAATTTAAAAAAAAGCTTTCTTTCGTCTCTGAGTAGATTTACAAACATCAGGAAAAATCTGTATAGTTTTACCACAAAAGGAAACTTTTTTTTTGGCAAAGTATAACTTAAGTATCAAATTTTTATCGCTCAGAGAAATAAAGGAAACAAGGCCGGGGTTTCAATTCCCACATGGGGACAAGCAACTTCAGGCCGGAGGGACTGGGGTCTCTAGTCCCATGGCCACTCCTTGTGGCCTTGGGCAAGCCACTTAACCCTCCATTGCCTCAGGTACACTTAGATTGTGAAACCTTTGGGGACAAGGGAATAAAAAGTACCTGTTAGTATACATGTAAACCGCATTGATTCTAAAGAGCGCGGTATAAAAAAGAAATAAATAAAATAAAAATAAAAAAATAAAAATAAGTAACGTGGCCCTGGTAGAAATATTATCTGAAGAGGATTCAAAAAAGGAAGATAAATCCAGAGTTTCAGATAGGGACAGGTGTACCAACTCCTCCCCCATCTGGCTCTCCTTCCCAACTTCGTGAGGAATATAAAATTATTAGAAATTATATTCGAATCCACATCTTCCATCAATAGAACTTCTTGAAGATATTTATGAAAGAGAATGAGGAGATAAATGTGTACAGGGAAAATTAAGAAAGTGTAAATTCTTAGCCCGGGCTTGATACTTCAAGGCCTCGATCTAGTGGTGAATTACCATTTATCCCACATAGAAGAGGAAATAGAAGCATGGGTCAGATCATATTGGTTCCCCAACTTAACCAACGATGACTTACAATCAGCAATCTTTTTATCTCGTTCCACCATCTTATTTACCACTTTCACAGAAAAACATGAAACAACTGCGAGGGATGACCGCAAAGAAACTTCTATGCGTGACACCACTTTCCAGATGTCATGCAACGTAACATCTTTAGGAGGATCAACCATAAAAATATTAGAAGAAAATATAAAGGGAGAGGGAGTCTCCACCAAATTATCCAAAGAAACATGAGTCAGCTCAAAGTTATCTGGAAGAGGAGATTGAGGCCAGAGACTAGCCCCGGGATCCTCCACCGGGGTGGCCTCTGCCTCTTTAGTCAAAATTATCTGGCTGGGTGGGGTTAAACCCTCAGAGACAGAGGGGGAACGGTCTGATAGCGTACTCACAGTTCCAAGGTTAGGTCCATATCCACAGCAGCAGCACCTGCTGCAGTTACAAACTGCAGATGACGATCCATAGGAGCAACAACCTTAACCGCCTTAAAACCAGTGGGAGGCAAGATCATCTTCTTCTTCTTACCCATCAGCACGCCCTGAATCATTTACCACCACTGGACTCTGAAGGGGCTCCAAGGGGGCTGGACATGCCCCTTCGGACATGCGGCCGCATCTCGCAGGGAGTGGGCAATTTAACCCTAGCAGGGGATGATGTCAGTGGTAAGAGTCCTCCTCCTCCCCGCGGTGACCAGGACTCCTAAAAGCAGCAGCAGAGTTCTCCAAAGTGCAGGCTTCCCTCAAGATGCTCTAATCTTTACTATAAATGTATTTATTTTCTCATCGGTAACATATAGACCGATCTAAGAGGTATATTGTCTACAGTGAGCTAACAGCATGAGCTATTTGTAACTAAGTTGAATAACATAGGATCTAATTGCAAACAGCCTGTGCTAACCAAAGAAAGAAAGAGCTGGAAACAGTTACTCACCTTGTAGCTGGCTATGAAGTTCTGATGGCAGAAAATTTCTATACAGAAATGGGGTGGCAAATTTCTTCTACTGGAAGCTTTGTAAGCATTAAAACATCGTTGTACCAGAAAAGCACTGGGATCATGATCCTAAGAGAATTATAGAGAATGAAGAATTTATGATAACTTGGGACATTCCCATTCCGACGGATAAGAAACTGGATTCGAGGAAACAAAACATAGTGGTAAAGGAAAAAAACACCAGAATGACATTGATAATAGAAGTGTCAGTTCCAAGTGATTATTCTATGAATTCTGTGGATAGGGAGAAGATCCTGAAGTTCCAAAAAATGCAGTCAGAGACCAAGAAAATGTGGCATAAATATGCAGAAAAATATCACATCATATCGGGAGCCACAAGCCTGATAAAAAAAACTTCCAGTCACATCTTGACAAATTATCCATACATGTTATGTCTTATGAACTTCAGAAGGAAGCTCTCTTTGGCACAAATACCAAAAGCGAGCGTTAGCAGTAAATTTGAAAGATTGAGATCATGCTCCACATACCCTGGCTTAGGAGTGCAGTTCATGTCTCTTGTGGTATGCGCCAAACTAACCCATTTGGAGAAATTGCTCCTGACAAACGAACAGACACACATACAGAGACAAACACACACAGATGCACATATAGAACTGGATGTGAATACATAGTGGAGTTTGCAGAGCAAGTCAATGCCATAAACATTAGCACACACGGCAGAAGACACAACAGAATAACTAAGACGCAGCCCAGCAGAGACAGAGGGGTGACAGAAGAGGAGGATGCATGATAGGGAAAGCATGGAATAACTGCTAACTTCTGTGTCTCCATGCATGTGTGTCTGTATCTGTGTTTGTATGTGTGTCTGTGTTTGTATGTGTGTCTATGTTTGTGTGTGTGTGTGTGCACAGAAGCTGAACTTATTTTCAATTTGTACAAACAATAAACAAGACCATGCGTGATATCTATTAAGTATTTTTCCCATAGATGTGGGGGCAATTATGTGAAATGTTAAAAGGATACCATTTTATAAAGGCAACATAGCCACCTTTATGCCTTTTATAAAAAAGGCTGCCAGAACTATCCATAACAGAGCTCTGAAGAAGGTGTAAATGTGTGAATGTTCTTGTGAATTCTATAAAATGGGAACTATCCATATGAAAAGAAACTTCGAGTTCAATACAGTGCATTTTAAAAGACGGACTTTGTTTGATATACGATATTAACATAGTATGATGGCAGATAAAGACCAGAATGGTCCATCTAGGCTGCCCAGTAAGGTGGCTAGAGTAGGTGTACCTGCCGCTCCGTGCAGGTCAACCCCCTCTATGCCTTTGTTTAGGGTTGTACCCACCACTCCATGCAGGTCACCCCTCTCTGTTTGTTGAGGTTTAAGAAATAGGTAAGTATATTCTCATTTTATCCTCTTGCTATGAGGGATCCACTGTGTCTGTCCCATGCCAATTTGAATTCCATCACTGTGTTTGCCCCCACCACCTCCATTGGGAGGGCATTCCAAGCATCTACCACCTTTTCAGTGAAAAAGTATTTCCTGACGTTGAAGATTGTGATTGATTATCGTATAGAGGTTATTTTAAAAGCCAGTCACAGTGTGGATGTTCGAAAATATGCATGCAGATGTTAATCCCAGAAATGTCTCTGGTGCAGGGATGGCTAAATAGGCAGAGGAGTGTCTGGGGAGCTGCAATGAACTTAGAATATCTCCGTTTGATTTCAGAAACATTTGGGACTTCTGCAACCTTGTCCACGTTTAGACCTGCTCCAGGCATGAATAGGCATCAGGAAAGTACCCTTTTTAGCTGTAAAACATTCAGAGGGTGTAGAGAAGATGGCATTCTACCATCCCCAGTACTTTGCACAATCACAGTGATAGCAGCAGTGGGATTTGAACCCTGGCTTCCCTAGTTCTTGCCCACTACTCTAACCATTAGGCTATTCCTAGATGACCCTGGTCTAGAATACTGTTCCAGGGATGTCTGTGTAGATGCCCCCGCATATGTCCAAACTGGACACGTCCATGTTTGAAATTGTGTCTGAACTTGGACATGCCTCCTTTTTTTTGTTGTTTTCAGACAGTCTGGCGTGACATCCCAGATTGCACTTGGATGTCATTTGTAAAATGTGCATAAAAAGAAGGACCAAACATTAGAACTTATATTGGAGAATGATGTATGGTATTCAGTAACAGCTGATATGATGATCCGTTATATATTATACAAAAACAGATGACAGATTAATGGCTTATTAAGTAGTTAAAGTTGAGGACTAGTGTACATAGTGTTACAGTTGATTGTTTTACCAGACCTTGAGTTTTTGGATCAGAAATTGTGAGGTACATGCATATTTTATAAAATATCAACTCTTCCCAACAGGGCCTTACCAAGCCATAAATATACCCTGTGTGACTTGCAAACCTGGCGCACCACCCCGCCTCCCCCTGATATCACATGTTTGTCATTGCTCATCTTACCCCACACCTCCATCTCCAGCCGGCTCCCCCCTGTCTGTCTGCCCTTGCCCTACCACCACTTTTTCTGTTCCCTTGGCAACAGCGGCAGCGGAGCAGACCTCCAATTTAAAAAAAGCATGCGGGTCTTTCAGATTCCACGCTTGCATGGCTGGTCTGATCCTCCTTCTTTTGACATGTGCTTGCGTCAGAGGAGGGAGGGGTCAGACCAGCTATGCAAGCATGGAGTCAGAAAGACACACTTTTTTTTTTAATTGGAAGAGGTCTCTTGCTGCCACTGCCAAGGGAACAGGAAAGGTGGTGGTGAGGCAGGGGCAGGTTGCATGGGGAGAGCTGCGGTCAGATCTAAATGCACCCTGTGTGGCTGCACCACTCGCACAGGGCTAGGTATGGCACTGCTGCCCAAACTATGTCTCTAGGAAAGCCCATTCGCAACATGCATAAAAGTACACTCCATCTTGGCACATGTATTTGGCCACACAGTTTTATAAGGGCCTTTTTTCTTACATATACAGTAATGTATTTCACTTGTGGAAAATGCTTTATAAAAATAAACACTAATTTTCAAAGGCATTTTGATCTATTGCAAAATCACCTATTTTAGTGTCTGGGTAAGGTTACATTTGTACAGACTTGAAAATTCAAAATACATGTGCATATTTTAACCTTGAAAATTTTGTGCCCCAGGTAGCAAGTGTAAATGTGAGTGCCGAGTATTCCTCTGATAACTGTCAGTCTGCATACACTTCTGTTTTGTTTTAGTGGGGGTTTTTTAATGTATATTTTTGAAAAGAACAGTATCACAAAATAAATAGAGTAACAGAACACATACTATACAGTATTATCCCCTCCCCACAGTCGAACAACAATGTTATAAACATTGTACACTGGACAAAGCCTTCTATCATCTCTTCCCACCTGTTAAGCATGGATACTCTCCAGAGAAAACCACTGTCTATTATATCCCCCCGTCCAATCCCAATTGTGTTTCTAATACTCTCCCTGCCAGTTCTGGAGCCCCATCGCTCGGGAGACTGCGCCCTCCACTCTAAATAGGCTCTCCATACTTTGGTGAATCACGGACGGTTGCACTGGAGCATGGCAGTAAGCTGCATCATCTTATGCACCAGTTGCAGCTTATTCATCATCAACTCTGTTGGAGGGGGATCCCTTTTCCTCCACCACTGAGCTATAGCCAGTCTAGCCGCAATGTACATAAACCTAATTCAGTCACCATCAGCCTCTTTATTGGGTTCTTCTTGGTAATTTAACAAGGCCAAAGCAGGGGAGGCCGGATCAAACACTTTCGTCTAGAAAAAGCTGGGCCCCGGGGCAGTCCTACCACATATGAATATACGTCCCTACTTGCCTGCATTCTCTCCAACATAGACTATCTCCTAAACCCATCCGTTGTAAACAGCTAGGAGTATAATGCCAATGGAAGTACACCTTATAATTGTTTTCAAGTAAATGTGATGCCTGGACCCCCTTGTATAGTCCCTGGATTACCTTGTCCCATACTTCTTGGCTCCAATGAACCCCTAGGTCCATTTCCCACTTGATATGGTGCGCAGCTTTTGGCTGATTGGTTCCCTACAGAATTTTATTTCCAGTTCATACTGCTAGACCAGTCCAGACAAACGGGTTATGCACCCCTGCCAGCAGATCTTGGAGACAGAGAATTCTACCAGAGCTCTGATAGGCTGGAGCCTGGTGATATAATCCTATCCCTAGGGGTCTCCCTCAGTTTTTCTCTGTCTCCAGCAGATCTGGATGCTTTGTTTTTTTGCTCCTTCAAAAACATTTAAAATGATTTATTTCTTTGTGATTTCTTTTGGAGAGATTATACCCTGTAGTTGCCAGTGTACTTATCTGAGCACCAGGATGATTCCAGCTGAGCTCCTGTATCCTGTCACAGTAGAGATCACTGATGTGAAGACTTCCCAGCACTAGTCAAGAGGACTATTTAGCTGGATGGTAAGCCTCCTAAAATCCAGTCCCTGGGGCTGATTTTAGTGGTGAGGCAGCTGGCAGTGGGCTGAGTAGCGGTCCGTGGCTTCTCTGCACTTTCGGTACTGTGAGTACAAAGCCTGTCTTTCTCCCACTGATGTCTGGTGGTGACTCGATTTATTTTTCTTGATTTTTCAGCGATTTTAGGCATTTCTCTCATGCCTGCAACCCTCCCACCTTGTCCTTTGACTTTTTAAGGTAATTCCTTAGCTTTTGGGGGTTTTAATTCACTCTTTTTGAGGTTTATTTTTGCCGGCGGCCATTTTGAATAGCTAATGAGCCCCGGTTTTTGGCGGGAAGCCAGATTCCTTTTCTGCTTGCTTTCTAGCACCTCTATTGCTGTTTAAGTTTTTTCCACAACACTTGCTAGCTGTGAGTTGTGGAGGGATTCTTTTTTCTCTGCCTATGTATTAACATAATGAATAAAAAGTACGGAAGGCATGAATAGAGAACAGGATGCAATTCAGAGCCACAGTACAATGCTAAGACACTGACCAATGGTGCAGGGCTCATGGGTTCCATCCCCCACTGTGCCCAACAAAGAAGGCTGGCTGAGGCATTACCTATTATGGGGAAGATTGTTAAATGGCTGTTCCTACAAGGCAGAGTTATTTTTTTTTAGTTCTCACTATGCCTTATTCAGGTCTATGCTGCATAGGCTGTCAGAAGAGACACAGGGGCCTCAAGAATCAGCTGTGCTCTTCCCCCAGCGTCTTGATTCCCCAGATAAACTTGGGAACTCCTGAGCCTGGCTTCAGTGCAGCTCTCCATTGGCTTTACGCTGCGCTGAGTCTTTGCCACGAGGGTTTGGACATCCCCAGGAAGATCAGGTATCATTTTCTGAAAGGAAACTGTGAGTAGCCTGTTTTTTTCTTACTTGCCTCAGCTGCCCTGGGTTGATTTCAACTGCACCCGGACCGGCTGCCTCTGAGTTTTGAAGTTCCTACTTTAAATTCTTAATCCACAAACTGCAGCCGGGTTACTTTTTACGTCTTACTGGAATATTGTACCTGTCTTATTCAATATACCATTTGATTGGAATTTTAAGTCAGTGTTTTGGATCCTGACTGTTTTGGGCTCGGCCTAATTAAGCATACTCACTGTAATCTTCAGTACAGCTGGCTTTTGGTTCTACATCCCTCCCCAGAAACACCTTTCAGCCCCTACCATGGAGGTCTGAGTGGCTGCGGAGGGATCAAACTCTAATTTCCCTACTTTCAGTCACTGTAATTGCCTTACCCTGACTTTGAAAGTTTCTCTGTACCAGCACAGTGAATGACTGATAGTTCCCTTCTCAGCTCAGTGAATACCTGACAGTTTTTCTGTGCCAGCGGCCATTTTGTTTTTCTCTTCAGTGTTTCTTTTTGGAGGGAACAGCTCTAGACAGCAGTTTCCACACATTTAAACATGCTGTGGAGGCACGGGAGTTTCAAAATCCTTTTCTTGAAGAGTCTTCGGTTTCCCTGAGCCTACCTTGATTTTTGTTTAAATGCCAAAAAAAAAAGGAGGAAAGGTGGTTTAAGTCTCTACAATGCTTGTTTCTCTGGCTGTATTATATGTGATATGTAATCAGCCGAAGGAGGCATTAATAGATTGCTTGTGTTCCACCTGCACGCTGCATCTCGGAGACTCTTTCCCCATTCCCACTGCGCTGCTAGATGGGTTCATCAGCAACTTATCTCCTCCCTCCTCAGAGCCCCTGCTGCAGGATCTTCCTGCAGGAAAGGATTCAGTCAGCTCCCCTGTCGCTTCCACAGCTGCTGGAGGCCACAGCAGCCTTGACTGACAGTGCCTTCCTCACACTCTTCCATCTGGCATGACGCCTGTGGCTTTTGGAGTCTTTTGGAATATCTCCTACACCTGCCCAGTAGCAGGCAAGCATATGGCGTGGTCTCGCAAGTGGTCCCATAAGTCCTCAGACCTTAGAGCAGTACGTCCTCCTTGGAGCATTGCATGTGCCTTGCGGGGTACTATGGATATTCAAGAAGACTTTAAATCTTCGGAGGTCAGCCCTGACTCGTTGGAGTACGGAGATGGGGAATATTCTCCGTCTGTTTTCTTCGCTGACGGTTCTCAGCCTTTTTCGGAAAGAGGAGTTGCCGGCTCTATTCACACAGGTGATGGAGTCGCTCCCCCTAGCCGACACGCCTGATCCTCCGGATTCTCAAATCCGGTTGCAGCTGGATCCCATTTTCCAGGGCATTCGTACGGCACGCGGTATTGGACAGTTTTACCCTTGGTCTCCCTTTCACTTGGACCGTTGGCTGACATACCCGACGGTTGATGCATTCTGACCAGGGTCATCAGGCATACCACACTTCCGGTTGAGGGCGGAGAGGCGCTCCGAGACCAGCAAGACCTAAAGAGTTGGGAGGCTGCTAAAGATGGGTTTTCCTTTGCCCGCTCTTTCCTTCTTGTAGGGGTGTGCGGAGGTCTAGCAGCTCGGGCCTCCCTTCGATGGATTCAGCAGCTTCCAGGTGTTTCCCGAGTTGGTTCATTTCGAATCCATCACTGCATTCCGGGCAGAGGCATTCTGTGATCTCTTGCGGCTGTCAGCTCGCTTCCTAGTACCGGTGTCGGTAGCTCGGAGATGGCTCAGCCTGCGTCAATGGGCAGCGGATGTTGCTTCATTTAAAGGCTCCAGCGTTTAGATGCCATTCGTCCCGGTCCACCGTTAGAAGGAGGACTGGGCCGTTCCTCTGTCTATTTTGGGATGCTTCAGGTCCTGGATTTTCTAGGGGCTGGGTGCGACACTCGTCGGGGACAGGTGTTTCTACCTCAGGAACGTTTTCAGAAGATCTCTCTTCAGCTCCGCCGCTGCTTGGATCAAGCGGCGCCTCGGCCTTGGGGCTACCTTCAACTCTTGGGGTCCATGGCAGCAACGATAGCCCTCGTTCCGTGGGCAAGAGCGCACATGCGCTGCTTGCCGACGGCGCTTCTATCTCGTTGGTCGCCGGTATCGGAGAGTTCTCGAATCCGGTTGCCTTTGCTTCTGCCGGTGCGCCGCAGCCTCCACTGGTGGCTTCAGGCACACGATCTTCTACGGGGGGTCCCTCTGGAGTCTTTGCGCCGGATCTTGGTGACGCCAGTCGCCGACCTCTCCGGTTGGGGAGCGCCTTGCGGCTTGGCCTCGGCGCAGGGGAGTTGGTCACCTCGCGAAGCCCAAGGGTCTATCAATCGTCTCGAGACGCGGAAAGTGCGCTTCGCTCTTCTTCAGTTTCAGCCTCTTCTGTGGCGGTGTGCGGTTCGGATCCTGTCTGACGCCACGACGGTTGCTTACCTAAGCCGCCTAGGCGGCACGCAATGTCCGGATGTTTCACAGGTGAGGCATTTGCTCCTCCCGTGGGTGGAGGAACATCTTCAGGCTATCGCCGCAGCACATCGCAGGCGTGAACAATGTGTAAGCCGATTTTCTCAGCCGGCACTCTCTGGAGCCCGGGGGCTGGGCTCTGCAGCCGGATGCGTTCCGGTCCATTGTTCACCTGTGGGGACTACCGACCATGGATCTAATGGCTACGGTGCAGGCTGCCAAGACTTCGCTGTACTTCAGCCATTGGAGGGACGAGGGAGCGCACGGCATAGATGCTCTCTCTCAACCGTGGCCGACTCATCTTCTCCTGTGTGTTTTCCCTCCCTGATCCGTGATATGCATGGTTCTCCAGCGGCTCAGAGACCGTCGCGGCCCTGTGCTCCTGCTGGCTCCGAATTGGGCTCGCGGACCATGGTATGCGGATCTCTTCCGTCTGTCTGGGGCGTCGTTTCTCAGCCTTCTGATTCAGGGACCGGTGGAGATGGAAGACCCGGCTCCTTACTCGCTTACGGCCTAGCTATTAAACGCCGCCGGTTTGCTCGCTACGGCTATTCACCTTGCATGGTCGTGACGCTTCTCACGGCACGGCGGTCTACCACGACACTGACTTGCGCTCGGGTTTGGCTTCTCTTGATGGTTGGTGTTCGCGACATAACCTCTCACCCTGGCGTTGCGGTGTTCCGGACATCCTGTCCCTTTTACAGGCTGGAGTGGATAGGGGATTAGCGCTCGATTCCTTGCGAGTACAAGTGGTCGCTTTAACTTGTTTTCGGGGTCCTATAGCGGGGCGATCGATAGCTTCGCATTCGGACGTGTCTCGGTTCCTCTGCGGAGTTCGGGCCTTCCGGCCTCCTCTGCGTTCGCCTGTCCAGCGTGGGCTCTCGTGCTTGTCCTCTGTGCCCTCGTTGCTCCTCCCTTTGAGCCTCTGAGGACCTGTTCTCTTCTAGATTTGACTCTGAAGGCAGTCGTCTTGGTGGCCATAATTTCGGCACGCCGTATTTCTGAGCTCCAGGCTCTCGCGTGTCGAGATCCCTATCTCTCGTTTTCCTCCGAAGGCGTTTTTCTGCGAACTGTCCCTTCCTTTTTTGCCCAAAGTGCTGACGCCGTTCGCGGTTAACCAGCCTCTTTTCTTTCCGTCTTTTCCAAAGGCACAGTGTGACAGTGGTCGGTCTCCGTTGCGGGCGGTGGACCTTAAGAAGGTTCTTTTTCGGTATCTGTGGGTCGCGAGACCCTTCCATATGACTGTTCCTCTTTTGTCTTGTTCGCGGGTTCTCGTCGGGGATCCGCAGCCTCCGAATCTACCATTTCTAGATGGGTTGCGGAGGCCATTGAGGCGGCGTACTTTCTTCTGGGAGAGTCAGCTCCACCGGGACTCCGTGCTCACTCCTCTCGGGCGCAAGCAACTTTGTGGACCGGGAGGTCTCATGTAGTTCCTCTCGATATTCGCCGGGCGGCGACTTGGTCGTCACTGTCCACCTTTGTCGGTCATTATAGGTTGGACATTCATGCCCGTCAGGAGGTCCGTTTTGGAGTTGCTGAGCTGTCGGCGGCCTTGCCCCCCCTTGAAAGCAGGTAGCATGGGTACTGCCCGTTTGTCTGGACTGGTCTAGCAGTATGAACTGGAAGGAGAAATTTCACTTACCGTTAATTTCCTTTCCTGGAATACTGCTAGACCAGTCCAGGACCCGCCCTGCTGTTGGTTGGAGTGCCGCTGGTGCGGTGCAGCCGCCGACCGCGGTTCTTCTCTTTGCCGGTATGCCTTGCCATGGGCAGTCCATGGGTTCGTAGGTGGATACTGTTTTCAGCTCTAGGGAGTTCTTCGGCTCCCTTGTATATAGTTCACTTGAGACCCTCTGGGGTGATGTTACAGTTCATGTTGCATTAGCTTGTGGACGTAACTGAGGGAGACTCCTAGGGGTAGGATTATTTCTCCAGGACCAAGCAGGAAGTCAGTCCTCACATATGGGTGACGTCGGCGCCGACGGAGCCCTCGCGGAGCAATTTTCCCCAGCTTTCAAAGAAAGCCTTTGGGAATTGCAGCGCGCATGCGCGGTCCCCTTCCCGCCCAAGGGTGCTATCTTAGCCAGTCTTCTTTTTTTCCGGGGAGCCCTACAGACGTGCCCGTCTTGTCCCCGCTGAAAAGTTGATTTTTTCGTGATTTATCTCTTTTTTCTCGGTCGGTTCGACGCCGGTCCTTTTCCTGCCCGGACTCGCGACGCCGTTGCGAGTCCTTCTGTTAATTTTTGGTTTTTCTGATTTTCTGTCAGTTTCGTTTTCGGTTTTTCGCTGGCAGCCCGGTCCTTTGACCTTGCAGGGGCCCTTTTTCCCCCGATGGCTGCCAGTGGTTTCAAGCGGTGTGTTCAGTGTGACAGAAATATGTCACTCACTGACACACATGATAATTGCCTCCGCTGCCTCGGCCCGGATCACGAGGAACTGATCTGTGGGGCCTGCAGCAAGATGTCCTCCAAAGCGTTAAGGAGTCGGCGGCATCAGCGGGAACGAATCTTCGCTGATCCCGCCCGTACCCGGACCTCGTCGGAGGCCTCGGCGTCCAGAGGTTCCAGCTCTGACCATCGCCGGAGTTCCTCCGACAGGGGTTCTCCCTCCGGGGACCGTCATCGGAAGGTGAAACCCGCGAGGGCGGCGTCGGTGGACGCTCCTGGTTCCGCGAGGGCCAGGTCGCATAGCCCCGATAGCCGTCCCGGGTCTTTGGAGAAGGAGCATCTGCCGAAGCGACCTCGTCTGGAGTCGGAGTTGCCTGCTCGGGTAAGTCCTGTAGTCCTCCTGGACTCGCCTCCGAGGGGTCCGACGTCGGGCCCGACGCCGTCGGGGCCCGATTCGGGGGCTGCTGGGTCACCTGAGGTCGGACTCAGGTTGACGGCCTTGGAGAGCAGACTCTCTGCCTTCATGGACCAGCAGCGGGCACTGATCGCTAGCCTCGCTGGCGCCTCTGCCCCGACCGCCGGGACGTCGACGTCTAAGTCGACCCCGGAGACCGAGCCGATCCTCAAGTCCATGCGGGCTCGAGTCGATCCTCGGTCGAGGTCACCCTTGGCCTCCCGTTCGGGACCGAGGTCGTTGACGCTGACTCCCTCGGCGTCGGGGCAGCCGACGCCTCCGCCCGCCCGGACCGACCCCACCGATTCCTCCTCGGAGTCGGCCTGGGAGTCTGAAGAGGAAGAGTCACCTGATTCATTTCGGACTCGGTGTGTCCCCTCGGACTCGCCTGAGTCCGAACCTCGGAAACAGTCCCCTCCGGAGGACGCCCGGTTCTCGGACTTCATCAGGGATATGGCCAAGGCTTTGGCCTTCCCTGCGGATCCCGAGGAGGAGCCCCGAGCCGAAGAGCTCGATGCCCTTCAGTACGACTCTCCCGCCAGGGAGCACTTTACTGTACCGGTTCCTCCCATGCTGGAACGACTACTCTTCCGCATGTGGGAGAGTCCGGCATCGTCGCCGGTATTAAGCAAGCGGGTCGATTCCATTTATCGAGTCCGCAAGAGCCTGGCTTCCAAAAAGCACAGCTACCGCACCATTCCATGGTGGTGGAATCGGCCATGCATAGGCTTAAGAGCCAGAAGATGCACTCCTCGGTGCCTCCTGGCAGGGAGGCCCGCAACCTGGATGGCCTAGGTAAGAAGTGTTTCCAGGGCTCTATGCTTGCTTGTCGGGTCCAGACCTACCAGCTCTACATGGGCATGTATCTCAGAGACCTGGCTAAAGAGATAGCCGGATTCTCGGCTGGGCTGTCCGAGGAACCTTTGCGGAGGTTCCTAGCCTTGACAACTGGTATTCGGGAATGCTCCAAATTCATGTCTCGAGCAGCCTATGATGGCTTTGAAGCATCGGCACGGGTGGCCGCAGCCGGCATCGGTGCCCGCCGACAGGCTTGGCTTCAGTCGTCTGACCTTGAACCCTGGGTGCAGGACAAGTTGGTCGATGTCCCCTGCCGAGGTGAGAACCTCTTTGGCAAGCCCATGGCTGAAAAGGCTGCACAAATCGAGACTGAGACTCTCACCAGAACTAGGCTTTCTAGGAAGACCTCCGCCCCTTCCCAGAAGAAGAAGGGCTCGGGAAAGAAGTCCTTTTACCCGAGAAAGGCGGCTGCCTATAAACACTACCCTCAATATCAGGCCTCCGCAGCTCCCCAACAGGGTCAGCAGGCCAAGGGACGGGGTAACGGGTCCCGTAGGCAGCAAACCCCCAAGCCTGCACCACCGGCCCCTGCTCAGCAGGGTGGGGGTTTTTGACTTAACCAGCATAGCCTCTCCCCCTCAGCAGGTTCCTCCCAGCACAGGAGGCCGACTGGTTCACTTTGCCCACAGGTGGTCCAACGTCACCTCAGATGCCTGGGTGCTTCAGGTGGTGAGAGAAGGCTATCTTCTCCACTTCCACCAGGTCCCTCCCTCCTATTTCCCGGGAGAACCTCCATGTCTCCCTCTGCACAGGGACTTACTCCTTCAGGAGTTAGCAAGTCTTCTTCAGGAACAGGCTGTGGAACCGGTGCCCCACCACCTGAGGGGTCAAGGCTTCTATTCCAGGTATTTCCTAATACCAAAAAGAACAGGAGGCCTCAGACCCATCCTGGACTTGCGCAACCTCAACAAGTTCCTCGTCAGGGAGAAGTTCAAGATGCTTACCCTTGGAATCCTTCTGCCCTACCTCCAGCAGGGAGATTGGCTATGCTCCTTGGATCTAAAGGATGCCTACACGCACATCCTCATCCACCCAAGCCACCGCCAATACCTAAGGTTTGTGGTGGCAGGAAATCATTACCAGTACAGAGTACTGCCCTTTGGCCTATCCTCCGCACCACGAGTCTTCACAAAATGTCTCGCGGTGGTGGCGGCTTATCTCCGGCTTCACGGCCTCTATGTCTTTCCGTACCTAGACAACTGGCTCATCAGAGCATCGTCCTCTCCAGAAGTCACAAAAGCCACACACCGCACTGTGACTCTTCTACAGTACTTGGGCTTTGTCATAAACTTCGCAAAGTCCACTTTGCTCCCCTCACAAGATCTCGAGTTCATCGGCGCAAGATTGCACACTCTTCAGGCATGAGCTTTCCTGCCTCTCGACAGGGCTCAACGGCTCATGGACCTAGCCGGCCGCTTTCGCAGCCAGTCCCTGGTCTCCGCCAGGCGCTTCCTGAGACTACTCGGCCATATGGCTTCCACCGTCCACGTGACCCCCAATGCCCGCCTGAATATGCGGCCTGCTCAGTGGTGCCTTCGCAAGCAGTGGCAACAGGCCACGGGTGGCCTAGCCGACTTAGTGCGCATCTCCGACCCGCTGACCTCTTCTCTACAGTGGTGGCTTCATCGGCCGAACCTGGTGCTCGGAATGCCTTTTCAGTCTCCTCCGCCGGCTCAAGTGCTGACGACCGATGCTTCTCTCCTGGGATGGGGAGCGCATTGCCAAGGGGCATGTACTCAAGGTCTCTGGACCACGTGGGAGTCTGCGCAGATGATCAACTTCCTGGAGCTCAGAGCAATCCGTCTGGCTCTCAAGGCTTTCTCCCACCTGACTTCTCACCAGTCCGTCCTTGTCCAGACGGACAATCAAGTTGCCATGTTCTACGTGAACAAACAGGGAGGCACGGGCTCCTTCCTTCTCTGTCGAGAAGCACAGAGGCTCTGCTCTTGGGCCGTCAGCCACGGCATTCTTCTCAGGGCCGTTTATCTCCCAGGCCAAGAAAATTGCCTGGCGGACAAACTCAGCAGAATCCTCCAGCCGCACGAGTGGCGCCTGGATCCCTTGGTGGTTCAGAAACTTTTTCTGAAGTGGGGCCTCCCCACGATGGATCTCTTTGCCAGTCCTCTCAACCGGCAACTTCCTCGCTTCTGCTCTCGGCAGCCGCATCCCCTTCGAGTAGCGGCGGATGCTTTTCTGCTCTCATGGTCGAAAAGCCTTCTGTATGCTTTTCCTCCCATACCACTAGTCTCCCGAACTCTTTTCAAGGTTCTCCGAGACAAAGTGTCCATGATCCTGATAGCTCCTCGCTGGCCCAGACAGCCGTGGTTTCCACTCCTGCTGCAATTAGCGGTGGAGGATCCGTTCCCTCTGGGGTTTCATACAGATCTCCTAACACAGGATCAGGGGTCCCTGCTACACCCCAACCTCAGATCTCTACATCTGATGGCCTGGCTGCTGAAAGGGTAGTCCTTGCTCCCCTTCTATTGCCGGCAGAGGTGGAAGAGGTCGTCCTAGCTTCCCGGCGACCTTCTACCCGTAAATGCTACGCCCTTAAATGGCGTCGCTTTTCCGCTTGGTGTGCCCAGCAGTCTCAGGATCCCTTCTCCTGCTCGGTGTCGGTGATCTTGCAGTACTTGCTCTACCTCTCTAATCTGGGACTTAAGTCCAACTCCGTCAAAGTTCACCTCGGTGCTCTCTCAGCACATCATGTGCCGGTGGACGGCAGACCTCTTTCCGGCGACCCTCTCGTGGCGAGGTTTCTCCGAGGTCTCCTTCTACTTAAACCACCTCTGCGCCCGCCAGCACCTGACTGGGATCTGAATGTGGTTTTACAGCGGATCACCTGTCCGCCTTTTGAACCTATGGCTACCTGCTCTCTACGTTTTCTTTCTTGGAAAACCTTATTCCTGATAGCCCTCACTTCCGCTAGACGCGTAAGTGAATTGCAGGCCCTCGTGTCTGATCCCCCTTACACTCGGTTTTACAAAAATAGGGTAGTCCTACGGACTCACCCAAAATTTCTTCCAAAAGTGGTCTCCCCTTTTCACATCAATCAGGAGGTGGTACTTCCCACCTTCTTTCCCAGGCCACACTCCAGCCGAGCTGAAATGGTCCTGCATACCCTGGACTGTAGAAGGGCATTGAACTTCTACCTTGACCGTATGCGGGAGCACCGTAAAGCTGCTCAGCCTTTTGTATCTTTTGACCCCAATAAATTGGGACTCCCGGTCTCCAAGCGTACTCTGTCCATCTGGGTTGCTGACTGTATCGCTTGGGCTTATGGGGCGGCCGGACTCTCCTTAGAAAATCGAGTCACGGCTCATTGTGTTCGGGCGAAGGCTACGTCAGTGGCTTACCTCCGCTCTGTTCCATTGGCAGACATCTGCCGGGCCGCTACTTGGTCTTCGAGCCAGACTTTTGCGGTCCATTACTGCCTCGAGAGGGAGTCCCGCAGGGACAGTGCTTTCGGACAGGCAGTCCTCCGAAATCTCTTCGAGGTTTGAGCAACTCCTACCCTCCATCCCGGATGGGGGCTACCGGTGGGTAATAATTCAGCGAAGATTCCTTCCTTCTGTACTGCTGAGCTAGAGGGAGCTCATTTTTTCTGCTTAGGGTCTCCGGTAGCCTTAAGCTTGGGAGTCCCATATGTGAGGACTGACTTCCTGCTTGGTCCTGGAGAAAGCGTAGTTACTCACCTGTAACAGGTGTTCTCCAGGAGCAGCAGGAATCAGTCCTCAAAACCCTCCCTCCTCCCCTTGGAGTTGCAATTATCTGCTTTAGTTTTTTTGCAAATTTTTATGCTGTCTTTTAGCTATGTCATCTGACTGGCTAAGATGGCACCCTTGGGCGGGAAGGGGACCGCGCATGCGCGCTGCAATTCCCAAAGGCTTTCTTTGAAAGCTGGGGAAAATTGCTCCGCGAGGGCTCCGTCGGCGCCGACGTCACCCATATGTGAGGACTGATTCCTGCTGCTCCTGGAGAACACCTGTTACAGGTGAGTAACTACGCTATCACCAGGCTCCAGCCTATCAGAGCTCTGGTAGAATTCTCTGTCTCCAAGATCTGCTGGCAGGGGTGCATAACCCGTTTGTCTGGACTGGTCTAGCAGTATTCCAGGAAAGGAAATTAACGGTAAGTGAAATTTCTCCATAACCCAGAAAGGCTTCAGTTCTTCAAAAGTGTGACAACCACTTTATGTCCAGATTTGGCCCACCGCCCAAAGACCTCTGGCCTCCCACCTTCTGAAGGTGGGGTCTAACAGGCCGGGGCGAACAAGGGATTATATCTTAGTGGGGATAGCAAATAAACGGGTCCTGACTCCAATATTTTTTGGCACACAGACTCCCACATTCATAGTCGGTGTGGTCCACTAATTTCCCACTTTAACACGCCCTGTGTTACTTCTACCACCCCAGGGTAGATAGTGTAGCGGGCATGCAGCAACTCAATCTTGCTCAGTCCCAATCCACTCCTTCTTCCAGGGACAAATTTGCCACTCCACAACACTCGGGTTTTTGCTGATAGATAGTATCTTTTAAAATCCGGGGTACCCAGACAACACTCCCCTCTTGGCCTCCTCATTATTCCGCCAGCCACTCTGTGCTTCTTATTAGACCACATGAAGTTGTCCACTCCCTTCTGCCACTTCCTAAATGACTTGTCTGGTATCTCTATTGGTAAGGAATTGAATAGGTATAAAAATCTGACAACTACCATCATTTTTACACTATTAATTTTTCCCACCCACGAGAGCGACATCTTCCTCCGTTGCCGTAAGTCATAGTTTATATTCTTCCAAAGGGGTTCAGAATTCAAACTAAATAACTTAGTGGAGTCAGCTGGAAGATTCAGCCCAAGGTAGCGGATATGCGAGTTGATCTGCTTAAAGGGAAGCTTCTTAAGTAGTTCTGTTTTAACCCTTGGGGGAAGGAACAGCTCCAACAGGTCAGACTTTCCTGCATTCATTTTAAATCCTGAGACCATTCCAAAAGCACCCAGCTCTTCTTCAACCGCTTTCAGGGAAGCTAGGGAGCTAGCAGCAGTGAAAAGAAGGTCATCAGCGAATAGGGAAAGTTTATATTGTTTTTGTCCCATTTGAATTCCCACTTTATCTTAACACGCACGTACCCTTAACGAGTACGTGCTTGGGACCTTAACGTAATATTGGGGCAGCTCACACACCCACCCTTTGAGCCTCTGGCTAAATCCCACCTACGATACCTCTCATGGAAGGTGGCATTCCTGATTGTACTCACCTCCGCTCGCGGAGTTAGCTAGCTTCAGGTCTTAGTGGCAGAGGTGCCTTATACCAGGTTCTACAGGAAAAAAGTGGTTCTCCAGGACCAAGCAGGAAGTCAATCCTCAAATATGGGTGACGTCGGTGCCGACGGAGCCCTCGTGCGGAGCATTTCCCCAGCTTTCAAGGAAAGCCTTTGGGAATGCAGCGTGCATGCGCGGTCCCCTTCCCGCCCAAGGGTGCCATCTTGCTCAGTCTTTCTTTTTCCGCGGAGCCCAACGGACGTGAGTTTGTGTCACCCGGTAAAAGTAGATTGTTTCTGCGATTTTCGCTTATTCTGATCCGGTTCGACGCCGGCTTCCCTTCCCACCTGGACTCGGTACAGCGGTATCGGGTCCGGCATTCTTTTTTCATTTTTTGTCCTTCGTGACTAGCGTTCGCACCTTTGTTTGTTATTTTCACTGGCAGCCCAATCTTTTGACCTTGCAGGGGCCCTTTTTCCCCCGATGGCTGCCAGCGGGTTCAAAAAATGTGATCGGTGCAAGAAACTTATGTCTCTCACCGATACACATGACTGCTGCCTCCGATGCCTCGGGCCCGACCATGATTCGCTGGCCTGTGGCCCGTGCAGCAAAATGTCGTCGAAGGCACTTTGAAGCCGTCAGCACCAACGTGAGAGAATTTTCTCAGAGTCTGTGTCCGGACGGGTCCGGACTTCGTCAGAGGCCTCGACATCTCGGGAGTCGGAGCCCAAGCGCCGTCGTCGTTCCTCTGAGAGGGGGTCTCCCACCCGGGAGCATAAAAGGAAGAAGAAGCTCATGAGGGCGGTGTCGGTGGAGGCCCCTGGGTCCTCGAGGGCGAGGTCGCGTAGCCCTGACCGCCGCCCCGGGCTCTCGGAGTCGGAGAGGCCGTCCAAACTACCTCGTATGGAGCCAGAGTCCTCTGGGAGAGCCGACATCGGGGCCCAACACTGTTGGGGCCCGAGTCAGAGGCTGCCGAGTCTCCTGACCTTGGACTCGGGTTGACGGCCTTGGAGAGCAGCTTGGCTGCCTTCATGGAACAGCAGTGGGTGCTGATCACCGGTCTGACTGGTGCATCTGCCCCGACCCCAGAGACCAAGCCAATCCTTGAGTCCATCAAGTCGAGTCGATCCTCGGTCAAGGTCCCCCTCGACTTCCGATGCGGGGCCGAGGTCGTCGACGCTGGTGCCCTCGGCATCGGGGTGGGTGGCACCGAAGCCCACACTGCCAGAGCCGCTTGACTCCTCATTGGAGGAGTCGGCATGGGAGACGGAGAACGAGGAGTCTCCGGACACCTTCCGGACCAGGTGCGTCCCTTTGGACTCACCAGAGTCTGAGCTTTGGAGAAGATCCCCCCCAGAGGATACCCGGTTCTCGGACTTCGTAAGGGACATGGCCAAGGCTTTGGCACTCCCTGCAAACGCCAAGGAGGAGCCTTGAGCCGAGGAGCTCAATGCCCTCCAGTATGACTTTCCTTCGAAGGAAGCCTTTAGACACAAAGCCTTGGCGCACTTATCTCCTCCCATGGCTTTCACTACCATCTCTATGCTGATGACTCCCAAATCTACCTCTCTACACCTAATATTTCTCCGGAAACCCAGTCCAAGATCTCTGCCTGTCTTTCGGACATCGCTGCCTGGATGTCTCATCGCCGATTGAAACTGAACATGACGAAGACTGAACTCCTTGTCTTTCCACCCAACTCCTCTCCCCCACTTCCCCCCCTCTCAGTCCATGTCGATGGATCCACTATCCTTCCTGTTCCCTCTGCCCGCAATCTAGGGGTTATCTTTGACACCTCTCTCTCCTTCTCCGCTCATATCCAGCTTGTAGCTAAGACCTGCCGCTTCTTTCTCTACAACATCAGCAAAATCCGCCCCTTCCTCTCTGAACACACTACCAAAACGCTTATCCACTCCTTAATCTCCTCTCGCCTCGATTACTGCAACTTACTCCTTGCTGGTCTCCCCGTGAGCCATCTCCTTCCCCTTCAATCTATAGAAAATCACGCTACTCGACTAATCTTCTGCCAGCCTGGCCATGCCCACATTACTCCTCTTCTCAAATCACTTCACTGGCTCCCCGTCCAATTCCGTATCCAATTCAAGCTTCTCCTACTGACCTATAAATGCATTCACTCTATGGCCCCTCAATACCTCTTATCTCTCCCTACGTCCCCTCTCGAAATTTGCGCTCTGCTACAAATTACTTCTATCAATGCCTTTCACCCGCACTGCAAACTCCCGACTGCGCTCCTTTCACCTTGCTGCACCATACGCCTGGAACAGCCTACCTGCGTCTGTGCACAGGCATCCTCCCTGGCCCTCTTCAAATTCAGGTTGAAGACCCACCTCTTCGCCGTTGCATTCAGATCCTGACTCCATCCTCATCTTACTCTAACCCCCGTCAATGTTTATGACCAACGTTGACCACACTCTACCTTGCGCAGAACTGACTAATGCTCTATACTGTTCTAACTAGATTTTAAGCTCCGATGAGCATGACTCTGACGGGCAGGGACTGCCTCGTGTATGTTGGCCATCTCTTGTAGGTTGGCTGTGCAGCGCTGTGTGCGTGGCGCTTTATAAGTGCTGAATAGTAGTAGTAGTAGTAGTAGTACTGTACCGGTTCCTCCGATGCTGGAACGGCTGCTCTTCCGTATGTGGGAGGCACTGGCCTCGGCGCCGGTTCTTAGCAAACAGGTCGATTCCATTTATCGAGTCCGTAAGAGCCCTGGGTTCGAAAAGGCGCAGCTACCGCACAATTCCATGGTTGTGGAATCGGCCATGCACCGCCTGAAGAGTCAGAAGATGCACTCCTCGGTACCCCCCCGGATGGGAGGCCCGGAACCTGGATGCCCTCGGTAGAAAGTGCTTCCAGGGCTCTATGCTATCTTGCCATGTCCAGACTTACCAGCTGTACATGGGCATGTACTTAGGGGACCTGGCAAAGGAGATTGCTGGGTTCTCAGCTGGCTTCTCCGAGGAACCCTTGCAGAGATTCAAGGCCTTGTCAACAGGGATCCGAGAGTGCTCGAAGTTTATCTCTCAAGTAGCCTATGATGGCTTCCAGGCTTTGGCCCAGGTAGCCGCGGCCGGCATCGGTGCACACCGTCAGGCCTGGCTACAGTCATTGGACCTGGAGTCATGGGTGCAGGACAAGTTGGTCGATGTCCCCTGCCGAGGTGACAACCTATTCGGTAAGCCCATGACTGAAAAGGCTGCAGAAATCGAGATTGAGACTCATCAGGACAAGGCTGTCCAGAAAGACTTCTGCCCCTTCTCAAAAAAAGAAGGGCTCGGGAAAGAAGCCCTTTTTCCCGAGGAAGGGTGCTGCCTACAAATCCTACCCTCAATATTAGGCCTCTCCAGCTCCCCAACAGGGCCAGCAGGCCAAGGGGCAGTGGCATGGGCCCCGTAGGCAGAAGACCCCAAGCCGCCAGCTCCGGCTCCTGCACAGCAGGGAGCGGGGTTTTGACTCCCACAGCATAACCTCTTCTCCACCGCTGGCTCCACTCAGCACAGGAGGTCGGCTGACCCTGTATGCCTACAGGTGGCCAGCCATCACAGGGGATACCTGGGTACTCAGCATAGTCCAAAAGGGCTACATGCTCCACTTCCACCAGTTACCCCCCTCCTACTTTCCAGGGGAGCCTCCAAGACTCCCTCTACACAGAAACCTCCTCCTTCAGGAGTTGGCAAGTCTTCTAAAGGAACAGGCTGTGGAACCGGTGCCTCACCACCTGGAAGGGCAAGGCTTCTACTCCAGGTACTTCCTGGTACCAAAAAGGACAGGAGGCCTCCGGCCTATCCTAGACTTGTGAAACCTAAACAAGTTTCTGGAGAGGGAAAAGTTCAAGATGCTTACCCTTGGGATACTGCTGCCCTACCTCCAGCAGGGAGACTGGCTATGCTCCTTAGACCTAAAGGATGCTTATACTCACATCCTCATTCATCCTGACCACAGACAATATCTCAGGTTTGTGGTGGGAGGAAACCATTTTCAGTACAGGGTACTTCCCTTTGGCCTAACCTCTGCTCCCAGGGTTTTCACCAAATGCCTGGCGGTGGTGGCAGCTTATCTCAGGAATCGGGGAATTTTTGTCTTCCCATACCTGGACGACTGGCTCATCAGGGGCCAGTCTCTCCAGGAAGCCAGACAAGCCACTCTTCACACTGTCTCTCTTCTTCAGCATCTGGGCTTTGTCATAAACTACGCAAAGTCCACTTTGCTCCCCTCTCAGAGCCTAGAGTTTATAGGGGCAAGATTAGACACCCTGCAGGCAAGAGCTTACTTGCCCGAGGACAGGGCCCACAGACTGATGGACTTAGCCAACCAGTTTCAGAGCCATTCTCATGTTTCCGCCAGGCACTACCTGCGGCTCCTGGGCCACATGGCATCCACGTTACATGTGACTCCAAATGCCCGACTGCACATGCGGGCTGCTCAGTGGTGCCTCAGAGCTCAGTGGGCGCAGGCCACGGGCGACCTCCGAGACAGAGTAAAGGTGTCCAAACCACTTTTGGATTCCTTAAAGTGGTGGCTACATCTCCCAAACCTTCTCAGGGGAGTACCTTTTCAGGCTCCAGCACACACAAGGGTGCTGACGACCGATGCTGCCTTAAAGGGCTGGGGTGCACATTGCCAGGGCATGTGCACTCAAGGCCTCTGGTCTCCTCGGGAGGCCACACAGCAGATCAATCTTTTGGAGCTGCAAGCAATCCGCTTAGCTCTACAGACTTTTTCTCATGCCCTCTCTCACCAGTCCGTCTTAGTTCAGACAGACAATCAGGTGGCAATGTTCTATGTGAACAAACAAGGGGGCATGGGGTCCAGGCTTCTATGTCAAGAGGCGCTGGCCCTTTGCTCCTTTGCAGTAAAACAGGGCATGTTTCTCAAAGCAGTTTATCTACCTGGTCAGGAGAATTTCCTAGCAGACAAGCTAAGCAGGATTCTCCAGCCTCATGAATGGCAGTTGAATCCATGGGTGGTCCAGCAGATCTTCCTCCACTGGGGACGTCCATCCATCGATCTCTTTGCCAGTCCGCAAAACCGTCAGCTGCCCAGGTTTTGCTCCAGACAGCCGCATCCCCTGAGAATGGCAGCAGATGCTTTTCTGATCTCTTGGTCTATGGGCCTCTTATATGCGTTTCCTCCCACGCCCCTGGTGGCCCGAACTCTGTTCAAGATTCTCCAGGACAAGGCCTCGGTGATTCTGGTAGCCCCCAGATGGCCGAGGCAACTGTGGTTTCCACTGCTGCTGCAGTTGGCGGTGGAAACTCCATTCCCTCTGGGGTTGCAACACGATCTCCTCTCTCTGGTCTTGCGCCAGTACCCTTTCCCGCCCCGGCCTTGGTATCGGGTCGGTTTCTCTTTTTTCTACTAAGTTTTGTTACAGGTGAGTAACTATGCTTTATTTTCTTTCAGGTAATGGCCAATTGCTACCCTTACTCCACTGCATACTTCCTCATCTTCCAATTGGGAATCATTAAGTCTCCAGATACCTTGGGGGCATTTACTCCATCCCAATTCAATATCTGCACATACAGGCATTGATAAAGCAGGCAAAGAGAGAATATGAGAAGAAACTTGCTGTGGAAGCAAAAACGCATAATACTTTTTCAAGTACATTCATAGCAAAAAACCTGTGAGAGAGTCAGTTGGACCATTAGATGATAAAGGGGTAAAAGGGGCAGTAAGAGGGGACAAGGCTATAGTGGAGAGACTGAATGAATTCTTTGCTTTGGTCTTTACTGAGGAAGATGTAGGGATGTTACCCATGACTGAAGTGGTATTTAAAGGTGATGGTGCAGAAGAATTGAAAGAAATATCGCTACACCGGGTAGATGTATTACTATTTGATAAACTGAAGAGTGGCAAATCACCTGGACCGGATGATATACATCCAAGGGTGTTGAAAGAACTGAAATATGAGATTGCAGACCTGCTATTAGTAATCTGTGAGCTATCATTAAAATCATCTGTAATACCTGACGATTTGAGGATCACCAATGTAAAGCCAATTTTTAAAAAGGGTTCCAAGGGTGATCCAGGAAATTACAGACCGGTGAACCTGACGTCAGTACCGGGAAAAATGGTAGAAACCATCATAAAGAACAAAATTACTCAGCATGTAGATAGTGTGATGAAGCAGACGCCAGTAAACCCATGGAGGTAGAAGAAAACACTGATCTCTTTAAAGGAAATGATATACATAAAGTGCAGTTAGTGAGAAGTGCAGCTAGAGGGAGCATGCACGGAGATTCAGAAGGTAGGCTGACACGCCCAGGTTGGGATGATGCAAGAACTAATTCAAAGCATAATCAGATACACCTGGTCAGAGGAACAGAATCCTTACCTAAGAAACAGCTTTATAAGCAAAGCATAGACAAGCCAGAGGGGAGAGGAGCGGCACGAGCCGCAGCAGCTGCTGATAGAGAAGAAAAAGAAAGGAGACGGCTCCAAAGAGAGGAGAAAAGGCAGTTGAACTTGCAGCCCTTACAGGAAAGGAACAAGTTCCAGGAGAGCCAGTTTCAGGCTGGGAAGCTCCAGAAGGAAGTCTTCAGGAAGGACAGAAGGAGAACCGGGAGAGTGCCTGGTAGGGAGAATACCAGAGACACAGACCCAAGAGTTCAGAGGTACCTTCATGCTTCTTCCCCTGTATGTGAGCCGCAAGGAGTTCAGAGGTGGATGAACCAGGCTCAGCCCAGGAGTCTAAGAGACACAGATCTGAACCGGGAACTGAGGCCGGGTCACAGAAAGGCCTGGAAGCCAGGGAGCCGTAAGAGCAGCCAAGGCAGCTGGAGAAAGGTTTGGGAACCTATAGAAAGAGTGCTTACCAAAAATCCTGTTGCATATTTGCCAGACCGGGTACAGCCAGGCTGGAGAGCCTTAGGAAGAAGTTCTGAAGTAAAACCAGGAATATATGGGGAAAGCTCAGGGGCCACAGATATCTCAGCAGAACAAGAGGCTATGCAGATAGACCCTGCTGAACCTGACCCTTTGCTAACTGAATGCCCTATGGACTGTACGTTTTGTTGTACTGGGAGTTTAGAATCCTCGAGAGAAGGCAAGATATACTTTTGAAACACAGTTTTGTTTGACAAGCTGAAAGAAGAAGCTTTGCTTTTGTTTATATAACCTGTTTTGTTTGAACCCTGCATAACACACCTTTGTATATAGTTTCCCCTATTTGCCAAGTTTATACTCCCTGTTAAATGTAATGACCAGACATATGTAAATTGTCGGATATTTTCTGTTCAATGTGAACCGCGCTGATGTCTAATAGTGCGGTATATAAGAATTGTTAATAAATAAATAAATAAAAAAATAAAAAACTAACAAAGACTGTGAAGCATATCCAAGTTTTTGACCTATGTAAATACCTTATGTGAAAATCCTGAACAAGGTGAAAATCCTGTTGTCTTTGTTTGAACCTTTTGTGCATTAAGGGAATAAAACCGTATACTTTACCATTCACATGGCTTACACAACTATTCATTAGGAAGAAAGGGACTACTAGTACCAGAAGGCTTCTGGGCTAACAAAGGTTTCTACCTTCAATACAACAATAATGTCCACCCTGACCTTTACGCATGTGGCTAAAGGGGTGGGGTTGTGACAATAGTCATGGTTTAATGGGAGACAGCCAACATGGCTTTAGACAAGGAAGGAAGATCTTGTCTTACTAATCTGTTATGTTTTTTTGAAGGTGTGAATAAACAGGTAGACAAAGGTGAGTCAGTTGATATAGTGTATCTGGATTTTCAGGAAGCCTTTGACAGGGTCCCTCATTAGAGACTTTTGACAAAACTAAAAAATCATGGGATAGGAGGTGATATACTATATGGATCAGGAACTGGTTACAAGATAGAAAGCAGAGGGTACGGCTAAATGGCCAGTTTTCCCAATGAAGAAAGGTGAATAGTGGAGTACCCCAGGGATCTGTGCTGGGTCCGCTACTTTTTAACATATTCATAAATGACCTGGAAAAGGGAATAATGAGTGAGGTTATCAAATTTGCAGATGACACAAAACTATTTAAAGTTGTTAAAACCCAAGAGGATTGTGGAAAATTGCAAGAGGATCTTGATAAATTGGAAGACTGGGCATCCAAATGGCAGATGAAATTTAATGTGGACAAGTGCAAAGTTATGCACCTAGGAAAGAACAACCCAAACTATGGTTACACGATGCAAGGTTCCACGTTGGGAACCATTACCCAGGAAAAAGATTTAGGTGTCATCGTGGATAACATGTTAAAACCCTCTGCCCAGTGTGCAGCAGCAGCCAAAAGAACAAATAGAATGCTAGGTATCATAAGGAAAGGAATGGAAAATAAAACAAAGGATATTATAATGCCTCTGTATCATTCCATTGTGTGACCGCACCTTGAATATTGTGTGCAATTCTGGTCACCGTATCTTAAAAAAGATATAGCGTTATTAGAAAAGGTACAGAGAAGAGCCACCAAAATGGTAAAGGGAAAGGAAGGATGCTCCTATGAAGAGAGGCTAAAAAGGTTAGGGCTCTTCAACCTAGAAAAGAGACAGCTGAGGGGAGATATGAAAGAGGTATATAAATTAATGAATGGAGTGGAATGGGTAAACATAGATCAATTGTTTACATCATTAGAATATAAAAAGACTAGGGGACATGCAATGAAGCTACAGGGTAACCTATTTAAGACTAATAAGAGAAAATATTTTTTCACTCAATGTGTAATCAAACTCTGGAATTTGTTACCAGAGGATGTAGTAAAAGCTGTAGGTGTAGCTGGGTTTAAAAAAGGTTTGGACAAGTTCCTGGAGGAAAGGTCCATAAACCATTATTAAAAGGGACACGGGATATTACTGCTTGACCCAATGCAAGCATTGAGGAACCTGTGCCTCTTGGGGAAACTGCTAGGTACTTATGACCTAGATTGGCCACTGTTGGAAACAGGATACTGGACTTGATGGACCTTGGTTTGACCCAGTATGGCATATCTTATTTTCTTATGATCCAACCAAGTTTGATCGGCTATCCAACACCAACTTAACCCTTTCAGTATGCTCTGGGAGACCCACATATAATCCAGTCTTGAATAAGATAGATAAACTGATGAATAATGTAATCCCTTTCACCTTTATGGAGTTCCCTCCAGCCATCTGCTAGGTTAAAATATTTGGCCCAGGCCCACAAGCTCTGGTTGTTGGCGCTGTTACCTAAGCTGCTCCCCTTGGAAGTATCCACTCTGGGGTCAAGGGCCAAGTTAAAATCTCCATTAATCACTAGGTCCCCTTCCACAAAGCTCCCCATTGCTAAGGCCAGTTTATCATAAAACTCCCCCGGTTATTGTTTGGTCCATAAATACTACCTATCATAATTATCTGCCCCCAGATAGATTTTTATTAGCAGATAACATCCTTCCCGATCGCACAAGATGTCAAGAAATCTAAATGATAGGTCATTAGCCAGGGCAATAGCCATCCCCCCTCTTTTTTTTCTGGGCCTTGTTGGAGGCAAACTGTATTTGTTTGTGCTTGGGGAGTGTGACCCACCCTTCATCCCTCGGTAGCAGATGTGTTTCCTACATACAAGCAATCTGAGCTCTTAACTTTAACACTTCCTTAGCCAGAAACTATGTTTCAGTAGATAGTTTAAGCCGCTAACATTTAACATACTTATTTTTTTATCAGTGGCATCTTGTAGTCGGCATTTTTATATTATCTTTGGCCTTGTCCATCCCCTCTCCTGTCTCCCTTCCATCCCCCTCCCATCCTATTGTAAACCCCTCTATTCCTCTCCCCCTGCCCTCCCACTTACAACAACACAGACTTCCATCTACATCTCACCCTGGCCCCCTCATTCCCTTAACATGTCCCCTCCTTTTTTTTTTTTTTAACTTATATGTGCCACTCATTCCATCAATTACCCCTACAACCAGCAGCAAAAGGCCCTGCAACTTCATATCAATAACTCTTAATATGTCCTCAATGTTCTCAGATGGCTGAAGTCCTCTCTTGGCCTGGCTTCTCTCCTTGGTGCTGAAGATGCCGCCCTCCTTTCTGTGATCGCTCCCATATGGGTTAGGTTGCTCCAGGCTGCTTCGCTGTTTCAGGTCTACCCACCAGGACCGGTGGGGAAGGCAGATTGTTCCATCCCAAATCCTTCAGTGTGTTCAACACCTCCGCCGGTGTTGAAGCTTTAAAGGATTGGCTTTCTACAGTAAATTGTAGTCCACACGGATAAAGCCAGCTGTATCTGGCATTCCCATCCCGCAGCCGCTGGGTCACTCTTTGGAATTCCTTCCTTTGCTACATTGTCCCAGCTGAGAGGTCAGCATAAAGTTCCAGTTCCACATTTTCCCAGGCAAATGAGTGCACTTTTCGGGCAGCCTGAACATATTATGTCCTTTGTCGCATATTCGTGGAAACATGCTAACACATCTTGCGGTTTCCCCCCTGCGGATTGTCCCGTCACCCTATGGACTCAGTCAACCTTACAGCACAGCGATGGAGAGTCCATTTGAGCTGCTTGTACAATCACTCTACACAGCTGAGCCTACCATCCACCATCGCTGAACTCTCTGGCAGGTTCCGTATTCTTACATGACAGCATCTGAATATATTTTCTAGATCCTCTGTTTTGAGCAACAGTTCCTCATACTTTTCGTTTACTCCTGAGACTAGTCGCCCCAGTTCATTAACACTCTCTCCATGTTCTTCCAAACAGGTCTCTGCGTCTTCAACACGCTGGCTCATGTCATGTAGTTTGGAGCTCACATCGGCCAGCCATCCATACTAAGACATTGTTTTTTACCCCTTAGACATCTTCCTTGAGCTCTGTGAACCACTGGTGCATTTCTTGTTAGAGCAATTTGAGCTCTGCTGTATCAGTGCTATCTCCTTTCTCTTTAGCTGCACTAAGCTGTGCTCTGCTCCCTTTATCAGGGCCTGCCATTTTCTAGCTTGCATCTCCTTCGCTCACTGTAGTGCCGCTTTTGAACGCAAACGCCTTTAAGTCTGTCCCCCCTTTCTTTGTTGAGGTAACCATGGGCTTAGCTGCTAGGCTGAGACTTAGATTCAGCTAATCTGGCATCTGTTTCATCCACTTCTTGGAGGGTACAGCTCAAGATGACTGAGAGCTCTCGACTTAAGCTGTCAACTCATGGTGTGACATCACCGGAAGCCGCATGCACTTCTGTTTTGAAAGTTTGGCAAAGTTCACACAGTGAAAACTATATATGTACTTTTTGCCTTTGCGTAAAGTTCGTTTGAGAAAATTATCCCCATCTGGCTCTACAACTATTAAAATGCAAAAATATTCATAATGTTATGGCCTTACAAAAGGGCTTTCTCTCTGTCCTTTCAATACTGGCCATCTGTTATCACTGCCTCAAAGTTTAGGCCAATACATGAATTAGAAGGGTAATTCCATAGGATGATAATCCTGAAAATAAAACTATTGAACTTCAAATACCAACCCCAAGTAATGTCATATCTGCATTTTGATATTTAGTGTAAATATGTTTAAGACATTCCTGAATTATTTTCTCCCCCTAGGATACAGCAAATCAAGAGCGCAAAAAAATTGAAGAATTAAAAATTGAAAACAAGAAACTGGAAAAACAAAAAGGAGAATTAATGGTGGGATTTAAAAAGCAGCTGAAGTTAATTGATATTTTGAAAAGACAAAAGGTAAACCTGTACTGTATAGATAATTCTTTGTCATTATATGAAAGTATCTTATTTTAACTATGACATCCATTCCAAGTTCTTTTATATGTTGTCCTACACACATAAATAGCAATGCATGGAATATACGAATGAGATAATAATGAAATTACTGCACCGTGTAGGTCAATTAAAAGATTAATGAACATCCGTTTTCAAACACAATGGTTTGACATGAGCTGCCTGGGGAGCATTATTTTACACAGCATCTTCCAAAACCGTTCACATGGATGTTTTACCCTTGTCAATCAGGGTTCAGTGCTAATCACAGAACTAAAATGGTATTGTCATTTGTGGTGGTTGAGATCCATGTGAGAGCAGACAAGCGTCTAAATAACCTCTGGTAATTTTGGACCTCTCTGCAGCTTATGACATAGTTGATCATGCCATTGTTTTACACTGCCTGAAGAGATTATATTTTTGGCTGTCCATCTGTGGAGGGTTGTTCAAGTGAGTTATTTGATCTCAAAACCCCTTATTTAACATCTGGCTGCTGTGGTGTCACTGATCCAGACGTTTGGGGTAGTGTGCCACCTTTATGAATAAAGGATCTATTGCTGATCTTGTCTCATATGGACTTCTGCATTTTATTGTATTAAGGTTTACGAAGAATCAAACGCAAACAGATTCAGCTGATACTAGCAATAAAATCAATATTAAGGGAGAGAAAAAATTGACCTTATAAACACACTGTTGAAAGAGCTACACTGATTGCCACTAGAAGAGAGAGTAAATGTAAAATAGTTTCACTATTTATTTAAATATTTGCATAATGATGGACTTCAGTATTTGCCAGCTTAACTTCATTCCTATATGCCTACCTGTCATTTGTCACAGGTGGCACTCCTTGTAGCAGTTTATCAGAGTATTGAATTCTGAGTAGCTAAATGCTATGCTTCTCTGGGACCAAGCAGGAAGTCAGTCCTCACTTATGGGGTGACGTCACCGACGGAACCCTTGTGTGGCAACCCCCTCCCAGCTTTCACAGAAAGCCTTTGAGAGATCCAGCACACATGTGCGGTTGCCTTCTCGCCTGAACGGAGCCATCTTACCTCAGCCTTTTTTCCCGCGGAGCCCTCCAGACATACCGGAGAAAAGGTTTTTACCCTGTTTTTTTTTTTTTGCTGCGCGATACTACTTATTCTCTTATTTTTGCCATCCTGTGCCTCCTGGTATAGTCACTACTTCAGCACAGTGTCATTTTTTGGGGTTTTACTTTATTTTCAGGGTGCTCGTTTTTTTTCTCACGCCCTCCTGGTCGGGGCATTGGAGTCTTTTGACCTGACATGTCCACCTTGACCAGTTACTTTAAGAAGTGTGCCAGATGTGGACAGACCATTTCCATCACGGACAGCCATAACTGGTACCTACATGTGCTCTCTGCTTGCAGATGACGTGCAAGGGGATAAAGAACCGTAAAAAGCAATGGGAATCATTGTTCATCTCCAAGACTTTGGCATCAACTCCAGCATTGGCATTGATGTCCTCAAAGGATGCCACTGAAGGATAGCCTCAAGTGGGGACCAAACCCTTTGGGAACTGCGAGGTCATGGGACTCTGGATTTGAGGCTCTCCCTCGAAGGGGAATGTTCCCGGAAGGAACGGAGTCTGTCCCAGTCATCGTCGAAGGGCGATGCCGCATCCAGGGTGACAACCCATGGACATTGCCATCAAAACCTTCGATGTGACTCTGAGGGCAAAGACTGGGATCGGCTTCGAAGCTGCCCTGGTGGGAGGAGATGCCTCCCATGACCTCAGAGGGTCAGTGCGGGACTCCTGAGCCTGTTACCATCGAGGAGACCCCCCCCCCCCGAAGGGACCGGCATTGAAAGGTATTCCCCTGATACCATCAGCTGTAGAGCACTCCCTCCTAATGGAGCGGTTGTTGACTCTCGAATGCAGCCTGACTGCCTATATAGTTAAACACAAGCCTCGGGAACTGGGAACCTCTGGTTCCTCGGGGCCAGTGACGGCACCGTCCAATGCGAGTGGCCTGCTGGTGGAGGTCCAGCTGATTTTCGAGAAACATGCTTTCCCCTCCGGTTCCCAGGACCGGTCTCTGTCCCTCTCGGGGCGGCAGATCTCCCCTCAGTGCTTTGGGCTCTGACCACCGGGTATCGCCACCGGGGCATCAACATGGGTCCCATTCCCGTTGATACGTTGAGTTCCTGTCTGACTCAGGCTCCGAGTAGGATACTGAGGAAGAATCCCTGGAGATGGTGCAGCACTGGTTTGTCCCTTTTGGATCCCTCACCTCCATATGAGCATAGGAGATTCCCTCCCAAGGGCCTATCCTTCTTAGAGTTTGTCAGGGATATGGGGAAGGCTTTACCCTTCACCATTGAGGCCAAGGAGCTGAAGATACTCCAATATCCAACTCCCTTGAAGGAAGTGATCACTGTTCCGGTGTGCTCTTTATTTATTTATTTAACATTTCTTATATACTGCCTTTCATGATATCAAGGCGGTTTACATTGAACAAACTGAAATTACATTGAACAGGGCATGGAGATAACTATTTTACAGGGAACATGGGCAATGGAGGGTTAAGTGGCTTGCCCAAGACCACAAGGAGCACCTGTGGGACTAGAAGCCCCAGTCCTTCTGGCCCAAGGTTGCTGTCCTCTAGTGGGATTTGAACCCCTGACCTTCCGGCCTGAGGTAACTTGCCACAACCACTAGGCCACTCCTCCACTCAAGAACAGGGGGGGGGGGGAGGGGGTGTCTGATTGAAGTGTAGGAGTGTGTTCTTATCCTGGAAAAGTTGCTATTGAGGATGTGGGAGACCCGGTTATGGATCCAATTGTGAGCAGGCATCTCGATTCCATGTATCGGGTCTGAAAGAGCACAGGCTTTGAAAAAACACAATTGCCTCACAACTCCATGGTTGTGGAATCGGCCATGTACCATATTAAGAGTAACAAGATGCACTCCTCGGTGCCCCCTGATAGGGAGGCACACACCATAGATGGTTTGGGCAGAAAATGTTACCAGGGCTCAATGCTCGTGGCACATATCCAAATGTATCAGCTGTACATGGGCATATATTTGAGAGACCTGGTGGGGAGCTTGCCAGATTCTCAGTTGGCTTATCTGGCGACCATCTTTACTGGTTTCTGGAGCTTAGTTGCTATGGTCAAGGTATGCTCCAAATACATAATTCATGCAGCCTACGATGGCTTTGAGTCCGTGGCTAGAGTGGCTGCGGTGAACATTGGGGCTCGCCACCTCTCATGGCCACAGTTGTTGGACTTGGAGCAGTGGGTTCAGGACAAGTTGGTCGATGTCCTGTGTCGGGGAGAGAACCTCTTCGGCAGACCCATGACTTGGAAGACTGCAGAGTTGAAGACTGAACAATTCACCATGAACAGGTTCTCGAGGAAGACTGCTGATCCTTCCTGATGGAAGGCCTTTATTTATTTATTTTATTTAGCTGTATTTATATCCCGCTTTTCACCAGGTCAAAGCGGTCAATTGGGGGATACATTTAACACAAGGGGATATGAGACACATATGTTAATACTTACAGGGAACATGGACAATGGAGGGTTAAGTGGCTTGCCCAAGACCACAAGGAGTGCCTATAGGACTAGAAATCCCAGTCCCTCCGGCCTGAGATTGCTGTCCCCAGGTGGGACTTGAACCCCTGGTCCTCCGGCCTGAAGTACCTTGTCCTAACCACTAGACCACTTCTCCCATCCGGGGGAGAAAGTCCTTCTGCCCAAAAAAGAAGAGAGTTTACAGCACTTATGTCCTATAGCATTCCTACCATTGTCCCAGCAGACCAAGGCCCAAGGCCAGAAGCAGCGTTGGCCTAAAGTCCCAACCAGTGCCACAGCCCTTCTCCTTTCTGGTCCAGTTCTGCAGCACATTGGGGGGGCATCTCTCACAGCTTTTTCCCATCATTGGCCCAGCATAACCACCAACACCTGGGCTCTTCAAGTGGTAAAGGAGAGCTACCTCCTACACATCAATCAGACCCCCCCCCCCGTTCTTTCCAGGGGAGTATCCTTTGGAACCTTACCATCACAGACTTCTTCAGCAAGAGCTCAATGGCTCTTTAACAAGAAAGAGCAGCGGATGTTGTTCCACCATCCCAAATGAGAAGGGGATTCTACTCCCATTACTTTCTGGTTCCAATGAAAACAGGCAGATTCTGTCCCATTTTGGATCTCCACAATCTCAATTGCTTTCTAGTGCACAAGATATTCAAGATGGTATCTTTTGGAACCTTGCTGCCCTACCTCTAATGGAAAGATTGCCAATGCTTCTTAGATCTCAAAGATGTCTATACCCACATTCTCATTTACCCCTCTGCACCGGCAGTACCTCCGCTTCGTCATCAGTGGACATCACTACTAATACAGGGTTATACCTTTTGGACTTATGTCCACCCCAAGGATTTTCATAAAATGTCTGGTGGTTTTCTTCGCGTGCAGGGCATCTTTGTCTTCCCCTATCTGGATGACTGGTTGGTCTTAGGCAGGGCACCGGATGGGGTCCGTCTGTTCTCACAACGTACCATCCAGGTGCTGGAGCAGCTGGGTTTTGTAATGAACTACCCAAAGTCTCTCCTGCAGCTCACTCAGTTCATTGGGGCTCTTCTAAATACCACGGCAGCCAGAGCCTTCCTTCTCTCAGACCAAGCCCAGTGCCTCGTCATTCTGGACCAGGACATCCAACATTGCTCAACGGTCTCGGCTCACCAAATGTTTCGCCTCCTAGGCCACATGCCCTCCACATAACCCCATCTGCCCAATTTAGACTCTCTGTACACAGTGATGTCAGGCGATGAACTGTCTCACGGACCAGGTCAGGGTGACTTCACCACTGAAGGACTCCCTTCCCTGGTGGCAGCAGCCAACTCATCTTCTAGCGGGACTTCCCTTCCAGGCCCCGCCACACCAGCGAGTGCTGACCACGGATGCCTCCATACTGGGCTGGGGAGCCCATCTAGATAGACTGTGTGTACCCAGGGTCTCTGGACGATAGGGGAGAATCTTCATCAGATAAACTTTCTCGAGCTCAGGGCAGTAGCAAATGCCCTTCGAGTCTTCCAGCAACAGCTGTCCAACCAGGTAGTGCTCATCCAGATGGACAACCAGTTGGCAATGTTCTACATCAACAAGCAGGGCGGCACGGGCTCATATCTCCTCTTTGGGAGGCCATTCGACTCTAGAGATTTGTCAGCAAGCATGGCATTCTTCAGGCAGTCTACCTCCTGGGACAGGACAACACATTGACGGACAGACTCAGCAGTGTGCTGCAGTCGCATGAGTGGACTCTCTTCCAGAAGTGGGGCACTCCGTCCATGTCCCTCTTTGCCGCTCCTCACAATGCCCAGCTGCTGTTCTGCTCCAGAGTTCCCTGTCACAATTGGGTGACCTCTGATGCATTCCTCCTGAACTGGGGCAAGGGCTTGTTTTATGCTTACCCACCAGCTCTCTTGGTGGCCAAGACCCTTTTCAAGGTCCAGATGGACATAGTCACCATGATATTCATTGTCCCACACTGGCCCAGGCAACCATGGTACCCCTTCCAGGCACCACCTCTTTACCTCGGCCATGCCCCGGATCTGCTCTCTCAGGAAGAGGGGACCCTCCTCTCCCTCAATCTTGTCGCTAGCCCTCATGGCTCGGATGCTGAGAGGGTAGCTCTTGCTCAGTTTCACCTGCCTAGGGTCTCTTTGCATCCTGCAAAGATTCCACGAGATGTGGCTACGCCTTCAAATGGCACAGATTCTCTGTCTGGTGTGCAGACAGATCCCTCAAGCCTTTCTCCTGCTTGGTGGAGCAGGTTCTAGTGTACCTTTTACGCCTTTCTCATGCTGGCTTGAAGTTTAATTTGGTCCAAGTACATCTTAGTGCTTTAGCGGCCTACCATTACACCATAGATGGTTGGTCTCTTTCCACCCATCCCCTTGTTGGAAGCTTCATGAGAGGCCTCTTGCTTTCCCGTCCGCCGATCTGACCACTGGCAGTGGTGTGGGACTTTAACATGGTCCTTGGGCAGCTGCTCTCTTCGCCTTTTGAGCCACTTGTCACCTGCCCTCTCAGGTTTCTGTCCTGGAAGGTCATTTTCTTGGTGGTGCTTCGGTGCAAGAATCAGTGATCTGTAGGTGCTGGTGGCGCATGCACCCTATACCAGGTTCTACAAAAACAGGATGGTCCTCCATGCTCCTAAATTTCTTCCTAAGGTGGTTTCACCTTTTCATCTCAACTAGTCAGTGGTACTTCCCACCTTCTTTCCCAGGTCTCATGCGAACAGAGCAGAGGCCTCTCTCCAAACCTGAAGTGTAAGAGGGTGTTGGCTTTCTATCTGGAATGAATGAAAACCCATTGCCGCTTCTCCCAGCTATTCATTTCTTATGATCCAAACAGGCTGGGGATGGCAGTTTCTAAGCATACCCTTTCCATTTGGGTGATTGACTGACACTGCTTTGCCTGTGCCCAGGCTGGACTTTCCTTAGAGCACTATGTCATGGCACACAATCTCTGTGCCATGGCAGCCTCTGTTGCTAACCTGCGCTCTCTCTCCTTGCTGGAGATCTGCAGAGCCGCAATGTGCTCTTCTGTCCACACTTTCGTAGCCCATTACTGCCTAGATATGGATTCCTGGCATGACAGCACCTTCAGCCAAGCTGTACTCCGGCACCTTTTTGGGAATTAATGCAACTCCTTCCCTCTGGCACTTTTGTCTGTCCAGGCTATCAGAGAATCATTCTCTTGCTTGATGCTGGAGCCGTATGTCGACTCTCTTGGAACATTAGTGTTTTTCTGCTGTTCTTCATAGTTTGGTTATTTTCTGGTTGCCCCATTGGGCGATTTGCTTATGCAGTAGTCTGTAACTATGGGAGTCCCATAAGTGAGGACTGACTTCCTGCTTGGTCCTGGAGAAAGCGTTGTTACTTACCTGTAACAGGTGTTCTCTGAGAGCAGCAGGAATCAGTCCTCGCTACTCTTCCTCTTCCCTATGAGGTATGATGGCTCTGCTCGGGGGGGGGGGAGGCGACCACGCATGCATGCTGGATCTCTCAAAGGCTTTCTGTGAAAGCTGATGAGGGTTCCCATGTGAGGGCTCAATCGATGACATCACTCCTTAAGTGAGGACTGATTCCTGCAGCTTCCAGAGAACACCTGTTACAGATGAGTAACCATGCTTTTGCACCTTCAAAAGGATATAAACAGGATGAAGTTAGTACAGAGGGTGGCTACTAAAATGGTTAGTGGTCTTCATTATAAAGCATATGAGGACAGACTTAAGGATCTTAATATGTACACCTTAGAGGAAAGGCAGAATAGAGGTGATATGCTTGAGATGTTTAAATACCTCCGTGGCATAAATGCACAGGGGGAGAGCCTCTTTCGGTTGAAAGCAAGTTCTGCTATGAGGGGACATGGGATGAGGGTGTAAGGGGATAGATTCAGGAGTGATATGCGGAAATATTTCTTTACGGAAAGAGTGGTGGATCCGTGGAATAGTCTCCCAGTGGAGGTGGTAGAGATGAGGAAAGTATCTGAATTCAAAAAAGCATGGGACAAACACAGAGGATCTCTAAAGGAGAAAAGGGAACTGTTGTAGTTGTTGATAGGGAAGAACAGACTAGATAGGCCATGTGGTATTTTTCTGTCATCATTTTTCTGTTTGTATGTTTTTTTCAATGTTGCTGTCTAGTACTATGGAAAGATGTTTTTGAGTCTCGATATTTGAAATTCTACAAGAAGACAAAAGCATGTTTTTCAGTAAAGTGTTTGAGTATTTTGTTTAATTCATATTATGATGTTATGTACAGAAATATTAAGGAATTTATTTTCTCCATGGACAAGAAAAATATAACCGCTTTGACCCGGTGAAAAGCGGGATATAAATGCAGCTAAATAAATAGAAAATATAACCATCCATATAGATGGATGATGTCATCCCTGATGATGCCAGATCAGACTTGCTCTCCCAAAATCCAGAAGACTAGAAAAACTCTCTGGGCATGTGTGAGTAAGCCCTCCCATGTGAACATTGCATTGTTCCTCCCTTTCAGTCTTCTTCATCCATGGACTTGTTTATTTAGCATTGCTTATATACCGCTTTTCACTGGGTCAAAGAGGTGTACATTCAGGTACGATATATATTTCCCTTGTCCCTGCTCACAATTTACGTTATGTACCCGAGACAACGGAGGGTTAAGTGGCTTGCCCAAGGCCACAAGGAGCGCCTGTGGTTGCTGTCCTCCAGCGGGATTTGAACCCCCTGCCCCAACCACTAGTCTATTCCTCCCTTCTCTTTAACAATTGTAAAATCAGTCACGTGCTGTCCCAATGAAAAAACTGGAGTGAGCCCCCCTCCTCTGCAAACACTAGCAGATCACTTCCTCATGAAGCCCACCACAGACCTCAAGGGCCCCAATACTCATCCACCCATTAAGGAATTGTCCCCTTCTCCTCCACCACCTGGAGTAGCTTCCATTCTATCTCAATGGAACAAATCGAGACCATCATTTCCAACGTCAACACCCCAACATCCCCGCTCGAACCGTTCCTGGTCAGCTGGGTCAAAATATACCATACTGGCCTGGCTCTTCTCATACTCAAAATCACTCAGCTGTCCCTCACCTGGGGATACATGCTCACCAGCCTCAAGCTAGCTTCCGTCCATCCGATCATCAAGAACACTCTCCTTAACCCAAGCCTCCCCACCTCCTAAAGGCCTATCACAAGCACTGTTCCCTCTAAGCTGTGCGCGTGTGCGCGCGCACACACCTCACTGAGCGAGCGCACACACTTTACAACAGAGCGCACAAAAATTACGGTTCTGATTCTGATAGAAAACAACACAGACGTCTTAAAATTTAAAAGTTGTTATGTATTTACGGTTTTCACAAGTTCTACAATGTTTTCTAGTGCAATCAATGTGGTGTACATACTGTATTCTGATGTGTAGTCAAATTTTAAAGTATATAACTCTGAGTGTCATTATGTGGCGCACAAAAATTTAACCTTCCTTCAAAAGCTGCACAGCTGATATTTTATGCGCACACGGCCTACAGAAAGTTAGAGGGAACATTGATCACAAGCCTCCCATTTTTAGCCAAGGTCATTTAAAAAGTAACGCTGTGCCAACTTCAAGACTACATCACCACTCTTGCTCTACTCTATTTACAACAACACGGCTTCAGACCCAAACACAGGGTGGAAACACTCCTAACTGTACTCACCGACAGACTCATGAAAGGTATGGACAAACCATACCAAGGCTTCATCATGATATTCCTCGCAATCGCTTCTGCATTTGACTGTCATCCACAAAATCCTAATATCATTATTACAATCCCTGGGAGTTTAGGACATCACATTGAAATGGTTCCCATTATATCTCACAGACTAACAACAATAGGCCAAGATCGGATCATACACCTCAATACTCTGCAACCAATGACAAGGAGTCCTGCAGGAATCAGCACTATACATTCAGCCTCTCTGCCGCGTTATCCAAGTCCATAATGTATTATCTCCAGTGACAGGCAGGAAGTCAGTTTTCACATATGGGTGATGTTAGCACCAACGGAGCCCAGTATGGGAACACTTCCCAGCATTCAATAGGAAAGCCTTTGGGAGTGTTACTCCATGCCTGCATGGTTGCCTTCCCACCTTAGCTCCTAGTCTCCTCAGTCGTCTTTTTTCTGCGGAGCCATCAGGACCTCATCCCTGTCAGCCACGTCAAGAGACTTCTGTATTTTTTGTGGTACTGTCGAGTACTTCTCTCTTTTTGCCTTTTGTTGCCGACTTGACTCTCCATCGAATTCTGCTCCAGTTCTTTGATTTTACTTTTTTTTATAAGTTTTTCTTTTCCTCTTTTTTTGTTAAGGCCTTTGGCCTACCCCATTCATCATCGCAAAACAATTTGACTTTGCCTCAGTTCTTTTCCCAGAAATGGAAAAGTCTGGAGTGGTTTTAAAAAATGCTCGAAGGGTTGCAATACTATTTCTATCACCAACGAGCATAGCTGGTGCCTCAAGTGTTCAGGCCCAGACCACGATGTAGATTCCTGTCCCTCCTGTCACCATATGACTGCCAGAGGTAGGAAGAAGTGGGATAAATAGAAGGCTAAGCTGTTTCCAACAGACTCAGCTCCTTCGGTGCACTCCATCTAAGTCCTCCCATACCTCTATATCACCACTTAGTCAAAAGGACAAGCATCGAGCTGAGTCTTCAGTGCAGAAGAAGAAGACATCTATGTCGAGATCATCGACCTCTAGGTCAGCATCAGATACTGAGCATAGGCATCGTCGCTGACACTCCTCTAACTCCGATGCAGACCATCCAGTGAAGCAGCCCTGGCGGGAGACCTCATCCTCCAAAGCTGCAAAGGGGCTCGGGGTTACCCCCAAGGTTCAGTCCTTGGTGGAGCCCCCGATACTGGTGTCAGGAGTTGTGGCCCACACTATTGTGTTCTGAGCCACTCCTCCTCCAGTACCATGTCATTGCTATCGAAAAGAGCATCGCTTCGCTCCTTGCAGTAGTGACAAAAAATGGCATCTGGGATATTGCAGTCGGCACTGGTTCCACTAACACCGGCAGCCTCAGAGGTACCTCTCGCTACCCTTCCGCAGGCATCGCCTGTGTTGCATTGCTCGGTGGACCAACCACTACCGAGGTCTTCGGCGCTGCCACACCCTATACCCTCGACGTTTAAACACCCTTCCTTATCGTTCCTCCAGCTTAGTCCTCTACGTATGAGTAGTGCACCTCCTCCTGCAGCATGAAGACTGGACCAATCAAAATTCAGCATCACTGGATCCAGCATCCTGGCTTTCCCTTGTCCTCCAGCGTGTCCAGTCTTCATGCAGCAGGAAGATGTTTGTGAGCCGGGCTGGGCTCACTAGTCAGTCAGTTTAGGACTTAGTTTCTAGCTAACCTTTTATTTTTCCTTTATTTGGTCCCTATTGGGGTTTCTATTTTTTTTTTTTTTTTACTATAGGAAAGGAGTACCTGTCTCTTTAATTTCTGTGGAAACCGGCACTCCGGAGGAGGGGGGGCTCAGCAGAGGTCCCTCTCCTGCTCAGCCAAAGCCACTTGCAGTTACTTTTCTTTTACTTGGTTTGGATCTCTGTGCCCAAGGCTGTTCGGGGCAGAGCTCCTGCGGCGGCTGTCCAGCGCCACAGTTCCTGGAAGGTAGGACTCTTTGCGTTGAAAGTGCCCACGGGCTGCTCGGGAGCAGGCACGGTTTGTGCAACGGCCCCTGTCTTTGCCGCTATCGCGTTTTTTCTTTTTCTTTTTTCTTTCTTTGTTTAGCATTTGTTTTCGGAGCGGTTTTCTTTTGCCCGAATCTTTGTTTCCGGACGGGAGCGGGCTATTTCGGCAGGGCCTTGACCGGGCTGCTCTTTTCGGCGCCAAATTTCTCCCGCGCCTCAACTTGGTGGGTAACCGCGGCCATTTTGTTCCTCGCGGTTCTCTCCTTCACGCGGTCCATGCGGCCGCGGTAGGCTGTCCCGGAGCCGCAGGCGTCTCTCCGCTGACCCTATTTTTGGGTGCCTCCGTGGTTCTTTCTTTTATTTCTTTTATTTTTCCTTTTTTCTGGGCTCTCCCCTTCTGCGGGAGTGTTTTGGGCTGCTAGGAGTAATTTTAACGTGCTGAGCAGCCTGCCTGCGTTTGGGTCAATTTCTGTTAAAAAAAACAAAAAAAAAGAAAACAATAAGAAGCTCTGCTTGCTGGCAGCCACCCAGTATCTGGCTAGGGCTTGCTTCTTCTAAGAGTCGGCGTTCCCTCTTTCAGTAGTCTGGGCGCAAGTGATCTCTTTCTTCCCCCCTGGGGTGCAGGGTGTTTTGGCTTCCATGCCATCGGGGTCCCCGTGTGTCATTTGTGGATCGCGGAGGGGCGCTTCAGCAGAGACGGGCGTCTGTCAGCGCTGTGCCTCCGTGTCCCTCAGTATGGAGCAGCGGCTGGAGACTTCATTGGCGGTTTCTTCCCTGTCCACTACCGCGCCTATGCTGACGGACTCGCCCTTGGAAGGTCCCTCGGGGACAGCCCCTGCTCTTTCTGTAGGCGTGGGGGCGCAAGCTGACCTCGGAGGTGCTTCCCTCTTGGAAGACTTTTCTCCCGATTTTATTTTATTGATGCATCAAGCGTTTTGTCGCCGGCGTCAAGGGGTTGCGCTGGGTTCCCCTTCGGAGCAGGTAACTGCCGCACAACCTTCTGTGAAGGACTGTGGTTTCTCAGGTGTATGAGTGGCTAAGAGGCCGCGCCCACAGGAGCCCATGTTGTCTGATTCGGATTGGATAGAGGGAGAAGATCATGAGTTGGACATGGAGGAGGAGGTCTTAGAAGAAGGCGAACTCCCTGAGCCAGAAGATCAGGCGAAAATCATACATGTCTTTTGCAGAGAGGAATTGCCTGCGCTCCTGTCTGAGGCGCTTCAGACTCTTGGGCTGGTTCCAGCACCGCCGGCTGAGGAGGACGATGGTGCGGACCCCATCATTCAGGCTGTCTGTCAGACACAGGTGGTTTTTCCCATGCACCGGGTCATTGACCAAATGATACAAACAGAGTGAGATGCCCCCGAATCTGGTCTCAAGGGGATAAAGATCATGCATAAGCTGTATCCGTTGTCAGACAAGGATCTAGACCGGTTCCGTTTGCCTAAGGTGGATGCGGCAGTCTCGGCGGTTACTAAGAAGACCACGATCCCTGTCGAGGGTAGCGCGGCCTTAAAGGAGCCTCAGGACCGGAAAATGGACGGTTTGTTGAAACAATCATTTGAAGCGGACGCTGTGGCGTTACAGGCTTCCATTTGTGGCGCTTGGGTTGCTTGCGCCTGCCTTCGCTGGGTTCAGCGTCTTCGACAGGCGGCGCCTGCGGAAGCCGAGGACTTGGCCGAGCTTCAGCGCTTGGAGTCTGGTTCGGCGTATCTAGCGGATGTCCATTATGACCTTATCCAGGCGCTTTCTAATAGTATGGGTTCTTTGGTAGCGACTCGCCGAGCCCTTTGGTTAAAGAGTTGGGCGGCGGATGCTTCTTCTAAGTCTCGCCTGGGCAAGTTGCCTTTTAAAGGCAAGCTGCTCTTTGGAGAGGATCTTGATAAGTTGGTCAAGGAGATGGGCGAATCCAAGGGCGGCCGTCTGCCGGAGGATCGCCCGAAGAGAGGGAGGTCCCTTCCTTCCCCTCGGGGTCAGTTTCGGGACTTTCGTAGATTTTGGTCACCCCGTTTTGTGGGGTCGCAGCGAGGCAGGTATCTCTTGAGATCTCCAAGTTTTCGAGGCTTCCGAGGGGCCTCTAGAGGATTCGCTGCCGTGGCTCCGTCCGCCGCTCGCAAGCCCCAATGAAGGGCTGCGGGTTCAGGTGGGGGTAACTGCGATTGGGGGTCGCCTTCGGCAGTTTCTCTCTGCTTGGACCCGTATCACGTCAGATCGCTGGGTTTTGGAGATTATTCAGGACGGGTACGCCTTAGATCTTGCCAGACCCATTCTCGATTCCTTCGTGGCGTCTCCCTGCCGGGGCCCTGTAAAGACCACTCATGTTCGCCAAACCCTCGATCGCTTGCTCCGGTTAGGGGCCGTCGTTCCTGTTCCGCCGGCGGAGTATGGTCTCGGCAGGTACTCCATTTATTTCGTGGTGCCAAAGAAGGATGGTGCTCTTCGTCCCATTTTAGATCTCAAAGGCGTGAATCGCTGTCTTCGAGTTCCACATTTTCGAATGGAAACCCTGCGGTCCGTAATTGTAGCGGTCCGCAAAGGCGAGTTTCTTACCTCTCTCGACCTGTCCGAGGCCTATCTCCATATACCTATCCGGGAGTCCCATCAAAAGTATCTCCGGTTCGCGCTTCCGTGGGGTCACTTCCAGTTCCAGGCGTTGCCATTCGGGCTGGCCACCGCTCCTCGGGTGTTCACCAAAGTCATGGTGGTGGTGGCAGCAGCCTTACGTCAGGAAGGGGTACTGGTTCATCCCTATCTGGACGATTGGTTGATACGCGGGAAAACTCGCTCAGAGAGCGAGACAGCCACGGTGAGAGTCGTCGGGCTTCTACGGTCTCTCGGCTGGGTAGTCAACCCGGACAAGAGTCACTTGGCTCCGACTCAGTCGCTTGAGTACCTGGGGGTACTATTCAATACTTGCAGGGGTGCCGTGTTCCTCCCGGAACGGAGAGTGCTAGCTCTCCAGTCTCTCGTACGCCGCTTTCGGAGGGCTGCGGCTCCGTCAGCTTGGCACTATCTGCAACTGTTGGGGACGATGGCGGCATCCTTGGAAGTGGTACCTTGGGCTCGCTTCCACATGCGATCCTTGCAGAGGGCCTTGCTCCGTTGCTGGTCCAATCAGAACGATTCGTTGAACAAGCGTCTTCCCTGCCCGTTGACGGTTTACCAAGATCTGAAGTGGTGGTTGCGCCCATCCTCGCTCCAAGTGGGGATGCCCTTGGAACAGCCGGACTGGCTTCCGCTGTTGACGGATGCCTGTCTCTCGGGCTGGGGCGCGCACTGTGGGGAGCTAGTGGCGCAGGGCCGCTGGTCCCAGCAGGAGAGCGGTTGGTCGATCAATCGTTTAGAGCTGAGAGCCGTTCGGTTGGCGCTGCAAAGCTTCGAACTCCAGGTAACGCACCGAGCGGTTCGAGTTCTCTCAGACAATGCCGCGACCGTGGCTTACATAAATCGGCAGGGAGGTACCGGAAGCATGGGCTTGGAAGCGGAAGCCCAGTTGCTGTTCGCGTGGATAGAGCCCCGGTTGCAGACGATATCGGCGGCGCACATTGCCTGGAAGGACAATGTCACGGTGGATTTTCTCAGTCGAGTTCACGTGGATGCCGGCGAATGGGAGCTGAATCCTGCGGTATTCCAACAGTTAGTGCGTCGTTGGGGTAAGCCGGTAATGGACCAGATGGCCACCTTTCGCTCCGCGAAGGCGCCTCATTTTTACAGCCGTCGGCGGGAGCCCATGTCCGAGGGCATCGATGCTCTTTTGCAGACCTGGCCCACCACCGGCCTTCTTTATGTGTTTCCCCCGTGGCCTCTTCTGGGGCGGGTGATTCAGCGGATCGAGTCCCACGGGGACGGGTATTGTTGATAGCGCCGGATTGGCCCCGTCGTCCCTGGTATGCCGACCTGGTACGGTTGTTAAGCGATTCTCCGTGGCGGCTTCCGCTTGCTCTGGATCTGTTGTGTCAGGGTCCTCTTCGCATGCCGCAAGTGGAGAGATTCTCTCTTACGGCCTGGCTATTGAAAGGTCATGGCTGAGGAAGAAAGGTTATTCGAAGGCTGTTGTGACGACGTTGCTTCAAGCCCGAAAGAGGTCCACATCGCTGGCTTATGTCCGAGTTTGGCGTATTTTTGAGGATTGGTGTTCCAGGCGTCAGGTTCGGGCGGCTACGGCCCCTCTTCCGGTGGTGTTGGATTTTTTGCAGGACAGTTTTGATAAAGGTTTGGCCGCCAGTTCCTTGCGTGTGCAGCTCGCGGCTCTTTCCTGTTACAGAGGTAAAATACAGGGGGTCGCGCTGGGTACCCATGCCGATGTGATCCGTTTCCTGAAGGCGGTTTCTTGACTGCGCCCTCTGCGCCGCGTTTCCGTCCCTCCGTGGGATCTCAACTTGGTCTTGCGCGCGCTTTCTGCTGCGCCGTTTGAGCCTCTCTCTCGAGTTTCGGTGAAGGATTTGACCCTTAAGACGGTGTTTCTTGTGGCGATTTGTTCGGTGCGGCGCATCTCTAAGCTTCAAGCTCTTTCTTGCAGGGAACCTTTCCTGTCTTTCTCGGATCAGAAGGTGGTTGTTAGGCCAGTACCTTCCTTTTTACCTAAAGTGTCTTCTCCGTTTCACTTGAATCAGGTGGTGTCGCTCCCGGTGTTGCATGCGTCGGCGGAGCAGGCCTCTGATCGCGGTCTTAGTCGTTTGGACCTTAAGAGAGTTTTGCGTCGGTATTTAAAGGTCACCGAAGCCTTCCGCAAGTCAGATCATTTGTTTGTCCTGTTCGGCGGTTCCAGGAAAGGTGAGGCGGCAGCGAAAGCCTCTATTTCTCGGTGGATTAAAGAGGCGATTGCCTCAGCTTATCTGTTGCAGGGGCGTGTTGCGCCGCTAGGATTGCGGGCTCATTCTACAAGAGCTCAAGCGGCGTCCTGGGCGGAATATAGCTTGGTGTCGCCGGCGGAGATTTGTAAAGTGGCGACGTGGTCGTCCCTCCACACTTTCAGTAAGCACTATCGTCTTGATGTCTTGGCGGCACGTGATGCCTGTTTTGGTTCCGCGGTCTTGCGTGCCGGTTGGCGGAATCCCTCCCGTTAAGGCTGCTCTGTTACATCCCATACGTAGAGGACTAAGCTGGAGGAACGATAAGGAAATAGTAATTACACTTACCTGGTAATTGTAGTTCCTTGAGTGACGACAGCTTAGTCCTCCTTCCCTCCCTTGGGACACTGTTTTGTCTCGGCACGCATTCGGTACGGGAGTCAGTATTTACAGGTGAGTCTTTCAGGTGTTTCTTCTTTGACTTTTTTGCTCTCGCTAACTGCTTCTGGTGCGGCAGGCGCGGGACCCTCGGTTGGCTGGTTTTGGTTTTTTCCTTCCCTTCTTGTAGGGATGGATGCAGTCTAATGTGACTTTTGTAGGTCTCACTTAACGCAAAACAAAAAACAAAAAAAGTTTCGCAAATTACGCGACATACTAAATTCTTGCATTTTTTTCTTAAAGGTTAGCTATCTCTTTGAGTTTGCTTTGACAGTAGTTCACTGGAGGACAAGGGAAAGCCAGGATGCTGGATCCAGTGATGCTGAATTTTGATTGGTCCAGTCTTCATGCTGCAGGAGGAGGTGCACTACCCATACGTAGAGGACTAAGCCGTCATCACTCAAGCAACTACAATTACCAGGTAAGTGTAATTACTGTTTCCTCTGAGCACCGGAGTTATAGAGGCCCTCATAGAGATTACTGTGATTTCCTTCTGGACTCTGCACCAGAGGCTTCCAATTCAGAATCCATTGATTTCAATACCAACAAGGAAGTGCCATCAGATCCGTTGCCTCCTTATGAGTGTCAAAGGTCTCTGCCTGAGGATAGGTCTGTTTTTCAAGATTTTATTAAGGACATGGTGGCTGCCCTGGATGTATCTGTGGCTATGGAGACAGAAACCAGGGTAGAGGAGCTGCACATTCTATAGTATCCATCGGCACCGAAGGAGACGGCAAAACTCCCGGTGCGTAACATCTTGAGAATTTTGATGGCTAGGATGTGGGAATCTCCTATGTCAATTCCTGTAGTCACCAAGAGGCTTGATACTCTTTACAGAGTCCCTCCTTCTCGTGGCTGGCATTCGCGCCTTTTTTTTCTGTTTCCCTGGATAGCCGGTCCTTTGACCTCATGGGGGCCCTTTTTTCCCCGTTGGCTTCCAGTGGTTTCAAAAAGTGTGATCGGTGTAAGAAACTCATGTCTCTCACTGACACACATGACTGCTGCTTTCTGTGCCTGGGCCCGGACCACGATCCTCAGTCCTGTGGCCCATGTGGTAAAATGTCTACCAAGGCACTACACAGCTGACAGCATCAAAAGGAAAGGATTTTTTCGGACTTTGCCTCCCGCCGGGCCCGGACCTCGTCTGAGGCCTCGACGTCTCTGGAGTCGGATCCCGAGCATCGCCGGGGTTCCTCGGATAGGGGGTCCCCCGACCGGGAACGCAAGAGGAAGAAGCGGCTCGTGAGGGCGGCATTGGAAGAGGTCCCTGGCTCCTCGAGGGCCAGGTATCAAACACCTGACTGCCGCCCCGGGCCTTTGGAGCTGGAGAAGCCGACCAAAATGCCTCGTGTGGAGGCGGAGTCCGTCGGACACGTAAGTCCGGTAGTCCTCGTGGACTCTCCTCCGAGGGAGCTGACGTCGGGGGCTGCTGCGTCTCCTGAGCTGGGACTCAGGCTGACAGCCTTGGAGTGCAGATTGTCTGCCTTCATGGAGCAGCAGCGGGTACTGATGACCAGCCTCGCTGGTGCATCTGCCCCGACCACCGGGACATTGACGTCGAAGTCAACCCCGAAGACCGAGCCGATACTCGAGACCATGAAGGCTCGAGGTCGTCCTCGGTCGCGGTCACCCTCGACCTCCCGTTCGGAACTGAGGGTGTCGACACCGGTGCCTTCGGCGTCAGGGCGGGTGCCACCGAGACCCACGCGGTCGGAGTCCCCCGACTCCTCCTCGGATGAGTCTGCTTGGGAGACGGAGGACGAGGAGTCCCCCAATACCTTCCGGACTCGGTGCGTCCCATCGGACTCACCGCAGTCCGAACCCCGGAGTAGGTCCCCTACGGAGGATACCCAGTTCTTGTAGTTCGTCAGGGATATGGCTAAGGCTACCAGCTGTACATGGGCATGTACCTTTGGGACCTGGCCAAGGAAATGTCCGGGTTCGCGGCTGGCCTCTCCGGGGAACCTTTGCAGAGGTTCCAGTCATTGTCTATGGGTATCCGGGACTGCTCTAAGTTCATGTCCCGAGCGGCCTACGATGGCTTCGAGGCTTCGGCCCGAGCAGCGGCAGCCGGCATCACCGCCCGACGCCAGGCATGGCTGCAGTCATCGGACCTCGAGCCTTGGGTTCAGGACAAGTTGGTCGATGTCCCTTGCCGAGGTGAGAACCTTTTTGGCAAACCCATGGCCGAGAAGGCTGCTGAACTAGAGACCGAGCACCTTACTCGGACCAGACCTTCCAGAAAGACCTCTGCCCCTTCTCAGAAAAAGAAGGGCTTGGGTAAGAAGTCCTTTTACCCGAGGAAGGCGGCTGCCTACAAACCTTTCCCTCATTACCAGGCCTCCCCAGCTCCCCAACAGGGACAGCAGGCCAAGGGGCAGGGACGTGGGTCCCGTAGGCAGCCAACCCCCAAGCCTCCGGCTCCTGCTCCTACACAGCAGGGAGGGGGTTTTTGACTCCCTAAGCATAGCCTTTCCTCCTTTGCTGTCCCCTCTCTGCACAGGAGGTCGCCTGGCCCTGTTTGCCCACAGGTGGCCACCAGTAACAGGAGACGCATGGGTTTTGAGCATAGTCCACAAGGGCTATATGCTCCATTTCCAACAGTTCCCTCCTGCTTATTTCCCAGGAGAGCCTCCAAGGCCTCCCTTACACACAGACCTTCTCCTTCAGGAGCTTCAAGGCCTGCTTCTGAACAAGGCGGTGGAGCCTTTCCCTCCACACCTGAAAGGGCAAGGGTTCTACTCCAGGTACTTCCTGGTACCAAAGAGAACAGGGGGCCTCTGGCCCATTCTCGACCTCAGGAACCTCAACAAGTTCTTAGTGAAAGAAAAGTTCAAGATGCTTACTCTTGGAACACTTCTGCCCTACCTCCAGCAAGGAGATTGGCTATGCTCTTTGGATCTAAAGGATGCGTACACTCACATCCTCATTCATCCAGACCACAGAAAGTATCTCAGGTTCATTGTGGGAGGAAACCATTACCAGTAAAGGGTACTTCCCTTTGGCCTCACCTCTGCACCAAGAGTCTTCACAAAGCGCCTGGCTGTAGTAGCAGCCTACCTCAGGAATCAGGGGGTATTTGTCTTCCCCTACCTGGACGACTGGCTTATCAGGGGTCAGACTTACCAGGAAGCCAGACAGGCCACCTCCAGAGTGGTGTCCCTCCAGCAACACCTCGGCTTTGTCATAAACTTCGCAATGTCCACTTTGCTCCCCTCCCAGAACCTAGAGTTCATAGGAGCAAGGCTGGACTCCAAGGAGGCGAAGGCCTTCTTGCCAGAGGACAGAGCACAGATGCTCATCACCTTGGCACACCAATTTCTCACTGGGCCAAGGGTGTCTGCTAAGTGTTGCCTACAGCTTCTGGGCCACATGGCATCAACAGTACATGTGATCCCCAATGCTCGTCTTTATATGCGGCCGGCCCAGTGGTGCCTCAGGACTCAGTGGCAGCAGGCCACAGGACACCTCACGGACAGAGTGCGGGTGTCCAAGCCATTCCTGGACTCCCTTCAGTGGTGGCTACACCCCCCCCAACTTACTACAGGGGGTGTCCTTTCAAGTTCCTGTCCCCACTGTGGTGTTGACCACGGATGCCTCTCTGCAGGGCTGGGGTGCTCATTGTGCAGACAAGTGCACCCAGGGCCTGTGGTCTCCTGCGGAGGCCACTCAGCAGATCAACCTATTAGAGCTTTGAGCCATTTGCTTAGCCCTCAAGGCCTTCTCTCACACCTTGGCTCACCAGTCTGTTCTGGTACAGACAGACAATCAGGTGGCCATGTTTTATGTGAACAAACAAGGGGGCACTGGATCCAGACTCCTGTGTCAGGAAGCACAGGCCCTTTGCTCTTTTGCGCTCAAACACAGCATGGTGCTCAAGGCGGTCTACCTGCCAGGTCAAGAGAACTTCCTAGCAGACAGGTTGAGCAGGATTCTGCAGCCCCACGAGTGGCAGCTGCACCCATTAGTGGTTCAACAAATTTTTCTGAAATGGGGACTTCCAACCATAGATCTCTTTGCAAGTGCCCTGAACCACCAGTTACCCAGGTTCTGTTCCAGGCAACCGCATCCCCTAAGAGTAGCAGCGGATGCCTTTCTCATTTCCTGGAACCAGGGCCTTCTCTATGCGTTTCCTCCCATGCCTTTGGTGGCCCGAACTTTGTTTAAGATTGTAAAGGACAAGGCCTCGGTGCTTCTGGTAGCTCCCAGATGGCCGAGGCAACCCTGGTTCCCCCTTCTGCTTCAACTGGCAGTGGACACCCCACTGCCTCTGGAGTTACAGCCTGATCTCCTATCTCAGGATCAGGGTTTCCTTCTACACCCCAATCTCAAATCTCTCAATTTGATGGCCTGGAGGCTGCAAGGGTAGTGTTAGCTCCCTGGGGCCTGCCTCAGGAAGTGGAAGAGGTGGTATTAGCCTCTAGAAAGCAATCCACCAGGAAAACCTATGCCCTGAAATGGAAGAGATTCTCCTTGTGGTGTCGAACACCAGGCAGATCCCTTCTCCTGCACTGTACCAGTGGTGCTTCAATATCTCTTGCATTTGTCCAATCAGGGCCTTAAGTCTAATTCTGTTCGGGTACACCTCTCTAGTCTAGCAGCTCACCACTCACTGGTGGAGAGACACTCCTTGTCGGTTCACCCATTGGTGTCCAGGTTCCTCAGAGGCTTGCTTCTGCTCAAGCCTCCTATCCGTCCACCAGCCCCTGAGTGGGAGTTGAATGTGGTCTTGCAGCAATTAACTTGCCCACCTTTTGAACCGATGGCTACATGCCATCTTCGCTTCCTTTCTTGGAAGACTCTCTTTCTAGTGGCCTTAACCTCGGCCAGGCGAGTAAGTGAACTTCAGGCCTTAGTATGTGATAGGCCTTACACTCGCTTCTATAGGAATAGGGTAGTCCTTAGGACTCATCCTAAGTTCCTCCCTAAGGTTGTCTCCTCCTTCCCTCTCAACCAGGAGGTGGTTCTTCCAACATTCTTCCCTAGGCCCCATGCTAGCCGGGCTGAGATAGTCCTGCATACCCTGGACTGTAGGAGGGCCTTATCCTTCTACCTTGAGTGTACGCAGGGACATAGGAGGGCTACTCAGCTCTTCGTATCTTTTGACCCCAATAACTTGGGGGTGCCTGTGTCCAAGCGTACCTTGTCCATCTGGGTGGCTGACTGTATCACCTAGGCTTACAGGGCAGCTGACCTTCCTTTGCAGGGTCGGGTCACAGCCCACTTTGTCAGGGCAATGGCTGCCTCAGTAGCTCCTCTCCGCTCTGTACCGTTGGCAGACATCTGCAGGGCTGCAACTTGGTCCTCAAGCCAGACTTTTGCAGCTCATTACTACCTGGAGAGGGAGTCCCGTAGGGACAGTGCTTTCGGCCAGGCTGTGCTTCGGAATCTCTTCGAGGTTTAGGCAACTCCTACCCTCCAGCCCTCTGGTTGGGCTACCGGTGGAGGTGTAGTCCAGTGAAATCCTTTTCTCTGTTGCTGTGGCTAGAGGGAGCTCATTTTTCAGCTCTGGGGTCCCCCGGTATCCTGAAGCTGGGGAGTCCCATATGTGAGGACTGACTTCCTGCTTGGTTCTGGAGAAAGAGTAGTTACTCACCTGTAACAGGTGTTCTCCAGGAGCAGCAGGAATCAGTCCTCACAACCCTCCCTCGTCCCCTTGGAGTTGCAGTTGTACGTAGTTTATTTTTGGCTTTTTAAGTGCTGTTCTTAGCTATGTTATTTGACTGGCAAAGATGGCACCTTTAGGCGGGAAGGGGACCGCGCATGCGTGCCTGCATTCCCAAAGGCTTTCTTAGAAAGCTGGGGAAATGCTCCGCAGGGGGCTCCATCGACGTCACTGTCACCCATATGTGAGGACTGATTCCTGCTGCTCCTGGAGAACACCTGTTACAGGTGAGTAACTACTCTTTATTGCATCCCGGGTATCATTGATAAACCGTTGTTGGTTATAATACATATAATTTATCCAATCTACATTTTTGTTTATCGTGATTACCCATAACAAGGATTCGAAAAAAAAAAAAAAATGTGTGCCTTTGAGTCAGTCCTGACTCCTAGCGACCCAGAAGCTCCTGGGTTTTCTTGGCAGTGTCACCGGAAGTAGATTGCCAGGCCTTTCTTCCGAGGCAATGGAGGGTTAAGTGACTTGCCCAAGGCCACAAGGAGTGCTAGTGGGAATCGAACCCTGGTTGCTTGGTTACCAAGCCAGTGTTCTAACCACTAGGCTACTCCTCCACTCACAAGGATTCGAATGCAGCTGCAATCTAGTTTCGTGCTTAATACTAATCCGGAACTCCCCAAGGGACTCCTATTGCGTCTATATATATCCTGTCATCAAATGAGATTCCCAAGGTACTCCTCCTTTCCCTTTGTATTTGCCCCTTGTCCTGTTCTATGAATGCCAAGGTGAAAGGAACTGCCAATTGAACTATTGCCAGGGCCGGCCCGTCCATTGAGCAAGAATGTTTTTTGCACAGGGCCCCGCGTTTCAGGGGGCCCTGCGCAAAGAACATTCTGCTTTTCTGAAAATTACATTAAAAAAAAAAAAAAGCTGGCTCTCTGGCTGCTGCCGCCGCGGCAGAGTGCAGTGTCCCGCGGGGCCCCCTCTGCGCCAGCTGAGCCCTCTGCCCGGCTTACAGATTCGCGAAGGGAGAGTGTCTCTCCCTCGCGTCTCTGTTAAGCCCGCAGGGGCTAATGGGAAATTTCCCATCAGCCCCTTTAGACGCGAGGGGTTGATGGGAAATTTCCCATTAGCCCCTGCGGGCTTAACAGAGACGCGAGGGAGAGACACTCTCCCTTCGCGAATCTGTAAGCCGGGCAGAGGGCTCAGCCGGCGCAGAGGGGGCCCCGCGGGACACTGCACTCTGCCGCGGCGGCAGCAGCCAGAGAGCCAGCTTTTGTTTTTTGGACTGCTAATGGGCTGGGCTGGGCTGGGCTGGGGGGGGGCTGTTTGGACTGCTAATGGGCTGGGGGGGGCTGTTTGGACTGCTAATGGGCTGGGGGGGCTGTTTGGACTGCTAATGGGCTTGGGGGGGTGGGTTAGGACTGCTAATGGGTTGGGGGGGGTTAGGACTGCTAATGGGCTGTGGACTGATGGGGGGCTGTCTGGAAATGGGGTGATGGGGGGGTTAGAACTGCTAATGGGCTATGGGGGGTGGTTAGGACTGCTAATGGGCTATGGGGGGGCTAGGACAGGAAATGGGCTGATGGGGAGGGGTTAGGACTTGAGGTGGGCTGATGTGGTTAGGACTGGTAATGGGCTGTGGGCTGATGGGGGGGGTTAGGACTGGCAATGGGCTGATGGGGTTAAGACTGGAAGTGGGCTGATGGGGGGGTTAGGACTGGTAATGGGTTATAGGGGGGGCTTAAACTGAAAATGGGGTGATGGGGGGTTAGGACTGGAAGTGGGTTGATGGGGGGCTAGGACTGGTAATGGGTTGGGGGGTTGTTATGACTGGAAATGGGCTGAGTGGAAGGGGAGGCTTGAACTGCAAATAGCTGATGGGGAGGGAGCTTGGAATGGAAATGGGCTGTGAGGGAAGGGAGCTAGGACTGAAAATGGGCTGATGGAGCAGCTAGGATAGGACTGGAAATGGGCTGTTGGGGGGAGCTAAGATTGGAAATGGGCTGTGGTGGGGGCTTGAATTGAAATGGACTCATGGAGGGGCTAGAACTGAAAGTAGGCTCATGGGGGGGCTTGGACTGGAATTGGACTGAGTGGAGGGGAGCTATGATTTGACATGGGTTGATGATGGGGCTAGGAAATGACTAGAAGTGGGCTGATGGGGGGGCTAGGCTTGGAAATGAGCTGATGAAGGGACTCAGACTGAAAATGGATGGGGGAGCTAGGACTGGAAATGGGTTGATGGTGGGCTAGGACTGGAAATGGGCTGATGCAGGGACTAGAAGGGAATGGATGCTGGGTGAGACTGGAACTAGAAGGGAGCTGATGTTGGGGGAGGATTAGAATGGGATGGGGCTGGGAGAGTAAAATGGAGAGGGGAAAAATATTTTGTGTGGGAGGGATGAAAAATCTACAATTGGCCTGGTATTGGGAGAGTAAGTGGGGATTGAGGATGGAGGGGTAAAATTTGTGTGGATGAAATAGGAATGAGGAAAGAGCAAAAGGAGAAAGATTAGTATGTTAAAGCAGATGTAGAGCGAGAGAATGGAAAAAAAAACTAGAAGAGAGAAGAAAGAACAAATGGACAGCAGACGATGGAGAGTTAGCAGAAAACATGAAGAAACCAGAAGAAAGTGGCTGGAGCAATTGCAACTGAAAAAAAATGCACAAAAGGTAGAAATATCTCTTTTTTTTAAATTTATTAACTGGAATATGAAAGCTCTGGGAAATGTGCATCATTAACGTCTGCGCTTTGTTTGGTACAAGAGGAAATTAATTTATAGTTTTATTTCTACAGTGTTGTTGTACATTCCAAGTTTGGCTTTTGGGGTTCCCAGTTTAATTATTGCCTTCCTGTTTCTAAATTGTGATTCCTTGTTTGGTGATGGTCTATGTTCTGCATGTGTAACTGAGCTGAGGTATTCTGTTTATGTAATTCCTATTTGACATTGCCACTTGTTCTCTTTCCCCAGTATTCTCTGAAATGTATTGGTTTAATATTTGCAGTGTTGCCTTTTGATAGTTAGAGTATGGTGCTTTGTGAGTCCTGGTAATGCTGTCAGGATACGGCGGGTTTGCTATGGGTTCTAAATGGGCAGCGTTTGTAGTAGTTTCTAATGTGCCTGGCGGTTGGCACTGGATTATAGTAATGTAGAAATCTTTTAGTCTTTCTTTATCCATACACTCATTAAGAGACATGTTTACTAAAAGTTAGTGTATGGTAACATTATGCAAATATTTATGCAAATAAGGCCACTTATGCAAATGAGGCCCCGCACCGAGTCTCCGCACATGGCCCCGCACCCCCCTTGGGCCGCCCCTGACTATTGCACATGTTCCCGACTATAAGATAGGCAATGTTGGTCTCAAAGTCCGCCCTCCACAGTACCACCACAGGTCTGCCCTAGGGATTACCAGGTTGGAGTAGTTCTTCTCCTTCCATCCCGGTCAGGTTTAAGCTTAGAACGCAGGTTTTCAGTTCCCCCACTTCTCTTGTGTAGTTCTTCCCCCGTCTGGTGAGACAGGCAGAGTGATTTCCAAACACTGCTGAAAATGTGGGGGGAACTTTTACCTCCTTCAAGTCTGTAGGGGGAAAGAGCAAATTCAGTGACTTGCAACTTTCATTTCCCCAAGCCATTTTTTTCCCGATACAGAGGATATGAAGCATCTTACTCCATCGGGATCTGTATCCCACCTCAAGGGTAAGGGCACAACCTGTGCAATGGGCCTCCTGGAGGCACATGCGTAGCAATTGCTACGGTTGAGACTTCCTATGGTATATTTAACCCATTCCACCCAGCTGTTCACTTCCCCATAAACCTGTTTCCACCTCTAAAGTGTCCCTCAAATCTTTAATCTCCATTATCTTGACTGCCTTAGGGTCCTTATTAGGTTCAAAGGATACGCTGGGGAATGGTGTGGAGACCCGAGTCCGATTCTTGAGGAGTATTTTTATCTTCAATCTTCCCAGGGGATCTTAACTACTAACGCCTAATCTCCAGGAACAAGCAGGAATGAGTCTTCACATATGGGTACGTCGGTACCGACGGAGTCTGCGCGGGAACGCTCCCCAGCATCCAATCAGAACGTTTTTGGAAGCATCCCAACACGCCTGCGTGCTGCCTTCCCGCCTTTCCCAACTGCCTCTCCTCAGTTTTCGTTTTTCCGTGGAGCCGGCAGGACATCCTCCTGTCACCGCAGAAAATCTTTCTTTTATTTTTTGGCTTTCTTGTGGTCGCGGCTGCCTTCCCCGACGCCACCGGTACCGCCTGTGTTTCTTTTCTTTTTTCTTGTAAAATTTTTCCTTTTTAAGGAATATTTTTCCTTGTTAGTGCCTCACGGTTTTCTTAGGCCTGCTAAGCCTACTCACTTTCCTTCATGGAACCGCCAGCCACTATTCCCAAGAAATGTACAAACTGTGGCGGTACAAAATTAATTTTAGACACTCACAATTAGTGTCTAACCTGTTTGGGTCCTGACCATTTTCCTCCGGAGTGTCCCTCCTGCAATAGTATTGTGGGAAGAAGTCTTCAGCATCGAGTTCCCCTCGATACGTGGTCCCCATCCAACTTCAAGGCACCGACCACCTCTTCTTCTACACGGGATCAGGTAACCCAAAAACAGTCTTTTAAGACTAGCCAGTCCTCGAGTGGTAGATCTCATGCACAGCATAGAGATGCCTCTGGCCTTGCCCTCGAGAACACACTGGCTTTAAAACCCCGGTGGGAGTCTTCGGCCTCCAAAGCCTGTGTGGGGTTTCAGGTTGTTCCTGCGGTTCACCCCTCACAGAACATACCTGAGCCATGCTCGGTGGTGGCATCCGCTTCCAGTGGTACCGATACCCTGGCATCGGCAATGGTGTTGAATGAAACATTCCTCACCAAGGATCGTCCTTGGTACCTAAGGGGCCATTGGATACGCTGCAGACCGACCTTCCTGTATTGGTATCGATCTCGGTACCCTCCAGATGTGCATCGAAAGACTCGCTTCCTTCGATGCCGAGTCTGGAATCGATCTCCAGTCTGGAGGACTGGGTACCGACTCGCCTTGGTACCGACACCAGATGGTATCAAAGGCACGATTCCGATGATCCATGTCCGGCACTCTCGGTTTCTTCGATACTGTTAGAGTTGTCACCGGCTGGCCTTCATCCACCGGTATTGGATACAGTACCGAAGTCGGTACCGGTATCCACATTACCATTACTGTCGGTGCCTTCCATGCTTCTCTCATCAGGCTCGCTTCCCTCGGTACCGAGTTTGGAATCGATCCCTAGCATGGACGATGTGCTACCGACTGTTGCTGGTCCCGACCTCCTGCGGTACCGGCGACCATCCTCTAAGGATCCCATACTTCACCATTCAGGATCTTATATTCCTATAAAGTTGGATAGATCCCTTGGTGCCAATGCTAGTTCTTCAACAGATCTAGCCTATCCAAAAGAATTTCCCTCTGGGGATTTTTCTTTTCAAGCTTTTCTCCTAGATATGGCAAAATCACTTGCCATTTCTATACCTGGACAGGATCCTACACAAGGGAATACAGAATCCCTGTATATTCCTGGGAGAGCAAAGGAGAACATCATGCTTCCTTTGCATCATTCCTTGCAGGATCTCCTTCTACGAATGTGGGAAGCTCCTTTAACGGTACCCCCACCTTCTAGGGCAACTGATCTTCTCTATCAGGTGCCCCCCTCTCCAGGTTTTCAAAGGACTCAACTTCCTCATCATTCCATTGTTGTAGAATCAGCAATGAGGCGGGTGAAGAGTACTAAAAAGCATTCTTCTTATCCGCCAGGTCGTGTGTCTAAGACTTTAGATGCCTTTGGACGCCAGATCTTCCAGGCATCCATGCTTTCAGCAAGAATTCTCTCATATATTTTCTATATGGGTTTATCTCTTGAAGAGGTCACAAAAAAATTACTGTTTTTGACTCCTTTTCTTCAAGAGCCCAAAAGTGCAGACTATTCCTTACTGATTAGTCATGCTCAAAATATCTCTAGGTTCCTTACTCGTGCTTCCCTGTTAGCAGAACTTCTGCTATAGCTATAGGGGCATGACGTAAAGCCTGGCTCCAGGCTTCAGACTTGGACAAATGGGCACAAGAAAGACTGGGAAATACTCCTTGCACTGGAGAAAATCTCTTTAACAAGGAGTCTTTACTCCAGGTTGCTCAGTTAGCCACTGACATTCCTGTTTCCAGAGGCTGTTCTACACCTTCCTCTTTCCCAGTTGGTAGGAAATGTCCTACCAAACTTTCTGCCCCTATGGGGAAGAAGTTTTATCCATCTTCTGCCCTAACAAGGGAAACATCGCCCTGGTCTGAAGAAACCACAACCTCAACAGGGTCAGCAAACCCAGCAGTCTCAGGGTTTCAAATAGATCATCATTACCCCTCTTGGTTGGTGGTTACAGTGGCAGTCTGCTTCTTTTCACTTGAAGTATCTGCACTAATTTTATCCTAAACTTTTCTTGATATCTCTTCATGAGACATCTTTTCTTTTACTCTAAGAGTCTTTATGATGATCATGCCCATACTTAACAGATTTTCTTTTCCTCTTGGGGAAAAGAGAAGTGACAACTATCAATAAGACAGTTGTTTCCCTGTACTGGCATGTATCATCTTACCTTTCAGAGACTTCCTGCATAGTCAGTCTCCTTCAACTCTGTCTTACTACAACATTTGATTTGTAAGAGTGGCTCTTTTACACTGGTAAGCTCCTATGGTCCTCTACCTGTTCCACAAGGGGATTCTCCCTTCCAGAGTTATCTCCCCCTTTATTACCTTAGGGCAGCTCATCAGACAGTAGGAAGTTCTACTATGTCTGTTGTTCTTTTTCCCAATCTAAAAAAGGAGGGCAAAAGAAATTTCCTTCCGCTGCCCTGGTACTTGCTGCAGATACAGCAATTTCTAGTGGTTACGCCACTGGTTCTGTTCACCACACAACCAAGGGTTCCCCTCCACTAGCAATTCTTCTAGCCTCAATGCTAAACCCCAAACAGGTTATCAACCTCGTTTGGAAAACCCTATTATCACAGACTGGTTGGTTAACTTCTATTCTTCGCCCCCTTGTCCTTGACAGAATAGTTTGTTACCCACGGGCTTTACACAGCCTGTGTTTTCTTCTAACCAACCTGCAGCATGCTCTCTGCAACTCTACAAAGTAGCTTTGCACTATGGGCCCTTGCTAGAGAGCATTAGTATTTTGACTAGCAGATAACCCCAGATGGTTAGGAGCGGTTCCCCCAGTCATGTTTTCACAGATATATAGATCTCTCACTCTCACTCACTCACTCTCTCTCTCTCACACTCTCTCTCACACTCTCTCTCTCTCTCTCTCTCTATATATATATATATATATATATATATATATATATATCTTTTAGGTAGATATGTATCCACATACTTATCTATCTGTCTGTTTAAGTTCAGATATCCATACATTCCTATATGATCCTGACAGATGGGCACTACCCCATCAATGCTGTGCCAGCATACTTAGGGTTCTACACATATAACCACTTCCTGTGGTAATTAACAAATTTTTCCTTACCATAACCTTTTAGGGTTAGGTACCCCTGAAGCTCTCCATGTACCTTTTTCTTTCCTAATTGACCCCATTTAGGAAAGACATTGCGGAGCTTCAGTTAATCTAAAGCTTAGCGCTTCCTAAGTCTGTCCTTACCTTCTTATCAAATATAAGGGTCTCCATACCTTTTCTCTCCTACATGGACTGATTCCATTGCCAGTCCAGTTGGGTCAGACTCATTTTTTCTTTTGGTCCTAGGTTTGTACTGTATTTGGACCAAAACAGCTTAAGCTTTCTCGAGTAGTACCTTCTGCGTCTTCCGCTGAAGCTCTACCTCTTATACTACCCCAGTTTTCCCCTGGGGCTATTTCTCACCCTGAAGGGTTCTGACCTCCACTTGTTTTTTCTACTTTTATTACCTCTACTTCTCAGTGAGGTACTCCTTGAGGTTCTTCACTGGCTCTTCTAACAGATCCATATGAACCTCAGTAGATTTTTGCAATGCCAACAAGGGATGCCCACATTACAATATTTTAGTACTAAATGCCCTCTATACAGGGTCTTCCCCTTTAGAAGCCCTGTTCTAGGCCAGCTGTTCCACAGCTCCTTTTCTGTATTCAACTCCTACCCTCCATCCCCAGGATGCCTGAGGTCCTGAGGAATAGCATGGCTCTTTCTAAACTCGCAACATGCTAGGACTCCCTCTGGGCATCTCAGCTTGGGAGTCTCCATATGTGAAGACTCATTCCTGCTTGTTCCTGGAGATAGCACAGTTACTTACCTGTAACAGGTGATCTCTGGGACAGCAGGAATAAGTCTTCACAACCCACCCACCTCCCCTAGGAGTTGCATTTCTCTATCTCTGTCTTTCCCTTTCTTGCTCTCTCTCTCTTTGCCTCAGCTTTAAAACTTAACTGAGGGGAGGCAGTTGGGAAAGGCGGGAAGGCAGCACGCAGGCGTGTTGGGATGCTTCCAAAAGCGTTCTGATTGGACGCTGGGGAGCGTTCCCGCGCAGACTCTGTCGGTACCGACATACCCATATGTGAAGACTTATTCCTGCTGTTCCCAGAGATCACCTGTTACAGGTAAGTAACTGTGCTTTCCTAGTCCATAGGTCCCATTCAGTGAGTCATCCCTTCCAGAGAGGGTGACCACGATGGGGTTGCAACTTCCTGGGTTACATTGCTGAATGCTATGTTTCTTTATCATTGTTATTTTCTTTTGAACTGGGTGCCTCTTCCCCTCTGGGGAGACCCAGCCTCCATCCTCGATGGCCCACCAAACTTGTGACCACCTGTAACAGGGCATCCCGTACACAAGTGTCTGGGCAGTCTCTGGACACATATACTTATGACTATTTCCCCACAACGTTTCGTAGTATCCCCATCACAATTTATCACTTGGCAGGCATCAAATTCTAAGCTCACTGGTCCCTCTCCCTCTGGTACGGTTACAGTAAATATGTTAGGGTACATCCTTCCCCATCGTGTCTGTGTTTGTATTTGTTCATCCGTCCATCCCTTTCCCTGTCCTAGATCCCATATCGTTCCCCTTAACAGAGAAAGTGATCCCCCCCCACCATAGCAACACCATCCACTTTTCTTTGTCCATGTTATAATTTTTATTAGTCCTTTTTAACCAACTCCTCTCCTGTTCTATTTTTCCTTGTTATTTTCAGGCGCAGAGGGTCATTAGTTCCCTGGACCTTCCATTGTTCGTCTGAAGGAGCTTCTATCGGACCTTTAATTTGTGTATAATGAGTCCAACCTTTTTCCGCAGTTCTTACAGCAGTCTCAGCACTCAGTAAGACCTTGGAACAGGCCTTCCCAGTCTGGTTGCAATTTGGACTCCTTCCAGGATTTTATCAAGACCCACTGTCCTGGTTTGAGACCGTGAACTGCAAACTCCAGTGGGGGTGTTTGTGCCAACAGTCCTTATTCCTGAGAACAGATAAAGAAGAGGACAGCCCAAGTATATATTCTTTAAGAAACTTATCTTTGGTTTCAAACTGAGGAGGTTCCTTTAATTATTCCATATAGGGTAATCCGAATAACATTTTGTAGGGGGATAATCCTAAATCTTTCCAAGGGGCTGTTCGGAGTATTAACAATGCTAAGGGCAAACACTTAGTCCAAGATAATTTTGTTTCTAACATCAATTTGGCTAACTGCTTCTTTATAGTCTGATTCATGCGTTCCACTCTCCCTGAGGAGGATGGATGCCGTGGAGTATGGAAATCCCAGGATACTCCCAGAGTTTCCATTATGTTTTGCAATACCTTGGCTGTGAAGTGACTTCCCTGGTCCGAGTCAATGTGACCTATTATTCCATATCTTGGAATGATTTGTTCTAAGACTATTTTTACTACTCCTATTGCCGTGGCAGCTACCATGAGATATGCCTCCACCCATCCCATCAAATGGTCCACTATTATCAAAAGTTACTTCACCCGCCCAACCAGGGGCAACTCAGTGAAATCAACCTGTATACTTTAGAATGGATGAAGACCAGGGTCTCTGCCTCCCTACGGTTGTTTTCTAAGGACCTTTTTGTATCTCCAGGAACAAGCAGGAATGAGTCTTCACATATGGGTACGTCGGTACCGACGGAGCCTGCACGGGAATGCTCCCCAGCATCCAATCAGAAAGCTTTTGGGAGCATCCCTCGCACCTGCGCGGTGACTTCCCGCCTTTCCCACTGCCTCTCCTCAGTTTTCGTTTTTCCGCGGAGCCAACAGGACGTCCTCCTGTCACCGCAGAAACTTTTTTCTTTAAAAATCCTTACTTTCTTATTTTCTTGTGGTCGCGGCTGTTTTTCTCGCCGATACCGGTACCGCCGGTGCTTTATTATTTTCTTTTTAAAACTTAGAGAAATATTTCTCCTCAGTTTTTTGTTTAACTTTTTTGGGCCTACCAGGCCTTTTCCAACATGGAGCCTTCTTCTCCTAAGAAGTGTCTTCACTGTGGAAAATTAGTTTTCTTTTTAGACTCCAATGCTTGGTGTCTAACCTGTTTGGGTCCTGACCCTTTTTCCCCTGATACCTCAGGCTATTTTATTGGGAGAAGACCTTCCCTTTTTCGAGTTTCCCTCGATGCCGTTTTTCCTCCTGAGGTGAGGACACCGGTTTATTCTTCTCTCCAGGATCAGGTAACCCACAAACAGTCTGTTAAGACTAGCCAATTCTTGAAGGGTAAGTCTCATGCCCAGCATGATGATGGCTCCGGCTTTACCCTCAAGACCTCATTGGCAATAAAACCTCGGCGGGAGTCTTCGGGCTCCAAAGCATTTACGGGGTTTCAGGTTGTTCCTGGGGCTCACCCCTCACAGAACATACCTGAGCCGTGCCAGGGGGTGGCATCCGCTTCGAGCGGTACCGATAACCTGGCATCGGCATCAGTGTCGAGTGCTGCACTCTTCACCAGGGATCGTCATCGAGCATCCTCGCTACCTTCGGGTCCGAGTGATACGACTCAAATTGACTTTCCTGCATGTGAGCTGTGCTTGGAGGTGGTATCCGCTTCGAGCGGTACCAATCCCCCAGCATCGGCACCGGTGTCGAGTGTTCCACTCTTCACCTGGGATCGTCATCTGGTATCCTCGGTACCTTCGGGGCCGATCGATACGACCCAGATTGGCTTTCCTATATCCCAGCCATGCTCGGGGTTGGTACCGGCTTCGAGCGGTACCGATACCCCGACATCGGCGCCGGGATCGAGAGTTCCTCCCTTCACCGGGCATCATTTTCAGACGTCCTCGCTACCTTCGGTACCGCTTGATGCGACTCCGATTAACCTTCCTGTATCGGCATCGCCGATACCACAAACAATGTCGGTACTTTCTAGACATGTATCGATGGACTCGCTCGCTTCGATGCCGAGTCTGGAATCGATATCCAGTCTAGATGATTTCATACCGACGCGCTTCGGAACCGATCCATATCGTTTCCGGCTTCATAGTACCGAGGATATTCATCAAGGCTCTTGGCTTACCTCGGTACCGCTTCAGCAGCCCCCGAATACTGCTTCGATGACATTATTGTCCCCGATACCGATACCGGTGTCGGGGTCGATTCCTGCAGTTCCATCGGTGCCATCGATCCTTTCTATGCCTAGTTTGGAATCGATACCAGGCACTCACGATGCAGTACTAACTGCTTCAAATCAGAACTCTCAGGATCACTGTCCATCGAGCAGGATTCTTTTTCTGCACCAGTCTACTATCTCTTCTGGTGCTCAAGCTGCTCCTTCAACCTCAGCTTGCCCAGGATTAGTTCCTATTGGAAATCCTTCTTTTCAGAACTTTCTCCTTGACATGGCAACTTTTCTTGCCATTCCTATTCCTGGTTTTTCTCTTGACCAAGATCCTGTAGAAAAGGAAAATATAATGCTTCCTTTACATCATTCTTTACAGGATCTTCTTTTGAGGATATGGGAATCACCTATGAGGGTTCCCTTGCCTTCTACAGCCATGGACATTCTGTATCAGGTACCTCCCTCTCCAGGGTTTCAGAAAAACCATCTTCCACATCATTCCATGGTAGTGGAATCAGCATTGAGAAAGGTAAGAAGTAAGAAGAAGCATTCTTCTTATCCGCCAGGTCGTGCATCTTTTTTTTTTTTTTTTTTTTTTTATTTAGTTTTCAATTATTACAACCAATAACAGAAGACAATAAGTAATAATGATATGAAAAGAGTAAGTCGAAAAAAATTGCAACAATACAAATCAAAATACATATCACTACCTAGCCCGCATCATGAAGAGAAAGCATAAGAGGAGCACAGGAGCAGAAACTAAGGCTACCACGCTCAACCAACCACATTTCCCACAATAACATTAGTCTCACAAAAAATAATATCACTCAAGCCTGCAATGATACCAAAAGCAACTCCAACAATGAAGGATCAGAATAAACATAACTTACTCCTTGAATAGTCACTAGACATTTACAAGGAAACCTAAGGTAGAAGGTACCTCCTCCAGCCACCACCCTAGGTTTAAGCTGGAGGAAGGCTCTCCTACGATTCTGTGTCTGCCTGGACACATCGGGGAAAATAGAAAGCTTATAGCCATAAAAAAGAAAATCCTTTTTAGAAAAAAAGGCCTTCAAAATGGAAGCCTTATCTGAAAAATTGGCTAAAGTAACTACCAGAGTAGCACGGGTGGAGATAGATGTCTGAGAGTTTTCCAAAAAGTTAGTCAAATCTAAAAGAGTACCCTCATCCTCCCGTGTTATACTGGGTTCCCCGGTGGATATCCGAGCAGGTAAATAAAAGGTTCGATCAATCATAACAGTATCGGCACTAGAGAGCAATAAAATCTCTTTACAATATTGCCTAAACAATAAAATAGGAGATAATAAACGCGTTTTTGGAAAATTTAATATACGTAAATTTTTTGCCCTGGAAGCATTCTCTAAGGCCTCTAGCTGCTGATAAAACATCAAAGTATCCTTCAAGGCTGATTCACTGGCTGACTGCAAAGAGACAACCTGTGTATCAAGCCTATCAGTACGTTGAGATAACTGATTAACGGATGCCTCTACATTATGCAATTTATGAGAAACTTGTTGAGAAAAAACAGCAGTCTGAGACATAAATTGTGTTAACAATGAATTGGTAGCTGAAACTTGCTTCCAAATATCTGTGAGAGTTACTTCTTCAGGATTTTCTACTTGAGAAAAGATAAGACTTTCAGGAGCAACACTGAAACAGAATTCTCCTCCTCCTCTCCTGAGGAGGAAGACACCGCAGAAGAGGACGACATTTCAGCAGAGGCTTGAGAAGATCCTGGGTTGGGCGGGGGAGTCCTATCGATAGAACTGAGGGTAATCCCGGATCCAGGCGATGAAGAGTATTGATCTACTGAAGCACGCTGAGGCAAAACCACCACATGTTGATCCATAGGACCAGTAACAACGGAAGGAGTAGAAGTAGCAGCAGCTAACGATTTAACAGGTGGATTCCCTTGTGCCTTTTTACTCTTCCTTTTCGCATGGCCTCGCGGCATGCCCTCTGCGACAGATACTCTGAGCCCCGAGTTGGCACCGAAGGGGCACCAAAGGGGCGTTCCCCCTTTGGTCACGCCCCCTTCGGGCACGCGCCCGCAGGCCGCGTTCGCGGCCGCGAAGGCAGCCGACGCTGTTATATGCTGCCGGGGCCAACCGGGTCAATCAGGAGGGACCTGCTGCAGCCAATCAGATGGCAAAACGCTGCCGCTGAAACTCCGGTCTCCAAACAGCTGACTCTCACCTCCTGAAAGCAGCCGACGCTGTTATATGCTGCCGGGGCCAACCGGGTCAATCAGGAGGGACCTGCTGCAGCCAATCAGATGGCAAAACGCTGCCGCTGAAACTCCGGTCTCCAAACAGCTGACTCTCCCCAGGTCGTGCATCTAAAGCACTTGATGCCTTTGGACGTCAAACCTTCCAAACTTCTATGCTGGCTTCAAGAATTATTTCATATATTTTCTATATGAGTCTGACACTTCAGGAGGTCACAGAGACATTATCTCTCTTGTCTCCTTTTTTGTCAGAACCTAAGGCCTCTGACTATTCCTTGCTTCTTAATCATAGCAGGAATATCTCTTGGTTCCTTTCTCGTGCTTCTCTAGACTCTTTTGAGTCTGTCAGCAGATCCTCTGCTATTGCCATTGGAGCACGTCGTACAGCCTGGCTACAAGCTTCAGACTTGAGCAGATGGGCACAACATACACTGGTAATTCTCCTTGTACTGGAGAAAATCTCTTTAATAAAGAGGCTTTACGTCAGGTTGCTCATTGCTCCACTGACTTTCCTAGTTCTGGAAACCGTCCTAAGCCTTCTTTTTCCCCAGGACGTAAGAAATGTCCTATCAAACCTTCTTTTCCTAAGAAAAGAAAGTTTCACCCTTCTCCTGTCCATCCTCCAGATGTACCCAAACAAGGGACATCTCCTCCTAGTCTGAAGTCTCCAGACTCTAAGCAGGCTAATTTTAGCCAGAAACCATAGGTTCCTGTATGTTGCAATTCTACAGTTAACTCCTTTTTACCAGAAGTTATTCTTCAAACTCTACACTGTTTTTTTCTTTTCAGTATATTCAGCTCTTAGGATTTTGTCCGTGGGTTACAGACTTCTCCCTTTCTTTTTATCATAAAGGGAGATTACAATTATCCCATGATAGTTCTGTCCCCACATGGACATTTTTTCCTTTAGCTGACTTATCCTATGGTACGTCACCTTCCAAACCCTTCTCTTCCAGGGTTTCCCCTGCTCGAGTTGCTACCATACTGAGACACTTCTCTTCTTTCCAGTGTAGATTTTCTACTATCCTTCAATGCATGCTCTGAACAACTCATCAGACAGGGACGGGAATATCTCTGCTCCCTTTGTCTGTTTTCTCTCTGTTTTTCATACAGGAGAATCCCTTCTGTTCTTTTGTTCAGTTACTGTGCATGCAGAAGTTCCAGTGCTTACTTTAATGCTTCTTGCACGCTACTTTCAACTATCTTGCATGATACTATTCACTGCAGATTATCCTCTTTTAGCCATATCCTTACCTAGGATGTGGCAACACATCTGACTGCTGTCAGTTTTATCTCATAATTCTCCTGCACAATGCTCTCTGCAATCTTCAGAGAAGCTTTCTACTATGGGCCCTTGCTGTAGAGCATTGAACTTTGTCTCTGAGGGTTTTCCATATAATAGTAAAAGCTTATATAGCCATGGAATGACTATATAGTTTCTTTATACCCTCTTGTCTCCTGTTGTGCTACAGAAGACAAGCTTTTTCTGCGTGAATGTCCAAGGAGTTCCCAATCTGGCAGGAATCTACCCCTTTTTTCCTTACAGCTTGGCATTATCTTTTCTGCTCCACTTGGACAACGCATACTCTTCTACTCTTCTACTGTACATGATACCCCTGAGTCCCTTGGCTGAGTCATCCAGGTGTCTTAGTCTATGCGTTTCTTGTCCTTTGGACGTGTCAGAATCCTCAAGTACTCCTGACGTGCTTTTACCAGACTGCTATTATCCTCTGTTTTTCATGCAACCATACTGGTTATTCCACTGAAATACATTCCTGCACCACGGAAATAGATTTTCTATTTATCTTCAGGTGGTTTTCAACCCCTTATTAATAGATGAATCTTTTCCCATCACATTCCCCATGTGAATGTTCTTATGGGGTTCAGTTGCAGGCATGTATCCTCAGACTTATATTCATGTCTGTATATGTCCTATACATACATATTTTTTGTAATCTGTATGGGCATAAGCCATGCCCATCTATATCTATATCTATATCTCTATATATATCTATATCTATATATCTATATATATCACACATATCTGGACATATATGCATATATATATATAGATATGTATGTATCTCCATATATATATATGTGCCCTTTGGGAGACGTCCATAGGACACTATGTATTACCTACTATCTCCCTAACTGTCTGTGCTATAAAATATTTACCCTCTTAAGGGGTCCAGACAGTCAACTTGCCTATTTTCATACGGCTCAGTAACTGGGAGTGGTTATACACACAATTACTGCTGTGACGTCAACAGCTTCTATTTTTGTTATAGATCTCCCTATCCATGAAGTATCAAACTTCATTGTCTTCCTATCTCTTACCAGCTAGGAATGACAGTGTACATCTTCTGTATTTCTGAGTACACTTCTGTTCTCCTTGGGAATAGGGGCTTTTTTCCATACCCCCTCTTCCCTTCCGGACTGGGCTAATTCTCTAGATCGGTCAGTCTTCTTCTTTTAGTCCTCAATGTTAATAACTCTGTACCTAAAAGAGTTTTCAGCTTTTTCCCATAAAGCTTTCCATTGAAGACCTGCCGTTCTTCTCCTGCCCCAGTTGACACCTGGGTCACCTGCCCATTCCAGGTTTGGAACTTCATCCTCACTGCTGTGAAGTTACCTTGAAGATTCCGCTACTGCATCTACAGTACACTCCATCACAGTTCTACTTCCTACAATCCAGTAGGTAAGTTCTATATTGTACTGGTTCATTAAATATGTTAATGATACTTGACATACATTCTAAAGACTCCTCTCTCCTGTAGTCTTTAGACCTGCTCTTCCTTGCAGCTCTTCTCTATTCAACTCCTACCCCCCATCCCTCAAGGGATGCCGGGGATCCAGGTTTGGGAAATGTCGTCCTGTTCCAGGCATACGCATTTTATGGGATCTCCCCGGGCATCCACAGCTAGGGAGTCCCCATATGTGAAGACTCATTCCTGCTTGTTCCTGGAGATAGCACAGTTACTTACCTGTAACAGGTGATCTCTGGGAACAGCAGGAATTAGTCTTCACAACCCACCCACCTCCCCTAGGAGTTGTATCTATCTATCTCCTTTCCTCTTTCTCTCCTTCTGTCTCAGCTATGAAACTCAACTGAGGAGAGGCAGTGGGAAAGGCGGGAAGTCACCGCGCAGGCGTGAGGGATGCTCCCAAAAGCTTTCTGATTGGATGCTGGGGAGCATTCCCGTGCAGGCTCCGTCGGTACCGACATACCCATATGTGAAGACTAATTCCTGCTGTTCCCAGAGATCACCTGTTACAGGTAAGTAACTGTGCTTTATTTTCTTACAGGTTATACACCTCTCACACACTTGCTTGGCTACTGTGTATATTCCCATACACCCATCCATAATTTCTCTCATTGTTTAGTTGTTTACCATCTGCCTGCCATTGGGTAAAGCATAGTTACTCACCTGTAACAGGTGATCTCCGGGAACAGCAGGAATTTAGTCTTCACATATGGGTATCGTCGGTACTGACAGAGCCTGCGCAGGAACGCTCCCCAGCGTCCAATAGGAACGCTTTTGTGAGCATCCCTCAGCACATGCGCGCTGCCTTCCCGCCTTTCCAACTGTCCCTCTTCAGTTAAGTTTGTAGCTGAGTGAAGGGAGAGAGGAGAGAGACAACTCTTAGGGGAGGTGGGTGGGTTGTGAAGACTAAATTCCTGCTGTTCCCGCAGATCACCTGTTACAGGTGAGTAACTACGCTATCTCCAGGAACAAGCAGGAATGTACTCTTCACATATGGGGACTCCCTAGCTGAAGATGCCAGGGAGATAGCCCCAGGAAGGTGCCAACCCAGAAAGATGGGCATCCTTCCTCCCATGGATCTCTGGCATTCCACCAGGGTTGGTGGGTAGGAGTTGAATTAGGTCTGAAAGAGATTTCGAAGAACAGCTTGGCCAAAGAAGGCATCCCGACGGGAGGCTTTATCCAGGCAGTAGTGGGCTGTGAAGGTGTGTACCGAAGCCCATGTGGCTGCTCGACAAATGTCATCGATAGACACAGAGTGGAGATTAGCCGTGGAAGTAGCCATGACTCTCACATTATGAGCTGTGACATGGTTCTGAAGAGGAAGACCCTTACTCTCATAAGCAAAGGATATGCATTGGACAATCCATTTAGATAAAGTTCTCTTGGAGACTGGAAGTCCCAAATGACTATGGTCAAAAGCTATAAAAAGTTGTGAGGACTTTCTATGTTGCTGTGTTCTTTGTATGTAAAAGGCTAAGGCCCTTTTACAATCCAAAGTATGAAGGTTTCTTTCTGCATTAGAGGCATGAGGCCTCGGAAAAAATACAGGAAGATAAATTGATTAATTTAAATGAAAAGGCGAAACCACCTTTGGCATAAAGTGTGGATGAGTTCTAAGAACAACCTTATCAGGATGAAACCTGGTATAAGGAGGATCAGCCACTAAAGCTTGCAATTCACTAATGCGACGTGCAGAGGTGATTGCAATTAGGAAGATGACCTTCCAGGTCAAAAGGGCTGTAGTGGCTAAAGGCTCAAAAGACGGCTTCATAAGCTGCCCGAGAACTAGATTTAGATCCCATGTCACCGGTGGTGGTTTGATGGGAGGTTTGGTTAATAGAAGGCCTCTCATAAATCTTGATATGAGTGGATGAGAGGAAGTTGGTTGTCCATTCAGAGGCTTATAAAATGCTGCAATTGCACTAAGATGGACTCTTACTGAATTGGTCTTTAGACCAGAATTTGGTAAGTGAAGGAGATACTCTAGTATCGATTCTAAGGGTATGACAAGGGGATTTAATCCCTTCTTGGAGCACCATATAGTAAAAGGTTTCCACTTGAAGGCATAAGATCTTCTTGTGGAAAGTTTCCTAGAAGCCTGAAGGATATACTTTACCTGTTGGGACAGGTTGAAATCCTGGAGGTCTGAGCCTTCAGCAACCAGGCCGTGAGGTGCAAGGACTGGGGATTCAGGTGCCATAGTGTCCCGTTCTCTTGAGAAAGGAGATCTGGAGCATGCCCTAACTCCAGAGGTGCAGCTTGAGAGAGATGTAGAAGCAGGGGATACCACGTTTGGCGTGGCCATCGTGGTGCTATGAGAATCATGTGACCCCTGTCTCTCTGAAGCTTGAGGAGTGTTTTGGGGATGAGGGGACTGGGTGAGAAGGCATAAAGGAAGTCCTGACCCCAGTGAAGGAGGAAGGCATCTCTTGCCTGACAATTGTGAGCTGGAATCCTGTAACAGAACTGGGGAAGTTTGGCATTCAGTGGACTTGCAAAGAGGTCTATGTCTGGAGTGCCCCAGAGATGAAATATCTTTGCCACCTGATATAGGTGGAGGGACCACTCGTGAGGCAGCAGTCTGTCTACCCAAAGGTTTTGAATGCCTGGAAGATATACCACTAGAATGTGAATTTGATGCTCTCTGGTGAGGGCCCACAGTCTTAAAGCTTTGTTGCATAATGACAGAGAGCCTGTTCCACCCTGCTTGTTCACATAGAACATGGCTACTTGATTGTCCATCTGGACTAGGACTGTCTTGTAGCTGAGCTGGGCGTGGAATACTCAAAGAGTTAAATAGATTGCTCTTAATTCCAGGAGGTTTATGTGTAAACCAGCCTCCTGTGGAGTCCAGGTTCCCTGGATAGAGAGATGATTCAGGTGTGCTCCCCAACCCACCTGTGATGCATCTGTTGTTAGGGTGGCCTGAAAAAGGGGTTGATGAAAAGGAGACCCCACTGTCAGGTTTTCCAGTGATTGCTACCATTGGAGGGACAAAATTAGTCATTGAGAGTTTATTATTTTGTCCGACAAATGACCTGTGGCCTGTGTCTACTGTGTGGATAGGGTCCACTGAGCTGCTCGCATGTGGAAGCGAGCATATAGGACTACATGAATTGTGGATGCCATATCTCCCAGTAACTGTAGTAGCTCTCGAGCAGTGAGGGAGGATTTGCCTGCTGCTTGAGAAGCTAGTTGCATTATGCGAAGACACCGGGCCTGTGGAAGGAAAGCCTTTGCCTGTCTGGTATCTAGACAGGCTCCTATGAATTCCAGGCATTGGGAAGGAACAAGTTGGGATTTTGGGAAGTTTATTACCAATCCCAATTATTGGAAAATTCGCATTGTATGGGACAGTGCAGTGCTGGCCTCTGCAACTGTAGGGGCTCGAATGAGCCATTCGTCTAAGTAAGGGAAAACAAATATCCCCAGGATTCGTAGACATGCAGCTAGTACTGCCATGCATTTCGTGAATACCCTTGGTGCTGAAGCCAGACCAAAGGGAAGAACCCTGTACTGGAAATGTTTTCCCTTGAAAAGGAAACGTAAGAATTTCCTGTGATCTGGATGGATGAGAATGTGAGTGTATGCATCCTTTAAGTCTAGAGAGCAAAGCCAATCCTGGCTTTGAAGGTATGGCAGAAGAGTTCCTAGAGAAATCATTTGAACTTCTCTCGAAACAGATATTTGTTCAATTCTCTGAGGTCCAGAATGGGTCTGTGTCCTCCTGTTTTCTTTGGAATAAGAAAATAGGGGGAATAGAACCCTGTACCCCGTTGAAGAATGGGTACCTTCTCTATTGCCCCTTGGGCAAGAAGTGTCGAGATTGTCTGCGGAGGTTTGAGAATTGAATTGCTTTAGAATTGTAGGAGGGGGCATGCTGTGAAAATAAAGCTTGTACCCTTCTCCTACAATGGACAAAGTCCAATCTTTTGCTGTTATCTGATGCCATCTGTTGGCAAAGTGGCATAACCTGCCTGGGATATTGGGGGGTTGGGGACCCCTCAGAGGCAGGAAGGCAAAGCTCTCTAGGAAGGAGTCAAAGCCCTTGAGGGGGCTGAACCTGGAGAGCTGGTTGTGCTCTCGGGCCTTTTGGCTTCTTTTGCTGTCTAGTTTGTCACTTTTGGGCAACCTGACCTTGAGTTTGACTCTGCTGGGTATAGGAAGGATAAAATTTCCTCTTTTTGCTGAAAGAGGGGTTTTTATAAGGCTTCTTTTTGGCTGGAGTGGCTGTAGATTTTGACAATCTATCTAGAGTAGTATTGTCAGCATCTAACTCGTTAGCCTTTTCCTGCCAGTTCTTGCCGAAGAGATTCTCCCCCGTGCAAGGAATGTTGCCTAACTTGTCCTGTACCCAAGTCTCCAAGTCTGATGCCTGTAGCCAGGCAATCTGTCATGCACCAATGGCAATAGCAGAGGTTCTGCTGATACATTCGAAGCAGTCAAAGGCTGCACAATTAACAAACTTGGAGACATCTTGAGCATGCTTAACTAGAGCAAGAAACTCTTGTCTCTTGTCATCTTGGAGAAATGGGCTCATAAGTTCCAAGTCTCCTGTGACTTCCTTGAGGAACATTCCCATATATAGAATATATGAACTGATCCTAGCTGAAAGCATGGAAGCTTGAAAAGTTCGGTGCCCAAAAGCATCCAGAGTCCTGCATTCACGACCTGGAGGATTGGATGCATGCCTCTTTGCACTTTTCATCTTAGGCATGGCTGATTCCACTACCATTGAATGGTGTGGCAGCTGAGTTTTCTGAAATCCAGGACATGGCAGAACTCGATATATAGTATCAAGTCTCCTAGAGTGAGGAGAAGTAGTCAGAGGTGTCTCCCACATTCTGAGCATCAAGTTATGCAGAATTTCATGGATAGGCAGAGTGGCTGCCTCCTTAGGAGCTTTAGGATATTGGAGAATTTCCAGTTCCTTTGCTCTGGGTTCCTCTTCAGGAGCTACTGTGATTGAAAGACCTTTGGCCATATCACGGATAAAATCCTGAAAAGACATTTCCTCTGGAGGTGACATTCTGTGTTGGGGAGAAGAGGGATCTTCTGGGAGAAACCCTCTACTACCAGCAGAATTATCAGAGTCTTCGGAATTGGAGGAATCAAAGTATTCCTGATCCCGATGCTCCTGCAAAGCACGGTCCCGGTATCGATCGAAGTCGGTACCGAGTTGACCCGATACCGATCTGTCGATTCCAGCCAGAGATGGTATGGGAAGAATTCTCACTGGGGCCAGTACCGTCGGTACCAGTACTGGTGTCTGTACCGGTGTCGGTACCGGCATCGGTGTCATTGTCGGTACTGGTGCCCGTTGGACCAATGGTACCGCAGCTGAGAGAAGAGCTGCGATGCTGCGTTCCATAGCGAGGAATCTCTGGTCTATCGACGCTGACAATGCCTGGGTGTTGGTATCGGTAAAAACGGCCGGAACCCCTGAGCATTGCACAGGTATTTCTTGCGAGGTTGGGGCCTCGAGAACATCCTGAAGCCCCATCGATTCTTTGGAAGCTGAAGCCTCCCGCCGGGGCTGTTTTGCCAGTGTGGTTCCCTCAAGGGCAATGCCAATGTCCTCTCGATGCTTAGCAGGAGAGCTACCCTTTGAGGACCAGCTTTTATGTTTAGTTACCTGAGATCCATGGGAGGAAGAAGAGGCCCTTGACGATGTCGATGCAATGGATCTAATTCTTTTATACAAATGCTCAAATTTATCTATATAGAACCTACTCTTAAAGGTTTTAACTATCCTTTCTTTCACACAATACTACCGATCACAGTTACTTATCATTTATTTTGTTTTTGTGTATAGCATCGGAGGTCTCAGACTTATCTGAACACAACATTTTGGACCTTGAAATGTCCAACTTCAGTGTTTGCATTGCATCAATGACCTCCGACTTATGATCAAGACTGAGAACGTCACAAGTATGAGCATGAATTTCTGTCTCCTCTCGACTCCAAACTAAATTGCATACACTACAAAAACACGTTTTTTCCAAAACTCTATCATATGCACGTTCAATTGTGTTATTTCAATACTCAATGGCTATTGAGCTCTTCACCAATATTTGAAATTCTTCTTATTGCTCACTGACCTCTACGCCTCCCCTTGGCGCCTTCATAGCGTTTCACATTGATCGTTTCTTCAGGGGATCATTTATCTTCTCATCTTTTATCACTACTATGATGCTGCACACATTTCATACCAACTCTGCTTTTGGCAATTTTGTCAGATGGAGACTCACAAACGATCGCCGCAGAAGAACACCAAAATTGCCAAAAGCAGAGTTGGTATGAAATGTGTGCAGCATCATAGTAGTGATAAAAGACGAGAAGATTAATGATCCCCTGAAGAAATGATCAATGTGAAACGCTATGAATGCACTGAGAATCATACAATGCCCAAAGGCAATAGCTGTTCAGAAGATGGCATAAGAATAAGATTGCTGGGGTAGGGAATTCCTCCAGAAATAATAGTTTTCAAGTGGCTTGAAACAGTATGAGAACTGTTTAGATGCTTATGGAACCCTGGTTGAAAATCACTGCTCAAGAAACATACACTGTAATGGAAAATGCAATCTTTGAAAGACAGTCTAGTTGGCTCATTTTCCATTTCTGTAAACCCTACTATTTTTCCTTTTGTCACAACAGTTTTCTCCTATTCCTTTTACTGTATTCGGAATTGGCCTTAAAGAGGGTAATTTTTAAAAGCATTTGTGTGTAGAATAGTATTTTATGCACTCAAGTAGATTTCTTTGCCCGGGAGTGTAGGCATACGGAAACATAAAGCTTATTTTCACATGTAAATATTTCTGGGGTGTAGAACTGGTGGAATGGGAGTAAACTTAGCACTTATGCATGTATTTTATAAAATACACAATTAAATCTCCCTTGGAACAAGCATAAATGTGTATCAACATTTCCTGGTGTAATTTCAAAGGCACATAGGCATAACATATTGGCTGGAGGAGTAGCCTAATGGTTAGAGAACCAGGGAAACTGTTCAGATCCCACTGCTGTTAACTTCTGTTTTTGGACAAGTCGCTTAACTCTCCATTGCATTCCACACCCCCCTCGGTACTTGAATGTAGAATCTAAAAATGTGTACCTTCTTCTGGCAGAAAAAGTGGGATTACATTTAAATATGTGCCTGTGTGCTTTGATAACCTAGGGACTCTGATAATGCCACAGAATGTAATTATATAAATCTTCATTTGCAATTGCTTAAGGTTTTCCTTGCATTTAACACTTTGTCCCTCCAGTGTAGGCCTACCATCGTAGTGGCAATTCTTGTCTAAAGGCCACAAGTTTTAGCTCCTTCAGGAACCAAGTGTCCATATACACACAATAGGTGTTGCCAGTTATGTTGTACCGTAGATTCTCTCTTACGGGCTGCGAATGCTGTCTTTGAAGTGTCCTACACTCTGGCCAGCCTGAGAAAGAAAAACAAGGTTGTTCTCTTTAACCCGATTTACTACATGGCAGCACTCAACACAGGTTTATCCAGTTTTGGTCTGCGGGAGGCCTGCTAGTTAATTTATCAAATGGCATGACTGGATTTTTCAGTGTAGTTATAACAGCTGCCTAATCTCATAACTTGATTTCATCTTTACATGCTTGGAAACTGTAATACCTCAAAATGAAATGAACTAATTTTTTTTAATGTAATTTCTAGATGCATATTGAATCTGCAAAGATGCTGTCTTTCACTGAAGAGGAGTTCATGAAAGCTCTTGAATGGGGAAATTACTAAATTACTTGAACTTGTTCAACAATAGAAATCATACTTAATGGTCTTAAATAATTTATATTTCTAGATTTAGAAATTAAAAGATCTTACTGAGTTGAGAGGATATTAAATTTTATTCAGCCCTCAGTTTCCTGGCCATCATTTTTATTACTGTGTTGTCTCTAAGCAAAATGCCTTTGCTCTCCATTTGGCCTTTCTAAATTCCCTTATAGAAGATGTATTCTCAATGGATGAGGTTGGGATGAACGGTGAGGGTGAACTGGAGTATATAGTTTAGCTTATTGGACTTGATATACCGCTTTTCTAAACAATGAAGGCAGTTGACAACTACAGTCTTTCAAATACTTAGGTCTTTATTACATAATGCTTTGTATGTTAACACAAACAGCTTCAAATACATCCTATCTCCAGGAACAAGCAGAAAGTCAGTCGTTACATATGGATGACGTCAGCACTGACGGAACCCAGCGTGGGAACACTCCCAAGCATAACAACTGGAATGCTTTTGGGAGCATTCCTCCATGCATGAGTGGCCTTCCTTCTAGGTCTCCTCAGTCATCTTTTTTCCATGGAGCCATCGGGACCTTGTCCCTGTCAGCTGCATTAACAGACTTCAAAAATTCTTCTATACTACCATTTATATATATATATTTATTTATGTATTTATTTGATATATATATTTATTTATAAAATATATATTTATATGTAAAATATATATAAATATATGTGTAAAAAATATATATATGTAAAATATTTATGTATTTATATTTATTTATATATATATATTTATGTATTTATTTTATATATATATTTATTTATAAAATATATATTTATATGTAAAATATATATATGTAAAATATTTATTCATTTTTATTTATTTATATATATTTATTTATTTATATATATATTTATTTATTTATATATATATATATATATATATTTATTTATAAAATATATATTTATATGTAAAAAATATATTTATAGGTAAAATACACACTCTTTAAACCACCCTTCCGTGCTTTATATTACTATGACTCTATTCTGTTCTATGTAAATATCTCATGTATATAGTTTAACCCGGTTCTCCAAGTTGGTACTCCTGTTCGATGTAAACCAAACAGCTTGTTGTTATGGTCTTTATGTTATAATGTAAACCGCGCTGATGCCGAATAGTGCGGTATATAAGAACTTGTAATAAATAAATAAATAAATAAATAAATAAAATATATATATATGTGTAAAATATATATATATGTAAAATATTTTTTATATTTATTTATTTATTTATATATATATATATATATTTATTTATTTATTTTATATATATATTTATATGTAAAATATATATATATTTATATTTATTTATATATATATATAATTATTTATTTATATATATATATATATTTATCTATTTATATATATATGTATTTATTTATTAATTTATATATATATATATATTTATTTATTTATTTGATATATATATTTATTTATATGTAAAAAATATATATATGTAAAATATTTATTTATTTATATTTATTTATTTCTCCAGGACCAAGCAGGAAGTCAGTCCTCACATATGGGTGACGTCGGCGCAGACGGAGCCCTCGCGGAGCAATTTTCCCCAGCTTTCAAAGAAAGCCTTTGGGAATTGCAGCGCGCATGCGCGGTCCCCTTCTCGCCCAAAGGTGCCATCTTGGCCAGTCTTCTTTTTTCCGCGGAGCCCTACAGACGTTGTCTAACAGTCACCGCTGAAAAGTTGATTTTCTTTCTTATTTTAAGTATTTCTTCGGTTCGACGCCGGTCCTTTTTCCGTCCGGCCTCGCGACGCCGGTTGCGAAGCCTCCCCTTCTTTTTCGGTTTTTCTGTCCTTCGTGACAAATTCGCATTTTTTCACTTTTTCCCTGGTGGCCCGCTCGTTCGACCTCGCAGGGGCCCTTTTTCCCCCGATGGCCGCCAGCGGCTTTAAAAAGTGTGTTAAGTGTAAGAAACTGATGTCTCTTACCGACACACATGATTGCTGCCTCCGTTGCCTGGGCCCAGATCATGAAGAAATGATCTGTGGGGCCTGTAGCAAGATGTCCGTGAAATCTTTGCGGAGTCGGCAGCATCAGCGGGAGAGAATCTTCTCTGACCCCAGCCGTACCCGGACCTCGTCAGAAGCTTCGGTGTCCAGAGAATCTGGCTCTGAACACCGTCGGAGCTCCTCTGAGAGGGGGTCCCCTACCCGGGAACATCACCGGAAGAACAAACCCGCGAGGGCGGCGTCGGTGGACGCTCCTGGCTCCTCGAGGGCCAGGTCGCATAGCCCCGACAGCCGTCCCGGGTCTTTGGAGCTGGAGCGGCCGTCCAAACAGCCTCGTCTGGAGATGGACTCCTCTGCTCACGTAAGTGCTGTTGTCTTCGTGGACTCGCCTCCGAGGGGTCCGACGTCGGGCCCGACGCTGTCGGGGCCCGAGTCGGGGGCTGCTGGGTCTCCTGAGTTCGGACTCAGGTTGACGGCCTTGGAGAGCAGCCTTGCTGCCTTCATGGACCAGCAGCGGGCATTGATCGCTGGCCTCGCTGGCGCTTCTGCCCTGACCGCCGGGTCGTCGACGTCTAAGTCGACCCCGGAGACCGAGCCGATCCTCGAGTCCATGCAGGCTCGAGTCGATCCTCGGTCGCGGTCGCCTTCGGCCTCCCGTTCGGGACCGAGGTCGTCGACGCCGACCCCCTCGGCGTCGGGGCGGACGGCGTCTGTACCCGCCCGGCCGGAGCCGCTCGACTCCTCCTCCGAGGAGTCTGCCTGGGAATCCGAGGTGGATGAGTCGCCTGATTCTTTTCGGACTCGGTGTGTCCCTTCGGACTCCCCCGAGTCCGAACCTTGGAGACAGTCCCCTCCGGAGGATGCCCGGTTCTCGGACTTCGTGAGGGATATGGCCAAGGCCTTGGCCTTCCCTGCGGATCCCGAGGAGGAGCCTCGAGCCGAAGAGCTCGATGCCCTCCAGTATGACTCTCCTGCAAAGGAGCATTTTACTGTACCGGTTCCTCCGATGCTGGAACGACTTCTCTTCCGCATGTGGGAGAGTCCGGCGTCATCGCCAGTGTTGAGCAAGCGGGTCGATGCCATCTATCGAGTCCGCAAGAGCCCTGGCTTCCAAAAAGCACAGCTGCCGCACCATTCCATGGTGGTGGAATCGGCCATGCATCGGCTCAAGAGCCAGAAGATGCACTCCTCTGTGCCTCCCGGCAGGGAAGCCCGCAGCCTGGATGGCATCGGTAAGAAGTGTTTTCAGGGCTCTATGCTTGCTTGTCGGGTCCAGACTTACCAGCTCTACATGGGCATGTATCTCCGAGACCTGGCTAAAGAAATAGCCGGATTCTCTGCTGGTCTCTCCGAGGAACCTTTGCGGAGGTTCCTGGCCTTGTCCACCGGTATTCGGGAGTGCTCCAAGTTTATCTCTCGAGCAGCCTATGATGGCTTTGAGGCATCGGCTCGGGTAGCCGCAGCCGGCATCGGGGCCCGCCGACAGGCTTGGCTTCAGTCATCCGACCTTGAGCCCTGGGTGCAGGACAAGTTGGTCGATGTCCCCTGCAGAGGTGAAAACCTCTTTGGCAAACCTATGGACGAGAAGGCTGCACAGCTCGAGACAGAGACTCTCACCAGGACTCGGCTCTCCAGGAAAACCTCTGCCCCTTCCCAGAAGAAGAAGGGCTCGGCGAAAAAACCCTTTTACCCGAGGAAGGCGGCTGCCTATAAACACTACCCTCATTATCAGGCCTCAGCAGCTCCCCAACAGGGTCAGCAGGCCAAGGGACGGGGTAACGGGTCCCGTAGGCAGCAAGCCCCCAAGCCTGCGCCACCGGCCCCTGCTCCGCAGGGTGGGGTTTTTGACTCTTTCAGCATAGCCTCTCCCTCTCCGCTGGTGTCTCTCAGCACGGGAGGCCGGCTGGTCCACTTTGCCCACAGGTGGTCCAACATCACGTCCGATACCTGGGTGCTCCACATAGTCCGAGAGGGCTATCTTCTACACTTCCACCAGGTACCTCCCCCCTACTTTCCAGGGGAGCCTCTGCGACCCCCTCTCCACCAGGACTTACTCCTTCAAGAGTTGGCAAGTCTTCTTCGGGAACAGGCGGTGGAACCAGTGCCTCACCACCTGAGAGGTCAAGGCTTTTATTCCAGGTACTTCCTGGTACCAAAGCGAACTGGGGGCCTCAGACCCATCCTGGACTTGCGGAACCTCAACAAGTTCCTGGAAAGGGAACAGTTCAAGATGCTTACCCTTGGAATCCTGCTGCCCTACCTCCGGCAGGGAGATTGGCTATGCTCCTTGGATCTAAAGGATGCCTACACTCACATCCTCATCCACCCAAGCCACCGACAATACTTAAGGTTTGTGATGGCAGGCAATCATTACCAGTACAGAGTACTGCCCTTTGGCCTACCCTCCGCATCACGAGTCTTCACAAAATGTCTCGCAGTGGTAGCGGCTTATCTCCGGCTTCAAGGCCTCTTTGTCTTTCCTTACCTAGACGACTGGCTCATCAGAGCACCGTCCTCCACGGAGGCCACTCACGCCACGCGACTTACTGTGACTCTACTCCAGTACTTGGGCTTTGTCATAAACTTCGAAAAGTCCACTTTGCTCCCCTCTCAGGATCTCGAGTTCATCGGCGCCGGGTTAAACACGCTTCAAGCGCGAGCCTTTCTACCGCTCGACCGGGCACAACGGCTCATGGCTCTCGCCAGCCGCTTTCGCAGCCATTCCCGGGTCTCGGCCAGGCACTTTCTGCAACTGCTCGGCCATATGGCTTCCACGATCCATGTGACCCCCAATGCCCGCCTGAATATGCGGCCTGCTCAATGGTGCCTTCGCTCACAATGGCGTCAGGCCTCGGGGAGACTAGCGGACTCAGTACGAATCCCCAGCCCGCTGGTCTCTTCTCTACGGTGGTGGCTTCATCTGCCCAACCTAGTGCTCGGAATGCCTTTTCAGTCTCCCCCGCCGGTTCAGGTACTGACGACCGACGCTTCTCTCCTGGGTTGGGGAGCACATTGCCAAGGGGCATGTACTCAGGGTCTCTGGACCCCGTGGGAATCTGCCCAGCAGATCAACTTCCTGGAGCTCAGAGCGATCCGGCTGGCTCTCCGGGCCTTCTCCCACCTTACCGCTCGCCAGTCCGTCCTCGTCCAGACAGACAATCAAGTGGCCATCTTCTACGTGAACAAACAGGGGGGCACGGACTCCTTCCTTCTCTGTCGGGAAGCGCAAAAGCTCTGCGCTTGGGCCGTCAGCCGAGGGATCCTCCTCAAAGCTGTCTACCTCCCAGGTCAAGAAAATTACCTGGCAGACAAACTGAGCAGAATCCTCCAACCACACGAGTGGCGATTGGACCCGTTGGTGGTTCAAAGGATCTTTCTCCAGTGGGGCCTCCCCACGCTGGATCTATTTGCCAGTCCTCTGAACAGGCAACTTCCTCGGTTCTGCTCTCGGGAACCGCATCCCCTCCGAGTAGCGGCGGATGCTTTTCTGCTCTCATGGTCCATGGGCCTTCTGTATGCCTTTCCTCCCATGCCGCTGGTGTCTTGAACACTTTTCAAGGTTCTCCAGGACAAGGCTTCGATGATCCTGATAGCGCCCCGGTGGCCCAGGGAACCGTGGTTCCCGCTTCTGATGCAACTGGCGGTAGATACTCCGTTGCCTCTGGGGTTTCAACCAGATCTCCTGACCCAGGATCAGGGGTCTCTCCTACACCCCAACCTCAGATCTCTTCATCTGATGGCCTGGCTGCTGAAAGGGTAGTCCTTGCTCCCCTCCTGCTGCCTCCGGAGGTGGAAGAGGTCGTGCTGGCTTCCAGGCGACCCTCTACCCGGAAATCCTACGCCCTTAAATGGCGTCGCTTCTCCACCTGGTGTACTCAACAGTCTCAAGACCCCTTCTCCTGCTCGGTGTCGGTGGTCTTGCAGTACTTGCTTTCCCTCTCCAATCTTGGACTTAAGCCCAACTCGGTCAAGGTTCACCTCAGTGCTATTTCTGCACATCATGTGCCGGTGGAAGGCAGGCCTCTTTCCGGCCACCCTCTTGTGGCACGGTTCTCCCGAGGTCTCCTTCTCCTTAAACCACCTTTGCGCCCCCCAGCCCCCGACTGGGACCTGAACGTGGTTTTACAACGGATTACCTGTCCGCCTTTTGAACCCATGGCTACCTGTCCTCTCCGTTTTCTTTCTTGGAAAACCTTATTCCTGGTAGCCCTCACTTCCGCTAGACGCGTTAGTGAACTGCAGGCCCTAGTGTCTGATCCCCCTTACACTAGGTTCTACAAGAACAGGGTAGTCCTGCGGACTCACCCTAAGTTTCTTCCAAAAGTGGTCTCCCCTTTTCACATCAATCAGGAGGTGGTGCTTCCGACCTTCTTTCCCAGGCCACACTCCAGCCGAGCTGAGATGGTCTTGCATACCCTGGACTGTAGAAGGGCGCTGAACTTCTACCTTGATCGTACGCGGGAGCACTGTAAGACTGTCCAGCTCTTCCTGTCTTACGACCATAATAAATTAGGGCTCCCTGTCTCCAAGCGTACTCTGTCCATCTGGGTAGCTGACTGTATCGCTTGGACTTATGGGGCGGCAGGCCTCTCGTTGGAGAGTCGAGTCACGGCTCATCGGGTTCGGGCGAAGGCTGCGTCAGTGGCTTACCTCCGCTCTGTTCCATTGGCAGACATCTGCCGGGCCGCTACTTGGTCTTCGAGCCAGACTTTTGCAACCCATTACTGCCTCGAGAGGGAGTCCCGCAGTGACAGTGCTTTCGGACAGGCAGTCCTCCGTAATCTCTTCGAGGTTTAAGCAACTCCTACCCTCCATCCCGGATGTTGGGCTACCGGTTGGAGAATAGTCAGAGAAGATTCCTTCCTTCTGTGCTGCTGAGCTAGAGGGAGCTCATTTTTGTGCTTGGGGTCTCCGGTAGCCTTGAGCTTGGGAGTCCCATATGTGAGGACTGACTTCCTGCTTGGTCCTGGAGAAAGCGTAGTTACTCACCTGTAACAGGTGTTCTCCAGGAGCAGCAGGAATCAGTCCTCACAGCCCTCCCTCCTCCCCGTGGAGTTGCAGTCATATGATTTAGTTTTTGCAAATTTTTTGCTGTCTTTTCGCTATGTCATCAGACTGGCCAAGATGGCACCTTTGGGTGGGAAGGGGACCGCGCATGCGCGCTGCAATTCCTAAAGGCTTTCTTTGAAAGCTGGGGAAAATTGCTCCGCGAGGGCTCCGTCGGCGCCGACGTCACCCATATGTGAGGACTGATTCCTGCTGCTCCTGGAGAACACCTGTTACAGGTGAGTAACTACGCTTTATTTATTTATATATATATATATTTATTTGTTTATTTATATATATTTTTATTTATTTTATATATATATTTATTTATATATATTTTTATGTATTTTATATATATATTTATTTATATATATATTTATTAATTTATTTATATATATTTATTTGTTTATTTATTTTATATATATATATATATATATATATATATTTATTTATTATTTTTTTATTTATATATATTTATTTATTTATTTATATATATATATATTTCTCCAGGACCAAGCAGGAAGTCAGTCCTCACTTATGGGTGACGTCGGCGCCGATGGATCCCTCGTGGAGCAATTTTCCCCAGCTTTCAAAGAAAGCCTTTGGGAATTGCAGCGCGCATGCGCGGTGCTCTTCCCGCCCAAGGGTGCCATCTTGCTCAGTCTTCTTTTTTCCGCGGAGCCCTACAGACGTTGCCTGTGAATCCTCCGCAGAAAAGTTGATTTTTCTCTATTTTCTTCGGTTCGAAGCTGGTTCTTTTCCCGCCCGGACTCGCGACGCCGGTTGCGAGTCCGTCCTGTACTTTTTCGGTTTTTTGTCCTTCGTGACAGACTTCTCGCTTTTTTCTTTTTCCCTGGCTGCCCGGTCCTTCGACCTCGCAGGGGCCCTTTTTCCCCCGATGGCAGCCAGTGGTTTCAAAAAGTGTGATCTCTGTAAGAAACTTATGTCTCTTACAGACACTCACGACTTCTGCCTCCGCTGCCTGGGCCCGGATCATAACTCCTTGATCTGTGGACCATGCGGCAAGATGTCCTCAAAAGCATTGAGGAGTCGGCAGCACCAGCGGGAACGTATCTTCTCTGACTCCGGCCGGGCTCGGACCTCGTCAGAGGCTTCGACATCTCGGGACTCTGGTCCTGAGCATCGTCGAAGTTCCTCTGAAAGGGGGTCTCCTACCCGGGAACATCAGCGGAAGAAGAAACCCGCGAGGGCGGGATCGGTGGACGCTCCTGGTCCCTCGAGGGCCAGGTCGCATAGCCCCGATTCCCGTCCCGGGTCCTTGGAGTCGGAGAGGCCGTCGAAACATCCTCGACTCGAGGAGGTCTTGCCTGCTCACGTAAGTACTGTTGTACTCGTGGACTCTCCTCCGAAGGACCCGACGTCGGGCCCGACGCCGTCGGGGCCCGAGTCGGGGGCTGCTGGGTCTCCTGAGCTCGGACTCAGGTTGACGGCCTTGGAGGTCAGTTTGACTGCCTTCATGGACCAGCAGCAGGCATTGATCGCTAGCCTCGCTGGCGCTTCTGCCCTGACCACCGGGACGTCGACCTCCAAGTCAACCCCGGAGACCGAGCCGATCCTCGAGTCCATGAGGGCTCGAGTCGATCCTCGGTCGAGGTCTCCTTCAGCCTCCCGTTCGGGACCGAGGTCGTCGACGCCGACTCCCTCGGCGTCGGGGCGGATGGCGTCAGTGCCCGCCCGACCGGAGCCGGTCGACTCCTCCTCCGAGGAGTCGGCCTGGGAATCTGAGGACGAAGAGTCACCTGGTTCCTTTCGGACTCGGTGTGTCCCATCGGACTCCCCCGAGTCCGAACCTCGGAGACGGTCCCCCCCGGAGGATACCCGGTTCTCGGACTTCGTGAGGGATATGGCCAAAGCCTTGGCCTTCCCTGTGGATCCCGAGGAGGAGCCTCGAGTCGAAGAACTCGATGCCCTCCAATATGACTCTCCCCCGAAGGAGGCCTTTATTGTACCGGTTCCTCCCATGCTGGAACGACTTCTCTTCCGCATGTGGGAGAGCCCGGCATCGTCGCCGGTATTAAGCAAGCGGGTCGATTCCATTTATCGAGTCCGCAAGAGCCCCGGGTTCCAGAAGGCACAACTACCGCACCATTCCATGGTGGTGGAATCGGCCATGCATAGACTGAAGAGTCAAAAAGTGCACTCCTCGGTGCCCCCTGGTAGGGAAGCCCGAAGCCTGGATGCCCTCGGTAGGAAGTGTTTCCAGGGCTCTATGCTTGCTTGTCGAGTCCAGACCTACCAGCTCTACATGGCATGTATCTCCGAGACCTGGCTAAGGAAATAGCCGGGTTCTCTGCTGGTCTCTCCGAAGAACCTTTGCAGAGGTTCCAAAACTTGTCTACTGGTATTCGTGAGTGCTCCAAATTCATCTCTCAAGCAGCCTATGATGGTTTTGAGGCTTCGGCTCGAGTAGCCGCAGCCGGCATCGGTGGACGCCGCCAGGCTTGGCTTCAGTCGTCCGACCTCGAGCCCTGGGTACAGGACAAGTTGGTCGATGTCCCCTGCCGAGGTGACAACCTCTTTGGCAAGCCCATGGATGAGAAGGCTGCACAAATCGAGACGGAGACTCTCACCAGGACTCGTCTCTCAAGGAAGACCTCTGCACCTTCTCAAAAGAAGACGGCCTCGGGGAAAAAGCCCTTTTACCCGAGGAAAGGTGCTGCCTATAAATACTACCCTCAGTATCAGGCCTCACCAGCTCCCCCACAAGGAAAGCAGGCCAAGGGACGGGGTAATGGGTCCCGTAGGCAGCAAGCCCCCAAGCCTGCACCACCGGCCCCTGCTCAGCAGGGTGGGGGTTTTTGACTTTCTCAGCATAGCCTCTCCCCCTCAGCTGATTCCTCTCAGCACAGGAGGTCGGCTGGTCCACTTTGCCCACAGGTGGTCCACCATCACCACAGATACCTGGGTACTTCACATAATCCAAGAAGGCTATCTTCTGCACTTCCACCAGGTACCTCCCTCCTACTTTCCAGGGGAGCCTCTCAGACTCCCTCTGCACAGGGACTTACTCCTTCAGGAGTTAGCAAGTCTTCTTCAGGAACAAGCCGTGGAACCGGTGCCCCACCACCTGAAGGGTCAGGGGTTTTACTCCAGGTACTTCCTGATCCCAAAAAGGACAGGAGGCCTCCGACCCATCCTAGACTTGCGAAACCTCAACAAGTTCCTTGCAAAGGAGAAGTTCAAGATGCTTACCCTTGGAATCCTGCTGCCCTACCTCCAGCAGGGAGACTGGCTATGCTGCTTGGATTTAAAGGATGCGTATACTCATATCCTTATTCATCCAGACCACAGACAATATCTCAGGTTTGTTGTGGACGGCAATCATTACCAGTACAGAGTACTGCCCTTTGGCCTATCCTCCGCCCACAGAGTGTTCACCAAATGCCTGGCAGTGGTGGCGGCCTATCTCAGGCTTCAAGGCCTTTTTGTGTTTCCCTACCTGGACGACTGGCTCATCAGGGCCCAGTCTGCCCAGGAAGCCACTCAAGCCACTCATCGCACTGTAGCTCTGCTCCAGCACTTAGGTTTTGTCATAAACTTCGCAAAGTCCACTTTGCTCCCCTCTCAGAATCTCGAGTTCATAGGCGTCAGGTTGGACACGCTTCAGGCGCGGGCCTTCCTCCCTCTGGACAGGGCCAAGCGGCTCATGGATCTCGCCAGCCACTTTCACAGCAATTCCCTGGTCTCCGCCAGGCAATTTCTGAGACTGCTCGGCCATATGGCTTCCACGGTCCATGTAACCCCCAATGCCCGCCTGAACATGCGCCCGGCTCAGTGGTGTCTTCGCACTCAATGGCATCAGGCCACGGGGAGCCTAGCGGACTCGGTAGAGGTCTCCGACAATCTGGTCTCCTCTCTACGATGGTGGCTTCATCTGCCGAACCTAGTGCTCGGGGTGTCTTTTCAGCCCCCTCCGCATTCTCAGGTCCTGACGACCGATGCTTCTCTCCAGGGTTGGGGAGCACATTGCCAAGGGACTTGTACTCAAGGTCTCTGGACTTCTTGGGAGTCCGCTCAGCAGATAAACTTCCTAGAGCTCCGAGCCATCCGCCTAGCGCTCAAAGCCTTCTCTCACCTAGTTTCTCACCAGTCGGTGCTAGTCCAAACCGACAATCAGGTTGCAATGTTCTACGTGAACAAACAAGGCGGAACCGGCTCCTTCCTTCTCTGTCAGGAAGCTCAGAAACTCTGCTCTTGGGCCGTCCATCGCAACATCATCCTCAGAGCTGTCTATCTCCCAGGTCAAGAAAACTACCTGGCAGACAAACTGAGCAGGATCCTCCAACCACATGAGTGGAGATTGGATCCGCTTGTGGTTCAGCGGATCTTTCTCCGGTGGGGTCTCCCCACCATGGATCTCTTTGCCAGTCCTCTGAACCGGCAGCTTCCCAGATTCTGCTCTCGACAGCCGCATCCTCTCAGAGTAGCGGCGGATGCTTTTCTGATTCCGTGGTCCGCAGGCCTCTTGTATGCCTTTCCACCCATGCCACTGGTGTCTCAGACGCTCTTCAAAGTTCTCCGAGACAAAGCATCGATGATCCTTGTGGCTCCCCGGTGGCCGAGACAACCTTGGTTCCCGCTTCTGCTGCAGCTAGCGGTGGACACCCCTCTTCCTCTGGGGTTTCAGCCCGACCTCCTCTCGCAGG